>OZ024732.1:48292540-49666090 GCA_964016875.1 Fallopia convolvulus | reverse complement strand
GAAAAGAGAGAGAAAGGCGGTGCGACGGTGGAGAAGCTTGGCGACGACAGCTCTGGCGAGCTATTCTCAGTGAGATCCGACGACATCCTCTTCGAAGCTTCATCTCAAAGCTTCGACAGCCTTCATAGGGGGTCGAAACCCTATTAGATTTCTCCCTTCCTCTATATTCTGTTGTATCCTTCTGTGTTTCGTTTCTCTGCGCTTTGATCTTGAGATCTGTTATTGAGTGTAACCTTGTTGTTGTACTATCTTGAAAACTTAGTGGATCTTGGACTGGTCTCTCCGAACTGAAACTCCCGGATGTAGAATTTATATCCGAACCGGGTCACCCTCGTGTATTCATCTGCTTTATGTTTTCTTGTTCATACTTCGTTGATCTCATTCATTCATAGTTTATAGGGCTCGTTTTTCAACATGTTTTTAAAAAAAAAACCTAAACTAGTTGCCTTGCTTATGTTGCATCTTACACCTTAATTATGATACCCAATCTTTAGAGAGAGCCTTGATTAAACATCAGTGCAGACTTTGGCATACTACTAGTTTATAAAGGAACTAACTACTAACCAGAAAAGCTAGAGGAAACCAAAAAGAACTACTAAACAGACTAAAGCTAGAGGAAAGTGTACAAACCCGGATCCGGCGGATTTTGATAATAAAAAATTCTATCGTTCGGACTCGGACAACTCACGGGTCCCAAATGTAATTATACAACCTACCTCATATACAAAAAATTAAGATAACTGTATGAAATTTGTCACATAAAATGATACAAGCAATTACCGTCTCCTGCTGATGGGCAATATAGGTTTTTACTTTCCATTGTTTCATTTGGACTTGTATATACGGGCCATTTATTTAGGTAGAAGATGGGCTTGCCTATTCATTTGGACCATTGGCAAAATTTGACATAAAAATACAATTTTAGAAATAATCATTTAATATTTATATATATATATATATTTATTTCTAACTATAAATATTTATTTTATATATTAAATATATTTACGTATTCAGGCGAGATATTCGGAATATTCGATCAAAAAAATTATCCATGTCCCGTCTATGAATTCGAGCGGAGCGCCCGAGCAGACGATACAGGTTGGGCTAGCCGGACTTTGTTCAGGTCTAAGAGTAAATAAAAAAGAACTCGGAATCCATTGTAGATCAAACTAGTTGTACCCATCGTGCCTTGCACGACTATGACTTTACATTTTTTTTAGATATATTATAAAAATATATTAATAAATAAAAATATAATATAAAATTTAATGTAAGTAATTTATTGCCTATAATAAGTGTAAAAATTATTTTATTTTTGAAATCAAATTAAGCAAATTAAATCTAGATTATTAAGTTTAAAATTGAAGATAAACATAGATTATTAAGATAAAATAATCTACATTGCTCTTTTTCCTTGATAATATTTCATAACCAGGTTTAACTTGTTATACTCGCTGTGTCGTGTCTGACTATATGGATTTAATACTTAATTTATTTAATGAATAGTATTTTAATTTAATAAAAAAAATAAAAATAACGTATTTGTTAGAAAAAATCATTAAATTGAGCCAATATCATGTGAGGTACAACTAAAGTTGTTAAAATGAGTACAATATAAGTTTGATAGATTAATGATAATTTATTTATGAAAAAGTATAAATAAAAATAATTTTTAATTAGAATAAGTAAAATTTATAAATGTTTTATAAAAATAATTAAATAGCTAAAAATAATGTAAATTCTATAATTTTTTAATCAAATTCAATTCTTTAATTTTCAATAAAAAGTTAAAAATATAATTAATAAGAAAGATAAAAAATATGAATGAATATAGAATTTTTTTAAAGATAAAAAATCTTTTACATTAACATAAATAATCCAAAACGGAAATTAAGGAAAAGATAATATAATTTTTTTATATAAAAATTTAATTTAGGCAAGTAGTTATATAAATATTAAATTTTTTATTTTTTTATGTAAATTTTATTTAAGATAATTTTTTAATATTTTACATAAATAGATAAAATTATAAAGATAAAATAATTTTTTAATTTTTAATTAAAATTCGAATTAATTTTTTCCAAATATAAAATATAGTGTGTAATGTTAGTTTTTGATAGAAAAAATTAATATTAAAAATATCTTCCTACCTTATTATGATAGCAATCTATCATTATATATTAAAAAATCTTATTTTTTATTTTTCCTTTCTTTTAATTTTTTATTAAATATATTAGAATTTTGGTTTTTATAAAAATTAGATAGATTTTTAGAAAATCTAAAAGAAAAAAGAAAAAATAGTAAGAATACAAAATTACCTTTTAAATATAAGGTGGGGTCAGAATTGTTCTGGTGGCTCGAAAAGGTTTGGATTTAGTATATAGTTATAGATATATAGATGGATATTTCAAAGATATTATCATTTATATCGATATTTTTATTTCAAAGACATATATATGACCACATGTACATATTTTTCTTATATTTTTGTAATTTATCTTTTACAAATATGATAAATATAATGTCCTTTTTTATCTATATCGGTAAAATATACTAATATTATTTTATCTTTATGTTTATTTGGAGAAAGATTTTTATAAATATTATTTTATCTTTATGTTTATTTGGAGATAAATTTTTTGCTTAATTAACTATAAAGAACTATTATTTTAATAAAGGTGTAATGTGGCGCAACGTGGTGACATAAATTGTTTCAGCTTTAGTTATTAGTAATAAATTTAATTTAGGGAAATAATTATATACATTTTTTAATTTTTTAATTTTTTTATCTAAATTTGATTTAACATAATTTTTTAATCTTTTACATAAATATCTTACACAAATAGATAAAAAGATAAAGATAAATTAAATTTTATTAATTTTTAATTAAAATTCGAATTATATTTTTCCAAATATGAAATATAGTGGAATGTTAGTTTTAGATAGAAAAAAATAATAGTAAAAATATTTTCCTACCTTATTATGATAACAATCTATCATTATATATTAAAAAATATTATGTTTTATTTTTCCTTTCTTTTAATTTTTTATTAAATATATTAGAACGTTGATTTATAGATTTTTAGAAAATTTAAAAGAAGAAATTATAAATAATAAGAATACAAAATTACTTTTAAAATATAAGGTGGGACCAGAATTGTTTTGGTGGCTTGGAAAAGTTCGGATTTAATATATAGTTATAGATATATAGATGGATATTTCAAAGATATTATCATTTATATGGATATTTTTATTTCAAAGATATATATGTGACCATGTACATGTTTTTCTTATATTTTTTAATTTATCTTTTACAAATATGATAAATATAATGTCCTTTTTATCTATATTGGTAAAATATACTAATATACTAACATGTTTTGCTTAATTAACTATAAAAAACTATTATTTTAATAAAGGTGTGATGTGGTGCAATATGGTGACAGAAATTGATCCGGCTTCCGTTATTACTTATTAGTAATAGATAGATATATTGATTCTAAGCGGAGAAGATCATCTACCTAGATGGTTAAGATGGACTATTATGCAAAATAAAAAACTTAAATGAGTTAAGACCTAACTATGTGAAATTAATTTACGTCACACCATGGAGCAAAAAAAAAACATATTTGTCAATTTGTATGTTTTTTATTTTAAAATTTTAGTAAATAAGACCCAATATATATTTTAATTTTCAAATAACAAAGAAAATAGGTACGTATAATTATAAATATGGTTAGAATTTCTTAACTACAATAATATCAATTTTGCTTGATTTATAAAATCGAACTTACCTTGTTCGAAATTGTGATTTTCATCAATTTATTTGTAACCAAATTATCTTATTAGTTTGTACACTTTAGTTGTTTTGAGGACTAACAATGATTTGTAAAACATTCATACGGTTAAATAAAAAAGCTAAAATCTGAAAATATAACAAATAAATCTTAGAAAAAAATTAAGTATATCTTAAATAAAAGATTCACAAAATCTTTTCAAAAATTTGATCTATTTTTAGAAGACTTAAGATTTTCTTTGTATAATTTGGAAAAAATATCTTCTTCCATTTATGTAATCTCGGAATAAGTTTATATGATATTTTTAGAAAAAAAGAAAAATTACGACATAATCTCGGAATAAGTTTATATGGTATTTTTAGAAAGAAGAAAATTTACGACAATTTTTATATGGTAATTTTAGTTTTTTTATGAAAATATTTTTATGATGTGTAAATGAAATGGCAAATATATTAATAGAATAAGTTTATATGATATTTTTAGAAAAAAGAAAAATTATGTTATTTAATATGGTAATGTGGCAAAAGATGAGATGAGATGGCGTAATTTCGGAACGACATGTGGCGAAATCACGACATGTGGCGAAATCATAGGTGGCGTATTGTGGTGGCTCCAAACCTTATTGCTTTTATATATATAATAGATTATTTCCATTGTGTATCAAATTATTTTAAATACATATAATAGATTATTTCCATTGTGTATCAAATTATTTTAAATTATTTAAACTAGGAGTTGGTCGATCAAATTATTTCCATCATATGTACCAAAATATTTTAAATTATTTAAACTAAGAATTAGCAGGGGCCGCGCGAACGCAGGCCCCTTCAGTAACAAATAATGACGTACACTCTTCCACTATGGGAAGATGTTGGGCTGGCGCACCCACTTAATGTGCAATGTAGGCCACCAACCCAGGCCACAGGCCTTTATGATCGCCCGTAGACCCCGTCCAGGTAAGTAAGTAATATGTTCTTTCCTTTTGGATTTTATATCTCTTCGTTTCTTCTATCTTTCACTTTCTCTCCGATGTGGGAAGATAATATAATATATTGGCCCTCCTCCACACTCCAAAATCCAGATTCACTCACCCGCCAACAAATTACTCTGGGTTTTCTTGTTTCTTTGTTCCGTTAACTTTGTTGATACTACTGTAATAATTGGGAATGCAGAACAAATTCTCCACATCAATATTTTTCAGGAAATTGTGACTAAAATGAGGCTAAAGTTTGCACCTTGAGAAACAAGAGTTGACAAGAGATCTTCAGGCTTCAGCATCAGGTAGGTACCAAGGTATGCAAAGTATACAATTATGAAATCTAGATAGATTGAAAATAATTCTATCCATATATTAGAAAAATAATTTAATGCTTGGAACTCTATCGAAACGGTTAGCATAATTTAATCTTACAAACGATAATTCTATCTACATATATTCGATATTTTAATTTAATGGATTGAATTCTATCAGACTATTGATAATTCGATATAATTAAAGAAAAAAAACATAAATAGCAAACATTATCAAGGAAAATAACTCAAGGTAATCCAATTCTTTGGATTTTATATCAGGCAGTCATGGAGGTAACATACTCTACTTGTAATTTGTTTTTCTATTTGAGTTGTTGTGATTGCTTTTTCAAACACAATCCGTTTTTTTTAAGATTCGGGTTACTATGAGTTTGTGTTCTTTTGGGTTCAAGATACTTTAATGGCATGGTTAATTGGATCGATTCCAATTAACTGTTACAGCCATGAACCTGATAAATTCTGAGTATGTCCAATCGAGTTGGATGTTTTTTTTGGACATCAAAGAAGAGAAATTATAACTTATAAGTATCTACATTGAATTAACATGCTCAATTAAAATTCCGAATGCTTGTTATCTTATATACTTATATCCAAGAGAATGGAACAGGGTACATACAAGACTTTCTACTACAATTTCCTCCCCACCAAGTCCGAAGAAGAGAACTACAGACTCCAAAACAAGCCATGGCGCCCGACCCGTTACGTTGTGGAGCTGAGGCACATGAACGCTGATCTTGTTCCACAAATCGACCCGGAAGATCCATGGGTGATCAAACGGGTTGTCACGAACCAAGACGTTTCGAGTGGGAATCTTGTTTTGTCCGAAGGGGCGACGTTTAGCCACATCTTTCAACACTGGCCCCTCGGTTTGGCTAACTCGGTTGCTCTTGGCATGATGAGGATGCACGTCGCGATGTGCATCTTCACCGATGATGATCAGCCACCGAAGATGTATTCGGGTCCGAATACTTACTTGCAGAAGGGACTGGATGATTGTAGTTACTTGCTTAGATGGGGTGAATTGGCATCTGAGCGAGGGGTGAATCCTGGAGATGAGATTGGGTTGTACTGGGATGCTAAATTGGGTGCTTTCCGGTTCAAAAAGCTATGACCAGTTCTCTTTTGTTTTATTTACTACTGTAATAATTTTCTGGCATAGATTATTCAAAAGCGTTTTGTTATAACATGTGCAAACTGATTTTTTTTTTCATCTTTTGATACTACTGATTGATTGTATTTGTAGAGTTGATTATAAGATGGCGTATTTTGTATCCAAGTTTGCTCTATGTGATGACATCGAATCCATAATAGCCGTGTGCTTGTGTGGGACTTTGTGCAATCGTTTGCTCGGCCCAAAGAAAGAAATTGATCATTTTTCTAAGAATTGAGCATAAATCTAGTCTATTTTCTAAAAAAGAAATCAACATTCGGGATTATACTATCATTACAGAGGAGTAAATAATGACACGGACGTTAATATGTGTATAAGTTTTGTCGTGAATGTGAATGAAAACTAGTTGGATATGCATCAATTTTATGGTGAATATTGTGTATCAATTTCGAACTTTTTAATTTTTTGACTTTTAATTATGTACACAAATGACAGCATGCATATAGTTTTATCTATATTTAGTTAATTTTGATGTACACGTTGTTATTAGTTCCATGTACATACATAAATAAGATGCATTTTTCTATTATTTTGATCTACGTGTGGTTAGCTTTAAGTAATTTAGGAAAAAAAATTATAATTAGCGTAATTAGCGTAATTATGGGATATACATGACATGATTTTTAGCATCTTGAAAGACTATTTATTCACCCAATCGACAAGTCTTAAATTCCTCTCATTGCCGACTAGAAAAACTTTCTACGGGTGACAGAGATTGTTCGATCAAAGCCAAAAGTCAAGTGAGCTCCTCTGTTTTTAATTGGAGATCTACATTACAAACAAAGTGGTAAATGAACAAATATGCTAACACAATGAACAACTCTATAATACAAAATGAACAATTCGAACAAAGTGGAAAATTAAATGAGAGGATCATGGAACATGCGAATAATTTTGCAATACATAATATGATGAATAATTTTTTAATACATGATGAACAAATCAACGATATAAAGTCAAACTGGGATACAAATAAAATGTAGTTGAACAGATATCATAACGTAATGAACAACTACTTATTTCAGAATGAACAACTACCATATCATATTGACCAAAATATTTTATAATGAATAATAAATATGTTAGCTCTCCACATAAAAATTTATGAAATGAATAAGTTATTTGATATAATGAATAACTTTTTAATAATAGATGAACAATAATTAATATGCTGGAAATCGAACGTCATTTATATCGCACTTGTTCCTTCAATTCTAAGAGTCAATTCTCTCATCCTTATGGATCCATCAATTGTTTCATCATCTTGTTCATCAATAGATTCTATCATTTGTAAGTCGCAAGTTGAAAACTAACTAGTACACATATTTTGGAATGAACAAGATCTAATAAGAAACAATTTATTTCTTTTTCAAAATTACACCAACATTCGGGTGTATCCTCATGTCCATTGGCTTTTATACACTGCCTTTGAGATGGATTTAGTCCCTATATCAATTTTGATGCATTCTAACTAAATTCAGTTATTATTGTCACAAAGCTGAATTTCAATTTTTCTTGGGTCTATCGGGCGTACCCCCTTTCCCTTGGGCAGGGATAGCCCCATCTTGACCCCCCAAATTCCGTTGTAACGGAGCCTCACTGGGTCAATGATGATGATGATGATGACACCAACATGTATCCCTAAAATTACACTATTGTATTTTTTCTATTAAATCATTATTTTGAAAAAATTATCACCGTTGATCATCATATATCTAATGCTCCTATTTTCTCCTCTCTATTTACTATAACAAGGCTATGTATTTGATCTCAACCCTTACTCTATAAACAAACTTTTGAAATTGCCATATGTTGCTTCCGACTAGATGGTTGTGTAAAATCACTAAAAAATTCAGTTTGTATGGAGCACTCATGCAAGTTTGTCTTAGATAAAAATAATTAATATCAGCGGAATGGAATAGAACTGGAGCTATCTTGACACATTCTTGAATTGGTTTGGTTTCCATTACAAAAATAATGAAAGGGTGATCTCCAAATTTCGACAAAGTCTATTCAACCATGCTGACATATATGTTTATAGAAGTCATGTACGATAGATAAAAGGTCGGCCATATATGTATACCATCTCTACAAATTTGTTGCACAATTAAGGTGAAAAAAGACTTAAAGCAAGACAATTTCTTTTGTAAAGGGTTTCTTAAAATTTGTTCTTTTTTATTATAAAAAGTTTTATTTATAAAGTCATTCAAATATATAAAAACACACTTTGATTATTATTACATGTCAATTGTTTTGATAAGCTAAACATGATAATTTACGCGACTCCTTCATCAACATAAGACAAGTTCAAAAGAAGAGATAGCAAATAGACACGATTATGAAATCTCTTATGGAAACACCAATGAAGATTTCATGACTCCAAAGTAAAATAATATCCCTTCTCAATTATTTGTAATTCAACAACTATTAAAGAGTCATTTTAAAATGTACATCTTTGGGAATTCTGAAAATTTTGAATCTAGATATGCTTTAAGTGAAACCATAGTAATACAAAATGAAATAACAAAAAATGGCAGAAATAGATATACTTATAGAAGAAAAGTCTAAAAGACATTGATATTGCAAAGAAAAAATCTTCTTTGTATTTATTGATTTAGTTGAGTAATAAATACTATATAGTAACTATGAATATCTATGAAGGATAAATTAATTCAAACACAATATTTACAACCCCATTTAATGAAGGCACTCAATGACCTTTATATATTCAATTTCATCTTTACCATTCCAAGACCCGTCCTATCTTAGGAAAAAAAATTATCACAACTACATCAAAATGTTACAAAATACAATGAAGGCTTTCTATTACAATTTCCTCCCCATCAAATCTGAAGAAGAGGAATGCAAATTCCAAAACAAGCCATGGTACCCAACCCGTTACGTTGTGGAGCTAAGAAATATGAGCAATGATCTTGGTCTAGAAATTGATCAGGTTGATCCATGGGTGATCAAAAGAATTATCACAAACCAAGACATTTCAAGTGGGAGTCTTTATTTGTCAACGACGGAGACATTTGACCATATTTTCAAATACTGGCCCCTTGATTTGGCTAACTCGGTTGCTCTAGGCTCTGTGAGGATGCCGGTGGCTATGTGGAACTTCACGGAAGATGATCACCCAAATATGTATATGGGTCCAGATACTTACTTACAAAAGGGAGAGGATGATTATAGTTACTTGTTGAAATGGGTTGAAATGGCGTCTGAGCCTTGGGTGGATCCAGGGGATGAGCTTGGATTGTACTGGGATACTAAGTTGGATGCTTTTCAGGTCAAATTACTTTGACCATTTCTCCTCTGTTTAGATGCTTTGTTGGTTTCTTATAAGGTTAGTTTGTTGTGTTTCTTGTTTTGGACCACACTATGGTTTCGCTTGTTTCTTTGGAGATTTAATAAAGTGATGTATCGAAGTGTTTATGATCTTAATGTGGTTTTCTCCTTGCAAATGTAAAAGTTTAGAGCTATAAAGTGAAAAAGTGGAACATGTATCAAAATACAGTATATACTTCCTAAACCACAATACTTGATCTTATTTGTTGTTTAGGAAGTATATACTGTTAGTCGATATTATTTAGCATCTTGCTTTATTATAATATTAGTAAGCATATATTGTTACTAATCTTATGTGTCGTTTTGCTTCATTTATTAAGAGAATATATATATATATCCTTACTTGATCTTCTTTATCGTTTTACTTCATTATGATTATTAGAAAATTATATATATCGTTACTCAAATCTTATTTTGTCGTTTTACTTTATTATGACATTAGGGAACATAGACCGTTATCTGACATTTTGACACTTTTTTAGACGTGTGACATGTGTCAAAATACAATTATAAGAAAGGGAGTGTAACATTATATGTTATTACTGGATATTATTATCATTTTGCTTTATTATGATTGCAATTACTCGATCTTATTTGTCGTTTTTCTTTATTATGATTTTAGAAAGCATATATCATATTTTGTCGTTTTGCTTATTTATGACTTTAAGGAGGATATATATACCGTTACTCAATCATATTTTGCTGCTTTGCTTTATTATGATATTAGGAAATATAAATCGTTATTCGACTTTTTCTGTCGTTCTTGTAATACTATTGATCATATTCCTAAAGTTGACACCAAATGACACATTTTGTTACTAGGCTTACATCACGAGATGTGTCCAAATTGATTAGTTTGTATGAATTTTCACAAGTCCTGTGCTTATGAATTTTCACAAGTCATGTGCTTGATCTTACAGAACTTGATTTTGGCTAACAAGATTACCCATTTTATTTTAGAAAAACTTTAAAATTTATGTAGACCACAGGGACCATTAAACATCCAATAAAGGAATCAATAACTCTTGTATAAAATTAATGCTCTCGTGCCCATCATTAATTGCTATAAATTTGATTATATATGTTTCATTTACTTGATTTTCTAGGATGGAACCTTACTTAGTATATCCCCAATTGATGCTTCTTATTACAGTATACTTTTGGGCTTGGTTAGAAATGTTACGATGAACATTTTTATTCATCTCACTTGAATAGACAATTGGAATGTCAAATCTTATTACAAAATTGCAAACTTTAACAAATTTTAAATGTAAATGTTGTAAACCCCGCATTAAATTTACACAACAATATTTTTTTATCAACCCTAACAAATTGAGTTTTAATATTCCTTTGTTAGCTTCTTCTTCTTAGAGGTATAATTATTAATGGTGCAAACCAAGTCCAAAAGTATCATAAATGACGGACTCATTTATTGGCCTCATCATTTTTACCATTGCCACCAACATTGTGTAACCCTCTTTTGAAACAAATTAGGCTTCATAAGTACATTCCCATCCCACCACTCTTAGCTCCAACACAGATCCATGCTCAACATAAATCTTGTCATTTCAAAAACTCCTAAAAATAATTTTGAGAACCGAAAAAAGATGAAAAAAATTCGTCATCATTGAATGAGATTTCTATAGTGTGTTTTAAGGAAGCTTCAATGGTGACTTTACTAAGAGAATCCTCAATTATGAACTCAAGCTCACCAACTTTGCTATGACCTTCATATTGCACTAGAACTTGTCCAAGACCTACGTACTACCTATTTTTATATGTCTAATGTTTATTGGATCATACATGTAAAATTAACAAATTTAAGGGTTTGTGTTGGAATTACCAAAATAGAGCTTTAGTTGCCTTTGATGAGCTTGCAAACACAAACTTACTCTTACTTTTTGGAGTAAACACAAAGATGTAGACCCAACTATAGGTCAGGTACCACCATGAAACATTCAATAACACCTATTTGAAATTCAACAAGATGGAGGGGAATTTTAAAAAAAAAACTAGAAAAAAGAAGCAAACAAATCAAGAATATGTGATATGCACAATTATGTTGTGTATATAGATGGAGTTTTAACATCTATTTAGTGGTGTTTTAGGTCTTTTTAGAGGAGTTACGAAGCATTGGAGTGGAGGAGCTGAAGACACATTTTTGGAGCATATTAGAGCTGAAGAAAACAAAGTCTCAAATAAATGTAATGGCGGCGCCCGCCGCCAGTGTTTGAGACTGGCTATCCAAAATTCCGCATTTTATCTTAAGTTGTATTGTTTTTTTTTTATCTTTCAGATTTTATGTAATTTTAGACTTATTTTGCTAGTATATTAGGTTTAGAGGGAATGTACTCTTTCTATCATTATCACTATTTTTCATTCTAGATTTTACATAATGTTTACGGAGAACTAAGCACTTTTGATTAGCTAGACAATTGATGCATTGTTTTGATTAAGTTGTGAGATTTCTAATCTTTTATCTATTGCATGTATTTAATCTTTTCTCTTGCTTGAACCTCTATTGATTTAGTTCGACAATTTCTAGCCCGATCATCTAGGGTTTGTTGTTATTAGATCTATTTGCTAGATCTAGAGTGTTTCTAGTTGAGCATCTCTATTTAGAAGAGAATTGTTTTTGTAACACCCCTATTTTGCAACATTGGGTATTACCGCCAGTGACCTCGCACTTTACCGTCCCAAGTCACCCAAGGCTTTTAGAATGATATAGAACAATAATAATGCGGAAATAAACATAATTCATGAAATAGGAAAGGGTGCTCCCGAGAGAGACTTAGTTCTTACAAAATATCTTACAAAGTCTTCACACTTAAAACCACTTGAAAACAACATAAAAAACCACCATGTCCTTGAGATAAAGCGATATTTAAACCAAAATGAAAATATATGTACATCTTGAACGATCTTGAACTTCCTTCACTCCACTTCACTTTACGCCTTGCTATGGTTTTCTAGATCTGGCATAATTCGCGAGGGACGATAGAATGTCAGGCAAACATGCGGAAAGAAGAATTAGTCTAGGAGACTAAGCAAGCGGGAATAGAACTTCCCGAGGGTATTCCGGTAATTTCAAATTTATCGGCGACAGAGATAAGTGGGTTGTGTTTACGATGGGCTTGTTTATGTGGAGCTTAAAAGTACGAAAGAGAGCGAGAGCATATCCAAATGGGGATAGCTCGATAAGCGAGAGTACTACTAGATTGTAGACTTCTTTGGAATAAAAAGTATGTTGGGAACATCATTAAATTATACAAGTTAAAAACCTCTCGCGCCCTGGGTGGACCGAGAGCCGGATTCATCATTTGAGACCGGTCCGGTTTTGGTGTCTTAATTGTGCATAGGGCACTTATCTTCTTTAGTGACAACAAGACGTTCGATTTCATTTATGATTTTGAATAGAAGTGGTGGGACACGGATAATCCGAGCCACTCGAGGGAAAAACTCCATTTCCCGGCACTTAGCTGAGTGCGCTCATCCCTCCTTGCAATCGGAGCGGATGGAGATCATGATCCCGAAAGTCGTACTTCAAACGCGTAGGCACTTACGACTTAGTAAGGTGATATAGAGGCGTCGGCTATTCCGCGCCCCTCACTAGTTCGACGTTGATCTCTGAGCGAGACCGTAAACAATCAAGATTCTAACCACACTAGCATAAATAATCCTAACAAGGAATATATATAAAGCTATCTATGCTAACAATAGTCGTTATTTCTAGCAATCGATATTTCCTAGGTTCATTTTTATTTAAGCATACAATTTGTTCCCAACATCGAGAATTATCATGTAGATGAATTTAAACGGGCACAAGGGGAAATTCCACTTGCCTTAGCGTAACGAGTTCTAGCAACGAGCTTTGACGAAACTTATGCGATCCCCTACTACGAGCGAGGATTCCGACCTATTGATATGGAATTTACGAAAAGGCTCAAAAACACGATTTTCCTTCTAGAGTTCGGATTAGCTCTTATAATATTTCTATAAGAGGGTTTGAGTTTCTGAATTATTATAATAATAATTTAGAAAGTTATTTTCCTTAAAATAATAATATTCCTTTATTATTATTTTGGTTTTGTAATATCCTTATTATTCCGAAAAACCTTTATTAAAAATAATTATTAAAATAATCCTTTTTACTTATTTAAGTTAAATAAACTATTACTCTCAAATTTCCGATTCTTCTAGGGTGAACCTAGAATAATGTCTACCTTATCTAGACATACTTTATTAAAATAATTTCTTAATAGAAAAGTATTTACCTACATAATTCTTTTTTGAATAAAGTTATCATGTCTAAAATCCCTTTACAAGGAAGTTTTCTTAATTAGATGTTTCTACTTTTCCTTATAAGGTAACTTGCCTAAAATACTTTTAATTTAGATTAATCTTATTTATTCTATTTCTATAACCCTTTTATACTATAAGGCTCATAAAATATCTTTGATCATATTTATATATTGTAGTTCATAACATAGAATCTTTTCTATATTTAATTGATTTCTTTCCAAGCAAGTCAACTTAATGATATATAAAATTCTAGGTTTACTATAATATCATACTTAATATATTTAAACTTGAACTTAGGTCTTTTAATAATTCTCTACAATTTTAATACCATAGTGTGTCAATGTGTCATCTAAAATCTAGGACATGCAACAACTCTTATTTATTAGAAACTTTGTAAAAATTTATATAAAGATGATATTGGTTTTATTTAGTAATCTTTTAAGTTTTAAGATCATATAATATGATATCACCCTTTTGTATAAGACATGCACAAAATTTCTAGAGTTCTTATTTGATCTAAGGTGTGATAATACTAACTATAGACCTTGCATGTTACATTTATTTTATAAACATCTATTTATATTTTGTAAGAAGCATGCATGTAATAAAATCCATGAATTTATCTATTTGTTTTTATTTAGCTTAAGTTACCAAGGTAAAACAATTTGTTTCTAGCTTTCCAACTAACAAGATCTCCCTCACAATATTTTTATTCCATTTATTTACCTAAATATTTTCTAACAATTTATAAAAGCCTTATAAATTATGATTACATAAATTAGGATAAAATAATTTAGGATAGAATTATACTCTTGGTATTCTGTTGAATACAAAACACTGGAGAAAGGCAGAGGAGGAAGATCGGCGGACAGGGCGGCGCGGCCAGGGGCTCCGGCGACGCTGGCGGACTCGGCGGCGGCGACAGGTGGTCTCGGCGGCGGCGACTGGTGGTGCTCCGGAAGGGGGCAGGCGGTCCGACGGCTCCAAGGAGAAGAGAAGGAGGAGTTTTGTGGTGTTTTAATGGAGAAAGATACTTAGAGGATGGCTGATTTTTGAGGATAACTAGAGCATTTGTTAGAAGAGGAAGATGTTCATGCCAGAAGAGAGAGCAAAAGCTTGAATGAGTGCTTGAGAGAGGATTTTTATAGACAAATTGAGGAGGTCTTCAATCCATGGCTAAGGGAATAGGCCAATGGAGGAGGGAGAAGAGTCTCACCATTGGTCCTTGGTGTGCTTCTTGGATGATGATGCTAGAGTGATGTAGGATGGGTGGTCAAGCAAGGCAATGGAGGTAGAGAATACATGCAATGGCCAAATTCTAATCAACGTACAATCAATCAAACTATTGCCTGATGTTGAAATTGGAATAAGGAGATTATTTGATATAAGAGGATCATGTTGGGCTAAGTGAACAAGGAATTGCAATTGCTCTAGCGGAATTGGAGAGGGGTGTGTGGGGGTAGAGTGCAAGAGATCTCGGGTTCAAATCCCGGCTCTTGCATTCTTTTTACAAGGCTTGCAAATTGATTTTTAGGCCTTTATGTAATTTAATTTGTGGAATAAATTCAATTTCTAAAAGACATTATTTTTATCTAATGCTCTTTTTTATTAATTTACCTCACTTTATAAATCTATGCCCCTCAAATTATTTTATTAAATTTTTATCTATTTTAACTTTCTTGATAATCTCTTTCAAAAGAAAATAATAGAAGTTAAATTGATATTTAGAAATTTTCCTTTTTAATTAGAGAAAAATAATTGATATAAATATTATATTATAAAAAGCTTGGAATATCGCGGATATTACAGTTTTACATTTTAGGGTAAAAACTGGTTGTTTTATGTTAGACTTGTATCCAACTATATTCATATCCTTAATGCTATTATTAAACTGAATCTTGATGATTTCATGATTGTTTAATTAGTTAGGGATAATAGTATATGGCTGTGTTGTTAGTTATAATCGAAAAGGAAATGCAATTTCTATTGCATGAAATATTGAAGTGAAATCAATGATCAATTTGTCATATGATTGTGGATGTTTGTTTGGCTACGCTATTTCCAAAGTCTTGTTAATCACAACCTTTTTAATGTTTTAGTTTTGCATATTTAATTTAGAATTTGAAACAAACAACCCCCTTGTTACTGAAGTTTGATATAGATTTCATCTCAAAAGATAAATCTGCCCCCCTTAGGATTCAACCCTTATTTTGCTAAAGACTACGATTTTAAGTTAGTTTAGACTCTTGCATAATAGGATTCAACCCTTACTTGCTAAATACTACGATTTTAAGTTAGTTTAGACTCTTGCATAATAGTAATTCACATGACAAAATTGCCAACAAAAAGGTACATGATTTGTAATAAACTCAGGGTAGTTATCTTGGAGAATAGCAAGAATCTTGTAAAACTACTTCTTTTCATACTCGAGAGAGTTCTTAAGATCACTAGTAAGCACTAAAGAGCTGATTCCATCGGGACTAAAATCCATGTTTCTAATATTCCTCTCTAGGAATTGAACAAGCTATTTAATTAGAAAATTGCTATGTTTCTTAGAATCTATTAAAGCCAGCTGATAAAGCTCGTCATTGTTGAACTCCACGAACATGCATTCCTTGTCAAATCCGTGGATTAACAAAGCAAAGAGACAGATGTGGCTGAGCCCTCTCGTCCGAGTGCCACGCAAACCTTGGCTGGCCCGGAACAAGCTCTCCATGGGCCATGGATGGGGGTTCAACGAAGAAAGAAACCCGCCAAGAACAAGAACCAACCGGAGAAAACTCCGGTGCCGGCGAATAGCCAAGGGGCGGTGGCTGAGCACAACAACCGTTATAGGGCTCTCGGGAAAGAAGAGGAAATTAAAGAGGGCGTTAATGATAAGAACGTTAGCAAGGGAACCGAGAAAGAAATCATTGTGGTGAGGGGTTCCCAAGGTACAAAAGCAGGGGAAGCATCTTCGGGATCGGCGCCCAAAAACTTCGGAAACGGCCAAAATACAAAGAACCCTTTCTATTTTGGATTAAATGAAAACGAGAAGAGAAATAATAAGAATAATAAAAGAAGAAACAAGGTAAAGAAAGATGGGGCCTCCACAGTGCCCAAAGCCCAACAACTGTCTGGGCCGACCAAGAGGCCTAGAAGTGACGAGCCCAAGAAGCACGTAAGGAATGAGGAGCCTATCGCCATTCCCAAAGTCTTCCAAGATACTAAAAACAGATCTCCGACGGCCAACACATCCCCGGTGAGCGCTAATGATGATGGCTTGTCGTCGCCCGGTGCGGTGGATGAGCCCATGGTGGCTCAAGAGACGGGGCGGTTGCAAACCGACAATGGCACCTTATCGGACCTCCGTGCACAGATTCTCGCCGCGGATAAGGTCATGGCATCTAACGACAAGCCTACAGATAAAGACCTCATGCAAGAGGATGAACCGACTAAGGGAGTTTCCCCGATTTAATTTGTCTTCCCTGTATTCTGTCTTTATTGTCCTCATGAATTTCTTGATTTGGAACTGTAGAGGTGCCGGGAATGACGGTTTCCGGCGGTCAATTAGATACATGTTGAGACATTATAAAACTGATGTGGTTGTTCTTATGGAGCCTAAAATTTCCGGTGAGCGTGCTGATCAGGTTTGTGACAGACTTGATTTCAGTGAGAGGTATCGGATTGAAGCGGTGGGTTTCAAAGGTGGTCTCTGGGTTCTCTGGAACAAAGAGCGGATAAATCTCTCGATCGTGAAGGCATACAATAGGTTCATTCATGTTAGACTTAACGATAATGGTAAGGTTTTCGATCTGGTCTTTATTTATGCACCTCCCAACGAGACTAATCGGGAACAATTTTGGGTGGATTTGCAGGGCTGCTCGAGGAACATTACGGGGGCTTGTTTGTTTGGGGGCGATTTCAATTGTGTTTTGCACAGCTGGGAGAGCCAGGGAACGGTCGATCCTCTCTCGCCAGACACAGACAAGTTTCAGAACTGGGTTGACAAGGAGAATTTGATTGATATGGGTTTCTCTGGATGCGAGTTTACTTGGTCTACTGGTAACTCTGTGCAGACCCACAAGGCTAGGAGATTGGACAGGGTGTTCATGAACTCAGAGGCTCGGATCATGTGGCCTAACGCTTGCGTTCAACATCTGCAGACTTACGGGTCGGACCATACTCCCCTTAACTTGCTTTTGGACCCGCCTAGAGCGATCAATCGGAGGCGTAGGCCGTTTAGATTCGAGGCGGCGTGGATGACTCATGACTCTTTCAACCAGGTCATTGATAGAGAGTGGAAGCGTGAGTGCGTGGCTCCGGAGGCCCTTGTCGCCCTTAAAGATGTGCTCGTTAAGTGGAACCTTGAGGTGTTTGGTAACATCCATATGCGAAAAGAGAAGATCCTGCAGAAACTGTCGCAAGTTCAGTTTAGAATGAATAGGGGTGTTAGTCAGGATCTATTGAACTTGGAAAAGGACCTGCAAACTGAGCTCAGTAAATCTCTTGAGGAAGAGGAATTGTTATGGTTCCAGAAATCTAGGGAGAAATGGCTTGTTGCTGGAGACAGAAACACGTCTTTTTTCCACATGTCCACTATTGTGCGCAGAAGGAGAAACCGTATAGACCGCTTGATGAATGACGAGGGAGTGATGCTGGAAGATAGCAAGGCTGTTGAAGTCCATGCTATAAACTTCTTCAAGCAACTCTATGAGGGGAATGAAGTAGAGTTGGCAAGGAATGACATTAGTATTGCTTGGGGTCACGGGATTGAGGATTCTCGATTCAATGAACTCGTCAGTAGTGTGACTAGGAATGAGATATGGACTGCGGTGAAACAAATAAGGAGCTTTAAAGCCCCTGGAATCGATGGCTTCCATGCAGTTTTCTTCCAAAAGTGCTGGCCTGTGGTTGGTGAGTCGATCTGCAGGTTTGTGGAGAATTTTATCAGATTCGGGAATTTGGCACCTGGCATTAATGAAACGCTTCTAGTGTTGCTTGCTAAGGTGGCCAAGCTGGAGAAGATCTGTCAATTCCGGCCAATAAGTTTGTGCAACTGTATTTATAAGGTCATCACGAAGGTGTTGGTGAATCGTCTTAGATCGTTGCTGGATGATATCATTAGCCCGATGCAAGGGAGCTTCGTTCCGGGTCGCTTGATCACCGACAATATAGTCCTTGTCCAAGAGGTGGTTCACTCGATGAGAAGAAAGCGTGGAAGGAAAGGATGGATGATTTTGAAAATAGACCTTGAAAAGGCCTAAGATAGGCTCAAGTGGAATTTCGTTAACGACTCGATGCGGGCTGCAGGTTTTCCGGAAAAGTGGATCGGTTGGATGGAGGAATGCATAAGTTCGACGTCCATGAGATTGCTTTGGAATGGGGAAATGACAGACTCTTTCAAGCCTAAAAGAGGTATTCGCCAAGGCGACCCTATTTCCCCGTATATATTTGTTATATGCATGGAGAGACTTAGCCACTTGATTCAAGAAGCGGTCGAAGAAGGTTCGTGGAAGCCCATTCGTATCACGCGTCAGGGACCGGACATTTTGCATGCCATGTTTGCCGATGATCTGATTCTTACTGCTGAAGCGTCTGTGGAGCAGATGCAGATTATTCTTGATGTTCTGGACAAATTTTGCAGGGCATCGGGCCAAAAAGTGAGTGTGGCCAAGTCTAAACTGTTTGTCTCGCCGAATGTGGATAATGATATGGTGGAGGGTCTGAGTAATATCTGTGGTTTTGAGGTTACTGATAACCTTGGAAGCTACCTTGGTATGCCAGTCTTGCACAAAAAAGTCACCAAAGATACGTTCAGCTTTGTTATGGACAAGATGAAGGCGAGGTTGGCTAGTTGGAAAGGCCGCTTTCTGAGTTTTGCGGGAAGGGTTACGCTGGCTAAATCGGTTTTGTGTTTGTTACCGGTGTATACCATGGGAACGGTGGTTATGCCTAAGGAGGTTTGTGATGATATTGATCAACTTGTGAGAAACTTCATATGGAATCATGATGGGGAAAGAAGGAAAATTCATTTAGTGAATTGGAAGGAGCTGTGCAAGACCAAATGTGAGGGTGGGCTGGGATTTCGTTCGATGGGAAAGCTCAACCTTGCAATCACTGGGAAGCTCAGCTGGAGATTCCTGAATGATAAGAGAGGCTTGTGGAGTGAAGTTCTTCGGGCCAAGTATATCCGTCCGTCAGGGGCTGATGTTGGAGCTCCTTCGGCGGTTTGGCAAGGAATCCAGAAGGGGATCAGAAATGTGATTGTAGACAAATGCAAATGGACAGTTGGGAACGGTAGGGATGTCAGATTCTGGAGTGATATCTGGATTGGGGATCGGCGGTTGAAAGATGTCGCCTTTGACCAAATTTGCCCGGATTGGTTGTCTCTCTCGATACGTGATTATTGGGATGAGATGAATGGCTGGGACTGGAATGCTTTCTCGGTTTTTCTGCCTGCTGGTGTGCTGATGCAGATTGCTGCCGTTAGAGTGAACCCGGATGAGGGTTCGAGGGATGCGATTTGTTGGAGTTACACTAATGATGGTGTTTACTCGATCAAATCGGCTTATGAGATGCTTACGGGCGCCGGCTCGTTGATGGGAAATGATAGGGATGTGTTTAGTGGGGTTTGGAAGCTTCGGGTTCAGGAGCGTGTTCGGACTTTCGCTTGGATGGCTATTCGGGGATGCATTCTGACGAACTGCGAGCGTATGAGAAGACACCTGACTACGGTTGATTCCTGCCCTATGTGCGATGGTGGCCCGGAAACGCTCATCCATCTTTTCAGGGAGTGCCCAAAAATCATAGGTTTGTGGATTTCTCTTGGTGTTCCTAATGATTGTACTGATTTCTTCTCTGCTCCTTATGCAGGCTGGATTCGGTCTAATATCTTGGAGAGAAGGGAAGAAGTGAACGGAATCGAGTGGTCAGCGACTTTTGCAACGGCTATTTGGTGGATCTGGAAGTGGCGGAATGAAGCGGTTTTCAGAGACAACAGTTGCGTGCAGAACCCTGCAGAGTTTGTGCGAGTTAGAGTCAAGGAGTATATCGATTCCTGGAGTGCTAGAGGATACAGTGGCAACTGCGATACCAGGTCCAATTTGCTGGTTTCGTGGCGGATGCCAGGCAACCAATGGCTCAAAATTAATACTGATGGGGCTGTCGACCGTTCGGGGATGGCCTCGGCAGGGGGCGTCGTCAGAGACCAGTTTGGGATGTGGAAAAACGGTTTCTTGTGCAAGATTGGCCAATGCTCGGTTTTGGCAGCTGAATTGTGGGGCATTTATCATGGGTTGTGCTTCGCCTGGAGGGAAGGCCACTGTAATGTGCATGTGGAAACTGATTCCAAGTCAGCGATTGACCTTATTGAGAAGAATATTAGCCCAAGTCACCCTCTTTCGAGCCTGGTAGTTAGTTGCCAAGGCTTCTTGAAACGGAATTGGAATATCCGTTTGACCCATGTCTTCAGGGAAGCGAATCAAGTCGCGGACTCCCTTGCTCGGCTGGCGCTCTCGTATCCGCTTGGCCTCCATTTTATTTCTGATCCCCCTATTTGTATTTCGTCTTTGCTTGAGTATGACTTAAGGGGAACTGCCACACCCCGCCTTGTTCGTGGCTCTTAGTTTCGTAATTGAAGTTTGATAAGGGTTCGCCCTTTTTTCCGACCAAAAAAAAATAGTAGTTTCCGATATACTAATGATTGAGCGAATCTTCTCCAAATAATCCACTTCTTGATCATGGCTATGACTTCCCCCAAACGACTAGTTTCCCCCTTGATATTATCCAATTTAATTTTCATGCCTTTAAGATGTGTGGTGCACGCAAATAAAATTTTGTGTTAAAAAAGGTTCATACATAATATGTTAAGAAAACCTCTTTTTTTAATACTGTTATCCTAAACAAAAATAGTAAACCCTATAAATAATTATATAAAAAAATATACTTATGTCAAATTTAGGATCATCATTCTAGTTAAGATAGGACTAGGCAAAATCCGGTCTGAATCAAATTTATGGACTGGACCGGGACTGAACTGGACCGAGGGGTATCCAGTCCGGTCCTCGGTCTAAAAAAATCAAAAAATCCCCGGTTTGTACTGGCTTTTTTATTAGTGGTAAAAAATTATTTTGTATAAAAATATGTATAGTTGTATTATAAAATTTATGTTAAAAATATAAAGTTAATTTTTATATGATATTATCTATTTTTTATACAGAATAATATTTTTTATAAATAAATAAAAAACTTTTTGTATTTAAAATAATATATTTTACCGATAAAAGAATTACCCGTTTAAAACCGGTCCAAACTCGAACCGAACCGGGAACGAAATAGGACCGAGACCGAAGCGGACCGAGAATATTCGGCCTGGTCCTCGGTCCAGTTTTTTGGGGAATTTGATCTCGATCGGTTGTCCGATTTTGGACCCAAGTCCACCTCTAAAAATTAAGGGTTCCTAACCTATGCTTATGGAAATCGATGCTTTATTTGGAAAAGAAAGTTGAGAACTGAATAATTATTTTGCATGGATTAGTTTCCCTGAATTTACTTTAGGTAGAGTTAATGAAATCATGACCATCAATCTACAAATAAATGATCGAGTTTAATTAAATCTCCTTTTTCATATCTCTTTATTTTAAATTTTTTTATTTTGTGAAATAGTTTATAAATCTACATATAGAATTTTTTAGTAGACTACTAAAAAAAATTCCGGGCAAAAAATGACTTGGATCGACTCGTTTGACTAAATTAATTGGGTCAAAAAATAAATTTTTTACCCAAAAACATGTTTTTTAAAATACCCGTCGATTTTGTGGGTCGACCCGTAAATCCAAAGAGTTTTTTATTAAAAAATATTTTATTTACTAATAAAATTATAAAAAAAATATAATTTTTTTAAATATTGCGGTTCGCTGGTCGACTCCCGACACTCGCAGGTTTAACCCGAGCCGACTCACAAAATACAAAACTTGACCCGCAAACCGACTCGTACAGGTCGTGGGTTGACTCATAACACGCGAATTGCGTGTCGAGTCAATGCGGGTCGTGGGCGACCCCACCTGTTTAACATCCCTAGCTAAATGTCTATTGAAGCCCAAATCGCGTAATCAGGACTAGACCGTCATTTGGGACTCGGATCAGAATCAGACGGCAAATCAAGATGAGTTTTAGTCGAACGAGTTAACAAGGGGGTAAGAAAATAAAAAAGAAATAATTCTCGATAGTTTTCTACTAGACTATCTTCGTTCCCAGATCCGACCACTTCGTTATTGGTGGGCAAAATTAGCATCCATGGCGTCCATTTCCCGATCTCTCGTCTCTCTCCTCATTCCTTTCACCCTCTTTCTCTCCTCCTTCGCTTCGGAGTCAGATCACAAGGTCAGAGCTTCTCAACACCGTCCTTTCAATCCTATTGCCCTGCTCTCTTGGATCTTATGATGAAATTCTCATCAATGTTGTCTTTTCAGTTTGATTTTGATCTCGTATATTGTCAAGTTGTCCGGATCTTTTCTGGCTTGCCTCTTGTTGGGCTTATTTGTGATTGAACTAGGATTGGAATTTTAGATCTTCAGTTCGATTGTTGCGGTGGGGTATTCTGTTGGAATTTGGTTGTTTAGATTGTTCATGTGCTGAAACATTTTTGTTAACCCATTTGATCGCATTTAGCTTTGGTAGACTTCCAATTTCGTTGCTAGTAAGCTGTTCCCTTCAGTGGGAAAATACCACAGATTGTGGAACTTGCGTATGTTGCATAGAGAATTTTAAATCTGATTTGGCTGTGGAATTATAAGCGGAGAAAACAGAATGTAGCTTTGGAAGTAAGCCACCCATGAGTGCAATCACAGAAGCCTAGGAAATTCTTCATTCTTGAAGTGAATGTATGATCATATAAATCTTTTTGGTTGCAATGAAAATGCTTTGCAATTTATGGATTTGAATGTGTCACTGTCAAACTTCAGGGCCCTAGCTAAGGATAAGGTTAGCTTGACTTGATTTCACTTGTTTTGCGTTCTGATGAATTTCTAGCTATAAACAAAATATCGTGATGCGTGTTTCTAAACTCTTGCTCAATGTTTTTCAACACTTGCCATTTATTTTGTTTGGATTTCTTTTGTTGAATATATTCGTTGCCCCCTAGCCTCTCTTATCTTGGTGGTAGATGGACAATAGGCATACATGCTAACATTGAAGCAAT
This sequence comes from Fallopia convolvulus, assembly GCA_964016875.1. Lineage (NCBI taxonomy): Eukaryota > Viridiplantae > Streptophyta > Magnoliopsida > Caryophyllales > Polygonaceae > Fallopia > Fallopia convolvulus. Next base: position 49,641,978 of record OZ024732.1, on the reverse strand, counting down.
CCTACTTTCTTCTCTGTATACTTCATGCAAAATTATGAATTCCAGAAATTCCCGAAAGATCTTTAATAGTATAGTACACAAAATCTTTACCCTGAATTAAACTTCTCGTCTTAGTTTGTATTCTGGTTGCACTTACTATACTAAGACCAATATAGGTCAATGCCAAAAGACTGAGAATTGACCTTCATAGTGCACTTTTTTGCTCAAGTTTTAGGAAAGATGGATTCCTGTTTGCTAAATGGTGGTGCCTTCAAGTAGTTTTTATGAAAAGATGTGCAAGAAATTTATAGAGTAAATGAATAATTAACATAAGCATTCATATGATTCAAGCTTCTAGTAATCTCTTCATTGGCTGGGTAGGTCCATATAAATTACAAAGTATTTTGGAATGTAGAGAGTTCTGCAGCTTCTACTGCAGTTCTGCTTAACTACGCATCCCTCTTTTTGATAGTTGGATAGTTTGTCCATGTACTTAGGTATTTATATCTTTCCGTTTTCTCTTCTTGCTTTGGTGTTGATAAATTTCATTTTTGTTCTTGGCAGTATAATTCCGATGATCCTGTTACGCTATGGGTGAACAAAGTTGGTCCATACAACAACCCGCAGGAAACCTACAACTATTACAGCCTTCCATTTTGTCATAAGTCTCAGAATCCTGCTCACAAATGGGGTGGCCTTGGAGAAGTTCTGGGTGGAAATGAATTGATTGACAGTGAGCTTGATATAAAATTTGGAAGTACGATCATTTTCTGATGCTATTTTTTTTTTTGAAAATTGTATGCCTATAGATTTGCTGTGCTGGAGCCTTTTGCTTCTATTGCTTAACAGATAAAAAAAAGTTTATATAATAATTCCATTTTAACCCTTTTGTCAGAGAATGTTGAGAAAACTACCATATGTGAACTTGAGCTCGATGCGGCCAAAGTTAAACAATTTAAAGATGCTATCGACAATTCCTACTGGTTTGAATTCTTTATCGGTACGTCAGTAATATTTTTTCTATATAGCAATAATTTAGATTATTAGATTACGGTCTTTGCATGTTATTATGGATTCTAATGTTGTTTATCACATTCTAATGTTGATTTTTTGTCCCTGGATTCTGTTGGTGTAATTTACTTACACATCTCAGATGATCTACCATTATGGGGTATGTTACAACTCTCATTTTTATATTTGCTTAAACTATGTTGGTTATTATATCTTCATTTTAATTTCATCTCATCACTTCTAAAATTTTAAGGTTTTGTTGGAGAGCTTCAGCCTCAGAAAAATGGTGATAACAGGAAGCATTTACTGTTTACAAACAAAAAGTATATTGTCAAGTATAATGATAATCAGGTTAGCTATCAGTGACTTCCAATGTCTCTGTTGTGGTGTACTCTTCTTTTTAAATTTATAATTGAGTATTTTGTATAATGTGATGAGGCTAATTTGCAGATCATACACGTTAATATTACTCAAGACAATGCTAGACCTGTGGAAGAGGGGAGAAAATATGGCATGACTTACGCTGTGCAGTGGATTCCAACAAATGTTACCTTTGCAAGACGCTTTGATGTTTACCTGGACTATCCTTTCTTTGAACATCAGGTGATTTATTTAAATTCCCTTTTATGAAGTTAAATTTCCTCTTATATGGATTCTGTTTAGAGTGACAGTCAGATTTCTGACCTTTAATTTTATAATATCCAATTTCTCTATATCATATTGTGAATTTGACTTAAAATATGTTGGTGTATGCAGATCCATTGGTTCTCAATCTTCAATTCATTCATGATGGTTATATTCCTAACTGGGTTGGTTTCTATGATATTAATGAGGACACTTAGAAATGACTATGCCAAGTATGCCAGGGAAGATGATGACTTGGAGAGCCTGGTAACATCTCTGTTACTGTTCTTTTGGTTACTCACTTGTTTTATTATGTCATATATCCTTGTTGAAATCAAAATGTTCTCATCAGGAAAGGGATGTGAATGAAGAATCTGGTTGGAAACTGGTTCATGGTGATGTTTTCCGACCTCCTCGCGGTTTAGCACTTCTTTCAGCTGTCATTGGTACTGGTGCTCAGTTGGCAACTCTTATTCTGCTTGTTATCATCTTTGCCATTGTTGGAATGTTGTATATTGGGTATGTCCAGTGGATTTTCTGCAAGCTCTAGTTTCTTGTCCTGTTGTATTATTAGCCATTATTTTTTCCATTAATGCTAGATAAATTTTGTTTTTAGGTTTGAATCATGTTTCGAATTATAAGTGTTTTTTTTCATTCTGGATTTTTTCATGCAATTGCTATTTAATCTATTTTGTGTATTTGCACTTTTATTTTGCTCCATCAATCCATTGACATATTGCATACTTTTGTTTATGGTTCAGGAGAGGAGCAATTGTCACAACTTTCATAGTATGTTATGCCTTGACATCATTCATTTCTGGCTATGTCAGTGGGGGCTTATATGCTCGTAATGGCGGTATGTTATTGACTCAATCTGTGGTTATTTCCCTTTCATATTATGTTATGCCTTGACATCCTCTTGCTTATTTCTGATCATTTTTCAGGTAAAAGTTGGATAAAAGCGATGATTCTTTCTGCCTCTCTATTCCCATTCATGTGCTTTGGAATCGGTTTCATCCTGAACACCATTGCCATATTCTACGGATCCTTGGCTGCTATTCCCTTTGGAACTATTGTGGTAGTATTTGTCATCTGGGCTTTCATATCCTTCCCTCTTTCACTCCTTGGCACTGTTGTGGGTAGAAACTGGAGCGGTGCTCCAAACAACCCATGCCGTGTAAAAACCATTCCTCGTCCCATCCCAGAAAAGAAATGGTATCTCACTCCATCTGTGATTGCACTCATGGGTGGCTTACTTCCATTTGGAAGTATATTCATTGAAATGTACTTTGTCTTCACATCTTTCTGGAACTACAAGGTAACGTAGCTCAGCATCTCTTTTCTTGATTGTGCAGATGTATTAAGTATTACCCAAGAGAAGATAATGCATTATCTTTGTTAATCCAAACACACCCTTTTTATCTTACGAGTTGCTTGGTTTTTGTTTCTGTTATAGCTGATGTTCTATTTATTTTGCAGGTTTACTATGTGTATGGTTTTATGCTGCTGGTTTTCGTGATATTAATCATTGTCACCATTTGTGTTACGATTGTGGGGACCTACTTCTTGTTGAATGCTGAGAACTACCATTGGCAATGGACTGCATTCTTCTCTGCAGCCTCAACTGCCATCTATGTTTATTTATACTCAATCTACTACTACCAGGCCAAGACCAAGATGTCTGGCTTCTTTCAGACAAGCTTCTACTTCGGTTACACCATGATGTTCTGTCTTGGCTTAGGAATTCTCTGTGGTAAGCTTACATTTCTTTGTTATGGTGTCTTCAGTCTTGTTTGTTACTAGTAATTTTTAGCTTAGAAGAAGTTTTAAACTACAAACTGGCATATTTCAGCTAATCGTTCAAACACAACATTATTAAAAGAACAGAAATTTAGGATGATTTTGTTAGATTTTATCATGTAGGATTTATTTTTTTAGTTGTTACAATTATTTGTGATACTTTCTTTCTTACACTACTCAATTGTCCTTAATGTGACTAAACCAGGAGCGGTTGGGTATCTGGGTTCGAATCTTTTTGTAAGAAGAATCTACAGAAACATCAAATGTGACTGATTCTTGTCCAACATGATCGACGGTGTGAGAATTTAAGATTGGACAAGAGAACCCCGGCTGGAAGCATTGTTGTACAACCAGTGGCACAAAGAAGAGTAGACGTAGACCCTAAGCAGTATGAAAATTGAAGGAAAATGTAATTTTGTGACAAGATAATTCAATTTTTTTTTGGCATATATGATTATGTATTGTTAGCTTTCCTTTGTTCAATGTTTTATTTTGAAGGGATGGCTTATGGCTTATACTTTATAGGCACTGAATCCATATTTTTTCGGTGGTCAGGGTAGTTTATCCTGAAGCATAACAAATAACTTGCTAATAATCTTGTAAAACTCCCTCTCTCCATACCCAGAACCAGGAGAGTTCTTAAGATCATTGACAAGCACAAAAGAGCTGATCCCTTTCTGTTAAGCAGTAGTGCGATTGCCGCGATATACTAACAAACCTAGGGGTGCTCAACAAGTTGGGTCGCCTGCAACCTCAACAAGTCGGGTCGCCTGCAACCCGCATTGACCCGACTTGCAATTTGCGAGTCGGGTGCTCGACCTGCAAATAACGGGTAGGGCTAAGGGTTACTTTTTTAAATTTTCAGGTTGCATGTCAGGTCGGGTTAAACTCGTTGGGTTGCGTGTCAGGTCGGGTTAAACTCGTTGGGTTGCGGGTCGACTTGACCTGCACCTTTTTAAAAAAAATTATATTATTTAATTAAAGAGATAAAAATAGTAAAAAATTATTATATTACTTGCGGGTCGCAGGTCGAATTAGGTCGACCCGTTGAGTACCCTTACTTGTGGGACATTCGGACTTGTCTTTGTGTGTGTTAAATGTGTCAAATGGGTCGACCTGCAACCCGACCTGAAAAAACTCACAACCCGCGAATCAATCTGCAACTCAGGTCGCAGGTCATGTCGTTTGGCGCTTTGAGGTTTTTGAAGATCTTTCATCTCACTAGAGGGAACATCAACTATCCATTTTGCGCATCTCGAGATGGGGCTTGCTGCTTGTGGTGCCATGCTTTTAGTTTTAGTGTTTATCTCACCCATATCCCAAACTCGTCTTTATTCTTCTTTTTTTCGGGCGTTTGTACTCTCCCTATCCGATCTTACTTGTGTTTTGTGTGTTTTTCTTTTGACTCACCTTGCCGTCATAATTGTCGCTTTCATACGGCTTCTCGTATCACCAAGTCTATTTGATTTTCCGAATCTTTGCCGCTTCAATAAAAAATATATGATGAATACAAAAAACGTATAAACATTTTACATCCCTCCAACAAGTTACATAATGAGTTAATAAAATGTTTACTAAACCGGATCAAGATGAATAAGAGTATTAAGTAGTTTAGAGATAAGATGGCATATGATCCATAACAAACATATTTTAAGAAGATTAAAATGATGGAGTGATACTGTATTAGTATCACCTTACCTTAGCTACAGACAACCTTAGACTTGTCGCAATCTATAAAAAAAAAAATCTTGTGCCTATTAAGATACGATACTCATGGGAATGACATTGCATCCAATGGCTCGAAGCATGTTTGTCTAATAGCTTGGCTAAAATGACAATCCTGTTAGGATTTTAATCATCTTGAAAAATCAGGATCGATCATACTAAGATATTAAGAACACTAATTACATACCTAAATTAATAATAGCGATTAAACTTTTTGGAGAATATCAAACTATTGCTAATGATAGTCACAAGTATGTAGTCTTCCTCAGCCAAGTCTAGGATTTGCCTTTCACTCTAATGAGAAGAGTACCGTAGAAAGCACTGAATGAATTGGCGTTAGGGACTATAACATAATCTCTATTTATTTGGCCAAAAAGGATCTCATTAAGCCTATTGGGCCAAATCCGGTATCCACCCATTGGGCCCATACCATTTATTAAAAATTCGAGGGTCTTTCTACTTAACTGAATCACTTAAATAAACATGTTACTTATTTAGCCATTTAATATAATTGTATATAATATGTAAGCCCACAAAATAAGATTAAATAATCTTACAATCTCTCACTTGGGCTACATATGACCTAAAAACAATTATATTAACTAAAGTTCTCTATGTGTACACATCTTGGCTAAACTTACAGACTTCTCCTTTATATTAATCTGGTCCATCTCGTATAATAATATGAGATCATGGCGGCATTCGTTAACCAATATCATAACTAAACCTTCCGTGCTCACCGTACTACTATATTCAATGACATAGATCAAGTATAGATGGGTGACATGTAAATTACATGCAATATGATTCCATAAAATATGTCTATTTCCAAATAGTCCTGCTTTATTTGGAGATCAATCCAAAAAATTCTTAAATAAGTTCAGTAATCTTCATTATGACTAAAATCATAATAACGTTATTATGCATAAATCAAACATAGAATATCCACACAAACTCCCACTAAACTAAGGTACCATAAGAATGCCAACACTTAAAGAACATAGTGCTCATGAAAAACTTTAGGAGACAATCCTTGGTTAACGGATCCGATATCTTGGAGTTTGTCCATATGTATTCTATAAAATACTTGACCGTCCTGAACTTCTTCCTTCATCAACAATGTTGATGTATTTCTCCATTAAACAACTTGTGTTGTTGTTGGAGAACAATATTGTAATTTATCACACAAAATCTTTAATGGGTTCTCAATGCAATCGAATGCACCCTAGTGACAAAACTATACAATTGTAGTAGAAACAACTATAAGTGTTTGATTCACACAATCACACTCTTCCAAAATATAGCTCTTCTAGCCAAAATAAAACCATAGTCTTAATGAAATCAATGCTATGTTGGGAAATTAATCCCCTTTAGACTTAAACGCCAAGATCGATCATACTAAGTTATTAAGAAACACCAAATTTGACATACCTTTGATCCTAATGGTAATCGAACCTTATGCGGAACTACGAACGAAAACATAGGTATGTGATCTTCCTTAGCCAAATCTAGGGGTTATGCTTTCGCTCTGATGGGGAGAGTATCGTAGAAAGCCTAAATAATTTAGCGTGCTGGGGACCATAACTTAAAAGTTCTATTTATTTGACCTAATAGAATCTCATTAAGCCTATTGGGTCAAATCCGGTATCCACCCATTGGGCACGTACCAACTATTTAAAGTCTATGGGCTTTACCTAATTGAATCACTTAAATTAAACCCAATAATAATTAGTCATATAATATAATTGTTCAATAAAATATGTAAGCCCACATAATAGAGATTAACAAATCTAACAATTCCCACTTGGGCTACATATGAACCAAAAGAACAACTATATTAACCAAATTCCTTATATGTACATGGCTTGGCTAATTCTATAGACTTCACCTTTATTTCAATCTGGTCCATCTCTTATACCAATATGTGATCACGGCGGCATTCGTCACAAGTCATCGTAACTAAACCTTCCGTGTTCACCAAACTAGTATATTTAATGACATAGATCAAGTACGAATGAGTGACATGGAAATTACATGCAATGTGATCTCAAAACATGCTTATTTCCAACTGGTCTTACTTTATTTGGAGATCAATCCAAAAAATTCTTAAATGAGTTTAGTAATCTTTATTATGACTAAAATCATAACAACTTTATTATGCATAAATCAAACATAGAATATCAACACAAACTCCCACTAAACCAAAGTACCATAAGAATGCCAACACTTAAAGAGCAGAATGCTCATGAAGGACTTTAGGAGGCAATCCTTGGTGAACGGATCCAATATCTTGGAGTTTGTCCTCATATATTCTATAAAATACTTGACGTTCTTGAACTAGAAACCTTCATCAACAATGTTGATGTATTTCTCCATTAAACAACTCTTGTTGTTGGATAACAATATTGTAATTTGTCACACAAAATTCTTAATGGACTCTCAATGCAATTGAATGCACCCTAGTGACAAAACTACGCACTGTAGTAGAAGCAGCTATAAGTGTTTGATTCACACTCTTCCAAAATATAGCCCTTCTAGCCAAAATGAAATCATAGTCTTAATGAAATCAATGCCAAAATACCCAATGATCTCCAAGCTTTTTGATTTCCTTGTGAGAATAATTCCTTCATTCTCTATAAAAAACTACATGACCCCTTTTATGGTTTCTTTCCAATGAGGTCCATTTAGTACTTGCTAAATATTATGGTTTAAAATACCATATCTATATGTGTATCTACTAAATAAAAAAATCAACTTCTCACTAACCAATGTAGAGAGAGTCAACAATCTTTTGAATCTCAAAATTCTTTTAGGGCATCAAGACTATTTTGTCACCTTTACTGATATATGTACCTTATTATGGATTTCCTTTCATGTCAGATCTACTTAATATTTTAATGATATAGCTCTTTTATGATACTCAATGACATCTTAAAAACATGCTTGCAATTGATTTATGCCTAAATCCCAAGATCTTTTATCTTAAATTTCCTAATGAGATATTTCTTGGTTTCTTGCAATAGGCCTATATCGTGACTAGATAGTAGTATAGTATGTCAATGACATATAACATTAAAAGATAAACTTGCTCCCACTGAATATGTGATATACACAATCATTAACCTTATTCACCTCAAAACCAAATGAGACAATCACTTGATGAAATTTATTATTCCATATCTTCAAACTTCTTTGAGACCATAGACAGATTTCTTTAACTTATAGACCATAGATTTCAAATATTTGGATTTAAACTTTCTGGTTGAACCATATAAACAATTTTTTCAATATTTCTGCTAAGAAATGTTATCCTTACATCCATCTTATGTAGCTCTAAATCAAAATGAACTAAAAGTGTCATCATTTCTCTTAAAGATCTCATTAAAGTCACTAGCTTTTTTTTGAGTGAATCCTTTTGCGATCAGAAGAGTCTTATATCTTTTGATGTTGTCGACGAACCTCTTTTGGCATTAAATATCAATATAAAACCAATGATTTTCAAACTTTATGACAAATCAACAAGATCCTAAATATCTTATTTGTCATAGATTCTATCTCATCTTAAATGATCCATTTTGTAGAACAATAACTTTTGAAGACCTTCATGAAGATTAATTGGATCATCCTATGCAATTTCTACAATATCTTCTTATTCCATATGGTGTGTAAAATGATCATCTAAAATCACACCCACAAGCTCTTCTTGTTCTACAAGATATACAATATGATCATCCAAAGTTGCATTCTCCTTTCTTTATTAGACTTTTTGTAGTGACACTTCTTGAGGTTGTTGAGTTTGATATATGGGAGGAACTTTAATGTTGTCTAAAACCGAAGTTGTTTCTAGAAAGCATTATAATTATACCCTGATTGCTTTCAATGATAACACTTGATAGAGAAACTAAATTCTCTTCTTAAGACAACTTCATCAAAGAGACGATAGAGAAATTAAATTCTTTTCTCAATCACATATTCATCAAAGAGATGTTCCTCAATCCTTCCCATCCAAACTCCACATCCTCAAGTAACTTTATTCTTCTATAGAAATAGTAATATTTGTAGTAACACTTGAAACAAACTATAAAATGTTTATAGGTAGTAATTTACTTGAGAGCAAGACAAATTTAAGAAATGTGACTTTCTTTATATGTCTCAATTGACATTTAGGCACATTTTTTCTTAAAATGTCCAAACTTTTTTTAATAACAAAAAAAGCAAATTTTCTTATTTAATCCTTATTATGCTTGTTTGATTTCTAAGCAGAATAAGGTTAACTTTAATCACCTTATTTTCTTTATTTTGCCCTTTTCTATATGTGTTAACCGATGAGAACCTTATACTAGATTTATCGCTTTTAGTAAAGCATCATTTAATCTCAACGAGAAACACTTTGAGATTCTTAATCTCTCTCTCTCTCTCTCTCTCTCTCTCTCTCTCTCTACTTAAAGGTTTCAAAAATGGTGTTGTTCATCATGATCATTGACTCGGCTAAAGATCAAAAATAAATAAACCTATATTACTAACTAGTATAGCAAGCAAGCAAGGGGTCGAACCCAAGAGAATCGGGATTCTGAATAATCAGCAGGAAACAAGACAGGGTTTTTTAGAAGTTTAGGCAAACAAATAAACAAGCAAACATTATTTGGGATTAAATCAATGGAAGGAAAGCAGAGTTTATACAACCAATTCCACCTTTTTAATCATTCGATCATCAATGCATCCACTTTTCTATTAATTCCCAGGTTAATTCCAGTCCTTATATAAGATTTCCACTTGTCCACGGTCCAAGCGAAACGATGATATGAACAAAAACGCTTAATTCAAATCATACAAAATATTAAGGATAGAAGGATATTAATTCATGCAATCAAGCTACGAGTCTCATGCATAAAATAACAATCAAATACTCTTTCTCAATCCTAGTCCACGGTCCTAGAAAAGAGTTATTTCAAGGATAAATAAGATTGCACAGACAACACCCTAAACCTAATCCAAACGGTTGAATATCAATCAAATTCAACAAGTTGCGCACCAAAAGAAATCAATTGATAATCATGAAATTAAGCACAAGAGTTTTGATATTAACCAAGGGATAGAAAAGTTACCTGAATCTCACGAAATACATAAAAAGGCTTCCTTGATTAAACAAACTCCAAAGGAAAATTAGTTCTCCATAATACTGAAATAAAAACCTAAAAGTAAAAGTATGCTAGAATTGTGTAACCCTAAAGTGAAAACGAAACTAAGCTTAAATAGTAGAAATAAATCTGAAACCCTAAGATATAATAATACTAAAAAGATAAAATAAAATGAAACAAAGTCGGTGCTGAAACCCTTGATCCGCGGGCGCGGATCAGTCGGTCCTCCTCGGCCACGGAAACTCCTCGAACCGCGAGCGCGGTTTGAATCCGCGGGCGTGTATCTTCTGACAGCTTACTAGTGTCAACTTCGGAGGTTGTTTTGACCCACTTAGAGTTGGAATTTGAACTCGCCGTAAAAACATGAATTGTATCTCTTCGAGTTAGCTTTCCAATGATACCAAATTTAGCTTCATCCGATCACCATAGCTCCCAAACGATGCGTCACAAGAAAATGGCGTCAAAACAACTCCAAATCAACACTTGTCTTCAAAACTCTTGCAATTCTTCAAACCGTGTCTTTGGTCTTCATATGACAATTATGCTCAAAACTAACCTAAACACACTCAAATCATACCTAAAATACAAGAGTTAACCCATACTAAATAGAGCATATCAATTATATGACCTTGGCAATTAGAATGTTCCCACACCTCACAAAACTATCTTCTCTTAGAAAGAGTCGAATCTATAGGGGAAGGGGTTGTTCTATCTGTATGCAAAGTCAAGATCCATACACCCAAACAACGTCATCCAATTCCTTAAGGTTGACATAGTTAAAGATTAAAATTTAACTTAAAGCAACAGCTATTGTCATGAGATTTACTAAAACGAGAGAATATAACTAAGAATTTGCATTATGAATCAAAAATACCAACAATATAAATCCAAGAATTGTACAACCCATCTCAAGATACCAAGTGCAACATTACTACTGATAATGCCTAATTTAGTCATATTTTAGGAGTCTAATTTCATATTAATTTAGGTCATATTCATTCATATTTCTCATATTTTATATTTATTTTATTTTATTATGTATTCAGAATCAATACTCGAGTTTTTATATATTTCATTGATTTTAGGATAATTTTGGAGGTGAATTGAGGCTGAACGGTGCCAATAGCTTCGAGCAAGTAGGTTGTTACTGTTAAAAATATACATTCAAAAGATCGTGGGCCATTAATTGATGAAGGTTCCAAGTTTGGAGTTGGCTTGAAATCAACTGGGTCGGACCATATTTAGTAAAAGATATTGTGATTGAGGTTGTTAGCGTACGAATTTGGAGAATGAAATGGAGGCATATAAATAGATATATTAGATTAGCTTTATTATTATGTAGCTTAGCATTAGTTTAGGTTTTGACTTTTATTTTAGTCTTTTTAGTTTTGTGTCGCACTGTGCGGCGGGTTTAACGAGGGAATTCGGCTCTTGCATTGAAGAATTTGGTGTTATTCAAGATCTAGCCCACTCTTTGGATTATCTATATTATTCAGACTAAATTTTCTTAATCTTTTTAGTGATTATGTCTTCAATCATGCTTGGCTAAATTCCTAGTTCTAGGATCCATTCAATGTATATTTGATTAAAGTTATATTTTTGCCTGATTTGAAATACATTTGATTCGATCCTAAGTTGCGTTATGCCCTACTTGCTTTTGCATATAGGATTCCTATTAGGGTTTGAGACCGAGAGGAGATAACAATAATAGGATACTGATAAATGAAGGACTAAAAATTGGTTCTTTTCAGATCCCTAGGTATTGAACTTGAGAGTTATCTATGCGACGACAATTTAATTTCTCTTGTGTGATTTTTAAATATCGTAGTATTTCTAGGGTTTGAATAATTTTAGCGGAACGCGACAGCGAATGCTACGTTTGTTTATCCTTAGTCTCTAAAGAGCTTTAAGGATCTAAATTAGACTTGCTTTATGCGACAACGACTGTTTGTTGAGTTTAGGTACATGCACTTATCGTCCGAGAGGAGTTAGTGTTTACTTTAGATAGTTGGTCCTTCAAATAAATTCAGGCAAAGTATAATTTTATTTATTGAAACATTGTTGTGGTGATCCTTAACCTTAGACACATCTATCTATAGTTTCAATCCTTTTTATTTGCTTTATTGTTTTGTTAGCTTAGTTATAGATCTCAATTCTTTATTTCTGGCCTAATTTACCAGTAGAGTTACAATTGATATTACATTGGTCCTTGTGGGATAGACACTTGAGGTACTACGATTGACCCTGTTCGCTTGCGGGTTAGTTTTGGCTGCATCAACCAAGTCTTTGGACAATAGTATCAACTGCTTGTGGTACTCTTGATGTAATGATCAAACATTGACAATAATTCATAACACATAAAAAATCAATCTTTAGATCAATCTACTATTCATATGTATAACTTTATAATTGTCACATGTTTACTCTTACAAGTATGTTTGCAATCCGATCAAGCACTAAACTACCTTTGGGTCGAATAGTACTCGCATTGATATGCATACATACAACATTCAACATTTCTTATGAACAATCTACACAAGAGAGGTCACTTTGGCAACATCATGCTTCAATCCATTCACTTAAAATGTTAAACATGTACAATCCAATACGTATAATCACTGGAAAACTTAAAACTTACAATCTTCTAAACAAAATGTATATCAAAAGAGTAATGTGCATGGATATAATGAGCAAAATTTTGTTGGTCAAATTCTTTAAAAAGCTAATCTTAATTTTTTTTTATAGCAACTCAAATACCAAATGTGGGTCCATTTCCCTCATAAATTGAAAAGTATAAAAGAAAAATTGACAAAAAATATTCAAAACACAACACCTTCATCCTATTAGTCAAAATCTAAAGAGGCCTCTAGGCCCATATTGAAAAAAAGAAAATGTGTGAGAAAATAAAGTCCACAATGCACACTCAAATATCCTTAGGTTTCCAAAAAAAAAACTTTATGGAAACTTCAACTATAACTTTCTAGTAAACCCATAAGGACTACTTAAAATCCTATCAAACGATATCCTTTCATTGGACCGACTACCATTCACATGATAAAGCCCTACAAAATTAAACAATCTTAAGTGAGATACCTAACACAACTTGACATCTAGTGTTTGCACCAAAATATCAATTGCAAGTGGTCATCTCAACGTAATAATCAAATATTGATCATGAATCCAGTCAAACAATAGCCTTTCTTTAGACCGACTATTATTTACATGGATAATATCTTTATAATTATCAATATTTATTATCACATGTGTATTCCTTACTTAGCCAAATATTAATCTTCCTTTGGGCCGATCAATATTCGCATAAATAAGAACACACAATCCTTATATTTAAAATTAAATTAATCTACACAACAAAGACTAATTTGACAGCATGTTGTTTCAATCAATTTAATCTAAAATTTGCCTTTCACTCTGATGGGAAGAGTACCGAAGAAAGCACTGAATGAATTGGCGTGTTGGGGACTATAACCTAATCTCTATTTATTTGGCCAAAAAGGATCGATCTCGTTAAGCCTATTCGGCCAAATCCAGTATCCACCCATTGGGCTCATACCATTTATTAGAAATTCAAGGGTCTTTCTACTTAACTGAATCACTTAAATAAACTCGTTACTTATTTAGACATTTAATATAATTGTATATAATATTTAAGCCCACAAAATAAGATTAAATAATCTTACAAACACCACTTCTTTGTGCTAACAATCAACTAAAATAACCATTTTTCCTCCAAACATGGTGTAAAAGTCGGAACTGAACAAAATAGATAATGTCACCTAGAGAGATGTGCTCTGCCCTCTCTCTAGAATTCCCATGAAAAAAGGCGGATGAAGCCATTCGTTTTTCGGTTGGGGAAGTCTCCCGCTGTTGAGGGTTGATTTACTCGACAACAAATAAAATTTGCAGTCAAGACCCCGCTGTGTATAGCGAAGTCAGGATCGTCCACGGGAAGTAAGGTTGTTTGATTACTAAACTACGAAAGCAAGAAAACAAAGCAAAATATGAATAAACAAGGCTACAACAGCCCTCGATACCGACCTTGTCAAGGTCGGTAACGATGCTGGGATTCTACTAAAATTAAGCAAGAGAAAGCAACTGCAGGCTCGGTACCGACCTGTGTGCCTCGGTAAAGAGTTTTTACGTGAGTAAAAATGAAGGTAATTCAAATGCGAAAACAACTAGGATAAAAGTTTACCACGACATAATCATGCATACGAACTAGTGCAAAGGATAAATATCATGCCTTGAATATAAATTTATCAACTTTCGTTGACCTAAACAAGCAAATCAATCAACTTTCATAAATCAATTCACTTTCTACTTGTTTTTGAATCCAAAGCTCGAAACTTTCGTTATCGAACAATATCAACATCCAAGTTCACTACTTTCTCTTTCGATCAAGCGATAAACTCAAATTACTTCGACTTTCATCTAAGTATAAGCACAAATCAAGTAGTTAAATAATAAAAGGCAATCAGAACATCAACACACACATTCAATCATGCATAATTATGCCGGGTTTTAACCCCGATCCTAGAGAAGTAAACTACTCACTCATGATTGAAATAAAACAAACAACTAGATTGAATGAAAACATTGAAATAAAAGCTTACTTGAATTCTAAAAATCTTGTCTTTTAATACAACCAAGCTCGAAATCAATGAACACAAGAGAAACAACGAACTTGAACTCGGGTCCTCTCTCTCTCACTCGATCTTGAACCAGTCAATCGTCTCTTCAAAAAAATTCTGAACTTTCTCCAAACTAAAGAGTTCTTCCCCTAAACTAACTAGAACAAGGGTATTTATACTAAAAGAAACTATCTAACAAGGGTCCTAAAAGATAGAAACTTTCCTAACTAAAAAGATTACGAGATAAAAGATAGAATTTCCGAAAGTCAATGCCGCCTACCGACACATGCCACCTCAGTAACGACCTGCATAGGGTCGGTAGACTCTTGCTAAATTCCTCGGACAAAACTCATTTGCTCAGCTCGGTACCAACCCTCACAGATCAGTAACGAGCTCTCTGTCTTGGATTTTTGTACATTCTTCATAGCTTCTCTTTGGATTTCAACGGGGTCATCAAGGCGTATTCTTTCTTCTCTTTCCTCCATGCATTCCACCATCCACCACTTGACTTCAGCTCCTCTCAAAATGCTTTTTTCCGCTTCAAAAACCTAAGAAAAACACAAAAACGGAGTAGCTTCCATAATTTTCACAAAATATGTAAACTTATCCAAAAACACACAAAACTAACACTAAAACTCACTAAAACTAAACTAAACAACTTAAGAAAAACACCTAAAACAATACTAAAAACATGAACATCACCCGCCCTCCCAGATGGTTGAGAAAATCAACCGTCCCAAGGCTAAGGAAGTCGCCCATATGCACTCCTACTCGACCCCATCATCCTACAAGGGAACCACCAAAGAAACCCCGCGAACCACCAACCTCTTGCTTCGAAGATTCTTCTGGCGTTGTCACCACTGCTCGATGGCCTTGGATCCAGATTTATCTCTCCGATCAACTACTGTTGCTCCTCATCAGGGTCGGACTATCCCCCTCCGCAGGATCCAGACGAAAATCACCGGCGCTCCCGACACCACCCTGCCCCATGGGGCGTTACTTGTGAGGCAAGCTTGACCAGGTTACTTGCGGCCTTGCGGGGCAAGTACGAATTACTTGCGGGGAAAGTTTAAGCTTTACTTGCGATGCAAGTTTGACATACTTGCGTTGCCAATTTGTCTTTCTTACAGTGCAAGTTTGACAATTTCTTTTGCGGATTGGCTTGAGCTTTATTTGTGTACTAATTTCCGAGGAGTTGGAATGGTGTTTGGTTTTGGACCGAGTTGTATTAGGCCAGGTTGCTTGGTGCTCCGAGGCATCTGAAGATTCTTCATTTCGGTGGAGGGAACGTCAGCTGCCCATTTCGCACACCCCAGGATGGGTTGACCGCTTGCCTACGACACTATGACTTTTAGTGCTTTACTCACCCTGATCCCAAACTCGTTCTTACTCATTCTTTTCGGGAGTTTGTACTATCCCTTGTAACACCCCCTTGCTACCCTGAAGGTATTACCGCCATTAACCCCGATTAAGACTAAACCGAAGCTACCCAAGGCTTTAAACTGACTGAACAAACTAAAAACAAGGCAAATGAAACCATTTGAAAACCTAACAAACTTAAGTTGAATATTACAGCGAAAAAACACGTAAACAAACCTTAACTTACAAGAATAAATAAATAGAACAACCTTCTATTTAAACAAAATCTTCATCAAGTTGTCCTTGAGTTCTTATTTCTGAAACTCAACTTCGCTTTGAAGTAGTTCAATCATGATCTTAACTCAAGTATAGCCATTGGAAACCTTTCTTCAACTTCTGGAGCTTCAAACATCTGAATCCGCCTCTTGAATCAACTTCCAAGAAATACCTGATATGCCGTAAACCAACGGTGGACACCAGCCGACCATATAAAAGAAAAGAAAATGGACGGGTTAGTCTAATGAAAGACTAGCAAGCGGAGAATCTAACTTGGTTCTTATGGTTGTAGCTAAACATATTGGCATCCAAATCCGAATAGACTCGGATTATGATCCAACAATTAGCAGTCTTATAGAGAAAAGAGGGAGACTTGCATAATCCAAAGAGAGAACATCACCGCTTGTGGTTTCTTTAAGAAGCATAAACAATTGTTGGGAATTCATATTAATCACATAACATTTTGATAAGCCTCCATCGACTATTCAGATTAACTTAATCAAAGTTTGATTAAGAATAATTCATAACCGGGAGCAAGAATGGCCTTCCGACTGGACAAACCATTCAGGTATATTAATGTGCCTAACGCACTTATCTTATATTACTTTCAAAACTTTTCACATCTCAAGTTGGTGGCTTTTAATCGGCCCGAACTACTGCCGAAATATTTTGGTATTGTAGAGATCATCGGAGTATTTCATCCATTGTCATCTACCATGTACCAAGATCACAGGACTTAAGCTATCCTTGATCTTTCATTTTGCATATGGTGAGGTAGAGATCACAGAGGCCTATTACCATGTCGTCTACACTACACCATGCCGAACCTGCACTTAGCTAGAGTGCCTATCAACCCTCTCACACGAAGAGTAGGGGAAGAGAGTCATGACCCACCATTAGGATTAGGCCCCTCCTAATGTAATATTGTTTTAAAGAGAGGATATGAAACCACGTTCCCCTCCCTGAAACTACCTTAATCACAACAAAGTCTCATCGTGAGACAGCATACAAGGTCACCCATAACGGACCTAAATCCAGTTCTAGCGCAAAACTGAATAACAACATGGTCATTATTTCTAACAAATATAACAACCTATCATATTTTATTAATCATACAAGTTGTTCCCAACGCAAATATTAAATGATATCCAATTCCTCATTTAATAACAATAACGCAAGAGAGAATCGTTCACTTGCCTTAGAAGGCGTGCTCAACGTCCTTAACAATTCCAACAACAATCTTTATCATCCTTCTGACAAATATAACAAAATGATTTCTCAGCAACGAGCTCACATAAACACTTCTTAGTTGTATTCTCAACTCCTACAACTTCCTAATCGATAAACGATTTAATTTCCGAATATCGATATATAATAAATCCTTAGTTATCATGCTTCAAGGAGCCATCTTGGCGGAATTACAACTAATAATCCACTTCACTTTTGAAACAATTTTCTAAATAAAAATTATTTATTAGCAACAATTCTTAAAGGTTCCCAAATCTTGGATCAAACGGATTAACAACGAATCCCGAGTAACTATCCGAAGTCCTTTACCTGCCAATCGGTATCAAAACTTGTATTCGCTATAACTGAAGATCCGGACGTCCGTTTCACGAGCGGTTCGAAACCTGTAGAACCGTATCAACGTCAAGATTATAAAAACCATAAATTTAATTAGCAAAGCGGAACCGAAAGGCCCTTACGGTGGCTCCGCAACTAACCCGCTAATTAATTTCAATCGTATATACCTTCACTCGAGCCCATGGCTCGTTTGGCTCGATAGTGGCTCGATTCCCGAGCCCAAGGGTGGTCGAGTATTTCCCGGCGGCAGCCCTTGCGGTGGGTGGTGGTCGGAGTAGCTAGCGGACGCCGGCGACGTCGCTTGGCGAGGTAAGAAGCTAACCGGCGGTGAACTTCTTTCTCCCGACTTGTCGTTGTTGTCCCACCCTCTCGCCACACCCTTCCTCTTGCAGTAGCTCAAACATATAAGAAGGAGGAAGGAGAAGAAGAGGTGGTGGAGGAGGTATGGTGGCTGGGGCGGAAAAGATTGCCGGCGGTGAAGCTGAATTCTTTCACTCGAGACCGTCGTCGTCCTCGTTCCTTGCTCGCTCTCGGTTCTGGTTTTACCACAGCAGCAACGACCCCAAGCTCTCAAAGTAAGGAAGGAGATGAGGATGGTGGACGGGACATAGGAGGCAGAGGAGAAGAGAGCGCCGGCGGTGAAGGCTCAACGAGTCCGTCGTCCTCCGCTCTCTCTCTCGGTTCATTTTCTTCTTTGGACACCAACTTTGTAGACTTTGGATAAGGCATGCCGTGCCAATCCACTATCTCTATCCTTCCTAATTAAGTAAAGAAAGAGATAGGTTTTAAAATCCAAAACCCGTCTCGGAATGGGGCTCGCGTTAAAGAGGTGAAATTATGTACCTCGGGTGGAAAAACTTACTAAACGAAAAACGTCCCGTAAATTATGTAGACCAATAAAACCAATTTTCCATTATTTTATTTTGCTACCTTCAATTTTTAGGGCTTCCGTTTCGTATTTTAAATCCTTTACAATACATAATTAAGAAGACGGCTTATCCAATAAATATTCTTTTTCCACTGAAAAAAATCCTAGAATTCACACCGATCCATAAAATCATTTCTTTGTGATTTTAGGATATCACCAATAATTTTCTAGGATTTAATCTCCAAGGATTAAGCGTTAAAACGGACAAAAAGATTAAAAAGGATATCCGAAAAAATTCAAAAATATCATCAAAAACCACAATTATTACATCCCTAGTCAATCCTGCTTGTTTTGTTTGTGACTCTTTTGATTCACTTAGCCATTCTCGGTTGTCGTATTAAGGCCTCTCGGTTTACCAAGTCTGTTTGGTATTTCGAATTTTTACCTTATAAAAAAAATCCAACTGAAATAACCTACCCCTTCCTGCCATGTGTTGTCGGCCAACCACCCTATACTGTATTCAAATTTAAGTAAATTAACCAAAATGTCACGTCGATTAATATGATTGTGTACACAAATTAGAACACCACCTTACCCTATCTTACTAAAAAAACTTGTTAAGAAGCTGTACATTTAAGGTTTATTTGTGAAACATATGCTTTATAAGGCTGATAGCAGCCTGAGTGAGTCCTATTGACTAAGATTCGAGCTCGAGGTGCCCAGATCTTCTCCGATGAGTAGTTGAGATAAGTACGAACCACTAAAAGATGTTCATTGGCCTCTTGTGCTTGCGCGAGCGAGGGCGGGACGAGGCAGACTCAAGGGCGAGGGAAGATGGATAGAAGGGGTGTCGCCCGAGCCAAAGGGGAGGAGTGATCTCAACTCAAATGCTTTGGCTTCATTAAACTTGATGTGATTAATATGATTACATCAGAAAGCTTATATAGAAGATCAATCTAAACCTAATGGCCAAATGGATGTTATGCTAGCTTAATGAACCCACCTTCTTAAGCATGAGAAAGTCACACACCCATAATATAAAATAGGGAAATTCCGGTTGGTTCTCTCGAGTTTTTTGCTTTTCCGAGCGGTGCCTTGAAAAAAACCTTATTCCGAGTAGTACTCCTGAACTTTTACAAAAGTCCGACTAGTGCCCTTACTTGTAATTTGTCGTTAGTTTATAACTAAATTAGTATGTTTTCTAATGAAAATTTTATATTTTTGTATTTAATTAAATTAAAACAAAATTTTAGTTTAACAAATATTAAAATAAATCATATAAGTTTTAAACTATAAATATTTTTAAAATATTTGTCAAGTAGATTATATGTTGTATAATTTAAATTCTTAAGTTTAATTTTTTTTACAATTTTACATTAAAATAAATATATTGCATAATTAAAAATTTTCATGTAGGTTTTATGTAATAATTTTGAATTTTTTTTAAAAAAACTAATAGAACTTTCATTATGGTACTCTCGAATTACATTAAAAATGTTAATTTCTATCAAATTTTAAAATTGTCAAAATTACTATACAAAATCTACATGGAAAGTATTAATCTTGAAAGATATTTATTTTAATATAAATATTATAATATTTTTGCTTTTAACTTAAAAACTATTAATTATTCAACATAAAATCTTGACAAATATATATAATATAAAATTTATTATAATAATTTACATGATTTATTTTCATTGTTATTAGATTAAAATTTTGCTTTAATTAAATTAAATACAAAAGTATTTTTTTCATTATAAAACATACTAATTTATTTATAAATTAACGGAAATTTACAAGTAAGGGCACCAACCGGACTTTTGCAAAAGTTCAGGGGTACTACTCGGAATAAGTTTGTTTTTAAGGTTACCACTCGGAAAAGCTAAAAACTCGAGGGTACCAACCGGAATTTTCCTATTAAATAATAAGCAACATGTTATAATTTAAATAAATATAAAGATGGACACCAATAGGCTCGGCTAGGCTTTGACGGGATCGAATCCCATCATTCCCCCTTGGATTCGAAGCGTCCTGGCCTCGAACTCGGTTGGTCTAGGGAGAGATGGCGCGGGCCATTGCAGAATAAGTGAAGCATGCCTCGGGACTAGGCACAGAACGCACGAGGGTGCAAAGTGGAGTCTCAAGACTAGACTCGGGAGAAGTCGCCTCAAGACTAGTCGTCGTCGTAAGTAAGGCCGACTCAGGGCTAGTCGGTATGAACGACTTAGAATAGCACTTGATCTCTAGGTTGGGCCCGAAATTTTTCTCCCGAAAAACTAATTATCTAAAATGATGTTCTCTATCCAATGAACATCACCTCCACATGAAACCCAAAGTTATTTTCTTTATCCTTTTTTAAAAACCTAGAAGATTTTTTATAATACAAGATCTTTACAATTGAAATCTCACTAATTTAGGAAAATATTAGGCAATCAATATATTTTTAAATGCAAAAAATTGTCAAACAATATCCCTAAAATCAAGAGACGAGAATGGCAAGTAAGTGCAATCAAGGCTCAACTGATTTGGCGAGATTAATGGCCAATTTGATGTGGAAATCCCGACAAAAGGGGATCGTGGCAAGGTAGCAGGCGCGCCAGCGAGCAGATCTGGCACTATCATCAGCGTGCTTTAGCGTAAGTCTTGGCGTGGGCGGATTTGGGCGCTGGCACGCAAGGATATAGCGAGGGCGCGTAACCACCAAACGTTGACACGAATGCTTGGCAGGGGCACACCTTAGTGTTGGTGTGGGTGGATCCAATGCTTGGCACGATAGATCCAAGTCCTTAGCACAATAGCGATTGTGCCAAGGCTTGGTGACATTATGACCACAAAGAGACAATAATGGCGCACGAAGAGGGGCGACACAGCAGATCGTGGATTAGGCAAGCAAAACCGGAGAAGGAACACACTCCGAGCCGTTGGGATCTGATACCAATGATAGCAACCCGAGAGGGTCGGGTCACTATTGGTCAAGATCCGGGCTTGAGGTGCCTTGAATTTCTCCGATGAGTAGTCGGGATAAGTACGGACCACCAGAAGATGGTCCGTTGGCCTCTTGTACTCACACGAGTGAGGGCAGAACGAGGCATAATCAAGGGCAAGAAAGAGGGATAAAAAGGGGTTGACATCCAGGCCAAAGGGGAGGAATGATCTCATCTCAATAAATTTGGCTTCATTAAAATGCACGTGATAATAACATTACAAGAGAAGTCCATTTGAAGGCATAGGAAACCCTAATAGCAATCTAAACCTAATGGCCTAAAGGGCCTTATGCTAACTTAACGGGCCGACCTTCTTAAGCATAAGAAAGGCACACACTCATAATATTAATATGTAGCACATTACAATTAAATAAATATAAAGATAGACAGCGATAGGCTCGGCTCGGCCTTGGCGGGGCCGGTTCCTTTTAAAGGCGAATGAATCCAAATTGCAACTGACCATAATTAATCGAATAGTTTCATAATCTTGAGGTGCTTACACTCTACCAGAAGAAACCACCACCATGAAAATATAGCTTAGACAGTTCTTATCTCTGAATCATTGTGACCTTGCAATCAAGGACGAAACTCATAATGAAAATTTCGGCAAGCTAATTTATCTCCATCGGCTAGATTTGACAGAACATATTTATAATTTGAGACCTATGACACTTGGATATTACAAGGACAAGATTCAAACTCGTAACAACTTTTGCATGGGTTTAGTTTCCATGAAATTAATCTTGAATATTAATCGAAAATAACCCGTTCAGAATAATTTAAGCCCCATTTGGCAATACATAAATAAGAAGCTTATCGCGTTTATCGAGAAAAATAAGCTCCATTGTATGTGTCCGGCAATACCAAGTTTATGCAAGCTTATCAAGGTTATTTCGAGCTCAAAAAATAATCAACACCCCCGAGATTATCGTGTTTAAAATTTTTTATAGGGTTTAGGTGTTATTTTTTATTTATTTTTAACTTTATTTTGTTAATACTTCATTTTTTTTTGGTAATTTTCCCAATAATATAAACACTCATAAGCAAGTCCCTACCGAACATCTTCTAGCTTATCTGAAAAATACACATTTTAGCACATACTCTTAGCACATAATTTCAGCATCGGCACTAAAAAGTTTTATCATCGTCAACACTACAAGCTACAACATCGATAAACGCCAATGCCGAACAGAGCCTTAGTCTCTTTTTCATATCCTTTTATTTTAAAGGTTATTATTATGTGAAAAAGTTTATAAATCTATTTGTAGTGTGATCTCCTAATCATCACTGCATTTGCATCAATCAACCCATTCTTTGATGAAGTTTCTTGAAAGCAAAATGCTAATGTCTATTTATGCCCAAATTGCGTAGTCAAAGCCCAGCTCAACATGTAGACTCAACTTATTATTAAGGCCCAATCTATCATTCTCGTCTACTCATTTCCACTCCAAGATCAGCGATCACGACAAATGAAGGCTATTGAAGGCATTCATCCTCTGATTCTTTACTCTCAAATGAGTCATAAGACACAGCAAAATCAGCACTCGAATCATTGGTTGTGACCTGAGCATCGTTATTGATGAACAAATATGGAAACTAAAAGGAACAAATATGGAGGGAGAAAATAATATAAATCAGAAATCGCCTTATGTGAGATACGGAGAGAGAAAGGTGACCTAATCCATTATTTCTACCGAAATATGACCTTTATGTGCCTTTTTTTAATCTCGGCCATTAAAATAATCAAATTCAAAAAAATTACTTATTTCTCTAGAAAAATAAGTATATCTAAAATCTTATTCTATATTCGTTAGGTCAAGTTTCAATTTTTAGAATGGGAGGAAATCACGACTGGAATATTATGGGTTGAACTTCTATGAAATGTTTTTACGGGATTGAAGTTTTAAGTTCGGCGAAATTTTGCACACTTCGGTTTTTCGGTTTTTCGGATGCGCACTCCGGTTTTGTGCGGATCCTAAATCCGCCCATAAATGTATGGTTTTTTTGTGCGGGTTTGAAACTCGCCCATATATTTGTGTCATTTTCTTGTGCGGGTTTAAAACCCGCCCATATATATGCCATTTTTTTTTGTGCGGGACGGAAATTCTCCATATATGAGTGCGCAACACAAAATTGAGAGTGTGCAAACGAACTGCCCTTTCAGTTCCTTATTTCACAAACTGCCCTTTCAGTTCCTTATTTCACAATGGCTTTTCAATTAAGTTTTTATGTACTTAACTATGAGTCATTTAAGTTTTGAAAGAAAAAGAAGCATTTGATCTACGTTTATTATTGAGTTTTTTTTTGTGTTTGAGGCCTCGCTATAGTTTTGATTTAAATAATTACTTTTTTTTTACAATACTAGTTAATTATAGTGTATGGCGTACATATAATAGGTACCGATCGATGGCATTACTGTACTATACGATGTCTATAAGCATAATATATTATTCTACCAAAAAAGATAAGCATACATAAATAATATAGTTTTCATGCTAGTAACGTAATAAGATACGCCTAATCACTCACATTATATCATATATTCCTAGACATTCATCTATAATATTATCAAAACTGAAAAACTAATAATGTATAGCTTAAAGCTTTAGGATAATCAATATACTTAACATAATAGTAGATAACAGGAGGGGGAGAGGGGTCAATGGACCCCCCAATGCCCCCCCTACCTCCGCCTTTGTGGACCACTTGTACTCTCCATCAATGCTTTCGATGCCATCCTTGTTGACTATCCATTCAGTCATATATCTGCTCGCGCTAGTATCATGTTGAAAGGCAACCCAATCAATCCATCCTTTGTTACTCATACATCTGCATCTAAATTTGGACCGGGCCAAAAAATCAAGACCGAGCTCAAACTCGTAGTTATCTCCATCCTTCAACACATGATCCCCTAAATCGTCATCGCGTGACGTGCAATGGACAGTAATGTTGGACCCGTCTCCCATGTTATTCCTGATTCTAACATGGGTTTTAGAAGCCGAACAAGCTTCCATTACCAAGCAAATGGTTGTCAAGAACAAGACCAATTTCAACACCTTCATATCTACTATGGATCGAAGAGAAAATATGACAAAAAATCTACATATATAAGATATCCTTAGCACTCTAGCTAGACATATATACAAGTAGTACATATATATATATATATCCTTAATTACTAGACACGTTAATATTGATCCCATAAATTTAACTCTATAACAGAAAAGATAGACTTGCCTAATAAGTTTAGTTCCACCATTTTGGAGAGAGAATCTTTTTATGTCAAAGTAGAGAGACTTGCTTGCACCCGGTATTTTAAGAATGATAATATCATCATAACTATATACTAAAGCGGATGTTAAAAAAATATATTAAATGACACATGTCATTTTTATATTGGACCACACCATTAGACCTGTACAAGTCCGGGCCGGCCCGCCCGGCCCGCTAAAAACACGGGCTTGGACATAGGAATTAGCCCGAAAGGCCCGGCCCGGCCCGACCCGTAAAATATGGGACCGGGCTTGGACAACGAAAAAAGCCCGTCGGCCCGGCCCGTATATATTATATTATTTTTATATATAATTTATTAATATATTTTATCATTAATTTATATAATTTATTAATATATTATATCATTAATTTATATATAATTTATATTTTATAATAAAATTAATATCATTTATAATTTATAATAATATTAATATATTATAAATAAAATTTATTATGCGGGTCGGGCTTGGCCCGGCCCGTTGATGTGGACAGAAATTTTTTTTAGGCCCGGCCCGAACCCGCCCATGTACAGGTCTACACACCATCCCTTTTATTAAAACCAATTTTTTGCAAAATAATTAAGTGTAATATAAAGATAATGTAATCAATATATATCTTCTAAACCTGAAACACTTTTGGGCAGATTCGTCATTAAGAATTTATATCACATCCACCCTATTTTTAATAATAATTTTTTTAATTAATTATATATTATGTAATTCAATCACCTTATGAAATTTCCAATTTTATGCACTCACCTTATTTAATAATTTTTTTATCAATTTACTATTAGATTGCATAAAATTTTATCCCTACCCATTATTAGAGTTTGGTTCAAATAAAACCAACTCCTAACATGAAACGGAAGGAGAATTTTGGGCCGTTAGATCACATGATCCAAGGGTTGAGATTACTTCTGTGATTTTACAAAAAAAAATAACAAGGTGGCAATTTTGTAAATACATCTAATTTTCTATACCCTTAAGTTCACTCTCAAATATCAAAAATTCTATCCCACGCGCACGACTCCACTCCAAATCCAATTCTTCCATTTTCAAATCGATCGAACTTCCAAAAGAGAACGGGACGACGACTCGACAAGCGAACTCTCCAACGATCGATCCAAGGCTCAAATCGAACGAACTCTCCAAACGAAGGACGCTAGAAGGACGCTCGAAGGACGATCTCGACAAGCGAACTCTTCAATCTTTCTCACATTACACGATGCCTCCAAAAACAAATCACAAAGGTATAAGCCCTAATTTTCTTCACCTTATGCCGATGAATTTTGTATGTTAATCGATGTGTTTTTGCGTTGGCTCGCTTGCAGTTTTCTTGTTCAGTAGTACACTTGTGATTTTGCGTTTGTTAACCCCTTTTTGTTTGAGGCGACTGATTTGATGTGCTGTTTGCTTGATTTGTTTGTCTGTGGATGTTGATCGATTGATACAGATGACGAATCAGAAGGCTTAATACTTGAATCTATCGTGAGATGTGGCTTTCTATTGTGTTTCTGAAGTTGGTTGTAGCATGCTTATGGTACTGAGTGTTAGAATAAGCTGATTTAGATGACAGTTAAATTAATAGGGGTTGCGAATGTGATTGTGAAACTTATTTTCATGACAATTAGTTTGTACAACAAACACTACCTCACAGTTATTAATTGAGTCAAATGGAAAGTGTTTTCCTTTTGAAAGATGGACTTGAAACAGTTAACAACTTTGGCCTTCCTTAAAATGCACAGCAGTTGTTACAAAGAGATTTGTTGGGATTGTGAAACGTATATAGTGCATGTATTGAGCAGGTTTAAGCATCCAACCTTCACATATTTGCATATTAAAGGCTCTGCTTTAGTTGATCTGGCTGCCTTCATTTTTTATATTTCCATGTGTTCCTGTTTACTTTTTCATGTCTGAAACTTGATATTTCCCTGTGTCCATGTCATTTCTGTTTCTACCTTGTTATAGGCATTAATCATTATATGGGAGAGCCTTATATTGTTCATCTTGTGTTGTGCATTTATGAGTTAAGTTTTATGCTACTTTTTTCTTTGAATTCTTGGTCATTATTCTGATGTGTTCTATTTCATATGAAAAGTTACCAAGGAAATACATCTACCTGAAGGGACAATGAGGATCTTGGATGATGAACAAAAATCCAAAACAGAGAGGAGGAGCAAAAACAAACATGACCCCAGAAATAGAATGGAAGCTGGCACCTCCTCTGACCAAGGTAAGAAAAATCATAGAATTCAGGATTTTTTTATAAATTTGAAAAGTGCATTGAAAACTCTGAAAAGTGCATTGAAACATAGGAAAAGTGCATTGATAAATGACATAGGAAAAGTGCATCATTTGATTGAAAAAGTGCATTGAAAACTCTGAAAAGTGCATTGAAATGTTTCAAAAGTGCATTTATAAATGACATAGGAATAGAAAAGTGCATCATTTGATTTCAAAAGTGCATTGAAAACTCTGAAAAGTGCATTGAAATGTTTCAAAAGTGCATTGATAAATGACATATGAAAAGGGCATCATTTGATTACAAAAGTGCATTGAAAACTCTGAAAAGTGAATCATCTGATTACAAAAGTGCATCATCTCATTCCAAAACTATTTACTTACATTCAGATTCTCTTTTTTTCCTATGATTATAAAAACAGGTACAAGGAATAGTAGAATGCCTCCCGAAACTGAAAATGAGAAGAAGGTCAAGAATTTGATATCAGCTAAGTATCCTAGTTTGGTAACTAGGACTGTTCCAACTGCATTTTCAAAAGCTATGGCATCCTTAAATGATGTCCAAAAAGAAAGCATCAAGTCTATGGGTTTTGGCCATCTACTTCAGTTCAAGATACATGACATCCCACACAACCTTGCTTTGTGGTTGCTACAACAGTTTGAAGGAGCTAGGTGTGAGATACAACTTGATACCAATAGGATCATCCACATCAATGATCAAGTTGTGCATGAGGTTTTTGGAATACCTCTTGGTGGGAAGGAGATTCATAAGAGAAAAAGGAAGGATTCAGTTGCTTTGCTTCAAGAATGGAAGAAGCAATTCATAGGCACTGTTTTTGAAGATGAGGATGACCTTGCCAAGTCAAATGCTTCAATTACAACTACAGCAGTTGAGGAAGTGATGGTGAAATGCACCGATGGAGGTACTTGGTTCAAAAGGCATTTCATTGTCTTATTCGTGTCATCAATAATTGAAGGCGGGGGCAATGGACTTGCAAACCATAGTATTCTGATTGACAATGTTGATGACATTCGAGGATTGGATTGGTGCAAGTTTCTAAGGCAAGTACTTGTTGAGAAAAGTTTACACTGGAAGAAGAAAGGAGGAAGGAAATTTCAGGGACCTATATTGTTGCTCCTTGTAAGTATAACTTTCTTTTCTCAAGCCAACCATATTAGTTTATGTAAACTGTTGTTGTTGTTTCACTACTGATAGAATAAATTTCTAGTCTTTTCATTTATGTTTTATCTATTGATAGAATAAATGTTTTAACTTTACCTCTTGCTCTCTTACTTTTTTTGCAGCTCGTATATGTTGATAGATGCATATTTTTGGGCGAAGAGCATGAATCAACTTTTCCAGTCTTCTTGGGTTGGAATGAGAAGCTTTTGCTTGAGAGGCAAAGCAATGAATGGAAAAAAGTGGGCAGTTTCGGGGAAGTACATATACGGGAAGCAAGAGCAAATTCAAACATTTATGCGAAAGGCCCGACAACATCCAAACCAGCTGATTCAGATGATGATTTGCCTCGTGATGATTTATCAGAGTTGGAGGTATATTAAAATTCTTCCTCTTTTCGATTCTCTACATTTTTGCTTATCCTTTTGTTTATTAAGAGACAACAGTATTTGATTTCTCTCTTTATTCGGGGAACTTATTGAATGGAAGTGCATTCTAGTCTTAATAGTGGCATTTGCATCTGATCTTCACTGAAAAACCTGGTAGGAATGAAATATTAGTTTCGGTTGCCATTCTTGCTAGGTTGATACATGATTTAGTTCATTAGATATTAAAAGAAAGCTTTGCTGCTTCTTTTTGGCATTTGCATAATCAGCATTTTTCAAATATGAAAATCAATTAGGGCTTTCATGTAGTCTTTTGTTTTTGACTGAGAACTCTGTGTTTTTCCTAATTGATGATACCTGTATTTTTTTGTGATTTTTATAACTTAAGGTCTGAAGTGTGTAATATAAGGTTGAAGAACATAGATAAGCTTAAGATTTTCCAAATTCATGACTCACTTTTATTAAATACAGGTTTGATTTCTGATCTGATTAGGGAAATGTTCATGAAATTTGAGATTCTGGGTAGTTTTAAACTATTTAAATTGAGTTTTCACTAATCACCAGTAGTCTCAAAATATGATCAACTAAGCTGAATTTCTGCAAAAGTGCATCCTAAGATATGAAAAGTGCATTGTTAAATGTCAAAAGTGCATCCTTAAACAATGAATACATATTAACTTAAAGTAATATGTTTTTAATAGGTTATTGTGAAGACAGTCTCAAGAAAAGCAAGCAAAGCTGCAGAGAGCATTGCAGAGCTCTCAGACTATTGTGGAGGTATCAAAGAGCAGCTAAAGGAGAAAAATACTGTAGTCGGGCGGGCAATAGAGAAGTTCTCTAATATGGTAGAGACCACATCTTCCGAAGTTGCCACAGATTCTCTAGCTGACCCAATTGCAGATTGGAAAACCTTTTGGGACAGCTCGTAGGATCCATTTTGGAATGATCCAGAACTTCTGGATGCATTGGAGAAGGCAGCAAAGGCAAAAACCTCAAAGAAGAAGTTGAAGCCATATTCAGCCGACTTCACTCCTCCCTCATTCAACTTGTTTGAAACTGAAGAGGATGATGTTGAATCTGAAGGAGGAGACAAGCAAGAAACAGATTCTGAACAAGAGCAGGTAAATGAAGTTGAAGAACTTAATACACATGAAGAAAGGGAAGATCTCACCGAAGTTGGAGATAAAACAGATTCTGCAAATGAGAATGCATCCACTAGGCTAGAAGAGGGGACTAATGAACAACTAGTAGGTGAAAATGCAATTGTGATCGCGATTGAGATTGCTAAGGAGTATGACCAACAAGTTGTTCAACAAGTGGATGAAGGGAAAAAGGTTGAAGAGGAAGTGAAACAAGGGGAAGAAGAGAAGGTTGAAAAGGAGGAGCCATCAAAAGTACAAAAGCCAAGAAAGAAGCGGGATACTTGTCAAAAAAAATTCTCTCTTTTCATTTAGTACATTTGTGTTCATATTTTAATAAATATATATTTAATTGTTTTAATGTTGTATATTGGATAGGAAAAAAGAAAGATGGATAGTCCAAATCCTGTTGTTGTAGGAAAACGACACAAGAAAGCTGGAATTTCAGTGGTAAGCCCTTACGAAATGAGAATGATCAATATCTTCCATGAATTAAGACAAGAGGAAAGGCACATGTGGGAGTTTGCAGTTAAGCCACTTGGGCAGGAAAAGGAAATATATGGCAGTGAACAGTAAGTTCTATATTCAAATTCTTATTGTTTTCTTTTCCCTTTATGATAAGAAAAAGTGCAACATAAAATGTGTAAAGTGCATCAAAAAATGTGAAAAGTGCATTCTAGATATAGGGTAATACTAGACAAGTATAAAAAGTGCACTCTTAATTGTGAAAAGTGCATTCTTACGTCACATGTACCATGCTTATCAGTTTATAAACCACTTAGGCCTAAAAAGCATGTAAAAGTGCATTTAAAATATGTAAAAGTGCATTAAAAACAGGTAAAAGTGCACCAGAACTAATAATAGTGCATAAGAAAGAAGTGCAAGTATAATGTCAAAAAAGTGCATTGAAAACATGTAAAAGTGCATTCAAAACAGATAAAAGTGCATCATAAACTGATCCTTTTTGAACTGTTTTAAAAAGGAAATCCAGCTTTGTATTTTCTCATCTTCAAAAAGCTAATGTGTGTGTTTTTGTTATGTAGAGAGGTGTTGTTCAAACGTGGTCATTTCACTGCCACAAGAGCAAATTTCTCTTCCATGTCAGAGGACTTGGCTCCTTGTGTATTGGATTGTTTCACTCTTTATGTCAACGAAATGGAGAGATTGAAGAGCAACGAGTCGCCTTCGAGATTGATTGGCAAAGTGTACAATACTGTAAGTATTTCAAGGATTAAACGTGTATCTTGTAATTGTTATTTTAATTTTGATTTGACTTTTAAAGAAAAACCGTTTAAACAGTCTGATGAAGTTACCCAAGATGTATTCGATGATGGAATGGACTTGGCTTTAGGAATCGTTGAGGGAAGGCTAATGAAGAATATCGACTTGGTAATTTTTTTTTTCATTAAAATTGCAAGTAAGACTGTTTTCACTTTAATTCCAGTGCTTGAAAAACTAAGAAAGGTTTTCTCTCCATTTTGTAGATATTGATTCCTGTGATTTTGGAAAATGAAACTTACGTTGTAGTATTTGAAGATCAATGGAATTATGGAGCTTCTTCACAACTCAACAAAGAAGGAACAAATTGAAGAATTCTGTCAATTCAAGTTTTTTGACCTGGTAAGCCTTTTTTATATTAGTGGTTACTCTTAGGTTCATCTGTTCAGTGTTTTGGGCTTTTCCAATGATAATGGTTTGTATGCTCATGTTGTCCGAATGTCCCTACTACCGAATAAAAGATCAAATGTTCGCAACCTTCTTCTAAGTACTTTTATTAGAATAGTTACTGATTTCTTTATACTTGGTCATGTCATGTCGGGTATCGAGAATTATATCAAGTAAAGACATGATTAACCCTGTCGAGCGTGGTCATGTGGTTGATAATGTGATCAATTTGCTCCCTTTTTCCAGATGTGTTGTGTTGAATAAGCTGATGAAGGTTGTTTCAGTTGATGCTCAGTAGTGGAGAATTTGGAACATACGTGTCTTTACTTGATATCATTTGATATATGCTCAACAGTGGAGAACTCAGATGATAATATAGTTGTTTCAGTTAATCATATAATCAAGCTTTAGGATTCTCTCTGAACACAATATGTAGAAATCAAGCTTTAGGATCATATAATCAAGTTTTGACATTGTTGTCCTAATCTTCTTTAGTTAATGAGAGTTGTGTTTATGAGTGTTCTGCATGCTATACATATCACATTTGAGCATTTCATCGTTTGCAGCATCTAGTCTTTAGATGTTTGAAATATAGCAAGTTTTGTAAATAGGAAAAGTGCATCATAAATCATAAAAAGTGCATCATAGAGTATAAAAAGTGCGCCATATAGTAGTTGTATATAGAAAGTGCACCATGAAGTAGTAAAAGTGCATTTTAAACTGTGAAAAGTGCATTCATAAATATAATTATTAAATGATGTAATTTTATATCTTATACTGCAATTTTATACCTTGCAGAAGACCAAGGTTATAAAATATCTCAAAAAGTGGAAGCTCTATGCAAAAGTTGGTAGACTTGAAGAATACAATGGGATAGACAAGCTCAACCTCGAGTGGGAAGACCCAAAAAGTGATGTCAACGGGGGGATATATGCTATGCGTCATTTGGAGACGTATATGGGTCCATCGAGCAAAATAGAGGAGTGTTGGGGGAGAAAACTCTCGAATAGTCAAATCATAAGGGCCATGGATATGCTAAGGAAGAAGTACGCCTATGCCATCATCAACTCAGAATGTAATGAAATGAAGAACACAGTGATGGAGAAGTTAAAGAATGTAGTAGCACAGATGGTTAGAAAGTAGCCATGGTTACTTTCTAAACTTGAACATTTTTTTGGTAGCTATGGTAGGACTTTTAAGAGGCTACTTTCTAACCTTGAACAATTTAGATAGCTATGGTAGGACTTTAAGAGTCTACTTTTTTTGGAACTGTTCCTTGAACAATTTGATTATCGGATTTCTGAAATCTGCAAGTGCTTTAGGATTACTTTTGTGGATCACAAGGGTCATGAGGTTTTGTGGCGTGTTTTTTCTGAAATTGCAGTACAAAAAACTTTTTTTAGGGGAATATGATGCATTACTCAATGAATTAGTACTTATGTGGATGAAATCAATTTTCAGGAGGCTGTTTGTTATGAATTAGTACTTGTCGTGTTTTCTCTGATTTGCAATAGTGAGTGAATAAAGTAGAAGAAAGTGGGACATTTTCCCCTGGAATTTTGGGCATCAAAAGAGCCCAACTGGGTCCCTTTCTTTCTCCCAGCTTTGAAACTTGCAATCACTAAAGGACTAGACCAATCTGAGTTTCAGAATTTTCCACACCAGCAAATTTTAATACTAATCTTTTGCTAAAGTGCATCTACTGTACAATTGAAAAAATCAACTAGTACAACACCAATATCTTTTTATGTAATTACATATATTGGAAAAATTAAAACTAATTTTCAGAACTATTGTACATGCATAATCGACATTTTTTTACATGATCGAATGCTTGGTTAATCTTCAAGCTAGCTCCAAAACTAGTAAAGTTTGATTCAAGTTTTGTGGTTACACAAAACCAGTAAAGTTTAATTTCATGGCTTACTAACAACATACACATATTCCAAAAAGCGCATTGAAAAGTTCCAAAAGTGTAGTGAAAAGTTTCAAAAGTGCATTGTGACATAGGAAAAGTGCATTGATAAATGACATATGAATAGTGCATTATCTGATTACAAAAGTGCATTGAAAAGTTTCAAAAGTGCATTGAAAAGTTACAAAAGTGCATTGTGACATAAGAAAAGTGCATTCATAAATGGCATAATAAAAGTCCATGGTTAAAGTGCATAAATATAAAGATAAAGTGCATTAGGATATTGGTAAAAGTGCACCAATATATAGTTAAAGTGCATTACAAATACCAGTAAAGTGCATCGATATAAAGCTAAAGTGCATTACATTCCTTTAAAAAAAATACTTAAATTGGTAATGATAAAGTGCAAAATTAATATTGTTAAGGTCAAAATTTTCTAGATAGGTAAACTAAAAAATATAAAAATCATTTGTTGATGGTTGCCCTGAAGAATGAAATCAACCTGAAAATAAAAAAAAGGGGACACATTAGAAGAAAGTCTTAAAACAAAAAAAAAGAAAACACAACAAAAATACTTACATGATGTATTTGGGTCAAATTCTTCCATCTCATCAGATGCTTCACTTTCCTCAATGTTTTCCTTACCTGCATTTGGAAAACAAAAATGTGAATTTTTGGCCAATGCATAGAGTGTCAAATAGTGCATTACAAACTTAATAAAGTGCATCTAATGGATAAAAGGGTGCACTATAAAATAGAAAAAGTGCATTATATACAAGTTAAAATGCAAAACTAATATACTCACAAGTTGACCTATTGTGATTTGCATACTTCTTGCATCTACCACATTTTCTTTTCTTCTTATTGCTGGTTTGAATTCCGGACTCCTTACCACCTAGAATTCTCTTCCCACTCCCCTTGGTCTTAGCTTGTTCTGGTGGATGGATACTTATTGTGGTAGGCAATGATGTACCAGCAAATTCCTCAGCAATTTGTGCATTAAAGGAGCTAGAACTTTGCATAACCAGGCCTTTTTTCATAAGAGCTTCCTTCTGATCACTAATAAGGCACACAAAGTCCTTCAGATGCTGAGTAGTATCTCGCTCTAAAAGTCCCATGCAGCAGAAAAAGTCAGAAATCAGTGTATTTGTTAACTTTTGCCTCTCTTCCAACTCAGCACAATGATCAACCAATGAACCGGCAATACTGAAAATCAGCTTTACGGTTGCAAGTTTAGTCCACCGAGTGAGGACAAATCTGTTGGGTATGCGTGCCATGTCCATGTTTTTAAAGACAAAAAACATGTGGCGACAAGGCATGCCAACACGTTCAAACTCTCTGCATGAGCAAACCACATTGTCGTCATTCTGAGTGTACACAGTTTGCACTGTGGGCCTACCAGCTTGCACAATGGTGTATGTGATGGCTTCGTTTTCTGAGACCATACTAGTCAAACGACATTCAAAACAAGCAGAACATATTTCCGTCTGAATCAAATTGAAGACAGTCAATGTGAAAACCTCTGCTGCATGCCTTTCTAACTCAAGGGTAGTCCTAAAATCAGGAACCATAGTGGAAGACTCGTAGTTCAGCTTCGACTGTGTATGTCTTTGAGCGTCTAATGCGCTATCAAAGTGCACTGATAGCTCCACAAGCCTGTAATTTCTATCGGTAAAGTGACCAAAGAAATTATTCTGTACCTCAGATATAGAAGTGGTCCTAACCAACCCACCGAACATTATATCTCTGAAGTAGGCTGGGATCCAAAACTAACGAATAGCAAACATATCATGGAACCACTTTTTGTTGTCGAGTGGATAAGAATCTACCAGAGCCAACCATTTCTCCTCAAATTCAGCCGGCTCGAGAGAATAATTCCACACAATAGAATGAAGTTTCTCCTTGAAAGCTGGACCATCTGCATCAGCTTTTGTCTTCTCGGGAACCTTCTGCATGATGTGCCACATGCAAAGACGGTGACGTGCATTAGGAAATACACGCGCTATTGCAGACTTCATGGCCATATCTTGATTTGTGACTATTATTTTTGGATCATTCCCCATTGCTTTCTTAAACCTCTCGAAAAGCCAAACATAGGATTCAATATTTTCATTTAACAACAACCCGGCACCAAATGTAACACACCTTTTATGGTGATCCAAACCGGTAAATAGAGCAAAAACCATTTCATACTTATATGAAAAACAAAAAGAGAGTACACGGCATGAAAGTGCATTGAAAACAGGTAAAAGTGCATTAAAAACAGCTAAAAGTGCACCAGAAAGTAATAATAGCGCATAAGAAAGAAGTGCAAGTATAATGTCAAAAAGTGCACTGAAAACAGGTAAAAGTGCATTATAAACAGGTAAAAGTGCACCCGAAACTAATAATAGCGCATAAGAAAAAAGTGCAAGTAAATGTCAAAAAATGCATTGAAAACAGGTAAAAGTGCATTAAAAACAGCCAAAAGTGCAAATATAAGGTCAAAAAGTGCACTGAAAACAGGTAAAAGTGCATTTAAAATAGGTAAAAGTGCACTCGAAACTAATAATAGCGCATATGAAAAAATATACCTATTAGTCCTGTATGTAGCATCAAAGGACACAACTTCTCCAAAGAAGGCAAAGTTTTTTCTTGAGATCGAATCAGCCCAAAACAACCTTGTCAACCGGTCTTGGGAATCCACATCGTATTCAAAGAAGAATGCGTCACAAAGTTCTTTTTTTGATTGAATTTATCGATTAACACCTGAGCGTCTGAACCAGCAAAGAATGCCAACAAATCTCTTCGGAAGTTTTTGAAATCAACAAGTGAAGCCCCCACGTTTGAATAGCCACCTACAAGTTCCTTAAACACCCTATGGCATTTTGTAGGACCGACATTGGCTTTAGAACAATCGAGGATAAACTTCTTGTGGCCCATATGCAGATTTCGATTGGACTTTAAAAACTGCGAAAATCTACGCTCCACGGGCATATGTGTATGACGCTCTACAAATGTGCTCACTACATAGCCCTTTCTCCCGACAAATTTAAAAACAATTCTTGCCACACAACCAGCCCGTTTCGATCTCCTTTGACAAATTCGTTTAATTCGAGTATCCTTGTAACCTTCTTTTGAACATGTCATCCACTTAGTTATGACAGTGTCATCTTTTGTATGGCGAGTCCCGTGACGAACTTCGAATGCACAAGAAGATGCATATCTTTTGTAGAACTCCGTACCTTCATCCAAAGTGGTGAAACGTTGACCTTCATATGGTTTCAACTCGGATGGACATGTGGGCAAATAGTTTGTCGTTCCCCCTTGAGATAGCTCAATGGAATATTCACAACTGTTTTTAGGTGATTCCTCATTCAAAATAGTAGTTGAAGAAGAGTTTGATGTCCCCGCTACAACTAACATAAAAAGGGAAATATGAAGGTGTTAGTTGAAAGTAGTAAAAGTGCATTGAAAGTATAATAAAGTGCATTGTATACTAGTAAAAGTGCATTACTTAAATCAGTGAAAAGTAAAAGTCATACAAAGTGCTATTAAGTAGCAAAAGTGCACTCTTAGGTGTAAAAAGTGCATTATTAACTGCGAAAAGTGCAATAAAAATATGTTCTCTCTAAGGTCAAATATATGTTCTCTAAACAAAATGAAAAGTGCATTGGTAAGTATAAAAAGTGCACTATTAAGGCTGAAAAGTGCATTGTCATATACTAGTTATACTCCTTTATGAAAAGTGCAAGTAACTAGGAAAAGTGCACTATTAAATCCTAAAAGTGCATTATTAAGTCCTAAGAGTGCATTATCAAACGAGAAGTGCAAAGTGCGTTATTTAAGTATGAAAAGTGCACTAGTAAGCCCTAAAAGTGCATTCTTAAGTCATAAAAGTGCAGTATTAAGTCCCAAAAGTGCAACGTCGATTCACACAGTTCAATCGATTCACTCAGTTCGGATTCGTCTAGTATTAAGTTCGATTCACACAGTTCAATCCAAATCCAACTAGATTCACACTTGACCAGTTCAATCGATTCCGAAAAAATCACACAGATTCAATCCCTCTTACCACTTACAACACAGATTCAATCACACAAATTCAATCCCTCACACAGAATCAATCACACAGATTCTGAAAATTGTTCGATCTCGTTCAATGGATTTGTGAATCCCTCTTACCACGTTCTGCCATGGTTGGAACGAGAGTCGCAGATTCAAACTCGTTGAATTTTGGATTC
This sequence comes from Fallopia convolvulus, assembly GCA_964016875.1. Taxonomy (NCBI): domain Eukaryota; kingdom Viridiplantae; phylum Streptophyta; class Magnoliopsida; order Caryophyllales; family Polygonaceae; genus Fallopia; species Fallopia convolvulus. The sequence goes on along the minus strand of OZ024732.1, from coordinate 49,603,957 downwards.
GGCGATGGCGATCTCGTTCGGTGCGATCTCCTTCCGTTTCAATCGAATTCCACGATCTTTGATATGCCTTCTGCGTTTGAACGAACTCTAGACAGAACAAATTAGAGAGTTAAAAGACGTAAATGCCCTCGCGTCTAATAAAAGGGGAAATAAAATCAGCCCTTGGATCTCCTTGATCCAAGGGTCCAAATTTCTCCTTCCGTTTCATGATAAGGGGATGTTTTATGGGAATCAAACTCCCCATTATTATTATTATCTTTGTTCATACTCATTATATAATAGTATTTAATTATCTTCTATCCATATACATATAGTATAGATAAAATATACTGTATGATAATTTATATTTTTTTTTCAATTTACAATGATATTGGATAAATTTTTATCTCTACCCATTATTTTTTTTATCTTTGTTCATGTACATTATATTGTAATATTTGATTATCTTCTATCCATATAATATAGATAAAATATACTACATCTATCTATCTATCTATATATATATATTAAAGTTGTACCTTTTTTATCCATAATATTGATTCTGGTTTCACTTTATACTTAAAAATAATAATTTTTATTTTTACCAATTAAATTATTTTCTATCTATTTATAAGAAAAACATTTAATTTGAATTAAAAATAACAAAAATTATTTTATCTTGATCTTTTTATCTATTTATGTATAGGATTTATCTTAAATCAAATTTTGAAAAAATAAAATAAAGTTTTTCATTATCTAGCTAATTACTTGTCAAAATTGAATTTTGATTAAAAAATTATTTTTTAGCTTATTCGTTTAAATATCAATGATTTTTTATCTTTAAAAAATCAATCTTTATTCATATCTTTTCATTTTTTCTTATTAGTTATCTTTTTAAATTTTTATTTAAATAATTTATATAGAATTGAATTTGATTAAAAAAAGAATTTATATTACCTTTTTATCTATTTTTATAAATTTAAAATTAAATGATTCTAATTAAAATAATTTTATTTATTATTTTTCGTAAATAAAATACATAAAGCCATCAAAATCATGTTGGACTCACCTTAATAATTTTGACTTTATCTCAAGTTATAACAACTGTAAAATTTTATATAAACTTTTTCTTATAAATAAGTTATTTTTATCTTTTTATATTAAATTAAAATATTATTCATTAAATAAATTAAGTATTAAATCCATGTAATCGTGCATGACACGACGAATGTAACTAGCAGCCTTGTTCCCATGGAGTTCCTTAGAAACTCTATGTGTGAAGTTCTAAAACCCTATAGAAAATTAATGAACCCTAGCTAAAATAATTAACAAGAAAAAAATAATAAGTTGATATGGAAAGAGAATAATCTAATCATATCGTTGATTTTTTATTTAACTGTTAGGATTGTTGCAACTCTACCAATAGAGTTTTTACGAATTTAGTTCTAGGGGAGTTGTGAAAAAACTCCATCGATAGAGATAGAGTTGAAAAGATCTTGATCGTTAAATAACAATTCAACGTCTAAGATTAGATTTTTCTCTCTCCATATCAACATATAATTTTTTTCTTTCTAATTTTTTTTCCGACGGGGTCATTAATTTACTATAAACTTTTAATAACTTCACCCATAAAGTTATTTAATAACTCCATCGGAACAACACCGTTTTTTACCAACTCGTAACAAGATTCTAAAAAAGTATACTTATAAAATGAAATTGAATAAACAAAATGGAAGAGAGTAAAACGAAACGGCCCGGCTAAGCGCCCCGGTCAGATGTGCTCAGCGGCCCGGCGTTTTCTCGTTTTCACAAATTTCATGCTTTTGCTTCGGCCACCTTGACCCAAGCTAATTTTTTTTTATTTCCATTAATTTTTTGGTGCATTTACGGTTTTAAATAAATTTTATGTAATTGGTTCGGTCACCTTGACCGAAGCAATGATTTTATTTAGTTTTTTAATTAATTGTATGATTGTGAATGTTTTAAATTAAGTTTAATTTTTTTATTATATAAGGTTTTGGTTTTATGGTATGTTTGGCATTGTTTTGTTTTTATATGTTTAAAAGTAAATTTTAAAGTTAGCTTTGAGATTTTTATTTGTATGATTTTGTTAATTTTTGGGTTTATATACATATAAAGGTCTAAGTTTTAAATTTTGAAAAGATTTAAGTACGTTAATATAATTTGTGGAAAAAATTGTCTGAAATTTAAAATATATTGTTTACCTACATAACCATAGACTTTTACAAAACATTACAAATAAAAAATATTCAACGACGAGGACCGAAATCACTATGACAATCGGGCTGAATATCATGGGTGTGAGAACGACGAGTGCACCGAGGTGACGGGTCTTCCATAAGTGGGAATGGAATGGTGGGTATCATGAGAAATCCTTGTAGTCCGTCCACAAGTCATGCCACTTCTCCTTCAAGTGGGAAGGGAATTGAAAGCGGAGCAGGATGACGCGTTTGCTTTTATAACCGGCACTCTAATTTCATTATTTCCTTTTTCCTTTTTTTTTTAACTTTGGCCGGTGTGGCCGAAGTAAAATAAATTAAATTATTACTTTTTACTCCAGTCGGATTGACCGAAGCAAATTTTCAAATAATCCATACAAATTTGTGCAAAAGGACATTTGTGAATTTCTTTTTTTTTTTGCTTTGTTCAAATGGACCGAAGTAAAAAGTCCGGGGCGCTAAGCAGCTCTGACCGGGGCGCTTAGCAACAGTCAAAACGAAAGTCTAGTCAAACTAATTAACAGCAGGGGTTAAAAAAGAGGAGGAAAAAAAAACTCGAAGTAGAAAAACTGGACTATCTTCTTCGTTCACAGATCCGACCACTTCGTTGACAGATCCATGGCGGCCATTGCCCGATCTCTCTTCCCTCTCCTCATTCCTTTCGCCCTCTTTCTCTCCGCCTTCGCTTCGGAGTCAGATCACAAGGTCAGAGCTTCTTAACACTACCCTTTCACTCCAATTGTTCTCCTCTCCTGGGTCTCATGCTAAAAGTCTCATTAGTGTTGTCTTTTCAGTTTGATTTTGATCTCGTATATTGTCAAGTTTTCCGGATCTTTTCTGGCTTGCCTCGTGTTGGGCTTATTTGTGATTGAACTAGGATTGGAATTTTAGATCTTCCGTTCGATTGTTGCGATGGGGTATTCTATTGGATTTTGGTTGTTTGGATTGTTCATGTGCTGAAACGTGTAGCTCGATATGCCCATTGTTATCTTTATTAATCCATTTGATCGTATTCATTCTGTTAGACTTCCAATTTCGTTGCTAGTAAGTTGTGTCCTTGAGTGGGAAAATACCACACATTGTTTCTATACCCATGGTATAGGGAATGGGGCTAGGAATGGGTCAAACCCATACCAATGTTTGTTTTAACTAAGGGATGTGAATGAGTGATTCCCATACCACCAAAATACACTAGAGTTCATACGTATCGCAAACTTAAGGTATGGGTGATTTCTATCCCAGCCCGATACCTCATTCCAACCCAATTCGGGGTATAGAAACAAGTGGAAATAAAAGTAAATTTATGTTCGACAACCAAGCTGTTTAAATAACGCATAGGAAATTAAACTTCTTGTCTTAATTTTTATTCTGGTTGCACTAAGAGCAATTGAGGTCAATGCAAAAAGCCAAAAAGACTGAGAATTGGGCTTCATAGTGTACTTTTTTTTCTCTCTCTAGTGTTAGGGAAGATGGATTCATGTTTTCTAAATAGTAGTACCATAAAGTAGTTTATGAACAGACGAGTCAAGCTTCTAGTATTCCCTTCAACGGCTGGGTAGGTCCATTCTCAGCGTAGTTCCTGAGCAATCATATGGAACCTACTTATAAACGTGCAAATTTCCATCAGATTATCTGTTTACTTATTCCACAAATCATAGAAATTAACTAAATACTGAAGGTACAAGATTTCAGAGAATTTAGGACTGTAGAGAGTTCTGCTGCAGTCCTGCTTGTACTACCACATCACTCTTTTAAGTAGTTGGGTAGTTTGTCCATGTAATTAGGTATATGTATTTCCCTTTTCTCTTCCTGCTTTGTTGATAAATTCCATTTTTGTTCGTGGCAGTATAATACCGATGATCCAGTTACGCTATGGGTGAACAAAGTTGGTCCATACAACAACCCGCAGGAAACCTACAACTATTACAGCCTTCCATTTTGTCATAAGTCTCAGAATCCTGCTCACAAATGGGGTGGCCTTGGAGAGGTTCTTGGTGGAAATGAATTGATTGACAGTGAGCTTGATATAAAATTTGGAAGTACGATCACTTTCTGATGCTATTTTTTATTATTAGAAAATTTTATGCCTCTGGATTGCCGTGTGGGAGCCTTTTGCTTCTATTGCTTAACAGATAAAAAAAGTTTATATAATGATTCCATTTTTAACCCTTTTGTCAGAGAATGTTGAGAAAACTACCATATGTGAACTTGAGCTCGATGCAGCCAAAGTTAAACAATTTAAAGATGCTATCGACAATTCCTACTGGTTTGAATTCTTTATCGGTAAGTCACTAATGATTTTTTTTTCCTATATAGCAATAATTAGATTACGGTCTTTGTATGTTAGTATGGATTCTTCTTTGATATATATCTTAATTTCCTGCTCTTTTGCAATTCTAAATGAAGTTATTGGCTTTTGCTTATCGCATTCTAATGTTGATTTTTTTTTTGTCCCTGGATTCTGTTGGTTTAATTTACTTACACATCTCAGATGATCTACCATTATGGGGTATGTTACGTCTCTCATTTTTATATTTGCTTAAGCTATGTTGGTTATTTTGTCTTCATTTTAATTTCATCTCATTGCTTCTAAAATTTAAGGCTTTGTCGGAGAGCTTCAGCCTCAGAAAAATGGTGATAACAGGAAGCATTTATTGTTTACAAACAAAAAGTATATTATCAAGTATAATGATAATCAGGTTAGCTATCAATGATTTCCAATGTTTCTGTCGTGGCGTATTCTTCTTTTTAAATTTCTAAATTGAGTATTTTGTATAATGTGATGGGGCTACTTTATTTGCAGATCATACACGTGAATATTACTCAAGACAATGCTAGGCCTGTGGAAGAGGGGAGAGTATATGACATGACTTACGCTGTGCAGTGGATTCCAACAAATGTTACCTTTGCAAGACGCTTTGATGTTTACCTGGACTATCCTTTCTTTGAACATCAGGTGCTTTATTTACATTCCCTTTTATGAAGTTAAATTTCTCTTATAGTTTAGAGTGACAGTCAGATTTCTGTCCTTTCATTTTATTAATATCCAATATTCTAATTTCTCTACATCATACTCTGAATTTGACTTGAAAATATGTTGGTGTATGCAGATCCATTGGTTTTCAATCTTCAATTCATTCATGATGGTTATATTCCTAACTGGGTTGGTTTCTATGATATTAATGAGGACACTTAGAAATGACTATGCCAAGTATGCCAGGGAAGATGATGACTTGGAGAGCCTGGTAACATATTCTGTTACTATTTTTTTGGTACACACTTGTTTTATTATGTCATATATCCGTGTTGAAATCAAAATGTTCTCATCAGGAAAGGGATGTCAATGAAGAATCTGGTTGGAAACTGGTTCATGGTGATGTTTTCCGACCTCCTCGCGGTTTGGCACTTCTTTCAGCTGTCATTGGTACTGGTGCTCAGTTGGCAACTCTTATTCTGCTTGTTATCATCTTTGCCATTGTTGGAATGTTGTATATTGGGTATGTCCAGTGGATTTTCTGCATACTCAAGTTTCTTGTTCTGTTATATATTTTTTCAATTAATGCTAATAAAATTTGAGTTGAGGTTTGAAGCATGTTTTAAATTATAAGTTTTTTTCTCATTCTGGAAATTTTCTTGCAATTGCTATTTGTGATGAATTCAAGTCTTGAACTGGTAAATTCATCTATTGTGCGCATATGCACTGCTTTTTATTTTGCTCCATCAATTTTTTGACATATTTCTTTATTTTGTTTATGGTTCAGGAGAGGAGCAATTGTCACAACATTCATAGTATGTTATGCATTGACATCCTTCATTTCTGGCTATGTCAGTGGCGGCTTATATGCTCGTAATGGTGGTATGTTATTGACTCAATTTATGGTTTTTTTCCCTTGCAACAAAACATCCTCTTGCTTAGTTCTAATCATTTTTCAGGTAAAAGTTGGATAAAGGCGATGATTCTTTCTGCCTCTCTCTTCCCATTCATGTGCTTTGGGATCGGTTTCATCCTGAACACCATTGCCATATTCTATGGATCCTTGGCTGCTATTCCCTTTGGAACTATTGTGGTTGTATTTGTCATCTGGGCTTTCATATCCTTCCCTCTTTCACTCCTTGGCACTGTTGTGGGTAGAAACTGGAGCGGTGCTCCAAACAACCCATGCCGTGTGAAAACCATTCCTCGTCCCATCCCAGAAAAGAAATGGTATCTCACTCCTTCTGTGATTGCACTCATGGGTGGCTTACTTCCATTTGGAAGTATATTTATTGAAATGTACTTTGTCTTCACATCTTTCTGGAACTACAAGGTAACGTAGCTCAGCATCTCTTTTCTTGATTGTGCAAATGTATTATATATTACCCAACAGAATTCATTATCTTGCATTAAATCTCAAGTTCTAATGCAAGATAATGCATTATCTTTGTTAATCCAAACACACCCTTTTTATCTTACGAGTAGCTTGGTTTTTGCTTCTGTTGTAGCTGATGTTCTATTCCTTTTGCAGGTTTACTATGTGTATGGTTTTATGCTGCTGGTTTTCTTGATATTAATCATTGTCACCATTTGTGTTACAATTGTGGGGACCTACTTCTTGTTGAATGCTGAGAACTACCATTGGCAATGGACTGCATTCTTCTCTGCAGCTTCAACTGCCATCTATGTTTATTTATACTCAATCTACTATTACCAGGCCAAGACCAAGATGTCTGGCTTCTTTCAGACAAGCTTCTACTTCGGTTACACCATGATGTTCTGTCTTGGCTTAGGAATTCTCTGTGGTAAGCTTTCATTTCTTTGTTATGGTGTCTTGAGTCTTGTTTGTTTACTAGTAATTTTTAGCTTAGAAGAAGTTTTAAACTACAAGCTGGCGTATTTCAGCTAATGCAAACACCATTTTTCAAGGAACACAAACTTTCAATGATTTTGTTAGATTTTAGGGTAATAGATTTCAAAAACGTGATTCTTAAATAGAGAATAGGTTAGAGAGACGCTTAGTTTTATGATACTTTCTCTCTTACACTAAATTTTCCTTAATGTGACTAAACCAGGAGCGGTTGGGTATCTGGGTTCGAATCTTTTTGTAAGAAGAATCTACAGAAACATCAAATGTGACTGATTCCTGTCCAACATGATTGACGTTGTGAGAATCTAAGATTGGACAAGAGAACCCCAGGTGGAAGCATTGTTGTACAACCATTTACACAAAGAAGAGTAGACGTAGACGCAAAGCAGTATGAAAATTGAAGGGAAATGTATTTTTTGTGACAAGATAAATCAATTTTCTTGGCATATATGATTATGTATTGTTAGCATTCCTTTGTTCAATGTTTTATTTTGAAGGGATGGCTTATACTTTATAGGCACTGAATCCATCTTTTTCCCGTGGCCCAGGTAGTTATCCTGGAGCATAACAAAGAACTTGCTAATAATCTTGTAAAACTCCCTAATTCCATTACCCAGGAGAGTTCTTCATACCCAGGAGAGTTCTTAAGATCATTGACAAAATGACAAGCACAAAAGAGCTGATCCCATTGTGATAAGAATCAATAGCACGATATACTAAAAGACCCTCGAAAAAAGAACGCACCCACCCCTTTACCACCTGCCTCCAAAAAATTCTACTCCATCCGTAAGTCTGTTTCCATTTGTTTGTCCACTAATTACAAAAGAAGTTGGACAAATAAATGAGGACGGAGGGAGTATTATTCTCCGCTCTCGCAAAAATGAAACTTCCTCTTCAAATAGCTCTTAATTTCTTGACAAGTTATCTTCATGCTCTCCAAAATCTTCCCTCTGAAGCGAAGAGTTTGATATGAATCTAGTACTCTACCAAACGAAATCTCTTTGAAAACCGACCCCATATGCTGAAAAACTAGTGATTGAAAAACTTGAATTGCTACCTAAGGCCAAGGGTTCCATAAACTTTGCTGAGAAAGCTCTTCCTTTTGTTGAATTATTGTGTTATAAAGACTTGTTTTTACAAAAAAAAAAAAAAATACCAACTTTCAAATTGAGTTGTCTTTACAGTGCACATCAGGCCTTTGTCTGTTTTGCTTGAACCACTTCTTGACCCACGAAATTTAAAATTTTGACCAAACTAAACCCAAATCTCACTCGCCTCAAACAAGCCGCCCGTCGGTTTGATCACCCAATCATTTGTTGCTGGCATGATCTTAGAGTATATTTATTGGTAGATCAAATTTTTTGATCACCAAAATATAATAATCATACTCTCTCTTCATTTTTAAAAGTAAACGTTTCTTTTGCCTTTTTTTTTACAAGTGTCACAAAGCCATATGTAAGTCCAAGATGAAATTTAGTCATTGTAGTGACCAGCCATCAATTTTTTCACACCCTCTCTCCTTATTTTTTTATTCTTCAATGTCTCTCTCCTCCCATGACCAATTTTTGGCCAACTGCTGGCAATACTCTTAGTAACTTGTTTTGCAAGCATACAAGAAAAGAAGGAAAAGAAAAAGGATAAAAAAAAGAAGGAAAAATTGCTTGGCTGCAAGGTCGAAATATGAAAAAAAAAAAGTTTGCTTGGGCCACAACCTTGAATAACGGTTTGACTAATTAAATTTCATAGACTAGGTTTTGTTGGGTAGTTAGGCTCACACTTTTCATGTACTAATTCTATAATAAGGAGACAAAAATGTGTTGGTATTAGACCGAGTTGTATTATTAGGTCAAGACATTTGATACTTTGAGGGTTTTGAAGATCTTTCATCTTGGTAGAAGGAGCGTTAGTCATAGAGATCTTCTAACCAGAATTGCATGCACCAATCAACCCATTCTTTCATGAAGCAAACTTGAAAGCAAAATGCTAATGTCTATTTAAGCCCAAATTGCATACTTGGGACCAGCTCAACATATAGGCCTTAAGCCCAAATTCGTACTCAAGACCAGCTCAACATATAGGCCCAGCTTATTATTCACGGCAAATTAAAATGAGAAAGTCTAGTCACCCTTGAAAAAGAAAACCCCAATAGTTTTCTACTAGACTATCTTCGTTCACAGATCCGACCACTTTCGTAATTGGGGGGCAGAATTAGCATCCATGGCGTCCATTTCCCGATCTCTCTTCTCTCTCCTCCTTCCTTTCGCCCTCTTTCTCTCCGCCTTCGCTTCGGAGTCAGATCACAAGGTCAGAGCTTCGTAACACCACCCTTTCACTCCAGTTGTTTCTGCTGTCCTGGGTCTCATGCTAAAATTCTCATTTGTGTTGTCTTTTCAGAATGATTTTGATCTCGTATATTGTCAAGTTGTCCGGATCTTTTCTGTCTTGCCTCGCGTTGGGCTTATTTGTGATTGAACTAGGATCGGAATTTTAGATCTTCAGTTCGATTGTTGCGATGGGGTATTTTCTGTTGGATTTTGGTTGTTTAGATTGTTCATGTGCTGAAACGTGTAGCTCGATATGCCCATTGTTATCTTTGTTAATCCATTTGATCGTATTAATTCTAGTAGACTTCCAATTTCGTTGCTGCTAAGTTGTGCCCTTCAGTGGGAAAGTACCACAGATTGTGGAACTTGCATATGCTTTCTATACCAGGAATCAGGTTGGAATGAGGAATCGGGTTGGAATATGAATCATTCATGCCTTAATTTTAAGCTGGGGCTTAACTCTATTGTATTTGGTTGGTATGGGAATCACGCATTCCCATTTAGTAAAATCAAACACTAGTATGAATTTGACACATTCCTAAACCCATTCCCTATACCAAGGGTATAGCAACAAACGGGGCCTAAATCTGATTTGGCTGTGGGTTTATAAGCGGATATAAAAGTAAATTTATGTTCGACTACCAAGCAATTTAACGAACACATAGGAAATTAAACTTCTTGTCTTAATTTTTATTCTGGTTGCACTAAGAGCAATTGAGGTCAATGCAAAAAGCCAAAAAGACTGAGAATTGGGCTTCATAGTGTACTTTTTTTCCTTTAGTGTTAGGGAAGAAGGATTCATGTTTTCTAAATAGTAGTACCATAAAGTAGTTTATGAACAGACGAGTCAAGCTTCTAGTATTCCCTTCAACGGCTGGGTAGGTCCATTTTCAGTGTAGTTCCTGAGCAATCATATGGAACCTACATATAAACGTGCAAATTTCCATCAGATTATCTGTTTACTTATTCCACAAATCATAGAAATTAACTAAATACTGAAGGTACAAGATTTCAAAGAATTTAGGACTGTAGAGAGTTCTGCTGCAGTCCTGCTTTTACTACCACATCACTCTTTTAAGTAGTTGGGTAGTTTGTCCATGTAATTAGATATATGTATTTCCCTTGTCTCTTCCTGCTTTCCTGTTGATAAATTTATTTTTGTTCGTGGCAGTATAATACCGATGATCCAGTTACGCTATGGGTGAACAAAGTTGGTCCATACAACAACCCGCAGGAAACCTACAACTATTACAGCCTTCCATTTTGTCACAAGTCTCAGAATCCTGCTCACAAATGGGGTGGCCTTGGAGAGGTTCTTGGTGGAAATGAATTGATTGACAGTGAGCTTGATATAAAATTTGGAAGTACGATCACTTTCTGATGCTATTTTTTATTTTTAGAAAATTGTATCCCTCTGGATTTGCCGTGCTGGAGCCTTTTGTTTCTTTTGCTTAACAGATAAAAAAAAGTTTATATAATGATTCCATTTTTAACCCTTTTGTCAGAGAATGTTGAGAAAACTACCATATGTGAACTTGAGCTCGATGCAGCCAAAGTTAAACAATTTAAAGATGCTATCGACAATTCCTACTGGTTTGAATTCTTTATCGGTAAGTCACTAATGATTTTTTTTTTTCTATATAGCAATAATTAGGTTATGGTCTTTGTATGTTAGTATGGATTCTTCCTTGATATATATCTTAATTTCCTGCTCTTTTGCAATTCTAAATGAAGTTATTGACTTTTTCTTATTGCATTCTAATGTTGATTTTTTTTTGTCCCTGGATTCTGTTGGTGTAATTTACTTACACATCTCAGATGATCTACCATTATGGGGTATGTTACATCTCTCATTTTTATATTTGCTTAAGCTATGTTGGTTATTTTGTCTTCATTTTAATTTCATCTCAATGCTTCTAAAATTTAAGGCTTTGTCGGAGAGCTTCAGCCTCAGAAAAATGGTGATAACAGGAAGCATTTATTGTTTACAAACAAAAAGTATATTATCAAGTATAATGATAATCAGGTTAGCTATCAATGACTTCCAATGTTTCTGTCGCGGTAATTCTTCTTCTTAAATTTCTAAATTGAGTATTTTGTATAATGTAATGGGGCTACTTTATTTGCAGATCATACACGTTAATATTACTCAAGAGAATGCTAGGCCTGTGGAAGAGGGGAGAACATATGACATGACTTACGCTGTGCAGTGGATTCCAACAAATGTTACCTTTGCAAGACGCTTTGATGTTTACCTGGACTATCCTTTCTTTGAACATCAGGTGATTTATTTAAATTCCCTTTTATGAAGTTAAATTTCTCTTATATGGATTCTGTTTAGAGTGACATTCTAATTTCTGTCCTTTAATTTTATTAATATCCATTTTCTCTATATCACTCTGAATTTGACTTGAAAATATGTTGGTGTATGCAGATCCATTGGTTCTCAATCTTCAATTCATTCATGATGGTTATATTCCTAACTGGGTTGGTTTCTATGATATTAATGAGGACACTTAGAAATGACTACGCCAAGTATGCCAGGGAAGATGATGACTTGGAGAGCCTGGTAACATTTCTGTTACTGTTCTTTTGGTTACTCATTTGTTTTATTATGTCATATATCCTTGTTGAAATCAAAATGTTCTCATCAGGAAAGGGATGTCAATGAAGAATCTGGTTGGAAACTGGTTCATGGTGATGTTTTCCGACCTCCTCGTGGTTTAGCACTTCTTTCAGCTGTCATTGGTACTGGTGCTCAGTTGGCAACTCTTATTCTGCTTGTTATCATCTTTGCCATTGTTGGAATGTTGTATATTGGGTATGTCCAGTGGATTTTCTGCAAGCTCTAGTTTCTTGTCCTGTTGTATTATTAGCCATTATTTTTTCTGTTAATGCTATATAAATTTTGTTTTTAGGTTTGAATCATGTTTCGAATTATAAGTGTTTTTTTTCATTCTGGATTTTTTCTTGCAATTGCTATTTCATCTATTTTGTGTATTTGCACTTTTATTTTGTTTCATCAATCCATTGACATATTGCTTACTTTTGTTTATGGTTCAGGAGAGGAGCAATTGTCACAACTTTCATAGTATGTTATGCCTTGACATCATTCATTTCTGGCTATGTCAGTGGCGGGTTATATGCTCGTAATGGGGGTATGTTACTGACTCAATCTGTGGTTATTTCCCTTTCTACAAAACATCCTCTTGCTTAATTCTTATCATTTTTCAGGTAAAAGTTGGATAAAAGCGATGATTCTTTCTGCCTCTCTCTTCCCATTCATGTGCTTTGGAATCGGTTTCATCCTGAACACCATTGCCATATTCTACGGATCCTTGGCTGCTATTCCCTTTGGAACTATTGTGGTTGTATTTGTCATCTGGGCTTTCATATCCTTCCCTCTTTCACTCCTTGGCACTGTTGTGGGTAGAAACTGGAGCGGTGCTCCAAACAACCCATGCCGTGTGAAAACCATTCCGCGTCCCATCCCAGAAAAGAAATGGTATCTCACTCCATCTGTGATTGCACTCATGGGTGGCTTACTTCCATTTGGAAGTATATTCATTGAAATGTACTTTGTTTTCACATCTTTCTGGAACTACAAGGTAACGTAGCTCAGCATCTCTTTTCTTGATTGTGCAGATGTATTAAGTATTACCTAAGAGAATGCATTATCTTGCATTAAATCTGAAGTTCTAATGCAAGATAATGCAATATCTTTGGTAATCCAAACACACCCTTTTTATCTTACGAGTAGCTTGGTTTTTGCTTCTTTTGTAGCTTATGTTCTATTCCTTTTGCAGGTTTACTATGTGTATGGTTTTATGCTCCTGGTTTTCTTGATATTAATCATTGTCACCATTTGTGTTACGATTGTGGGGACCTACTTCTTGTTGAATGCTGAGAACTACCATTGGCAATGGACTGCATTCTTCTCTGCAGCTTCAACTGCCATCTATGTTTATTTGTACTCAATCTACTATTACCAAGCCAAGACCAAGATGTCTGGCTTCTTTCAGACAAGCTTCTACTTCGGTTACACCATGATGTTTTGTCTTGGCTTAGGAATTCTCTGTGGTAAGCTTTACTTTTCTTTGTTATGCATGCTTTCATAAGGCTTGTATGTTACTAGTAATTTCTAGCTTATAACAAGTTTTAAAATACTAGTTTTTGCATATTTTCAGCTAATTGTGCCAACGTACCATTAGTTAAGAACCTAGATTTAGAATGATTTTGTTAGATTTTATTCATTTAGGATTACTTTCTTTTCTTTTCTACATGTTACAATTGTTAATTTTAATTGTGATTGGTTTCCAAAGACATGATTCTTGAAAAGAGAATTGGTTAGAGAGATGGTTTGTTTTGTGATACTTTTTCTCTTGCACTACTTGATTTTCCTTAACGTGACTGTAAACTAGGAGCTGTTGGGTATCTGGGTTCAAATCTATTTGTAAGAAGAATCTACAGAAACATCAAATGTGATTGATTTGCGTCCAACAATTATCGGATTTGTGAGAATATAAGAAGACGGGACAAGAGAACCCAGGTGGAAGCATTGTTGTACAACCACAGTGGCAAAAAGAAGAGTAGACTTAGACGCTAAGCAGTACGAAAATTGAAGGGCAATGTAATTTTTGTGACAAGATAACTCTCATTTTTTTCCTTTGTTCAATGTTTTATTTTGAAGAGCTGGCTTATACTTTATAGGTACTGAATCCATCTTTTATCCTGTGGTCTGAACAAAGTAGTTCCCTAGAGTCTAGATCCTTGCCCTTGAGCTCCGGTTTTTGTTTGTCAATTCTTGTTTACGTACAAAGTCATGACAACTTTCATCGAGAAATGATGTTTGTTTAAATTCCATTGTTCTTCGGTTCCAACAAATTTTCTTTTTTCCGGTCCAACAGAAAATGGCTTAATCATTGAACTTACACTCCAGAGATCTTGTTAAAATTAAGCAAAAATTCTCAATTCTAGCACCGAAGAAATTAAATTTATTAGCCAACAATTGAGCGAGAAACAATTGTTAGAGGTGCTAACAATCAGAGTAAGAACAGCTACAATTTATAGCAACTGAAAAATTAAACATCAATAACAGACTTCCTTTGCAGCAATTGTTAATCTTATTATCAGCAGAATGCGTGAATAACTCAATTGGCATATTATTGTTAATCTTATTATCAGCAGAATGCGTGAATAACTCAATTGGCATATTCAATTCCTGTTAATGGGCTTCCATTATGCAGTTGAAGGGCTACATCACCAACGACCTGCAAATGTTCACAATTTAGGTGTTAATCTCAGAACTTCAGAGTTATGATCAACAACCAACAGTTTGACAGTTTGTTTGACCCATAACCCAAAACTACCCCCGACTCATAAACAACTCATCTATTATTAGTAATTCAATGACACATCAAAGTTTTTTTTTTTTTTGATGAAATAAACATCAAAGTTATTAAGCTAGTGAAGAATATAGGAAATTTTAGAATGCAAGAATCTTAGAGGTGCATACCTTAGCCATGGATCTATAAGAATGCTCGGTTACACCAGCAACATGAGGAGTGATGAGAACGTTTGGAAGTTTGAGAATAGGATCATCGGGATTAAAAGGTTCAGTCCAAGCCACGTCGATACCCAAGCCACCCAAGTGGCCTGACTTCAGGTTGCTCATAACAGCGCTATATTCCAGGAGACCCCCACGTGCAATATTTACTAAATATGCACCCTAATTAGCAGTTTGGAAGAAAACTAGTCAAGTTTGGATCACCGGACTTTATTATATGCCATTTATCCGTTCTAGAGAGTGGAATAAATGTACCTTTTTCATTGATGAGATAAAACCTTCATTCACTATACCAGCCTGCATGTTAAACAGTGATACATTTGTTATAGTTAGGCAAACATCAACATTTCTGCAAGAGGAAAATTTGTAAAAAAAAGAAGAAGACATGTACCCTAAAATTGCTATTGGTCTAGAACTGATAAGGATAAGATGGGGACATACAGTTTCATGGTTCATAGACAAACAACAGACAACTATGTCTGCAGCACTTGCAAACTTGTGAATGTCAGTATGGCAACCCTTTTCGTCTACAAGATCGTTAACACTGACAAGTGTTGCAGATAGACCTGGAATATCTAGAAACATTATGTCCCAAGATTAACGGGTCAACAGGGTAAGTAAGCAAAAGAAGATTTCCTCCATCCTACCATTCTGTTGGGATGAATCCTGAGGATAAGAAGCCCAACTTCGTTTTGTGGCAGTGATTTTTACACCGAATGGTTTCAAGCGCTTTGCCATTCTTCTCCAATACTCCCAAATCCCATAATAAACACCTGCATCAAAAGTAAGATAACTATGGCTAAGGAAAAACATTCGATAAAAAAGAGCAGTCAAAGAATGGTTAATTTAATAGTTAAACTGGAAATGATATGTACAGCCAGAAATTACTCACCGTCTTACCAAATAAGGTTTCTCCATGAGGCTCTCCCAGTTTTCTCAACTTCACTGAATTATTCATCTCAGTCTACCACCACACCGAAATTTTATGGAAAATAAAGGGCAGTCATTAACCAGGTCAACTCAATATCTTGCAACCAAAGTCATATTATTTTAAACGTTTTATGATATTGTAAGAGTCGTACTTGTTTGCGGAGGAGGCCTAGCATAAGATAAATAGCCATTTCAGCACATGATGTTGCATTTCCAGTGGTATGCCCTGGGATTCGAGCAACCTTAATTCCACAACGGGTTGCAGCATCAATATCAACACCTGATACATAAATGTAGCCTCAGAATCACATCAAGAAAAGGATAACCAAGATCATACTATGTTTCCTGTTATAAAATTACCATAATATAATACAGAGCTCACCTTCAAGTCCAACACCAAACTGCATTATCAATTTCATTTGCTTCGCATGAGATATAATATCCGAAGTCATTCGCAACATTTTTACAACACAGAGGTGGTAGTTGTCAATAAGTTTGGGCACATCATGAAGAGGAAGAACATCCACCTGTGCCACATCAGCCACCAATAGAAACACCAGCAAGTTAAAATAATTTTGCAAAGGACTCTGCATAAGACCCATTATGCAAAAATGAAAAGCTCAAAACTGAACAAAAAAGCTTATCCAGGGTAGTAGGATACTAGGATCAAGTGATCAACCATTTTACAATAACCATCTTGAAGGCTAAATTTCAAATACCAAGCAAGCATTACTCACCTGGATATCAGGAAATTTGCTCAGATACTCTCTGGTGTAGGTATGGGAAGCTGGAAATTCTGGACCGCAAAAGAGCACTCGGGTCACACGCTCACCGCCATTTCCTTCCTTGCTCCCCATTAAATCTGCACTGGAAGAAATCAAGTTCACCTTCAAAAATCCAATTATCCATATTGAAAAAGTACAATTGAAAAAACAAATTCCCAGGAGATAGATTACGACCAAACTAAGATCCACCTAACCAGTTAAAATCTCAAATCAACCATATCACAAGCGTTTCGGATTCAAAAGATCCGAACTCTCTAGCATACACTTGTTCCCGACAATCATATTTTTAAATCACAACACTCGAATCATAGCAAGAGAAAATAAGCATTAAGTGTACTAGAAGTAGCTTCAATTGCAGAAAAAACCGTCAAGAACGAGCGTTATCATGTACAAGTTACAGAAAAGGAAGCAATCGTACCAAACCCTAAACACTGAAATTACAAGGCCTGATTAGATTTGGGTACCAGAGTTGGGACGAAAAGTGAAGAGTGAGAGCACGGTGGAAGCTCGGATGGAGTCGTTGGAGGTTGCGTGCTGAAAATGCCCTTCCTACTAGTACCATGACCATCCTTCATTCCCGAGCAGACTGTTGATGTCTGCTCATGTCAATTCACTGCCTACCATTTTTTTTTTGGTATAAGTCTGCCTACCATTGTAAAATGGGAATAGATCCGCTGCACGATCCGGTCAGGTTTTGGGTTGATTATAGGTTCATGTCAATTCACTGCCCTTTTTGTGCGGGTTCAGCCGTTCAGTTGACTTAAGGGCTTGTTTGTTTCTATACCCATGATATAGAGAATGGGGTTAGAAATGGGTCAAACCCATACCAATGTTTGTTTTAACTAGGGGATGGGAATGAGTGATTCTCATACCAAGAAAATGTAGTAGAATTCATATGAGTGATACCTCATTCCAACCCGATTCCGGGTATAGAAACAAATGAGTCCTAAATGAGTCAATAGCATCGATTTTTCTATAACTAGCAGGAAGCCCATGCTTCACATGGGGCCCAAGCCGAAAGTGTTATGAGATTAATAGGCTATTTGGCAAATCTTTTCGCCGCTAAGCTTACTGAGTATAATAGTATAAGTCAACAACATATCAATGCATCGACAAGACCACCATCAATCTGTTGAGTGTGGAATATTCACAACTTTGGATTACAAGATGTTGATGTTCACTATGTAGCCCAAGAGAAGAACCAATCATGTAGTGAGACGATCCATCCTACAGTGTTGAGTAAAGCTGAGTTGAAATACTCAAAATTAATTTAAGTTTATTGAGATGTTCAAAGTGGTAGGTAATTTCATTTGTAAAGTCAACCCGGCGATGATAATGGATAGAGCCTGGGAGAGAACTCCAACAAGGTCCATATTGGTGCCTAGTATCCAAGCAACAATCACACATGATGCAGAGGAGGGGGCTTCTTGTGAAAAAGAGATAGAATGAATAATAGTAACAGTATTAGTTGCAACACAATATAATCCAAACGAAGCTTTTGAAACAGAACTAACATATTGTATGTTTGGAAGAGGTGAACCAATGGAACTGTTTAGATTTTCCAGGTTTAGTTTACACCATATCTTGCATCGAAGTGTATATTTGTATCATTGTTTTAGGTGATTCTTGGATCGAAGTGTAGATGTGTATATAAGGAAAACGGAGTTGAGATGATTTTCTTGTACCAAAAAAGGACAACCTAATATGTAAGGCACAGAGTATTTGATGATTCACAAAGCTTCCAAGCATTATAAATAACATGAAAGAGGTTTGAAGGAAAAGCAAATACACAGTGACTCATGATTGAAGTGTTGAAGCCGCATTGTTTGATGATTGAGGTGACGCATTTCAAATTGGCGAACTCACTTAGCGGGGTGGGGTATAAGTGGCGTGCCTTTTGTGGTAGGCGTAGTTGCTTGGTAAGGCGTTCCTTGTGATGGCGATGTTCAAGAGGGCCACGCTTTGGATGTGCGCTGAGATGTATTCGATTCTCCTGTAATCAATATGTGGTGGGCACAAAATTATTCATTGAGGTTGTGTTTGTGACATGACAGTGGCGTCTTGCAATTTCAGTGTAGTCGATAGGAGAGTTGTCGTCATCTATCTTCCTGTGTGCGGGCTCTCTGAATCTCTTGTGTAAGATGAGGTCGTTTCCTAATGTGATGTGCACTGCGTGACCAAATGGCAGGGAAAAGGTGTATCGTTTCCGCCACGTACGCTGTGTTATTGGTTCATGTTGTGGTTCCAGAGTCCAAATAGAGGAGAGGAAAACTAAGAGTCCGAGGGTTACCCGTCCATCTAGCAGTATGAGAGTGAAGTCGGCCGGTTCGTCCATTACTCTGTGTGCGCCTTCAAGACACGGTTATGTCGATTATTGCGTTGGCAGTCTGGCAAGAGAGTAGCCAACTGTGTAGGTTGGGAAGTCATACAAGGGGCAGAGGAGTTGGTCTTCGTAAACTGTGCCAGGTGCAATATCAAGATCTTCATTTCCTGGCGGAGATCTTGAGTGGTTGCCTGTTCTTCTTCTTGACCCCAGGCTTTGCAACCTGAAGGCTCCTGTTCACAGCACTCACCCTAGCAAGAGCTGCCTTCTTCAAGTCAGGCCTGTAGTGGTTGTCACCAACCTGGATCAAACATAATCAAACCATTAACTTCAGTCCAAGTATTCATTTGACCAAACAAAATCTCAATATTCATTTCAAAATTTTCTTTATGTGGTAACATGGAATACAAAAGCGAATAATTAATCAAGGAGAGCAATTCAACATAGATTGAAATCATGCAAGGACACCTTAAACTACTCAATTGATGACAGCCAACTTTTAAAGGTTATAGAAAGCCTTAAATCTTCCCAACCATGAGATAAGGTAAGATAAAATACAAAAGCCAATCACTAATGAAGGAGTGCAATTTAAAATTGATTGAAATAATGCAAGCACACCTTAAACTCATCTCATAACAGCCAACTTTTAAAGGTTATATATAGCCTTAATTCTTCTCAACCATGAGATATGTTACACAGCTTACAGAACAACATTTGCAAATTGAGCATATGGCTCTTCAGTCTTCACAAGCAAAAATGGTGTCTTAGTTACAATAAGTAAATCAAATTTTCTCAACTACATATAGCATATTGAAGTTTGTAACAAAACAAAACTGTCCAAACAGATAATCAATAAGCTTATAAGCAATAGATTCCATTAACAATTTTGGTGTTTTTCTCAGCAACATATAACAGATTCAAGTTTCTAAGATACCTAAACACTTACCAAACAGATAATCAATAACCTTATAAGCAATAGATTCAATTAACAATTTTAGTGTGATACTATAATCTTAAGACTCAAAAGGAACAAAATCACAGAAAACCAGCTCAAAAACACAAGAATTGGGAATGTTGATGGCAATTAGTAGAGAGTTTATACCTGGTTGCAAACAGTCTTGGCCATACAGCGAGCTCCTTCTTCATCACAGTCTTGTGTTGCAAAGATGCACGCTTGTTCTGCTTCTTCGTCTTTGTTGTGGCAAGCACAACAGTGTTGTCTTTACCAAGTTGGATTGTGATGGTTTTGGTGTTGGCCAATCCTGAATCTAAATACAATTTCTAATCAAAATCTAGAACACGAACACAACATTTTTACACAATGATCAGACTGGAAAATGACAAGGCAAAGAAATCTTCATTTGCCTAATCAATACAGTTAGCTTAAACACAAGATTTATTTCGAAATTCGAATTCCATTGACAAAAGTTCAACAACGTGCAGATCCGACAAAACCAGAAGACTGAACACAAAATGAATTCAAATCACAACACTCCAGCAAACGGAAAACAGAAAGGCTATTCATAATCGAACGAAAAGGAAAGCGGAAAATTTGAACCCTAAATTGAAACCAGGCTTCGAAATTACCTAGACAAAGCTCGAATTGAAGAATTTGGAGTTGGAGTATAAGCAAGGAAGAGCCCAATCGAGATCTCCTCGGATCTGAAAACACGCCGGAATAGGGAAACGGGAAATCGATAAACCAAGCAGCTGAATCGGAATGGCGATGCAGATAAGAGTTAACTAAGCCCGTAATTTCGTACCGGAGTATACCAGATTACAGTGTATGTGCAACGATTACGGTACCGGTGAAAGCTATTTGCAGTAGATTAAGGTGTTTGGTGGACAAAGAGAAGCGGGAGAGAAGGTGAGAAAATAGCAGGAGGTGGGTCACTGTGGGTGGAATGAGAGGATAACGACAGATAATTACTAAACACTAATTTTAAAAGAATGGGCCAAAAGTGTACTCAATATACTCAACCCAAAATTTTAAATACAAATCCACAAATAGCAATAGCCGCACGCCATCCGACATTTTATAAAAATTAACCCTCAAATTTCAAAGTTGTGTTTGCATTTACAGTAGTGTGGATTGTTTACATAATATTATAACTAAATAATACTCCCTCCGTTTCAAAATAGTTGTTCATAGACAAAAGTGCACATATATTAAGGGGAAAAAATTCTTCAAAAAATACCCCTATAAAGTGGTATTTTCTACTCCAAAAAGTTGCTTTGGAAAAAGTGTATGTTTAGTGTGGTGTAATTATTAAGGGTATAAATGGAAAAAATTATTATATGAACAACTATTGTGAAACAAGAAAAATTGTCTATATGGACAACTATTTTGAAACGGAGGGAGTATCTTTTAATTATAATATATTGTTTTTATATATTTTAATAATAAATATATGATAATAATTAAACAAATTTTATATATGCAATTGTTAATTTAATTAATAATATTTAGATTATAATAGATATATTACATATAAATTAATATATTATAATTTTTATTTGAAAAAGACCCAAATCACTAACTACTAACTCGTAAGTAGTGTCATCAACTAGTTATACACTTAAAATTGCACTTCACATCTTTTTTTAATTTTCTTGGTCGAATTTGATCTCTTCTCCACCTCTTTCTCCCACAGAGCAAATAAAAACTTTACAAAAGATGATTTTTTTTTTGTCAGATTGAAAAGAACCAAGAACTTACAAGTTAAGTTACTGCATATAAGCTCTTATGGCACATTATCAACAAACTTTACTTCGATTAAAAAAAAAAAAAACTTTACAACTTTGTTGTATTATATATTTTTTCACTTGGAAAATAAGGCATACTGTCATACACCCCCACCATCAAAAATATTAAAATGGGAAAAAAAATGCTGCCGATAAACTTTTGCCAAGTACTAGAGGGTATTAACTGAGACTCTCATTACTCATATTTGTGCGTTTGTCATTCGCAGTTTGTTCTGATTGGTATACACTCGCATATCAGGAGCATTCAGAAAACCCTTGAAAAAGTTCCCACTAGTAAAAAGTTCTAAAGTTCACTCCTTTAACACAAAAAAGTGCACTTGTGAAATTGCAATTGCAATTCAGTAAGAGACACTCTTGGTCTCTGATTAGAGAGATCGATTCTCTCTTCTTTCTGCTTCTTCACATCATCACATGGATTCAAACAAAAAGGGATTATCCGCCTCTCGGCCTAATGGAATTGATCACAGGTAAAAAAAATAATTAATTATGCACTGATTAATCTCTCGGTACTCTCTTAGGGTTTACTGATTTGTGAAATCAGTCATCAAAGATTGATTTTTTCGTTGTTTTCCTTATTTAATTTGTGATTTAGGGTTTCTAATCGGTAGCAAACAGTACGTACAAAGTCGATTTCTCTGGTTTTTGTTTGATGATCTGTCAAATTCTGATGAACCCAGAAGAAAAATTACTGTATCATACACTTGACTGAATCCAAGTTAGGGTATTATTTGAAGCGTCTGAGTGTTTGTACGGCAAAACTCGAGATGGAAAATAAAATCCATGAATCATCTGATCTGGGTTCTGTGTGTAATGATCAGAAGCTTTGCTGTTAGAAATTATCCCCAAATCCCGAGGCACATTTGTTTCTTAAATGACAGAGTTTGGGCTACTCTTTTTATTGTTGATGACCCTAAAATATACCAAAGTTTCTTTATTGTGACGCATGACCCTAAAATAAACACTATGACATTCATCCCTTTGCTTATTTTTATAAGATTTGATATGTTTGTACTCTGTGATTGAGTATGCTGATAATAATTACTTATTGAACTTGTGGTCTTCTTTGAAGATCATGTTCTTAGCTGACACACCCAATGTCGAATTGTAGAAACTGGATCATTAAATCTAACAGGAGTAGCACTAGCTCGAGTTTCTTGGCATGGGTTCAAGAGAGGAAGCTATTGAAGATATCAGAGGAAGAAGAGAAAAGAAGGAAAGCAATGGGACTTGCTGAAGATTGCACAGCTTGTATCTTCTTGTACCTTCCCATTGATGATCTTCAGAGATCAAGCTGCGTCTGTAAATCATGGAACACCATAGTCATGGATCAGTCCTTTGCCAGATCCCACCTCCATCAATCTGAATCGGGTCTTCTCTGTCTGGGCTACAACGACGCAGATGCAAAGAATGTGGTCTCTGTCGAGTCTCTTGTGCTGAAACACAATGGTAACATCTTTAATAAAGAATGGGATGGGAAATTTAGGCAACAAACCCGCCTTCATTTCTTAGAGATCAAGGACGGCGTTTCGTTTGCTGAATTGAAAAGCTTTAACATTTCTTGCAGTGGACGCATTCTTGGTTCTTGTAACGGTCTCATTTTACTAGAAAACAAGCTCAAAAGGGGTGGTTTAGTAGTCCTGAATCCTGTTACAAGAAAGGTTGCTCCTCTTCCAGCCGGTACAATTGTTACAGCCAACAAAGAATCATATGGGTTCGCCTTCAAATCCTCGACAAAGGAGCACGTCGCCATCCACTTGTTTCTGGAAGATTCCGGATACCTCAGCTGTGAAATCCTTACAATTGAGAAGAGGAAATGGGCAATGGTGAAGGGACCATCTTCAGGAATATCAATTCCCTTGAACTACAAACCGGTTTTTGCCAATGGAGCTCTTCATTGGCTTCAGACTGACAACTACGACTCCATTCTTTCATTGGATATTGAGGAGATGAAATTTAAGCCAATCTCTCTCCCCAAGTTTAGGGGTCCCCATGATGAAATCATTGAGGGCGGCGGGTTTTTATGCTTTTTTGCCCATGAGTTGAACCAGATTGATATTTGGGTTTTGAAGGGCGATTCGAAAGAGGGCTGGACAAAGCAATATGCGATTAGTTCGGGTTTTTTGCCGGATATGATTGCTGTTTGTGGATCAAGGTTTGGCAGGTGGGTTATTTTTAGGAGTTACTCAGTTTACCACGAAGATGAAGATGATGATGAAGAATTTGATGGAGAAGACGCTAATGTAGATGAAAGGCGAGTTCAAGGAGGTGAGGTTCGTTTGTTGTTTGTATATGATTTCTATCTTGGAGTGATGAAGGTTCGGACGAAGCATCCGCCTCTGTCTTTTAAGGCTTACATGCCTCATGTAAATAGTCTTCTTTGTGGTTGAAATGCGAGGGGTTTTTAATGGTTTAGTTCCTATCCTAGTTTTTATGTTTTCTAATTGTTGGGGTTTGAAGCTTAGTGTAATTGGAAGTTTAGCTATAAGAAGAGGATGATGAATATGTGAAATTGAAAAATTCAGGTTGGAAATTTTCATTCAATGGTATGCCAGTTTGATGAATATGCATATTTATGCACAAGTTCGGAAGGGTTCAACATTGCAGTACTACTACAACATCCATGAACGAGCCTTTAACCAGGTCCAAATGTCAATACATAAATTATGAAAATAGAATCAAACATGAGAGTAAACTAAAGTTAAAAGAGATGAAAGTTAATGAAACTCATTTTATTTTAGTTTGTAAAATTTCTGTGTGAATGGGCTTCTTCGTTACAAAATGTGTGAATGGGCTCACTTTTGGGCCAACTATATTATTGGGCTGTATGATAAAGTCGGAATGCAATATTGTGAGAGTGTGATATCTTAATAAATTGGAATATTTTTTTTCCAAGCTAGCCCGATCTCGTTTTGGGGGAGACTTTGTATAAGGCTCTCCCTCCATACACCCTCGCACAAATGTTAGTATCGATATGATTTGAAAGCTTTGTGTAATTTTTTTTTTTTATCAGAAAACGGGGGAGCTCCTGCGGTATTTTATTGCATAAGATTAAATATGCTCATTAAGAGCAATTACATCTTCAAGAACAAGGTTCATAATAGAAACAGGTAAAACATCAAGATGAAGAAAATCACTAGAACCACTAATGGCTAAATTTGCCAGAGCATCTGCGACTTTGTTCGCCTGGCGGCCAACATGAACAATTTTGATCTCCCATTCACGTTCAGCCAGAAAGCGCCTACATTGCCTGATTAGTGCGTAATCGGGATGGGTTACCACCCCCGGGCCTGTCAAGAGTGTCACAGCACACATGGAGTCAGTTTCAAGGAGAACACGATTCAACCCATGTGCAGCAGCATGTTGAAGCCCAAGAAAGCAAGCTCTTAGTTCAACTGTCAAAGCAGAGCAATCACCATTTTTGAACACAAACCCATTAATAAAGGCGCCATTCTCATCACGCACGATTCCACCACCACCAGCGGGGCCCGGATTACCTTTAGAAGAGCCATCAACATTCAGCTTCCACCATCCCGGCGGTGGTTGTTTCCATGAGATGCGTTGATTAACAACATTTTGAGAGTTTGCAGGGCCACGTAACATCTTAGCCTCCCAGTAGGCATCCGAGATTGCACAAACTGTGGACGAGATTCGAAGATGGTTATCCACTCCTTCAAACACCAGCGTGTTCCTAGTCTTCCAAATATACCAAAGCATGGTAGCAAAGACAGTCACCACTCGGTTATCAGAATTGAGGTTGGCCATAATCCAATCAGCCAGTTCAGAACATGTAAAGAAATTTGTCGGAGTTGCATTGCCATAGATTGCAGACCAGACATCCCGAATAGCGCTACAATCACGGAGCATATGGAGTTCTGTCTCGTCCAACTGACACCTAGGACAAGCGGTAGAGGAAGAGATGTGCCTCCTGTACCGATTTGCATTGCATAAAACACAATCATGTAACAACAAATACAGAAAATTTCGAACCCGTTGCTGAGCTGGTACCTTCCAGATGAGACGCCAATTAATGTTCGGCACCAGCACCGGGTCGGAAGCTTCCCGAATAACTTGCATCGCTGAACTGGTAAAGAACAAACCGGTCGGTGTAAAATTCCAGAAGGGGGTGTCTACTGCAGTAGCATCACTATCCAGGTTTATCGTTGAAATTTTTGAACATATTGGCCCCGTGAGAAAAGGAGATATCAGGTTCCAATTCCAACTATTCCCTGCCCAACACTCAGCGACCGTCAAACTCTGTATGTCATCAGGAACAGGTTGGGTAGCCAAATCAATCAGCGCCAAGTTCATAGCCCATTGGTGAAACCAGAACAAAGTTCGATGACCATTACCCACCGATAATCTCAGACCCTTGGACAGTACCTCAGAACCATGGACGATTCCCCTCCAGACGTGAGAGGCTCCTTGTACCGGAGAGAACATATCAACATCAATTCGATTGTGGCAGTACTTCCCACGCACAAGGCTATCCCACAAAGAATGAGGTTCTTGAAGCAGTCTCCATCCGAGCTTGGCTAAAATTGCAGTGTTGGTGTGTCTTATTGAGCGAACTCCCAGGCCTCCTTCTCTTTTCGGCCGAGAGATTTTATTCCGAGCCAAGAGATGGAGCGCTGATCAACTGTTGACCCCCAGATAAAACCACATACATGGGAATCAATCTTATCACATATTGTTCTAGGAATCATAGTAGTTTGCATGATATAAATGGGCAAACTAGTAAGAACCGCATTAGCTAAAGTTGTTCGGCCAGCCATGGATAGAGTCCTCGTATGCCACCCATTTAAACGTGCAGTCACGCGGTCCAGAAGGAAAGAGTACTTATCCGTAGTTAAGCGACCACAAAACGTTGGCACCCCAAGATAAGTTCCAAAATCGTCAACCTCAGGAACCGCCATGTATTGGCTAACAGCAGCGCGCACAGACGCCCTCACCTTCTTAGAGAAAAAAACAGAACTCCTATCAAAGTTTACTCTTTCCCCAGAGATGAGACAGAACTTGTGAAGACAGCTTTTAATAATTTCCGCTTGAGACTGAGATGCCTCCGCAAAAAGAATAAGATCATCGGCAAAGAAAAGATGCGACAAAGTCACACCTCCAATCTCAATCGGTTGCCATTGGCCTGCCAAAACAGCATCTTGAATAATATGTGAAAGCCTTTCCATACACAACACAAACAGATAAGGCGAAAGCGGATCGCCTTGACGGACACCCCGAGTAGGATTAAAAGACCCCGCTTTCCTGCCTTCCCAGATCAACTGAACCTGACCCCCTGTCTGAAATTTCATTATCACATTAATCAAATGTCGAGGTAGATTAGCCAGCTCTAAAACCGACTCTAGAAAATTCCAACGAATACAGTCATAGGCCTTGGCAAGATCGATCTTAATCATCATCCAGCGGGTCGTCCCATTGTGAGCCGACATAGTGTGGATAACCTCTTGAACAATGACTGTGTTATCAATGATTTGGCGACCGGGTATAAAACTTGCTTGCGCTGGATGGATCAACGAAGAGAGCACAGGCTTAAGCCTATTAACCACAACTTTAGTCGCTAATTTGTACACCACATTCAAAAGAGAGATTGGCCTGAAGTGTGACGGGGAAGTTGGCCCTTCAATCTTAGCCAATAGTGACATTAGAGAACCATTAAAACCAGCCGGAAAATCGCCATTATTCAGAATATCAAGCACAAGCTTCGTGGTTTGCACCCCTACATGTTCCCACTGTTTCTGGTAAAAAATAGCGGGGAAACCGTCCGGGCCAGGCGCCTTGTAAGGCCCCATCGTCTTGAGAGCATTAGAGACCTCATCCGCATGAAACGGCTGAGATAAGGAATCTAAACTGGCACTATCAAGAGGTGGAAAAGACGTGATAATACTTGAAGAAACTTGCAGCGGTGGATCAGGCTCAGCAGTAAAGAGATTAGCAAAAAAATTGATCACCAAATCCATTAACTCCACCCGATTTGTTATCCATCTCCGAGTCGAATCTTGAAGTGTAGTGACCCGCGATGAGCGGCGACGGATTTGAGTTGACAGATGATAAAAACGAGTATTAATATCGCCTTCAATCAAGAAATTTGCCCGGGACTTTTGGAACCAGAGCATCTGTTCTTGTTGTAAAACACATTCCAGTTCCTTGCAAAGTTCAACCTCTAGATCAATTAGGCGTTGAGAAGAGCGCGACAGCAAAGCACGTCTAGCCCCATTCAGCCGAGCCCAGAGCTTTCGTTTCCTGAAAAAGATATTGCCGAATACTTCTCTATTCCAAGAGGAGAGATCCATAGAGAAAGTGTCTAGTGAAGGGAGTAGATCGTCATGTTTAGGCCAATTTGTTGCCATGAATTCATTAAAATTGGTGTGCAATAACCAGGCAGCCTGGAATCGAAACAGGCGTTCACCAGGCCCCGGGCCAATTTCCGGCGAGGACCTTATAAGCAACGGTAAGTGATCCGAGTAAAAGGCCACTAAGTGTTGAACAAAAGCCTCTGGGAAGCGTGTCGACCAAGATTCTGTACACAGAGCCCAATCTATTCTGGCTGCATTCCTGGTCTCCATCGAATTGCCCGTCATCCAAGTGAACGGCGGTCCCGAGAAACCCAGGTCAATAAGTTGTAGATCATCTATCCACTGACTGAAAGTATTCGAAGCCGAGTTAGAACCAGTAGAGGAATTTGATCTTTCATGAGAGTGAACGGTCGCGTTGAAATATCCAGCAAGCAACCAGGGGCGATTGTTAGTGCTAGCAAAGTGACGGAGGTGATCCCACAAGTCCATGCGTCTTGCCGGATTAGGAGCAGCATAAATGGCCGACAAGAGCCAGGGCTCCTCTCCTCTACGAGTTATCTCTACTGTTATGTGTTGTCAGTGGATAGAGATAGGAGTAACTAACACGTCAGCAGTTTTCCAGAAGAACCAGATACCCCCAGCAAAGCCATCTGCCTCAACGCGAAGCATGCCATCATAATGAAGACGACGACACACCTCATCGGCTCGGGCACCACTGATACGAGGTTCAACGATACAGAAGGCACTAGGTTGGTGAAGGCGAATTAACTCCCTGACGGAGTTTAGGAACCGGGTATTACCAGCTCCTCGAACATTCCAAATCATAAAGCTGATACTATTCATAAAAACAAAAAAGTTGATGAGAGGCCCAAAGATTGGAGCAAGCGGATTTTCAGTAGTCATAGTGAACACAACAATAGCTTCAGCTAGCCGGTCCAAAGCTTCAGATATCATGGGAGGCATTGACACCTTGCATAAGAGTGGGTGTGTGTCCGCTCTCATCGGCAAGAGGTCGATTATCATCCTGTTGGCTAGTTTGGGGAGCATTGGTAGAAAAGGTCCCGGCTGAACATCTGATATCAGGCGGCTCAGTCGGTGGTGGACGATCTCCGGGAACACTAAAGGCATCGGTTGGTGTTGTTGAAGCTCCATTCTCTAGCAGGCTGGGGCTATTAAGAGACGTGTGGGGTAGACTTTGCAATGAAGTTGGGGTTAGGGGACAGTTGTGGCAGATCGCTAGGGTTTGCTCAGCGGAAAATTTGGTGGCTTGTTCGGCAATCAACTGCTTTTTCTTAATATCAGAATCTTTGGTGAGAATCACCGGGATGGAAGCTAATTTAGATTGTGATTTTTTTGATAAGGATAGAGCATTATTTTTGGCCTCTTTTTTATCTTTCTTATCTTTATTTTTTGGAAGGGATTTTTTAGGATCGTAACTATCCTTGCCCATGGTTGCGATTTGGCGAATTTCCGAATCCGAGCTAACAGAATCACGCGCAATTATCCTTCCATCGATGGGCCCCACAACCTCTGACGTCGCAATCTTCAAAGCTTTTGGATCTTTAGTTGACCCAGCAGCCGTTGACTTATTTGGAGCCTGGATATTAACCGATCCGGTTGCATGGGTACTCTTATCTACTCGTCGTTGCTCATCTGGCACAGAGGCGAGTCCCTGGACATGGGCGTCAGCAGTCCCATTTTTGTCCTGAGTTTCTTCACCCACCTGCAGCACTGCAAATCGTGATCCCGAACTGTGACTGCTTGGCCCCGGAACAGAGTGTGAGGTGCATTGTTGTCTCTGCTTGACGGGATTGTTTCCTGAATTGATATCACTACCTTCAACCACTTTCCCTTTCTCTTTCTGAAGCGAAACATGATTAATCTTTCGCATTGGTTTTACAACGTGCATCCAAGGGCCAAAGGGATCGATATCAACCAGAGCTTTCTCCTGAGGCTGGACTTGTGCTTCTTGTTCTTGAGCTGTCTTGGAAATCAAATGACAGGAGTCACGAACATGGCCGATTACTCCACATTCATAACACAACATGCGAATTCCTTCATAATGAACAGGCCAATTCCGCCCCCTATAACGAAACTTTGGGACTAAACTTTGGGACGTGTCGATTTCAACACCAAAACGGACAAACTGGCCTCTGTCCGCTGCCACTGTAGTACGATCAATCCTTATAACTTGCCCAATTTGTTGACCCACTCGCTTGATGAAGTTGGCATTGAAAAATTCCA
This sequence comes from Fallopia convolvulus, assembly GCA_964016875.1. Taxonomy (NCBI): domain Eukaryota; kingdom Viridiplantae; phylum Streptophyta; class Magnoliopsida; order Caryophyllales; family Polygonaceae; genus Fallopia; species Fallopia convolvulus. The sequence goes on along the minus strand of OZ024732.1, from coordinate 49,573,651 downwards.
GGCTCAGCCCCGGAATACGAACCCAAGCCGTAAGCATATGTTGTTTATCCGTAAATGGATCAAAATAAGGTTTCCACCGCTGAATCATAAGATAGTTATCTCCGATCATCCAAGGCCCCTGAGTGAGAACATGGTTATAGTCTTCATCATTCGTGAATTTTGTGACGTAATGAGCGTTCCCAATATCCACAAGTGTCAGCTTTCCTTTGAGCGCCCATTTTTGCTCAAGTTTTTTAATAAGTGTTGTATAACCTGGCCCTCGATCAAACATGTGAATGATCAGGGACTTTGCCCAAGGACGCCGCATTTCTCTCTTCTCCTCCGCAGTTAATCTAATGACAAGGCAAAGGGGATCAGAATTATCTTCCTCCTCGTCATCATCAGTTTCATAAAGATCCGGACGCTCCTTCCAAATGTCCTCCACTGTCGTAGACGGAGTTTGAGAAGGTTCCCCTGTGACAATCTCCTTAAAGGATTTTGGTGGAGCTGGAGTGTTATTGGCCGTCGGAGCAGTTATCGGAGGAGCCAGAGCAGGCATTGTAGCAACCACCTGCGTCTCCAAAAGTTGTGCAGCAAGAGTATCAGTAGGTTTAGGCCCATCCGCAGGGGGATCATCAATCTCCATGACACTTGCATCAGGAAAGCTGGTCCCCATTGGGTACCAGCACAGCAAACAGAGACGGTGTACCGAGCCTTCCTTAGCCGGCGTCGGAGCACCACCAAACAGAACGAAAAAGCAAAACCCTAGGCGCGTGTGGCGCGTTCTAAATTCTTGTTTAGCACATTTTAGCTTTGTGTAATTTTTTTTAAATGTATGTCCATGTGTTAATACTTACTAATACGGTGATTAAATGTTATTTTAAACCAAGTTTTAATATTAGTTGCAAGTTTCATCAAGATAACCTTTTTACTGATTAAAACTTTTAGTTGAACAATTAGTAATTTACGGTTTCCCTTCCCTCTTTCTCTCCCTAGTATCCACAACCTCACGAGTCACGATCTCTGTTGCACTGATCACGGATTTTTTTATACTTCGTATAACATATTTAGCTTCAATTTCAGTTTTGAAACCTAACTTTATTCAGTTTTATTCTTGTCCTGGTAGGGTTTATTAGAACCTCTAATGTAAATTAGAAATTTCTAAAGAAAAATATTTTTTAAAAAATGGAATAAAACTATAAGACTCAAACTACAGACTTTTTCATAGAAAATATTCTTTATTGCATCGTGTTATTATGTATATAAATTATACAACCTTTAGGTTATCTATTCCTTTTTTTTTACCCATTAAAGTTTTAGGATATTTCAAGTTAATATTGAATTCCTAACTTCACGATGTAGTTACAAAATAGTTTCTTCACCACAAAAAAAAAATACTAAAAAGAACTTGGATGACATTTGATTTCTCCTCTCATAGGAAAAGGATAAGGTATTTTGGAATGAAAACAAAACTTAGGTAAGAACTCTCGGCCATAAAAATGGAATTGGAAGATGACAAAGAAGGAATTACAAAAAAATACAAATGTAGGGTCAAATTTGAAGAGCAGATACTGTTGCAATGATGTGGCAAAGGGCTATGCTTACATGGCCATGAGGAGCCCCAAGCATTGGCTCAACCATCTCAATTTGACACCTCATCTTCTGTTGCTCAACTTATATGGTGGGCTCCCCTCCCTCTTCCTCCACGTTTCCTATCCACACCCCTCACCATCCACGTGCCCTACACACGCATCATGCGTTCACACCACCTCAAATTACCACCCTATCCTCCAACTTCTTGGCATTATAAAAAATACCTAACACAAACTGGCATTTTAAAATAATATTTATTAAGTTTTAAATTCTCGAAATAAAATACGTAATACAACTTTGGAATTGTTTCTTTTTGTTATAATCTGATCTAACTGAACGCGATGAAAAAGATCTAAACATTATAAGGATAAAACAAATCGTGTGGTTGAAATAGTCGTTTGCAGCGGAAAAAAGGATAAACCTATAATTTTGTAATGAAGAGGGTTAAATGTTCACTTATCCAATCCAGAAAGAACTCGTAACGTACTTTCAATAGATTTCGATTAAATTTTTTTTAAATACTTTCAAGAATTTTGTTAGTTTGACAAGATCTTAACAACTTTCATATTGTTTGATAAATTTTAATCTTAATTTTACGAGATCAACTTAACCTAAAAATGATCATCTTCTATAAATATTGAAACTCACTATTCGTTCTTCTCCTTCCAATTCTCCCTCTCTCCATTGAGCTTACAAAAATCCCTAACTATACATGAAGTTGGTAGAAGTAGAAAATCATCAAAGATGGTGACAATCAACATTACACTAGAATCAAACAACATCTCCTCACAATTACTCGCCCTTGACCCTTGGCCTTCTTCTTTCCTCTAACAATCTCAACCTCAACTAATCATTAATCAATCTTGTTTCTTTTTAACCTTTTTGTTGTTTGTGATCGAATTAGATAGATGGGAGGAGAAAAGGTAACTCCGGCGAGGAAGGAAGTTCCGAGAGGGTGGATGGGGATAAGGGTCGGTGGCCAAGGAGAGACGCCGGAGAGATTCGTAGTTCCGGTGGGCTATTTGAACCACCCTCTCTTCTTGAGCCTTCTCAAGGCGGCGGAGGAGGAGTTCGGCTTCGAACACCAAGGCGCCATCACTTTGCCGTGTCGCGTCGACGAGTTCCGCCAGCTCCGGCGCGTGATCGACGAGGCGGCGCCGCCGTGCACCCACCGCCACCCGCAAAATCACTTGGCGATCTCCGGACGATGCTTTTGGGTTTGATCATCCTTGCATGGAACTTTTCTAGTTTTCGTTTTTTTTTCTAAGTTAGATTTTATTAGGGTTGTGGATGTGTGATCGAGGTGCCTTGTAACTAATTTAGATCTTCAATTATAAGGTACAACTTACTGTATTGGAGAGAAATAGTGCAAGGTTATGTGGTTAAGTATTAGAAATGTGTAATTATGTGCGTGTTCATGTTCTTGAGTAATATTAGGGTGAATAATATAGATCTACTAAAGTTTATAGATCAGAAGGTACGTAACGTACTTACGTACGTAACCGTGGGATTGAAAGAGATGATGACGACCGGTGGGTTTCTCAATAATATTGTTGCATTGTGTAAATATGGGTTGGATGGCGTAAGTTAGATTGACTTTAAGCTTTTAATTAAGTTGGTTGACATTATTGCTAAAATTAAATTTTACCATTATCGAATTCCAGAGAGTCCTGACTCCTGACACTGTCAAATTAATGAAAAGTACGTTACCAGTTTCTTTGGGTCAAATTCTAAAGGAGATAAGTTACCGTTTTACATACGGAGTATATCTAGGAGAAATTTGTTTTTGGGTCAAATTCAAGTATCTAGTTAATTAAGCTGTTAAATTTTTAATGGTATTAAACTTGAATTGAATGCAAACATGATATGAAATAGTTTAAAATTTTGAAATCACCAGTGGATCATTGATAAGCCTTCGCTTCGGTGGTTCTAGGGGAGGGGAGAATGATGCTTGTGTGATGGTGTTTTGGGACCCGAATGAAGGGTGGAGGAGGCCGGTATTTGTTTTCTTCCATTCTTCCCAGTGTAATTCTCCTTAAAATTGCGGTTATTTATCGCGAAAAGACTCTAATCCTATGGTGTTTATTAAGAGACTCTTGGATGAAAGTTAACACCGATGGGGCAGTAATCACTCCTTGAATAGGGCTACTGTGGGTGACGTTATTAGGGACGATTTTGGTCGTTGGATTAGTGGCTTTGTCTATAATATCGGTGTTTGCTCTATTTCGGTTGCTGAGCTATATATGATGCATTATTTACGGTTTGAAAATTGGTTGGGAGGGAGGCTACCATTGTGTGGTGATCTAATCTTGATTATCTGTTATCCACTCTAATATTTAGGTGTCATGTTTTTATTAGTAGAGACAATTTCATCATGCCTATCGCTAGGTTAATCGGGTTGATGATGGTCCTATTAGCTTAGCTCTTCTTTTTTCCCTAGGTTATCATGTTCTCCCGGATATTTCCTCAGTTATATATTTTGCCTTTACTTTTTGATGATGTAAGAAGGGGTTTAACTACTCTCCATTTAATCCAGAATTAGCTGATCTAGCAATAACATGGCGGTCTTGCCGCCTCTTTCTTACCAAAAATAATAATAATCGTAACCTTAACAAACCCAAATGGGCAAATGCATGGGAATGTGACGCACGAATTTAAAATGATTTTTTTTTACATAATAGCTCATAGATTATAGCTCGCACGTACAATTTGTAAAGGATTAACCCAATCGGATTGTACGTACGTACATATATATGTACCGAACCGGCCAAACCCAAATTCTGCCTAGTAGCCACCTTGAATTAATTTGTAATCTAATCCTAATATATATTAAGAGGCGCAAATGGCGACACATGCACCAACGTTGATCGTTCAAAGTGAGTTAAAGATAGGATTTGCGCCAAAGTCAAGAAAAACAAAACATAATTAATCGATCAGGACAAGCATAAAATTCAACATGCATATGCATACATATATACGTACGGATCGATGTAGAACATGTGTTGGGCTCTGGCATTCCACAAGTAAGCCATGCATGCATATTGCCATATTGCATATATTAATATATAGCGTCCAACCATATACACAGACTCGATTGATTTAATTGTGGCTTTGGACAGTTTATGATCTGTCATACTCTCCTATATTTGTCCAATATGCAATCAGGACACTATTCAATTCTTCTATTATATAGTATTATATATATTTTTGGTCAAATAAACCGTACGTATACTATCAATTTAGTAAGGTTATATTAATAGAAATTAGCTTTTCGACCAAAAAAAAACAAAAGAGAAATTAGCGTTACAAAAGAAGGTAGAAGAGTAATGCAATTTGGCCACTGCATGGAGCGGGGTCCATCCTATGAGTATCTCTGTAGTATGTAAGATACAAGTCATACAACCCATCACTTTCCAATGATTTCTTGAATTATGACACAATCTTCCCACCATACTTTTTTTTTGAGCTCATCCCCCCATACTTAATGCTTTCCTCAATAGAAATTTAAATTTATTTTATGTTGGATCGTAAGGGGTTAGCGAGTGTTTGGGAACTGGCTGTTAAGTTATTTTCAAGGCAGCGAAAGAAACTGATGAAACCCGAAATAACAGTTACGCTACGAGACAAGAAATAAGATTATTATATTTGAGTGCAAACACTTGCTCCTTTATTTATGATTTTCTCCCAAATGACGAGGTTACAAACCTACGAGGTTGATAAACAACTTTGAGAACTACACCTAGACCTCCTACGAGGTTCCGAGATCAAACCTAAATGTTGCGAGGTTGACTTTAGGGCGAGGTAGTTTTGGGTACGTGGTGTAGAGAGCTTTGTGAGATTTGGTAGCGAGGTCTTTAGTGTGGGCGAGGTCTTTGTATGACTTGGAGTCTTTTTGTGGACTTCTCTTATCTGTAGCGAGGTCTTTTGACGGTATTCCTATCACGTCGATCTTTAACAAACAAGAGGGTTCTTGAGTTCAAGTGGTTTTTCGACCCCTTCTTCTTATGAGGTTCTTCTCTATTTATAGAGAATTGGGGGGCTGAGTTTAGGCCAATGTTCGATGTGGGATACTCGAAATAAGGGTTTTTGATTGGTCCATGAGTGAGGTCACTTGTGATTGGCTTGGGAGTGAGGTTGCTGGTGATTGGTTCGGGAATGAGGTCGCTTGTGATTGGTTCGAGTGGGCGGACGTACTAGTAGAGTCGGTAACGAGGTTGAGACCTCGCTCCGGGATGTTCGAGAAGCCTCGCATCTGTTGGGAGTTTTGTTTTTAAATAACCCGCCATGGATGTGGGTCCCTAGTTTGCTTATGGGGGCCCTTCTGGGCCCACTTTTTGCTTCTACTGTTTTGGGTATCATCACAACCCCATGGCCTGGGGGCCTCGCCCCGAGGGTCGCAGGGCATAAGTTCCCTGGATCCGCGAGATGCGAGGTTTATGACGTTCGCGAGGTTGGGAGGGCGCTTTGCGAGGTGTGAGGCTCTGTACTTAGGTTCTCTTTTTGTTTTGCGCGGATGAAGACTCTTGGGCCTTTTCGCCATACTTTGCTTAGTGGGCCGTCCAGGTGAGACAGGTTTTTAAGAAGCCTTTCGGGAGTGGGGGAGGCCCAAATCTGCTCTATATAAGGGCGTATCTCACACGCCTCCCCCTCATCTTCTATCTCCAACATTTTCGCTCCTTCTCTCTCTTTATCTCTTCGGTTTCTTCTGAGCGGTTTCTCCAGACGGTTTCCGACGAGCTTCTTGCCGTTCGCCAGTTGCGCCACCGCCTCCCGTTCGTCGACCTTTAAACAAGTAAGTTCTCGATCTTCTTTCTCCTGTCTTTTGGTATTTTTTGCCTTCGATTCTTCCTTTGCTCGCCTTTTGCCTCGTGTTTTGTAAGGGCGACGGTGTGTCGCCCGACGCTTCGCGCCGGTGTCACGGTTGCGAAGCGGCTGTGGCAGGGTTGTGTGTTTCTTGGCGCTTGGCCTTTGTTATTTTTCTTTGCTCCTTCTTCGTTTCGTTTTGCATCTGGGTGGGTGTTTGGTGATTTCTGGGTGCTTCTTTGTTGTCTGCGCGGCGGCGTTGGGTGTGGTTTTTGTTCCGTAGTGCCCTTGTCTCCCCTTGATTTTTTGCGTTTCCTCTCCTTTCTTTTCGTTCTGCATTTCTCCCCTCTTTTTTCTATGTTACGTTCTGGGGGGCGGTGTTGCGGTGGTGAGGCGGTGGTGAGGCGGTGGTGAGACGGTGGTGAGACGGTGGTGGGGGGCGGTTGTCGTCGTGAGGGTACCGCTGGGCTTTTGGGTTTATTGCTTCTCTCTCCCTCTCTTTTTTGCTTGGGGTGACGGTTGAGCTTCTGTTCCTCCGCCCACCACTTTTCGAATTTCGAAAACCCTCGGGAGCCCAAACGTCATGATGTCTGTTTGACGGGACGTTTGGGCTTCCACCGCTGGCTTCCACCGTTGGTTGGCCTTCTTTCTCTTTCCTTTCTTTTGGCGCTTCAAATTCTTCTTTGCCGTCCTATCCTGTCAGATTAGCCCGTAGGATGCCACGTGGCCTTTCCTTTTATGACCTCGCGTTGCTTTGTCCCCTGAGGTTGCGACCTCGTGCCCATTTTCTCCCGAGGTTATGATCTCGCGCTTTTTCCTTTTCGAGGTTATGACCTCGTGCTCTTTTCTTTTCGAGGTTATGATCTTTGTGCTTTTTCCTTTTCGAGGTTATGACCTCGTGCTCTTTTCTTTTCGAGGTTATGATCTTTGTGCTTTGATCTTGGGTTCGACCTCGTCCTTCCTTCTTTCCTGGGGTCGTGATCTCGTTCTTCGATCTCGGGTTTTGACCTCGTTTTTCCTTCTTTCACGGGGTCATGACTTCGTGTTTTTCTCTTTGGTTGCCTTGCCTTTAGTGCCTTACTGACCTTTTCTTTTCCAGGTGCTAGCTTTTCGCGGCCTGGACGTTGTCTTTTCATGCCTAGGAGAGCCTCTGCGAGCCCACCGCCCGGCTTTGTCTTCAATTTTCAAGAGAGTTTCTATCAGGAGGTCTCCGAGTCCGTAGGAAGTGTAGAGCCTAGTGATTCTCAGAATCCAAGTTCTCCTTCGTTGGTCTTCAGCGAGCCCTCATCCAGTGACTCTGCTGTTTATATCAATTCATACTTCCCCCGTCTGCGCATATATTCTGGTGTTGAAATGGCTTCCTCTTCTTCTCCTGATGTGACCGCCGTTGAGGTCGAGGCGAGGTTGGACGCGGCGATTGCCTCAGCTTCGGTCGCGTATGTGCCGTCGAGCTTCCCCGAGGCCTATATTACCGACGCTGTGTCCGGCATTCCCGTCATCATCAGAGAACGGATCCCTATGAGTCTGAGCACTCCCGAGGCTTACCTGTCCGAGGGGGTGGCCACCGATTTGATGTTGGACGACCTTGCGGACATAGCTAAAGATTTCCCCCGGCCCGAGGGGGTCGAGCTGGCACTGCCAGAGGAGGAGGGGCGACCCCTGGCGTCCTACGAGGGTTGTGCGGTTGTGAACCTCGTCAGTCTCCAAGCGGGCTTTAGGCTTCCCTTGGCCCAGCACATCGTAGATTTCTTGTGGGCCATGGGTGTCTGCCCTGCTCAGTTGTTCCCGAACGCTTGGCGGTTGTTGTGTGCTTACACAATTCGAAGTCGCGAGCTTCTGGACGAGCCGAACCTCAGCGATCTGTCGGCGTTAGTCTTGGCGAGGAGAGAACCTCGCTGTTCCCTGGTCAACCTCAGCACACCGAACGTTAAGATCATTACGACCCAGTCGAATGTCGGGACGTGGAAACCTAAATGGTTTTTGGTTCGAGACCTCAGCGGGAGATACCTTAACTTTCCTGTGGCAGCGGATAACTACGAGAGATGCGTGTGCCCGTACAAGGTCGCCGAGTTCCAGGCGCTCAAGGCCAAGTACGCCACAGCGTACCAGGCGCCATACGAGCGCTACCTTTCTCAGGACTGGCTGGAGCGGGCCGGGCTGAGCCTCAGTTTCCCTCCTCGCGAGGGCGGAGAGGGTATTTTATTATCACTATTTCCCTGATTGTTTTCTTTTTCCTTGTATGTTTGCGGGGTTATACACCTCGTTTCATTCGTTTCTAACCTCGTCTTAACCTGCTGTTTTCTTTTTACTTGTATGTTTGCGGGGTTATACACCTCGTTTTATTCGTTTCTGACCTCGTCTTAACCTGCTGTTTTCTTTTTACTCCTTTCTTGACATTGGATTTTTTGCACGCTCTTACCACGACGTCGAAGAGGAAACAGCCTATGACGTCTACTTCTAAGGCCCCTGCTCCTCGGGTCCCCAAGGGGATTTCAATCAACGAGCCGAGCTCGCAGGCGAGGACAGGTACAACACAGTCGGGACCTGTCCCGCCAACGGCCGCGGCAGGGGGAGGCTTGCCCAAGGGGAACGTCTCGAGGGCGTCGCAGTGGAACGTCACGGGGCCGCCCCAAGGGGAAAAAAGGCCTGATGTGGTTCCGTCAAAAGGGGCCACCACAAAGGGGACCACCCATCCACCCCGGGCTTCCGACGACAAGGCCGGGCGGAAGAGGGAGGAAGCGGGGTCGTCCCCCGAGAAGAAAAAGAAACCCCGGTCAGGCGACCACCAACGAAGCTCGCGGGATCTGGAACTCTCAACTTCGAGGGGCGAAGCCGCGGGGATACAGGCCCCCATCCTGCCAGGTTTCACTGCCCTGGACCCATCAAAGGGGCCCCGTTGGATTGGGCTCGGGGGGATTACAAGGAGGAGGTCGCGTGGGCCAACAACCTCACCGAGGCGGCGCTTGACGATGAGGTCGCTCGGTACTCGGCCATGGTAAGCTCTTCTTCTCTTTTTTTGTCTTTGTGTGTTTAATTCTTGTCTCTTTCTTGTTTCTTTTCTCATCCTTCTGTGAACTTGCAGCACACCTTTTTTGATAATTACAACCGAAGTCGCATCATCCTACTTCATTCGAGGATGGACAAGATGGAGGCGGCGCTTCGGGCCCGTAGCGAGGTGTGCGAGCGACAGGCCAAGGAACTGGCCGAGGTCACGGAGTCGTCCAAAGCCGCGGAGGCTGCGTCCAAGAAGCGGGTAGAGGCCGCGGAGGCCGCAACGAGGGAGGAGGTAAAGGCGGCGAGGGAGGGGGAGAAGAGGGCGAGGGGTGAGGCCGAGGTTCTGCGGGGCGAGGTTGAAGGACTTCGAGGCAAGCTCTTCGCCGAGCATGAGTTCTTCAAGGCGAAGGAAGCGGAGTTTATGAGGGCCGAGGAGGAGATCAGGCACCTCGAGGGGCGCATTGTTGAGCTTAACAAGGAGGTCGAGGCCGCGGGTCCCAAGTACGTGGACTCGGAGGAGTACAAGGCGGAGCTGGTGGAGAGCGTGAGGACAATGTTCCACCAGGCGGTCCGCATGGGCGTAAAACAGGCGGTGGCCAAGTATGGGCACCTCGACCCCCAGATCGTCTTCTTCAACCCCAACTACAACGAAACCATGGGGGAGCTAGGGTCGAAGGATCCCGAGGGGGAATGTGAGTTCTTCCTCAACGAGGACGGGACTGTGTCCAGCACCGCGCCTCCCGAGGTAGAGCCCATTGGAGGGAACCCGGAGTTAACCTCCACGGGACCTCAGCCCGCGACTGGTGCGTCCGCGCCTCTTGCCTCCGCTGCCCCTGTTCCTGCTGGACCTGCTCCTGCTGAAGCCTCGGCTGCCTCCGCCGAATCTCCCAAAACCATCGATCTTACCGGTCCTGAGGCTGAAACCTCGAAGAAATGAAGAACTTTTCTCTGGTGGCCCTACGGGGTTTGTAATTAAAACATCTTTCTTCTTCTTTTTTTTTTTGGGTGACCCTACGGGGTCTGTAATCGAAACACCTGTTTTTACTTTTATCAGCTTCGTCACTTTCTTTTCCTATGCTTGTTTGCTTTAGACTTTCTTGCATATGCCAGTCCTTATCCATCCAACCCCATGGTGCGAGCGTCACCTCTTTTGTGGGGCTCGGACCACACCGGGTGTTGTACTTCTGCGACGAGGTCGTGAGCCTCTGTTCGGACCTCGTTTGTTCTGGAAGTTCGTTCCGACCTAAAAAATAGCCCTTCGCGAATCCTGGCGTCTTAGGGGGTCCACGAACCTCGCTAGTATCCCAAGCGGGAGGCGAGGGGTGGAATTTCTTTCAAACGAGGTCCTCCAACCCTAAGCGCGAAGCGAGGGGTGAATTTTTATTTTTTTAAGCGAGATTCTCCAACCCCAAGCGTGAAGCGAGGGGTGGAATTTCTTTCAAGCGAGATTCTCCAACCCCAAGCGTGAAGCGAGGGGTAGAATTTCTTTCAAGCGAGATTCTCCAACCCCAAGCGTGAAGCGAGGGGTGGAATTTCTTTCAAACGAGATTCTCCAACCCCAAGCGTGAAGCGAGGGGTGGAATTTCTTTTGAACGAGATTCTCCAACCCCAAGCGGGAAGCGAGGGGTGGAACTTTTTTCCAGACGAGATTCTCCAACCCCAAGCGTGAAGCGAGGGGTGGAATTTCTTTCAAACGAGATTCTCCAACCCCAAGCGTGAAGCGAGGGGTGGAATTTCTTTTGAACGAGATTCTCCAACCCCAAGCGGGAAGCGAGGGGTGGAATTTCTTTTGAACGAGATTCTCCAACCCCAAGCGGGAAGCGAGGGGTGGAACTTTTTTCCAGACGAGATTCTCCAACCCCAAGCGTGAAGCGAGGGGTGGAATTTCTTTCAAACGAGATTCCCCAACCCCAAGCGTGAAGCGAGGGGTGGAATTTCTTTTGAACGAGATTCTCCAACCCCAAGCGGGAAGCGAGGGGTGGAATTTCTTTCAAACGAGATTCTCCAACCCCAAGCGTGAAGCGAGGGGTGGAATTTCTTTTGAACGAGATTCTCCAACCCCAAGCGGGAAGCGAGGGGTGGAACTTTTTTCCAAACGAGATTCTCCAACCCCAAGCGTGAAGCGAGGGGTGGAATTTCTTTCAAACGAGATTCTCCAACCCCAAGCGTGAAGCGAGGGGTGGAATTTCTTTTGAACGAGATTCTCCAACCCCAAGCGGGAAGCGAGGGGTGGAATTTCTTTCAAACGAGATTCTCCAACCCCAAGCGTGAAGCGAGGGGTGAAATTTCTTTTGAACGAGATTCTCCAACCCCAAGCGGGAAGCGAGGGGTGGAACTTTTTTCCAAACGAGATTCTCCAACCCCAAGCGGGAAGCGAGGGGTGGAACTTTTTTCCAGACGAGATTCTCCAACCCCAAGCGGGAAGCGAGGGGTGGAATTTCTTTCAAACGAGATTCTCCAACCCCAAGCGTGAAGCGAGGGGTGGAATTTCTTTTGAACGAGATTCTCCAACCCCAAGCGGGAAGCGAGGGGTGGAACTTTTTTCCAAACGAGATTCTCCAACCCCAAGCGTGAAGCGAGGGGTGGAATTTCTTTCAAACGAGATTCTCCAACCCCAAGCGGGAAGCGAGGGGTGGAACTTTTTTCCAAACGAGATTCTCCAACCCTAAGCGTGAAGCGAGGGGTGGAATTTTTCAACGAGGGAGCGTTTTTAGAAAAACCTGCAATCCTTTATTTACCAACTGTGAGGAACAACGTGTTTCGAGTTTCTACATGTAATATTTTTTGAGTCGTGCGACGTTCCACGTTTTGCTCAGTGTGCGCCCCTCGTCGTCCCTGAGTTTGAAAGCCCCGGGCGCGACATCTTCTCCGAGGATGTAGGGTCCTTCCCAGTTAGGGTCCAATTTTTCTCCTTCGGTGCGTCTTAGCACGAGGTTTCCCGTGGCCAAGAGGCGAGGCCTGACCTTTTTGTCGTGGTATACGGCGACACGTCGCTTGTATTCTCTAGAGCGCAAGTCTGCTACCTCGCGGATTTCGTCTCGGAACTGTAGTTCGATTTTGAGGTTGGCCTCGTTTTCTTTTTCGTCGAAGTTGTACACCCTTTCTGAGGGAATTAGGGTTTCTACGGGGACGAGGGCTTCCGCCCCGTAGGTAAGAGCGAAGGGGGTCTCGCCCGTTGCGCGGCGCAAGGTCGTGCGATACGTCCAGAGGAGGAGTGGAAGTAATTCGGCCCAGCGGCCCTGTGCCATGCCCAGGCGCTTTTTGAGGTCTGTCAAGATGTGGGCATTGACGTTTTCTACCTGGCCATTGGACTGGGGATGAGCTACGGAGGAAAATTTGAGGTTGATGCCCAGCTCAGAGCAGAAAGTCCGAGTTTCTTCGCAGACGAATTGGGGGCCATGGTCGGTCATGATTGTCATGGGGACACCGAAACGGCAGACGAGGTTTTTCCACAGGAACTCACAGACCTTTGCCCATGTGATCTTTGCCATTGCTTGTGCTTCGATCCACTTCGTGAAGTAGTCCACAATGACCAGGATGTATTGCACTTGGCCAACAGCTTTAGGAAAAGGGCCTAAAATGTCCATTCCCCACATTGCGAATGGGCATGGCGCGTGAATGCTGCGGAGGGGAGCCGTTGGGGTGTGCTGGACGTTCCCGTGTTTCTGGCATCCGACGTATTTTTGGACGTAAGCTTTTGCGTCTTGTCGGAGAGTGGGCCAGAAGTACCCCAAGTGGACGATTTTGTGTGCCAGAGATCTCCACCCCGGGTGTCCCCCACAAACTCCCTCGTGGGCCTCGTAGAGGACGTGGTCCGTGGCCTCGGGCGGTATGCACAACAGGTTGGGTTCAGCGTAGCCTCGGCGGTAAAGCTGGTCGCCGACGACGCAGTAGCGGGCAGCTTGTATCTTTAGTTTTCTGGCCAACGCGGGGTCCTCTGGGAGGATGCCGCTTTGTATGTACCTCGTTACCGGGGACCTCCAGTCCTCGGTACTTATGGACATAACCTCGCTATCGACACTTCGCGAGAGCTTTCTCTCCACCATTACGCGGTTCCCCACATCCAAGGGAAGCGCGGAGCCTAACCTGGCGAAGGCATCCGCCTTTGTGTTTGAGGTTCGCGGGATTGACTCCACCGCGAAGGTTTCTAGGCATGAGACCAAGGCCTTGACTTTTGCTCGGTAAGCGGGCAGAAAACCTGTTCTGGTGTCGTATTGGCCGTTGAGTTGTCGCGCCACCAATTCGGAATCTGTGTAGATCCTGATTTTGCGGGCTCCGTTGAGTAGCGCCATCTCGATCCCGGCGATCATGGCCTCATACTCGGCGTCGTTGTTGGTGGCATCAAAGGCGAAGTTGAGAGCATACTCCGTCTCGATTGAGGGGCCAGCGAGGAACACCCCGGCCCCGCCACCGGCGTCACATCGTGAGCCGTCAACGAACACTTTCCATTCGTCTGAGCTTGTGTCTGTCTCGGGGAAGGTGACCTCCACCATAAAGTCGGCGAGGGAAAGGAAGATAATTGATATCGAACTCGGAGAGCTCGACGGCCCACTTGGTCATACGTCCGGAGAGAGCGGGCTGATGCAGAATCTGACGAAGTGGGAGGTCCGAAAGAACCTGGATGGGATGTGCGTGGAAGTATGGGCGTAGTCGCCTTGCGGCGGTCACTACAGCCAGCGCCATCTTCTCTACCGGGGAGTATCTCTGCTCCGCGGGCTGGAGCACGCGGCTCACAAAGTATACCGGGTGCATGGCCTCTCTTGTGAGCACCGCGCTGACGGTCTCGGGACTCACCGCCACATACAGTTGCAAATCTTCGCCCGCGCGTGGAGGTGACAAGGTGGGGAGCTTGGTGAGGAAGATTTTTAACTCAGAGAAGGCTGTCTCGAGTCTTTCGTCCCAGACGAAATTGTCGTTCTTTTTTAGGGCGGCGAAGAATGGGAGGGACTTGTCTGCTAGGCGGGAGCAAAACCTCCCAAGTAGTTTACAGCGCCGTTGAGTCTTTGTACCTCGGTACGAGATCGGGGAGACCTCATTGCGAGGATTGATTCTATTTTGGCGGGGTTGACATCGATCCCGCGCTCGCTGATCATGAATCCCAAAAACTTCCCCGAGGACACGCCAAAAACGCACTTCTCGGGGTTCAGGCTGAGTTGGTGGTGTCCGAGGGTGGTGAAAACCTCGGCGAGGTCAGCCAGGTGCTCCTCGGGGCCCTTGCTCCGTACCACGATGTCGTCGACGTAGGCGGATACGTTCCTGTCCAGGTGATCTTTAAAAACCCGATCGACGAGGCGTTGGAATGTGGCTCCCGCGTTCTTGAGGCCAAACGGCATGACCTTATAACAGTATGTCCCCCGCTGAGTTATAAAGGATGTCTCTTCCTCGTCACAGGGATTCATCGAGATCTGGTTGTATCCCGAGTAGGCGTCGAGGAAACTCAAGACCTCATGCCCAGCGGTCGAATCTACAAGTGCGTCGATCGAGGGCAGGGGGTAGTTGTCTTTGGGGCATGCCTTGTTGAGGTCTTTGAAGTCTACACACATCCGCCACTTGCCGCTGGCCTTTTTGACCAAGACGACATTGGACAGCCATTTCGGATGTTGGACTTCGCGTATGAAATCTGCGGCCAGTAGCTTGGCCACCTCTTCATTCGCGGCGGTTGCCCTTTCTTCGTTCATTTTTCTTCGTCGCTGCACCACAGGACGAATGGCGACGTCGATGTTCAGGGAGTGCTGGGCCAGGGTCCGAGGCACACCTCAGAGATCTTTTGCAGTCCAGGCGAACACGTCGCGGGACCCAGCAAGCAGGGCTTCTAGTGACGCTGTTGCATTCCCAGTAAGGCAACCCCCGAGGTAGATCTTTTCTGATTTGTTCCCGAAGGGGTTATCACCCTTCTTTCTGCCTAGGGAGTGGGTATTGTGAAATCCCGGACCTCGAGGTCTGCTTCACCCGAAGTCTCTACCATGAACACAGAGCATTTTTTCTTAGCCGAGGTCATGTAGCTGACGCGGCCCTCTTCTTGGTTGCCTTTCACCTCTCCAACACCCATGCTGGTGGGGAACTTCATTTTTAGGTGGTAGATGGAGACCACCGCCTGGAATTTCATCAAGGAGACTCTCCCGATGATTGCGTTGTAGGCCGAGGGCAGGTGCACCACCGTAAACTCTATTACCTCGGTTCTCGTTGTCGGGCCAGTACCGAGGGTCATCCACAGGTCTTTGAGACCAGCGACATCGACCTCGTTTCCCGAGAAAGAGGTGAGCTTCCCAGCGTAGGGCCTCAAGGATGTCGCGGAGATCCCTAGCTGCTCAAAAGCGCCAAAATACATGATGTCCACGGAGGAACCCGTGTCCACCAGTATTCGCTTCACTATTTTCGAGCCCAACTAAGCGTGTATCACCAGGGGGTCGGAGTGGGGCATATGGAGCCCTTCGGCGTCCTCTGTTGTGAAGGCCATACCCACCTGGGATCGTGAGGTTTGTGTCACGCTGTATACCGAGGGCTCATGGTGACTTGCCCTCGCTTATCGTTTTCTTTCCGCCTGGCTCGAGCCCACCAGCGAGGGTCCGCCCGAGATGGTATTGATGTAGCCATCGGGCGCGGCGGCTTGCCCGGAGCGCGACCGCCTCGCCGGAGCCTGGTGCTCCGTGTTACTTAGTCGGGGCCGGGTTGGTTCCTACTGCACGAGGTTAGCCCCCGACGCGGGGTTGGCGCGCTTTTTCTCGTTTGGGTTGTAGGCGGGGCCACCTTTGCCTCTGTAACCTCGTGTCTTCCCGCCGAAGCAGCTCCAACCACCACCGCCACGATTGTCGTAGCGGTTGTTGTTTCTATTGTCGTTGTTGCCTCTGTTATTGTTGTTGCTTTTGTTGTTGTTGTTGCTTTTGTAATCGGCACGCCGGTCGTGAGTTTGCGTCATGTACGCGTCCCTCGCGGCCGGCGCAGCCGCTTTAGTCTTTCCCTTAGCCTCGGTCACGATTTCCTTGTCGGTCCTCGGTCGCGAGCTCTGGCTGGCAGCGTCCTCGGTGTAGACCTGCGCCGTGATTCGAGCACACAGGCTCTCATATGTGGTCGGATTTTTGAGAAAAATGCGACATTTGAAATCCCCCTGGCGAAGGTTGCCCATGAGGATGTCGCGTACCGAGGCTTCGTCGATTTGCGCGATCTCAGCGACCGCGGTGGTGAACCTCGTAAAAAAGGTACCCAGCTTCTCATTTTCCCCCTGCTCGATGCCACGGAGATCGCACATGTTCTTCTTGCGCTATCTCGAGCCGTTGAAGTGCTCGACGAAGGACTCGCATAGCTGGGAAAACGAGGCTATCGACTCGACCTTAAGGCTGGTGAACCACGTCATTACCGCCTTGTCCAGAGTGGTCGGAAAGATCCGACAGAAAATGGCGTCATTGTAAGAGTTGACGTTCATCTGGACGGCGTAGTGTTTTATGTGGTCCTCGGGGTCAGCCGTGCCGTCGTATTGTCCCATTTGTGGCCAATGGAAGCCTTTGGGCATGTGTGCCTCTTGGATCTCGGGTATGAAGGGATTCCTGTACCCACTCTCGACGGATGGGCGAGCAGACTTCGACTTTGACCTCGCCAGAGGGCGTGGCGCGCTTGCCGCCGTCTCGGACAATTCCATGTCGCGCCTTTCTGTACGTCGCGAACGGGATCGCGAGATCTGCATCGGATCTCGGGACGGCCTCTCTGTGGTAGATCCGTTCGTGGGCGCCTCCTGCCCCGGCATGTAGCCCGGGACATATGCGGGCACGTACTCGGAGTGAGGTTGCCCCTGGGGAGGAATCGGGACGTATGGGGGAGCTTGGCCCTGTTGGTACTGCCCGTACCCCGGATAGGGATACTGGTTGAAAGGGGCGCCACCCTGTTCGTACCCCTGGAACGGGTATGGGTTTTGTGGGATGTTGTACGTCCAGCCTGGAGGGACCACAAAAGGGTATCCCGACGGACCTACCGTCGCCCATGGAGGGGTCTCGGCCATATTGTCGGGATGTTGGGGGAAGAAATTGTTTGGACAAGCCATTTTGAGGGGGTTTTAGGAATCAAGGTTTGCACTAAAATGGGAAGGTGCTTAGGATGAAGAGGTTCCCACAGACGACGCCAGTGATGAAACCCGAAATAACAGCTACGCTACGAGACAAGAAATAAGATTATTATATTTGAGTGCAAACACTTGCTCCTTTATTTATGATTTTCTCTCAAATGACGAGGTTACAAACCTACGAGGCTGATGAACAACTTTGAGAATTACACCTAGACCTCCTACGAGGTTCCGAGATCAAACCTAAATGTTGCGAGGTTGACTTTAGGGCGAGGTAGTTTTGGGTACGTGGTGTAGAGAGCTTTGTGAGATTTGGTAGCGAGGTCTTTAGTGTGGGCGAGGTCTTTGTATGACTTGGAGTCTTTTTGTGGACTTCTCTTATCTGTAGCGAGGTCTTTTGACGGTATTCCTATCACGTCGATCTTTAACAAACAAGAGGGTTCTTGAGTTCAAGTGGTTTTTCGACCCCTTCTTCTTACGAGGTTCTTCTCTATTTATAGAGAATTGGGGGCTGAGTTTAGGCCAATGTTCGATGTGGGATACTCGAAATAAGGGTTTTTGATTGGTCCATGAGTGAGGTCACCTGTGATTGGCTTGGGAGTGAGGTTGTTGGTGATTGGTTCGGGAATGAGGTCTCTTGTGATTGGTTCGAGTGGGCGGACGTATTAGTAGAGTCGGTAACGAGGTTGAGACCTCGTTCCGGGATGTTCGAGAAACCTCGCATCTGTTGGGAGTTTTGTTTTTAAATAACCCGCCATGGATGTGGGTCCCTAGTTTGCTTATGGGGGCCCTTCTGGGCCCACTTTTTGCTTCTACTGTTTTGGGTATCATCAGAAACAATATCGCAAGTATTAAAAGCTGTAAGAACACATTTTCCTTATAGAGGAACCCCACGACAATCAACTAGTTATTGCTTGTTCCTTAGTTACAAACAGTCAGATTCAAACTTCTTTGTTCCTACGAGTTCTACCTAACTCTAGTAACACTAGTGAATCTTCTCAACTGAGTTCCTAAGCGAACAACTCAACTAAAAACAAGAAAGTCAAACCTTACACCTTGACAATTTCAGTTCCCTTGCTCTTAGGAACTTCAGCTTCACCGTCGCCGAGATCAGACACTCGTCGTCGGGGACTTCTCTTCTTCTTTGTTTCTTTCTTTCTTTCTTTGGGAGTATGTGTGAGTTCTGGGAGAAGTGCTTGAACCTAGCACTATTCATTTTGCTTTATACTCGGTTGTACCTAGGCTTCAATCGCATCTTTCATGTTGTCCGAAATGCCCTTTGCTTGCAGCCCAAGTGTACACTCTTCACATGTGACTTCGATTAGATCAACTTCTTGAATTAATCGGACCGTTGGATCACTCGTGACAGTCTGCTCATCAGACTGTTCCTTCGTTCTGTCCAAGATAAGATCTCGCGATTTGCGATGAACGGTCTTTGTCTGCACATGTGAGTTCCTATGTGATGGGAACTGTCTTCTTCAGAGTTCCTTTGCGAGAAACTCTTCATCGTGTAAACCAATGTTCCTTGAGTGTTCATGAAGATTCTTCACTAGACATGTGTTCCTTATAAATAATTGGACAAAAACACATTAGTTCCCATATGATGTTTGTCATTATCAAAACTGGAGAATGGTATCGTTGTTCCGATATTTAGAACCAGAGGTCCCAACACCGTCCCAAAAATTTTCCCCTTTTTGATGATGACAGACCCATCACAAAAATAACCAGGCATTTAAAAAAAATGATATGCAACAGAGTTCCTATTGTGAGATGATGTGAGTTCCTAGAGATCCACGTCTTATGAAACAAGGTTTTCTTACTTAGCATTTTAAGCGATAGTTCCCCCTTAGCAATTGCATGTTCTGTGATAACTCAAAATAAGACTCATCTCGCACATTTTGTCCTTCCCCCTTTTGGCATCATCGAAAAAAGATAAGCATGAACAAGAAAAGAAAGGAACACGCAATCATACTAGAAACCATTATATTACTTAAGCAAGGTAATGTACAAAGGAACACAATACATTTTGTGGGAATAGATGAGGATAGGGAGAGAGAGAAGGGAGATCATGGGCTTGATGGGAGCAGAAGTTCACTCAACCGGGACAACGCATGCATAATTTTTTCTTGGGTCCCTGCCATCCTTTCAAGTGTGGCTGCGATGTGGACCAATACTTGACCGGTCCCATGCTCAAGGCCTTCACCAGAGGGAAGCGTCTCTTGGTCCGCATCCTGCTCTGAGTGACGCATCTTCTGGACCACAAAAAGGTCCGGTTCCCTTCCGATGGTCACTTCTTCCTTATCGGCTTCGTAGAGCCCTTCCTTGAGCATCAATTTCTTGACCAGGCCAGCATAAGGCAAGGAGTGGGAAGTCGAGGCCATGCACTTCTCCATGTGCCCAAGGATGATGCAAGGAAGATTGATGGCCATCTTGTGGAGGAAGTGATAGAGAAGGATGGCGTCTTAGATGTTGAGCTGGTGACGCTTCTCTTGCCTTGGGATCACCACCGTGATGATGAATTGATGAGCCAACTTAGCGATGAGGGACAGATTGTGAGTTGGTGTCCCAGTCTGAGGAACACGGCCCTCGTAGATGACATCGTTGTTGAACTCGCCCCAAGTCTTGATAGGAACCGCGTTGAGGCCTTTGAGAGGGACTTGGAGTTGGTGGCAAAGAGTGGAGGCGTTGAAGACAAAGTCGTCGCCCTGGAGGGAGAGAGTTCCCTTGGTGCCCTCTATGGCAAAGTTGTTGTAGAAGAGGCGCACTTGAGCTGGGTCGACGGTCACAGCAGCGTCACAGACGTGTTCCAATCCTTGGGCCTTAATGAGATCCCAGATTTTCCCAAGGCCCTTCTCTTGGAGTTCTTCTTCATTGAGAACAAGGGGAGGGATGAGTTTGCGATCCTTCTTGACGGGAACCCTCTTAGAGGTAGTTTTCTTCCCCTTCTTTGTCGTGTTCCCCCTGGAGGCGACAACCTTTCGTTTCTGCTCGGGGGAGTCAGCCGCTTCAATCATCAGAAGAGGGTCCCTTTCCTCTGGAGCTCTTTCCGACACCACCAGTTGATGTCCTGGAGTTACTATGATGGCAGGCTCTTTCTCAACATCATCTTTGCCGTGTTCCTCAGCGTCATCGCTTGAGGTCCCTTATTCTTCGGAGGAGGAGGTTAGGCCCGCGTCCTCCTCGTCATCGTCTGTGCGACGACTTGTGCTTGGCCTATCACCATTAGTTGGTGGTAGGTTCCCATCTTTCTGGGCCTGGTTCCCTTGCTCTTTGGGAGGCCCTGTGAGGACACCTCTTAGTTCTGCCTCGAGAGCGTTGAGTTGGGATTCCTCTTCGGTAGTTCCCATGACGAGAGGAGGAAGCTCCTTGGCCTTCTTTCGAGCAATCACTCCGATGGGGAGCGAATCCTCGTTAGAATCGAGGGTGATGAAGTGCGTGACCAGAGGTGGAGAAGGAAGTTTAACTGTGGAGGGAGATGGTGGTGGAGAGTTTTGTGGTGTTGGGACTTTTGGAGTTGAGGAATGAGCGGAGTGACTGGTGACGGGAGCCTTGGGACTAGAGTTCCCAGAGGCAAGTTTTGGATTGTGGGAGGGAGATTTGGTTATGAGGGAGGTGGGTGGTGGAGTCACTTGTTTTGAGGGAGACGAGGGAGGAAGATTGGATGTTCCCTTGAGTATGGGAGGAAGGGAAGAAGAGGGTGTGGAGATGGGAGCTTTGGGGTTAGGGTTCCCTGAGTCTGAGGACTCTGGAAGAGAGGAGGTTTGAGCAGGAGGTGTGGAGGTTGATTTTGAGATTGTGAATTCCTAGAGTCGGATGGTAAGGGAAAGGTGAGAGGGCGTTTGATGACGTAGAAGTCAGGTTTGGAGAGGAAGAGGACTTCATCCATGGCGAGAAGAGATTTCTTCTTCGTCATGGGAAGAGAAGTGGAGGAAGGAGTGGAGATCTGTGAGTGTTTGCGTTTGGAGGAAGAATGTTTTGAGGATTTGGATTTTGAGGAAGAGTATTTGGATTTTGGGGGTTTGGATTTTTCGTGTTTTGATGGGGGATCGGAGCCGAAACTGTCAACGATGACAGTTCCGGATGAGATAGTGGATGACGGCGGCGCTAGGGTTTGCGCTGCCGGAGGAGGAGGAGGAAGGAAGGGACTAATGTAGTTGTAGAGTCCCTCGATGAGGACGTCACGAAGAGAAGGATCTTGCTCTTTCTCGATGTCTTTCATCATGGAAAGAAAAAGAGTTTTAGGATTTTTGTGGATCCACTCTCGAATTTGTTCGAAGGAGTGGGCAGGAGCCATGGGATGTTTTAGGAAGGAACGATTTTTGGAGGTTTTCTCGAAAGAGGGATGAAGAGAAGTTGCAGAGGGAAAGGGTTACAGGGAAGAATGAGGAAGAAAGAACCCAAAAATAGCAAAGTAGGGCTTTTATGTGAGAGAGAGGCGAGGGTAGAAAGGGAAGTTAGAAAAACCTCGATAACCGTTGGCCAATGAATGCGGAGGAGCGTTTCAACTTCTGTAGCACGCTTATGACACGCGTCGCTTTCTCCCAAGGGAAGTCACTTCGAGAATTTCAAACGCTTGGCCCATAATGCTTCGAATTCTGACACAATTTCCCATTTCCCAAGTGACGTTTCATCTTTTTCAGGTCTATCAGTGTTCCCCTGCTTGTGCACACTAGTTTCCATGATCTTTGAAAAGGTCATATTGAGTGGAGAGGTTAAGGGAACTCACACTCAATTTCTTTGTGAGGGTAGGGAACTCAAAAGGGAGACAGACAATTACAACTCGATAAAAAAGGGATAAAGAGTTTGGCTCATGAGAAGCGTTTGTCTGGTCCTTAGGTTAAAGGTTGGTTTTATGATCAACCGTCATAGTGGCTTGTAGAGAGGGTTAAAGTGAATTCTGGTTGATCATTTTGGGCCAAAAGAAATAAAGTTCCAGATGTACATTAACTACTTTAGACTAGTAACATGGCAAAATGAAAGCATTTGTCCCTAGTGTTCCCTATCATGCAAATCAATATAAACTAGCCAAGCACTGAGGGAATAACAAACAAGGACTTGTTCAGTTTAGAGTTATCATCCCTAGGAGCATCCGGAGATGCTGATAGGGACGTCTGTCTAAAGCCTTAGTGAGAATGTCCGCAATTTGCTCTTCAGTTCTACAGTGTTCCATAAAGATGTTCCCATGCTCTACATTGTCACGTAGGAAGTGATGTCTAATGTCTATGTGCTTAGTATGTGAATGATGCACATGATTTTTAGATATGTTAATGGCACTTGTATTATCACATCTAATGCGAATAGGGCCAAAGGACATACCGTAATCCTGTAGTTGAGACTTAAGCCATAGAACTTGGGAACAACATGATGCGGCAGCCACATATTTTGCTTCAGCTGTGGAGAGTGCCACTGAGTTTTGCTTCTTGGATCCCCATGAGATCAAGCATGACCTAGGAACTGGGCCATTCCCGATGTGCTATTTCTATCAACAAGGTGCCCAACGAAATCTGCATCTGTGTAAGCAATGAGCTCAAGGGAACTGTTCCTTGGATACCAGAGGCACAAGTTATCGTTCCCTTTGAGGTACCTGAAAATCCTCTTCACCTAATTATATCATCAGGGTTAGTGGAACCGAAAATTATATCATCAACATAGACTTGCACAATTAAAATATCACCTAATTCTTTCTTCGGGAAAAGAGATTTGTCTATTGATCCCCTTTGATTACCATGTTGGATAACAGAAATGAGGCAAATCTATCATACCAGGCTCGAGGTGCTTGTTTGAGGCCATACAAAGCTCTTTCAAGAAAGTAGACATGATCTGGCTTGCTTTCGTCTTCAAATCCTGGCGGTTGCCTGACATAGACTTCTTCTTTGAGATAGCCATTCAGAAAGGCTGTCTTGACGTCCATCTGGAACAACTTAAACCCTTTGTATGTAGCAAACGCTATGAGCAAGCATATTGCCTCAATTCGAGCAACTGGTGCAAATGTTTCTTCATAGTCTATCCCTTCCTCTTGGTTGTAGCCTTGAGCCACAAGTCTGGCTTTGTTTCGAGACACATTTCCTGACTCATCAAGTTTGTTGCGAAAGACCCATCTAGTTCCAATGACATTCTTTTCTGGTGGCCTAGGAACTACCTTCCACACTTGGTGTCTTTCAAACTGATGGAGCTCTTCTTGCATTGCTTGAATCCAATCTGGATCTTTGAGTGCTTCCTCAATACTTTTGGGTTCAACCAGGGAAACAAACGCATTAAAAGCACAAAAGTTATGGAGAGAAGAGCGAGTTTGTACTCCCTGTTCTAGAGGTGTAAGGATGTTCTCAAGAGGGTGATCTTTCCTCTGATGATAGTTTCTGGGTTGAAGTCCTCCCTGCGTACTGGAGCTAGCTTTAGGTAGATTTTGTTGAATCTCAGTGTCATGATTGTTCCCTGAGTTAGGATTGTTCCCAGAGTTGGAAACCTCTGATGGTCAGATGGATTGTTTTCTTCTTCAGGGAAGGTAGTGGAGGGATCTTCGAAGTGTTTTGTGGTATCATCATCTCCTTGATCCTATTCATAAGACGGTTCCTGTGGTTGAGGCTCATTTCCATTGATGTATTCAGTGTCATCCCTTTGAGTATCTGGGTCTTCATTTTCTTCTGTTGGTTCCCTAGTTGTCTCCCTTGGTATGGTGAAGGGCTTCACTCCTGTCTTTGAGAATGGATTGATGGAGGTGGTTCCATGATGAATGGGCTCCTCATCAAAGATAACATGAACACTTTCTTCAAACTTTTTGGTCCTTTTGTTGTAGACTCGATATGCTTTGCTTTGAAGAGAGTACCTAGTGAAGATGCCTTCATCACTTCTTGGATCAAACTTTCCAAGAGCATCTTTCCCATTGTTATAAATATAACACATGCAACCAAAAACTCTAAGATGGGAAATATTTGGCTTTCTGCCTTTGATTAGTTCATAGGAAGTTTTAAGTAACAATGGTCTAATCATGGCTCCATTAAGATATAAGCTGAAGTTGAGATAGCTTCTGCCCAGAAGTTTGATGGAACTCCGCTTTCGAGCATCATGGCTCGAGCCATGTTTTCCAAGGTGCGATTCTTTCTTTCTACTACTCCATTTTGTTGTGGAGTTCTTGGTGCAGAGAAATTGTGAGACACTCCATTTTCATTGCAAAAGTTGAGAAAGGTTGAGTTATCAAACTCTGTTCCATGGTCTGAGTGTATGGACTTCAGCTTAGTTCCTAACTGACTTCTGTTCTTTTGATGAAGACTTCAAATTCATTGAACATTGTTCCTTTGGAAGACAAGAAAATAACCCAAGTGAACCGAGAATAATCATCAATTATGACAAAGATGTACCTGCTTCCACCATAGCTACATGTGTCCATTGGACCGCGTAGATCTATGTGTAACATTTCCAAAGGTTTGGAAGTGCTAACAACCTTCTTTGGTTTGAAGGAACTTCGAGTTTGCTTACCCCTGGCACAAACATCACATAGTTTTGTTGTGTCTGGGTGTATCCTAGGTAAACCAATTACAAGATCTTGCAAGAACAACTTCTGAATAAGATTGAGCCCCGCATGACCAAGACGTCTATGCCAAAGATCAGTATCACTTGTGGGAACTGTGAGACATAGTTTTCTAGGAGGTTGAAAATCTTGATCAACAATGTAAACATTATTGGATCGTTTTCCTCTAAGAATATCTTTGTTAGTTTATTTGTTCACCACCAGACATTCATTTGAATCAAATGTAACAACATTGTTCCCTTGATCACAGAGTTGTGCCGCACATAGTAAGTTATAACCAAGATCGGTCACAAGATTGACATTATTAACTTTGGTTGATTTGTTGAGCTTGACTTCCCCTGAACCTTGAATTGCTCCTTTGTTCCTATTGCCGAAGGAAACGTTTCCTCCTTCGACCTGGGTGTTGAGCGAGGTTAGATTGTTCTTGTTTCCTGTCATGTGGTTGGAGCAAGCACTGTCTATGAACCACATACAGTTCCCCCTCGCTCTAACCTGTAAAAGAGTCAATTTTTGGTTACCCAGGCAAGGTGTTCCTTGCCTGGTTCCTTACAGGGATAACAATCAACATAATCTGCAATATTAACATCAACAGAGTTATAGTTCCTGTAGAATCTTGAACGTGAAGTTCTGTTGTTGTTCCTGTTTATGTGACTTCCTGAGAAACTTACCTTAGGACACTGTTCTTTGTAATCACCATGACTCCCACATGTCCAACAAGTCTTATAGTATTCACCTAGATAGTACTTAGGATGAGGTCTCTGAATTCTATTTTTCTCAACAGTTTTCCTTGTTTGGTCCACTAGAACCATTTCCCTTAGCTATCTTGACATATATCCTATGAGAGTTATTACCAGTGTAGTAGCCCCTTTTCCCTTTGGTTCCACTCTCAAGAACTCTAATCTTTTCTTCTAGATGAGAGTTTTTTATTCTTTCAGTTTGTAATTCTAGGACTCTACTTTCACTTAGTTCCCTTAGAGTAAGAGCCTTTTGATCACTTTCAGAGTCCATTTCAGAGTATCCTATATCATGTCTAGATGGGACAAACGTGATCTTAGGAATCTCGACAACTTTCTTTCCCTCATTAATTTCTAGCTTCTTAGTTAGGATTTCCTTTTCTGAGGTAACAGTAGCAAGCACAGAGATAAGCTCATTTTTAGCAGTCATTACAGAGTCAAGTTCCTTTCTCAGGTTATCACACACAGAACATTCAACAGATTTAGTGTTTTTCAATTCAAGTTCCTTCTCAGCAACATCGCTTTCTAATTAAGATAGTTTTCTTCAGTTTCACTCATTTCCTTTTGAAATTTCATATTGTCTTTAACAAGTTTAGAAAGTATGCGAATAAGATCAGATTTAGAGTATTTATCAAAGCAATTGGTTAGAATACTCACATCCTCTTGTGATTCCTTCAAATCTCCTTTGATGGCCATAGCACACATGTTTGGAGTGGCCCAAGCCTCAGGATCTTCATCATCTTCATCATCCCATGTTGCTATGTAGGCTTTGTTCCCAGACTTGTTCTCGTCGTTTCCCAAAGGACAAGCTTTAGCATAGTGACCCTTCTTGAAGCACTTGAAGCATGTGATATCCTTGGAATCCTTTTCTCCAGACTTGTTGTAGTCTCGCGAGTGACTGTTCCCTCCATAATTCTTTTGGAACTTTCCCTTTTTGTAGAGATTGCGTAGCGTTTTTGTGATAAGCACTATGTCATCCTCTTCCTCATCTTCAGATTCTTCACACTGTTCCTGGACAGACTTGAGCACCTTCTCAAGTTTAAGTGCTATTCCTTTTCCAGGTTTGTCTTGAGCTTTGTCGGAGTTCCTCCTTCTCTCATACGTCTTTAGTTTCCCAAAGATCTCATGAAGCATGAGGCTCCTGTTGGTTAGATTTTCCGTGAACGTTGTTCGATCATGGGTCCATTCTTCGGAAAGACCGTCTATCACCTTTTTGACCTTCATCCGTTCTATGACTTCACTCTTTGGAATTCCCAAATTCTCGAGTTTAGTCAGTATTCCCTCGAAGCGGAACTGATAAGATGATACAGTTTCTCCAGGTTCCATCCTGAAGTTGTAAAACTCTTGACGAGCATCCATTTGGTGATCTTCCTTTAGATCTGAGCTCCCCATGTGCATCTGCTCAATAGCAGCCCACATTTCCTTAGCGGTTTTTAGGTTTCCCACATTGGCTGAGTCGATTTCACTCATGGAATTGTTGAGGTACATCTTAGCTTTGAAATTGGCCTCCATACACTTCCACTCATTGGGCCCCCACTTTGTGAGATCATTCTCGATTGTTGGGTTGATGACGAAGTTTCCTCTCTCGATTACAGCCCATGCTTGTTAATCGTGACTTAGCATCCAGTCTTTTCTCGAATCGCCCTTCAATCAGTCTGGGTGGTTTGTTGTTTCCTTGTCCAACAGTGCTAAGATCTGAAGACAGTTCCGTAGACATCCTGCAAGTTTTTACAGAAAATCTAGAGCCAAGCTCTGATACCAATTGTAGGATCGTAGATCCGTGTTAGTTAAGACAAGTTGGGAATTGTTCCAGTGACAGTTCTCTTACGCAACGGAATAAAGCAACACAGAAAATTATAACAGAACAAAGACAAGAACATGGTTCCTTATAGAGGAACCTCTACAGCCAACTAGCTGAAGAGTAAACCTCTACCTCCCTTGGAGGATTTTGAACACACACTATATTATTATTGATAGATCTCAAGATACACAATACAAAGTCGAACTTCTCTATTTTTCGCAATCCCACTCACAAACAATACTATCGACTAAGTCATAGTAATTCCTAGATCTAAACACAATTGAATATAGATGGTGAACCTGACTCGTTCCTGTGCAGTTCCCTTTAGCACAGGAACCGAATCTTCAAGCCGATGGTGATCTTTACACAGTCTCCATTGTCTTGTCACGAACCTTCCTTCTTCGAACTACTGGATTGTCGTCTTCTCAAAACCAGCTCAGGCTCTCACTTTCTTTCCTTTTGGATCTGGTGCTTTTGCATTCGAGAGCTTCTGTTGACCTAGCGGTGTCGCATACTATTTATAGAGTTTCCACTTTTAGCTTCTAACGCCTTTGCCCTTCTTGTCTTGGGGAGTACGATACTATTAAAAAAGACTAGCGTATCCTTTTTCATTTCTATTCATTCGGAACTTGGCTTGCCGCCCAAGACAATAGTGAAAAGTCCTCTTTATCCTTTTCTTTATTTGCCACGTACTCAGATGGCGTCATGAGGAAAGTTTCCCTTTCTTTTCCTGTGATCCTGTAATCTTTTCTGAAATCACTTGTGAAGGAATCAGTTCCATATTTGTTTGTCATTATCAAAACTTCGATTTCTCGAATAGAGAAACCATTGTTCCAGTGTTAGTTTCCTAACAATGAACCAACAAAAATGATGAAGCTAAGATGTTGATTTTTTCTTTTGATAATTAAGGAAAGGAATTCGAAATACCATACAAATTTGGTAGATTAGAGACCGAGATGAAACTTGGTAGTTGAATAATTCGATAAGAAGTATAAACAAAGCGAAAATAACCCAATAAAACAAATAAAAACAAGGTAAACAAGTAACAAATACCAAGCACGGAAGCCGAGAAGCAAAGGACCAGGAAGGAGAAAGACTGTTTTGCGGGTCAGTAGAGAACTAACACATGTGTATAAAACTGCCGGAGCGTAAGACAACGGGATGCCGACTTGGAAAAGTGTAATAAATTGCCTGAAAATAAAGCATATATATGAAATATACCTCCGAATAATACCGAAACACTATCTCGAACTACAAAACAAAACTACGAACTTCAGACGGAGTTTGAGACTAATGAAAACTTGCACATGCACAAATGATAAAAACCAATTTATTGGAAGAAAACTGTTTTTCTTTTTGTTTTTTTGGTATTTGCTCATTCCCATAATTTTGATGGAATTTTTTAAATTTCCTTAAAGGGATTTTTAGGGACATCCAAAATAAAATTGGATCCTATCCCAAAACCATATTACTCCGTATTAATTAAAGTTACATTGGCAAATGTAGGACAAAAAAGAAAAAAACCCTATATATATATATATATATATATATATATATATATATATATATATCAACATCCACATCCAAATATCCAATCTAAACTAAAAAAGGGACAAAAAAGAAAAACCCTAAACCAAGTATTCATCAACATCCAATATTTCATACCACTCGTTTATACTAAGTGCGCCCCTATATATATCAACATATTTTTTTTTTAATTTTTCATCTTTTTAGGACAAAAAAATATAAGACTTTTCATTGGATGACCACAAACGTGTGGAGGAGTGTTAAAGTAAACAAAGTGTGAAATAGAGCAATTCAAGATATTAATTCTCTAATTTCGTCTATTTTATATGTTTAGATTTTTCATTGTTACATGAAAAGTAACAATGCAACAAATTTCATCGCTAGAAAATTCAGTGCCATACCCCTTCTTCAACAATTGATCCTTGCAGCGCAAGACTCTTATAATTCTCTTTTTTCAGAACGCTTAAGTTCAAATGAAGTCAACATCCCGTTGTTTTGAAATTCTTCAATATCATCCACAATACGTGATGATTCAGGCCGACCCTATAATATACGGGCGACCTAATATTTGCCTAATATTATAAAAAAAAAAGTGTGCAATAGAGCTGGTTTTTGTTTTTTGAAAAAAGAATATAAGGGGTAGTTAAGTGAAATCATAAAAAGATATGAAAGCACCCATAACCAACATAGATAACCTATTTTCAAAAAATAATACACCTCAAGCCTGTATCAAAATTTTGTTTTCTTACCAAGCCTACTTGGAAAAAGAAAATTATACTCATGTTTAACTTTTATAATGATGTGAAGATGTTTAAAGTTTTGATGACCAATAAAGTTGTGTATATGTGTGCCATAGCCGAAAATTCTTTTTTTAGATTTGACTAGGGAGCTTCAATCTGAGGAAGGTTACCACTTACCACCCTCACGTCCAAATCACACCTTACATTATTGACTACTATCCCAACTTCCCAAGTACCAAACCAACCAATCAACACTTACAAAGCAAGCAACATTTATACATTAATTATTATCATATGATACCTAGCTACAAAATCAAAGTCCCAATAATCAACTCTAAACCATACATACGTGCATACACATAATATATTGGACTTGACTTGGCCTAAATGACAGCTAAACACCGTCGCCGCCGCCATCGTCGGTGCTCCGGCCACCACGCCGATCTTCTCTAGTGCAACAAATAGCATCAGAGCAAAAAGAGGAAGCCCAAATGAAAGCCGGGGTTGCAAATAGAATTAGACCAACTGGAACCATCCATAGCTGGCTATTGGTGGGATGATACTTCACTTCCCAAAATACCAAAATTGCCCCTCCTACCATACTCACCATCAATGAACACACACAAGCTATCCATTCTTCCAACTCTTCACCATGTTCATGTTCTTCTCCTGATTTGCTTTGATGGTTGGCCCTTTTACTCCACAACTTTCTTCGTCATGATCTTTGTCGCCTTCTTCCATGGCTAGCTATATTTAAAACTTCCATCTAAGAAATCAAGAGTTTTGTGTGTTATATGCTTAAATATATATATAGTATATGAGTAGCTATAACCCATGGCAATACATGATCAAACAAATCATGACAGAAAAAGAAAAGGTGAAATGGAGAATAAACTTACCTAAGATGTATAGTAGTCTTGGCTTGTGGTTGGAGAAGCTTGCATATATATGTAATGTTAAGTACTATTTTGTGATTCAAGCTAGGAAGATGAGAAGAATAGTTTAACTATTTCTATGGAAACATATAATTGAATAAGAACAGAATAGGTGGACTAGTTTTTCTCATTGCTCACATGAATTGTTCAGAGAAGAAGACTTTCGGAAACCAAAACACAGGCTTTTTCTTAGGAAGGGGGGTTGATAGTCAAAGAAGTAACACTGATCGATTTGACTAGTTTTGAAAGAATCGTGCTTTGATCATCTACCTACATTTCAACATCTTCACTTTGAACTCAAACATATATATCCGATAACTTTACTTGTAAATTAATAAAGCCTCAAATGATGATGCTATAACATGTCTTTCAGGCATTAACTCTGAATATGGTGAAATTTTATTTGGACAGGAGTTTTCAAGCTTCGAAAGAGACTAAGGGTGGCATGCATTATATTTAGGAGTTATCTGGCCGGGTGAAGATTCCTTTGCTTCGTTTCCAACCCATTCTCTTTTTCATGCAATTTCATTCATTCATCAATCTTAGACTCAATTTTTTTTTTATCAGGAAAAGATTCGGTTTACCGTACAGACCTAGTAAAACCGAGAGGCCGTGAAAACGGTAGCCGGAAACCGGCGAAAAAAGACAGAAACAAACAAAAACACCCAACGTAGTACAAACTAACAAAAAAAAAGAACTAGAAATAGTTGGGTAGTGGGGAGTGTGAAGGGCTAAAGGGAGCAATGCATTTAGCATTCGGATCAAAACGGACAAATCATGTAAGAAGTATGGACTAATGACGTTGCCTATACCTAGATGAAGTCACAACATTGTCCAAGCGACCTCGTCAATCACAAAACCACACTCAATCCCAAAATCAAATCTCGGAGTAGTACCACCGTGCTCGATCCTAAGCTCGAAACCACCCGTCAAGAGAACATAAAGGCAAAAACAACAAAGAGCCAAAGCCCAAAACTAGCCCACCACTAGAATAGGCCCAAGTCCATATCACAATATCAAACAACAACAAGGAAAAAGACGAGGAACATAAACAACCACGTGGGCATAAAAGCAAGAAGAGGTTTCAACTTTAAACCATCACTTTGAAATAATAAGCCACCTAGACCCAAATTATTAAACCACAAATACAACACCAATGACACGCAGCAAACAGAGGTGCGACATCGGCGGCCATCGAACAAAGAAATCAAAAGGCCACAACAACAGAGCACAGAAATACACCACCCGCCGGACATGTACGGGACAAGTCGACGACACCAGCCATAGTCGGAAGCAAGACTAAAACTCACTCAACCACAAGAAAACAGCGGCAAATGGAAGTATCAAAGACACATACAAAAGCAAACAAAACACGACCGAAAATCACAACCTCGTAAAAACGATCAACATATACTTTCAAAAATAAAAGTCGGAGAGGCGACCACTTTCATCGGCAAACACTACAACTTGGTCATTTCTAAGTTCTAACATTTTTTCTTGAAGAAGTCTAAGCCTTCTCGGCCATATTCAAACCTTCTCGGAATAATATAGAGCCTCGTCGGCTAAGAACATGCCTCCTCAACAAATTTGTTGCTTTGAACTTCTAAAGAGAAGAGAGAGCCCTTCTCTTTAGATCTCAATCTTAGACTCAATTAACCTATACAAAATCATCCTTTATATATAAAATAGCCGTTCAACTACTTGGATTAATATGTAATTATGATAGAAAGAGACAAAATGTGAGAACAACAAGAATGGAGAAACCCAAGACAATCCATCTAAATCTCAACATATCCTATTGGTGTTTTAGGCTTAAAAGAATTCTATTAGCTGTTTCTAGTACTTTTTTTTTATAATGAAATAAATTATTTTGTAATCGGTTTATGAAAAGATATGAGGTGAAAAATATGTTATTTCGTGGCAAGGAAGTAATATAATATTAGGCCTAATAGTGTCCATAAATACGAATAGAAGTCTAGGGGTTTTACTAACCGCTTGAAGTGCTTCTACGAGAGAGAGAGAGAGAGAGAGAGAGAGACGAAGCCATTGGAGTTCTGAGTGAATGACTGACAATTTGTTGAGTCTGAGGGAACAATGATTGCAACAGGAGTGTTATTATGACCATTGAAGAAGGGTGCGGTCTAGAAAGCTTGGAGGCCAAAAGAAAGGTATGGTCTTTGAATCTTGGCGGCCAAGTTTCTAAGGTAATTTAGTTGGGCTTTACTTCACTTTGAGTTGTTTATATGTTCTAAGGGCTAAGAGGTTAGGAGAGGTTTTCTCATTGAACAAGTTGGTTCATGTGGAATTACTTTACTTGCTCTGTTACTAACGTACACAACTCCCGATCCAAGGAGAGGCATGTGCAGAAGAGCAAAGTTTGTTAACAGGCTTAATTTAGCCCTCCTTAACAAGAAAAAAGAAAAACAAGGGCAAAGTTTGTTAGTATTGTTGTCCTCGTAGGCAATTGAGTTAGAAGTTAGGAGCAACGTAATCTACTACTAGTGCTTCAAAAAAAAAACCCAATGTAATATATTGAAGAATGAAGTGATCTATATATATCTAGTTTACTTACAGATTGCTTTCTATGATTCATTTGCACATGCTTCGATGGGAGACACATTTCAAATAATTTAAATGTCTTTATATAAAATGAGATTGAAAGAACAAGGCCAAAGTTCTCTGTTTTCATTTAGCTTTTTAGGCATGGGAAAGAATCTTCTGGGTTGGTTTTGAACTTGAGGCCAATCACAATTAATAGGCTCATACATAATTTGATGATTATGGGGGCGTTTTTTAGTTCATTAGTGTAATAATTAAGCACCAAGATGTCGATTACTAGAGTTTATTGAAAGCTAAATTGATCGGTGATAAATGAGAAGTAGTTAGTAGCTCTAACCGATATCTTGCTTTAATTAAGAACCTTGGTTATCTGATCGTAGCTTGATCTCAGTTATCCATACAAGAAACACATGCAGAGGTAGGAACGTACTTAAAAAATATATGAAGCCATGATGAAAAACCTTATTTATGAGAATTGTATTGGGCACCGATGGAGGAAATTAGAATGAAGGGTACGCGCCAGCTGTTTAAGGTGGCTAGAAAGTGGGAAAACATAACCAAAAATCGTTCAAACAATTAAAGTTGGAAAAATACACACATAAATTAAATCAGATACCGAGGCAAAGCTAAATTCAGAAACAGCAACAACGAGAAAACATTGGTACGATAACAAGGCAGCTTTGGACAACATATGTAGCCTGCTGGGCCGGGGCTAATTAGAGGACACAAGTCCAACCCACTATTCTAAAAAAAGTCCACCAACTGTCTAGAAGTTGGGCGTTGGTCCATCATTCTAATTTAGCCTTGGGCGCTTAGGGAGGTTCTCCATGTTAGGCGACCTTCTAATCGGACTAGATGTCTTCTAGGTGATTTAGGCGGGATTAGGTAGGCTCGAGATTTGAATTTATACGCCGACATTTTGATGGGATTTTCTTTATTTATATATTCTCACCAATTACGAATAATAATCCTATAAAATAAAAATTATACCGATCCGCCTAGGCGCCTAGGCGCCAGGCCCTATCCCATCGCCTAGCTCCCGCCTAACGTTTTTTAGAACACTATACTCCAACCCAAACAAGTGGGCTAACGAATAGGATTGAGCCCGGCTCGAATCCATATTTGATCAGGTCTACTTTTTCCACAAGAGAATAGATTGACGAGGATAGAGGAGGTTCATGCATTACATAGTGCACCCGAAGTCATATCATTGGTGCTTATAGCTTGCATATAGATATAGTTTAGATGCATGTTTTATGTTGGTTTTGCATAATTTTTACTTAGTTTTAGGGTAGTTTCTAGGATTTAGTGTTTTCGGGTAGTTGCGCTTGTTTTGTTCGGTTTTGCAGATCTTTAGGTAAACAAGCATGGACGGGATGGATCTTAGATGATTGTGGAGGATCAAGATGAAGCTTAGAGTGATACAAGCAAAGATTAAGAGAACCAAGGCCCAATAGCTTATGTGAAAAGAACGGTTAATTCGGGCTATGCATTGGAGTTGTTGTTTTGACACCTCTATCTTGCAATGTTTGGTTTGGGAGCTATAGTGGTTGAATGAAGCTGAATTTGGTATCACTGGAAAGCTAATTCAAAGAGCTAAGCTACAATTTATGTTTTTACTCCGAGTCCAAATTCAACTCAAAGTAGGTCAAAACAACCTATGAAGTGTCACCTACATGCTGAACCGAGGGTAAAAGCGCGGGTTGCATGCTAAATGCGCGACCGCAATTTTTGACTTAACCCAAGCAATTTTGACTGAGAACAATTGCGCAACTTGCCAATTGCGCGGCCGCGCAATTCGAATTGTCAAGCCGCGCAATTGGAGTTTGTACGCGGACATAATTGGGCCGAGGTTTTGGGCCGAGCTCTTGGGTTTGGTTATATCATCCGAGTGTAGCTTAAAGATAGATCTTTTGAGGATTATTTGGAAGACATATAAGCCTTTGTTAGTTTATTTTTATGATAACTTTTATCAAATTTTTGGAGGTTAGGTTTTTCTCTCAAGAGAGCAACTTTGAAACTCTTCTAAGTTTGATTTTAATTTAATTATGCATTGTTAAATCTTTTGTGTTTGACTAGTTATTGAAATCATAGATTGCATATTATTGTGGGGTTTGATTGATTCTCAACAACTTGAATAGATTTTGTTCCCTGTGCTTAATTGAATCAAAATTATTCTAGGATTTTGTTAGATTGATCACCTAATAGAATTTCTAGGTTGATTTACAACTAATCTGATCATTTTATAAAAGACCATCCCAATATCAATCTCTCCATACATACTTTAGCCTACTATATATGGAATGGACCATGAGTTGGTTTTAAGTACAAGTTTGATGGGTTGAATAATAGTATCGGGCCATGATTTGACATTCAACTAAATTGAATATTTTGTTTACGAAACCTAAAAAAATATCATCAAGATAATTTGACTCATTCAAAGCATGCATAAAATCATAAATATAGATATGGATGTTAGCAAGTGTGAATAAACAGGCCACTAATCTCATAAATGAGTGTATGAGACAGTTAGTAGATCGATTATGGAATTGATGATGATGATGCATACGATCCTCTCCACAGTCTCCCTCAATGAACCGATCGATTGCGTGTATGTTTTGAGTATGGCCGATTGATTATCTTGCATATGTGTAACCGACCTCCACGAATCTTCATCACAAAAGACCCACCATCATTAGATCAAATTAATTGATGATATGAATGTGACCGAATTAATTCGATCTCACCAGGATATATTTTGGTATATATCTTTAACTGGGGGTTTATCCGTATGTTGGACGGGATTAATTTTTTTTAACCTGTATAACTTATTTATAATATTTATAACTTGGATTTTTATAACTTGGATGAGATGAGACCATTGTCTTTGTTTATCCATATATAAAAATGGTAACAAGTGTTTGAATATACTCTCTACTCTTTTTTCTATAAAATTAACAATTTATCTCTATCTATATGGCTGAAAAGTCATGTTGTGCTTCATGATGAAATAAATTTATCTATTTTAGTAACTAAATAAAATATAATTTAAACTAATTCAAATTGATACACATAAATCTAGCAAATTTTTGGTTTGAAACATTTTTATGTACCTTTAATTTCCATAAAAGTAAATATTTCCTGCAAAATCAGACAATAACTATTAACGAACAAATAAAAAATATGAATTTGACAATTTGATCAAAAGAGCATATTAACGATTTCAAGGCTACTATATATGAATTAACTTGGAACTCTTTTAATAAATAAAAAATATGAATATGCAATCATATAAAAGAAAAAACAATTTGATCAAAAGAGCATATTTACTATGCTAGTCTTAAATTGATGACTATTAACGAACAAATTACAATGAATCTCGTCTATTTCTCAAACCCAAAAAATAGAAGCACTCAACTCTCTAACTCCTTTTTTTTAGCAAACTCTCTAACTCCTAATTGGTATTTATAAGAGAAATAAGAAGCTTAAGAATTTGAAAAGACATTCGGTAATATAATTCTGGGTGAATTAAAATACGTATTAATTCTCCCAATTTTACTAACCTTCTAATTCAATGGAAAATCAAAAGTCACCATGCAATACATAATACTTGGTGAATTGAAACACCTATTAAAGCTCCCAAATTTACTAATCTTTTAATTCAATAGAAAATAAAAAGTCACATATAATAAGGGTAGAGAGCAAATCAATTGTAAATTAATGAGTAAATGAAAAACCAAAAGTCATCACCCAATATATAAAATAAGGGTAAAGATCCGTATTTATAAGGAAAATAAGAAGCTTAAGAATTTGAAAAGACATTCGGTAATATAATGCTTGGTGAATTAAAATACATAGTATTAATTATCCCAATTTTACTAACCTTCTAATTCAATGTAAAACCAAAAGTCACCACCCAATACATAATGTTTGGTGAATTAAAACACCTATTAAAGCTCCCAATTTTACTAACATTTTAATTCAATAGAAAACCAAAAGTCACATATAAGAGTAGAGAGCATATCAATTGTAAGATTAAATAGTAAATGGAAAATCAAAAGTCACCACCCATTACACATAATAAGGATAAATAGTATATCAAATGTAAAATTAATGAGTAGATTTTCTTTCCTTTTTTTCATTTTTTAATCTTTCACCATGTAAAGAAAATCATTTA
Organism: Fallopia convolvulus; assembly: GCA_964016875.1. NCBI lineage: Eukaryota > Viridiplantae > Streptophyta > Magnoliopsida > Caryophyllales > Polygonaceae > Fallopia > Fallopia convolvulus. The sequence goes on along the minus strand of OZ024732.1, from coordinate 49,536,234 downwards.
GTTTGTATAAAATACATAAGCTTTAATTTTCATTTTTTCCCTACTTTATATTTTTTTTATAGATAGATAGATAGAAGATTCTTTAGAATATGTATAATTTTATCTTTGAGTTTGAATAAAATTTCACATTAAATACATAAACATTCATTGTAAAAATGTTTGTCTTATATGTTTATAGATAGATAGAAGATAGAATCCATAGATTATAGAAGATTAGAAAATAAATTAAAAATAAATATTAGGCTATTTTAATGAGGCATTGATTGCCCAAATTTTTTCTATTTTATAGTAGATATAGATAGATAGATAGATAGGTTATTATTAAAGTAAAATTAGATATAGGTATTTAGGCTAATTGAATAGGCCATTAATTATCCAAATTTTTCTATTTAAATTAAAATTATATATAGGTATTTAGGCTAATTGAATGGGCCATTAATTACCCAAATTTTTCTATTTTATAGATAGATAGATAGATAGATAGATAGATAGATAGATAGGTTATTATTAAATTAAAATTAGATATAGCCATATAGGTATTTAGGCTAATTGAATGGGCCATTAATTATCCAAAAAAATTTCTATTTAAATTAAAATTAGATATAGGTATTTAGGCTAATTGAATGGGTCATTAATTACCCAAATTTTTCTATTTTATACTCCCTCCGATCCAAAATAAGTGTCATGTTAGAGTTTGACACAAATTTTAAGAAAAGTATTAATCAAACTCAAAATCTTAAACTTTTTCTCAATTTTATTACCCATCACTTTTTTGGACCAATAGATGAATAATTTTAGTCAATAAAAACACATTCCAATAAGTATTTTCATAACTCACTCCTAATAAATTGCCTAGAAAACTCAAAATGACACATAAAATGGATCAAAAGTAAAGTGTTAAAACGACACTTATTTTGGATCGGAGGGAGTAGTAGATAGATAGATAGGTTATTATTAAATTAAAATTAGATATATGTATTTAAGCTAATTGAATGGGCCATTAATTATCCAAAATTTTCTATTTAAATTAAAATTAGATATAGGTATTTAGGCTAATTGAATGGGTCATTAATTACCCAAATTTTTCTATTTTATAGTAGACTAGATATTATGCCCGTGCTATGCACAGGTTAATTTTAAGAGATAATTTAACATTTCAATTTATTAAGTTAATGATTATGATAATTATTTGGTAAAAAAATAAGTACCTAAAAAAATTACTAATGTTTATAAAATTCTAAAATTCATAATAAAAATAAAAACAAAAGTAGAAATAAAGTTCGTATTATTGAAGGCGCAATATTTATTTTCCAATATTTCACACACAAAAAATATATATAATAATTTACAAATGATTTGCTTTTCTCCTTATATATTTCCTTATATTTCTCGATTAATGTTATAAAAATATATATAATATTCTTTTGGACAAATAAAATGGGACGAAGGTAGTACAATATAAGAACAAAAAAGTTACAGGTTTTTTCAGAAATTGGTCAATTTTTTCACAATCGTGTCAGTATTGAATTGAAACAAGTTAAAACTAACACACGGTTTTAGTTAGGTTGGCTACAAAATCAACAAATTCTTGCCCACAAGACACGTCATCCCCTGAAAAAACCACCACCACCCTATTTACATGTTTATTTTACTACAAATGCAGAGAATACGTATAGTACTAATCTTCTGAATAATAAATTTTAGGGAACTGTAAATTTACATAAGTAGACACGCACAGCTCGCCTTGCAACCGGCAGTTGTAGATTTTTATTTATTTTTTTAAACAGGAATTAATTAATTAATAAAAACGCGGGAAAATGTGCAAGTAGTTTCTCTCTGGAATGCCATCTTTGACATTTTGACCTGTTGTCACTCATTCATTGTGGCACAGCAGTCACCAAACACCCACCCATAAACCCAGCTCTTCCTCAACCCTCAATTTAATTCCCACATGTCAACAATATAGTAATGGATTCTTCTCTATATATATTTATAATAAAATAGTAAAAAATAAATTCATAAATGTTTCTTCCACTCCTACAATGAGGGAAGGACAAGAAAGAAGTAAAGTAAATAATATAAAAAAAAACTCTCGCTTAGCAGCAGATTTTTATGACATGAATCAACTTGATTTGTACGTGTTACTATTTTATTAATCAAATCAGAGTGAGTCTGAGTAATTTCTCCTCCTGACACTCAATGTCTTTCTTGAAGAGATCTCACATTTTCACTTCATTGTTTATACGTTTAGACCAAGTTGGCTGGTCAAATTGGAAAACATTGACTTGTTCATTCCTATCACACATCCAAGTCCGGTCCTTACCCTTTCACGTTGTTTCTATCATGCAAGAATGTGATCTCATTAAGTTAATTATTTTAATTCTCGCAAATTTGGCAATGATGGTTACTAATGAAATGTTATCTCATGTAATCTATAATTATAAATTTTGGTACTCCTAAACATAACATGAAAATTAACTTTCATTAGACGGAGTATCATATAATTAGTTGAGCTATAAAATAATTAGTACACACTTTGAGTAAATTCCCCACTAACTACTAACTAGTGTGTACAAATGAGTAAACACTTTACATATTCACTAAATGGATCATAGATTAAGTTGAGCCTCAAAGCATTCAATTTACCCTTATTCAAGTTCCACATGGCATTTGTTGACCTTTTTCTTGTTTTTCATCAAATGTGATGAAACTAGAGTCAAAGTTCATGATTACAAACTTTCCTATACTAAGTTTTACACACATTGAGCTAAAAATCGTCTCCACCCTCTCCTTTCCCACTTCCATTCTTATAGGTCTCACAGTATTAAATTCTCTCAATATAATAAGACTTCAAAATCTTCAACCATACACTTTTGTACTTGCACTATTTCAATCATACCCCCTTTGGCCAAAGTGGTTGAGCTATCTTTATGTTTTCCTTTACAAGGGAACCACTCTCATTTATTCTTCACCCAAAACCAATTCAAAAAGCCAGCTATCTTGCAGCTAATCCATAACCAAAATTTATCTACTCTCTCTTATATATATTCTCTTTCCCTCACCTCATTTTTCCCATTCAAACTCAAATCCCCTAATTTCCTCCCCACTAGTTCCCAACTCAAACAAACAAACAAAAGCCCTGCACTTACAAAACAAACTTGCAACCGAAAATGGGTAGCTCCATAGAGTTGGAGAATGAGAGATTAACAGCCGAGATGGCTTTCACAGACGACACCTCGATCGTCATCAGAATCCGGCGGAGTTTACCGGACTTCCTCAACTCCGTCAAGCTCAAGTATGTCAAGTTGGGCTATGGCTATTCCTGGAAGAAGCCCCCTACCACGTGGCTCATCTTCCTCATTGCAATCCCACTTTTCATTGCGACGCTGGTACAGCTCACCGGTCTAAGACTGGACCGGGTTTCGGATCTCTGGACGAACCAGACCGCTTTCCTGGATACCGCCACTGGTTTAACCGGTTTGCTGGTCCTCCTCATCGGTCTCGGGTTTTACTGGACCCGGCGCCCCAAACCGGTTTACTTGGTCGACTTCGCCTGCTACAAGCCCGAAAACGAGCGCAAACTCTCGGTTGACTCGTTTCTCAAAATGACGGAGGAAAACGGTGCGTTTGAGGAGGAAACGGTTCAGTTTCAGAAAAAAATATCCCGCCGGTCTGGTTTAGGTGATGAGACCTATTTTCCTAGGGGAATCACCTCTAATCCGCCCAAGCTGAGCTTAGAGGAAGCCCGGTTCGAGGCCGAGTCGGTCATAGCCGGTACCCTGGACCCGCTATTCAAGAAAACCGGAGTCAGACCGGACCAGATCGACATTCTCATTGTCAATTGCAGTCTGTTCAATCCCACACCTTCTCTCTCCGCCATGATCGTCAACCGCTACAAGCTCAAGCCGTCGATCAAGAGCTATAACCTCGGCGGAATGGGATGCTCCGCCGGCCTAATCTCCGTCGACCTCGCCAAGCATCTTCTCCGAGCCAATCCGAACTCACTCGCCCTCGTCTTCTCCACCGAAAACATAACCCTAAATTGGTACTTCGGCAACGACCGGTCGATGCTCCTCTGCAATTGCATCTTCCGGATGGGCGGTGCCGCCGTCCTCCTCTCAAACCGCGCCGCGGATCGGCGGAGGTCCAAGTACGAGCTCGTCCACACCGTGCGAACACACAAAGGCGCCGACGAGAACAGCTACAACTGCGTGTACCAGCGCGAGGACGACCGCGGAGCCGTCGGCGTCTCCCTAGCGCGCGAGCTCATGGCCGTCGCCGGAGACGCCTTGAAGACAAACATCACCACGCTCGGACCACTCGTCCTCCCAATCACCGAGCAATTCCGGTTCTTCGTAACCCTAATTCGACGAAAAGTGCTCAAATCGAAGAGCGTGAAGCCGTACATACCTGATTTCAAGAAGGCGTTCGAGCACTTCTGTATCCACGCCGGAGGCCGGGCGGTGTTGGACGCGATCGAGAAGAATCTCCGGCTGGAGGAATGGCACATGGAGCCGTCGAGGATGACGTTACACAGGTTCGGGAACACGTCGAGCAGTTCGCTGTGGTATGAGCTGGCTTATACGGAGGCGAAGGGGAGGGTTAGAGGAGGAGACCGGGTCTGGCAGATCGCATTCGGATCCGGGTTCAAATGCAATAGTGCGGTTTGGAGAGCTCTCAGAGAAATTCCGGTTCAGGATGCTACGAACCCCTGGACCGATTCAATTGAAAAGTATCCAGTTAAGATACCCGTGGTTTAGGGTACGGGCTTACGGCGGTAATTTAAGGGTATAGTATATATTTGTTCCACGGTAAAAAAATATATTTAGCGTATTGATTGAATTGGAGAATGCAATCCAAATTCAATCTGACCGTGCAAATTTTTTTTTCTTCCAAATTTTAGCATTTTATCAGAAGACAAGTGTCAATAGGATTTGAATGTAAGGCTCTTAGCTCAAAATATTTATCAAATTAATGATTGTTTTTGTGTTAGTCTTCTTTATATTACATATACGGTGAAAAAATAGTGTAGTGATTAAATTTTGGTGGTTGTCAACTTGTCATTTTCATTTTTCTCATTGATATTTTAAGTGTATGTTGTCATCTAACAGTGCAAGGTTGTGGATAAGCTCTTATTCATTGATTTTAGTTTCTCATCAGAATAGACTACTAAACCACTAATTAATTTTTGAAAGTAGAAATATTAAAAGATATAGAAATGTTGCATTATGAGATTTTGAGTAATCACATACTCCTTTGTAACTGTGGCATTGATACATCTAGTTGGATGGTTTAAAAAATGTACTTCTTGTTGGATGGGTGAATTTGAGGCTTCAAACATAATGAGCAATTCACCTTAACTAATTTGTTTCGGGAAGGAAAAAAATTCACACCAAATGCCTTTCAAGAGTGCATTGAGCCAAATCTTTGAAATATATTATACAGTATTTGATTAGTTCTAACTAGTTGTCCCCGTCGTGCACTGCACGACTATGAATCAATATTATTTTAGATATACTATAAGAAAGATATTAATAAATAAAATATAATATAAATAATAATTGTGAATTGATGATTTATATAAATTGTGAAAAAAAGCTTAATTCTAGATTAAAGATTTTGATAACAAAAATGAAAATAATGGGACATTTAATATGGATTAGCAAATAAAATTGACTTGACATATTATAGGATAAGATCTCGGTATATATTATAGGATAAGATCTCGGTATATATTTATATTATATGATAAGATCTCGATATATATTTATATGAGTTTTTTTTGGTAGATTATATTGGAGAGTTGTTAGGATCATAAAGATATGGTAAAAATATTTTTATATGTAAATTATGTGGCAATATTATTTGTACATAATATATGAGTGACATGGAAATTTTTTGACATGTGGACTATGACATGGAATATTTATAAAGACGTCTAAATTATAAGAAAATGACACGTGTAAAAATATGAGGTGGCTTAATATAGGATCGACATGTGGCGAAATCCTAGGTGGCGTAATGAGAAGGCTCCAAACCTTATTGCTTTTATATATATATAGTAGATTGTCCTTTTAGATTTTCTTACATATATTAAGAAACTCATTGAATATATAAAAAATATTATTGAAAATCCAAAATTTTTTAAATGTAATTACCAATTAATTACTAACTACCCTTTATAGCCACTAGATAGAGAGAAAAAAATTAATATGAACACTTTTCAACATATTAACTAAATACAAATCTTAAATGGACAAGTTTTATTAAACAAAATTTTGAGGTTAGAAAGACAAGTAGAACTAAACGGAAGGAGTAACTTTTCATATCGAAAATTGAGACTAATAAAGATTACTTTGTGTTTATATCTACATAACTCCACTATATTGTTTCAAGAATTTTAAGTAAACTGAAGTTAAAAAAAGGGTTACAAACACTTATTGTGTTTATATTGAGGTAAGTCATCAAAACACCTTCTATCAATATTCAGTTGTTTTAGATGTAAAGTGGTGTTAGACTCCTTAAATATTATTCAGGAGACTCGAAATTCAAATCTCAGTGACGATATGTATAAAAAAACTGATATTGGAAGAGTTTCCCAAAATAGAACCACGAAATACAACTGAAATACAATTGGTCGCCCATAATCCACAAATATCTGTGGTAAATAAACATGGTACGGAGTATATAATTGTGAGATAATTGTGACAGGCGGACAGGGCCCATAAAAAACTGCTCGGAAACAGAAGATTGGGAGGAGAGGAGGAAACTTGTGGTGTGAGTTTGGGAGTGTGGGAGCCTTGTGCGTGTGAAACTTTGAGCGCTATGCCTTTCTCCCTTTTCTGGTAGTGCTGTTACACCTAAACACGCCCAAAAATTGGGGAAAAACAGTAATCATGTGGGCCCCTAGAACTCCCGTATCATTCGGATTCTATTCGTCTACAGCCGCTACTAAACACCCGTCCATAACGGGCCACCGTTCCTCCTCCGTACTCTCCGCCCAGCCACGGCGTTTCCGAAAACCACTCCAATCCTCCTCCTCCTCTTCTCAGCGCCAGGCAAGTGATGAAGACATAGGAGGACTAGGTCACGCCGTTCTCAACGCTCTTCAGCCACCGTCTTCATCCGCCGACGATTTCTCCAATTCCAAAACCCTAGCTTCCGCCGCCGATTTAAGCAAGCGAGATCGGAATCAGTCGAAACATGGAGAACGGTCAATTCAGCAGCAACGACGGCAAACGCACAAGGAGGAGAGGGAATTAAGCGGCTCGGAGGTGTTGATGGCGCTTCAGAAGGCCAGAGCTCGGAGAAGCCAGAGCGCCAAAGCTCCAAAGAAGAAGGCAGGCTTGGCGGTCTCCGGAGGTAGTCGCGGAGGAGAAGCGGCGGCGCCGGCGGCTGATTATAGCAATGTCCGGCCGTTGAATATAAAGAGCGATTGGGGAGGTAGATTGGAGGAGCTCGAAAGGCGTCTTCAGGAGTTCCTCAACGCCTGATCTTAATCTCCAGTATCATGAATTCGTCAAGTAAGTCAATTTTGATGCTTTTTTTTTTGTTCTTGTTCAACTCCATTTAGCCGATGACTAGGATCCATTTCAAAGGAATTTCAGTGCATCAACGAGATCAATAAAATATTATATACTCTGGATTGTTATTCTTCACTTTGTGTGTATGGATAACAAGATTATACTGCTTAACTTAGTAAGCTTCATTGTTAATAATAATGACAAAATTGTTACAGTTCTTGGCCACTGGTTACCTATATGATAATTATCATACTTCATGGCAGATGTATGCGTTCTTCTTCATTTATTATCTGTCAACACTCAACTTTGGTGGTAGTTGAAGCAAATCTTCCTATATCACATAAAGACACTCCAAATTACCAATAAAATTCTTGTTAAATACCATAAGCAAGAACAATGTTTTAAGGCAGTAAATTCTAGAAAATCCTAAAAAGTTTTAAAGAGCCAATAGAATCATAGCCAATATTTGCTGACAGGCAGCGAAGGGTATCACCAAATTGAAGTATTTCTATTTCCAATTCCAGATTAAGAGAAAACAAAGTTTGACACTTTAAGCCACCAATAATAAATGTATCCACAAGAAACAACCACCATGGTTTGATTACCTAATAAAGGGGTCATTTGCATTACAACAGAGCTACCAAAATGCAGAAGCCTTCATCATTTTATCATTCACATTTAACCAATCTATACTATAACAGCCTTTTCTTTTCCTCTTGAAAGGGTCAAATATCATCCAATCTGCTCAGCACATGATGCATTTATGTACCAGGCTGTTGTATTCAGTATATGACTAAGTCCACACTCAAAGGTCCTTTTCAACAATCTTAGATCTCACCATTTGCATCAAAATGAAAGAGCAATTTTTTTCAAGTCAGTTATTGTAAAAGACATCATTCCTACAATCACATTCAAAACACACTTTTTGTAATAAATGTGTATACAACTAGGCTTGACAGTTGTGAAAGAACCAGTAGCAAAAACATAACCACATGTAAAGCTGGCTTAGTATGACAGAACATCACTCGTTAGAGGATTGGATATTCTTGGACTATATCTGAAACACATTACACGTACATCTTAAGAGGAAGAACTCAAAGAACTTCAATAAGCTATATGTAACTACTAAATTCAAATTTCAAACTTTTACTTGAATCAACATCAACTAGGCCAGTAAATGCTGGGTAGGCAAGATGGTATAAGTACTGCTCTTTATAAGGCTGTATGATATACAATTTCTAAAATATAACTTTTTAAAAACTGTTGGGGATTAAATTCTCTGACGTGTAAACAATTAAGTAACTTCATGAATCAAAAAATATGAAGGTCCCTTCAGGCCGTGGTTAGAGAATCCTGCAATAAGTGGAAGCAAACTGATATGTAGTTTTCAAAAATTACTCTTCGACAATGCCCTAGAAGAACACTTCACATTCTTTGTTCATTGAGAGATGGGCCTGTTTGAGTACTATAGTCTCTGCCATCAGACCAAGTTCATGTGTTACTTGTTTAAAGAACTTTGTATTGATTTAGACAGTGGAATATCTCAAATATTTCCCCTTCAATTAACAAAACAAAGCTGTCATACAAAAATCACTATCGAACAGCAGGCCTGTGATGAACTCTTCTATAGCTTTTTGTGCAATCTCTTTTGTTTATGATACAAAAAAATATAAACTTTGCTCTGACCTGCATCTTTATATTTTGTTCTATCAGCCTTATCTGCTAAAGTGGTGATTTCATACCAGTAATTAGTAGACCCTTGAAGCTGAAATTGAAGTCCAAGCTTACCACTTTGTTTATAAAGACATGAAGTTTCTGCATGTTCATTGCATCATATAAGTTTTCCAACATATAGAAATTATTTAGTTGTCAAGAAAAATATCATTCAGCAACATACTTGGCTGAAACTATACAGTATATCTAGGTATACTTGCATATTTTGTTCATCAAGTACTGATCTGGGTTTTTGCTTTGTATAGATATAGTATATACCCTGTTTTTGCATTCTAAAGTAAACTGGATTGCAAACGTGCTTTAGAGTTTAGAGCGTTGGCTAGCTTCCTATTTCCTTGAACTCAAATGAGCACAAACCCTAGCTTCCTTGTAAATTCTTCCAGGGATACAATAATAGCCTTTATGAGGAGCGCAATGGCTATCTTCAGAGCATATACACAGCCCTTCTAAAGCGCATCCTTCCTTATTTATACTTATTCCAGATTGTAGTCCAAGAACCTGATCCGTCCACAGACTCGAGAACAACCCCATTGGATCATACTTCTCCTTCACCTTTAAAAACTCACTAGCATTCTCGTATCTTTTAATGACCCCATCAAATGCTAAATTTCGATTCTTGCCCCAATGTGGGAACCCTCCATACTTAAAAATCCCCATCTGTTCCACTTCTTCAAGTATGTCCTCATAGAGACGTGGGGCCAAAGGATCTTTGCTTCTGTAGTACGTGATGTCAAAGTCTAACGAGTCTTCGTCTTTTCCTAGGTAAGCGCTCGAAGCCTTGACGTATCTCATCAGGATGCCATTATAGAGCTCAAGGCCACACATTGACTTTGGCTCCAAGTCAATCAGCTTCTGAAAGCCTTGGATGAAGCTCTTGACTTTTGATAAAGGGATTGAGAATGTGGTTTGGTGGAAGAATTGACCCTTGATTCTTGGATCCCACGGGCAAGCGGTTATGAGCGCGTCTTCTATGCTGTGGAGGCATGTTCCAGATGATTGTAGTCGGTTTTGGTATCCAACTATCGGGTATCCAGTGAATAACAAACCTAGTATATCAATTCAACAGCATCTTAGTGAAACTTGGCCAGTTTTTATTGCAATCTTTTTAATGGAGTTGTATATGTATGACAGCTATAAATTTTCTGCTCTGACAGCAAAAGATGAGTTTAAGTAAGCTTATAATTAGACATTACCATTGTTTGTTAGACCATACGCAGTGGTCTTGAGCAACGACGTCGTTAGCTTTGAGTCTACGCACTTGCCGTCTCCATTCCTAGTAGCTTCCAAACTCTCCTCTGGATCAAATTGATGAAACCAAACCAATTAGAAAATACAATAGAAGACAGAACTAAAATTTTCTATTGGAACTTTTGAGGCTAATATTTACACAAAAACATAGTACTGTAGTAGTACTAACCAGTTGCTCTTATGGCTGCTAGTGCAACGGTTGGTGTAGCGCGAAATCCGGTGAAGTCATTGAGTCCATTGCCGGGGACAGTGTTAGGGACTCGATCATCAATCCTATAGATGACCTTGCGTTGGCTCGGGTACCATGTCATGTCTGCAAACTCGTGCTGGTTGCCAAATGTAACAGCTTGATTGGCCAAGTCATGGTCATCACTTGACTTGTAAGTCAGAGATCTCTTGAACATTGGCTGTAGCTTCAGTGTAACCTGGAGTTGAATCATTAATATTTGTAATAAAAGATGCAGCATCAGTCAGAATTCAAATAGGCATTGATTCCTAGAGCCGGTACTCTATTTTTATACAGTAAATTGTATGATATAATGATTGTTTTTCACAAAAATACTTATATTCATAATAAAATATATCTTGCGTGTTTTTTGTGAGGAATTTTAATCCTGTTTGGTTAGACCCTCAACCATCCAACTTAGAATCCCGATTCAGATTTCATTAGATTCGCGCAATTGGGATAGCTGTTGTTCATGAAGACTAGACTTTTTGTTTTAACAAGTTTTTTATTTTGGAGCAATAATATAACAAGCGAAATCCAATATGATTACTGAGAAGATGGAATGACAAATTAATCGGAGCACCAAAAATGGTTGTGTCATTTTTTTTAGTAGGTAAAGATTCGTGGTACTAGACAAATTTGACAGTCCGAAAGGCTATCAAGAGATAGCTGTCGAGAGCTCGGCTGAGTAAAAGATAATTAGATAAGTTCGTATATGCTAAGGAAAAGGTGTCATTTGTAGAGGAAGGATAATGGAATTGTCATTATTTTGGTTGTTTAGGGTAACTTTTTGTTTTGCGAGGAATTTGTTAGATTAGGAAAGTCGGGTTTAGACTTTAGAGGAAGCCAATTCCAATAAGGTAGGATGACCGGGCCACACAATATTGAGATTATTAAACACGATTTGGAAAACTACGGACTTCATTTTTGGATGAATTTTACTAGCATTATATTTTTTTTGAAACGGTAAAGTTTAGGAGATCCCTACGGGAGGCGTCCTAGGTATTCTTACGGATGAGAGCTTGCATCTCTAGATTAGATAGAAGGAAGTTGGTAGGGATGTTGTAGCCCAACTTAGAAATTTTGTCGACCATGGTATTAAAATCCCTACCCACATGTCGAGCTGAAATAAATGAAAATTGTTGTAAGGAGACTAAGATGTCTGATATTAGCATTTCGATTTTCTATGGACATCTACCAATTTGTTTAATAGCATTAATAACAGTGAGATTATCGCCTTCAGTTTCAATGTTTTCTATGCCTAATTTTTGTGTTTCCTTAATTCCTTCCCTTAGAGCATTAGTTTCCACTTTGAAGATTGAGATAGCTCCTTGTTTCTTTAAGCCTATACCAACAATTTCTGCATTATGATCTTGAATTACAAATATTGAGGTTGCTAGACTTGTATTAAGTTTAGAACCATCAAAATTCAATTTCACTGCTCCTCTTTTCTTTTCTTCCTAGTATTTTTAATTTTTGTTTTCTGTTCTAATCTCTCTTCATCTTCTTCCTATTTTTTTGATTTGTCCCATAGAGCAATTTGATTTTTTTGTGTATTGTTCTAAATTCAAGATGAAGTTATCTGGAGTTTGTTGAAGACTAGCTTGTTTTTTTAATGTCAAACACACCACCGACAAATAGCCAATTCTATAAATTCATTTTTGCCCATAACTTTAATAAAATCATTAATAATCTCCCCAGTCGAAACAATATTTTTTACTTGTTTGAGTTGTGATTAGGACACTATATAAAAAAAGAGACTTATGATCAATCCCAAGTATTGCATTGTCAGCACAAAGACGGGTATAATATATCTATACAGCTTAGTTTCATCTCTAAAACTATACTCCCTCGGTTTTTAAAACATGTCTTTTTAACACATTTTTCATTTTTCATAAATCATAGCTTTTTAATAATTTTTTTACTTTTTTTTTAATTTATTCCTACTTTATAGGTGTAATAATTAATCAAAACAATTTTTTAGGAAGGGTAAAGAGTACACATTTTTCCAAAAGTAGGGTAATTTGGATAAAATGCTCATTCTTTAATAATCGTGTAGTGGGTTAAAATGACAACTTTTGAAAAATAGAGGGAGTAAATTTTAGGATGAAATGGTCTGGATTAGTCCCTGGTCCGTTTTCCTAGCTTGGACCGTTATCTCACTGGTCCGTTCTAAGGAGAGAGAAAACTTAAACTATTTATTTTGAGAGAAATTGCTAAAACTATATAGTTTTACTAGTACCAAAAAAAATATATATAGTTTTACTTAAACCATACATTCTACATAATATATGATAAATCAATCAATTAATCGATCATCAATATATTATAACTAAAGTCAAAATTTCTTTGTACTATTTGTCGTCATCTTAGCCATGTCACATGGATATATTAATTTTCTATTTACTTCTTTGCACTTTTTTTTAGTATTTAAAATATTTATATTATTATTATATAATTATATTTAGAAAAATTATAATATAAGTTGAATCATGCAGTTGCATAAAAATGATCAATTATAACATACTATGAATATAAAATTGAGATCCATAGGATATATTTGGAAGATATAGACATAGACAACTCCTTTTACTCTATTAAAATATTATGTGTATATATATAATTTAAAATCTAATATAATTTATTATTATTGATTTGTGGTAAATGTAATTGTACTTCATTTTAAGATAAAAATTTTAATGTATAGACTTTGACATTATCTAAAAATTATGTGTGTGATTAAACAAATCAATCTATCTTCTTGTTGGTTACATTATATAACATTTATTTCAATAAAAAACCTAAAAATTGTTAGACATATAAAAGTATAAAAAATAGATATTTGAAATATATATGAGTTTGGTTCAAATGAAACAAACTCTTATCCTAAAACGTGAAACAAATGCACTTTTTCTAGTTCGTTTCATACAAAAGTGCATTGCAAAATACTAAAAGTGTAATCTGAAAAAGTGCACGATAAAAAATACGAAAAGTGCATTGCAAACTACGTAAAGTACAAATCCGATAAAGTGCACTCTGAAATAGAAAAAGTGCACTATAAACTCAAAAAAGTGCATTCGTTTCAGGATAAGAGTTCGTTTCAGAATAAGAGTTTGTTCATTTAAACTAAACATATATATATATGATACTTTTTTTTAATTTAAAAGTATTATAAAAATGGATTGAATCATCATCCGAATCAATCAACGGTTCATACATTCTATTGTTAAATTTTATAATAAGAGGTTCTCTAAAATTATAAAAGTTTTGAAAATATTATAATTTTATCTCGACAATGTTTTTTTTTTATTGTTAAATTTTATAATAAAATGTTCTCTAAGATAACAAAGGTTTTAAAATTTTAACATTTTTCTAAATCTATAGCTAATACTTCCTCCGTATAAGTCTACTTGCCTTTTTAGACTTAAAATCTTGTTCCAAAGAACTTATCTTTTTACATATTTTGGACCAAATTTTCTCACTTTAACCCTTATATTTAATAAAAAAGTGAACTAAATTTATTCCATTTTTATTTTCAATGGATAAAGTAAGTATTTAATTAAGGACATTTTTATCTAACTCAAAATTTTCTTAATATATGTGTCCAACTCTTTAATATATGAGAATATGTTCTTATTATAATAAAAGTATTTTTCTCACCACAAGGTTCTCCTTACTTAAACCCAACCTTAATTAATTAATATTATTATTATTGTCGGAAAACCAATCCATAGTAGGTAGTGGTGGAATTCGTACGGGGAGTAATTTTATAATGCGTTATTTCATTTACTTCCAAATCAAACAACATGCCATTATTCTTTTCTCTATTTTTCTCCATTTTTCTTTTGTGAAAACATAACTATGCATATCCCTACAAAGTTGTCACTACTCATTCTGTTTTGGTTTTGTAATGACATTGTCTATTTATTGAAATGTAACGGAACCTCATGGTAATCTTGAGATCATTATTTTATATTGCATACATTATTGACAAAAAACCTCGTCTAAACTTCCATAATTATGTTTCCAGAAACTGTGGTAAGCCACGTTCTTTAAGATATTGCAATACAAATAACCCTTAGGGCTTGTTTGGTTAACATTTTAAATCACATGAATTAGAAAATCATGTGAAGTAAGATTAAATATAAGTGTTTGGTTGAAAAGTTATGACGGAAAATCACGTGAATTTAAATTCCTGAGAATTTTAACTTCCTGCGTTTTATGGGAAGTAGACTTACCTAGCACCCCCTTGGTAAATTCCAATTCCTCCATTTTTTATGTAAAAGCTTAACTTCTTATATTTAAAATTATGAAATTTAAAATTCAACCAAACACATTTTTTCAAATCCATAGAATTTCAAATCATAGGAATTTAATTCACGGGAAATAACTTCTTATTGGTTCCAACTAGCTTCCACAACCGAAAAATAATAAACAGTTCCAATTATACCAGATGTCTCCAAAGAGACGAGAATGATCGATCAACAATTAACAAGTTACCAAATTCACATTAAAATCGATAATTAGTAATATGAATATTATTTTAATCATTATTATTCCAATAAAAATCTATTTAAAAAGATAAATAAACTGTATTTTGTTTGATGACAAAGAACCCCTCAATATTCATGAGTTATCCTATAGGTAATACTGTACACACATGGTAAATTTAGGATTCATAAGTAAAATCTTTAAGGCTCTATCTGTTTCATAGACATGGTACAGAAAATGGGATTAAAAACGAGTCAATAAAATATTGTTTTAATTAAGAAGATGAAAATCAAATGAGCGATTCTTATACCAAAGTTAATGCTCATTCAAAAATTTCAAAATTAAAATATGATTAATTTTCTATTTTAAGTTAATATCTCGTTCCAGTCTGATTCCTGGTATAGTTTGGTATAGAAATAACTGCCGCCTAACAGAGATGAATTAAACTAGATACGATACCTGAGAAATGACACCAAGGACACCAAGAGAGACTTTAACCGCATTAAGCTCATCCTGATCACTCAGATCGAGCTCCCTAACCTTGACATAGCCATCCTGAGCCGTGGCCGGGCTCACAATCCTGACCCCAACAACATACTCGTGGACCCCACTCCCCTTCCCCCACAACGAGCTCCCGTGGGCCCCCGTCCCCAGCATCCCTCCCACGCTCACGCCCCACCAATACGGCGCGTAGGGCAACGCCAGCCCTGCCTCCGCCGCCTCCCTTATCAACTGCTCCAGCATCACGCCGCTCTCCACCGTCGCCGTCTGTGCCACGGCGTCGAAACCAACCGTCTTGTTAAGGTACTTGGTGCTTATTATCAGCCCCGAGTAGTCCCCGTCCGGGCACGCCAGCTTGGTGATGCTGTGGCTGTACCTGGTTGCTACCTTTATCTTCTGGCCCGCCCTGGCGGCCCGGGCCACCGACTCCGCTAGCTCGGACTCCGAGCGGGGGTAGACGGCTTGAGCCGCGGAGCAGGTGGACCGGTCCGGGAAGGTGCCGTAGGAGTTGGTTAGGGTGCAGTTGGAGTTTGTGGTTGGGGATTTGCATGTTATGGGGTCACTTGGAGGGCTACTTGAAGATAGGGTTACTAGTAAGAGATTGGTTATGATGATATGGAGAATTATTGATACAAGTTTTGTCATGTTGAAGAGGATTGAGAGTCTATGGTTTTAGGCTTTTATGCTAGCATGGAGTTGTATATCGAAAGTAAGTGTAGGAATGGGAGTTAGTACGTGTGCAGTTGGATGCTTTTAAAGGCAAGGGATCGGAGGTGGGCTTTTTGGTCATCTTTAAAGGGAGCTAGCTAGCTAGCTAGTTGATTTGGATGATACGGTATATTATTCGATCTACAGTGCTTGATTTTGGAAATGAAATGCGATGTCTTTTTTTAGAAAGTCAATTGATTACTTGATTACTTACACGTCTTTGTGGAAGTGATTTCGGAAAACGAGGGATTTGGATTTTGACTATCTGTCTTAATTGGGTACTCCGTATTGGTTAATTAATCATTACAATATTAAGTTTGGAAATTATTTACTACTTACCTAAATTAAAATTAATAAACGCTTTAAAAAAAAATTAAAATTAACAAATAATATTTAAATTTATTCAAATTAGTATTCTTATTGTGTGCACATGGACACATTAAAAAAATCCGTATTTGACACTTGCGGGGTATCTTAAAACCCATCTTAATTAAAGCACTACCTTTTTTTTTAAATCTTGGATTATATATACAAGTTTAGGGATACACATGAGGCGAGGTTAGGCAAGGCGGTGCGGGCGCAGTCCGATTTCTCTATTTCCTAATCATACTCCCTATTGTACTCCTTTGTTTTAATTTGTTATAAGGTATTTTTAATATTTTACTAATGCTTAAGTTTCTTTTTTGATTTAATTTGGAAATTGATCAGTCAATCACGTCGTAGAGGAGTATGGAAGAGAGCATATTTAGGGAGTAGAAAATTTGATTTAGTGCGGGAACACATTCTCTGTTTCTGTCCTCCCGCTTCTATTATTTCCCGTCCCCTTCTAATTTCCGATGAGAAGTGGGACATAAAATATCAGCCGGGTATGGACATATTAGAGGGTCCTTGTTTAGATTAATTTTTAATAAATTAATTATTTTTTATATGTTAAAACTAAAATTAAATATAATGGATATTTTTATAGCTTATATAATTTTTCATATAAATAATATAAAATAATTGATACTAATATATATTAGGAGGAAATCGAGGTGGACAATACATCCGCCATCTCCGCCTTGTCCTTGCCCGGGGATAAAAATCCGTTCCCCACCCTTGTCCCGCTTCCCGCCAAGTAGGTGAATCCCCAACTCGTTAGGGATGGGTTCCCACGAATCTCCGTCCCCACGGGTCAAATATGCATCCCTATATATGTTGGTTAATCATGAGCCCCACCCCACAAATCTCTTGGTTGAGTTAATTCTCGAAATAATTACGCATTAAGTATTGCCTCTGTTTTATTCTACTTGTTATTGTAATTAAATTCACACATATTAAGACAATTAAAGCACTATCCTTCATTTCTGTTGGCTTCTCTGTGAAAGACAAGTGAGGTTCATTACCATACGGGTAATATTTAATTTGTATTTTCCGAAAGTCAAAATCAGTTCCATCAAACTTCTCCACATGAATCTTTTTTACCCCCATTGTAAATGTATGCACCAAACTCTTATATCAATTGTTAGAAAATTAAACCCTACACTAAGGGAGAAACACATACCAAGAGAAAAAAGAAAAGAAAAATAAGATAAGATCGAGCACAAGAGTATATTGACCCAATTTGTCATAATAATTACGTCTAAGAACACTACGTCCAATGCAGGGATTTGATTATAATTACAATAATTAAAGATGGACTTAAATAGAGAACAAGGCTTAAAGATTGCTCAAAATTGATCGAGTTGAACCGAATAAAAAAGTAAAGGGATCGAGTTTGGATTTTTGGTCATTTTTTAAGGGAACTACAGTTATTTTTTATGATTGCCCAAAAATTGATGTTTTTTGTTTTGCCGGAAGCCAGGAAATATATTAATTGCTTACTAGTACTACACGTCATTGTGGAAATTGTTGGAGGATAAAATATTAATTTCACATCGATTAAATCATCTAAATACCACCAATATAAAACTAAAACTAAAAGTCTTTGGATTAGAAAGTTATTCTACACCTTATATATAGAAATAAATACAAAAACTTGAGACATGTGATTTGCATTTTGTACCAACTGAATCTATAAAACTTTCTACGTATTTTTTTTTGTTTAATAAACTTTGTACGTATTGGTTTAGGAAGAGTTGGTCGGTTGATACGTATAATATTAGGATAATTAGTTTAAAATATTATTATTATTATTTATTTAGGTATTTAGTTTTACTCCATATCTTTTAATAAGTTATTTTTTTAATTTTTGAGCAATTAGGTTTTCCTAGATATTGAGTATTATTATAACACTACAAGAATCTGTGGATTTAGCGACCACAATTTTGCGACCACAGCATATGGTCGCCAATTGGCGACCATATAGTCGCAATTGGTCGTTAATGTAGACGTCGAAAACGGGCAAAAAATAAAAAAAAAAGTTACGACCATATGGTCGCTAACGGTGCGACCATGTGGTCTCCGAGTCAACTTGGTCGCAATAAATAGCGCGGTAAGATTTCCCGCTTAATTTCGCGACCATATGGACGTTAAATGTAGCGTCCATATGGTCGTTGGACGTAAGGCGACCATTGGACGCTACCTATAGCGTCCATATGGTCGCTGATGTGGACCAAATGTTTCGGCGGGCAACATCAATTTTGGCGGGTGAAATCCCGCCAAAATGGCGACCACATGGTCGCTAAAAAAAGTATGTGGTAAAATCCGCGCCAATTCAGCATATGTACCGCAATGTGTAAAACCCTCATTCTCATTCTGCCACCTTCATACGACTTCATACGACCTCATTCTCATTCCGCCACCTTTCCGACAATTTCATCAAAGGTATGTAATTAAACCTTATTAGTCATATTTAATTCCTCCATGCTATCAGTTTTTACACAAATATTGTTGTATGTAAAAAGTATTCGTTTATCTAATTAGAAGAGATGTTGTTAATTAAGTAATCGTTAAATTCATATAGCATAGCAATCAGTTGTAGAAAGTTTTAGTGCACATAGGCTATATATAGCGACCAACTGGTCGCTATTCCGCGACCAAATGGACGCAAATTAGCGTCCAGATGGTCGCAAAGAGAGTATAGCGTCTAGTTGGTCGCTAATCTGCGTCCAAATGGTCGTCATATCCTGGATTATACACTGCAAAAGTCAATTAATTATAGTCTTATATTGAATTGCAGGAATAAAAAATGCGTGAATGGATGTACGTGCGTCATATGGATGGGTTTTTGCACAACGAGTTTTTGGCTGGCGTTCAGCAATTTATTGACTTCTGCAAAGCTATGCCGACATATGACCCATCCGAATTAAGGTGTCCGTGTCGGAGGTGCAAGAATAGGAAACTGATTCCTGTAGATGATGTGCATTATCACATAGTTAAGGATGGGTTTGTTCCGAATTATTACCATTGGGTTTCGCACGGAGAGACTGATGAAATGTTCGTTGCCTTGTTGGCAGAGTCTAGACAGTATGAAGGGTGTAGCAGTACTGATCCAACACAACCAGTATCTGGGAGGAATGATAATCGAATGGAGCAGATGGTGTATGATGGCTTTAATGCCCAAAGTCAGTACACTACTGATGATCCTGTGCAGACTGAGGGTATAAGGCATGAGCAGGGGGACCAATATTATCATGAAGCGCCCAATCCCGATGCACAGCGTATGTACGACATGTTGTCCGCTGCAAATATGCCATTGTGGCCTGGATGTGATATGACCCAGTTGGAGGCGGCGACTGAGCTACTTAGCATAAAGTCAAAGCTAAGGATGACGGAGCGCGGATACGACATGATCTCGGATTTCTGCGGTCGCGTTTCACACCCGGAGACCACATTACCAGCCACGTTTTACGACACGAAAAAACTGGTCGAGGGTCTCGGGCTTCCGTACGAGGCCATTGATTGTTACCCAAACTCTTGCATGATATATTGGGGTGCAGATGCAGAGTACGCGGCCTGCAAGATCTGTGAGTATCCGAGATGGAGGCAAGGCAAGTCAAAGCTCATTCCCTATCCTCGTATGTTTTACTTGCCAATAACTCCACGGTTGCAGAGGTTGTACGCATCGGTGGTGACTGCCGAGCATATGAGATGGCATGCAGAGCATGCACAAGATAGGGTGATGAGACATCCGTCTGATGCAGAGGCATGGAGGCACTTCAATGCTGCGTGGCCAGATTTTGCAGCAGAAACGCGAAATGTTAGACTAGGCTTGTGCACGGATGGTTTCAATCCGTTCGGTGCTTCAGGGCGTCAATACTCATGTTGGCCTGTGATTCTGACCCCCTATAACCTTCCGCCATCGATGTGTATGCGAGAAGAGGTTATGTTTTTGACGGTTATTGTTCTCGGACCGAAGAGTCCGAAGCAAAAGTTGGATGTGTATTTGCAGCCATTGATAGCCGAGCTGAAGAATTTGTGGCTTAATGGGGCATGCACATATGATGCATGGAGGAAGCATTACTTTGTCTTGCGTGCAGCTGTAATATGGACTATCAGTGACTTCCCGGCATATTCGATGTTGTCAGGTATGTTGTTCTAGACTCAACTTAAATAATGTCAAGTATATTATATGTATTCATGCATATATCATGAAGCTAGCCGTTAAATTTAATGTGTTGTACCAAATATATGTTTGTGTAGGCTGGAGTACTTCTGGGAAATACGCGTGTCCTTATTGCATGGAAGACACTGATGCTTTTTATCTAACCCATGGACACAAAATGTGCTGGTTCGATTGTCATAGGAGGTTTACCGAACATGATCATCGCTTCCGAAACAATAAGAACGATTTCAAGAAGGGTAGAAGGGAACGTCGTGCTCCCCCTGTACTCCGTGACGGATACGAGATACTAGACCAGATCAACAATATGGGTTTGATGAAGATAACTGAAGTGGGAGCCGAACATCATAATAAGACGGTTAGTAGAGGTTCGGGTTGGAAGAAGAAAAGCATTTTTTGGGACCTACCTTATTGGCCTAGTCAGCTGGTACGACATAATTTAGATGTCATGCACATTGAAAAGAATTTCTTTGATAATGTTTTCTTCACCATTCTCGATGTTCCGGAGAAGTCGAAAGACAAATGGTCAGCTAGAAAGGACCTAAAGAAATTGTGCAAGCGTCCGGAGTTGGAACCTGACGAGGAGGACAATAGGTACCCAAAGGCATGCTATGCACTAGATCGTAATGAAAAACATGTGCTTCTTGAGTGGTTGAGATCCGTAAATTTCTCCATTGTGCGTGTCAATGGGGATAGGGAGACAAGAACGGAATGGAGCACCACACCAAGAGAGGAATTAAGACTAGTCATAGCTGATTGGACACGATCTCCCGGGGAGCACCTCCAGGATTTAGCCGTTTTTTCTTGAACGACGACGACATCACTGCTCGGATTGCAGCTAGGGAGACGGCTGTGCAGCTTCGCGTGTTGGAAGGTGCTGAGATCCGGGCAGTTCATATTCCACGTAGAACATGAGAGAGTACGTCCATCACTGCTCGGATTGCAGCTAGTTGTTTGTAACTTGTGTTGTTTGATTTAGTTGTTTGTGAGTTCGTTTAATAAATGTATAAGTACTTAGGAAGCAAGTATTTGTAACTTGGTTTCGTTTGAGCCCTCGAACCAATTACTTTGTCCACTATAGCAATTTAAGCGACCATGTAGTCGCCAAGTTCTTAATTTAGAGACCGTGTAGTCGCCAAGTTCTTAATTTGGCGACCATATGGTCGTCACCATTAAAATTTTGGCAACCATATGGTCGCCATCCTTCGAATTTGGAGCTCGAAATTAGAATTTTTAGCGCGTATTTCAATTTTATTTCAGTTTAGCGACCAAATGGTCGCTAAACTGAATTTTTCGGCGCCATTTCCAAAAATAAGGGGGGAAATCCGAATTTTTGGGTTTCAGAGGTGGCGACCATATGGTCGCTATGTTGAGGACGGCCCCACTTCTTCATTTAATCGAATACGGCGACCATATGGTCGCCACCTCTGAATAAGACGGAGATCGCGTCTCCATCTTCTTCATTCTCAAACCCTTTCTCCGATTACGCCTCCTCGCTCTCCTCCTCCTCCTCCTCGCTCCGGCCCCCGCCTCCCCTCGTCCGGCCTCTTCGCTCCGGCCCTCGCCTCGTCTCCGCCTGCCTCTCCCAACACCGCCCTCTGCCGCCTCCTCTCTGGCCTCCTCCACCTCGTCTCCACCTCGTCTCCCTCCGCCTCGTCTCCACCTCGTCTCCGCCTCGTCTCCACCTCGTCTCCGCCTCGTCTCCCCTCGTCTCGTGAGCACAGCACGTCGCGGCACGCCTCGCCTCCGCCCAGCGCCACCGCAAGCCGCCTTCTCTTCCACCGCGCGCCTCCGCCTCGCCTCCGCCCAGCGCCACCGCGCGCCTTTCCACTGCCTGCGTCGGAGCTCCGCCCACCTCTCTCAGCCCGCAGAATCGTCGGCGCCTCCTCTCCGCCCTCTCCGCCATTTGCATGTAAGTGGTTGATTTTTATTTTGATTTTTGTTGATTTTGGTATTGATTTTTGTTGTTGTTGATTGAGAAATTGTTTGTTGAATTTGATTGATTGAGAAAATTGGTATTGTTTAGTTGCTGTTGTTTGAAAATTTTGAGAAATTGATTGAGAATATTAGAGAAATTGATTGAGAAATTTTGAGAAATTGGTATTGTTTAGTTGTTGTTGTTGATTGAGAAATTGTTGGTGTTGTTGTTGTTGTTGTTGTTGTTGTTGTTGTTGTTGTTGTTGTTGTTGTTGTTGTTGTTGTTGTTGTTGTTGTTGTTGTTGTTGTTGATTGAGAAGTTGTTGTTGTTGTTGTTGTTGTTGATTGAGAAGTTGTTGTTGTTGTTGTTGTTGTTGTTGTTGTTGTTGTTGTTGTTGTTGTTGTGTTGTTGTTGTTGTTGTTGTTGTTGTTGTTGTTGTTGTTGTTGATTGAGTTGTTGTTGTTGTTGTTGTTGTTGTTTGAGAAGTTGTTGCTGTTGTTGTTGTTGTGTTTGGATAGAGTTTGATGAATTGTGGAATTAATGAAGTTGTTTAAAATTGAGTTTTGTTGTTGTTGTTCATGTGTTGTTGTTGTTTAAGTTGTTCTTTAAGTTGTTGTTAGGGTTTGTTGTTTTGTTGTTTTAGTATCTCAGGAGGAGGACGACGTCGTGCACGACCTCCTCTTTCGGACGAGGAGGCGCACGATTCTGAGGTGACCCGCACAGACACACCTCATTTGTCCGACGACGAGGTTGCCCCCGCAGAGGGGTCCACAACCCCTACTCCGGCGCCCTCGGCGGGATCGAGCAATGGGCTCGATCTCAACCGCGTATGGGACCTTTCCATTCGCGGCGGAAGGTAATACTCAATTTATTTTAAATTTGTAAATTTTAAATAAAATGTTATAATGTCTTTTTGCGAATTTTCGCAGCTTGCAGTCGTCGGGAATGGTGTCGCGGTGGTCCACGCACATCATTACCGGCCAACCCGACGATAGGGCGTCGGAGTTCGACTTTGCCACCGCCGCATCAAAGGCGCGGTGGTTTGAGGCTTGGAGGGTAATTTTATTTTATTTCGCATTACGTTTTACATATTTCGTATATATTTTTTTTACTGACAATATTCCGTATTTATCGACTAATATTGTTGTTTTGTTGTTTTGTTTTAGACGCACTTCCAATGGGATGCCACGAAGCCAGATATGGACGTCGAGACGGTCCGGCTATTGTGGGAGAAGATCGCGAAGAAGCGATACGACGACAAAGTTGGGAAGAGTCGTTGGGCGGGGAAGAAGCCGAGCTGGATCAACTCTGCCGCTTGGGACCTTTGGGTGGCGTATTGGAACACGCCCGAGTACAAGGCCAAGTGTGAGCGTCAGAAGAGAATCCGGCATACAAATCCGGCGAACCACAACAGCGGTTCGAGGTCACACTTCGATACCATGCAACATTTGGTACGTTATTTTAATTTAAATTTATGTATTTTATTTTAAATTTATTTATAATAGTTTAATATACTTTTAATAAATATTAATACATGTTAATCATTCGTAGGAAACCCAACGGGGTCGTCCGATTACGCCTCTCGAGCTTCTCATCGAGACGCACACACAGGGCCCGGACCGACATTTTATAGACGACCGGTCCGCTCAGATCGCTGTAAGTATTTCACTTATTTCATTTGTTATTATATTTAGTTTATTATTTTTTTTATATGATTACGCTTTTTTTTAGGCTCGGACCCGGGAGATCCTTTCCCAGAGGTCCTCGGAGACGGGCAACACTCCGTCTTTTGAGGACGAGTGCGACGCCTTTCTGACGGCCGCTGGAGGGGTGGGCCCGGGTGGTGCTGTCTTCGGGCTTGGCTACGCCGCCTCCGAGTTCTATGGGTCACGATTGACGACGCCGCGTCGAGAGCCTCCTCGAGTGGAGCATTTGACGCAACGCAAAGCCGAGCTTACGACCGAAGTGACGGACTTGCGTAGTAGGGTCGCTCGGCTCGAGGAGTTCATGGCCCGGATGCAGCAAAATTTTGACCCGCAGCAGGGTGGGTCCCGTGGAGCAGACGGAAGTGATGCAGCGAACCCCGACGGAAACAACTAGATAGTTTATTTTAAATATTTTGTAATTAATTTTGTAAATATTTTTGTAAATATTTTTGGAATTAAATTTGAAAATATTTTGTTTTATGCAATTCTGATTTTTTTAAATTAATATAAATCAATTTGCGTAAATATTTTTTTTATTTTTTTATTAAATAAATGTTAGCGACCACGTGGTCGCTATATTGGCGACCATCTGGTCGCTATATGTGGCGCCAATCGGCGACCACGTGGTCGCCGCCCATGGCAACCATTTTGGTCGCATTGGTCGCTATAACGGTCGCCACTATTGTGGCGACTATAGGCGACCACGTGGTCGCCGCCCATGGCGACCACTTTGGTCGCATTGGTCGCTATAACCGGTCGCCACAATAGTGGCGACCATAGGCGTCCGTGGTCGCTACGGAGCGACCACATGGTCGCTATTTCTAGCGACCAGATGGTCGTTGTGGTCGCTACAGTTAGCGACCAGGTGGTCGCTGAGGCATTAGCGTCCGACCTTTTCGCGACCATATTTGGCGACCACAATATGGTCGCTAAATCGATTTAGCGACCACATTGGTCGCCAAATATGGTCGCTAAATCTCCAGAATCTTGTAGTGTAAATACTCTTTCCGTTGCCCTAAAATTATCTCTAGTTCTCCATTCGCGTCTACCAATCATGTTTATCAATTCACTCTCACATCGGGTGCGTCTCAACCCCTTGATCAACAAGGTTTCCGATACGAATCCACATTGGGTTCGTATACCCATCTTGCAATTTGCAAATTTGTAGGTACTGATGTTGTCAAAATTTGCAGTGTACCTTGGTTAATTAAATAAGATGTAATGGTTTACAGATCATATCATTTGTGTTTGTGTGAAGGAAGCTAAGACACATGTGAAATTTATGGTGGAATCTCTGGACGTGCCTCAACCGACCCATTTCTCTTTGTTGGTTGCTTGTTTGTTAAATGATGAAACAAACACCAACCCCCCACCAATTAATTCTCAGTTGGTGGCTTCACTAATCACTAGTGTGTTAAATATGCTCAAATTAATTATTCATCAATGGAACCACTAATGTCGATCAAATGGACGAGACGCGCAATTAATTAGATGGCTTCTTTGAGTATCGAAATCATTCGATTATATTCACACGATTTAAAAAATTACCCAATTACGTGCCAAACCTTGAAATATGTATGTATTTTCTTACTCGTTGCTAGTATTGAAGCGTAGGATAACTATTTGCCATTCTCTCGTAACTTGCCAGCTAGTTCACTCAAAGTACCACGTTGGTTTGAACTTTGAACAGCTGTCCAGTTTCTTCATCTGCGGGGTCATTAGACAGCTCCTATTGTCATATCTCAAACTTGCCGGAATCTCTTACTTTCACTTAAATCCAAGAACAAGATTTGGAGTTCATATATCTTCCAATGTAGCAATAATTAAACAATGAAAAAATGTTCAAGTGTGATCATTGCGAAATCCTATTTGGTACGTACTATGATTGGATGATCTTAGGGCCCACTATAGTAACTTGGAAGGCCCAACCATTCAAAACCTATAATTTGTCTTTCAAATTTTCCTAGTGCTTGTTTGATACGTGGGAAGTTCAATTCTTAGAAATTTAATTTATGTGAAGCAATTTATAAGAATTTGTAGATCATAAAAATTTAGAAAATATATCTACCCTAATACATTATAAAGTAGAACTCAAATCTGTTGTAAAATTTACGCCACCTGATATTTTTGAATAAATTAATGTGAAATTACATTTAATAAATATTGTAACAACTTATAGTATTCTTGCTATATATACTAAATAGATAACATGTTTATATAATTTTTTATGTATATAATTTTCTATCTATGGATTATGTATTAGTTTACTACAATAGAGAACATATTTATATAAATTTTATATACATAATATGATATTTTCTATATTTATTTAGTATTTTGATCTCTTAATAAGATTTAGGGTCTTAATATTTTTTTTATCTTTTAGCAAGGCTTGAGCTTCAAGTATAAAATTTATATCTATATAATAATATAATTTTAAATAATAAATTTTGTTATGTTGATATATTTTTATTTTGAGAAAAAGATATAATCTTATGTTGATGACAAAGATTATATGTAAATGTCAAAAAAAAAAATCGAATTTAAATTTAAATTAATAAAGTTATATTTTCTTTATCTTTGTATGCATTTATATTAAATATTTTTTCTTAAATCAAAGTTTGATAAAAAAGAAAGAAAGAAAAATTTACAAATCTTGATGAATACTTGCTTAAATTGAATTTTGAAAAAAAATTACATTACATTTTTCTTAATTTTCTTTTTATTTTATTTATGTAAATATAGAATATATTTTTTTTATCTAGCCCCACCTTTCATTTTAAATTTTTTTATCTCTATATTTTTTTGTAATTTAATATGGATGATAGGTTGATTAATACATTGAATTTTTTAGATTTTCATATACATTAATTTCATTTATATTTTATTCATTCATTATGTAAATTTAGTATGGAAAACAACTTTATAGATGGATTGAATTTTAAAAAATAATATATAGATAATTTTCTCTATATTTTATCTCTTAAATCAAGGACAATGTTCTCTTCTATACTAATCTTTATATTGTATTTTTCATATTTACAAACATTCTTATTATTATCGAGTAAAAGATAAGAAACCTAATATATAATTTTAATAAATTAACTTCAAAAAATATTTTAATAAATTATATTATGCTTTATAGATAACCTATCCTAATTATTATTATTTTTTATAAAAAACCAAGTATTTTATACATATTAATGTCTAAAAAATAAGAAAATATTATTTAAAAAATTCAATAAAAAGAAAAATCAATATTTTAATAATTTCAGTCTAAATTTGGACAAGATCTCCACAAATAATGGAAAAATAATTAAAAATTGTATTCAATTAAAATATGGAGTAAAATCTAAAAAAAATAATTTGTCTATTGCGTAATTTATTATGATATTATATAAATATATTTAGTATTTTAAATTAATATCGTAGAATTGTATAATTTTTTAGTAAAATTATCTCGTGAATATCACGGGACTTCAACTAGTTTGGTTAAAAATCTATTTCTTACCATGAAATTATGTTAGAAGAAAATTTTACCCGCATTCCTAGGTATTTACATTACTTTAAAATGCAGGAATCGATAAATTCATGAAAATTTTCAATATCTAATCTTCACTTAAATGCATGTATTTGTTTGACTTTCTAAAGTTTTTTAAAGTTCAAGTAAATTTATTTCATAATTTGATTGATATCTTCACTTAAATGCCTCGTTTAGTCCCTTTCCTTTCCAAACCACAGATTTGCTAATCAACAGAGCCCAGCATAGCCTGGCCCAGCCAAGAACAGCCATAGTATAATCAAGGCATTTCAGAAATTACCCGGCCCACTATTGAAGGGGGAGGTTTCAGCGTTTTATGTTTCCTAAAATCCAATTTTTCTACTGAAGGGAGGTCCAGTTCGATGCTTTAAAAGTGATATGAGTTGAAGCTGATGATTATATTGATTCAATAATTGATGCTCATTTTAGCAGTTGATTTTAGGAGTTATAATTATTAGCTTATGTTTGTGAAAAAATATGTAAGTGTTCAGTACACAAAGCTGATTGAGACTAATTTTATAAAAAAAAATGGATGTAAAACGATCAAAAGAGGTATATTAAAAATTTAAAGATTTTCCAAAAAATTAATTTCAAGGGCAATTGAAAGAAAAACTCGAAAAAGTATCCATAAGCTCGGATAAGATTGGGAGGGGTTGCTCAAAATTTGGGTGAAATTTAAACTCCGATGAAGTCCCATAAGCTTGAGTAAGCTTCGTCAACTCTCTACGTCAAACAAACAAGACCGATTTTTTCTTTTTTTAGCTTAAGTTTGAATAAGTTTGGATAAACACAAAATAAACACTGACGAATGGACCTTTAAAGTAAAACATACCTGAAAACCTTACAGTAGAAAATACCATTGTTATTAAAATCGAGATCCGGATCTTAAAATCGTGAGATCCTACGATCCCATATGGGATTTTGATCGTACATTAAAATCGAAATTTGTTAAAATCGTTATAGAATCGTGTTAGAATCGTATAAAATCGTGTAGAACCGTATTGGGTCTCATGAGATCCTGTATAAAATCGTAAGATCCTACCCAGTTTTTTTACTTTGAGCTTATAAAATTTATTTTAGCACCAATTAGCTTAATTATTAGTGAAATTACATCCCTTAAATGTTCATATTGTCTCTTTTAACCTCATTTACCTCCCAATTTTCATCTTTCCGACCCCCAATTGTTGAATTTACAATATTTTTCTCTTAATAATGGCCCATAATCTTTCCTCGATTCTTATTATGTGAGCATATATATTTTTAAATGTGCTTCTTGTGCATATATAAGTTTGCAATGTCAATTTTTCGGCATTATGATCATTAAATTTTAATAAAATTATATATTTTTTTGTTTTAGTGCCTATATTTTTTGTATCATATCTATATTTATTAGTGTGTATTGTATATATTAGAGTTTCCTTATATGTAATTTATGTAATATTATAGTTGCCTTGTTTAGCAATTAGGGTTAGCATAGAACCTTGTATATAAACTTGTTTTTACGTTAGTCATAATCGGGTTTTCACACCACAACATTCTTTATGGTATCAGAGCGACGAAATTTTTTCCGATCCAAAACCTAATTAGGGCAGCCTCACGCCGCCTCTCTCACGCCGGAATTCCACCGGTGTTGTCGTTCAATTTTGTTCAATCTCTGTGTCATCTTTCTCGTGCTCAATCATGCCGGGGAAAGAGGAAAATCTCAAACCAAACTCACCGTTCTATCTTCATCCGTCGGATCACCCCGGAATGAAGATTTGTCCCGTGGTTCTTAAGCAAGACAACTACCAAGAATGGGAATTGTGTATCCGCAATGCGTTTAGGGCAAAGCGGAAACTCGGTTTCATCGATGGATCCATTGTAAGGCCAGACGACTTGGACGAGATGGAAGATTGGTGGAGCGTTAACTCCATGCTCGTCGGGTGGATCATTCAATCCATCGAGGAGTCCATCCGTTCCACGATTACATACTATGACTCCGCTAAAGAGTTGTGGGAGGATTTAAAGCAGCGTTTTTCGGTCGGAAATGGACCGAGAGTTCATCAACTGCGATCCGATCTTGCTCGTTGTGTTCAAGGGGGCAAGAGTGTGGCTGATTATTTCGGATGTTTGAAACGCATCTGGGATGAATTGTCGAACTATGAAAGCTTGAGGCGATGCACTTGCGGTAAATGTGAATGCAAGTGGGCCGATGACATCACACGGGAGCGCGAGGAGGAGCGCATCCATCAATTTCTTATGGGGTTAGACGACGGTTTTGCCACGGTTCGATCGTACATACTGGCGCAAGAACCCTTGCCGAAACTCAGCAGGGCGTATGCCATGGTGGTGGCGGAAGAGCGCCAACGTACTGTTATCGCTGGGCGTGAAAATCGGGCCGTTGTTGAAGGGGCTGCGTTCGCTGCGCAGTCGGGCAAAGGAGGCGCTCGGCGTTACGATAATGCAGATCGTGGCGCCGGACATCGCGATCAAGGGTCTGCTCGTGGCGAAGGCAGGCGCCAGGGGGAGCGGCCACACTGTACTCAGTGCAATCAGGTTGGGCACGAGGCTCGGACCTGCTATCAAATTGTCGGGTACCCGAGTTGGTGGTCCGCTGATCGCATTGCGCAGTACAAATTGAGCTTGGCTGGTGGCGTCGACAGCAGTACTGTGGAGCCGAGATCCGCAGGCGCGAAGAAAAGCGGCGGGCGAGGCGTCGCCAACGTAGCACAAGATGGCGAAGGATTCGACGCTGGTTCGGGTCCGTTCGGAAATTTGACAGCGGCTGATGTGGCTGGTACCGGGCTGTCAGATTCTCAATTTCAGCAGTTAGTCAGTATTGTTAATTCTAAGTCTGGTTCGTCAAGCAACAATCCTGGTATGTGTTCTAACTGGATTTTGGATACTGGCGCCTCGTTTCATATGACGGGGGACTGCTCTTTGCTTACTGATCTTAAAACTGTTGAGATTTCAACTATTTTGTTGCTAAATGGTTCGACTACTACTGCTTGTCAGGCTGGAATTGTGCGTTTCAGCAATCGTTTGATTATTCGGGATGTTCTTTATGTTCCTCAGTTGACTTGTAATTTGATATCTTGTGCTCAATTGTTGAAGCATCAAAATTGTATTGTGAAAGTCACTGATAAGCTATGCATTTTACAGGATCGTACTACGATGACCTTGATTGGAGCGGGTGAGGAGCGAAATGGGGTCTACTGGCTACGTGTGGCAACCAAGACAGCGCTTGCCTCACGGATTGAGGCCGATTCTGCATCCCTTTGGCATTCCCGTATTGGTCATCCTTCCTTTTCCGTACTTCAGCAGTTACCTAATGTTAAAATAAATGGTCACTTAGACCCCTGTGATAGTTGTCATAGGGCTAAGCAAACTAGATCTACTTTTCCAATTAGTCAGTCGAATTCTGCACATTGTTTTGATATTGTTCATTGTGATGTTTGGGGCCCTTATCGGACCCCCTCTGCCAGTGGTGCTCGTTATTTTCTGACATTAGTTGATGATTTTTCTAGGGGAGTTTGGATTCATCTTATGATTAATAAGAGTGAAGTTGCTTCTTTGATTGAAAATTTTTGTGCTATGACATATCGTCAGTTTCATAAGCAAGTTAAATATTTTCGTAGTGACAACGACACTGAATTTACTTGTTTGCGTTCTTATTTTGCTCAAAATGGCATTGAATTTCAAACATCATGTGTTGGAACTCCTCAACAAAACGGTAGGGCTGAAAGAAAGCACCGGCATATTTTGAATGTTGCTAGAGCGCTTCGTTTTCATGCTCATCTACCTTTAAAATTTTGGGGTGATTGTATTTCAACTGCTGCTTATTTAATAAATCGTACTCCGACTCCCCTCCTTCAAAACAAAACTCCTTTTGAAATTCTGAATGGTCGGTCGCCTTGCTTTGATTGACTTCGTGTCTTTGGATGTTTGTGTTATGCATCAACTGTTCCTCGTCTTTCCGATAAGTTTGCTTCTAGGGCTAAAAAATGCATATTTTTGGGTTATCCCAATGGTCAAAAAGGTTGGAAAATGTATGATTTAAAGACTCATGAACGTTTTGTATCTGCTGATGTTACATTCTATGAAACACATTTTCCTTTTCAATCCCCTTTGCTTGCCACTGCATCGTCTAGTGCAGAACCACACCCGTCTATTTATGACACTTTCCGTGACCCGTTTTCCCCATCGCAGACGGACGACAGGGGGAGTGGGGTTCAATCTCCTTCTGTTGCCGTTCAAGACACTCACCTTACCTCCACAAATGCCCCAACGCAGAAAGACGTTAGGGGGAGTGGGGTTCAATCTTCCTCTGATTCTGTTCAAGCCGATTCCGTTCCTAGCTCCACATTAGCCTCACCGCAGACAGTTGATGGGGGAGGTGGGGTTCAATCCTCTCCTGTTGCTGTTCAAGAAATACCTCGCCGTTCTACCCGAGATCGGACTCCTTCTATGAAGTTAAGAAGCTACATTTGCAATACTGTGCGTGGTTCTGTAATCCCATCGTCTCCTTCATCTCAACCGTCTCGGTTGTCAGGTACATCCTATCCTATAGCTGATTATGTTGATTGTTCACGATTTTCGCCTGCACATGTTGCTTTTATTGCTGTTGTTCAGTCTATTCCAGAGCCTACCTCTTTTGCTGCTGCTGCTTCTGATCCGTTATGGCAGGCAGCTATGCAAGCTGAGATTGATGCTTTAAAGCGCAATGGAACTTGGACTCTTTCTGATCTTCCTCCTGGCAAGAAACCCATTGGCTGCAAGTGGGTGTATCGAGTTAAGTATAAATCTGATGGTACTGTTGAGAGGTACAAGGCTAGGCTAGTCGTTCTGGGCAATAATCAGAAGGCTGGTATTGACTACAAGGAGACGTTTGCTCCTGTAGCCAAAATGGTTTCTGTTCGGACTTTCCTTGCTGTTGCCGCTATTCGGAATTGGGAATTGCATCAGATGGATGTTCACAATGCTTTTCTGCATGGTGATTTGCATGAGAAAGTCTATATGCGACCTCCTCCTAGTTTTTCTAGTGTATCTGGCAAGTTCTGTCGGCTGAATAGATCATTGTATGGACTCCGTCAGGCTCCTAGGAACTGGTTTGCCAAATTGGCGAACGCTCTGCGCAGGTTAGGGTTCACTCAGTCCCGAGCTGATTATTCATTGTTCTCTTTTAATCGTTCAGGAGTTTGTCTTCATGTTCTGATTTATGTTGATGATCTCATTATTGCTGGTAATGATTCTGCTGCTATTGCCAAGTTTAAAGCACAATTGAGTTCTTGTTTTCATATGAAGGATCTTGGTGTGCTTAAGTATTTTCTTGGTATTGAGATAGCCCGGTTTGCTGAGGGTTTGTTCTTGACTCAGCGGAAGTATACTCTTGATATTTTGTCTGAGGCTGGTATGCTTGCTAGCAAGCCATGTGAGTTCCCTATGGAACAAAATCATAAGCTTGGTCTTTCTTCTGGACCATTATTTGAGGCTCCTGATAGATATCGACGTCTGGTTGGACGGTTAATTTACCTGACCATTACACGTCCTGAGATATGTTTTTCAGTTCACACTCTTGCTCAGTTCATGCAAGAGCCTACTGTGGATCACTGGGATGCTGCTGTTAGAGTTCTTCGGTTTCTTAAGAGTCATCCTGGTCAGGGTGTCTTCTTATCTTCCAGTGGGAATTTATTTTTAACTGCTTATTGTGATTCTGATTATGCGACGTGTCCTCTCACACGTCGTTCTGTTATTGGTTACTTTGTTCAGCTTGGTTCTTCACCGGTTTCTTGGAAGACAAAGAAACAACACATTGTCTCCAGGTCATCTGCAGAAGCTGAATATCGTGTTATGGCAAGCGCTTGCTGTGAGCTTATTTGGTTGAAAGAGTTGCTTCGGTCGTTGGGCATCTCTCATTCTGCTCCTATGCGCTTGTTTTGTGACAGTCAAGCTGCTCTTCACATCGCTGCTAATCCGGTATTTCATGATCGGACAAAGCATATTGAAGTTGATTGTCACTTTATTCGAGACCTTTTACTTGCTGGCACTATTCGGACATCTCATATTAGTACAAGGTCTCAACCAGCGGATATTCTCACCAAGGCCCTCGGCTCTCATTAGTTTCATCTTCTTTTGGGCAAGTTGGGCATTCGAGATCCCCATGCTCCAACTTGAGGGGGAGTATTAGTGTGTATTGTATATATTAGAGTTTCCTTATATGTAATTTATGTAATATTATAGTTGCCTTGTTTAGCAATTAGGGTTAGCATAGAACCTTGTATATAAACTTGTTTTTACGTTAATCATAACCGGGTTTTCACACCACAACATTCTTTAATATTATATTAGTTTTAGTGATATTATAGGATCTTACGATCCTACGATCCGATTTTACGATCCGGTCCACAAGACCTTCCATGATCCGATCCTAGAATCTCGATTTTAATAACATTGGAAAACACCAAATAATTTTTTAAATAAACAAAGTGAGTTTGGTTCAAATGAGGAGCATGCTTAACGTGAAAAATAAGGAGTAATTATAACCCTTGGATTAGTTTGATCAAACGGTAAAGATATTAGCCCGTACTCACGCGTGTTCTCCCTCCTCCTCCTCCCAGCCACCGTTTCTCACTTATACTACCAAATTAAGCCTTTCTTTTATTTCTCTATTTCACAATCTTAACCATGGTGGGCCCAACCACCCCCCTGAAAGTTCCAATGCACAATTTATTTATTTATTTATCTCTCTCCTTAAGTATTTTTTTTAATACAAAGAGCCTCTTTCTTGTATTTGTATTTTTTGTAATTTTCATTATATGTACTAAATTAAGTGTTTGTATTAGTGAAGAACATTTTAAGTTAGTAAAAGTCCATTTCAAGTTATTTCCTCCGTTCAAAATTATTTTTCATTTTAGAGATTGTCTAAAAAAATTAAGAAAGTACGTGATTTAACTTAAATAATCTCAAATTTATGTAATTATTTTTACTTAGTAAGGGTAATTTTGAAAAATGGGTACAAATATGTTAAATGACAAATATTGTTGATAGAACAATCGGCTAAATGGCAATTAAATCTAAATGAAAGGTTTAGTTAAAGTGAATTGCAATTAAGTTAAAGCAATTGTCGAATCAACTGTCTCCGTGATTAGTAAAGTACATTTGGAGTTCCAAAAAGTATATGTCAAATTAAGTGCTTTTGTGTTTAGGAAAAATGTATTTCAAATAAGTAAAACTACATGCCAAATTAAGTGTCCATGAGTTTTTTTAAGTGCATTCCAAATTAGTAATAGTGCATCACAAATTAGTAAAAATGTATATCTAATTAAGTGTCTTTGTCTTCAGTAAAAGTGCATTAAGAATCAATACAAGTGCATTCTAAATTACAAAAAGTGAATTCAAAATTATTAAAAGTGCATCCCAATTAAGTGTCTTCATATTTAGTAAAGTGTATTCAAGGTTAGTAAACGTGCATTTAAAATTACTAAAAATGCATTACAATTTACAAATAAATAAAAGTGCATGCCAAATTAAGTGTTTATGCGTTTACTAAAAGTGTATTTCAAATCAGTAAAAGTTCATTTCAAATTTGTAAGAGTGCATTCCAAAATATTAAAAGTGCATATCAAATTAAGTGCTTATATATGTATTTGGTAAAGTGCATTTCGAGTTAGCAATTGTGCATTCCAAGTTAGTAAAAGTGCATTATAAACAAGTAAAAGTGCATTCCAAAATATTAAAAGTGCATATCAAATTAAGTGCTTATATATGTATTCGGTAAAGTGCATTTCGAGTTAGCAATTGTGCATTCCAAGTTAGTAAAAGTGCATTATAAACAATAAAAGTGCATTCCAAAATATTAAAAGTGCATATCAAATTAAGTGCTTATATATGTATTTGGTAAAGTGCATTTCGAGTTAGCAATTGTGCATTCCAAATTAGTAAAAGTGCATTATAAAAAAGTAAAAGTGCATTCCAAAATATTAAAAGTGCATATCAAATTTATATGTATTCGGTAAAGTGCATTTCGAGTTAGCAATTGTGCATTCCAAGTTAGTAAAAGTGCATTATAAACAAGTAAAAGTGCATGCTAAATTAAGTGTGTTTGTGTTTGTGTTTGGTACAAGTGCAATTCAAATTAGTAAAAATGCATGTGAAATTAAGTCCCTTCATGTTTAGTAAAAGTGCATGCTAAATTAAATCATTTTGTATTTAGTAAAAGTGTATTTGGCATTAGTAAAAGTGCATTCCAAATTAGTAAACGTGCATCCCAAATTAGTAAAAGTATATGTCGAATTAAGTCTCTCTATATTTAGTAGAAAAATGCATTTTAAATTAGTAAAAGTGTATTCCAAATAAATAAAATTGTATCAAATTAAGTGAGCATCCACTTTTAGGGCATCAACATACACTAAATGCCCATTTCTATCTAACATTTTAAGAAAAGACAATGTTTGTTAAGCTTAAATAATAAAAATATTATATTTATAAATAACTTACTTATTTTTAAAATTTAGTAAAATTAAAAATTTCTATCGATATGTAAAAATTATAATATAATTTTATCACATTTTAAACTAAATTTAAAATTATTAAAAATAATTATTTATTTTAATATTTTTTCATTTCAACACAAGGTGTGCACAATATATTGTACAAGAATATAAAAAGCAAAATGTTTACATTTTAATAGATTTATACTTATGGTGCATGAATATGTCCTTTTTTTATTTTATATATTAATTATTTACAAATCTATATTTCAATGTGTATAAAAATATCACTGTAAATTTAAAAAATAGCTTGATTTTGTTTTGAAAAACATAAAGAAGAAATACTTTTTACTTGGAAAAATGGTGATTAAAGTTGTGGTAGGAAACTAAGAACCATGAAAAAAGATGTGATGAATACAGTGGTGGGAGTGTGGGACCATAGAGAATGAAAGTAAGAAAATTCCTCTATTGTGTAAGACAGTGCGTAATTAATTCTTAAATAAAAAAACAGTGAGGAATTAATCTAATGGAGAACACGCATATTGTACTTAGAGGGAGAGATCACACATATACGGGCTACTATCTCAACCGTTTGATTTAATTGATCCAAGGGTTATAATTACTCTTTATTTTTCACGTTAAGCATACTCCTCATAAGAATCAAACTCTAAACAAAGTTAACTTACCAAAAAACTCACCTACCCAAAAACCTTCTTAAAAACCTTTACTTCCTCAACAACCTTATTTTGTTGAATATACCTTAACTCTTTTTCATTTGAACCAAAATTTAAAATGCACAATTTCCCATTGGCCGATATATAGCAAGATTCTAGTTAAACTCGTCATGGGGCTATCACGGTCGCCGAAGATTTACCCCGACCGCGGTTAGGGCTTCCGCGACCGCGACAATTTCCGTGATCGTTGGAATTCTCCGTGTCATCAAAGGCTGAGTCACTGAACTAAGGATGGTCCATGGCTCGGGCCCTCTTACGCGGGGGTGACTTGTGTCAATCGCCCCTTTATCGACCTTTAGGCACGTACTCTACGATCGCTCTCGTAGTCAACTTGCATACCATCGGACTCTTCATCAATGCATACCAGCTCAGGACCACGATGGTTATCGGCGAATTCGATAACGCCAGCGAGCCATTGATTGGTTCTTTCGATCTCCGATTCACTGACAGGGTGCTTTCCTTGAACTTTATCGAAGGTATGCTTTAACCTAGCGATCTCATCTTCCTCCTCGGCGGTGGTTTATACCCCATTCCCATTGTTTGGCCCAGATGCCAAGGATACGCGAGCTTCACCACATACGGAATTGAACGCGACGTTGCTCGATTGACCATGCTCGTAGCGGGGGCTGACGGAAGTAGAATTCCACTTCCGGATTAGGGCTGGTGTGAGCTATGAGATGCGCAGTTGTGCTCAACCGCATTCACGACTTTCTAGGACGCAATCACGACATTCCAGACTTTCCGTGACCGCGGTTACCCGTCCTAGTTCGTGCGATGGCCCGCGATTTTGCTTCAATTGTTTTCGGATTCAGTAATACGCATATCTTAACCCCACAGATGGTCAAATACACAAATCCATCATATTTGGACTGTGTAACGTTACGACCATCGATTCTATCACTCGACTTGGTCCTTGACGGCTCGCACGATGAGTGGTCGTGCTTTCGAGTTGGGTCCGGTCACAGTTAAGATCGTTTTCAAGCAAGGTGTTTTGCTTAGTGAGTACTAAGGTTCGATCCTCCGAGCGATTTTCGGAGTTCGCATGACCGGTGCGTGCTAGGGTTCAATCCTCCGAGCGAATATTGGAGTTCATGCGATCGCGGTCTTCTATGCCACGGTCACGATGCTCTATTCCGCGTCTGCGGTTTCACTCGTTGTGGGCTTCGCACCCAATTTCGCTTTGTGTGATTGCCCCATGACTACGAAAAGTCACTTCTTGTTCTTCTTGGATCGATTCGAACACCATAATTGCGTGGATCGATTACTCGTTTCCCACAAACGGCGTCAACTGTTAGTGCACAAAAATTCGTCTTAAATGCATTAATCGAATTCTCCTCACAATTCTTCTCTTCACCTTCTGTTTGAAGCTCCTCTTCAACCTATAATCTGCAAAACAATGGACACATGGGGTGGGATCCTCCCAATCCACCTTCGATGCCTAAGTCAAAAGAGTAGTTTGTCGATTGAACGTAGAGGTAAAGGATAAGCCTTACGAATGAGTTTAAGCGAGAATTGAATGTACTTACCATACATGGAGAAGACATGTATTTATATTGGAGGAAAGGGAGAGAGGGGCCGAAATATCTACCCTCTAGAGCCGACCAATCATGCTAAGGCCTAACAAGTAATTTTTTGTTCCCAATCCACGCGGGAATTCTATCTTTTAATTAAGATTGAATCCTCAATTATAAAGAATACTTACAATATTTAATTTTATAACAAACATATATTTTACCACAATTAAAGACCTTATTAAAAGCAAAAGATAGTATATAAATAAAAATACTTTTTTGGCCGATAATAACGAAAATGATAAGATAATTAATTTACCCCTTAGTGTTTGTTTTAGTGCTCCTAACATTTGAAGGATGGTATGGTCAGTACTCAGTATGAGTGATAATGTCCCTTGTTTATTGACAGTGGAACAAGATGTACTCAAGATCCTCATGTAATAAGTGATTGGCTGATTGCATTGGGTGCATGGTAGGGTGACTATGACATGTCTCTTATGTAATCTTGCTCTTATATGGGTAAGGTATTATATACTATTTTCATAAGAAATTTTTGATTTTTTGCTGGGATGGTGTTGGGACCTCTGGTTCCAAATATTCGAACAACGATGTTGTCTCCAGTTTTGATAATGACAAATATCATATGGGAACTAACGATTAAACTCAAGTATTGCAAGAGAACTCCATGTTTAACAAATACTCTCTAGAAGGGGAACGCTAAAGGAACTCAGGATCACATGAAAGCAAGTTCATATCAAAGGAACTCAGAAGAGAGCAGTTCCCCGCATATGGGAACTCACATGTGACGACGAACCGTGTAGCGCAAATCGTGGGATCCTGTCTTGGACAAAGCGAAGGCACAATCTGAGGAACAGACTGGGACGAGTGATCCAACGTTCCGATTGACATTTGAAGTTGACTAGTTTCAAATCAAGTCACATGTAAAGATTGACAAACTTGGCATGCAAGACAAAGGGCATTTTGGACAACAAGTAAAATGAAGATATTATCCCAAGTTCAAAAGAGTATAAAAGCCAATGAATAGTGTTTGGAATAAGCACTTCTCCCATAACTCAAAACCTCATACAAAAAGCAAGAAAGACGTTGAGAACGTGAAGAGAAGTCCCCGACGATGAGTGTTCGATCTTGGCAACGACGAATCCAAGTTCCCAGGAGTAAGGGAACTGTGACAGTGAGCTCAATGTGTAAGGTTTGATTTATTTGTGTTTGGTTGAGTTGTTCGCTTAGGAACTAGGTTGAGAAGACTTGTTAGTGTTGCTAGAGTTAGGAAGAACTGCTAAGAACAAAAAAGTGTAAGTCTTGCCTGTTGTAACTAGGGAACAATCAATAAAACAAATAGATCGTTCAAAATCCTCCAAGCGGAGGTAGAGGTTTACCCACACAGCTAGTTGGTTGTCGTGGGATTTCTCTATAAAGGAACTATGTTTTTTACTTTCTGTGTTACTTGCGATTGTTTACTTCCGCTGCCTTGGGAACAGCATAACCGTCAATTCCCAAGTTCTTACTAACGCACGTCGATCCAATATTTTTAGTAGGAGGTTATGTTCTCAAATTCATTGCGGATCCATAGGTGTCAAGCTATTGTTTTGGTTGATCATTTATGTGTTAATGGAAAACTATTTGTTACGGTTTGGGCCCTAGTATAGCTTGTTCGGGATGTAGTTGATTGGTATATATGCTAGTTTAATTTGGTTATATGTATATGCTTGTTTGATTGACACTTTTTTTTTGTCATTATTGATTTTTACATAGGCCGACACGTATATCATTTTATAATAGAGAATTAGTCTTGATGAAGTGATGAGAAGAGCATGGTTGGTCCCGTTTCAGGTTTTCGTTAACTACTCCCTCCGTTAAACTTATAAATTTATCGTTTTAGAATTTGTCTTAAAAATTAAGGAAATCATTTGATTTTACTCAAATACCTTCAATCTTGTTAAGGTCTTTTACCTTAATTTATAACTTTATATGAATATTATTATTGGAAAAAATAAGTTAAAATAAGTCAAATGACAACTTTTATTGAACAAGAAAATCATACTAGAATGACAAGTTTAGCTTAATGGAGGGAGTATTACATTTTTATATTCAGAAAAAATACCTTATCATTATATATTATAATAGCTGACCGTTTTCGAGCCACCGTGTTGATTCTGACCCCACCTCATATTTAAAAATTTAATTTATATTCATATTATTTCAACTTTGCTAATTGATTTTCTATTTTTTCTATTTTTATTTTCCTTTGTAAATTATATCATCTTTCCCTTAATTTTCTTTTTGACTTATTCATGTAATATATAATATTTTTATGTTTAAAAAAATTCAATTTTTATTCATATTTTCTTATTAATTATCTTTTTAATTTTTTATTTATCATATTTTTAACGAATTGAATTTGATTGAAAAAATTATAAGACTTTACATTATTTTTACCTTCTTATCTATTTTTATAAATTATTTTTAAAATTGAGTGATTTTAATTAAAGTAATTTTATTTATATTTGTCATAAATAAATTATCATTAAGCAATCAAAATCAATTTGACAACTTAATGATTTTGGTTCCGTCCAACATTATATCAATTGTAAAGTTTTATATAAACGTTTTCTAACAAAAAAATTATTATTTATAATAAATTAAAATCCTATTCATTAAATAAATTAAGTATTTAAATTCTTATGGTCGTGCATGGCACGACGGGTATAACTAGTATTACCTCATTTTTAGGTTTTTAAAAATCTCTTAGTTTTAAAAAAAAGCTTAATTTTAACAAAATCCAAAAAAAACTTTAATTAAAAAGTACACTCATAAAAAGAATATTAATATAAATAATATTAGGATTATAAGATAGTAATAATAATATTCTTATTATTATTATATCATTAAAATATTTTTTAAAAAAAATTGATATTATTACGTGTGTGATGTGTCTGATTAATTAACTAGGGTAATTATGATTTTGCTTTTGATAGATGTCGGCAATAAAATTATTACAATATCTTTTAGTTAGGATTTATTTCCTTAATTGTTTGGTGAGATGGGTCTATACATGAAACAAAACACACACATGCAAGATCGGTTAGGTAGCCATACCGCTCTCTGTCTCTCTCTTAGGGTTTTTTATTTGCAACTTTTATTTGGTTATTTCTTATGCATATTTACATGGTAGTTTTCGCTGATCGCATACATAATTAATCTTGAATCAATAGCATAAGATCCTGATCGAAATTGGTTTTTAGTGATCATTGCATGAGAAAATCGGAGATGTAAGTTGATCAGGAGTATTAATTAATTCTCTACGTATGCAAATTATTCAAGTAGAGGATTGAAATTAATTAGTTGGTTATATCAACTACATATGCATAATGGAAAAGCATAAACTTTTCCTTCAAAAAAGAAATAATAAGTATAAACTTTGATT
Organism: Fallopia convolvulus; assembly: GCA_964016875.1. Lineage (NCBI taxonomy): Eukaryota > Viridiplantae > Streptophyta > Magnoliopsida > Caryophyllales > Polygonaceae > Fallopia > Fallopia convolvulus. The sequence continues at coordinate 49,493,937 of OZ024732.1, read as the reverse complement.
GTAAATTTGATTGAATGAATATGTACTAATGTACAAATATGGTTATGCACGTTTATTAATTTTTGAATCGTTTCTTTTGTCCTTGTGAAGTATTTGATAAACTTGAGGCTAGAAGAAGTCTATTTGGGATGGACATGAAAGCCGAAGTTGGCGACAATTTTTTCACGGGCTTACGAGAAGTGGAGGTAAATGCAAATCATGGAATTTCTTCTTTATACAATTTGACAAATTTTAATAAATTAATGTATGTTATGATAGTAAGTAGTAAAAGATTGAAGATAGACATGATATGCTTAATTATTTATATTTATCGCAAGTCTACGTATCTATGAAGGGATTTTTTAGATTAACTTGTCTATTTATCGTTACACTTTTGTGAAGGAGTATTTGTTGTTTCAGATTTTTTTTCCGTCATATTGGTCCTTTTTCCGTTATACACTAATCAAAAATAAATATTTTATTTCAGAATTTAAGTTATCTTGGAATACAACATATTAACCAGATAAATCTAGATTTACTCTAGTATTTTTTAATAAATACTTACATTTTTTTGAGCAGTTATAAATACTTGCATGTAACTTGTTAATATGTGATGCGGTATATGTGCATGTCATTAATTTGCTTTAATGCATAGATGCTCAAGAAATAAATAATAATTGTCGTATACGATCGAATATCTATTGAAGTCATAACCACTATAAGAATTTTTTTTTAAATCTAGATTTATCAATTTAGTTTTTGTTTGCACCGTTTTTTAGGATTTTTTAATTAGTCCATAATATAAATACATTGAGAATTGTTGGGTTTTCGATCTCAGATTCAATTTTTTATATTATATTATAGATGACAAAACTAATAAATTCTTATATTATATGCAGATGGATTCGTTTTACAATAATTTCTTAGTCTACGACGATAGTATGGATATGACTATCGATAAAGAGTGTAACGCTCTTTTATTCGAAATTTGTAGCGCGTTTGCAGCTGATGACGACAACAATCAAAATATTCCGGTAAAACACGGGATCGGAAAACAACAAAAATTAAATAAGGATTTGGACGAGGGAGATGAAGAGAAGGAGGATATTGAAGACCAATTGCCGAATGAACTAACATGCAATAAGTATGGGAATCACGGGATTGGAAAACAACTGAAATTAAAGGATTTGTGCGAGGGAGATGAAGAAAAGGAGGATATTGATGACCAATTGCCGAATGAGCTAACATGCAACAAGTATGGGAATCAAGGGATTGGAAAACAACTGAAATTAAAGGATTTATGCGAGGGAGATGAAGAGAAGGAGGATATTGATGACCAATTGCCGAATGAGCTAACATGCAACAAGTATGGAAATCACGGGATTGGAAAACAATTGAAATTAAAGGATTTTTGCGAGGAAGATGAAGAGGAGGAGGATAAAAAAGAGGTAAAATATTTATCAAAATTAATTAAATTATTTTCCTTTAATTTTTTTAATAAAACCTAACCTATATAATACTTAGTTATAACCCACCAAAAAAAATACGTACAATGTTAATTAGTTAAGATTGATTTGTATCATTTAAAAGATCAATATATGACCAAGTGATTGATTTAATTATTTATTAAAGCATATTGATTTTTAGGATTTAGGATAAATCATACTTTGAAGGTGTATGATTTTTTAGGATTTAAGATCAATATATGACCAAGAGATCGATATGGCTAAAAGGCCTAGGGGAAGGTTCTAAGATTATGCTTAACATTTACTCTAATAAATATGTCTCATATTTTTCTACCAAAAAATATGACTCATGATTCAGCAAGAACAAAAGCCAAAGCCGAAGGTGAAGTCAACTGAAACAATACTAGCAAATAATGAAGAAAAGGTAAATATAAATTAATATATATTTATTTAATCATACCGTATAATATATGCATATAAATATGTTGGCATTCATCATACATAAATTTCTTGACTATGACAGCGGCTTAAGAATATGAGCCAACAAGAACTGCAGGCCAAGATGGAAGCTAGTAAAATGAAGCTCAAAACAAATTACCAAAAAACTTGTAAGTGCTTAATTGTCTCATTAATACATCAAATGAATTTAATTATTTGAAGTCATTTTGGGGTATACTTAAATTGTATTAATTTGCATGGTTGATCATTTGTTATAGTACCCACAAGGCATATAAAGATTGTGGACATGAAAAATCTTCCGGATCTCAAGCGCTTGAACAAGAAGAACTCCTCACTCGAGTCTAAACAATCCCAAACTCTATCATCGCGAGCTCCTAAAAGAAATTTGCAACAAGAATCCAGAGGTATGTACATAACTAATTATTAGGTGTACTTACTTGTTGCATTTTAGATGGTTTATATTTTTTTTGTATATACATTGCATGATTTGTTGCTTTGTTCTTCTTGTGACAGACTTTTATAAGAAGATGAAGATGACGTGCCAAAGCCGATTGAGATTATAGATTGATCGCTCGTAGGTGGATTTAGGTTATGTCTAGAGTTATAGATTAGGAGAACTACATGCAACTTGATCTCCAAGCACTAGGTTTGGGGTATGTAGGCAACCGGTACATAGGTTTTAGGTTTCTTTTGTTGCAATTGAGATGTTTGTAGATGAAGATATGTTAAAAGACATGGAAAAAAAATTGATTTAGTATTTCAAATTAATGTATTTGAAAAACAATATGTACAACATTTGTATTGGACAACTAGATATAGGTCTGTGCCGGTGCAGTTGCGATTCTATAAAAAAACTTCATTTGTAATTATAGTCTCAATATATGTTAAAATGTAAGCATATGTTTCTACATATAGATGGACAACTAGATGTAAGCATATCTTCTTCTGTTCTTGTATTTGGGAATTGTATATCTGTTTTGCCTAAAAACGAGAATTGGATAAAAGTGGTAACTATGTTTTCTTCTCAAGGTCTCTATCTCATTAGAGACCGGGCGATTATGATTATGATTAGTGGTGGAGTATAAAGATGACATCTTTTGAGTGTTTGTAGCAGGATTTGAAGGAGAGGAATCTAGACCACCATTGGAGTTCACAGTGTTAAGTTGGTGCAAAGCCTATTTATCAGCACATATAGATATAGAACTTGGTCTCTTAAGAATAAAAATGAGGAGGGATTTATACTAACCAAAATAAATTAGGAGATTCTTTTTCCACGTCTCAACAGAGAATGACCCACGAAAATGTCACTTTTAAGATTGCCACGAAAATGATAGTTAATCTTCTAAAGCATGTCCTCTCTTCGCTTGTTTCTCCAACTCAATCAAGCTTTATTCCGGGGAGACAAATTAATGATAATGTCGTTGTTGTGCAAGAGGTTACTCATTCCTTCAATTCGAGCACTTGCAATGGTAAACTTATGATGCTAAAAATCGACCTAGCCAAAGCGTACGATCGAGTCCAATGGGGCTTTCTTCGGCTTGTCTTACGTCGAGCTCAGTTGCCACCTTCTCTTGTGGAAGTGATTATGAGATGTCAAACTCGAGGGTCTATGGAGATGCTATGGAACAGAGTCAAATCTGCATCTTTTATTCCCTCTCGGGGCATTCGTCAAGGCGATCCCCTTTCGCCATACCTTTTTGTACTCTGTATGGAATATCTTTCTCATGTTATCCAGGACGTTGTTAGAATTGGAGGTTGGAGACCGATTGTTGAAGGCGGGGTGAGGCTCTCGCATTTATTTTTTGCTGATGATCTCATCTTGTTTGCTAATGCCACAACCCATCAGGCTGTCGTCGTCAAGAGTTACCTTGATTGGTTCTGTTTTTATTCAGGCGAGGTAGTCAACTGCAATAAAAGTAGTGTTATTTTCTCTAAGAAGGTTCCCATGGCTGACCGTGAAGCTATTAGTTCCTTCTTATTTATCCCAATCACAGACGATATTGACTCATATTTGGGGGTGCCTATTATTTGTGACCGAATGTCCAAAGAGAGATATTAGTTTTTGCTTGACAAGGTTGCTAAGCGACTCAGTGGCTAGCAAGCTAAATATTTATCTGCAGCGGGGCGGGTGACTCTTGCTAACTTTGTTCTTTCCAGCCTACCAATTTATACGATGCAATCCTCTCTGGTCCCTCGATCAATTTGTGACTCTATTGATCAAATGGTGCGCAACTTTGTTTGGGGTTCTACACAAGAGAACCGGAAAATGCATCTGCTTAGTTGGGACAAAATCGCTCATCCAAAAGGTGTGGGCGGGTTGGGTCTCAAGTCTATGAGATGTTAAATTCAGCTTTACTTGCTAAGCTGGGATGGCGGCTTTTGTATGATCCGAATGCTATTTGGAGTCGTGTTATTAGGGGAAAATATTGTAATAACCGTAATGACAAGTCTATGCTCCAACCTCAATCTTGTTCCTCATACATGTGGAAGGGTTTAGTTCATGGCTCGGAGCTGCTGTCCAGGGGTGTTGTTATGGCTTTAGGGAATGGCAAGAACACTTTATTTTGGCTTGATATCTGGCTGGATAATGCACCGCTTATTAATGTTGTTGTTGAAGTTCCCTGAATGAGAAAGTATGGACTGTGGCCGACTACTATACATAGGATGCTCATGGGTCGGGTCGGGTCGACCCGCGACCCGAAATTGCGGGTTGCGGGTCGACCCGCAACCCGCAAAAAAATTTAGTTTTGACCCGCGACCCGACCCGCAACCCGCAATTTCGGGTCGGGTCATTGCGGGTCGGGTCATTGCGGGTCGGGTCGGGTTGCGGGTCGACCCGATATTTTTATAAAAAAATAGTTTATATATTAATAAAATTATAAAAATTTACATATTTTTTAAAATATTGCGGGTCGCGGGTCGATCCGCAACCCGCAAATTGCGGGTCGGGTCAGTGCGGGTCGCCGGTGGCCCGACCCGTTCAACACCCCTAACTATACAACTAATGGGTGGAATTGCATGGGAGCGTCTTTCTGCGCTATTGCCGCCTAATCTATTGCAAAAAATGTCGACTTTGAGTCTCAAAGAGGATAATGAGGCAAATGACATGTTATATTGGCACGCCTCCCCCTCTGGTATCTTTTACACAAAATCAGCATATAATCTTTTAAATTCAACTAGCCAACAGATAGCTCGTCATGTTTGGTCTAAAATATGGTCACTTCCTATACAACAGTGAATCAGTCATTTTGTGTATCTCGTGGCCCATGGCTCAATTATGTGCAATGCTACTCGAGCCCGACGCCATTTAATTGCTTCAACTGCGTGTCCAAGGTGTACAACTGATGAAACTGCACTTCATCTTCTTCGCGATTGTCCGGCCATAGGCCAGGTCTGGCTTGCTTTGGCGAGGAATGCTCTTTACCATGATATCTGATCATGGTTGTTGTCTAACATCAGGAAATGTCACGTTTGGAGCTCGACTTTTGCAACTATGTTGTGGCATTCATGGAAAACACGGAACCAGCTTGTGTTCGATGGGAAAGATGAAGTGAATGTCTTAATGATACGGATTACGGACCCGGTGTGGACCGCGTATCGAACCCTTATTGGTCAAGGGGGTTGAACCTAATCCGGTGTGGATTCCGACTCGGGATAAACGTGGTTGGTAGCCACGGGGTTGAAGAATGATAATTTTAGAGCAAAGAGATAAATTAATTAACTGGTTTATTGATTGATTGATAGCAGCCTAACAACTTAAGGGTATTTATAACAACCCTGATATCTAAATAAGAAAAACCCTAATTGCTATAATATTGAAAAGATACTCTTACCAGAAAATAAAATAAAATCTCTAAATAAAAGGAAACAACATATTCTAAAATAAATAATTATAACTAATTAATATTATTGCGTATCAATTATCCCCCGTTGAGAATCGACTCGTCCTCGAGGCGGAAATCAGGAGGAGGTTGCGGAAGCGTCAATCAGATCCTCCAGGGTCGAACACAAATGAGTCGATCGATGCAAAGTGGTCGCCAAAATCACTAAACAAAACAGCAAAATACGCTCAGTCTTAAGCGTATGGCGTCTCCACTCAACCGAATACGCACCCAGGGCCACAACCCTAATTTTTGGAAGGGGGTCTTGGCGAGGCGGTGCATCAACGGTCGCGATGGGACGAGCCGCGGGTGCCGGGAATGTGGCCACGAACGTCGAGGGGATGGCCGCGGGCGCCGGGGGCCTGGCCTCGATCGCGGGGATGCTGGCCGCGGGCGCGGTTTCCACGAGCGCGGGCGCGGGCTCAGTTTCCGTGAGCGCGGGCGGGGGCTCAGTTTCCGCGAGCGCGGGATCTGTTGTCGGGGGCTCGGGCTCGACTTTGTTGGTTGTCGGGGCAGGGTTTTGCGGCGGCTCTTTCACAACTGCGGACTGGCGTTCCAATCGATCAAAAATCTGATGTATCTGACGACGACGATCCTCAGCTTCCATATCGATCTGACGGAGCTTCAACTCTAGATCCGACGGGCCAGGGTTTGGCGGCGTCGTGGTTGCATCTGCGAGAGGAATTCCAAGGCGAGAATAAAGTTGATCTGTCTGATGACGGTGAACCGCTAGCGCCTGGCGAGTTTTATGGATCTCCAATGATAGGTTTTGGATGAGTTCGCGGAGAGCGGGACGAACCACTTTCTTGCCTGTAACATCGGACATGATGATGGTAGAGTTCAAGAATGAAAGCACCAATTGATACGGACCCGGTGTGGACCGCGTATCGAACCCTTGTTGGTCAAGGGGGTTGAACCTAATCCGGTGTGGATTCCGACTCGGGATAAACGTGGTTGGTAGCCACGGGGTTGAAGAACGATAATTTTAGAGCAAAGAGATAAATTAATTAACTGGTTTATTGATTGATTGATAGCAGCCTAACAACTTAAGGGTATTTATAACAACCCTGATATCTAAATAAGAAAAACCCTAATTGCTATAATATTGAAAAGATACTCTTACCAGAAAATAAAATAAAATCTCTAAATAAAAGGAAACAACATATTCTAAAATAAATAATTATAACTAATTAATATTATTGCGTATCACTTAAGTTCAAGGGTTACTAATGTTTGCTCAGCATATACAGCTGTTAAATCGGCAATGTGCAGGGTTACTCAACTCGTTGAAGTTGCAAAGAGCGCCCAGACTTGGCCTCCCCCTCCGATGGGTTGGATCGCTCTTAATAATGACGCTATTTCGAAAGGAAATCCAGGGATCGCTAGTGGAGGAGGGGTCTTCCGAGATCATGCCGACCGTTTTCTCCAGGCTTTTTCATTCAAGATGGGAATTTCCGATGCACTCCAGGCTGAGCTTAGTGCGATTCATAAGGGCTTATCCATTGCCAAGCATTGTGGCTTTGATCGTGTTTGTCTTCAAACGGACTCTTCTCAGGCGGTTCAGTTACTTGCTCTACCTACGATTAAACCACACAAGGACTTCTTTCTGCTGAATGATTGCCATAAGCTCATTCATTCCACTAATTGGGAGATCAAGATCGATCATGCATATTTCACGTACTACGAATCGTGTTGCAGATGCCCTATCAAATTACTCTTTAAACATTACTACTCCTATTATTGAATTTTTTCATGTTCATCTATGTTTTTCTGAGCTTTTGGGTTTGTATGTACCATCTCCTGACTCTTTTATTCAATAAATTTCCGCAGGAGCACGTCTTCGTTTTCAGATTAAAAAATAAAGAAAAGAAAATAACCCACTATTTATTTCATAAAAATTTATAATTGTTCAATTCTCTCTGTGTGGTTTTTCATTATACCTACTCGTACTCTTTGTAGATGACTGACTAGAATTAAAATGCAATCATGCAAAGATAATCCAACATAGAAAACTAAATTTCTAAAGATACTTCAACAATGGATTGTGGAAAGCAATAAAAGAGGCCAAGAGAATAAATTTATATTTAAAGCAAAATGGGATTGGTGAGTCACTGAGTCATATATATACACATGACAAACAGACAAAAGAGTCCACAAAATTTATAAAATTTACAGCAAACGTGTAACGGATAACCACAAAAGAATGCTTCGGCAATGTTCAGATCTATAAACAGTGCCTGGAAAAGGATAAAAAAAAAGTGAGCAGTACCATAGTTAGAGGCAGCTGTAAACGAAAAGAAGCAACCCAACAAAATAACTCAAGGACTTTAAATTTTCTATGTTTATTTTAAACATTATGTGTAGTAGTGAACTGAATTCCTTAGCACGCACACACAAAACTGTGTTTAGTAGAGCACTGAATTCCTTAGCACCTCCTTTATACATGTCAAAATTTTATGCAGTATGACATAACTTGCACATTCTACATATTCGGTCTTGCAAATTTTAAAATATCAGTAACTTCTATTTTATAAGGAAAGAGATTAGAGTTTCGAGTTATCTAGATATCGAACGGCCTAAAATATTGCGTCACTCTCCGTCCCCTCAAAGGAGAAGAACATCGAAAAGATCAGATTAGTGAGATCTGGTTTAACTGCAGGATTCAAATAGCAATAAAGTCAACCACACCTTTGACTTCTTTGAAAATAACATTAAGTTCAATATCTCAGGGGCAGCTCCATATATGTGCCATCAAACTACTACACTAATTCACCATATGAAATTACTTACCTTGTAAGCGATAAGAATGAAAAACTTAGATAAAAAATACTAATTCAATTGTAGAACTCGTTCATTTTTTTCAGCCTACATACAACATTACTCAAGATGTAAAAATACAAAACTACATGTCCACACGTAAATCTATGATAATTATAATTTAAATAGACAGTTTTCATCTCCATCTTGTTCCTTGTAGCATATAAATGTAACTCGATTTAACCAAAAAAAATATATATAAATGTAACTCGATAGACGTGATTAAAAATTGCTTAGCACATAATATAATTTTTTTAAAGGATACTGTCCATAAAAGTCAAATCAAAAACCTATGAGTATTATCTTTAAAGGCTTAAACCGCTTAACTAGATCTTGGTGATAATACATAATATAATTAAACAAAAGTTCTGCTTGTGTAACATTTAAACAGCCTTGCCCTCTGGCCAGCACCAATACACACTGAAAGCTGCTTATATTTTGTGTGTGTGTGAACTTTTGGTTATTTATTTTTCACTATCAAATGACGAAGACATCTAAACAATATGGGTGTTGTGCTGATTGTTCTGCTGCCTCAACTACAAAGAAATATGAGACTGAATTCTGTCTGTAGTTTCAGCAACAGTGACTTTTTTTCCCTCAGGGTAGACAGAATTTACCGTTGTGCATCAAAACAATAACAGTAAAAAAAAGAAGAATTAGAAGGAAAACGACTTTCATCAAACTGTCAACTAGTACACTACACCATCCGATTTAATTTACTTCAAATCCCCAACTCCCAACAATACTACACTCAAAAAAAAAAATCACAACCTGAAAAAACTTAGGGAAAAAAAAAGGTTACCATTATTAGCCAACAAAACAACACTACTCAAATTCACCTTAACCACCTTCTCATGTCACTAGTTGAAGAAGGAGAGATTTCCCCACCAGCTAAGCTATCCGTACAACAAGAAGAATAGATAGATTGTTGCTCCACATACCCCAACGGCACTCCACTCACACTCTTGAAACTTGGACTCCTCAAACCATACCCTCCGTACGCCTCGGGGCCCGTTGGCGGGACCGGGTACGACAACCGCTTCTTGGCCGTCCCGACACCCCGGTCCCGCTCGGGAGTCGACGGCCTCTGCCTCGGGGCGCTCTGGGACCGTATCCGGGCCTTGGCCGACTCTGTCGCCGCCATGTAATTCGGTACATGCCCTCCATAACTTGGAATCCCGATACCGCCGCCAATCCCGCCACTTCGGAGACTACCAGCGTAGTGGTAGTTCGAGCGTAGGCTCGGGGTTTGAGACACGCCCGAACCCGAGTAGCCTCGGTCTTCTCGAAGGATCCGTGGGCTGGCAGAGCGGACTTGGATCGGCCTCGTTCTCGAGGGGGACGGTGTGACGGGGGATTGGGTGTGGGCCCGGTGGTGGCTAGGGGAGGCGGGGCGCGGGTAGTGGTTAGGGGGCGTGGCGTTTGAACGTCTCGGGATGTGGGAGAGAGGAGTGTGGAGGTAAGAGTAAGGGAGTTGGGAGGAGGTGTCGATTTCGACGGTCTTGATTGTGGGTTCGGATCGGGAGTGATCGACCGAGGAGCGCCCTTCCCATTGCCTTGATGTCATCCATCTGTCTAGCCATCTGGGCTTTTCTTGGTCTAGCTCGTCTTCGCCTCCTATTGAGCTTCTATCACTCCTCCACATCTGAATTTTCAGGTTATTCACAAAATGTCAATTTCCACAAGTCAGACCCTAAACAGGGGAATTGAGAAATCAAACAAAAATAACATGATTGGGCTTGTTTTTTTAGAGGTGTAACAGACTTTCACGTTAGCACATTATTGAGTGTTTTTTTTTTTTGGTAGAATATTGAGAGTGTGTTTGTATTACCTGAGATAATGCATTCATATGCATTATCTTAAGTAATCCAAACTCACTCTGGATTATCTTATCATGACTTATAGCTACTTTATCAACGTGTCTAACCGAATTTACTCGGATACTTTTTTTGGTCGAAATTGACTCAGATACTTGTTTAGCATTTATCAGTATATTCAGATATCAACAGCAAAATTGACTCAAAACTACTATGACAATCCTAATCAATCAACATCAATTTCACTAATGTGGCAGCTTGAAACTGAAAAATTGCAAGAAAATGTTGGAAAAATTGAAGACACCTGTTCAGAGAAGGCTTGAGAAAGAGACTTCTCCCGCTTGAAGGCAGCAGCCTCCCTCCTACTCTGCAACATGGCTTTCACTTCCTCCACCGTGTGCGGCCTCTCGTCCCACTCGTTCGCTATGCTGCTCGTCTCCCTCGAATGTGACTGCCAAATTCAATTCAATTTAATTTCCAATTCATAGTACATTTGAACTGTTTGATACATTGGCTTTGAGATGAATATAGCCCATATATCAATTTGGTGCATTTTAACTTTTTTTTTTGGGTTGAAAGAGATGCGGTACTTTTGGTGCATTTTAACTTATTAATGTCACATAGTTAAATTTCAGTTTGCTTTAGGTCTATCATACGCATCCTCCTCATCATGGTATGTATCCCTCATCTTGACCCCAAATCCTGCTTATTTAAGATCATACTAAGCCATGATGTTGATAGTACATCTATCTAATAACGAACATTTAACAAACAAATAGAAACTTACAACGGATCTTCTCTCGGCGAAGTCGTGGAGAAAGCGAGGGTCGAGGATGCTGGTGGTGTCGCTGAAGGCGGACTTGCGGGAAGCGTCTCCGTGGGAGTGGATCCGGTGACGCTGGTCCAGGACACGAGACTGCGCCCGGACAAGGGCTTGCATGCACTTTAGGGTCATCTTGGCCTGCCTCCTCACGTTGTGGCCCCTCACTAACGCTTGCAACTTTACCAGCCCCTTTAGCGCTCTCAACGCTCTTCTTGCCTTTAACCAAATTAAACACAATTTAACAAACTTATCATTTCCAAATCGTGTATGCAAATTTTATTTGGCCCCTAGAAGATTTGCATGGACATATCCACAGAAGAAAATTTTAAATGTTTTGGACTTAATCTGACCATATAAGTTAAATTGACAGTTCGATTCCAATTCCTTTGGACAAGAGGTAACCCACGAAACTAGTACTACAATGATAAGTTTTTCCAAGAAAAAAATTAAAATGTTCATAGTTTTTTTTTAATAATCATTGGTAACAATGTTTTGTGAACCACTTTATAAGGAAATTAAATTCTTTTCCACCGTTAAAAAATGTTAAATTCTATCTAATAAAACAGAGCATTTTAAATTGAGTTACCCACCAGATAGCCTCTGAAAGCAGTCTGAATGAAAGTGGCGGCATATTCTTCTCTAGCGGCACTCCGCCTTCTGCTGGTTGTTATGGTGGTGGTGGAGTTGGCGGCGTTGTTGTTGGTGGTGAGCCTGGCCACCTCCATAGCAGCATGGGCGGTGGCTACAGCAGCCTCAGCCGCCGCCGTCGCCACCGCCACAGCAATAGCATGTCTCTGCTCCTCCTGGGCGTTAATACTAGCGGGAGAGGCGGCGGTGGCGGCGGCGGCTTTGGAAACCGCCGGAGTCACCTTCTGCGGTGATTCCTGGGCGGTGGCTTTCCTGAAAAGCCACCTCCTCTTCTCCTTCTTCTGCAAAATCCCCATTATAAGTTTCACCATCACTAAACTTCAAAAATACAAGATTGAATTCAAAAATCAATGAAACTGGAATAATTAAATTGAGTACCTTATCATCTTCATCTTCAGGGTCATGGTGATCTTCTTTCCTTCTACAATTCCTAGTGGGCTTATCAGGTTGGTCTTTGGAGGGAGATCTGAAAGCTCTTTTCACAGCAGTTAGCCAAGAACCACTGCTACTATTACTACCACTACTCCCTTTCTTCCCCATTTGTGACAAGGATAGTAAGAAGTAAGAAAATCAAGTCAATCAAGAAATGAAGGAGAGAGGGTTGCTGGTGGTGGTGTTCAAATCACAAATCAAATCAAACAACCTGGACTTGTTCTTCTCCTATTTCCCATCCAAGTGTTAGATACTTAGATCTTGAACAGGAAGCAAACAGTAAATGCCCACTACAACAGTGAGAGAGAATTATGTGAGTGGGCTTTGTAGTTAGAGAATAGAGAGAGTTGAGATGAGTTTGCTTTTGAAGCAAAGCTGCAAGTAATTTAAAGGAAAAAAGAAAGAATTTAAAGGGCGAATGAAAGTGGACCCAGATCAGTGAAATAGAAACTTTTGTGCATTTTTTTATTTTTTGAGAGGGAAAAAGATTTGAGTGGGAAAGGTGAGATATTTGATTTCTTTTCTGAGTTAGTGTTGAATAATGAAGCCTGAAAGGAGGTGGGGGGAGAGATGGAAGCATATGGGATGGGGTATAGAGAGGACAGTAAATGTGTTGGGTGTTGTCAGAATCAGAGAGAAGAGAATCATATGTAATATTACTTTTACCTTTTTCTCTATTAGATAGAGTAATGCTTAATTGTGTATCATATACTACTATTATTCTGTTCACATACAGTATGTGAATTAATATCTTGCTACTTGTTACATACCCTAAGGGAATAATATGGCCATGCATTACCTCCTTAGGATTCAAACTTTATAATATATAAAAACCATCCTTTGGATGTGTAATAAACTAGTCGAACCCCTACATTTGACACAATATTTTAATCCAACCATCTCTTAAACATAATTGGTTAGTAAAATTTCATTCAAGGCCTAAAAGCCCTTTCTCTTAAAACAAAAATTCCGTTTAATTCTATCAATTTGGTTAATTCATTAATCAAAATGCCTTTATTATGTCAAAGTTTTTTTTTTTTTGATAAGGTAAGATTTAGGAGATCCTCTAAGGAGGATGTCTTAGAGCATCCTTGCGGATGAAAACTTGAAGTTCTAAGTTATTCATAAGGAGGTTGGTAGGGATGTTGTGGCCCAGCTTAGTAATTTTATCGGCCACAGCATTGCAATCCCTACCCACATGTCTAACTGAAACATTCGTGAAGTGTTGGAGGGATACCAGAATGTCTGAAATTATCATTTCCACTTCCCATGGGCATCTGCTCTTTCTATTAACGGCGTTTATCACGGAAAGATTATCGCCTTCTATTTCAATACTTGTAACTCCTAGTCTCTTGGCTTCTTTAATTCCTTCTTGAAGTGCCAAAGTTTCTGCTCGTAATATCGAAATAGAACCTAGTTTCTTAGTACCTAATGTGATGATTTGTGCATTATGATCCCGGATTACAAATCCCAATGTAGCCTGATTAGTGCTAATTTTAGATCATCACAATTAAGTTTAACTACATTGTCGGGCGGTTTTTTCCACTTGTCCATTCTTTTCTGTCTCTTATGTCCACTTTGCCTCCTAAAATGGCTTTTTTCTTCATCTTCCATCCATCTCTTGGACCTCTCCCACTGATCAATTTGATTTTTTTGTATATTGTTCTAGGTTCTATATAACATCGTTTGCATTTTGTTGAAAAACTAGTTTGTTTCTTTGGTGCCACACACACCACCAACATACTGCAAGTTGGAAAAAATCTGAGTTTCCCAATCTTTGATACAAGTCATTAAGGATAGTGCTAGCCAATTTATTTCTTGCATCATAATTTCTGATAATATTTTCTGCTTTACTGTTTAATTTCCTTACTAGCTTTTTTGTGTGAGGACATTCTATAAGAAGGTGTCCCGTATCTTCATAAGTGCACTGACACATTAAACATCCTGGAGGGGTAGCAATGCATTTCTCTAGCAATCTTGCTTTCGTAGGTAATCCATTTTGAGCAATTTTCCACAAAAAATTCTTCACTTTGGGGTATGTATCTAATTTCCATATCCAATTGTTGGGGTGTGGGGTGAGATGTTGCACTCCTGTGATTAGTTCTATCGCCGAGGCCGTAGAGAACCACCCATTTTTGCTAGGGGCCCAGTAAAGCCGGTCTCGAATCCAATTTTCTGGGAAACTGCATTGATTTGGTCAACTAAGTCAGTTGGAAGGAGACGTCGAAGAACATCTAATCTCCAAGCTCTATCGTTTGTTATAAACTCTTCTACTAGCGTGTTATCATTCACAACTTCATTATATAGTGCGAACTTATCTAATGATTCTTGAAATAACCATTTGTCTTTCCAGAATTTTATCGTTCTTCCATCGCCCACTTGCCATATAAGACCTTTATTAAATTCTTCACGGAGGTTCATCAATTTTGTCCATTGCCAAGATGTATTTGTCTGTTTTTTGTACGATAAAATTGTTTGGCCCTTTAAATATTTTTCATTCATCAATTTGACCCATATATTCTCTGGTTCTGCCAATAATTTCCATAAGAGTTTCATTTGTAGAGCTTTGTTTACGTGTTCGGATTTCCTTATTCCTAGTCCTCCATATGTCTTAGGTTTACAAATCCTATCCCATCCAATAAGAGGTTTATGATTAATATCCTTGTTCCATAGGAAGGTTCTATTTACTTGGTCTAATTCCTTATGGACATAATTTGGGAGCATAAAGCTTTGCATAAGGTAGTTGAGTTTAGTAGCTAGATTGGATTTAATAAGGATTGATCGACCTTCTTGGGATAGGGAATTAGCTTTCCATTTGGTAAGTTGCACTTTTGTTTTCCCCACTGTATCTTTGAAGGTATCCCTATTAACTCGTCCATTAATAATTGGGCAGCCTAGATAGGTTTCCAAGTTAATCATTGCCGCAATTCCTAAAGTTTGTTGAATTCTATTTTTTTGTTGATTATCCACATTCTTAGATGTTTGAAAGGCTGATTTGTGATAGTTAACTCTTTGTCCTGAGATAGCGCAATATTCCTCAATGATCTTTTTTGTCCTTGAACAAGCAGTTTGATTTGCTTTAGAGAAGATGATAATGTCGTTTGCAAAGGCAAGAAACGGGATCTTTGATCCGGAACGGGTAAGGGGAAATCCAATCATATTTTTCTCTATGTTACTCGTTTCTTGAAGTTTTCTCGCCAGTATTTCCGTAGCAATAATAAATAGAAATGGTGATAGTGGGTCTCCTTGTCTTAGACCGCGTTCAGGGAAGAATGGTTCAGTAGGACTATTATTAACTAAAACTGAAAAGGAGACGGATTGGACACATTCTTGTATCCACCCTATAAACTTGTTGTCAAAACCAAATTTTCTAAGGATCTCAAGGGTAAATTCCCAGTCTAATCTATCATAGGCTTTTTCCATATCAAGTTTTATTGCTACCCATCCTTCTTTACCTTTTTTATTTTTGAATGAGTGAAATATTTCATGTGCTATAAGGACATTGTCTTGAATTGATCGTTTAGCTACAAAGGCTCCCTGGAATGGGTGTATCAATTTTGGCATTACCTGCTTTAGTCTTTCAGTTATTATTTTTGCAATTAGCTTGTAGATGGTAGAGCACAAGCTGATTGGTCGGTAGTGGTTGGTTGTAGTCGGGTTGTCCTTTTTTGGTATTAAGGTAATGAATGTATGATTTATTTGCTTGAGGATTTTACCTGAGTGGAAGAAACTTTTAATTGCTTTTATTACATCTGGGCCAACAATATCCCAGTATTCTTTATAAAACCCAGCCGTCATGCCATCAGGGCCCGGAGATTTGTCTGAATTGATCTGCATTAGTGCATTTCGTATTTCCTCATTAGTCACTGGTCTTGTCAGTTCAATGTTATCTTCACTCGTTACTTCTTTCCTAATAAGGTTGGAATATTGCCTAAATGTCTCTCCGTTAGTCTGCTCTTTTTTATATCTTACTCTAAATTGCTTCCTTATTTCCTCTCTGATGTTCTCCTCCCCTACAATTCGTGTACCCTCGATCGACGGTATTTCTTTAATAATTTTTCTGTTCCTCCTACCACTTGCAACCTTATGGAAGTATCTTACATTTGAATTCATAAATTTAATATGTTTTGTTTTTGCTCGTTATTTCCAGTATGCCTTATGGAAGTTCAATATACTTTCTTTTTTGTTTATCATTCGTATTTGTTTTTTGATAATTTTTTCCTCGGGAGCTAGTAGAATTTTGTTTTGTAATTCTTGTAGTTCATTCTCAATTTGCCTGAGTTGTTCGAATGTATTACCAAAAGTTCTTTTATTCCATTGTTTCGCTTGTGTTTTTAGTAATTGTGTTTTCTTAACCAGTTTAAACATGTTAGAGCCAACAACTGTGTTCCTCCAAGCTTATTTAACTACATTTCTGAAGTCTTTTCTCTGCATCCACATGTTTTCAAATTTAAAGGGTTGTGCTTTTGTTATTGTTCCATTATTTATATCAATAGCGATTTTGCTATGGTCGGAGGAAGAGAACGCATAATTTTTAGTTGCTATGCCAGGGAACCATTGGAGAATCTGGGAGCAGACGAGGGCTCTATCTAGTTTTTCGTAGATATTGTCAATTTCTGTCTTGTTTTTCCTCCAAGTATATTTGCTACCAATTACCGGAATGTCAAAGAGATTACAAGAATCCTTGAACTGTTGTAATCTCCCAAATCTACTGTTGTCTGGATAGGCTCCACCCTTCTTCTCACTCGGGTCTTGAATTTCGTTAAGGTCTCCCATTAAGATAATGGGGAGGTTTGTTTGTTGTATCGCATGGATTAGTTGTTGCCAGAAACTATCTTTATCATTTTGTTGTGGTGGTGCATAGACTAGAAAAATTGCTAATGTATACTTAGTAACTAGATTCGTGTATTTTAGTGCTACATATCGGGGTTCTTGCATAAGTATTTCAATTCTCTCATTGGTGAATTGATACGCTTTCCATAACACACAAATACCTCCTGCTCTACCATTAGCCGGAGACCATACAATATCATCAAACCCTGCTCTACGCCAAACTTGATCAGACGGGATCTGATCCGTTTTTGTTTCAACTAAAGCCATAACCTGTATACCCTCAATTTTACAAAAAGAGTCGATTTCTGGCCAGAACGACTTACGTCCTATACCCCTACAGTTTCAAATGCTTACTTTCATAAAAAACTATCTTTTTTATAATTGGGACAAACAAGGAAGCCCCAATTAATTTTTGGTATTCACACCAAATTATGCACAATAGTACTGTCATGAATTGATCACGTAGTATAAACCTGTTAACCACACACCTCTGTTCTGTCTTATGAAAGTCCCTTGTACACAAATCAATATAAAGCAAATTATTTCGAAAGCTGCAATAGAAAATTCTAATAATAGGCTTCCTAATATCAATTACAACTCTCGAAACAGGATCATAAATGCTTATGTTCTTAATTTGACTTTGACTTTGAAGATAAATCATCTTTGCTCCAAACTTGCAAAAGATGCCATTATAGTATCTTATTATCTCCTTCCTCGTTCGTCTTGCTTTGTTCTGTTGTTGTCTTGGTCTCCTTTCTATGCTGCTTTTAGTGTTTCTTATGATATGTTGCAACTTCAAAGTTCTCTGATCACCCTTCAATTGTTCTGTATTTTTCTCTCTCACCATCTGATCAGTCCTGCAGCAACTGGGGTTAGTGTAAACATCAGAATACATACATAAATTAATCACATACTGCAAGTCAATCATACAAGGCACACACATAATTCTCAGGATAGGAATCAATTTATCATGTCTCATATGTTTATTTGAACTGCTAGCTTTCTTAAATAATTGTATGATAATATCAACTAATAAGGGCGAGTTGTTCATGAATTTCATGATGTTTGTCTTAATACATCCGAGATGTGCAAAAGTCATTTTATTAAGGAACTTTCCTAAGATCTTCTGGTCTACAAAGGCTATAAGCCAGGGAGCTTTCATCACATTTATTTTTTCCGTCCACTCCCATACGAGTGTGCCACAAATCTTGGGACTGCTTTCACAGATTACACATCTAATAATATCATTCCAATCTTTATTTCTAGCAATATTCTGTTTGGTCAAAGGTTTACTTTTAAGATATCGAACAAGGGCAAGTTTGTCAAGGAAAGCTGTCATGGCAATGCAAGCTTTCATTTTGTCATTATCTTTCAATGATCCCAAAGGGTCAGCTTGACAATAGTTCTTATTAGCACTACTACTCGTGGTCTCCTCGACCGTAGTAGGCTGTTCTTGATCAAAGGATGACTTCTCGTCAGAACAAAGAACATTTTTGTACATTTTCTTTCTTATCTCCATAGGATAAGTCTTAGAGTGGGCAACCAGTTCCCAGGTTTTCAAATCCTTCATTTGTGCACTACTACTTTCGGTTTCCTCAACCATAGTAGGCATGATTTCAGTTTGTTCTAAGGGGTTCGTTTGATTTGATTGTTCAGAGAGAGTTTTCTTTACATAATGGGTTACAGTTTTGAAGGGTTTCATTCCTTCTTTCAGCGATCCACACCCATTGAACCAACACACCACATAGCAAATCACCCTTAGCGCAACAAAGTGTATGTCCCCAAAAGATAGATAATTTATAGAGTGATAAGAGAAAAAAGTGCACATACATTTCAAATGCCCCGGAGGGTTCAGATAATAGACAAACATCAAATAGTACAACAATTGTTCATGGAATCTAATAGTGAGTAGTGAAAAAAGGGAGAGAAAACACCTTTATTATGTCAAAGTTGAAAGATTTGTAGATTCAACCAAAATATTTGATGTTTAATTTGTAACCAATAAATTGAAGAAAAAATAATCTCAAATTAATTATCTAATATATCACCATGATCTTAATCTATTAATTTAAAAAAAGAATATTGAGCTGAAATTAAAAATGTTATTTGATGAGAATAATATTAAAATTATAGAATTGACAAATTAGCATTGTGGCATGTGGTGAGGATGAAAAGGTAGTGAAAGAGGACATTCAAACAATCATAGTATATGAAAAGTGTGGATATTGGGAAGCCAGCTAGCTAAGATTAATTAGTTTGATGGATATCGATACATATATGGCTAGAGAAAAAAGAAACAAACAAAAAATTAAGGGAATAAAAAAATGGGTTGAGATTGGAAGATGAGAAAACAGCGTTGAGAGTGGAGTGTTGTTTGAGCAACAAAACCGAAGAAGAGGAGGTTGGAGAGCGTGCATGCATATGCATTGAGGGAGTAACTCAAACTCAGAGAAAGCCAGCACGTTGAGCGTGGGAGGCCGCATCACACAATTCTAAGCCACCAACACCAAATATAATACTCCACTACTACTATATAGTTTTATTCCAACATATACAATTCAAAGTTCGTCCATTTCACCTGGTCCCGCCGATTTGAGTTGTGGGGCTTTTACATGAGGAAGATGTGAGTTGGTGTTGAGTAGGAGTGTATTGCTGAGAAATAGGCCCATCTTTAACTTTTCTCGGACTTACTATATCACGATGTGTTTGGTCCGCTCGTGGTACATAAGTTTGCTCGAGTTTGATATGTTTGGTCCGCTCATAGTAGATAAGATTGTGCCGACTGATTGTCACAAAGAAAGAAAATTCAAACAGCTCGATGCATGATTTCACAAAATTCGAGAGACATAGGAGCCTCGCGAAAAGAATAAGGTTCGGTTATTTGAGAAATATTAAAGCAATATGTTCTCGTTTGGGACAAGGAAGCAAAAGAACTGTTGAAACTCATGATACAAACAGAAATTAGAGGCTATTCCATGTAATTAAGTTAAAATACGAATCCAAATATATAAAACAAAGGGCATATAAATAGTCCCTTTCCTATATTGGAAAAGTGACCTAATGAATCTTCATTGAATTATGAGCCATCGTCACAAAACTTTAATTCCCTTCCTAAAAATAACGAACTTTGCCAATCAATCCAACCATTTCATAATATCAGAGCCATGAGCTATTCGATCGATGAAGATGACCTAAGGGTCCTCCGTGAACAGTAAATGGAAGAAGAATGTGAGCAAAGAAAGAGAGAGATGCGAGGGAGACGAGAATTGGATTTTGGGGACGAGCTTTATCTCCATCATTAAGATTGTCCCACCTGTAAGCTTTCAACGAGTCTACTCAACTATCAAAACTACAACCACTGGTGAAGGTCAGTAGAAGTTTCTCTTATGGCTAAAACAAGCTAGGGTTTGTAAATGAAACTTGTATACAACCCATCTCAAATTAATATCTGGCTTTCCAATGGGAGAGATGTAATAACATGATTATTTCTTGGATGTTGCATTCAGTTGAAAATGACATAGTCGAGTCTGTAATCTATTGTAAGACTGCAAATCAGATATAAAATGAATTAGCTTCCAAATTTACAAAGTCAAACAGAACGAGAATATGCCAATTGCAGAGGGAAATTACCTAAACCTCGCAAGGAAACTTAAGTTGGATAATATTTAAATACAACAGTGAAAAGTAAGGTGATGAAACCGAGAAATAAAACTTAGAAAAGAAGGTCATTTTAAGAAAGGAAAAATATCATGCAGTTGCATAAAGAAGTCAATCCATCTTCATTACTTTCTGAATGAACAAATACAACGCTAGCTATTTATATGATGGCTAAAACTAGAAGACCTAGTTAAAAATATCTTGTGACAATTAGCAATTTTTACCCTTCATTACAAATTAATTCTATTGGCTAAATTTGTCCACATCATTTGCGTGGTTGTCACTCTATTATTAGACTTTCTCCATTATTAGACTTTCTATTGTTCACAACTAAATTGTTACGTAGAAAGAAAAGGCAGAATACATATATATCCCCTGATCTTTGACCAATTGGTCACTTTGACACCTCCCATTTAAAAATGTTCGATTGAATACTTAAACTTGCATATTGTGAACTATTGAGCAAAGCTTTATACAAACGTCACGTAAATGAATTATTCTATACATGTAGAGTTTTTAACATAATTTCACCGAAGTAATGTCCTTACAAGAGTTAGCAAATATCTAATCAACATATAATCTAGGCCTGTTTGGATCACATGGGATTGCATTATCTTACATTATAATGTTGGATTTATCCCCTGCGATCGTCCAAATAGACCCTAAATTACTAATAAATTTTTAAACAACATGAATCTCTATGGATTGATAAGTAGTTATATTAGCATCATATCAACCTTTCTAGATATAACTTCATTTTAAATCTCATCTAAAAACTTATAAATTGTAATCGATTCAAATATTAACAAAATGTATGCAAAATTGCATATAATAAACTTATCTAGACCTTAGAAAACTGAATTCGAATTTTCATAACAAATTAATGGATCTAGAATTGAACCGATCGAAAACAACACCTTAGTATAATGTGCAGTCTAATCTTTCATTTTCAGTTGGAATTTTGCTCGGCCTCCGTCATTTTCTCTTCGATAAAATTAGTATAAAGCCAATAAACTACGAATTCATGCTCCTAGATTGAACTAGAAGAAAGATGGGTATGGACACGTACTATACTAGTGTGAGGTAGCTAGAAAACTGACCTGTTGAACCAGTCCAAATTTGTTCGTACTGTACACCGTATTATCTAATTTGTACATACCTTATGTCCATATGGCCATTTGATTGGTTGATTACAACTAAAATAGGGGAGCGGGGTGTGTACAAATTGTAATCTCTGGGTAAAGGATTGGATAGCATCACGTGCCACAAGGAGACATATTGTCAGCATATATATCACTTGTTTGTGTAGTTCCCAAGTATTATTATTAATTTACGGAGACTCTCTGTGTGCTGTGCCTACGTCTGGTGTTTTACCACGTGGTGGTAGGGTTATTTGGGGCCTTAACTTTTTTACTCCAGACCATGTTTTCACAGTTGAGAAAAATCTTTATTTAGTGTGATGAAATTTAGGCATATTCTGTTTAGAGTATGTTATCATACTATGACATCACATTTGAGTGTGTTATTTGAGTGACAATATCTATAGTTAGGATTCTACCCTATGTCATTTTTATACGGTCAAAAATCGATTTTACGGCATAACACATGGCATATCCGAAATATTACCACGAAAATTGGATCCAAGAGAAACTTGCACGTCAAAACCCAAACCAAGCAACACTCCGTATATTGAGTATAAGTTAAATCATGTTTGCCAGGTTTTAAATACGCCAAAAATGTACGTTTCATATGTAGTACTCCGTATATTCGATTGATGTCATAGTCATATTTCCCCAGTTGCATGCCACGCACACAACACAAGAAAACAAATGTTAAATGAAAAATGAAGCTGTAAAAGGGTACATGTATAAATGATGATTAATGAAAAAATATTTTTGCAGTTGCAGTTAATTTTAAGAGGGTATTTTTTGAGTAGGAGGACCATCTGAATTTCTAAATTAAGACCAGAGATTTTGCTGAACTGGGCTGTTGGGAGAGGTGATGGAGCATTGGACCATCAAATTTTAGTTTCTGGTATCATTTTCATATTTTATAACTATATATAAGAGGAATGGCAGAACGAAAGAGAGGCTTTCAACATTGAATGGCAGGAACTAGGAAGAGCAAGGCGAAGAAAATTGGTCAAAGTTTTAAAGATTCGACAAGTATGGCACAGGCAACAGAGAGCTATATATGCACTGCTGTCACTTGTGGGTTTGTCAAATTGCAAGGCCCAGTCAATATTTTGTACTATACAATAACCCAAAAAATGTTGTCTCATGGCCATATATTTGATGTACCAATACAGAATTGACTGACTAAAATATATATATATGTATTAAATCAATTTGAGTTGATATGAACCTATATAGCTATCATCGTGTACAATAGTTTGAAATTTGTTGGAATAGTGTTAGAAATTCATGTTCTCTAATATTCAAAAAAATGATCGCTCTCTCCATTTTTTATAATGACACACTATTAAAAAATTAACATATTTTATTTAAGTATTTTAAAGGAATTATAGGTTCATCATGAACTATACAACCATATACAAGGATGATGCATGTTCCCTATCCAAGGGAACTCTCAAAACAGTTCAAAGACAAGCGCCCACGAAATACAAAAGCATGTTCCAAACAAAACAGTGGGACAGTCTGCACATCAGACTGATCATGGCATCCAACAGAACGATGAGCCTCAAGAGTTGACAAAGCTTGAATTAGTTAATATGAATCAAGTTACATGTGGGCAAAGTACACTTCGAGAGCAAGACAAGGACATTTCGGACAAATGACCAAAGGATAAGAATTGAGCCCAAGGATGCCGCATCTATAAATACTAATGGATAGTTACTTTGCAACACACTTCTCCATACTTTCCTCCCTGTCTCATTCCGTATCTGACTCCCCGTTCCTGCCCAGGGCTTTTCCCCCAATTTAAACCCTTCTCCCTCAGATCTACCTTCCCAAATCTCACTACCCCCAAACCCCACCGCTCTCTCTCGATCTCCCCGCTAAAATGAAGAACCGAAAGGATGCTAGCACCAATCCTCCTCCCCCACCAGATAGCCCGCTGCCACTGGCAGATCCGCCCCTCCACTAGAGAATCTCCCCTGTTTACACAACACTGTTGTCGCGACCCTCCTACCTCGAGGCAACAGGCGGTACCTCCAGGCATAAATCAAATTTGGAGCTATACTATGTTGAAGGATTTAAAGATGGAGAAATCACATTTGACAACGATGACATTGTTGACCAAGTCAAGGGAATCTCTCTCTCGTCGGTGCCCCAATTGGGAAGAGAATTGCTTTTCGAGCCATGGAAAGGTACGTCTCAGCAAACTGGACCGGGATTATAACACCCAAAATCACCCTCACCGACAAGGGCTCTTCATATTTCGGTTCTCCAAAGAGCAAGACATCCTCTCAATTTTAGAAAGGGGGCCGTAGTTTCTATCGGGAATGAGGCCTCTAATTCTCAAGCGGTGGTCTCCTAGAATGATTCTCGACCTCTCTTGCTTGAACTCCATTCCGATTTGGGTTACCTTGCCAAACCTGGATGTTTGTTTTAGGTATGATATTATGTTGAGCAGGATTGGTTCTTCTATAGGAAAGCCCATCCAAATGGATAAACCAATGGCCTATGAGGACCGCTCTTCTTACACCTGCATTCTTGTTGAGGTTTCAGCTAACAAGGAACTTCGTCGAGACATTGCCATTCGCTTAGATGGGGAGGTAATCAATCAAGCCCTTGTCTATGACTGGTTGCCTTGTCATTGCTCTAAATGTAAAGTTTATGGGCACAACAACAAAGATTGCACACGCCCCCTCTTGCTAAAGCTTCTAGAGCCCTGGTCCCCCCGAAATCAACCAATCCTCTTCCACTATCCCCCCTACTGCCACTCCTTCCAACACCACCATTGCTCGATGCATCTAAATTCCCCCCTGGGCCAAGCTCAGCCCCTCCTCCCTCTAGTCTTCCCCAACCTCTGCCCAGTGGTGACACCACACTCCCATCATCTCCAAGTTTCCCAACTCCTCTCTCCACACTCCCACCTTTCCCACCTCAACCATAAAATCAAGACCTTAGTGCATGCGCTGCTGCCACAAACAAGAAACAACAACAACAACCTTCAAATCAAAACTCTTCCTCAACAAATATCCTCGTGGTTAAGTGCTTGCGCTCCACCTCTAACCCACCCGTTACGAAAGCTTCCCCTCCTCCCCACTCTAACCGCTCAAGGAGCGCCTCTCCACCCCCGGTTGTTGTCCATGTGTAACATAAAACTAGGGTGCTGGAACTCTCGGGGACTCAACCATGCTAGTAAGCGAATTGCGGTCTCCGAGTTTGTCCGAGCAAACTCCCTCAACATCATCTCCCTTCTTGAAACTCATGTCTCTCATTCTAATCTCGCCTCTATCTCTAACTCCTTACTCCCAAACTGGAATTACTTGTCCAATGGGCACCTTGGCAATTATGCTAGAATTGTAACCTTTTGGGACCCTACTCAAATATCCCTTACCATGATCTCTTCCTCATCTCAACTGATCCACTGCCGCATCCGGGACTTGTGCACATCCATCAAGTTCTTAGCCACCTTCATTTATGCTAGGGTTGTCTAACGGGTGGGTTGACCCGTAACCTGATCCGACCCACCCGTAAATTTACGGGTTACGATTCAAGTTTTTTCATATTACGGGTTACGGGTCGGGTTACGGGTTATGATGTTTTAGATTACGGGTTACGGGTCGAGTTACGAGTTGACCCGTCAGGTTATGGGTCGACCCGTAATATTTTATATATATATATATATTACATTAATATATTAGTAAAATAGTAAGTAGATAGGTTTATAATTGGGCCAAAAGCACAAAAGGGCTATACCCTAATTCTACTATACGAAGACTCCGCCAGTCCGCCTCCTTTCTCCTTCCTTCATTCTCATCAGATATCTCGACAGTCGACTATCGCGGTATCGCCAGTCCGCAATCTCGACTCCACCTCTTACCATGTTGCCCAGACCCCCAGTTGCCTCCTTCACCACTTCACCACTCCGCCTCATTCTCATATCTCGTCGCCTCCATCGCCACTTTGCCAGCCGCCAAGAGCCCTATCTATCGCCAGCCGCCAGGAGCTCCAGCCAGCAACGTCGCTAGCAGTGTCACCTCAGCACGCCAATCCTCCGACAATTGTTCAAAGAGGTCAATTCCGGCGAAACTATCCAAACTTCCTACAATTGCTCGAGGTATGTAACTTCATTGCCGAAAAATCATAGTTCCTTTCCTCCCGTGATTGAGGGCTCAAATTCGCCTCTTGAATGAATTGCATCTGTCTTCCACGTCCTTCTGGTTTTTTTTTTGATTTCTTCTATTTGTGTATGAGTCGCCTGCTTCGATATGGAACCGTAAAGAACAGTGAACAGTGATGTTTGATGTTTCGGATTTTGTGGAATTTTCAGTTTACTAGAGCTAGTGCTAAGTCGCCTTTTGTAATTCGGTATCACCTTGCAAAATGAGGCTGATAAAACTTGAATTGGTGCAATGTCGCTCTGCTGATTGCCTGATTTGGAGTATCCTAATTTCTTTTTGAAAATATAAAGTTCAACTTTTAGACTAATTTAGTTCTTAGTATGTTGTTTGTATGACCTTTGTCTATGATTGAACTAGCTACTTTTCTTGTTCTTGTGTATATCTGGATGATTTTGGTTCATCATAATACATCAGTACATCATTGATACTAGTTGTTTTGTAACTTTTGTTCATAGTATCAACTTGTGTATACTGAAATGTAATGTGTTCCTGATATGAATTCTACTATTCTAGATAAGTGATAAACTGAAAATGGAACTTTTTTTCTTCTGGAAATGTGAGATTAATTCATTTAAAATTTCAATGCGTTGGACCATTGGACGTGAAGAAAGTTGACACTTGAGCAAGCTATACTTATTGTTGGGCTTGAATAAAGAAATATCCATGGAATTATCTACCAAATTTTTTTGCAACGTAAGTTGGAGAGGGGTTTATAAGTTACTTTCTTTAACATTTTGACTCTTTTGATTGGCTCTTTGGTATTTTGATTGGCTCTTTTAAGCTGTAGCTAAAATTTAGTTTTTTGAATTTGATTAGATGGATACGAGTGAGGCAAATCAGACTCATGACTCTCCTGCTGAAGTTGCAAGTAGAAGTAAAAGACCTTCTGTTAAAAAACCAAGAGAAACAAGAGCAGATTTTTGGGAAGATTTTGAATCGTATTTCGTGGATGGATCGAGGAGAGCTACATGCAAGTTCTGCAGGGAAGATTATGCATGTGATTTGGGTAGGGCTGGGACCTCCAATCTCTCGAGGGATAGGGGAAAGTGCAAAGAAAATCCAAGGAATCAAGGCGAAGGTACACAAACTCACTTGGCTTTAGAAAGTTGTGATGATAATAATTCTAGGGTAAGGAGTTGGAATTTGATGCAAATTATATTCGAGATAAATTTGTTCGAATGGTGATTAGAGATGAGATGTCATTTACATCTGTAGAGAAGATAGGTATAAGAGATGCTTTCTTTGCTCTCCAACCCTTATATACTATGCCTTCTCGTAACACTATAAGGCGTGCATGTTTTGATCTTTACTTGAAAGAAAGGGACAAGTTAAAGGAGCTTTTTACAACTTCTTGTGTGAGTGTTTGTTTGACGACCGATACTTGGACTTCGGTTGCAAATGATAATTATACTTGTGTGACTGCTCATTGGGTTGATGATAAATGGGTTTTACAAAAGAGAATTCTCAATTTTTTTCCCACCACGACCCATAACGGAGAGTCAATTGGTATAGTTATTGAAGATTGTTTGAGATTTTGGGGTTTGACTTCTAAGCTTTTGACAATTACAGTTGACAATGTGGGGGCAAATGATGTTGCGTGTAATTATGTCAAGGAAAAAGCTAAGAAGCGTGATGGCATCACTAAGGGGGAATATTTGCATGTGAGATGCATTGCACATGTTATTAATCTGATTGTGCAAGATGGTATGGCATTTGATGGACGACATATTGCAAAGATCCGAGCCATGGTTAATTATGTTAGGGGTTCTCCTTCGAGATTGGATGCTTTTCGAAAGCTTTCATATCAAATGGAGGTCGAGTATACAACTTCATTGAAGAACGATGTGCCTACGAGGTGGAATTCCACCTAGTTAAAGTTGGATTCTGTAATGAAATATCAGTCTGTGTTTGAAAGAATGGGAAAGGAATCGGATATTCCAGCCTTGCGTAAGGGATCAGAATTGGGGCCAATGACAATATCTGATTGAGAAAGATGTGAATCTCTTAGAAAGTTTTTGAAGGGGTTCTACAATTTGACTAATTGTATTTCGGGATCCTTGTACGTCACAAGCAATTGGATGGTATTTCATATAGGTGTGTGTTCAAAGTTGGTGAATGAATTGATTAATGGTGATGACATTGATTTGAATATGATGGGGCGTGAGATGAAGAAAAAATATGACAAATATTTTGGAAATTTGAGTAGGATGAATTTGTTGTTGTTTGTGGTTGCACTCCTTGATCGTTATCATAAAATGCGTGGAGTGACAAGTGTTTTGAAAGGGTTATTTCGTGAAGCAGATTTACAGAAGTTTGTTAAGGTTGTAAAGGATTTTGCGTATAAGTTGTTTGATGCCTACAAAGTTTTGCTTAATTCGCCTGAAAACCAAGGGTCACAAATGCGTCAATCCGGAGAAGGTGAAGAATCAGATTGGATGGCTACCTTTGAGGATGAAGATTATGAATGTGAAGAGGGCTTCAGATCAGAATTTGACTTGTACTTGGCTGATAGGACGGAATAGGAAAAGACAGATGTTTTAGAGTGGTGGCTGAAGAATCACCAAAGGTATCCTATCCTTGCACGCATGGCCCGAGATGTCCTAGCGATTCCTATATCAACCGTTCCTTTTGAATATGCATTCAGCACTGGAAGACGTACTATTTCAGATTAACGAAGTAGCTTGAAACCTGCAGTAAATATTTAAAAATTGTTAGTATCTAATTTATTTTAAATATAATTATATAAGTATATGTTAATATATTTTACTATTTATCTTATAAGATGGTACAAGCACTTATTTGCACTCAAGATTGGCTATATGCAAGTGCAAGAAATGAAATTATTAAGGTGATGAGGATGATTCGGATGAGGATATTCCAAAGGAGGTCTTGGAAAGCACATTCTATGCTTGTTGATGGTGTTTGTAATGGTGATAATTTAAGGCTTTTGGTTATTGATTGGTTTTACCATTTTGGTGACTTAATTAGCTAATTTTGTGTTTATATTCTAACTTTCTAAGTTTGTCAAGGCAGATTACAAAAGCTATTTTTCAGATTGAAGAATGGAAATTTGGTGTTGCAGAAATTGTACTTTGCTTTGCGTGTGGTACTTTGGTTGTGTTTAGAGAATTATAGTAGATTTTGGTGTTGTTTTTCATGTCTTTTGTGGACCTTTTTATGTATTTCAGCTTGTAGAATTGTAGATGGTACTTCGGTGTTGGATTGCTCATTGTTGGTTGTATTTCTTATTTGGTACTTTGGTTGAGTTTGGACAGGTTTGGTACTTTGATTGTATTTCTTTTTTGTGATTTGAAATTGCCAAAAAGTAAAAAACAGGTATGGTGATAAGGCATATTGCACATTGTTGCTACAATTTTTTTTTCTGTTTACGGGTCATTTACGGGTCAAGCGGGTCAACTTGACCCGTTTGACTGGGTCAAATGGGTTGACCCGTGACACGACCCGTAAACCCGTAACCCGTTTTACGAGTTGCGGGTCGGGTCACGGGTCAACAATTTTTTTACGGGTCGGGTCGACCCGTTGGACAACCCTAATTTATGCCTTTAACAACGCACAAGCTCGATATGAACTCTGGAACGACATCCAATCCCTTAACCAAACAAACTCCGACACGTGGCTCCTCGCCGGAGACTTTAACACTGTCATAAACCAAGGAGAAAAAATCTCAGAGAGAAAACAACGCTCCTATCAACAATGAGCTACGACTTTGCGTGGACAACACCATGCTCCTGGATTTGAGATGCAACGGTGCCCATTTCACCTAGAACAACAAACAAACCAATGACAAATGCACATGGTGCAAGTTTGACCGCACTCTTGTCAACCGTGAGTGGCTTCACACCTTCCCTCTTGCTCACACCTTCTTTGGCCCCCGGGGATCTCCGTTCACAACCCCTTGACTGTCACCTTTCCCCCCTCAGCCCCCAACAAACGTATCCCTTTCAGATTCAACAACTCGTGGGTGAACCATGATCTTTTTCTACCCACGGTTGCGGAAACCTGGGCTACTCAGGTTGGCGGTTTTGCCATGTACAAGATGGTTACCAAGCTAAAGCTCCTCAAACCCATGCTTAAACGGTTCAACTGTTCAACAGTGCGAACATCGAAGCACTCGACACCCGACTCAAAGCCAACAAAGAAACCCTCCACCAAATCCAAAACACTGCCCAAAATTAGCCCTTCAACCCCACCCTCCATGCCCAAGAAGATGTTCTTATCAATGCCATTCTTAAAGACTCAAAATACCTCTTCTCCATGCTCAGGCAACAATCAAAACTCTCCTGGTTGAGGGGTGGTGATTAGTGCTCCTCGATCTTCTACAACTCCATCCTTAAGAGGCGCTCTAAAAAACTTCATAGATTCTCTTTTTGACCAACATAACAACCCCATTGCTGATATCTCAAATCATATTGTCTTCTTATTCTCGGATCTCATGGGCACGAACAATCCTGAGCTTCCCTACCCAGCCCACCAACTTGCCTTGGGCCCGAGAATTGAACCCGCCCATTTCATTCAGCTTCTAACCCTCTTCTCCGACCGTGATATTAAAAACACCTTTCGGGCCCTGACGAATACAACTCCTTCTTCTTTCGAAAAGCCTGGAATGTCATTGGAAGTGATTTCTTAACGACAATCCGTAACTTCTTCCACAAAAACTGCCTCCTTCGCCAAATTAACCACACAACCATTCACCTCATTCCTAAAGTCCAAAACTCAAACCACATCTCTGACTTCCGCCCAATCTTTTGCCGCTCTACTATCTACAAAACAATCACCAAACTCATTTCTGACCGAATTCGTTCCATTTTCGCGGATATTGTAAGTGACAACCAATGTGCTTTTGTCCCCGACAGATCCATTAGACACAACATTCTACTTTGCCAAGCCCTTTTCAAGCATTATGGCCGGTGCAATACCCCCCAGTTGTGCTATTAAAATCGATTTCAAGAAGGCCTTTGACACGGTTGATTGGCTCTTCGTCGACCACGTTCTTTGCTACTTTGGCTTTCCTCAAACCCTTATAAACTGGATCATCACATGCATTACATCGACCACCTTCTCCATCTCCTTTAATGGGGAACTTCATGGATTCTTTCCTGGCAAACGGGGACTCCGCCAAGGGACCCCATCTCTCCTTACATTTTTATATTGATCATGGAGTACCTCAGCCGCATGCTCCAGGGACTCAGCTCCAATCAGAACTTCAGTTGGCACCCCTACTATAGTGAAGCCGCTATTAATCATCTCACCTTCAATGAAGACCTCTTCATCTTTTGTAAAGGTGACATCTCCTCCCTCACCTCCGTTCTAAATGTTCTTCACTCTTTTAGTGACATGTCAGGCCTAAAAGCAAACCTCAACAAGACTTCCATCTTTTTTGGTGGGGTTGATGAGACCACCAAGCAACAAATGCTTGACACTTTGGGGTTCTCCCTAGGCACCCTTCCAATTAGGTACCTCGGAATTCCCCTTGGCTCGGGTTGTCCTTCTCGCAGAGACGACTCTGACCTTATCCAAAAAACGACCTCCCACCTATCCTGATAGATGTGAACTCATCCGCTTCGTCCTCTATGGCATAAACTCCTTTTGGTGCAAGTTGTTTCTCTTCCCCCAAAATGTCCTTCAACAAGTAGAAACCATCATTCGCTCTTTCCTATGGAGCGGCACTTCCTTCTCCAAAAAAAGCTCCATCTCTTGGGAAATTTGTAGTAGACCACGTTGTGAAGGAGGCTTAGGCTTCAAAGAGCATCTTGCCTGGAACCGAACCTGCTTTGCCAAAACCCTCTTCGAATTCACCGAGCTGCTGGGAAACATATGGGCACGCTGGGCTTCAACTTCCCTAATTGAGCCCTTAGATATCTGGATAATCCCAACTCTCCCTAGCGACAATTGGAGTTAGAAAATGATCCTTAAGATTAGGAACCTGTTGTTGGAAAATTCCACCCCGAGCCTTGTCCTAGAAAACATAACTGACCCGAATGGTAGATTTTCCTCTAGAAATGCCTATGACCTTCTTCGCTCTTGAGGCAACCATCACACCTGGACTCGGACGCTTTGGAACGGCATGCGCACCCCAAAATGCTCTTTCATCTCACAGGTGGCGCTCCAAAACCGTCTTCCAACTCGCGATCGCATTGCCAGACGGTTCCCTATCCCCGACAGCTCTTGTGTCTTGTGTAATGTTGCGGATGAGAGCTCCCACCATCTCTGGAAATGTTATCCTTTCACTCGCTCAATCCTCGAAGACGTCCTTGATTGGCTTAATATCACGTACAGAGCCCCATCGATCCACGACTGGTTCGAGTGGACCGCACATTACCATAGAGGCAAGAGCACTTCCAGCAAGTTGATTGTAGCCAGCTTCACCACTCTAATCTACTTCGTCTGGAAGTGCAAGAATGACGCCATTTTCAGCAACACAACCCCTTGCTTCAGAGCTTGCTCATGCGCCATTGTTGGTCATTCAGAGAATTGCTTGGTGGCTCATAAGCTAAAAAATCCCTAGGCTTTGCAAATGGGAGGTTTTCCTTAGGCTTGGAAATTTCACCCGCACCCGATGGGTACCCGAAAACCGACCCGAAAAAATCCGATAAAAACCCGATTAAAAACGGGTGAAAACGGGTTTCGGGTGAGCGGGTGATGGAGCGGGTACGGTTTCGGGTATGGCCTCACCCGACCCGGTCACCCGATCCGGTCACTCGACCCGATCACCCGGTTTTTTGTCCCACATCGAAAAATTGGTAGAAGGAGAAGAGAAGAAGAGCTTATAAAAAGGGAAGGTGAGGAGAAGAGGGTTAAGTGTTTGAAGCCTAACCATAGAGATGGACTTTGAGACTTTCTACTTAAATCTATTTTTTAGTTTAAAATTTAAAGTTTTATTAGATGGATTGAATGGGTTGATCCGTAATCCGACGGGTCGGGTCAAGGGTTAAGTTTATTTTGCTTACGGGTCATCAAGTTGACCCATTGAACAAATAAACTTAAGGTTAATTTATGATTTAAAATTAAAATTTTCAACTTTTTAACACCCGAAAAAAACCGACCCGACCCGAAAACCGACGAGTTTTGGGTGGGTCGGTTTCGGGTGAAAAATACCGGGTCGGGTGGTGGAAGTAGTCCACCCGCACCCAACCCGACCCTTTGCCATGCCTAGTTTTCCCCTATGAGCTTGTCCTATTCACCCCACATTTTGTTTCTTGGGGCTTTTTGTAATTTTTTGTCAATGAGCTGTGTATACAAACTCTAAAACCTTCGAGCGTTTTTGTAACTTCTCTCTTTTAATATATTTATTTTACCTCTTAAAAAAATACACTTCTCCACAAGTATCAAGCAAACCCTAAAGAGAGCAAATACACAAAGAAGAGAAAAATCAGAGAAGTCCCCGACAACGAGTGTGCGATCTCAACGACGGGAAAGAAGGCGTTCCTAATAGCAAGGGAACTAAGTAGTTGAAGATCTCAAGTGTAAGGTTTGAGTTTCTTGTTTTAGTTGAGTTGTTAAGCTAAGTACTTGGTTGAGAAGGTTCATTAGTGTTTATAGAGTTCGGAGACTGCTAGGAACATAGAACCTTGAACCTTGAACCTTGTTTGCTGTAGCTAAGGAACAATCAATAAATTAAGAAAATCATTCAGAGATTTACCGACCCAACTAGTTGGTTGTTGTGAGGTTCCTCTTCAAGAAAATGTGTCCCTTTATTTTCGTTCTCTTACTACTTTTACTGTTATTCCGTTGCCTTGGGAACAAATTAAACACTCTTGATGCATTCCGTCTCGCTAACAAAGGACCGATGTATTGTATTTGGGAATCTTAGTCTAGGGATTGGAAGGCAAGGAAGCTGGCGTTGGCACATTGACTCGTGCCGGATGATCGATGTTGGCGCGTGGCAAAGCAGTGTGGCGCGTGAAGAGCGGCGAAGTGTTGGCACAACGCTGGTGTTGCAGTGGCACTAGGGTGCGATGCAAACATCGATGTCTCGAGGTGACGAAGATCTCGGGGTTACGAGACCTAGAAGAATTTTTAGGGCGAGGAAGAAAAGTGAAGAAAGATCGACGCTTGAAGGCCTAAGGAAGAGAATTCTCGATTCACAAAGGAAAATTCAATTTCATTCAGACGTAATAATTCAAGAGTGTTCTAGGCATATTAGTAGAACTAATAATAGTGAACCCTAGAAAGCTTAAGCGAGAATGGGCCCGAACATATGCATGCAACTCCAACTCATCTCGTTATAATAATAAAATTAATGAAAGTATAAAACATACTAAACATAGTAAGGTGTCTATTAGAATTCGACGGAAAAAGGATAAGACGAAGACCCGAAAGTCCAAGACTCGTGCCAAGGACTCGGATCCTTCGACGTCGTCGCCTAGTGAAGCGCTGCCTGGCACCAGAAGTGCGTGGTCGCGTCACAAAGCCATTGGCTCGCGTCTTCACGACATAAGCTTCTGTCCTCGTGGTGCAGCCTAGGAGACCTATGGCGCGGTCGCGCCAGGGAGGGGTGCGGATGCGTCTTGTCGAGACACGGGCGCGTCTTGTTGAAGCCAACCGGCGCTGGCGAGCGTCAACGCAGATTAACTTGGCTCCATCCTTGACTCCTCCAATTGACCCAAAATGTTGTCTTGGACCGAAGATGTGAGCAACATGGTAGTAGGCGACTAGGCGGGTCTTGGACTGAGCTCACAGACTGAGTAGTTCGACTTAGATAAGAAGTTGTGGCCTGAGCCTTGGCCTTGGCACGAGCGTGCGTTAAGGGTCTGTTAGAACGAACCGACATGGCTTCTTCCTCCTCGACGACAGTCATTGTAGGAAACGCATCAACTTTGTTCTCAAATCTTCACTAAGGCCTACGATCCAACAAAATTGAACCAAATTTGACAAACTCAAAAGTAGCATGACCTATTTTTGTTAAACTCTTGTAGGCCAAGTAACAAAATAAGAAAAACTATTCATACAAAATTAGTTTAAATCATTTGTCATAAAAAACTGTTTGAGAGGAAATGCCGGTGATGCTGAGAGAAATCAGAGAAGTGTTTTAAGTATTCTGTGGGTTCCGAATTAGGGCATCGACATAAGGATCGATGAGAGTAGTTCCATCACGGGTTGATATTGGGGGAGGGAGTTGAGAGGAAAGATTTTGAGAGGATCAAACCAGTTGATACAGAGAATATGAAGAGCCCATACTATATAGCATAGTAGGATTGCCTTCTATTTATTTATAATAATGTAGAATGTGAGTCAGAATATAATAAGAACTATAGAGAATATTTCAATAATATATGTTTGTTTTGTCCTATCTATTTTATTTACTATCAATTTTAATTAAAATTAAAAACTATTTGTTAAATTTAACGATAACAAAACAGTTCAATTGCAAAATAAGACATACTTTTATTTTTTTTTAAATATTTGTGAATCAATGTTGGAGCCTTGGGTGGCCGAAATAGATTCGATTAATGTATAAGCCTAGCTACTATGGCAGATAGTACTATTTCATACGTCAAATGAAGTCTATATCTTTTATGAGGTTTGTAAACTTGGGTGTGTGTAGATTTCTTAGTTGAACCTGGCTCTCTATTTGTTTTGTCATACATCAAAAGTCTTACATAATTTTGCTCCCATTATCGATCGGCAGGTTTTCAAGCGACAATACTGTAATTGAAGATAAGTTTTTGCGTTGTTAATTAAATCTGCATTATTACTCATGCATTTAAACATACTTATTTCACTACTACACAAATCTATGTATATATATAAAAGACGCAAGGAATAAAGCCACCACATTGTGCCACCTAAGATTTTCCTACGTGTCGTTCCTACGTTATGCCACCTAGGATTTCGCCACATAGGATTTTTTATTTTGGAAACTCATATATGTTGATATTATTGTAGGATAATATAGAAATAGGATAAATTAATCCACGAGATATTCTATCTAAAATAAAGATGTTATCTATTATATATAAGGAATTAGGATAGATTTAAAAGATTTTATCTAAAATTAAAATAAATTATAGAAAATTAAATATTATATATTAAAATAGTTATATTAATTTAGTTTCTCCAATTAAATTTCTATCTATTTATATGAAAAAAATTAAATTCGAATTTTATTTAAAATTAAAGAAAATTATTTTATCTTTATTATTTTATTTATTTATGTAAAAAATTTATCTTAAATAAAATTTTGATAAAAATAGAACTTTCAATCTAGATAATTACTTGCCTAAATTGACTTTTGATAATAAAAAAAATATGTTATCTTTTCCTTAATTTTTTTTTGAATTATTCATGTAAATATAAATGATTTTCTTATCATTAAAAAAAGTCATTCTTTATTTATATTTTTTCATTGTTCATATTAAGTATATTTTTATCTTTTTATTTAAAAAGTCATTGAATTTGATAAAAAAAAATTACAAGAATTTAGATTATTTTTATCTTTTTATATTTTTTATAAAATATTTTTAAAATTAAATAATTCTAATTCAAATAAGTTTTATTTATATTTTTGCATAAATAAATTATAATTAAGCCATCAAAATTATAATGGGCTAACCTTAATAATTTTGGCCCCGTTTCACATGACACCAATTGTAAAATTTTATATAAATTTTTTTCTAATAAATAATTTTTTATATTAAATTAAAATCATATTTATTAAATAAATTAAGTATTAAAAATCATGTAGTCGTGCATGCACGACGTGTATAACTAGTATCATTTTATTTCTAAATATAATATCACGGATGTCTTTTATCAGGGATCAAATAAGGTAAGATAGTACGAATATTTTTTTTTAAGTCAGTGAAATGCAATTATCTCAGGTAATTTTAAAAAACGCCAGAGATATTTGAAAATATGACATTAGAAGTACAAACACAAATATCCCCCGATAGAAATAAAAAGAGACACGCCAGGGATAAAAAAGCTAACATATATCCCCGATTAAGTAACATTAGGGATGATATGGGTGGAGTTAAAAAAAAACAAATAAAAAAGCCATACCTTCTGTCCTTCTCTACCTCGTCAATCCCCTGAGAACCCTAACTCAATCTCAAAATCTCTCTTCTCCCAATGGTGCGATGGTGCGAAGGTGCGGCGGTCGACGGTGCGCGGCCTACTTCTCCTCTCTGATTCTCAGGAGCGGCGGTGCAAGTTCATTCGACTGATAAACAACTCTAGGAAGGAACCCAAGAGAGAGAATCAGGATGGAATGACGGACTCGAGGAGAAAGAATTCGGACTCTTCACCGTCGACATATCTTCTCTTCCTCGTCAAGGTCTCCAAATTGTTCGGTTTGAGCTTCTCCTTCGCAAAGAATTCGGACTCTTCACCGCCTGGCGCCTGCATACGTTTCTGCCTCGTCAAGGTCTACAAATTCGTCTTCAAATTGTTCGGTTTGAGCTTTTCCTTTTCAATTGAATTTTGTTTCCTAATGTCTTTTTGTCAATCGTCGTTTTGCTTTCTAATTGAGATCCAAAATTTCACTTGTTTTGTGTCAC
Organism: Fallopia convolvulus; assembly: GCA_964016875.1. Taxonomy (NCBI): domain Eukaryota; kingdom Viridiplantae; phylum Streptophyta; class Magnoliopsida; order Caryophyllales; family Polygonaceae; genus Fallopia; species Fallopia convolvulus. The sequence continues at coordinate 49,456,295 of OZ024732.1, read as the reverse complement.
TGGCGCAGCTGCTCAGGAATTTTCTGGGTGCAGCTTCTCAGGATATCAATTGTCAGAAGATGGTTTCTCTTGGTGTAGCTTCTCAGGATTTTTGTCCATGTGATAACTGCACATCGTCTAACCATAAACTTGCCTTGGCCTTCAGGTGAAAATTTCTCTTCCTCTCTTTGTTGAGTTACTTCAATGGAAAATTGAAATATTGACTGAACATCGTTTATTGTTAGAAATAAACAGTAATCAGATACATTTTGTAAAGTAAATGCTTAAATAAAAGCAACAATTGCTCAATCATTCTTAATACAATCTATCGTCCATGTGGTATCTATGCACAAACAGTGATACTGGATTATATATTTTACTAAACTCTTGAAAAATTGGCAGTGAAATTGTGTGTATTAATCATTTTCAAAATTCGAGGTCTCGTCCTCCCCTTCTCATAAAAATCCAAAATCACATTGAACTATTTCAGATATCTAGCTGAGACCAAATCTCATAGTAGCCATGCATCAAGTTTGCTTCATATTAAGTTAATATTTCTGTATGATGGATTTTTTTTCTAAATTATCATATTGATGCCCTTTCCTGTCAATTTAGGCATTTCTCACATGTATCTTCCTTGTTTCAGGAGGTTCCTGATGTGAAATGGTTTTGTCCATTTTGTAGATGTGGCATATGTGGGTTGAAAAGTTGCAATGAAGATGAGTTATGTACTGGCATTTTTTAGTGCAGCCTTCAATGTATGTCTTTTCTTAAATCTCTTTGACATGTAGGATTGTTGTCTATATTACTTGCTTAAATTTTCTGATTTGTAGATCATTGGGAATGCTTAAACAATATAGATTTCTCAGTTTAGGAGAACTCTACCCCTTAAATGTTTTGCACCGAGAGGTGTTTTTAGGTACCTTCCTCATCATTGATGTATTTAAGTTTGTTATTATGTACTACTTTGAGTGATTAATAAAGATAATTCATGTTAATATAAATAAATTCATATATTTTCTTCAATTTTTATTACAATTTGCTGTACACTGATAGTTTTGCAGAAGGAGCAATTAAGAAATGAAAACTTACTTGCTTCCTAGGACTTAATACCCTATGTTGAACACTATGTACTGAGATTACGGATTAGTATTTATTTGTTTGTTTAGTTATGTTCCCACTTTTTTAATGTTGCATTTGATTTCATTACAGGACCTGCTATGTTGGTGGATGTGCCTAGGGATAAGAACATAACTGGTATTTACAATTAGCCTATGCTAAGTTGAAATCAAGCTTGCCTATTTTTCTGAGCAGTGGTCATTGTTTTCGCAACTGACTTGATGGAGATGCTCAGTATTCCCAAAGGAGTGCGCCGTGTGCTGTTTAGAACATTGAACACTCACAGGTGATTAATGCATCTTTCTATACTCCTTTTCTTCTCTTTAGTTTTAGGAGCTTCATCTTTATGGTAAATCTAGTTGTATGCAAGTTGATCTGTAGTTTCTGTTAACTGAGCCTCTGACACACTGCTAATTCGAATTCCCTTTGTCCTGTCCGTCTTTCCAAGAGAGTAATCGCTAATAATTTCATATGCGATATCCAAACCCCTCGTTTCAGCATCTATTCTGTTCAATTACTTGTCTACTGTTTTCCCCTGGTAGTAGAGCATCTAGTTCTTGATTGATCAATGTGGCCTTTTGGGTGATGCTTTGCATGAGATTTATCTAAACACTGTCATTTGACTTTGCATGGGACTTTGTTTGAGTTAGGTACGCTACTTTGAGCATTTATCTTTGTCTAGGAACATGGTTGATATTATGAGAATTTTATAACCTATGGAATACTGTCATTTGACAACTTCTTTGAGCATTTATCTTTGTCTAGGAACCTGGCTGATATTATGAAAATTTAAAACCTATGGAATGTTGTCATTTGACATATTCTGATTGAATAGTGTGATAATGATTTCGTCCTGGATTTTTTCTTGTAGACTATAGAGTAGTTTTCACTTCCCACATTTTAGGAAAAGAATTCTTTTGGTATATATAATACTAGAAAAGAAATTCTAAGTTAGTTGGGTGTACAAGAAAACCCAAAACCGTAAGACCATGAAACTGATACTTTTTGTGGTTCACATAACCAATGCTTCTGCTTAAAATGGTTTGCCAAATGAGATTCTATGGGTTAGTTTTTGTAAAGCTATTTATCTTGAAGTTTATAATGCTGCTTGCATTTACCCAGGAAGCTTATGATCTATATTAGACTTGCATCAATTCTACAAGTATGTCCATTCAAAATTTGGAGAGCGTATTGAATACACTACTTACTTGGATATCTTTTCACAACTGCAAAAGACCGCTCGTAAATGGAAGATGACAAGGTACTTCTTTGATAGTTTACTCTATTTTTTGTCATTACTTCTTGAGAGTTATACTGATTTTCTTTCACTTCTTTGTCTTGTGATTTTGTAGACAGTACGAGGAATACATGTACGAGCTGGTGTGAGATAGTCTATACTTGTCCTTTTATATGATTCATGATTAGTTAGTCCTCCATGTTTTACATTCAGAGTTGTAGTTTAGTTACTCCATTTGTTCAGGTGGTATAGTGGATTGTATTCTTATACATGTAAGAATAAAAATGTAAACTTTCTTTCCTATATATTTCAGTTGATATTTTGAAAGGCAACGACCGGTGATTTTAATGAATGCTATATTTTTTTTAATAAAAACAACTCTAATATCCCGGGCTTTGAAATTTTATACCTGGGATATTAGAGAAGTTTTTTTTATAATGAAACAACTCAAACATCCCCGGCGTGTATTAGTATATCAGGGATATTAGGGTGGTTTTTCTATTGAAGAAAATAGCTCTATTATTCCTGACGTGTTTTTCCATGTCAGGGATATTTGATCTACTATACCCTCAACATTTATCCCTGGCTTGTTTTAGCCTATATTAGTGATGTATTTTAAAAAACGCCAGGGATAAAAAGCTATTTGTGTAGTAGTGTTTATCAAACACTTTAGCATACTTATCAAGCAGTACTTTATTATATTAAATGTGCACTTATATATAACATGCACATTTAGCAAAAAAAGAAAAATTTTGACTTACATTTTTATTACACAGATATATGGTGGGACTCATATAATTAAGCACAGTACACTCATATAACTTATAATGTTTGTGGAAACACACTATAATTTACACAAATTGTGATTCACACAAATTGTGTAGTTTATTTAAAATTCTTAACTATTATAACTTATTTAGGAGCAACTTTTTGGTCAAGAATATTGTCCATGAGAGTCGAAACGGATATCTCAAGCTATCAGCTTGAAGTCCTACGGCTTGACCAAATGTCACAACACACTTATTAGAGAGCAGTTGGCATACTGCGCAGCACCACAGTTTCAACCGTAACACCGGGCCCAAAACCAAAGAGAACTCCCCACTCTAATCCCTGTCCGGTAGTCTTATGACCGTTGTCAAGCGACTTTTTCCTGATTTCATCAAGTATGAACAATACACATGACATGTTTCCATAATCATTCAATATTTTCCTGGTTGCCCTAAGTTTCTCCTCCTTAAGCCCGAGCTTTGCTTCTATCTGATCTAGGATTGCTGGGCCACCTACAAGTACAAATTCATGTTCGTTCATATATCTAGCTAGCTTGGTGCATGTCAAAATGGATTTATCGGTTTATAAAATAGCAACTAACCGGGGTGTGCAATCCAGAAAAGTGAGTTCCAATCATTGATACCGAGAGGGGAGAAAGCCTCGACAAGGCATTCCTCGATGTTGTTGGCAACCAACATGGGCACGTCCTTGACGAGGTGAAAAGTGAGGCCTGCTTCTACCAAATGGCCCTCGATTGCACCGTCTGAACCGGGTAAGAGGGTTTGCGCGGCGCAGATGAGCTCGAAGATGGGCCTTTCTAGGGACGGGTATGGGTCGGCCCCAACGATGACTGCTGCCGCACCATCACCGAAAAGAATCTCGGCCACCATGGAGTGCGCTGTGTTCTCTGACTCCGATGGTCCTCGGAAACCGATGGCCGTGATTTCCGAGCATACAACGAGCACACGTGCATCCTTGTTGTTCTCTGCAATGTCCTTTGCCAGGCGGAGAACTGTTCCACCGGCGAAGCAACCTAAAGTATCACTTCTGTTAATATGCCTTGAATATGTTTTTGACCTAACTTGTCAGGGGTTGGGGGTGGAGCCCCCTGATAGGAAGTCCGAGGGGCACTATCCCTCGGCAGTGGTCTCACTGACTATTCAGCGAGTTAGGGCTCCAGGGGGTGACGCCCCCTGACGGAAGATGGGGGGCAGTGTCCACTTGCCCAAACTATATACAATATTATTTGTTATTGGGCCTCTCGTGATCTGTTTGGGCTTACGACCCATAATCTGTAAAAGGGTTTCTTGAGTCTCTATATAAACTATTAAAATACCTAATAATCTTTATTTTGTAATATCTACCTCCGTAATAATATACTGTTTCTCTGTTTGTAGACATAGATAATACACTGTTACCGAATCACGTAAATATCTATGTTGGTTCAATTTATTATTCTTGTTCGATCTCTCGTTACAACAAATATATATTAGTCAGCATATATATATATATATATATACACGTAAATTGAAAGTGATAAACTAATATCTATTTAAAATGAAGTGGATATCTCATACCTTGTTGATAAATCATTAAACGCTTAACAGAAAGATTTAAGCCAAGCATCTTAGTGAGCTGGTAGTCTGCACCAGGCATGTCGATCCCACAACTTGTACAGAAGATGAGATGCGTGATCATGGACATAGGTCGGCCCCATTCGTCGATGGCTCGCTGAGCTGCCACTTTGCCTAGCTTTGGCACTTCCTTCACCACAATGTCCTGTCTCGCGTTCAAGGACGGAGCCATGTGAGCACACATATTTTGGTTCTCTTTCAGCATCTTCTCGGTTAAGTATAGGTATCTCTTCTCAATCTTTGACTTTTCACCTATTAGTTAAATATGCAACAACACTATATATATTAAAGCTAGCTTGCTATATATGCACAAGTTTTGATCATTCAAGTATGACTATATATAAATAATTCCAACATGCATGCATGAAATGGGATATATCGACGTAAATGTGATATATATATATCAAACAAGATGGATAGATGAAAGAGTTATATATAAAATCATACAAATGCGCTTGAATTTATCCTTGAGGTCAGTCATATGCTCGCAATTGGTGACCCTAAAGTAGTAGTCCGGATAGTCGGCCTGGCGGAAGCAGTTGGGCGGGTTGGCCGTGCCAATGGCCAGGATGGCCGCGGCCCCTTCAGCTCTCTGTGTCTTCCTCATCTCCTTGATACCTTCCATTTCTCCTCGATCGGCTAGTTAACTAATTGATTGATTGTCAAAGAGGGTGGATACTTATACTGATCGATGTACATATGCATACATTTATATATACGCGGGCTGGACGAGCATCTCTAGTGACACGTCACTAGTTTGAATGTAAGTTTATCTATTACTTCTTACGTTTTTGGTGAAAAGGCACTGTCCATGAGTGTCCACTTAGAGACTTAACAGTTTGACTAGATGTCTAAAGGCTACGTTTATCTATTACTTGTCAAAGCCTGGTTAGATTTTCAAAAGGTGTAATATGGCAACAACCCCTAGCGCACACCTTGCATGACTTGATACATGTTCTGCTCAAATAAGTATGATCTCTTTCATGAACCTTTACAAAAATTTCAATTATGCTGATGGCTACTCAAACGCTTAATATGTGTAGTAGATTGATCGAATGTGACTGATGGAATGTGTAAATGTGTAATGTAAGAGTTATCTACGGGTTGTCATTTTTTTAGGAGAATTTCCTGACTTGGTTAAGTTTACTAGATTTTCGGAAAGGTGTGATAATTAGGCTAAAACGTACATATATAGCACACCACGTATGACTTCTGAATACCTCTTAGAATTTTTTGCCCAAGTTTTAAATGTATTAATGACTATTCAATCAAAGGTTAAGAATTTCTACAAAAAATAAAATAAAAATCAAAGGTTAAGAATGTAATGCAAGGTTATCAACGGTCAAATCTGTAATATTCTGTTTCCTAGTTAACTACTACTCCGTTCATCAATAAAAAAACTACTACTCCCATCTCTTTTTCTTCTTTTCATTTTTCATTTTGAGTATCTTAATTTATTATTTTCATTTGTTACTTTTTTTTTTCATTTCCAAAAGTGTATAAATTACAATTTTATTTTCATATAACCTAGAAAATTAACACAAATTAAACCCTTTTTTACCACTTTTATTATTTCTAATACTTTTCTCACGTTTTTCAAGATCTTTTTTATTAATTTTCAACGCTTTTCTCCCATTTTTAAAACCTCTCTCATTAAACCCTCAAACTTTATTTTCTCAAAAATTGTAGTATTTTTTAAATGAGAAGAAAAAAAGGGATGAAGGGAGTAATTGATTGATTGTCAAAGAAAATGTATACTTAATTATACAGATGTACATCTATATATGGTTAGATTCTAATAAAATCAATTATAATAATATTGAGCAAAATAATATAAAGCGTTAGATTTAAATATAATACACCACCACCTTTGTACAACATGCCAACATAGCACATGTCAACGGACCACCTTTGTAGATTAAAGATATTTCACTTTGCTTGATGCTCAAAAAAAAAAAAAAAGAATGTACTTTGGATTCTTAACATTCTCTAGTGTATGGAATATCACGTGCATGTTTAGCATAAATCATGACATTATGGTGTTATAATTTAGGGCTGGGATATTTCGTTTTTTGATTTTCTTTTAGTCTATTCGTAGGGTAATTTTTTTTTTTACGGTTCGGTTCCTGGATTTTTTGGTGAAGAACCGTAATAAACCGAACCCGAACTTTGATCGGTTCCTAACTGCGGTTATTTCGGTTAACCGAAATACATAAATGGCCCATAAATTTCGGTTCTTCGGTTACCCGAAATATGGTTCGGTTCCTACATTTAATTCGGTTCTTGTTAAAAAATCGGTTATTTTATATATGTTTCGGTTCTTCGGTTAAAAAATCGTTTTTTTATATAAATTTCGGTTCTTCGGTTACCCGAAATTATATATTTTGATATATTATTAATATATAACGGTTATTCGGTTTTTTTTTCTTTCTAAAACCGAACCGAACCCGAAGTTTTTTTACAAGAACCGAACCGAAAAATTTACCTAAACAAATTATCATTAACCGAACCGATCGAAATGAGTGGTTTCGTTCGGTTCTTCGGTTCCACGAGTATAAAGTCCCAGCCCTATTATAATCTTTGACAAATCTCATTCAAGTAAACATAAAGTTTACTTCCCATTTCACTTGAGACCAAAAATCATGCTACTGTTACACCGTAAGTTCCTTAGGCCAAGCCCAACAGCTTTCCTATAATTTTCTCTAAAATAGAGAACTTAAAGTCAAATTCTCTAAAAAAATATATGCATCAACTCCAACAGTTTCTTCATTTTGAAGAACCAAGCATTTATTATTTTTATTATATATTTACAAAATACAATAAAATTTAATTTGACCAATTCCATGTTAACATGTGTACATTTACATTTAATTCATTCTCCAAATGTATTTAGAGAATTCCCTAAATTTAGGGAAAATACATCACTTTTCTCCCTATATCCCCATTTTGAAGAACGTTTTAGAGAATCTTGTGGGCCAAAAAAAGTTAAACATTCTCCAAAAACACAAATATCAATGTATATGGAGAATCTCTTTGGGTTGCTCTTACTAAAACAAATTTAACACTTATAACCATGGAAACTGTCGGATGACGGCCCATTTAAATGATGGGCCAAAAAGCCCAAAAGTGTTTGGAGCCCCTACGAAAAGTTGAAAACCATAAAAAGCCAGTTAGTTGCCGTAACCCTAGACACCATATTTCAGTGAGGCAAGCAAAGCAGACACCAGGTACGGGTTTCTCTCGTTCTTCATATACTTGGTTTTCCATTTCTAGGTTATTTTGTTCCAGTGGTCGTTTCATACTCTGTTTTTTTTTTTTTTTACCAATTTCTCGCCCATTTCGAACAAATTTCGGCAAAGCAGGTGTAGGTGAATTTGGAATCAGCGACAATGTCGGCCGGCGAACTTGCTTGCACTTATGCCTGCTTGATCCTCTTCGACGATGGCATTCCCATTACGGTAATGCTACGCCTTTTTTCATTTCTAATCTTTCAATTAGGTTTTGGCAATACTCTCTTACATTTGATTTATGATTGTGTTTTTCAAGGGATTTTGTGTGTAGTTGTGATTGTTGAAAGCTAAAATCCACGGAGATTCAATTTGTACTTTAGGCTTAGGTTAAATCACGAGTCTTTCTATGTTATTTCCTTATTTGTGGCTTGTGAGCACAATGACCTAGCTGATGGAAAACATTTTCTTAGACATATTGGATTATGAAAAACAGAAATGCTTACTTTGTTATCCTTGTGTACTTATAAATTGTGCTTAGTAGGCTTAGTGTCAATTTAGATAATATAGCATAAACTGACCCATTACTAATGAAACATCATTACAATCATTGTCAATACATAAATTTTCCATTGTTGAAATGAAAAGGTTTAAAATGCCATAATGCCCAATATTCATTGTTCAAACATAATCAGTCTATTCTAGATTTTCTTGTCTTTTCTTAACTGTGTATGAGTAGAAAGTAGTCTGATTTTGTTTAGATATGTTATATTGTGCAAAGTGACTTAAATTATGGATTATTTGTTCATAGTTTACCCCATGTTGATGTGTATATTGTCACCTTGTTTAGACGGCATGGTGAGGTTTTCATGTTTGGATCATTATTTGCTGAATGATTAAATTTTCACTCATTGAAGTATTAGCAATGTTCTTGTTTCTGGAAATCAAGCTGATTGAGCTGCTAGGGATTACCTTTCCTTCAAAATTGTAGCATCTTCAGAGATTAGTTGGGCCCTTGTACCTTATTGGATTGACAAGTTTTTGATTCTATAAAATGTCAAGATCATTCCTCCCATAAAACGAGCTTTTGAGACAGAAAGTGGACATTAAGAGTAAAGAGCGTTAGTATAATCTATATCTATATGCTGAAAAGTTTTGAATATCCCCATTTGGCTTGATTTCCAGGCGGAGAAGATCTCAACATTGGTGAAGTCTGCCAATGTTTCAATAGAAGCTTATTGGCCAAGCTTGTTCGCCAAGCTTGTGGAGAAGAGGAGCGTTGAGGACCTCGTCATGAATGTCGGTGCTGGTGGTGGAGCTGCGCCTGTTGCTGTTGGAGCTCCTGCCTCTGCTGGTGCTGCCCTAGCTGAGGAGAAGAAAGAAGAGAAGAAGGTATTTCAGCTAATGTATTTCTTAATTAATGATATTATTCTCCTAAGCTCATTTGTGGAATATACTTGGTCTAAACTGTTTGGTTTTCTTGTTTTGCAGGAGGAGCCCAAGGAGGAGAGTGATGATGACATGGGTTTCAGTTTGTTTGATTAGAAGTTCATTCGACGTTCCTTTTGCTAGACTCGGAGTCCTGTTATTGCTAGTTACGCCTGTTTTTTGTTCCGGTTTGTAAAAGATACTAGAGAATGTAAGCCGTTTTTGAGATAGATTTGAATTTGATATATTTTGATATGAATCCCATGTTTACTAGAATGCAAGTTTTATTCTTTAGTTCTTGCATGTTCAATCTTAGACAGTCTATTCGTAAAGATTTGTTTGTAACATTCCAGCTTAAACTTTCATTTTAGGTTGTGCAAAGCCTTGAGTTTGGACTTTAGGATGCTATAATTTTGAAAGGCCCTGCCTGGATTAAAAAAGGTATGCAAATAAGCAAATTGTCAAAATTTCAGCATTGCTAAATCCTTAAAAGTAAGGCTTTTGGCTTGAGTTATGACTTATGAGCATTGGCTAAACTAGGATCATCTAATGTCATATTAAACCACTTAAGTCCATTTTTGAGAAAACATATAAATTCAGTAGAATGCGCTCTTGATAGCTCAAATTACACTCTAGGAGGATTCTCTCTGTTGACAAGATAGAGAAGGAAGACAGAGATGTATTCTGCTGAATTGCATAACTTCATTGAAAGATAAATGAGGCTATAATCAACAATGAAACTAACCACTTTTTTTTTTTGGTGAACACAATGAAACTAACCACTTAGCTAAACTTGGTAACAGACTTTGACCAAACTGAATTCCTGAAAACTAGCTAACGACTAGGACTGAAACAGACTCTTAATTTGCTGAATAAACCAACTGAATTAATCTGATCTTCAACGGCTACTTGGCACTTGACACAGCTTGATCACTTTTCAGCACTCTCGACCTCTTATTTCCGTTGGAAAATAAAACAGGAAAAAATTCAAAGCGAAAAGAGCGGCTGGTTGCTTTACTTGTAGAACTCCATGACACATAAATTGGTGACAAAGCATTCAAATCGTATGCCTGCAAAACCCGCTGCCTTGGCCAAGTCCAGAAACTCTTGCTTGGTCCTCTCTTTCCCTCCCGGGTTTATTGTCATCATAATCAGATCATTCCCACAGTAAGCTTTTCCTGCGACAGTTGTTTCTGGCACCTCCGGCATGATCGATTCAACCACGATTACCATTCCGTTTTCCGGGATTGCCTTGTAGCAGTTCGTCAGCAGCTTTAAACAGTAGTCGTTGCCCCAGTCATGAAGAATCCACTGTAGGAAATTGTGTGTTTTCATCAACAACTATTAATATGGTACTCATGTTTCAATTCAATCTATAGCATCGGTACATGACTAAAGCGAACAGATTGAGAATTTGATTTAATGTAACATAATGTATTAAATTATGCGATCCAAACAGGGGGCTTATAACTTTATAAGTTTGTGACTGATGATCACCTTCATGAAAATAGCATCAGCACATGGAACGCTCTCGAACATGTCTCCGTCCCTGTGTTCCATCCCTGAAATAAAGTTGCAATTACAATCATCGAGTAGAGCGAATTAGAGAGACCCTAACCTATGACTGTAATACAATAGAAATGGGATAGGATTGTACCAGGATGAGAAATGCCATGTTTTGTGACATGGGGAAGGTCAAAATTGATACCCTTGATGCTTGGATACTTGGACAGAATAATCTTAAGGTTGAGTCCGAGCCCACCACCGACATCCACGAGCTTGTTGATGTTCTCGAAACCCTTGTAGGAGTGAAGGATCTTCCTCATCGCAATGGAGGTGTGGTTGAACATTGCAACATTGAACACCTCGTTGAATCTCTGATCTACCGCGGGGTACTCGAACGCGTTCATCCCATGGGCCTTGTCGAATGCAATCCCTCCTTCTAATACTGCATCTTTTAGTACGTACCTTATAGTAAGCGTTGCAAACTTAATTAGGAGCTAATCACAAACTTAGTCTAATCTTTAGTACATAATCTTATTTTTAGAGTCTCTATAAATTTATAGAGGTAGTCAATGTAATAATGTAGTGGTTAACTATAGTTAGAATACACAGTGTGGTTAAGTCACTACCGGCTCTAGAAGGAAGTTAGGCTTCCCTTATAACTTATAAGCATGTATTAGCTGTTATTCGAGTAAGAAGACACTCTGTATCATCTTGTTCCCTTCTCTAATGGAGAAATCTCAGTTTCTTTCTCTTCACAAAATTAAATTTAAAATAACTTTGAGATCGAGAATATTCAGAGAAGTATTTACAGAAATAGTCTAGAAAAAGATTTATATATGAGAATTTGGGATTGAAGGAATTAATTAATTACCAGCTATCTAAGAACACTTTGTCCTGGTGCAACCTCAGCAACGGTCCCAACGAAACTCCTTCCTCGTCCTTTACGAAGCACTTGGCCACTGGCGTCATCCCGTACACCCTCCTCTTCTCTCCGTTGACGGAGCAACTCACGACGGAGGACGAGGCGAGGAGGCGGAGGATCCTGTCCACCATGTCCGCCGCCTGGGGGTTCTCCGTTGGAAGCTTGGCGGCCACCTCATCGGCGGTCAGGCGGGCGCCGGGGCCCGCGCCTGCGATGATCTCGAGGAGGCCGAGCTCGATGGCCGCCTGCATTGTCATCGGGAAGGCGATTGCGTCTACGATTAGCGCCACTTGCGCCATCGTCCCGTTGTCGACGTCGTCATTGGCAGCTGTAACGGCGTCGTTTTGGGGGTTGGAGATTGAGAGCTTTGATTCCAAGGCTTCTTCTTTCAAATGAGGCATTTTTTACTTGTTTTTTTTTTTGTCTTTTGAATTTGGGAGATTGAGAATAAGGTCTCTAGTAGGGTGTACGTATATATATTACTGTAATAGTGTAATGTGTTAGATAAAGGAGGAAAAGAAGGTTAAAGTAATGTGTTGGACCAAAAAAAAGTAATGTGTAAATGAGCTAGCAAAATTCCAAGGGTTGGGGTAGGTGATAGACTCACATAGGTGGAATGGTGGATATGCATGTTTTAATTCCGTTACACCAAAAAAAAAGAAAAAAGAGAAAAAAGATTAAAGTAATGGGTTAGAATGTTAAGATATATTTATTTGGCCTGGGTAGGGGGGACACTGGCACAGTTGCTCAATGCTCATGCAACTTCTAATCTGACGTTTGGGGTAAAATTTTATAAATGTAGAGGGTGTCCCCGGTGCAGTTCTTATGCGCAGAACACTGAAATTCATAACACCAATATATTATATATACCGCAACTAGGGTTGTCAATCGGTCGGGTTATGGGTGGGTGGAGCACTTCCACCACCCGACCCGTAAGTTAAAATGCTCCACCCGACCCATCCGTCACCAGTCAAATATTCCACCCGTCACCCGCTGGTTATATGGGTGACCAGTTCACCCGTATAACTGATGTACTATATATATATAAATTGTCATACATAAACAAGTTATAAATATCCATACGGGGTTGCGGTTATAAATATCCACCCGTCACCCGTCAAATATTCCACCCGTAACCTAAACTAAAGTTATAAATAAATTGTCGTCCGCTCGTTATACGGGGCTGCGGTGAATCCAGTTGAACGGGGATGCAGTGGGTCGGTGGCGGTGACAGCTCCACCGAAGGTCGACGGTTAGGGCAACAATGGCGTCAGAAGAGGTGTAGAACGAGGTTGCACTTGGTTGTTTGCAGTTGGTTGACGAGAAGTGTTGTGCAGCTGCGACGCTATTCAGGTCAGAGATGGAAGAATTTGTAAGAGGCCAACCACTAGGGATGGAAAGTGTAGAACAGACTAATAACCTCACTAATGAAGTTATTGACTGAGGAAATCAATATTCAAGCAAATAGATGAGCTGGAAAATAAATGGGCCGACTTATTTATCAAAAGACCAAAGTGATTTATATATGTGATTTTAAGGGCCCATATATTATAAATTATAGACCGAAACGGGTGGTTTGGGTGAAACGGGTGATGGGTCGGTTGAACGATCGGTTAATTGGGTGATAAAATCTCACCCTTACCCGACCCATAACCCATTTCGCCCGTCACCCGAACCGCCCGTCACCCGCTTTGATTGGATTTTCACCCGTTTATTTCGGGTGGGTCGGTCACCCATGGGTAATTGACAGCCCTAATCGCAACTTGCGGTTAGGGTTGTCAAAAAATGTATTTTTCTATATAAAAAATCATTTTAATATATTATATGTACATAAAAAAAATTAATCTATTTTTTCTGACCAAATAAGCTAGTTTTGAACAAAAAAACCTAATTTTTTACTATATTTTTTTAAATTTTTTTTTTTTTGAAAATTCCAGTGGAGGCTACCGCCTCTGCTGGACACCATGTAGATCCGCCCCTGATCACAAGTGGTAATTTACTCAATGTTTCAATGTTTTTTCAATGTGTTGATTTGAGAGTGTTTTGGTTACAGAGATTGCCTTGGATTACTACATAAGAATACTTTCTTACATCAGTCCATGTTTTATCCCTCTCCTTTTGTTCTTCCCCGACGGTTGTTACCCACGATCTTTAAATGGGTTAGCCACGTTCCAGCGCATGGTGTTACCCAGGAATTAATTAATTACCAGCCACTCATGCTTTGTCTGCTCCTAGTCCTAGAACTTAACTTTACCGTTTACTAGTTGTCCCCGTCATACCATGCACGACTATGACTCGATATTTTTTAGATATATTATAAAAAAGATATTAATAAAAAAATATAATATAAATTTTAAAGTAATTTATTGATTGTAATAGGTATAAAAATTATTTTTTTAAATCAAAAAAACAAAATAAATTTAGATTATTAAGTTTAAATAATGAAAATAATATATACAATACTCATAAAATGTTATGGTAAATTTTCAAATTGTGAGTTGCAATAAAAGGAAGGTATTTTGACCAAACTTCTCATAAGGAAGTATTTTGATTAAAAAAAGCATAGATTTATCAAAATATATAGACCTATAATTATCTATTTATATAAAATATTTTTTATAAGGAAAGCATTTTTTATCATTATAGTTAAATATGACATGTAAGTGACGGGGTGAAAATAATACGATGTGGCATATGACGTGTCAAAAATTACATGACATGGCTTAAGGAAAAGGCGACACGTGACAAAATTCGATGTGGTGCATTTTAGAAGCGACACGTGAAAAAAGCTGACGTGGCGCAACGTGGAGGCTCCAAACCTTATTTCTTTTATATACATAGTAGATTTGATCGTCTTTCGGCTGAGACAGGCTACCATTTTTGTTTTCCGCTTGTGGGCTGATGACGACGCGGGCTTTAGAAATCCAGGGCCCAACATAAGACATTATTAAAAAACTTAACTGTGCATAATGGTGTTTGTGGTAACGTTCACACTCTTTCCCATGAATATTTAGTCTATGGACCGTTGTTGCTAAATGTTGTAACAATAGCATAAACCCTGATTAGATCTCCTACTGTGACTTTAGATGCCCGTGCAGATCGTTCACGTGTTGTTAGTAAAAATATAAAGTAGTTAATAAAATAAATTAGGGTATTGTGTTGTAAGAGAATTAAACTTACCTTTTGTTTGAATCTCCTCTTTCATTGGCCTGTCAGCTATGAACTTTAAGTTGCTATCCAAAAGTGCCTCACTATTTGTGTTAAACCTGGGATTGTATACATATGTTACAATATCAGGCGAGTATGTATTTAGTTTTGTTAGTGCAAGCATGGATTGGAATAATACCACATTTTCATAGCTGCAACCCATGTTCTTTAAGGTGCAAGATCAATAAGAGTACCATATATAGTGGCTAATGTTGTTTTTGCTGTAAACCAAAGATATAATGAGATGCAAATTGTTATCATATTTTGGCAGAGAAGAAAAATCGAGAGAAAACGAGAGAGAATTTGAAGAAAATGATCATGATCACAAAATGTGATCTCGACTCTGTATTATGGCGGGAGAACAAGCTCCTTATACAAGACGACACGTGAGGTCTCACCAAAAAATAAAAAGACGACACGTGAGGAGCACGTGTTTTTTTATTACATAACCGGTTTTCTTCTAACAAACACCTTAACCGGATAACAGAGCATTAGATCAATCTGTTAAGAAACTTGTGCTTTACAATCCATTACAATGAACTCATATAATCCAACACCCCCCTCAAGTTGAAGGTGGTGCAACCATCTTCAACTTGCCCAGAAGATCATTGTGCCTTGGTCTTGATAAAGACTTTGTTAAGATATCGGCAATCTGGGACTGAGGGGGAAAATATGACATAGAAATCAAACCTTCTTGAAGTTTGTGGCGAATGAAGTGGCAATCAAGTTCAATGTGTTTCGTCCTCTCATGAAACACAGTTCCTGAAAGGACGAAAACCACTCATATATAGATCTCAGAGTATGCAAAGAGGACAACCACCAAAGAGAATTCTTACTAGGAGATCACCAAAGAGCATTTGGTGAATGTGATTTCTAACATTTTATGATTCTCTTTGGTGAATGTGAATTCTCACTAGTAAGAGGGCACCCCATGTTGTATATAGATCTCCTAGAGTCCTAGTAAGAGGAAGAAAACCACTCCTAGTAAGAGGACAACCACCGAAGAGAATTCTTCACCAAATGTTTAGCTAAACATTTGGTGAAGAATCCAGTTCAATACCTAAATTATGTCCCTTGAGATATCTTAGAGTATGCAATGTAGTCTTGTAATGCTCAACTGTAGGAGTTTGTAAGAACTGAACAACAAAGGCAATGTCTGGACGAATATGTGTTAGGAAATTCAGTTTCCCTAGCTACCAGTTTCCTGTAGGAAGAAGGATCAGAGAGAAGAGGACCATGATCATCAAACTTAAGTCCCACTTCTAAAGGACCATTTAGCCAAATTATAACAACTGAATTCTTGAATCATCTCATTAAGGAACTTCTTTTATGTCATGACATAACCATCATCAAGTTGCACAAATTCAATTTCCCAGAAAAAAGAAATCCGCCCAGATCTTTGATCTTGAAAACTTCATCTAGAAATTGCTTAATATGATTTATTTTAATATCATCATTACTAGTAATGAGTATATCATCCACACAAATGGCTAGAAATAGCACAGACTCATTAACTTTCCTTGAAAACAAAGAATTCTCATTATGAGAATGAGAATAGCCTTAAGAAGAAAGAGATTGAGAGAGCTTGGCATACCATTGACGTGAGGCCTGTTTTAATCCATATAAAGACTTGTTTAATTTGCAAACTTGAGATGAATTGGACAATAACAATCCAGGTGGAGGTTTCATGTAAACTTCCTCAAACAAATCTCCATGCGAAAAAGCATTGTTGACATCAAGTTGTGCAATAGATCATCCTCTTTTTGTTGCTATTGAAACAAGAACTCTAATTGTTGTCATTTTCACCACGGGAGAAAAAGTTTATGTATAATCTATCCCCTCATTTAGTGTGAATCCTCTAACAACCAAACGAGCCTTATGTCTCTCAATAGTGCCATCAGCTCTCTACTTCAGTTTATATACCCATTTACAACTAATTGTTTTCTTTCCTTTAGGCGAATCAACCAAATCCCATGTTCTGTTTAGCTCTAAAGCCTCAAATTCCTTATCCATTGCAGCTTTCCAAGCAGGATGTTTAATTGCTTCATCAAAACTAGTAGGTTCATTCATAACAGCCAAGGAATTCAACAAGCCCTGATCTTGAGAAGACAACTATGAAATTTGTAATTGTCTTGAAGAACCACAAAAGAAGTAATAGTTTGGAAACAAGTTGTGTGCAAAGCTATGGAGGAACACCACATATGAAATCTTTGAGATGGGAAGGTCGAGAAGATCTTCTCAAGGGTTCAGGTGGACCATGAAAAGAAAAATATATGGATTTAATCATTAATTAAGAAACATATTTGCTAAGAAACATATACTTGTCTCAAGACTTCATAAGAAGAGAAAAAAAATACTCTGTAATCTTACGTACCCTTATTTTTTGCGATGGTATGTAAAGATACTAGAGACTGTGACCGGTTTTTGATATGGATTTAATTTAATCTCTATATTTTGATATGAATTTCTTGTTTACTAGAGAGTGGGAGTGTTATTCTCATAGTCTAGCAAGTTCAATCTGATGGAAACCGTGACAATGTCCTTTAAAACTATAAATGTTCTTGGATTTTTTGGGGTTTTAGGAGCTTAAGCGCGCTTCCTTTTAAGCTTATATTTATTTTTGGTTGAATCTTTTAAGCTTATATTAGAAGGTATGTAAAACGTGATTCCAAATATTAATTATGTAGAAAATTAGTCTTGTGAGCATTGGCTAGACAAGGATCAGTCTAATGTCATATTAAACCATTGAAGTCCATTTTTGACAAAACATACTAATAATTATCTTATAACATCAGTACAATGTCCTGATGGCTCAATTTACATTGTAGGGTGATTCTTTTGACCTTTTATTTTTGTTGGAAAGTGAAAAAAACATCAAAAGCAAAAAAGGACGGTTCTCTCTTATAGACTTCTGTTTAGTGCAATGGAAAATCACAATGACTAGTTGCTTTACTTGTAGAACTCCATGACCCATAGGCTGGCAACAAAGCATTCAAATCTGATGCCTGCAAAACCCGCTTCCTTGGCCAAGTCTAGGAACTCTTGCTTGGTCCTCTCTTTCCCTCCCGGGTTTTGTGTCATCATGATGAGATCCATCTCACAGAAGGCTTTAGCCGCGGTGGTTGTCTCTGGCAATTCCGAGACGATTGATTCAACCACTATTAACTTCCCATTCTCTGGGATTGCCTTGTAGCAATTCTTCAACAGCTTTAGGCAGTAGTCGTTGCCCCAGTCGTGAAGAATCCACTGCAAGAAATTTTGTGTCATCATCAAGAACTATTGTAGAATTCTTGTTCCATCGAGGGAATGTGATTTCTAACATTTTATTTGAGATAAAAAGGAAAAACTATCTCACATCGGAAATTTAAAATAAGAATTCCTAGCATATGATTCTTTGAGATACTTTTCCTATTGTCAATAT
Source organism: Fallopia convolvulus (assembly GCA_964016875.1). NCBI lineage: Eukaryota > Viridiplantae > Streptophyta > Magnoliopsida > Caryophyllales > Polygonaceae > Fallopia > Fallopia convolvulus. The sequence goes on along the minus strand of OZ024732.1, from coordinate 49,437,847 downwards.
GGTTTTAGGATTGAATCCCTCTGGGCCTATGCGCTATAGGCCTATATCACATATAGGCCTAGACGGATTCCATCCTAAAACCAATCGCGCATGCACAGATATATGGACCCACCACGTTATATTGGCCAAGTGGACTTAGTAAGGCTTGATTGGTTCTAGTTTTGTCAAAACTAAATACAAAATTTTGAACATAATTTCTTTTGTTCCGGTTTTTAAAATTCATATAGTCTATTTTTTAGTAATATGGAGACTTCTAGTTAAACCAAATGAGTTCTCCAGTTTTTTGTATTAGAAGGTGATCTAAAACTTATAACATAAGTTCAACATTGATGCTCACCTTCATGAAAATAGCATCAGCACAAGGAATGCTCGCGAACATGTCTCCACCCATATGTTCCATCCCTGAAAGGAAGTTGCACACAATTACAATCATCAAGTAGCAGATTAAAAAAACCTAAGATTGATTGTAAGACTTGAAATGGGCTAAGATTGTACCAGGATGAGGAATGCCATGTTTTGTGACATGGGGAAGGTCGAAATTGACACCCTTGATGTTGGGATACTTGGACAGGATAATCTTAAGGTTGTGCCCGAGGCCACCACCGACATCTACGAGCTTGTTGATATTCTCAAAGCCCTTGTAGGAATGAAGGATCTTCCTCATCATGATGGAGGTGTGGTTGAACATTGCCACATTGAACACCTCGTTGAATCGTTGGTCTACCCCTGGGTACTCGAATGCGTTCATCCCATGGGCCTTGTTGAATGCAATTCCTCCTTCCAATACTGCATCTTTTAGTTTGTACCTACATTATTCATAGCAAAGTTGATTAGTAACTATTCACGATCTTTGTTATTTGTTGTTGTCGTTGTTGCTGGTTTCAAAGATATATTCCTGTTATTTAGTCTTCTCATTAAGTCTTTTCAACAAGCCTTTTCCGAGAACACTAGCTAGAAGATGATGGATATCGCCAAGGTGATTTAAGAGCGAGAGCACGGAAAAAAAATTAGAAGTACGAGTTTGATTTAAATGAAAAAAAACTCTTATTCAGAAAAATAAATAGAAATATATTTTTTCTAATTTATAGTGCATTTTTTCTACTTCGGAGTGCATTTTTTCACATTTTTACTTTTCGTATTTTATAGTGCACGTACTTTTCGTATTTCAGGATAAGAGTTTGTTTATTTAAATCAAACTCTAAGGATTACTCCTTGATTGGATAAAAGTCTACCAAAGTAAACACGATAGAATGCTGACATGTTGGAATGTTTGTGTATGTCCCACCTTTTTTCTAATCCGATTAATATCAAAAAACATTCTACCTGTCATCCAATAAGAAAAGCACATTATTTTCCTAAGGTGCCTAGCAGCCCATGATTTAATTTGTAACATGTACAAAACAAATATCACATTTCTTCATCGACTAGTAAATTCAGTTCAGTCATATTACATTACATATCATACTCCATTTTAAGAAAAATGCTAATGTTATTTTTTTTGAATTTCTATAAATAAAATTTAAAAATCTAATTAAATACTTTTGTGAATTCCAGAAAATCCATCTAAGCTAGCCTCCTTTTAGTTTTCTCTAACTACCTCAAACAAGCTAATGGAAAAGCTGTCTCCTTAAGAGTAAGACTGTAAAAGGGAGTTGGATTTGATGATTTTAAGCTCTATCTATAGGAAGAACTTCCAAAAACGTTAGTGTTGAATGGAGGTTAATGCTCTGTTCAATATTTTGGGAGCTTTTTTTTTTCTAACTTTTCATCTCTCATTTTCAACACCCTTCCACTTTAAGGGTGTGGAGTTTGGAGAAATTAAGCTCCATCTAAATGAATTCATCCCAAAAAATTAGTGTTCAACAGATCATAAGAAGAATATTAATTTTACTTACCAGCTATCTAAGAACACTTTGTCTTGAAGCAACCTCAGCAACGGTCCCAACGAAACTCCTTCCTCGTCCTTGACGAAGTACTTGGCCACCGGCGTCATCCCGTACACCCTCCTCTTCTCTCCGTCGACGGAGCAACTCACGACGGAGAATGAGGCGAGGAGGCGGAGGATCCTGTCCACCATGTCCGCCGCCTGGGGGTTCTCCGCCGGAAGCTTGGCGGCCACCTCGTCGGCCGTCAGGCGGGCGCCGGGGCCCGCGCCCGCGATGATCTCGAGGAGGCCGAGCTCGATTGCCGCCTGCATCGTCATCGGGAAGGCGATTGAGTCCACGATTAGGGCCACCTGCGCCATGGTCTCGTCCTCGTCATTGGCGGATTGAACGACGCCGTTTTGGGCGTTGGAGATTGAAAGCTTTGATGCCAAGGCTTCTTCCAATGGAGGCATTTTCGACTTCTCGCTTTTTCTCTCTTTTGAATTTTTGGAGATTGATCGAGATTAAATAAGGTTTGTGGTGGAATGCATCTTCACTTGCAACGTACATATATATAAGCGTCCTAAGTAATTAATTTGATTTAAAAAAGAAAAGAAAGGAAAAGAAGGATAAAGTAATGTCTTATATGAGCTAGCAAAATTCCAAAGGGTAGTAGGTGGATCAGAATTTGTTTGTATATAAGTCATTTATATAAGCTGTAGGAATAGTTATGTGAGGTGAGACGGTGATAATTATCTTAGTAATTAAGTGCTTAAACTCACTAACATAATTTACAGAGGTTTATCTTCTAAAACTGATAATTTTGGAACATAAAAAGAAAAATCATTTTAAAGGAAATTTGTCATTTTAAAATGAGGTAAATGTAAAAGTATTTTATGTGTTATGAAATTCGAAGACTTTTTTCTACGAAAAAAATAAAATTTCGAAGACTTTTTTGCTTGAACTTAATTAGCTAGGGTATATGTGATTGAAGTTTATGAAAATCAGTTTAATTAAAGAGAAAAAAATGTTTTTTTCACTTTTAATTTACTATATATTAATTTAAAAAATCTTGATGAACTTTCATAAAGTGGATAAAGATTGAAAATAAGGACATTTTTCGATCCATTAGTAGACTCAAAAAACATACAAGCCCACAATATACCCATATTGTTTTATCATTAGGTCATTAATTTTCAACGACCCGAGGACTACTAAAGTAGCTTTTGAATATTAATGTTACTACGCATAATGCATGAACCTGGAAATTTTGTCGAAATAGGTCAACAATCAAGCAAATAAGAATTTGGACTTGTACACACTAGGAGCCCACCTTCCACTAGCGTGAAATTGCCTATGCAACTTCTTCCCAAATAATAATCATGAACCAACAAGCATGTAGTGTAGTGGGAGGGGCTACGCTTCCTTCGTTGAGATCGAGTGTTCGATTTTCAGTGGAGGAAAAATGAATTTGTTGGGAGAACAGATCCCACCCAAAATAAAAAGAGCCCTCGCGAGACTCAAACTCTAAACGTAGGCGTTTGATGAAACAAAGCTTTCCACTGAACTAGGGTGACAATGACCAAAAAAAATAATAATCATGAAAAAAATATTATCAACGCAATTAACACTAATATGCCATCTTGGGTGGTACCTTTTAACTTTTAAGTCTTGGTTTGTCGCTTAACTTTTAAATCTTGGTTTGTCGTTTATCATGTTTCTACCCAACGCAAGTGGTTCCATGCTAAAATTAAATGACATATATAACTATATATATGCTATGAAATGAAAATCATACGGCTAATTTTACCTCATATAGAACAATTTACAATTATGATACTATCCTACTATTTATTGTAAATTGACTAGTTGTTACGGTATCAAAGTAAAATAAAATCTATCGTAAACTTAAATATTTTCTTGTCCGATAAGAATTATTAAGGCCATTACAACTAATAGGAGACATTTAGGCTATTATAGTCTTAAAATTAATAATTTGTAATTTTTGTTTTTTTCATTTTGTGGTAAACCGTACCAAAATATCAATTACCTAACAAATGATCAAATTTTGCTTGAATGATTAAAAGATCAGAGAAGCCAATACGAATAGTTGAAAAGTATTTTAGAAAATGGTATAAATAAAAAAGACTAAAAGACAGTCCAATTTATATTAATTAACACGTACGTAAGTAAAAATTTGTGAATACGGATGATAAATTTATACATAACAATTCAACTATGTAGGTACATTCACATGATTCTTATCCATTTTGTTTTGTGTAATTATTATTTACGGATGAATTAAGATACCTTATCTTGTGAGTCATTAGCAATAAAGTAGGCAAAATAATGATGAACAACCACATGAAAAAGGAAAGATTGGTCAAGTCTGGTGGTAAGGAACGTGCAAGGTTGGAGGATGCGGAGAAAAGTGAGAGCCATCGGATTTCAAGTGGGTTGGCCAACTACTCCACAACACTATACAACTTAATAAAAGCAGCCACTACCAAATTAAGCAACACTACTTAATTAATTTCTTAGTTTTTCTGAAGAAAGACCCTACAGAAGAAAGTTATCCTGCAAATATGCTATTTGGGGGTAGTTGGACTTGTGATTAACTGCAAATTTTTGAAAGCTAGTAATATGTTTTGGATAATCGTACTAACACGTTACCTGCTTTGATATGGGAATTTCTATTCAAAGATCAAGTGTAACGCGTTATAAATTAGAGACAAGATGTAGAATCGATTGAAGAATAGAAAAGACTATAACAAATAAGTTGTAATGCGTATATAATGATCGTAGTTTGAGATTAATCTCCTCAAATACAAACGAACACTTGAATGTGAGTAGGACAAATGAACAAAGATGAATTTAAGCTTATGGTTTTTTTCTCGAGTGCTTGTGTGTCCCTATCTCCGCTTCAGTCTTGTTATATATAATCCTTTCCTCAATTAGGACCGTTGGTGGGAGGCTCAACATATCCCGGAGATCTCGCTCATGGCCTTCATGAACTAGCCGTTTCTGTGTTTTAACCATGGAGTCTGAGATTTCCGTCATGTATTTATTGCCTCCTTCAATGACTCCATCTCACCATATCTTCAACGTTTCTTCGGCCCTCTTCTTTAATCATCAGATTGGACCAATTATTCTAGGCTCCTTAATGCAATTTTGGACTAGATTTCGGAGGGCCCAACAGAATATAACTTTAGGGTAAACAATGAATCTAGCTAGCAACCTAGGGCTCGATCAGATTTTTTTGCTTAAAACTATACTTTTTTATGAGGAAAGTTTATTTCAAACACACATGACACAAGTAATTTTTTTATAAGTAATGAAATTAAGCGGTTTTACAATAACAAGAAGTGAGCGACCTTAAAACATCTTTGTGCATCAGTCATGTGGTCATTGTTAGGTCTGAGTGATTTTGGGCCTACCAACAAGTATAAAAGCCCATTTCAGAAAACATAATTCGATCGGTTATTAACGGCGTGCGGGAAAGACGACCGCAACAGCTCACTCATTAAAGTCATTAGCAAAATCATTGTGTATGAGTCAACGACCTTAAAATAGCTTTGTGTCTTAAGACCTAAATTAACACGTTAAAACGAGTTAATGATAAAGTCCACTTAATTATTGCTATCAATATTTATTATCATTACATGGAGACCCATTTTATTATAACAATAATATTTAATTTAAACAGAATGAAATGATAAAATTAGCAAAAGCTGAGGATAATAAATGATTAGGTGCATTGCGCATATGTAATTTCTGTATAACGAGTGATTTTGGGTGGCTGAATACATTGATGGATTCCTAAACTTACAATTTTTGTTCGTTCAGACCCCCCAACTAAAAAATTGTCTATTGAACCTCTAAACTTTACACTTTTGTTCTATTGACCACATTTTGATGATCTGGCAACGCGAGTGAATATACGGTAGAGATTTGCGAGTTAATACATGTTACGGTGATGATTAGGATAATGAAAAAAACACATTTAAAAGCCCTTCTCTTCCTTCTCTTCACCATTTAAACGAGATTTGCGAGTTCGATTCACCATCTCCAAATCTCCAAATCTGCTCAAATCTGAGAGAGAGCCAGGGCGAAATCCATCGGACGAGATTTGAGATGAGCAACAATGGCATCTTCCAGTTTCAGAAGCTCTTCCAATGTCAGAAGTTGGAGCATGTTATCCCGCACTAATGGAGTTCGTGAATTAGGGATTCCGGATTGCAATTGTGGAGTTCCCGCTTCAATCAAGCATTCTTGGATTGTATCTAATCCGGGAAGGCCTTTTTTTGGGTGTCCACATTATGAAGTCAATTTCATTATTTGGATTTTAGGGTTTATGATTTGGCCAATGTGGTGCTTAGTGTTTGTGTTTTTTGGCAGACTGTTAGTGCAATTGAATTTTTTATGTGGGTTGATGATCCATTGTGGGATCATGCAAACAATGTCATTTCGGGGTTGCTAAGAAGAGTGAAGGAGACTGAACAAGCGAGGGAGAAGGCGAAGCGTAGAGCCAACATTTATTTGGTTGTATTAGTAGTGAGCATAGGGCTTCATCTCTTGAAAGCTATGCAATGAAAGATATGTGATTTACTATGTCTACCTAGATGAATTTCAATTAATGGAAACATGGATTAAGTGTAAGGTTTGTAGAATTTTGCATCAATGGAAGCTACATAACTCTTTGACTGGTGTTGAATTGGTGAATAATGTGCAACAATTTTCAATTTTTGGTGCTCAATTGGAGTGTGTGCAACAGTTTTCAATTTTTGATGCTTAATTGGTGTGCGTGCAACATTTTTCAATTTTTGTGTGTGAGTAAGTTGTGTGTGTGAATTGGTATGTCTATGTGCAATGTGCTGAATTGGTACTGAAAATTCATATTGAAAAATGGTTGCAACAGATGTCATAACTCATTCAATTGGCCTCAGTTTGCTATGGCAACAGACTTTAGAAATGGTGTGTGTCTGTGTGTGTATTTACAACAGCAAAGGGCATCAGTTTGCTAAACAAATATCAACATATTTAACACTAAAAATTCAGCATAGTGGCAAATGATACATAAGCTTGCAACAGATACCTATTTAACAAAAATTCAGCATTTCCATCAACTAAAAATCAACATATTTAACCAAAATATTCAACAGATCATACATAAGCTTGCAATAAACAGCTAGAACTAAGTACAAAAGCTATCAACAGCTTGCCAAACAGTACAAAAGCTTGCAAGAGCTGGTAGAGATTTGCGAGTTAATACATGTTACGGTGATGATTAGGATAATGAAAAAAACACATTTAAAAGCCCTTCTCTTCCTTCTCTTCACCATTTAAACGAGATTTGCGAGTTCGATTCACCATCTCCAAATCTCCAAATCTGCTCAAATCTGAGAGAGAGCCAGGGCGAAATCCATCGGACGAGATTTGAGATGAGCAACAATGGCATCTTCCAGTTTCAGAAGCTCTTCCAATGTCAGAAGTTGGAGCATGTTATCCCGCACTAATGGAGTTCGTGAATTAGGGATTCCGGATTGCAATTGTGGAGTTCCCGCTTCAATCAAGCATTCTTGGATTGTATCTAATCCGGGAAGGCCTTTTTTTGGGTGTCCACATTATGAAGTCAATTTCATTATTTGGATTTTAGGGTTTATGATTTGGCCAATGTGGTGCTTAGTGTTTGTGTTTTTTGGCAGACTGTTAGTGCAATTGAATTTTTTATGTGGGTTGATGATCCATTGTGGGATCATGCAAACAATGTCATTTCGGGGTTGCTAAGAAGAGTGAAGGAGACTGAACAAGCGAGGGAGAAGGCGAAGCGTAGAGCCAACATTTATTTGGTTGTATTAGTAGTGAGCATAGGGCTTCATCTCTTGAAAGCTATGCAATGAAAGGTATGTGATTTACTATGTCTACCTAGATGAATTTCAATTAATGGAAACATGGATTAAGTGTAAGGTTTGTAGAATTTTGCATCAATGGAAGCTACATAACTCTTTGACTGGTGTTGAATTGGTGAATAATGTGCAACAATTTTCAATTTTTGGTGCTCAATTGGAGTGTGTGCAACAGTTTTCAATTTTTGATGCTTAATTGGTGTGCGTGCAACATTTTTCAATTTTTGTGTGTGAGTAAGTTGTGTGTGTGAATTGGTATGTCTATGTGCAATGTGCTGAATTGGTGCTGAAAATTCATATTGAAAAATGGTTGCAACAGATGTCATAACTCATTCAATTGGCCTCAGTTTGCTATGGCAACAGACTTTAGAAATGGTGTGTGTCTGTGTGTGTATTTACAACAGCAAAGGGCATCAGTTTGCTAAACAAATATCAACATATTTAACACTAAAAATTCAGCATAGTGGCAAATGATACATAAGCTTGCAACAGATACCTATTTAACAAAAATTCAGCATTTCCATCAACTAAAAATCAACATATTTAACCAAAATATTCAACAGATCATACATAAGCTTGCAATAAACAGCTAGAACTAAGTACAAAAGCTATCAACAGCTTGCCAAACAGTACAAAAGCTTGCAAGAGCTTGCTAAACAACCTTGCTAGGAAACCAACACATAGATACAAAAGTTTATCCTTGTTTGTGCAACAGATTGCTACTACAAAAACTTTTAAGTCCAAAACTGATGCACTATACGCTACGATTATATTAGAATAATTAATTATATTTGTTATCTTTTCAATATTGTCCTTCCTTTTATTTAGCGTTTGATTTTATATTTTAAGTAAGATTGTCTTTTAATATTTCAGCAATTAGGTTTTCTTGTTAGCTAGATATTTAAGTATTATAAATACTCGTTTAAGTTGTTATCAAATCAATCAATACTTTCAATGAATTAAGATATTATCTTTTGCCCTAAATTTATCTCTCGTATTTTCTTTCCGTGGCAACCAACCACGTTTATCGAGCCAAACCCACATCGGTTGCGTCTCACCCCCTTGACCAACAAGGGTTCCGATACGAATCCACACCGGATCCGTATCAAAAGCACTTAACTGGATTGTTGCTTGATTAGTCCAAAACACAGTCTTCTAAAACTACATTAGAGTGCTACAATATCCTATGGTCTGCTTGAACTAGTTTGGCTTGTCAATGGATTGTCTTGAGATGATTGACCTCCCCCTTTCCTTATTTGCTTCCTTGTCAAAGCTGCATTCCCTTGCCATTTCAGTCCCTTCTTCTTCATTGTGAATTCCACTAATTGAGTGACATCCTTTGGTGGATTCCTCCCCCTCAACAGCCTATGGGATTGAAGCCCTGACTGTTAAATGCACCAAAGAACAACACCGTCAAACATAGGATTTTAAAAAGGGAATTTTAAGTCATAATGTACAACAAGTTAGGGTACTCACATTTTTTTATAGTAACACTAGTGTCAGGGTTGGTGTAGATGCCCATTCCCATCATCCTTCCCCTTCCTTGTGCTGTTGGTGCTCATGTTGGTGGTGCAGTAGGAGCATGTGCTGGTGGTGGTGGAGCAGGAGCATATGGTGCTGGTGGCGGTGGAGTAGGAGCACGTGGTGTTGGTGGTGGACAAACAGAAGTTGATGCAACAGGTTGCCTTCCTTTGCTTAGGCACCCTTTTTTGTTATGTCCCTTTTTCTTGCACACACTACAAGTCATGACAGCCCCTTTTCTAGACATCTTCCCAGATTTCGTAGGTTCATCTCTTGGCTTTCTTCGACTTATCTTCTTCCTTCCCCTTCTCTTTCTAACTGGTGGTTCCATAATCACTGGATGATCAGATGGTGGCCACATCTTAATGCCTAAGACAGGTTGAATGTGGTATGCATAGGCCTTCAAATATGTCTCCTTCTTATACCAATGCAACACATAGTCATCATGGTTCATATTCACTTGGTTCATTGCACATATTGCTTGGGCACAAGGGATGTCTATTAACTGCCAACTTCTACAACTACATGTGTGCTCCTTTAAATCAACCACATGGCCATAATCTCCATTTTCAACCTCAAATCCAGTAGTCCCATTCCATATCAGGTTGCACTGCATTGCCTTATCCTTGTTTCTCTCCAATTTATACAAGGCAATTGGTGCAATATCACATATCCAAGTCCTAGCAAAGGCATTCATCTTTGTAATCCTAACAATTACTTGTTTCCTAATTTCTCTAAGCATGGTGATTATAGACTTATGCCTAGCACCTAATATCCATCTATTAAATGTCTCACACATGTTATTTTCCACAGTATCACACTGGACTCCAGTCTTGCAGAATGCCTTACAGAAATTCTCCTTCCCATAAGATAAGAAATCATCACTAAGACCAGTTCCTAACCTGGCTAGGGCATCAAGGTTGTCCTTCAACTAAACTTGAAAGGTAGACCAACAACAAGCCCAAAATTTCTCCCTTCTGTCTGTCCCTCTCCACTCCTTTACCCAATTTGCATAAATATGCCTTGCACAAAGCCTATATTCTGCTTCAAGTAACTCATTTTGTATAGCAACTCTAATACCCTGTATGCAAAGTGTTTGGGGATAAATTTCATGAAATTAAATTTTTTTTCATGATTTGAATAAAACAATATAGCTTAAAGTATGGGTATGATTTGGACCCATAATTATAACTTTTCTATATTGACAAGTCTTATGCCAATTTAGACTCACTATATATATCTATAAACCTATAAGACAAAATCCCAAAGACAATTAATGCTCCCATATTTTATGTATAATATATGTTATCTATATAATCCTTACACCCTATTTAAATTAAACACTGATACAAAACCCAACTCATTTAATTGCGTGACTGGTTCTTTTTTGACTGTTGAAATTGGACCACCCAAATATTAAAACAAAATCCAACCCATTTAATTGCCTAAATGTTCAGCAGCACTGGCAGCCAAAAGCCCAAGGGAAATTAATGCTCCCATATTTTATGTATAATATATGTTATCTGTATAATACTTACACACTATTTAAATTAAACACTGATACAAAACCCAACTCATTTAATTGCATGGCTGCTTCTTTTTTGACTGTTGAAAACGGACCATCCAAATATTAAAACAAAATCAAACTCATTTAATTGCCTAAATGTTCAGCAGCACTGGCAGCTTACTTTGTGACTTTTCATTTCCTAACACCTCGAATTTAGAGTCCACATTTAATGCCATATGCCCAAAATAATTTCATAACAATTCTTCATCCCATCAGTTACACAATTCTTTCCAATTTCATAGTCCTCCAATAATGACCACAATAATATCAATTTCAATCCCACCAAATTTTCTTCAGCCCATCGGTTACGCCAAATTCCTTCCAATTTCATTAACCTGCAGTAATGCCCAGAATTAACCTGCAGTAATGCCCAGAATTATATCAATTAAACTTCTTCATATCTTAATTGGCTATAAAACAAAGGCAATTGAACATCCAACCTCCAAACAATTCAACCATCCATTACACAAAGAACCTACGTTGTTGCAATGGCCAGCCAAATCATGTTTTTAGACGCCTTGACTGAAGGTGCCAATTGTGAGATCCAAGTTATGGTTTCTCGGAAATGGGACGTCATCAACACATACGGAACGTACTTGAGCACCGATTACATGTTATCGGATGTGTATTTATGTCTACATCTCAAGATGCCCATTCTACTTTTGAAATATCAGTATTTGCATTCTTCAATGTTTTTCATTAACACATGTTGGGTTATTTTACATTCTACCTATGTTTCTCTTTCAAGGGTAATGTCATACATTGTACAACGAAAAGCAATGTCTCACATTGCTTCATCAACAAGCTTAAGGAAGGTTGCGTGTACAACTTTAGAGAGTTTGATGTTTTGCCTAACTTACTGGAGTATCGTATTGTTAAGGACAATAAGCACATGATTGAACTTCATGCTGCATCCTTAGTAAAGGAGATTCACAACCCTTTGCCTGGCTTTACTAGATATGTATTTAACCCCATTAACATTGAAGCTATCAAATTTGATGAGTCAAATCCCCTAATTGGTAACAATTCCTTTCTTTGAAGTTAATTTATATTATAATTTAACTTTTCCTAACACTAAAATATCTATTTCACTGCTTATAGATGTGGTAGGCTATGTTGTCAATGTTGGAGCTCCTTCACATAAGGATATTGGTAAAGGGAAAAAGTAAAAGGTGGCCTCACAAACTGTAGATTTCGATCTACTCAATCTTAAGTAAGTTTCATTAAACACACACTCCATTAGTATAAAAATATATTCTAGCTTTATGCCATAAAATGATACATGCTTTGAAAAATTTAGGGGCACAAAGATAAGAGTCACATTGTGGGGCGATCTAGGAAATGAGTTGCTTGCAAGGAAACCTACTCAAGACAACCTCTATGCTGTCCTATTGGTTGGAATGAATGTGAAGACCTATAACGGTACAACCTACACAATATTTGTTTTTGAATATTTGACAATATATTTGATTAAAATTTAAACACTAACATAATTTGTTGGAAAACATGATATTCATAAGATATCCCTCAGCAAGCACCTCAGCAACATTGATCTATGATGGTGATGATATCCCTCAGCTTTGTGAATTTAGAAAGAACACCATCCTGCCAAATGTCGAATCTGCCCAATCAATCCAATTGGCAAAAACTGAAATTACATTACTAGAATTATCGCGGTGGAGCCAAGCTAAAAAACCGGTAACATTACTTTACATGAGTTCAGTCTACACTTATTTCTATGCAAATTCTCCTCATAACGACAAGTGCAACCATTGTATAACAGGATACAAATTTCCTATGCCAAGCCCAAATAATATATATATTGACATGCGGACTCCATGGTACTACTTTGCATGTACCAGTGGGAAATGCAAGAAAGGAGTTACTCGCCGCGCTAGAAATTTCTTTTGTGAGTCATGCGAAACCACGATTTCTTTCCCAAAACCAAGGTACTTTGAAAGTAGCAAGTAATATCCTTATTAAAATTTATTTCCCCCTTCTAAATTACAACCCTACAAATTAAGTATTAACTAATATATATTATTACAACTTTCAAACAGGTTCAAGGTGCGCGTACAGGTGGAAGATGACACACACAGTGCAAGTATTCCGCTATTTGATGAGACGGTTGAGAGCTTAGTGAATGCCACAGTAGACTCTTTGCTAAAAGAACAAGAAGTATGAGTTGTCTATTTATTCATATAAGTACTTGGCAATATATATATATATATATATATATATATATATATCTAACCACCTATATAATCAACAGGAAAACGATGCACAGGAAAACCATGAGAGAGTCTTACCCAATGCCTTAACCAACATTATCTACACCTGGCATGTTTTTGAAATCCCATCTCAGACCTACTATCCACATGGCGGTGAAAGCTTTACATGCACTGCCATCAAGCCTTCTGTTCCTAAATCCAAAAAGGTACACAGATTTGACGTTTTATATATGCAAACCTATTTCGACTTCGAACAAAAATTTCACAACAGAACTGAATTTGTCAAAACTTAAGGCCAAAGAAGCACATGCAGAAAAGACTCCAAGCAAAGAAGGGACCAGTAATTCAGTTGTTGCATCATGATGCAAGAAGAGCCCAAACAAGGTGGGCACCCACTTATTTGTTGAAATCTCAAAAAAATGTCAACATTGCTTTCCTTATTCAAATAGCATTGTTTACTAACTATAATGTTTGTATAAGGGATGGAGACACAAGTAGTCCAGCTGCATCACCACTCAATAATCCACAATCTGAACCAGCAATCATGAAGAAAAGAAAGAATATTGTCTCATCTGATGAGGAGTGATCAGTACATCTGCTCTAAGGAATAAACAATACTGCTCAGAGAACAATGCATAGCAGCTCAACCCTATCATATCCCACTTATCATATTTCCAAAAAAGTCTTTATTTCATTTTCAATAATGGAGTTTGTAATGTTTATTCCCTATATTATAATATAATATTATATTAATATTAATATTTATGCTTTTATTATACCCTTTTGGAATGAACACAATAGCCTTCAATCCATCTCAAGTCAAATAAAACAAAATAGACAAAACACAACTATTATCCCACCAAAATCAAAGATATCAACAGTCCTTCAACTTCCAGAATATAAAATAACGCATTTCATTCCCTATATATTCTACGACCAATCAAATGTAACAACATATGACTTTGAAAAGAACACACTAATTAAAGCCATAAAGGTGGTTCTTGAACTCACAAAAATCTGCAAAATTTTGGAAGATGTAAATATCATGTAATCTTTTCACAATTATTGATACAATATTTAAAATTCGTAAATAAATCTAAAATATTTAATTTGAATCATATAGAGAGGCAGAAAGATGATTTAGGTACTAACATTTGACACAGACTCATTCCTTATATATTCTATGACCAATAAAATGAGAAAACATATGACTTTGAAGTGAATAACACAATTTAATACCATGGCTGGATGAGAACACAGTATGTTGAATAATTCAATATTATTACTTGAATATAATTCAATATTACAATTCACCAATATGTAGGACTAAATTTGAAACTTATAATCTGCCAATTTTTGAAAGATGTAATTGTCATGTAACTCTTTTCACATTTATTGATATAACTTTAAATTAAAAATTCCTAAATAAATCCAAATCATTCAATTTGCAGAATTTAGAAAGGCAACAAGATGATTTAGGTAGTACACATTTATGACAAAATTATTAAATTCTCTTATCTCCACAAGGGAAATACCATTCTAAACGTTTTTTTCAAAAAAGAAATTCAATTCTACACCTTCTTCCTTATCAAACTTAAAACACTACATCTCATTTTACAGCTCTTCTACAAGTACATGAACTTGAAACTACGCTAAATCATAGTTGACAGGCAAGCAATAACATGGATCCAGGTACGATGGCATCTTTTGCATTTTTGTTTTTGAATTAGGGATCTATGTTCTTACCATTTTATGCTGATATAACGTCCTATGATTGAATAGATCTATGCCAATGAATATGTATGGCGTAGTAAGTGACGAAATGCTTCGGGGAGTTGAAAATAAGCTTAGATCCGGAGATTTATTATATAATTACGTGCTGAGTTTATAAAAAAAAACACAATGACAAAATATTTTCTTGGCAGGTTCTGGATTTGATCACTCTTCACACATTACAACACTGACAGACAGAACTATAGAATCAGCCAGTGAGTACATATTTTTCCATTTTTCCTATGTCATTACTATCCATTTTAAAAATTCATATATGTATAAATTAATTAGTGTTCAGAATATTATATTTTTGAATTCAAATTAATAATTCCAATTAAAATTGAACATCAATTGCATTAGCTTCCGGAATACAAATCTTAAATAGGAATTCATGTTTGTGTAATCTAGAAGAAATCAGAATTGAACAACAAGAAGCAACTTAGCATGAAACAACAAGAACCAACTTAGCATTCAAAACAAAAAATACCCAAACTTTTCAGAATTTAATAGCTGCATATTTATTTATATAATTCAAATACTGAAGGTTGCAACAGAAAACAATGAAATTGCATAACAAAGCTGACCAAAACTAGAGCTCCCTTATAGACAGTTTGACACAACAATCATCTGGGATAGGGCACAAACTCTATACGACTGTTGCAAAGTAAAATTGGCAACACAAATATAACCTCTCAAGAAGTATATCCAAAATTAGGGAGAAAATAGAAAATGATTCATCTACAAAAGCTATATAATTGGCCATGTCCTGGATTTGCTCACTCTTCACACAATAATGACTAGCGCAACTATAGACCTAGGGAGTGAGTATATAATTTCCCTTTATTTGTATCTTATTGTCATGCATTAAAAAATCATACATATGAACTCTAGGTATCTAAGTGTTTTATAATGAGCTAGAGAGACCATAATAAAATTGAGCATCTAATCTATTAATACTTCAAATATATGGACCATTAACTTCATGAATACATACCTTCAACAAGATTGATGTTTGAATAATACAGAAGAACTGATTTGAATCCTAAGCTTCTCCCTGATTACAAGAATGAAACAATAACTAACAAGCTAGAATTGAAAATAATAACACTATATTCTAGCATTTTTAAGCTGGATATAGCTTTATTTTATTAAATCGGTAAAAGAACTCACCAAAACTAAAGCTCCCTTAATGAGAGGTGGACACAAGAATCATCTGGAATAGAGCATCAACTCTTAATTGGCTGCAAAAGTAAATTAGGGAATATAAGTGTAATTTGTCAACAGCTATAACTAAGAATTATAAAAAGCCACAAACATAATTCATTTATATAGCAACCACCATCACACTTGCAAAACCAATCCATGTGTACAATATGCGCTCATTCAATTCAAAACATTATATGTATATCATGTGATTATATCCTTTGTTTTAAAAATAACAACATGCCAAAAATTCCATCACAGGTGTTGGGTTTCATCAATCTTCACACAATACAACAATGACAGGCGCAGCTATAGATTCAGCGAGTGAGTATATAATTTCCTATTCTTTGTATCTCAATGTCACACGTTGTTAAAATTCATGCATATGAATTGTAGGTAACCAAGTGTTGTACAACAAGCTAGAGTGGCCAGAATATAAATGCCAATTTTGCAATGCAATTATGTGGTTAGAAGAGAAAAGTGGTGGATGCACACAAGGCCAAAATCTAAAGTTCTCCCTATGTTGCCAAGAAGGCAAGGTTCGATTGGAAAAGTTACCACAAACTCCGCCACCATTAGACCAGCTACTTGACTCTACTAATGATCACATTGCAGCAAAGTTCAGAAAACTTATACGAATGTACAATGGCATCTTTTGCTTTACATCCTTCGGGGGCAGAATTGACAACACGATTAATCAATCAAAAGGGCCGTACACTTTCAGGATGTCTGGCCAAAACTATCACAGTTTTGGCTCTCTTCTACCTAGGGCTGGGATATTTCGGTTCTTGGAATTTTTTTAGCCTACCCGCAGGGCAATTTTTTTTTTTTTACGGTTCAGTTCTTGGATTTTTTAGTGAAGAACCGTAATAACCGAACCCGAACTTTGATCGGTTCCTAACTGCGGTTATTTCGGTTAACCGAAATACAGAAATGACCCATAAATTTCGGTTCTTTGGTTCTTCGGTTCTTCGGT
Source organism: Fallopia convolvulus (assembly GCA_964016875.1). Lineage (NCBI taxonomy): Eukaryota > Viridiplantae > Streptophyta > Magnoliopsida > Caryophyllales > Polygonaceae > Fallopia > Fallopia convolvulus. The sequence continues at coordinate 49,420,805 of OZ024732.1, read as the reverse complement.
TACCCGAAATATGGTTCGGTTCCTATGTTTAATTCGGTTCTTGTTAAAAGTACAATTGAGCAAAAATAGGCCTATTACCTTCATTAGGTAGAAGTTCTACCTAATGAAGGTAATAGGCCTATTTTTGCTCAATTGTACTTTTATGACACTGAAAATGAAGTACAAAACAGAATGTCATGCATGTATCAAGATGCAAAAGATATTGATGAAGATATAGTGCATGATTTGCTGACAATGCTAGACAGTCATAGTTGTGTTGCTAAAGCATTCAGAATGGCACGAGACTAGTGCAAGAGCAACAATTCTAACCAACTAAAACTCTGACTCATTGGTGAGAGACAACAATCAAATAGACAGTACAATAAACCTCAAGTTCCAGAGATTGCAGCACTTATTGTTGGAGATTTTGGCAACAACAGCGGAAAAAGAGATATTGTCATCCATAGCAAAAAGAATGGTTTGCAGAGAATATCAGAGTTACATCCATTGTACATGGCTTTGCAATATCCCCTCCTTTTTCCATATGGTGAAGATGGTTATCATGAAAAAATTCCTTATCACAACAATGAAGGAAAGAGGAAAACAAACAGGTCCTATGTAACAATGAGGGAGTACTACTGTTACAGAATTCAACAAAGAGTAGATGAAGGGTCCACACTAATACGAGGGGGTAGATTGTACCAACAGTACTTAGTGGATGCCTACACTACAATAGAGGAAGAGAGATTGAGGTGGATGCGGTTGAATCAAAAAAATTTGCGCGCAGATTTATATCAAAATGTATATGATGCGGTGACAAAAGGAGACACAAATGCAACAGTCGTGGGAAATCCAGGTAGTCCAAGATACCATGTACAAAATTTCCAAGATGCAATGGCTCTTTGTCGAGCACTGGGAAATCCTACACTTTTTATTACATTCACTGCAAACCAGAAGTGGGATGAAGTAGGAGAAATGTTATCTGAAATACCAGGCCAAGATGCCACACATAGACCCGATGTTATTACAAGGCTTTTCAAAATCAAGCTCTCTCAACTCATGAACGACATCCAAAACAAAAAAATCTTTGGAAAGACTCGTGCAGGTACAATACAACTATGTGCTTCATTTATTTATCAAACATATTATTCAAAAACTAATAACAATTCTTTGTTTAATGCACCAGTTATATATACGATTGAATTTCAGAAAAGAGGATTGCCCCATGCACACATCTTGGTTTGGCTAAAGCGTAAGGGAAGATGTGACACTCCAATTGATATTGACAAGATTATTTCTGCAGAGATTCCAAATAAAGAAGAAGATCCAAGTGGATTTCAAGTTGTATTCGAATTCATGCTACATGGACCATGCGGGAAACAAAATCCTAATTCTCCATGCATGAAGGATGGAAAATGCACTAAACATTATCCAAAAGAATACACAACATAAACAACAATAAATGAAGACGGATTTCCATGTTACAAGCGCAGAAATAATGGCGTCACAATCATAAAGGGGAAACACAAGTTAGACAACAGATTTGTCGTACCTTACAATCGGTATCTTCTCCTGAGGTACCGTGTTCACATCAACGTTGAATGGTGTGACAGAGCAAGTGTAATCAAGTACCTCTTTAAGTATGTGCATAAAGGCCCAGATAGAGCAACTGCAATTATCCAGGAAAATGTATTTCAGTCAAACTCAGCAGCTGGGGAAAAAATCACAGAAGTTGATGAAATAAAGCATTATTTAGATTGTCGATATTTATCCCCTTGTGAAGCATGTTGGCGTATTTTCAGTTTTGACATTCATTACTCAAAACCATCTGTGATGAGGTTGACATTTCATTTGCCTAATCTAAATCCTGTGACTGTCCGCGATTCAGAACCTCTACCAGTAGTGCTTCAGAAAGAAGGTATCAAAAAAACTATGTTTACAGAATGGTTCAAGCTAAATCAAACTGATGATGCAACAAGGCAATGGAGCTACGCAGAAATTACAAAGAAGTATGTTTGGAAAGAAGAAAAAAAAATGTGGGCAACTCGAAAGAAACAGAAAACCATTGGTAGAATAACTTATTGCCACCCTACATCAGGCGAAAGATATTATCTACGAATGTTGCTTAATGTTGTCAAGGGGCCAAGATCATTTGAAGAAATCAGGACAGTGAATGGGAAAGTGTGCAACAGCTTTAGAGAAGCTTGCTACATTTTGGGTTAGTGAATGATGATAAAGAATGGACAGCTGCTATTAAAGAAGCACAACAATGGGCCTCAGGGAAACAAATTCGTGAGCTATTTGTAACTATACTTTTATTTTGTGAAGTGAGCAACCCAAAACAGCTATGGGAGAACAATTGGCAAGCACTCTCAGAAGATATACTCTACCAGAAAAGAAAACAGTTCAGATTCCCAAATTTAGTCCTAACAGAAAATCAAATTCAAAATTATTCTTTGCTCCAAATAGAAGACATTTTGAATAGGAATGGGAAATCAATAGCAGACTATCCAGATATGCCTATGCCAGATGCAACACTCCTATCAACCACAGATAATCGCCTTATTCAGGAAGAAATGAACTACAACATTAGTCAACTAGCTGAACAACACCACATGCTACATGCATCATTGAATACAGATCAGCTATTCATTTATGATAAAGTCATTTCTTCTGTACATGATGATGAAGGAGGCTTATTCTTTGTTTATGGGGCAGGAGGCACAGGCAAAACATTCTTATATCAAGCTATAATTGCACGTTTAAGATCAGAAAAACACATAGTTCTTGCAGTAGCATCTTCAGGTAATAGACCCAAATATTTTTTATATTCATATTATCTATACATACACTACCATACAAGATGCAAATTAATGACAGATTATGGTTTATGCTTAATAAAACTTCATGCAGGGATTGCTTCACTTCTATTGCCTCGTGGAAGAATGGCTCACAATAGATTTGTAATACCATTAGAATTAATGGAAAACAGCACATGTGGAATCAAGCAAAACACACATTTAGCTGAGCTCATGAATCAGGCCAAATTAATTATTTGGGATGAAGCTCCCATGACACACAGATTTGCATACGAAGCACTTGATAGTACATTGAGAGACATTCGTGCATGCAAACAAGAAACAAAGAGGACCAAATTGTTTGGGGGGATTACACTTCTACTAGAAGGCGACTTTCGCCAAATTTTACCCGTCATTCTGTTGAGCCAAAAAAAAAATATATATATATATACGAACAGTATATATGTGGGAAACGTGGATATATGTGCAGGCCAAATAACAAAGTCAATTTAAGTGGGCTAACAATGCTATTGAAAAATATATAAATAGATGCATTCAAGGGAGTATATGTTTGGAGCGTAAAATACCGAAGCATGCAAATGGTGGCAAGTAAAAGTTGGTTTTGGGCTCTAGCTAAAATTGGGCCCAAATTTCAAGCCCGCATGGAAAAAAATATATATCAAGCATAGAATTCCAATGCCCCACCAACCCTCAGATGCAAGCCAATGATAGCACATATGTAACGTTTTTAAGACATAATTAGCCTAATCAAATTGGTTAATTATTCTCCAAAAAAAAAAAAAAATGTCTGGAGAGGGGATGGCTAATCAAGGCTTTTTGAAGCCCAAAATCCAGATGTACAAGAGCCGTTCAGACTAAAAGGGTGGCTGAACGTCTAAAACTTAAAGGTCCTACAATTAACCAATTAAATGTGTTAATTAAGGGAGGATAAAAAGAAACGTTTGTACTTGCTTTCCAAGTTTGAGCCGTATAAAAGGAGGATATTGTTGTTGAAAGAAAAAAAAGAGAACAAAGAATTCAGAGGCATACCATATAAAAAGAAGAGAGTTTGAGAGCATATTGAGTCAGGATTAGTAGCTAATTCATCAAGTCTTACGTTTGTTTTCAAGACAAGTGGTAAAATTTCTTCTCCTCAAAACTCTATTTTATGCTAATTAATTCTTGTATTGTCTTTGGATCATATACTAGTAACACAGGTTGATATTCAAAGATCCATGCTCCGATCGAAATCGGTCGGTTCAGTGTCCTCTCCGTTGAGGCATGTGATCAATTGTCTCGTACCGTATACGCCTGAGAGCTCGTGGTGACTATTCTCGAAGCCTACATGAGTTTATTAGAGGCCGGGTCATTCGTTTGAGGAGAAACCTTCCGTTTCGAGCCTCTTACGGGTGATCGCGTCTACAACGCGCCTACAATGATGGCTCGTGATTAATCGGAATAGATCGCTCGCACCAAGACGGAACCGGGCTGTTTTGGAGGAATATAAATGGACCAAAACGGAGAGTTTGGCCATTACAATTCCGGAGCGCTACAAACTTGAATGGCCATGTATTATCGACATATCCTCGAGGCGCAGCCCACCGACGATGAGCAGAAGTCATTCGTTTGAGGCGAAACCTTCCGTTTCGAGCCTCATACGAATGATTGTCTATAACTAACAAACAATTGAGGCTCCAAAAGACCCCCTTTCTCATTAACCAAAACAAGTATTTATACTAGGGCTTTACAATGAACTTGGGCCTCAAGTATTGGATTTTATAATTTCTCTATACAAATAACTAATACACTAATATAACACTAATACTCCCCCTCAAGTTGGAGCATGAAGGTCACAAATGCCCAACTTGCTAAGAAGAAAACGAAATTGCTGAGCACCCAAGGCTTTAGTGAGAATATCAGCAGGTTGATAATGAGTCCGAATATGAGCGGTTTGAACAGCACCAGAGAGAAGCAAATCGCGAATGAAATGACAATCAACTTCGATATGTTTCGTGCGATCATGAAAAACAGGATTGACAGCAATATGCAATGCGGCGTGACTATCACAAAACAACCTCATAGGAGAAGTAAGACGAATACCAAGAGAGAGCAAAAATGATCGCAACCAAAGCAGCTCACAACACGCAGCGGCCATAGCCCGATACTCAGCCTCCGCAGAAGAACGAGAAACAGTCATCTGTTTCTTGGTGCGCCAGGAAACAGGAGAAGACCCAAGCTGGACATAATAACCAGAAATGGACCGACGGGTCACAGGACAACTCGCATAGTCAGAATCACAAAATGCAGTTAACTCCAATGTAGAAGAGCGAGACAACAGAACTCCCTGACCAGGATGACTCTTAAGATACCGAAGAACGCGCGTAGCAGCATCCCAATGATCAACAGTTGGTCTCTGCATGAACTGAGCCAACGTATGAACAGCATAGCAAATCTCTGGTCTAGTAATAGTCAAATAAATAAGGCGTCCAATGAGACGCCTGTACTGATCAGGCTCGGCATACATTGGTGCGCGGGACATAACAAGCTTGTGATTTTGCTCCATAGGGAAATCACAAGGCCTGCCAGCAAGAAAACCAGCCTCAGACAGAATATCAAGAGTATACTTTCTCTGACAGAGAAATAGACCAGCAGACGAGCGTGCAATTTCAATACCCAAAAAATATTTCAAAGGGCCCAGATCTTTCATATGAAAGCAAGAACTGAGTTGACCTTTGAATCTGGTGATAGCAGCGGAATTATTACCAGCAATGATCAGATCATCCACATAAATCAATACATGCAGGCACACTCCAGACTGGGAATAAGAGAATAACGAGTAATCTGCCAAAGACTGAACAAATCCAAACTGACGTAGAGCCGATGCCAATTTGGCAAACCAGTTCCGTGGTGCCTGTCGAAGACCATATAAAGAACAGTTGAGCCTGCAGAACTGACCAACAGCGGAACCAGAGAAACCAGGTGGAGGTCGCATATAGACCTCCTCATCAAGATCGCCATGCAGAAAAGCATTATGAACATCCATTTGATGGAGTTCCCAATCACTAGCTACAGCCACAACAAGAAAGGTTCGAATTGAGACCATTTTTGCAACAGGCGCAAAGGTCTCATGATAATCAATCCCAGCCTTCTGATTGTTCCCAAGAACAACTAAACGCGCCTTATAGCGCTCAATAGAACCATCAGACTTATACTTTATTCGAAACACCCACTTACAGCCGATGGGTTTCTTCCCTTTTGGAAGATCAGAAAGTGTCCAAGTACCATTCTGCTCTAATGCATCAATTTCGGCTTTCATAGCCTCTCTCCACTGAGGACTACGAACAGCATCTGAAAAACAAGTAGGCTCTGCAGTAGCCTGAACTGCAGCAATAAAAGCACGATGTCTAGGCGAGAAACGATCATAATGGACATAATTAGCTATGGGATAGGAGGTACCTAACGAAACTGATCGAGAAGATGTAGGAGTCGGTGAAGCATCCCGACCTCGTATGGTGTTACAGATGTAGCCACGAAGTTTCACGGAAGGAGTACAATCACGGGTAGAACGGCGGGTAGGGACTTGAACGGGAACAGGAGGAGATTGAACCCCACTCCCCCTGTCATCCGTCTGCGATTGGACATTTGAGGTGCTAGGTAAAGAGTTGTCTTGAACAATAACCGAGGGAGATTGAACCCCACTCCCCCTGTCATCTGTCTGCGATTGGTCGTTTGTGGAGCTAATGGTAGGCACTTGAACGGGCACAAGAGAAGATTGAACCCCACTCCCCCTGTCATCCGTCTGCGATTGGCTAGAAGGACTAGTTAAATAATCAAAGATGGATGCATGTGTATAGTCAGATTCATGAGTGGCTAGGTCAGGCTGTGGAGAATCAAGTTTAAATGGGAAATGAGTTTCATAGAAAGTGACATCAGACGAAACAAATCGTTCTTTTGTGTCCAAATCAATAACTGCCCATCCTTTTTGACCTTTTGGATAGCCCATAAAAAACACATTTTCGAGCACGAGGTGCAAATTTATTTTTAGACCTTGGAATAACGGACGCATAGCAAAGACAACCCATAATACGCAAATGATCACAACTAGGAGGTCGTCCATATATAATCTCAAATGGCGTTTTATGGTCAAGTAAAGCAGTGGGAGTTCGGTTTATTAAATAACCGGCAGTTAAAATACAATCGCCCCAAAAAGATAAAGGAATATTCGCATGAAAACGAAGAGCTCTAGCAACATTTAAGATATGGCGATGTTTTCTTTCAACTCGACCATTTTGTTGAGGTGTTCCGACACAAGAAGTTTCGAACACAATCCCAGTTTGATCAAAAAATGAACGCAAGCACATAAATTCAGTACCATTATCGCTTCGAAATCTTTTGACGTCCTTTTCAAATTGACATCGAACCATAGAACAAAATTTTTTCACAAGAGAAGCAACTTCACTTTTAGCTTTCATCAGAAAAATCCAAACACCCCTAGAACAATCGTCAACAAGAGTCAAAAAATAACGAGCACCTGAAATAGTAGGGGTTTGATAGGGGCCCCAAACGTCACAATGAACTAAATCAAAAATGTCTAAAGCATGCGAGTTACTAACAGGATAAGTAGAACGAGTCTGTTTCGCCCTATGACGACTATCACAAGGGTCTAGACAACCATTTATTTTAATGTTTGGCAAAAATTTAAGTGCAGATAGAGGTGGGTGACCAAAACGGGAATGCCAAAGGGCAGGTGAGTCGGCCTCTAACCGTGAAGTGTAAGCTGTAGGTGCCACCACACGAAGCCAGTAAACTCCGTTCGGCTCCTCACCCGCTCCAATCAGCCTCATCGAAGCCCGGTCGTGTAAAATGCATAGCTTATCAGTCAAAGTCACAACACATTTGTAATGCTTCACTAACTGGGCTATAGAAATCAGATTGCAATGCAGATTCGGAACATATAGCACATTATGCAAAATCAGGTCAGCACTTAAAATCAAACGTCCTGCGGTCTTAGCAACAGTAGACAGCCCGTCAGGAAGCAAAATTGTTGAAGCCGGAATTTTAGTCAAATCATTCAAAAGAGACGCATCACCGGTCATATGGAATGAAGCCCCGGTATCTAAAATCCATTTAAAATCAAACATACCCGAGAGTTTAGAAGTGGCTCCGTTATTGGCTGATTGAACCCAATTCATCAAAGTAGCAAATTGGTTTTCTGTCAAACCTGTACCAGCACGATCTGGAGCGCCTAAAGGGAAAGAATTTCCCCCGCCACCATTGTTGTTCTGTGCAGCACCAGCAAGTCCGCCGCGCCCACGGCCACGCCCGCGGTAACCACCAGAACTCGAGCGTTGTTGAGGTTGGTGATCGCCGGCGTCACGATTACCCTGCCACCAGTCGGGGTAGCCAATAAGCTTGTAGCAGGTGCGCTGCAAGTGTCCAATTTCCCCGCAATGAAAACAGACAGGGCGCTCGGAATCGGGACGACCACCGCGACCTCGACTCGCACCCTTGCCTCCTGGATCTCCTTTTCGATCGCCGGCAGCACTATTCTGTTCAGCATCCTTCCGATCTAAACGAGAACCACGCCCTTGCACAGCAAAGGCGCCACCTTCAGCAGACTTCTCTTCCCGACTCTTGGACGCCAACTGTTGCGTCTCTTCCGTGACCAGCCAGGAGTACACTTTGTTGAGCCTCGGCAAGGGCTCTTACGCCAGGACATGGGACCGTACAGTGCTGAAACCAGAGTCCAGCCCCATCAGCAATTGGTGGACCTTGTCTTCCTCACGATCCGTTGCAGCCGATGTTGACCACGAGCACACACACTTCCCGCAGGAACATGAGCGATCCTGTACGTAGTGCGAGAGTTCGTCCCAAAGCTTCTTCAAGGAGCCAAAGTAGGTGGCAATGTTCTGCCCGTTCTGAGTACAGCGAGCCAAGTCATGCCTCAATTGTTGAACGCGAGGCCCGTTGCCAATCGAAAACCTTTGTTGAATGTCATCCCATAATTCTTTCGATGTATCGAAATATGTGATTGATGATCGAATCGACTCGTCAATTGATTGAATAATCCATCCGATGATCATGGAGTTTACGCTCCACTAATCATCCAAATCCGCCAAGTCGTCTGGCTTGGTAATTGATCCATCGACAAATCCCAATTTTCGCTTTGCTCTCAGGGCATTACGAAAACACAACTCCCAATCCGGATAGTTGTTTCCTTTAAGAACCACCGGACAAATCTTCAAGCCCGGATGATCCGAGGGATGAAGATAGAACGGTGAGTTCACCGGCTTTACGCCTAATTCAGTCTTTTGATCGTCTGACATGATGAAGATAAACGATCGTTGAGAAAAGTGGTGCCCTAGGTTTACAGTATCGTGTTTTGCTCTGATACCATAACAAACAATTGAGGCTCCAAAAGACCCCCTTTCTCATTAACCAAAACAAGTATTTATACTAGGGCTTTACAATGAACTTGGGCCTCAAGTATTGGATTTTATAATTTCTCTATACAAATAACTAATACACTAATATAACACTAATAATAACACGATTACAAGAAGGGCCTATTCCATGACTGAGACAAATCGCTTTGTGCCGAGACGGATGCCGTAATTGCTTTGGAAGACTTTAGATGGCCCGAAACGGAGTGTTTCGCCATTCTAAAGCTCGGGTCGATAGCATTAGTACCTATTTCTTATGAGTTTTTTTTCAAGGATTCAAGCAAAGTGAAGTGGTACAAAATATCATGAAATTACAAGTTAACCAAGCAAAATCTCATTGAAGGACAAAAAGTCTCATTCAAGCAATTGCCTACTGTTATGTATTACATATATCCATGGGAAAAGGAGAAGCCAAGCCTCGTGTAAACCATAAACACCATAAAAGAATGATAATGCATGTATTATATAGCGCATATATGTTGCTTGTTGAAGTCACACTACAAAGGCAAAATTCTGCCATGTTATTTGTACAGATGCTATATATGCTTGCAAATATGAACATGGAAAAGATCAACTTACCATATGGACTCTATCTAAGGAGTGTGGTTCTTCAAATGGCAATAAGCGTGGTCGAGTCTCGATCGAGTTTGAAGATTGAAACCTGCCAAGTACACACATTCAACTTGTATTGGTGTCACTTAGCACTAATTAAGGTACAAGGAAGATAATAAAAAGGTTGTTGATTAACTAGCCACTGTGAAGAAGGGGTGGCGATCAACTTCGATCGAGTCCAGAAAATTTTTCAAGCTCCTGCCATAAATGCACACATATGTTACTAATTAACCTTCTCCTTGAACATACATATATACATGTACATATATGTACGCACAAAGCCCATGTCATATATATTTTTCAAGATCAAAATGGAAAGAGAGGTTGACTAGCTAGTAGAGGATGGTGATCAACCGTGACCGTTCGAGCCGAGTCAACCCTTTACCGATGCCCGATTTGTACCGAAAATCTTTGACAAGTGCAAGGAAGACATGGATATAAATCAAGATTGCTTTCTTGTGTACTACATATTAAGATTAATGGCACTAATCGAAGAAGATGAACACAAAGGCATACCTGCTTATGTGGAGTCGGAGACCGATCTTAACAATGGAGCAAAGCAAGCTCTATATATACTGTCATGTAAAAGAGTGTGGGTAAAAATCACAAAGATACTCCCAAAATAAAAGATATGTCTGCCAAAAAAAAAAGTCCTTAAAATATTGCCTATGATCCACATCCGGATTTTTGGCACAAATATATTGCTTATGGTCTTCAAATATTGCTCATAATCCACAATCGGATTTTAGCACATATATTGCTTATGATCCTCAAAATTTGCTCGTACTCAAATCAACATATATACTCGATCGTAAAATATATCCGATCGTGAAGGGTGCATTAATTTTTATGGGCTGGCCCATGTCTTAAAAAGAATTCAAGACCAACATGCAAAGCTTGCATACATACGTACATGCAGGGAAGCATTTTTGTGCAAATTACAAATCAACCCACTTATTGGCCTAATTTTATAAAATAGGCATTCATTTTATTAGGTCATTCAAAAAACGGTGGAAGAAGTTTAGAACTACGTTATGACTTGATGTCCTTCCATGGACTACGTAGGAAACTTGGTAAAAAAATCAAATACATACCATGTTCAGTCACACATATAAAAAATCAAATAAAAAAATAATAATAATAACTTAAAGAACTACGTGTGATTTGATTCCTTTTAAAAGGGTATGTAAGATGCTTGGCAAAAAATCAAATGATCGCCGAGTTCAATCGCGTGACCAAAATTAAACAAAAAAATTATTGGAGAAGTTAAACAACCCTTCCTAGAAGGTGGGTCTAATTTTCTCCATGTCGTGCAAATGATAGTTGAACCGAGCTTAGGCAACCCTTCCTAGAAGGTGGGTTTAGGCTCGTTTCTCTGATGCATGAAAATCCTACCAAAAATTAAAACCTCTGAACTACGTAAGGCTTGATTCTCTTTAAAGAGATACGTAGGCAACCCGTTATAACTCGGGTGCAGCCCCAATTAAAAAATTAACTTCAAAAGTTTCCAACGTGTCTATATTATTAATAGAGTTGTAAAGACGTACAGATAAGGGTCGAACTTAAAATATTAAATTAGATGTGTTTGTACAAAGTTGTTTTCCTTTAACAAATTTTGTCTAACACATTCAACAGGGAAGTAGACAGGAAATTGTTCAATCATGTATTAATAACTCAGATTTGTGGACAGACTGTCAGCTATTGACTCTTTCAAGAAGCATGAGAGTTAATGAAGTGAACCCTAATGGAGATATGGATGTAGCTAAAAAAGATTTCAACCAATGGATTTTGAGCATCGGAGAAGGCAAGGTGCAAGCACAATCAAAAGAAGGAGAAGATGAAGACACTTGGATTCAAATACCAAAAAAATTTATCATAAACACAAGCCAGTGTCCAATGCAACAAATAGTGCAACAAATCTTCCCAAACTTCATGCAAAAGCAAAATGATGCAGATTTTCTTCGTGAAAGAGCAATCCTCACCCCACTAAATGATGACACAGATGCAATCAATGAATATGTGTATGAAAAGCTAAATGGTGCATCAAAAACATACAGGAGTTCAGATGAGATCTGTAAGTCATCAACTGATTCAGCAGAACAGGAAAATATGTACCCCATAGAATTCCTAAATACTCTGAAATTCCCAGGTATTATCATTAACTTGCTCAATAATAATATCTAAGTAAAATATTTTTTCATTAATTACATAACTATTATTTATTCAAATGCAGGCATGCCACCACACATACTTAATTTGAAGGAAGGGTTGCCAGTAATGCTCCTAAGATATGTTAATCCCAGTCAAGGCTTATGTAATGGAACAAGGCTGATTATTTCACATTTAGGTGAATGGATATTTGAGGCTCAAATCATCACAGGAAGTCATATAGGAAACAAGGTCTTGATTCCTAGAATAACCATGACATCTACAACAGTTCAATGGCCATTCATAATGAAACGTAGGCAGTTTCCTATCAAACCATGCTATGCAATGACAATAAACAAGAGCCAAGGTCAGTCACTCAATTACGTGGGTATTTACTTACCAAAGCCAGTATTTTGTCATGGCCAACTCTATGTTGCAGTGTCTAGAGTCACGGATCCCAACGGCCTGAAATTTGCCTTCCTAGATGGAAGTCACGAATTCTGCAAGTATACAAGGAATATAGTATTTAAGGAAGTACTCAACAACCTCCACACACAAAATCAGGTAACATATATAAGGAATATCATAGCATATCTCAACATTTTATTTCAGCAGTTGGAAGGTGTATTTCTCACTAACGTGTTCATAATGCAGAGATGCTAAACAAGACACTACTCATGCTAAAATAAATATGTTGCAAGGAAGCTTTCAAAAACACCATCATGCAAAATCAGGTACCAAAAATAATGTTGCAATATATATTACCAACACCCTTAAACCCTTTATTATACTCTTACAAGTGACATTTTATACTCACCTCATATGTACCTATAAACTTACAGGGCAAATCTAAGGCCAAAACATGTCAACACAAAACACAAAGGTATATCTTTCATTAACGTTTTTTTTTATATAATGAAATATAGATGATAACAAGCTTTGTAATATATTTACTCCAACTAGAACATCAGACAACTTTCGTTGTTTTTTATTTATATTTGGAGACGGATGAAATTTGAATTATTGTTGTCATTCCTAAAGCTTTCATTTGTATTTGGAGACAGATGAAATCTGGATTATTGTTGTCATGTCTAAAGCTTAACAATTAACAACTTAGCTTTTCAAATACGAATGCAAAAGTTAGAGTACATGACTTCCACCAAAGATAAACGTAGTCTACCTGTTTTTCCCAACGTTTGTCATCATACAACTCAAAGGCGGACTCAAATTAATCACGCTGTACATCTTCCACCACAAAGCTCTCACACCAAACATGTCAACGTGAACAAGACGAAACAAAAAGGAGTTAGTCTTTCAAATTGAAAGTAATCTAGGGTAAAGCAAAACAACACGCAAAGAAAGACCATGTAGGAACCGACAGTGGAGATGAAACGACACAAGTCGCCAACCGGCCTATCAAGGTTCCCCTGCCGTGAAGCAGTGACTACCTAGAGTATAGACACATCTAGAGTTGTAACAACACACTGGAAGGTAGATCTAGGGTAAACCAAAACAACACACAAAGAAAGACGATGTAGGAACCGACAGTGGAGATGAAACGACACAAGTCGCCAACCAGCCTATCAAGGTTCCCCTGCCGTGAAGCAGTGACTACCTAGAGTATAGACACATCTAGAGTTTATAAAAAACACACTCAAGCAAATTTCATGACAATCTCACCTAATAAGAGAAAGCACAGAAAACCCAACAATAAGGCCCACTGTAAACTTTGGTTTCAAGGCGCCCTTTTTCTATGAAAAGGGCATGAAGAAATAGAAATCTAGTCAAGGTAAGGACACGCACATTCGCTCCTTCAGGCAACTTCTCCTCAACAACTCTTTAAACGGCTACAATTTATGTAGGTTGCAAGGGAGCATTGAAACATTTAACCTGTTTACACACACCACAAAAACTAGTAAGCAAGTTAGCTTCATAAATTTATCAGCTTCTGCTTAACTATGACTAAGTATACAGCTTAAAATATTTAATTAAAAAAAAACATATTATCTATATAACAAAACCTGAAAATCAGGCAAGACTGCATAATAAAGCGCACCATCTCAATTCAATTATTACTAAGTTGTTTTAATTGACTCCATTCATCTAACTTTACCATCTTCCTTAGCAACAAAGGAAGTAGTTATGCTCACAATAGGAATAATTGCAATTCTTGAGACTTGGTTGAAAAGGGCAATTGAGATTCCAACAGCAGCAAGTTCAATTGGGCCTAATTTAATAGGATTTTTAAATAGTACAAAATTTATACACTTTTGTAAAGAGGGAAATGCATAATAACAACTACCAAATACCAATATAGCCAGTGAAAGTTGTGTCTACTAAAGAAGTAATTGGATCAGTTGCCAAAGCCATAGCTGCAGGAAGTGCAATCTGTGCAATTTCAAGGTTGACTTCATCCAATTTGAAAGGATCAGTACCTTGCATTCTTGAAGAGAATGAAGAGTGGGATGTTGCGATTCTTCTCTGGATCAAAAAACCCATCTTGCTCAGCCATTGAACTAAGAACCAAACTCCTAGGCCGGTCTATTATCTTAAGTAGTGTTTGGTAGATTGGAGGTAGTTTCATCACAGAGAAAAAAAGATAAAATTTTACAAGGTTCTTCTCAAACACAACTCTGTGACTCTTTCTCAGTCTACACCCATACAAGCCTCCAGCCACCATTCTACTACTTCTGCTTCAACTCGGGCAACACCTAACATAAAAAACAACAGATCTAAAAACAAGATAGAGCAACAAATCTAAGCCAACATGACCGAACAACATCATTTATTCCCAAAAAACACAAGATTAAACATAAAACAATAACATTTCCCACGCCAGGGAAGAACAAAGTACAAACACAAAAGATTTTACATGAACCGACCCTAGATCTACCAACAATAACACCGGATCTGATAATAACAACAAACAATCTCACATGCAAAGAACGAACAACATCTTTAATTGACAAAAACCGGACCTCGACTAACAAAACAAATTAAAAGTGAACATGTCAAAAACCGGACCTCGACTAACAAAACAAATTAAAAGTGAACATGTCGACAATCATCATCACCTGACCTATTTTCTGGTGAGGCACCGGCGCGGTCCCGATGTACCAAGATGCGCATCTGGATCCACAGTTGTCGAAGGTCAAGTTTGATGGGTGGATAATTTCGCACAACAAATGGGATCTTCATGAGAAGAAAGGTCGGCTTTTTTTGGAGATAGAAGAAAGGTGAGGTTGGAAAGGTCGACTATTGGGTTGGGCCATGAGAAAACAATTGCGTATCCACATTTAAGAGGTAACAAAACATGCTTCATTATTAGGGTTCTATTATTCGACTTCCATTATTACACATATTTCGTTTTTATGCAGTAGTCATTATATAGATTCAAAGCACACTATGCTTTATTTATTTAATTAATTTAATAAACCATATTTCCAAATATTTTATAAAATCGTGGATCAAATTGAAAAACCCACGTGATTATGACTCTCACTATTATGATCACAAAATATATAATTCAAACTCCAATTACCCAAATATAAATAGCCATCAAATCAATACCCAAAAAATTTTACTAAAGAAAAAATAAAAACTTCAAATATATTTACATGACAAACAGTTAACCATACTCCGATTTAATTCATTGTACACACCAAAAAAATATTAGTAATATAAGTCATTCTTATTTTAATAATGAAATAAATACCACAAATATGAAATTGTTTATCCACTTAAGTTGTCAACAAACAAGAACCAAAATAACACAGCTTTCAAAATTTAACATATTTCAAATTGACAGAATTTACAATTGAAACCAGTATTATTATTTAATTACTAATTTTTTTAATACAAATGACAAAATTAGCTACAAATCTAATATTCATAGCAAACTTAAACCCGTGCACAGCACGGGCATGACATCTAGTATATATATATAAGCATATGTACATGCACATATATATATATATATATATATAATAAGAAATAAAGCATAAATATACAAACATGTACGTAATGCTTTAAATGGAGGATGGCAAAAGTTTGAAAAATTGTGTACGTACAAGTTTGTTGGGCTTTAGGTTAGTTTAGGCTAAATTAAATTAGAAGCCCACAAATGAGTAAAAAAATATGAAGTGGTGGAATGCCGAAAGTTGTGAAGAATTTGGCTCATGTTCATTTCTTTGTCAATCAAAGCCTCATTATTACTTGTTGATAACGTATACAATTCAAAGCTCTTAATGGACCCATATTATGACTAATCCATTATGGCTAAAGACGTTTCTGGTCGTTTAATCTTGAGTCAATGTGAAGAAATTGTGATCCTCACTATATATGTTCATCGTTGGTAAAAGGAAAGGGGACGGCAAGTCTAAGCTACACACAAAATACTCCATAGAAATTGCAAATACAAGACATAGGAGAAGAACAACAAGCAACAGTGTGCAAGTTAGAAGAGCTTCTGCAAATCACACACACATATTCGTTGCTTTACCATCAAAATCAAGACCACAGAGTGGTAAAACGCTCTTCTCCTTAAACTTTTTATGTACTAATTATTTTGTGTGTGTTGTATACTCGTTCAAAAAACAGAATGAGACATGATGCAAAGGCCCGTTCTTCGATCGAAATTGGTCGGTTCGATGCCCCTCTGAGGCTTGTGATCGACTAGTTTCGATACCGTTCCGAAGGCTCATTTCATGACTACCCTCGAAAGCCGCCGGAGATGATCGAAGGTCATTCGTTTGAGGAGAAACATTCCGTTTCGAGCCTCTAACGGGTGATCGTGTCCACGATGCGTTTACAACAACGATGGCTCATTCTATGTTCGTGACGGATCGTGTTGTACAAAAGATGGATGTCGTGGCTGTTTTGGAGGACTATAGATGGCCCGAAGCGGAGTGTATGGTCCATTGTTGTCCATGCCGAGTTGCTCCGATGTAGAAGGCGTCAAAGCATGATGAAGACGACTCAAGTTAAAGAGCCCACCAGAGAATCACAAACCATTAAAAGCCAAGGATGCTCTCCTTCAACTTCTCCTCATCTCAACAAGAATCTTGATTTCCAAAGTCAGATAAGAAATCTAGATTGAATAAAAGAAAAAAGAGATCAATGGTGCCATCAACACTCACCCAAGGAGGATCACCATTCGTTCAAGATGTCGTTTTTTAAGCTCCGACGGGGACGCGCGACGAGGACGTCTCCATCATAAATGCTTATGTTCGCCAGAGGAGAATCACCATGACACCACCATTATGCAATCACATGTCCACCATTCAATCCGGATAAGGACCTAAGAGACTCGATGAGAAGCATTTTCTTCTCGAATGGCCGAATTGATCATGTCTACAACATCGGATTATTATAAGTTTGAGACGGATCGCCCGCGCTGAGATGAATTCCATGGTTGTTTTGAAGGAATATGGGTGACCCAAAATGAAGTTTCTGAAGGCAAATCAAAAAGACTATGAAAAAGCAAGTTAAAGGGGCAATTAAGGCTAAAGTTACCTACTGTTATTTGGCACAAAAATGCAATGGATGTGCAAGCAAGCTATGGTTAGGTTGGAATGAAGATGTTAGTATGCTAAAAGTAGGCTGCTGTTGAAGGGTTTCTTGAACAAATAAATTTAAATTCAAGACCCCGCTGAGTATAGCGAAGTCAGGTTCGTCCACGGGAATGAGATTAGGGCCAAAGATTAGTTGATAAACTAAGAAAAGCAAGAAAACACAAACAAAGCAAGGGTTCAGCAAGGGTTCGAGCACGACTTTGGGGGTCGAGATCGAAGCAAAATCAAAAGTTTTAAATCAAATATATAAAAAGGCAATTCT
Organism: Fallopia convolvulus; assembly: GCA_964016875.1. Classification (NCBI taxonomy): domain Eukaryota; kingdom Viridiplantae; phylum Streptophyta; class Magnoliopsida; order Caryophyllales; family Polygonaceae; genus Fallopia; species Fallopia convolvulus. Next base: position 49,402,990 of record OZ024732.1, on the reverse strand, counting down.
AGGGCTAGGGCTACCACAACAACAACCATTCATGCTTTCAACAAGAATTCACAACTATCATGCAATTATGATCATAGAAAAGTCAACTATCGCAAACAATTCAAGTTATTTAATCAACTGTCGCAAATTAAACAACTTTCTATCTATCCTTCAACCTAGGAATATCAACTTTCGCAAATAATCTTATTAGAACTAGTCAAAGCAATCAACTTTACACTTTCGCTTTTAGGTTAATTGCAAGACATGCCTCAACTTTCGCAAAGGATTTAAGCACAAGATAGATAAATATGATCTTCAAGCATTCAAGTCATGAATTCAAGTTTAGACATGCATGATTGTGTTGGGTTTTCACCCAACCCTAGAATCTAAGAAGACTACTCACACATTGAAAAGAAAGAAGAAGACATGATCATAAAAATAAAGAGGTCTTACAAAATTTCTCCAACTTGTCTTCCAAGTCTTCCTCTTAATCTCCAAATAACCTCCAAACAAAGCTAGCAAAAGATCTCCTTCAACTAGAAGGTCTATCCCCCTTTTATAGAGAAAAAGGAGCCCTAATTACACTAGGAAACAAGATAAAACTACTTCCTAAAATAAAAGATAGAATATATCCATAAAGATCTCGGAATAAGGGAGAGTCGGCGCCCCGATCGACCCACATAGGGTCGTTCTCGACCCCCCTGGGGTCGGTCCTGAGGCTTACAATTTTGGGTGGGTCTAGCACGACCCTGATAAGGTCGTTCACGACCCCCCTGGGGGTCGGTCCTGAGAGCTTGTTCGATTAACCTTGAGTAAAACTTGCATAGAGGATTTATTATAACTCCGATTGACTCGATTCTTTTTCCTATATTCTTGTAATGAATTCCTCTATCTCTTTTCAAGCTCAAACTTGATATTCAATGACTTTACTTGAGCGCTTCATCTCCATCTTCTCTTGCAATGCTCCAAACTCTTCTTTCAAGCTCCAAAACTCCTACAAAAAGACACAAAAGATGCGTAGTTTCCGAATCTCAAGGAAATACGAAAACTAAGCAAAAAGACTCAAAAACATAAAACTCTAGCACAAAAGCTAACTCAATCTAATCTATCAAGATATTAAAAACCTACCTAAAAAGCGGACATCAAAATACCCCATACGTAGACTTGTTTGTCCTCAAGCAATAATCATGCAAAATCAAGACCAATAACACAATCTTCAAGCATAGCCTTTGTCAAAACATTTTAAACATAAGTGAAAAAGTAGACAAGTAATTATAATGTCATCACATATGTATGAGTCTCAAGCATAGGCAATCACAATTCAACCTCACGAGGGATATTAATGTGTTTCACTCATCTCTCGTGTGTTTAGGCTATTAATATCAACTCTCAACTCAATCTTTATGCAACATCAACTTTATCATTGAGACTTACATCACCAATCTCTCTACCTAGAGAAGTCAAAACACATCAATCATCATAAGAACTTAGGCTCAATGAAATCTTCATAGAAGACTCCATTCGGTCGGGTTGTAATGGGGCTTGGTAAAGACAATAAGGCGTGGAAATATTTTGGCTATGTGGTGCTAATAATATCCGGGAATCAAAGACTCCTAAAAACTCTCACATTGCCAAAACTCTCACAAAAAATTATACCAAACTCTTTCTCACATTATGCACACTTATCTCTTATTTCTTCAACCCCTTTTAATATCCCAACTTATCTTGCTTATAAATACTAAGGAAATTTGGCTCATGTACACTTTCACTTTCAACACTTTGCTTTATTTTTCTCCCTTTTGATTTTCATTTTTTTCATGGGAGGTTGGTACCAATCTTTTTTTCTTCTTTCTTTTTTTCTTTGCAAGTGCATTCAGGGAACCAAACTCCTTTTATATGATAAACTGCAAGATTTTTTATTACTTTTCCCAACCCATAATTACCCCACACTTGAACCAAGCAATCTCACTCAACAAAACTATCACAAACCAACACTAAGTCCTAATCCCCGGATAGGGTCAAGCTTATCTTGGCTAGGGAATAATTTTGTGGAGCTAAAAATAAAAGGCTTAAGGCTCATCTTGGCTTCAAAAAGAGGATAATGTAAAGGTAGGTAAAAGAGAGGATAAAAAGTGGCTTATGGAATATAAGTTCTTAATCATAATTAACATGCATGAACGATCTCATAATGGCTTCAAGAAATAGATAACCATATCAATGACAAGAGATTTATATGTATAAAAAGAGCAAATCACACAAGAAAAAGAAGAGGGATTTTTGATGTTCTCCCTATAAGGCCAAAATTCCTCACTAGGTAAAATTTTTGTTGGATTGCAACTACTTCTACTTAAGACACATATGCTCAATTTCATCACAAGTCACTTTTCACAAGCAAAAGCAATTTCTCAAGACTTAGGCTATACTATCCAAATATGCCAAAGGAATTATATGATAAGCATGAAAATTAATTCTCATCATAGGATATCTAAGATGGAGCATTCTTCTATCCTAAAACAAACAAAAGTAATAATTTTTTCTTTTGACATTTTTCAATGTTTTTGGATTTTTCTTAAAACTTTTTCTTAACAAAACAACTACCAAATAAGCAAACAAAACAAACACAAAAAGACTCAATTATGTACAAAATGTGAGATTTCTTCTTCCCCTACCCCATACTTAAATCATGCAATGTCCCCATGCATGAAAATGATATGAAAAAGTAAAGAGATAAGAAGAAGAAACTCACAAAGCACTCTTGGAAGCTTGGAAAGGAGGCGGAGCTCATCATGGTGAAGGTGGAGTGGTTGAAGCTTACGACCCTGCAGAAATCCCATAAAATTCTTTTCCAAAAATATATATTCTATCCTAATCTAAGGAAGGTTAGAAAAAGAACCTAATCTAAAAATTAAAAACAAAAACATAATAAAAATCAAAAAAAAAGACCGGGTTGCCTCCCGTAAGCGCTTGTTTAACGTCATTAGCTTGACGACTTACCTTAGCTCATCAGGGCGGCTTCCATCCAGCGTTGTTGGGATCATGGGAAACCCCATACTTAGATGGAAAAGCTTCAAAGCTTCTCTCTAGGACATTTGGTCCTCTATCATCCACAAGTATGTTTGGAAGTCCTACATTAGGGTTAGAAAAGTCCGAAAACCAAGGAGGCTTCGACTCTTTCACAGTATGCTCAATAGTAGGATTTGTAAAAGAAGGATGAAAGAAAGGATCATGACCAGAATCAAATAGATCAGAGCAAAGAGACTTACCTTTGTTATTTTGAGGAGGAGTCGTTACCAAGGGTATGTGGGTCGTTATCGACCCCACTGAATCAAGGAATGCCTCGGTATCGTGCCTATCACCCACATTGATGTGATTCTTCAGAGAATGGTCGGTACAGACCGACCATGGGGGGTCGGTATGCTCCTTGTTGATGCTTTTAATGACCGTGGGCTCATTCACATCGGGATTGAAACGGAACTCGACCTTCTCCTCCCCAATATCAAATGTGAGGAGCCCCTTCCTAACATCAATTATTTTCATTGCGGTGGCTAAGAATGGTCTTCCAAGTATGATTGGCACCACAGGGTCCTCTGGCATGTCTAGAACAATGAAGTCATTTGGGACAAAATATTTGCCAACTTTAACTAGAACATCCTCAACGACTCCGGTTGCCTTTACACGAGATCCGTCCGCCATGTAAAGATTCATATTAATAGGCTCCAGTGGTCCCATGTTGGTCTTGGACCAAATTGAAAGTGGAAGCAAGCTTGCACTAGCACCTAGATCACACAAAGCTTTGAAACGGTAAGCTCCAATACCAATAGTAATAGCAAACTTACCGGGATCGCCTAGCTTTTCAGGGAGCTTTATGGAATGAACCTCATTATGCAGCTCTGAGATTGATCGCTTCCTAGATAAAATATCCTTCAAGAATTTAGTATAAGCAGGCATTTCATTCAAAGCATCAGCGAAATGAATGGAAAGGTTTAAACCTTGAAGCAACTTAACAAAGCGCTTAAACTTACCTTCCGTCGGGTCCTTGGGTTTCTTAGAAGGGAAAGGAAGTACCTTAGATGAAGATGGAATGGAAAGAGAATGGTTAGAAGACTTACCTGGCGAAGGGTGGTCGAGCTCGATCCTTGGAGGGTCGATCGCCTCTTCTTCCTCATTAATAGCCTCCTCAGGAACGACCCTTGAGGGGGTCGTGCACGACCCTAAGGGGGTCGGTCCTGAGGCTTGATCCTTCTCTTTTTGCTTGGTTGGCTCGGGCAAAGCTTTGCCACTCCTTAAATTCATGGCTCGGACTTCACCATTGCTTGCTTGGCCTCTAGGATTCTCTTCGGGACGGCCCGAGAGTTGTCCATGAGGTCTTTGGATCTCAGTAGGCAGTTGTCCAAGTTGGGAATCGATGTTCTTTCTCCATGAGTCAAATTCTCCAAACCTCGCATGAACACCTTTCATTTGAGTGGTAAGATCGACTTGGACATCATTGATCTTGTTATGAACTCCGTTGATCTCAGTTCGGACGCCATTGATTCCTTCTTGCAGCCCTTGAACCCATGAGGGTGGCTCTGGATAGCCCGGAGGACGGTAGGGAGGGGGACGTTGCTCTTGTTGGGGTTGCTTGTATTGGTCATAATTGGAATTGCCCCAAGATGATTGAGCATTGTTCCTCCCTGCATAATTGTTTTGATTCCTAAAGGAACCTCTCATGTAATTCACCTCCTTATAAGCCTCAGCGGCTCGCACTTGCTACAAGTTAGTGCAATTGGAAGTAGTATGGGCGGAAGACCCGCATTCTTGACAAGATGAAGAAGAATTAAAGTAACTTACTTGCTTTTTTAGACGATTGATTTCATCTTGCAAGAATTGGACTTTCACATCCCGATCAACCACCTCGGATTGTGGTTCATACAACCTCCTCTCTGTGGGCTTAGTTTGTTTGGTTCCATACATGGCATCATAGTTGGTTAGCTTGTTCAATAGCGCCCATGCCTCATCTGGAGTCATCTCTATGAACCCACAATCAGTGTGAAGGTTAATGCGATCCTTGGTAGCCGCATTAATGCCTTGAAAGAAGATCTCTTGGAGAACATAGGGAGGTTGCCCATGAGTAGGGCATTGGCGTAGAAGCTCTTGAAATCGTTCCCATGTCTCCACAAGTGTCTCGTTTGGAAGTTGATGGTAGGAGGTGATGCGCTTCCTAAGCTCCATTGTTTTTGCCGGTGGAAAGAACTTGGTCATGAATAAATCATACAAAGCCTTCCACGTTGTAATTGACCTTGGTGGCAAACTCTCCAACCAACTCAAAGCTTTTCCTGCAAAGATACCACTTAAATGCCTTCAAGAGAACATATTCAAACGAGACACTGTCAGCATCGATAGTGTCACATAAATCAGTAAAGTTCTTAATATGCTCCATTGGGCATTTAGTGGGTTTCCCCTCAAATTGAGAACGCTTCATTAAGGATATGAAGTGAGATATAATCTCAAAAGTGCGGTCGATCTCCGGGAGCACTATCGCCGATTCAGGCACCCTCAGTTCTGGGTGCATGTATTGCTTGGCATTCCTTGGGATAGCATTCAGTTGCTCCTGAAATCGCCGTGCAGCTGCATCCGAAGCATCTCGTTCCGCTTGCAAGCGCTGCATCTGAGTGCGGAGTTCCTCCATTTGTTGAGCCATTGCCTCAGCGTCATCCATTGCTCGTTGTTCTCTCAAACGATTGTGGAAGGACCTCTCAAGTTCGCTGTAGAAGCCAATCTCAAGAGTTCTCCGGGAAGAACGAGATGGCATATACTGCGAACAAAAACAAAGAAAACAAAATTAAATAAAAACAAAGGGGTAAGGGCTAATCCCAAACCCCAAATATCAACAAAACTAGGCACTATTGCTCACTCCCCGGCAACGTCGCCAATTTGTTGAAGGGTTTCTTGAACAAATAATTTTTTTTTCAAGACCCTGCTGAGTATAGCGGAGTCAGGTTCGCCACGGGAATGAGATTAGGGCCAAAGATTAGTTGATAAACTAGAAAAGCAATAAAACACAAACAAAGCAAGGGTTCAGCAAGAGTTCGAGCACGACTTTGGGGGTCGAGATCGAAGCAAAATCACAAGTTTTAAATCAAATATATAAAAAGGCAATCCTAGGGCTAGGGCTACCACAACAACAACCATTCATGCTTTCAACAAGAATTCACAACTATCATACAATTATGATCATAGAAAAGTCAATTGTCGCAAACAATTCAAGTTATTTAATCAACTGTCGCAAATTAAACAACTTTCTATCTATCCTTCAACCTAGGAATATCAATTTTCGCAAATAATCCTATTAGAACTAGTCAAAGCAATCAACTTTACACTTTCTCTTTTAGGTTAATTGCAAGACATGCCTCAACTTTCGCAAAGGATTTAAGCACAAGATAGATAGATATGATCTTCAAGCATTCAAGTCATGAATTCAAGTTTAGACATGCATGATTGTGTTGGGTTTTCACCCAACCCTAGAATCTAAGAAGACTACTCACACATTGAAAAGAAAGAAGAAGACATGATCAGAAAAATAAAAAGGTCTTACAAAATTTCTCCAACTTGTCTTCCAAGTCTTCCTCTTAATCTCCAAATAACCTCCAAACAAAGCTAGCAAAAGATCTCCTTCAACTAGAAGGTCTATCCCCCTTTTATAGAGAAAAAGGAGCCCTAATTGCACTAGGAAACAAGATAAAACTACTTCCTAAAATAAAAGATAGAATATATCCATAAAGATCTCGGAATAAGGGAGAGTCGGCGCCCCGATCGACCCACATAGGGTCGTTCTCGACCCCCCTAGGGTCGGTCCTGAGCAAGGTAATCAAAATCCCGATTCGATTCTACGATTCTAGCGATCCTACGATCCATAACATACGAAACGATCCACGATCCCGTAGGATCTTTTGGAGTAGAATTTTATATGATTTAGAATACAATCTCGATCCGACCCCGATTTTACATACGATTTTAACGATCATATAAACGATTCTAATGATCCTACAAACGATTCTTACGATCCTATAAAATGACAATTATGACTATATATTATTAATAATTTCACGGTTAACGTATCATTTTCATTAAAATTATTGACTAGTCCATCCTACAACATTTTTAATAATCAAATTAATAGTTTTTATCATTTTCTTACTTCATATATAACAAAATATACAATCTATTAGGTAATCCTTGCATACATTTAGTTATAATGTAGAATCTTACGATCTCGTGATCCGATCTTACGATCCGATCCAAAAGACCCTCAACGATCCAACTTAGAATTCCGATCCTAATAACCTTGGTCCTGAGGCTTACAATTTTGGGTGGGTCTAGCACGACCCTGATAGGGTCGTTCACGATCCCCCTGGGGGTCGGTCCTGAGAGCTTGTTCGATGAACCTTGAGTAAAACTTGCGTAGAGGATTCATTATAACTCCGTTTGACTCGATTCTTTTTCCTATATTCTTGTAACGAATTCCTCTATCTCTTTTCAAGCTCAAACTTGATCTTCAATGACTTTACTTGAGCGCTTCATCTCCATCTTCTCTTGCAATGCTCCAAACTCTTCTTTCAAGCTCCAAAACTCCTACAAAAAGACACAAAAGATGCGTAATTTCCGAATCTCAAGGAAATACGAAAACTAATGCAAAAAGACTCAAAAACATAAAACTCTAGCACAAAAGCTAACTCAATCTAATCTATCTAGACATTAAAAACCTACCTAAAAAGCGGACATCAGGTGCTGATTTTTATTTCACAAAAAACGTACACAAGGAAGGCAATAAGCCAGTGTACAAAAACCAACAATGCAATATAGTCTCAACATAAAATTAGTTTGAGATTGCTTAATTTTGAGCAACGCACAGTGGTTGAACAAGCACCAAAACTATAACCAATAAAAAAATTCCTACCACAAACAAGGAGGAACAATTAATTGCAAGATAAAGCAAGCAACCTTCAAATTGCCCTTCAAAATGACCAGCAATACATGGAAAAGCACAAAAAAAAAGAAGAAGAAGAAACTAGCTGGTGCAGATAAAGTCAATCATGTATACATTGCTGGGGAGTTGTGTTGGAAAATGCAAAAGTATATATAGTAAATATATATGCATGGTATTCATAGAATGAAGCTTGCGTACGTAAAATTGGAGACAGAGGATAGACAAATGCATCATACAAGAGTCTTCAAACGTGCTTCGAAGCGCTGACCCATATAAAGCCCATGCATATTTTTGGATTAAATGGGCATATAAATGTCTATTTCAGAACTGCGTCGTGACTTGTCCTTTCATGAACTACGTAGGAAACTTGGTACCAAATCAAATACATGTCATGTTCAGTCGCACATATAAAAATCAAATAAAAAAACAACTTTGGTAGAACTATGTATGATTTGATCCCTTTCAAAAGGGTACGTAGAATGCTTGGCAAAAATCAAATGATCGCCGAGTTCAATCGCATGATCAAAATTAAACCAAAAAATTATAGTGGAGGAACTAAACAACTCTTCCTAGAAGGTGGGTCTAATTTTCTCCACGCCATGCAAATGATAGTTGAACCGAGCTTAGGCAACCCTTCCTAGAAGGTGGGTTTAGGCTCGTTTCTCTGATGCATGAAAATCCTACCAAAAATGAAAACCTCTGAACTATGTAAGGCTTGATTCTCTTTAAAGAGATACGTAGGCAACCCGTTATAACTCAGGTGCAGCTCAAATTAAAAAACAAACTCAAAAGTTTCCAACGTGTCTATGTTATTAATAGAGTTGTAAAGATCTACAAATAAGGGTCGAACTTAAAAAATTAAATTAGATGTGTTCGTACAAAGTTGTTTTCCTTTAACAATTTTGTCTAACACAAAGAGATAAATAAGAGGTTAGGCAGATTTTATCACTTAAAACTAAAGAGACATTGAATGTACAATCTTACCAAATGCATGTCAGAAATCAGTGTGAGTCCTTCTCCCCTTCCAAGTTCCAAATCTGCTTGCAAGGTCCTGATAAACCTTGTCCATGTCACAATTGACTCTTGGGAAGTTACTTCCCAAGCAATGGGAAACATCTGGCCATTTTCTTCTTTGCCTACAACCACAAACAACTGGCCCTCAATAGCTCATTTGAGAAAGCATCCGTCAATACCAATAATCCTCCTACACCCATTCTTCCAACCTTCCTTCATAGCTTTGAAACATGTATAGAATCTTTTGAACACCTCTTTTCCTGGTTCAGTTTCATTGTCAACAACAACAAAGCATGTGGATCCAGGGTTTGATCTATTAACCTCATCAACATAAGCATGCAACTTTCATACTCTTCAGTGTAGTCACCAATATTCTTCCCCAAAATCCTATGCTTTGCTCTCCTACAAGTCGACACTCCCACATATATCTTTAACTCTTTCCTACACAGATCCTGGAGCTCCCATAGCTTGATAGAAGGTTGTGAAATCACTCTGACCTCTAAATACTTTTCTAGGAACTTTGTATTGCACATCTTGTTATTGTGGTACCTCCTATAGTCATTTCTAGTCCTATACGTCTTCACCATGAAGTTCTTACTTGTGGCATTATAACTGGCACGCAAGTTCCATTTACAGCCTGTATGTTGACACTTTGCCACAACCCTGAGTCTTCATTAGGCCTAAGCTTGAGCTTGACTCCCCTATGCACATGATACTTAGAAATTGCCTCTCTAAACTGATCCACACTCTCAAAAACCATTCCCACCTCTCATATTGGATACTCACAATTAGGATTATAAACTACATGCCTACTCCTCCTTTTCACCTCCCTTGCTCCTTCAGTATCATCTCCAGACTCAAAACTCTCCATACTATAGTCTAATTCACTACCATAGTATGGTTCATCTCCACCAACCTCTCCTTTTTAGTCATGTCCAGTCTCACCCCACTTTTCATATCCCTCATCATTCCCCACCTCACCCAATGTGATTGGAGCAGTTTGTGTAGTTTCCTTGTGCACCTTTTCCCTTGATCTAAGGTCTCTTGCTCTTTGCCTAACCTCCCTCAATTCATCATCCACCTCACTATTATCACTAATCTCCAAGTTGAAACCCTCACTCTCAGTTGAATCACCACTTTCACCATTGTAGTTATCATCATCACTATGAGTATCTCCATCAACACATTGTTTAGCAACTTCCTCAGTAGCTTCATGAGAAACTTCATCACCAACTTCTTCATCACCAACTTCATCACCAACTTCTTCATCCCCAACTTCACCCCCCAACTTCATCATCTTCCTCAACAACATTTCCATCAGCTTTCTCAACAGCATTACCATCAGGATTTCCATCAACACCTAAATCAGCAGCTTGATCTTCATCAACACCTAAATCATCTACATTAGTGAGCTGTAAATCTTCTTCCACAACCACTGGGTCATCTAAGTTATCCCCTTAGGTAATTGATCAACCAACGCCTGATGAAACCCGAAATAAACCGTCGCTAGAAGACAAGAAACTGGATTCTTTTATTCGATTGTGCAAACGCTTGCTCTTTATTTATTGCTTTCTTACAACGAGGTTACAAATCAACGAGGCTTACAAACAGACGAGATTTACACCCTAGACCTCCTACGAGTACTCGAGGTCTCGATCTAACAATGTCTGAGATCTCCTAATTGCTACGTGATTCTACCACCTACAAGTCACTTGATGGATTCTGATGCGAGGGTGAACTCCGAGTTCAAGCGTGGCGATGATAGCTTGCGAGATTGTGTAGCGAGGTCTTTGGAGTGTGCAAAAGCTCTGTGTGACTTGAAGTCTTTTTGTGGACTTCACTTGTCTATAGCGAGGTCTTTTGACGATGTTTCAACACGTCGATCTTTAACGAGCAAGATAGTTCTTGAGTTCAAGATGTTTTTCGACCCCCTTCACTTACGAGGTTCTCCTAGAGAATTGAGGAGTCGAGTTTTGGTTATCATCCGATGTGGGACGCCCGAGATCAAGGCTTCTGATTGGTCCGGAGGTGAGGCAGCCGGTGATTGGCTTGGGGGAACGACTCCAGCTGAGTGGTTCAGATGGGCGGGAGTGTCAGCAGAGTCAGCAACGAGGTTTAGACCTCGCTCCGAGGTTTCGAAAGACCTCGCGGCGATAGGAATTTTGTTTAATTAAAAGATGGATGTGGTTGTGGGTCCCAGAATCCACCTTGGGAGCCTCATCTGATCTGTTTATTCCTTGTGTCCCGGGCCCACTTCCTTTTTTACCATTCTGGACACCATCACCACCAAGTTTGGATCTTCTATCACTACAACCTCCATAATCTCATGTTTAATGTAGAAATGAACTGTGTCACCATCACCTAGTATATTAGCAAGCTCCACCAGTGTTTGATCTTCCATTTTTGTAAATGAATCATTCAACCCTTTATAGAATATCCCTTTGAATGATTGATAACCCAAGCTCTTGACATACCAACATAACTCAAAGAAACTGAAGTGATTTGTGTCGACTCTATTGCTATATGCTTTTGGAAATTGAGTTAGATATGCAAGTATTGGAGAATCGACAAACGTACCACCATGATGCCAAACTATATTCACGAATTTCGACCCCATTCCTAGACAAACATAATCCATCAACATAATAAGGCCACAATTTTTGCTCGAACAGAACAAATCGAAAAGAAAATCTTCAACTAAACTGATGGAGAAGATGAAATTTTGATGAGACTAACCTCTTCGAAATCGTCCAACCCGTCTTCAAGTGATTTCGATCTTCAAGGTTGATGAGAAGATGAGATTGATGATGGAGAAGACTACAATTTCGCGTGTCCCCCCTTCGATCTTTGACCTACAGATCTTTGAGCCCCTCAAACTTGGGGTTTTTGGCTTTAGGGTTCGTTCGATCTAGTTTGTGAATTCTCCCTCCAATGCCTCTCTCCCTCCCTGTTATCATTCAACGCTATATAGTTTGAAACTATATAATATACATCTATTTTTTGGTGAGGTATACATCTATTTATCACAATGGGATCTAGTCATAAAAAATGGCACATGTGGCTTACATGTCAACAAAAAAATCTTATGTGGCGAAATGTCATCGCGCGTCTAGTTCATGTTCTAAAAAATGTGGTCAATAGAACAAAAGTGTAAAGTTTGGAAGTTCAATAGGCAATTTTTTAGTTGGAGGGTTTGAGCGAACAAAAGTTGTAAGTTTAGGGTCCATCTATGTATTCGGCCGATTTTGGGTACGAGGAACAAGTGTTAAGGATGTTTAGTTGATTTATTAGTCATTTATCTAAAGGGATAAACGTTAAATTTTAATACAACATTTATAAAATTAGAAGGCTTAACCCAATGGTTGGGCAATGTGATTTTATTTTTCTATATTTGTTGAAAGTTGAAATGTATATGTATGCATGGATTAACTAGAATTAGAATGTAGAGTATATGAGGGCGAGGAGCCCAGTTGAGCCGGTTGGGCCTTGGGGGAAGAACCCCGAGGTCACAGGTTCGACACCCACCGGTGACGAAACCAAAAACTTTAATTTCTCTAGAACTGTATCAGTTCTCACCCATTCAAGGGTGCTCTAGGCTAGTCCAAGTGGTACTTGGGCTATCATAAATCTTACCAGATCAAAAAAAAAAAGAATGTAGAGTATATGGGTCAGAAATCTTTTGCTCATTATTTTTGCTGGTATGATCAACGCTGGAAGCCATTTAGTTTTCTCATATTAATGGATAGCTTAGCTGCTTAGGCGACTTGAATGAATTATAGGCCAACAATGTGATTAAAAGAGATCCTTTTATTGGCAAGAAACATCCCGATAGGCTTGATTATTGCTCTGCTCAATGGATTAAGGAGAGTTCATAGAAAGAAGCATATTTTTTAAATCTATAAAATCTCCCTAAGAGCATGTGCAACCAAGAGGAATCAACCTCCTCTTTGCACTCTCTTTCCTCAAAGATGAGGTCCTCTTGGTTGTAAACATTGAAAGGGGATCTTCTCTTAGAAGAGGAATGGGAGAGGAAAGGGAGTAATCCTTCTTCTGTAGAGGAATCAAAATCTTGGCCCTTGTGCCCAAATTTGTACCTTCATCCATTTAGCATTTGACACTTGTCCTTCCTACTTTCAACCAATTTCATTTATTTCTTCCTTTAATCATTTTCAATAAAATTATAATTAAATGTGATATTTTTTTAAAAAAATAATTAATCAATGTTTATAATTTTTTTTGTCTATAAATAGAGTCCAATATCATTATTTCTTTCACAACTCATCTATTACTCTCTCCTTTCACTACTTCTTCACTACTCCATTTCTATGAAAATAAAAAATTTGTTATTTATGATTAATGTTATTTTTATTTTTTTTCGTACTTTATAGTTTTGCTTGAAGTTATTATAATGTTGAATAAGTTTTTTTCATTAGTAATTCATTTATATTATCTTAAATCATTTTTTATTTTATTAATTGAATCAAATTTTTTAAGTAAATATGATTTATTATTAATTTATTTGATTAATAAATATTGTAAAAATATTGAATGATTTAAAATATGTATTAAATATATATGTTAAAGTAGGGGAGAGGACTTGAAAGATGATCCTCTTTGTTGTGGAGGAAATTAGAGAAAGAGGAAGAGAAGGAGGAAAGAAAAAGTGAAAAATGATGTGGATGAGAGAGAATATGATGTGTCAAAAGGAGAAGAGGAGAGAGAAATTTGAGAGAGGATTGAGAATCCCCTCCATTGCACATGCTCTAATACCTAGAATTTCAGATCAATTTCAGCATCGAAAACTCAAGCTATCTAGTAACTAATCAATAAGTAACTAGTGTTATACCCGTACCATGTACGGGTTATCGTAAAAACAAATATATTACTCCGAGAAAATTCAAAATACAAACCATAAATATGTACTCAATCGATTAGTTTAATTATAAATGCAAGGAAAGGTTATGTACGTTTTTTTTATCATGGCTATTGGTTCATAAATACAGAATACTCCAACATTAATTATAAATTTTAGGTTAAAAATGGAATGAGTATAATTAGGTAAGCATTATAGAGATGGATAATTATATAAAAGAAAGCAAGTTGGAACTATACAGAATTATGTAGACCAAATAGAACAACATTGAAAAGCAAATTATTTGTTCAAGTGGGAAGGAATTGAAGTTCCAAGTTGCTAACAAATAGGCATGGTAGGAGTTCCTACTGTGTAACATATGTTCCAAGTACAATTGGTTAATAAAAGTAAATTTAATTGGAAGTAAATTGGAACCACAAAATCTGATCATTCTCAAATAGCCTATGGATTCTCATTGAAAGATAAATTTTGTACTGAATGTCTGCTGTCAAAATAGCACTGAGAGAAATGTCAAAATATTTTCAATCAAGAAAAAACCCTATATGAGGTCGATCTACAAGTATATATGATATCAAATATATAATATACCTTGGGTGAATGGTGTTAGACCTGCTACGACCCACAACCGTACCCAAGAGTCAACTCAAATCTTAGCCAATTTATATACACAATGGATGTGAAATGATGCACAAGATTACCAGTTTAACAGCCTTTAATTTAAAATTATATTGAGTCAAGAGACATCCTCTTCAACAAACTTCTTTCAAGTATGTCATGTCATTGGCAATGGAAACTATCTCAAGATTTTCTTCAATACTGCTGTTTTTGTAGACAATTAAGATGGGCAAGAGAATACTTTGTTGAGGTAGCCTGAGAAGTGGGAGCTTGAGATTTGATAGAATGTGATAGCGACCGGTAACCCATCCTGCATTGAAGACACGGTTGGGAGTGATATGAAAGATAGAGTTTAAGTGACACTTCTACTTCCATTTTTCGATGCCAAAATCTTCCAATTGATACCTAAATACTAATCTCAGTAAACTTCAAAAAAGCAATTTTAAGATTAACGGAAAAGGGAACAGTTATCACGAAGTGAGAAGGTGGATTTACAGGTTTTAAGAAAGTGGAAGTGTAGGGTTAGAGATTTTTCAGAGAACAAATTCAAAATTATTAAAACAATTTTTTAGGAGGAAAAAAAGGAACAATTATGTATTTTAAATTAAACCACATGGCTAAAATTTTTCTCACTTGGTTTCTCCTTTAGTATCTACTAAGGTAGATGAATGCATTGAAAACTCAAGCTAGTACGCGCGCAAGTCTGAATAACTCATATAACTCATATGGGTAAGGGTAACTAATTAAGAAGAGAGAATCAATGGTTAAGCAGCCTCAACAACAAATACATCTCACACCTTATGTAACTCACTCACTCATCAGAATCATAAATGCAGTGAAGATGTGAAGAAAAAACACAAGAATCACAATAGTAAAACCAGGCAGTGGGATCCCTTTGATCTCCGCACACATCACACAAGTAGTCTTCTTGCAATTCCTTGGTACCATATAGCAGCCTCATATCGTGTTGGTGTCCACCATGGACATGCCTCATAGGCCGAGGCAGGAGCACGCACCCCACATGGAAGTTAAACCTAAAAGTACCTTCCAAACACGTGTACCCGACAAAAGCGCCGGGCAACTTGCACGCCTCGCATTGGTACTCACGCTTATTCGGACGCGAAGTGATCCAGAAGCACAGGGAGTGCCCTGGGTGGCCCTCGTGGCGGAGAACCGTGGGAACGAACCTCGCTCTCAGGTGCGTCTCCCAAAGGCACTGCTCGCAGTCAACCGAGAAGCGGGCGCAAGAGGTGCAGCTCCGCTTGTGCTCATCTGGAATGGAGAGCTCTTCAAATGGACCTCCTGAAAGAAAGAGAGGAGGAAGTGTGCTGAGGGGATCAGGAACCATCCTTTTCACCTCGGCCAGCTCCGCGCATGATTGGTGCAAAGTGAGATCGCAGCGTTTGCAGGCGTAAGCCGGGGAGTTGTCGCGGGCTGGGATGGGGACTTGGCAAGCTCTGCAGCTTATGTCGTCGGTCAGGCTCGATACCTGGGTTAGGAAATGTCGACCGTCAGTTCCGCATTGGACAATATTATTAGTATCTGTTTGATGATCATGGTCATCATGGTCCAGGATAGGGAAACTGCGGTGAATGGGCTTCTCCGGTAGCCAGTCACGGAAGTGGAGGAGGTGGCCTTTTTTACAAGAAACCAAGTCCTTGGTCGCGGGACCGAGGTTGCGATGGTCGACGTACCCGGTAGTGTCGACGATCAACCTCGAAAAGTAGTCCGGAAGGTCTTCGGGAGGATTGTAAGACTCGATGGATGGGGACTCCTTGACATCATCCCACTCCTTGGGCTTGAACCAGAACTCGTCTGGGTCCCGCCGCTTCTCGAACCTCATCTGCCACGCGTACTTGGCCTCCGGGCGACACTCCACGATCACGAATCGACACTCGCCCCTGTCTTCCTCAAACTGCTTGCAGGCGTTGGCGAACTTGATGAGGAGGTGAAGATGGGCGGGATCAGAAAGAGGAGAGTCGATGACCACGGGCCGTTGCAAGTCCATCTGGACGGTAGCCACACGGAGGGCGACAGCTAAGGCGAGCTCTGTGATTTGCTGGGAGTCCGCCGGGGAGGAAGGGGAGAGGGAGTCGAGGATGTCGTCGTAGCTGATGACGGGGCATTTGTACGCCTTGGCGATCGCATCGGCGCAGGTGGTCTTCCCCGTGTAAGGGTCGCCTTTCATGGCTATTATCATTGTGAAAAAGGTCTCTTCCTCTGGCTCGTATAGGATTTTTTTCATCATCTTGTTCGATGACTCTCTCATGATCAGATCATCAAGCTTGTCCATCTCCGTAGATTGTTGAGATTAATGTCTCGATATACTTTGGTCTACCTCAGTTTCAACTCGATTATATTGATAAGTATTTGTAAGCCTTACGGATAATAATATATCCTCACATAATGATTCCTAGACTTGTATTTTTATATGGAAAAATACCTCCTTAGATAAAATCATAAAAGATCTTTTTATTTTATTCTATTTAATCAACTCTTAAAGTGGAGAATATAATCAGGGTCGTTTATCTCTACATCAGAATTGGAACGAAGAATTGAATTAAAATAGGTTTCAACCATAAACATACTTCATAGATTAGGCATGAGCTCATATGTATTTTAAGAGAATGAAAGTCATATCAAACCTTGTTCTATATAAAATAGATAAAAGGAAAAAGACTATATCTAACCCAATTTTTTATACCTTGGGTATAGAATCAAACAAACAAGTCCTCGTTGAGTTCAGCCAAATTTATTCCCATCACATGGTATTGGAGTTGTAATTAAGGTTGTTCATAATTAATAAAATTCAGCCCTGGCTTTGATTTTGTACATTAACACTAGAAAATTGCATATAAACTCAGGAACCCATCACGTTGTGTCATAAGTTCATGTTTAAGTTCTGATTTTCTAATATATAATAATTAAACTTGCAGGAGAAATAAATAATTACCACAATGCAATTCCTTTGATCTTCAAGTGACGTTTTGAGCTATTAAACTTTCTCCATGATCGATGGATCGGGGTCGTGCGTTTGTAAGCCCAACACATAAGATTAGTGGGTTCCATCCTAAGACCAAATGACAATAGGAGGAGTAATTCAAGAGTATATATACTACACTATTTCTCTTTATATTTCAGATGTGGGATAGACTATTCTCAACACGCCCCCGCAAGTGCAACTGGCCTGACCCAGTTGACACTTGGACAGACGGCTCTAGCATCTCAATCTCTTTATAATTAGGCCGATGATAGTAACGAGTGGTGGCATCTCATCTCAATATCTTTAATAGCCAACTCAAACCTGGGTGGAGGTATCTCATTCTTTTTTTAACCGAAAGCACCCATGCACAGGAAAGGGCCTGGATCAAGAGAAGCCGTTCGGCAGATATCTCTGATACCATATTAAACTTTTTCCATGGGCGATGGATCAGGAGTCATGTGTATGTAGACCTGGGTCACAGTTTGGCCAAAACGGCGAACCGCCGGTTTCTGAACCAGCGGGAACGGGAACCGGCGGGTTCGGTTCCCCACGATTTCGGTTCCGGTTTGGCCCCCCATGAACCGGTGAACCGACGGTTCCGGTTCCGCCGGTTTCCGGTTAACGACTACATTTATTGAACGAATTCCAAAATCGCGACCGCGGCCTGAGACCCGCTGTAGCGGTTTTTTCAACAGTAATTCGGTTTTGAGGCAAAATCAAAACTGCGACTGCGTGTCTTATGCCACGGTCGCGGAATGGTAAACCGCGATCGCAACACTCATGGTCGCAGTCGCGATTTTGGTTAAAATGCGAACGACTAGTTTTTAACAGCTAGTTCACAATTCCAACGACTATTTGATAAATTTACCTATAAATATCCACTAAATGATCTCATTTCCACTCACACTACCAATCTCTCTCAATCTCTCAAGTTTACAAAGCTTTCTCAATTCTCAGTCTTTACTAGTTTTTACAATTGCTTTCCTAATTGTTCTTTTCAAAAATTAACACAATTGTCTCTTACATCTTATTGCTTTGTAATTTTAAGGTTCAATATCTTCTTAATTACATATTTCTTTACCATACTTTACTCTTTTTGCTTACTTGTTTAGTTACATTTTAAGAAAATGGAAGGATTTCTTAACATTGATCAAATTTTTGGCTCACAAGAGAGTGGTGCAAATGTAGAATTCGTACCCCCTATTAACTTGTCGGACTTTTCGAATCTCAATCCCAATGTGGTACAACCGGTATCGTCCACTCTCGATGAAAATGAGGGAGTGGGTGTCAATCATGGATCCGAGCATTCCGAGGCGAGCGAGGTTCCATCCCTTAAATCCGAAATTTTTACCAAAAAATTTCGGAAGGGAGTTTATAATGCATCTACCAAGAAATGTAAAGTTCATTGTAACTATTGTCCTAGTATTTACACCTGGTTGTCGGGATCGGGTTATGGAACATTATCCAATCATGTGAAGAATAAACACCCCGACAAGATAGGCATGATGCAAGGACAATCCCAACTATCCGGGTTTGCAACTTCTTCTTCCCTTAATCTTTATCATAACCCTCATTTATTTACTTATAACCATAATGATAGCATGTATGCCTTATCCGAGTCTATTTGTGTTATCACTTATCATTTAGTTTTGTCGAAAAGTTAGGATTTAACAATTGGATGACTAATCATGTACAACCCGCTTATAAACCGACTACTAGGAAGTCGGTAAAAAAATGTGATGAAAGCATATAAAACCCGTAAGATGGCATTGATGTAGTTTTTTGCTCAAAATGATATTAAAGTTTCAATTTGTAGTGATATTTGGATGGTCCGATTTTTCTACTCCCTAATCATACTCCCTCCTATACTCCCTTGTTTTAATTGATTAGAAGATATTTTTTAATATTTTACTAAAATTTTAGTTTTATTTTTTAATGTAATTTGGAAAGTCATCACCCAAGCACGTCGTAGGGGAGTATAGAAGGGAGTATATTTAGGGAGTAGAAGATTTAATTTGATATTTGGAGTGATCATGGGCAAAATCATTCATACATGGGATTAACATGTCATTTTATTGATAATCATTTTAATGTGCAAAAACGTGTTTTGGCTTATAGAGTATTTGATTTTTCTTATACCGCTTTAATGATTAGTAACATCATTCGTACTATTTTGGAAGAGTATAGACTACTTCATCGGGTTTTTTCTATCTCGTTTGACAATGCATCTAACAACACCGCTTCAATCCGAGAATTGGTTCCGCATTGTCAACCAATTCTTGAAGGGAAGTATTTTCATGTAAGATGTGTTTGCCATATTTTAAACCTTTTTGGGACAGCGATCGCGGCACTCAAACCGCGATCGCGGTCCGTCAACCGCGATCGCGGTGTGGCTGGGATTATATTTTTTTATAAATGATCGTTCCGGTTTTGAACACATAAGATCAGGGGGTCGTGCGTTTGTAAGCCCAATACATAATATCAGTGGGTTCCATCCTAAAACCAATTGACAATAGGAGGAGTAATCGAAGGGTATATATACTAGGCTATTTATCTTTATATTTCAAATGTGGGATAGACAATATTTTCAACACGGCCCGCAAATACAAATGGTCTGATCTAGTTGACACTTAGACAAACAAGTCTATTTGACCCGTATCCAAGTTAATATGGTGAAAAATGATTGATGGTGAAAAGTGGTGATTGAATGACGCGAAAAATTGTGGGGATGAAGATACCTGAATTGATATTTACCTTATTTTTTTATTATCTTTTACATAAATTATTTTCTTGACAATCCTAACAAAGAGATTTAACTTAATTCTAAAAAAAATTAACTTAATCCTAGCCATTCATTAAATGGATGGTTGAGATTAATCAAACTTCATCCATGAAGTTAATTAGCAAATTCATGGGAATAACACCCATTTTGTTAATAGAATTGAGATCAAATGAGAATATATCTTATGGTGTAAAATGAGATCAAATCTCGAGCATTGGATTTAGGGGATCAATGTTGTAGATCAGACGGTTTATTAATGGGGATTTTTAAATCAGATGGGTAATTCGTCATTTTTCCTTAAAATAGAATTCCTCCTTCCCACGTTCTTCTTCTTCCTTGGGAGCTTTTTGAATTCTTCCCCTCATTATTGAATTTTGATTTTGTTCTTCTTCATCCTCCATTTGTGTTTTTTAATTGGATTTAATAGTTGTTTTCGACCTCTTTTGAGTTGCTTATTTTACTATAAATTGTATAATTTAGAAAATTTTATTATTTTAGTTTATTGAATATCATGTCATTCTATCAATTTTATTTGTGATTTTACCATTGTTAACATCTAATTAAGTCGATGTTTGATTTTTTCAGAAAATCTACTACTCCCTCCGATTCAAAATAAGTGTCGTTTTAGATTTTGACACTAGTTTTAATAAAAATATTAATTACCCTCAAAATCTTAAACTTTATCTCAATCTTATCACTCACCACCTTTTTGGACCAATGAATGAATACTTTTAGTCAACAAAAACAACATTATCATAACTCTCTCCTAATCAATTGCATAGAAAACTTAAAACGACACTTAAAATGGATAAATAATAAAATCTTACAAAGACACTTATTTTAAATCGGAGGGAGTATAAGATACCCGACGGTCAAGCCTGAAACTTGAATAACACTGTACCTTATAAAATATAGGGCATCCATGATCCATGTGAAATGATTCCATTTCATAGGAAATATCCATGGTTGTAGTATATCAACGACATAGAAATTTGTATTTTGCATATGTAACTCGTCTTCTTATGGTACAATGTACATTTATATTTTATCGTTTTCTTAATGCTTTATTTTAAGTGCATCAATGACATCGAAAATTGTATTTTGAATATAATACGTTATGTCATGGTACGATGTACAATTAATTAAAAATCTTGTTGTATTTAATATTAGGGGGTCTAACGGGTCAATCTAACCCGATATGTAATCCGATTTGCGAGTTATCGGTTGATCTTTTTTTCCCTCAAAAAACAGGATACTCCTGCGATTGTATTAAATAAAAAGCTAGTTAGTTTCCCCCACCGGCTACCAGAGATACATGATCGGCAATAAGCAAGTCTAAACTAACACTAGGAATGTCATCAAAAACCATAAAAGCGACATTAGTAGTAATAGCATGGTTAGTCAGGCGATCAGCCAACCACACTCATAGAAAAGCATACGGATTCCTTTGTACTGAATATGCCAAGTGCGGCTTCGAAATCGGAATCTCGGAAGCAAAGTTTGCTCCAAATCAATTTCGACCGCAAGCCGATCAAATTGACCCCGGTCAGCAAGAACATTAGTCTTATCAATGGGAACAACCCGACCAACTGTTTCCCCTATCTTTTACAAGAAGCCTTTCTGAAAATATTCAAGACTTAGGCCGGGAATTCTAATCCACATCGTTAAAATCTTTACATGACTATTAATTGGGTCAAAGTTTGATACCCATCTACGGATCATGTATGAGGTAGTTATCCACAATCATTCATGATCCTTGAGTTAAAACATAGTTATAATCCTCCTCCGTAGTGCATTTAACAACATTGTGGCGATTTCCAATATCTACAAGAGTAAGGACTCCTTTCAGCTGCCATTTTCGTTTAGGTCTTCTTTTGATCAAGATATAACCCGACCTCTTATCAAACATATGTATAATGAGGGAGCGAGCCCATGGAAGATGAAGATTGCACTTTTCTTCTGTCGTCAAAGTTATGGTAGGGCATGGAGGATCCACTTCTTCTGGTTCTTCATTGTCATCCGTGTCGTACAAGTCGGGCCTTTCTTGCTAGATTGTCGGAGGAGGCGCCATCTAGTTTCGAATTTTCACTCCTTCGACACTCTACTTAAAAGGGTGTGGTATTTGATTTTTTGTCCAAGCTGTGGTGGCATGTGTTAGTGCATAAAAAATCGGTCTTCAATGCATTAATTGAATGCTCCTTCCTCTTCCGCTCCACACCGTATCTTCTTATCTAAAACCTGCAAAACATTGGACACAAGGGGCAGGGACCCCCTAATCCATATCTGATGCCTAAGTCAAAAGAGTGAATTGTCGTTTCGAGCATCAAGGTACAACGAGAAAGCGATTAAATCCCTGAAAAGTCGAGCTAAGCGAGTATTAGCCTGTTCAAGTTTTCTGAATACGCTGATGTGTGCATGTGGCTCTGCCTACACGCCTAGGGAGTGTATTTATAATGGAAGAAGAAGATCAGGGGGTCGACTTTTATTGGTTTACTCGAGGCACTTTTATTGGTTTTCTTGATGCACTTTTCTCGAGGCACTTCTAAGAACGATTACGCGTGGATTTAATCCTCATTCCCACAAACGACACCAATTGTTAGTGCATAAAAAATCGGTCTTCAATGCACTAATTGAATGCTCATTCCTCTTCCGCTCCACACCGTATCTTCTGACCTGAAACCTGCAAAACAGTGGCACAGGGGGTGGGGACCCCCTAATCCACCTCCGATGCCTAATTCAAAAGAGCGAATTGTCGTTTCGAGAGTCGAGGTACAACGAGAAAGCGATTGAATCCCTGAATAGTCGAGCTAAGCGAGTATTAACATGTTCAAGTTTTCTGAATACGCTGATGTGCGCATATGGCTCTCCCTACATGCCTAGGGAGTGTATTTATAATTGAAGAAGGAGATCGAGGGGGTCGAATTTCTATATCTCCCAGGGCTAGTCAGATTGCTTAGAGCCCAAGCTAGGAATATTTCTCCCTTCTCCAAGTTTAATTCCATCATATTTGAAGGATAGAATCTTCCATTAAGCTGCACAACTACCATATATTTAATAATATGGAAAATAATAAAAATACTAATAAATGCGCAGTAATTTAAGAAATACCTTTAATAACGAAAATAACTATGATAACTGTTTGTTTTACCCGCTCACAGCGTGAACGAAAGGAGTTCTTGTACCCGTAGGATGCGGGTCGGAGATGTCAGAACAGGCGCAACAGTTGATGCAACCGGAGTGGGTAGAATAGTCACAGTCGTTGCTGCCATCGAAGGTGTCAGAGCGCGAAAAAGAGCCTTCCACCCATTGCGTCTGGATGTTATCTTCTCGATCAACAAATTAAAAGTATCTTATGTAACTTGATTATGAAACAATGATATCCCAAAATAGCAACCAAGATCATACATGATTAGAAAACAATTTGCTTGCTAAATTGAATCCACCGTTCATTAACGAACATTCGGTGATATGAATAGCTTAGATTTCACCGGATCCACCTTCTATCCAGAAGCATTGCAAAGCTCATGAAGATAATGTTTGATGACGTGAATTTGATCAATGAATGCTTTGGTAAACAAAATAATGTCTTCGACAAACAAAAGATGGGAAGGTCATCCCTCTTCTAGACAACTGAATGGGCTTCCAACATTTTGTAGCAACCAAGTTGTTAATCATCTGGCTAAGATGCTCAATACATTGCACAAATAAATATGGTAAAGTAGATCACCCTGTCTAATAATCCCACGGGTTGGAGTAAACATCTCAGTCTCCTCTCCATTCCATAGTACTCGAAAGGAAATAGAAGATATGCATTCACATATCCATCTTATCCAGCACATAGGGAAATCGGCATCAACAAGAGTATCAACTATAAATTCGCAGCGAAGTCAATCATATGCTTTCCCTAAATCAAGCTTGAGCATCATCCATCCCTTTTTTCCCTGCTTACATTTTCATCGAATTCACAATTTCTTGGGCTAAGACAATATTGTCAATTATCAATCTAACAGGAAGAAAACCACCTTGCATGGGCCCTATGAATCTTGGAAGAAGACTTTGCAAATGACTTATAAGATTTTTTGTGATGTTCTGCTAGAGAACATTGCATAAACTGATAAGACAAAGCAAATTGATCTTTTCAAGGTCATCAACTTTAAAAATTAGAGTTATCAACGTCTCATTCAACGCATTTGGCATGCAACCGGACGCAAAAAATCATTTAACCGTATTCAAGACAGAAGGTCCAATAATATCCCAACATTTGTGGTATAAAATCGGTTGAAACCCATCTCTTCCGGGAGATTTTAACGGTCCCATGCATTTCACCGATCTATAAAATTTAGCATCATTCACCGATTGTCTAAAAAAATCCCAATTCTCACTGTCAATTACTGAAAAGGCGCCCCGTAATATGCTTATGGATCACCCAATCTTGGCAATCCATGAACAAACTCCTTTGAACTTAGAAGCTTTAAGCCTTGAACATTCAAGTGCCCATATCTGAGATGCCACAATTTTGCATTTTCATCTCCTTTTAACAACAAGTGCTCGTCGCACACTTCTAGTCAAATCCAAAGGAAAAAACTTATTCTTTCCCATTGCAATTCTCATCGAGGCCTCATTTCTTTTTTCTCCTTGGTGACATACATATCATTTTCAAATACAACTGCATATCCTCCACACACTAGTTGTCCCTCACTCAACATATTATGTGCAAGTTTAGGGACATACTAAACATTATGCAACATTTTGGATTTACCTTGTTCAGTTTGAAGTAGGGGTGTTCAATGCGTCGGGTCGCCCGCGACCCACACTAACCCGACCGCAATTTGCGGGTTGCGAGTCGACCCGTGATCCG
The DNA here is from genome assembly GCA_964016875.1 of Fallopia convolvulus. Lineage (NCBI taxonomy): Eukaryota > Viridiplantae > Streptophyta > Magnoliopsida > Caryophyllales > Polygonaceae > Fallopia > Fallopia convolvulus. The sequence goes on along the minus strand of OZ024732.1, from coordinate 49,377,920 downwards.
TGCGAGTCGGGTCGCAAGTCGAATTTTTTTTTATTTTGCGGATCGCGGGTCGAGTAGGGTCAAACCCGCGACCTGTAATTTTTTTAAAAAATATTTTTATAATTTTATTAATGTATAAACTGTTTTTTTAAATGCGTTGGATTTATAGGTCAACCTGCAAACCCGACGTTTTTTTTTAAAAAATACATGTTTTTAGGCTAAAAAATAATTTTTTAGGTAAAAAAATTATTTTTGACCTGATTCACTTAGTCAAATAGGTCAATCGGGTTGACCCGCAACCCGCAAATTAAGGTTGTGGGTCGATCGGACCCGATCCATTTCAGGTCACGGGTCGACCCGACCCAATCCGTGAGCATCCCTAATTTGAAGCACAATGTTGTCTAGCCCTTCAACAAACAATTGATTTCTATCCCAAGCTCCGCAATGCTCCTTTTTGAGTCATTTAACACCTTGAATATTTCTTTTGAGCTTGTCACATAATTGGAACACCCATTGTCAACATGCATGCCAGATTGAGCTTCCTCTATTGTCACAATTATGTTGAGCCAAGAATAGATTTTCATACTCAACATAATGAGATTTTTTCTCATGCTTGCCCTACTCTTTGTCTTCATCTTTCTTCCAGCATGAGGCCTCTTCGTGACTTGGCTTGTTATAGTAGTAACACTTTTTCGAATATTTGAGACAATTTGATATATTGTAATCTTTTTAGCATGATCATATGGTAATCTAAACCACCATAGTCATAAAAAAATTGAACTATTATTATATCCTAATTTTTTTGAAAGGATTACAATATCCTAATAAAAATTAGATTATATTTGCACATAAAATCATCTTTTGGTAAGTAAACTTTATTTACTTAATTAATACAATACAAACATTGTTTTGTTAATAAATTAGAAATCAACATGATTCACCTATATATTTAATAAATTATAAACTTTTATCTTTTATTTTTTTTACAATTTGCATGTAAATCAAGCCAATTTATAATTATGATTTTCCAATTATAATTTCTCATTATAATTTTTTACAATCTATGTACAAATCAATTCAAATTTTTTGGTTAATCTATATTTTTCTTTCCCATTATGATATTTAGATAGGATCAGTAACCACCTGCAAAATTTAAATTGATAACTAAAGAGAACTGCCAATATATTCTTGATAAAATCGCCTCGAATTTGAGCGGTTGGCATACCACGACACTGTCGTTAGCTGGTTGTGTAACGCTAGCAAATTTTGTATTGACGAGCCTTCTTGTTTATGCTATGCAATCGTCCTTTATCCCACGTTCGATTTGTGATGCTATTGATAAGGAAGTCTGGGGTTTCATTTGGGGCTCTTCTAAAGAATCACGAAAAATCCATCTTATGTCCTGGGAGAAAATTACGTAGCCCCGTTCACAAGGTGGTCATGGTATCTGAAGTATGCGAGAGTCGAACACGGCGTTTCTAGCTAAGCTTGGTTGGCCTACTATTAAAGAGCCCTCCAGCCTTTGTAGTCGAGTTATAATAGGCAAATACTGCAACCATAGATTTGACATTGATATTTGGCCTGGACGATCGCACACATGGAAAGACATTGTGCATGAGGGTCAATTACTGACTAAGGGTGCAAGAACCTTTATTAGTTCATGACGATCCGACAAAAATACGAGCGCAACTGGCTTCTATCAGAGTCACGGACGATGATAATATAGATGAGAAACATAATCAAAATGTAATAAGAAGGTAGTATGCTAAGCTTGTATAACACGTGCTAGTTAGGAGTTTGTTACGACTGCTTGCTCTGCTTTAAAAACAGAGTTGAAGCTTCATTGTAACTAACTTTCCAAAAATGAAATGAAATACTTTTTCCTATCTCTTTCGTTTCTGTAGAATTAACATGGTATCGGCTAGGTATTTTTTCCCCAATTTCTTCCGCATTTCTCACGATCATGCTTGATCCCCCTGTTCTTCCTGTTCCAATGGATTCTTCCAATCCGTTTTTCTTGCATCCTTTGGATCATCCCGGTTTAGTTCTTGTTTCCAAATCGTTCGATGGAGCAAACGATAAGATGTTTGGACCGATCTTGACAGTCGATACGGTCAATTCAATGGTGCACATATGTTTTCTCTCAAAAAGGATTTGATCTTTCTCTCTCAAGGATCTGACTCCGCCGCTTCATATTTCACAAAAATGAAGACGATTTTCGACGAGCCTGCTAGTACTCGTCGTATTCCTTTGTGTTCTTGTGGAGTAGCGCGAGAAATCATTGCATATGAAGACAACCAGAAGTTACTTCACTTCTTGATGAGACTGAAGGATCAATACTTGACTACTCGAGGTAGTATCTTGATGATGAATCCATTGCATATCGCATCTTGCTTCAAGAAGAGAAACAACGCACCATAAAAGTTCCTTCTTCAATCATCTCAGACTCTGCTTCAATGCACGCTACTGTCAAAGCAGAGAAAAAGATGTCAAGTTAGAATTTTGGAGCAAATTCTAGCAAAACTGAAAAGCATTATTGCACCAATTGTAAGAAGACTAATCACAACATTGATCGGTGTTATTTCATCATCGGCTTCCTAGAACATTACAACAAGTCTCGTTCCAAGAAATCTTCTGAAAATTTCTCAAAGAGCTTCGCTGGATAGGTGGATTGTGCATCATCTTCTTCCTCTCAAAACTCACCAGTTATTTCTCAGGAGCAGTATAACAAGCTTATGGCGTTGATTTTTGACAAATCTGCACAGAAAGGAGTATTTGAGGAAACTGAGTTTGCTGCTTTTTCTGGTACAACTCTTAAAACTTCTAGTCTTTCTTGGATTCTTGATTCTGGAGCAAGTAATCACATGACTGGAAATCTGGATATTTTACATGATTTACATCGTATAAATCATGTCTTATCTGTCACTCTACCAAATGTACATGTTGTTAATGTCAACTAATCTAGATCTGTGCATTTGTTTGGAAATCTGTTGCTTCGAGAAGAACTATTTGTACCATCTTTTACTTGCAATTTGATATCTATCTCCAAACTAGTTTCTGATCTCAATAGTCAGGTCACATTCTCACACAATCAGTGTGTGTTACAGGACTCCAACTCAAAGAAGAGTTTGATGATTGGTAGAGCTGTTCATGGTTTATACATCCAACAAGAGCCTGCAACTTCTACTTTTTCTGTAGATAATAGTCATGTTTCTAGTAATGTTGTTGATACAGAAACATGTTTAGCAAATAAAGTTGTTTCTTATGATGTATTACATGCAAGGTTTGGTCATTTACATTTTTCTAGACTTAAGCACTTATGTTGTACACAGTGGGATGCCACTTATAGAGACAAACCTTGTATTACTTGTGCAAAAGCTCGAATGCAAAGGCTGCCTTTTCCATCTAGTGCAATTTCTACAACAAAGCCCTTTTATTTTATTCATGTTGATGTCTGGGGCCCTTGCAATCAGTCTACTTACAATGGTTATAAATACTTTCTCACCATTGTGGACGATTTTTCTCGCACTACATGGGTGCATTTGTTAAGCACTAAACGAAGTGCATTTGATGTTATAAAGACTTTCTTAACTTGGGTTGAAAGGCAGTTTGCTTCTAAAATTCAGACTATCAAGACAGATAATGCTCTTGAACTTGGCTCAGGCAAAACAGTGATATACACAATTATATTGTGTATTTAGGAGGAGTATTAGCATTAGTTTATGGTGTTTTAGGTATTTTATATCCTATCTACAACTAGGAAGAATAAGACCCGAAGATGCATATTATTGGAGTTTTAGACCTGGATCGAAGAGAAGACGAAGATCAGCGTTTTGTTGCTGGCGGCACCCGCCGCCCCTGCCAACGCGGAGATCCTTTGGTCGACACGTGTTTTATTTCTATTGGCTCTTCCTATGTCAGCTTTAATCCGATATATATATATTTTTGGATAGACTTTTTAGACCTAGTTTGATATATTAGGTTTTTGAGAGTTGCATCTATCATTCATACATTATTATCATATTTTCTTTCAGAGTTTTTAGCCTTTCATGGAGAACTAAGCCCTTTTGTTTAGTCAGACAGTTTGAAGCATCGTTTGACTTTCAGTTGTGAGATTTCTACTCTTAATTTAATGCATGGAATTATTTTTCTCTCTTGATTGAATTGTTTATGTGATTGATTTCAGCAATTTATAGGGTTGTTGTTATTAAATCTCAATTGCTAGATCTAGAGAAATTACTGGTTGAGTTTCTTTATTTCATAGTAGCAAACTACATTGTACTAGAATCTGGTTGTGCTAGTCTATTGCAGAAGAGAGTTAAATTGCATTCTAGTATAAAAGCTGATTGTTTTATGCTAGAATTGTATCCTGATTATATTCCTATTCTTCATACTTCTTTTGAATTGAATCTTGATAGTTTCAAGGTTATTCAATTAGTTAAGATTGATAGTATCTGGTTGTGCTGTTAATTATCTTTGAAAACGAATTGGAATTCCATATGCATGCGATATTGACTGAATCTATGATCAACTTGTCATACGAATGTGGATCTATGGTTGATTAAGTGTTTTCCCCAAATTGATAAAAACCCAAACTTTAATTGCTTTGCTAGTTTTTGCATGCTCAATAGTTAGTTTAATTCTAAAAACCCCTTTTACTTTAATTGACATAAAATTCACATAAAAAGATAAATCTCCTCCCTGTGGATTCAACCCTTACTTCCCTAAGACTACAACCTTTAAGATTGTTAGGACTCTTTTGCATAGCCGTTATCTGCACGACCATTTCACGCCTATCAAACAGCTTTTGAATTCCTTCAATCTATTGGTGTTGAGTGGCAAACTAGTTGTACTTCTACTCCTCAGTAGAATGGTGTTGTTGAACGCAAACAGAAGCATATTTTGGAGGTGACCAGGGCACTTCTATTTCATTCTAAGCTTCCAGTTCAGTATTGGGGTGAAGCTGTTTTATCTTTTGTACACATTATCAATTGATTGCCAAGCTCAGTGTTACAATAGAAAAGTCCTTATGAAGTACTCTTTTAGAAAAAGCCAAGCTATTCTCATCTAAAGGTCTTTGGTTCATTGTGCTTTACTTCAACCCTCAAGCAAGGTCGAGACAAGTTACAAGCTCGTGCCACAGCAGCTATTTTCTTGGGATATCGTTTAGGCAAGAAAGCCTATAAAGTGCTTCTACTGGATTCTCATAAGGTACTTATCTCCATAGATATTATTTTCCATGAAACCATTCTACCATTTCATAATTTCAAAACTTCTTATAATTGGCCTAATCTTCCCCTCATATATGATGATTTTTACCCTTCTCAAAATCCACCTCCACCACAACATACACCTCCACCACAAAATTCCCCTCAACCACAATTACCAGATCTGAGAAGATCACAAAGAGCTTCTCATAAACCTTCCAACTTGAACAACTATGTTTGTCATGTTCAATCATATGATCCTAGCAATCATTTTTGCTGTCACACTCTTACTTCCACAGTTGTTTTTCCTACACAACCATCATCACAAACTCTTTCTCCTATAACTGAGCCATGTTCTTACAAACAAGTTGTTCTTCATAAAGAATGGCAAGAGGCCATGAATGCTGAGTTTCAAGCTCTTGAGTTAAACCACACATGGGAAATTGTTCCATTGCCCAAAGGCAAACATCCCATAAGCTATAAATGGGTTTATAAAGTGAAGCATAGATCAGATGGATCTATTGAACGATACAAAGCTCGCCTAGTGGTTCGAGGATTCACTCAAAAACCAGGCATTGATTACACTGAAACGTTCTCTCCTGTGGTAAAAATGACCACATTAAGAAGTCTTATTTGTAGATCTACAAAGAAGTCATGGAAAGTGCATCAACGAGACGTCAACAATGCATTCTTACATGGGGATCTTCATGAAGAAGTTTTTATGAGAATCCCTCAAGACTTGCAAGTAAATGACAAAAACTTGGTATGCAAATTGACCAAGTCATTATATGGCTTGAAACAAGCTTCACGACAGTGGTATGCAAAGCTTTCTTGGGCCTTAAGATCCAGAGGTTACACACAATCTCCTAATGATCACTCTTTGTTTCATAAGAAGTTTCCTACTCAGAATTCAGTCTTTGTCGCCATATATGTTGATGACATATTAATTACTGGTGGAAATGAGTCTAAAATTGTAATCTTGAAGACTTTTTTGAATGAAGTTTTCAAAATTAAAGATCTCGGGGAACTTCATTATTTTTTGGGATTGGAATTCACCAAAGTAGATAATGGCCTACTAGTCAACAAAAGTATATCTCTAACTTGCTTATTGATCATGGTTGTCAAGACTTGTCATCTGTTGCTAGTCCTCTGGAAATCAACACCAAGCTCATGCTGAATTCAGGACAACTATTGGAAAATCCTACAGCCTACACATGTCTAGTGGGCAAGCTCAATTTTCTTGTTCATAGTAGACCAAACTTGGCTTATCCAATTCAGTTTCTCAGTCAATTTATGCAACAGCCACGATCTGTTCATATGGATGTTGCTCTTCATACTCTTCGATATCTTAAGGGCACTATGAATCAGGTTTTGATTTTCAGCAATTCTCCTTCTATGCAACTTCAAGCCTTCTGTGATGTTGATTGGGCTTCTTGTCCCAACACACGAAGGTCGGTTAGTGGATATGTTGTGTTTTTGGGTGACACTTTAATATCCTGAAAATCTAAAAAGCAACATACAATCTCTTTGTCATCTTCAGAGGTTGAGTATCGATCCATGCGCAATGCTACATCAGAATTGTCATGGTTAAGTCTTCTTCTTTCTAAATTGGAAGTACCCAATATCACTCCTATCCCTTTGAAATGCGATAACCAATCAGCTATTTGCATTGCTAAAAACCCAGTTTTCACGAACACACAAAACATATTGACATACATAGACTGTCATTTTGTTCGGGAAAAACTCTTGGAAGGCCTCATCTCTATTAGCCACATACCTACCACTGCTTAGCCAGCTGATGTTTTCACTAAGCAACTTCTTGGTTACAAGTTGAGGGAGTATATGAGCAAATTTGTCATTTATGATTCCACCATGCCTAATTTGAGGGGGTGGTAGTATAGATGAGAAACATAATCAAAATGTAATAAGAAGGTAGTATGCTAAGCTTGTATAGCACGTGCTAGTTAGGAGTTTGTTACGACTGCTTGCTCTGCTTTAAAATACAGAGTTGAAGCTTCATTGTAACTAACTTTCCAGAAATGAAATGAAACACTTCTTCCTATCTCTTTCATTTCTGTAGAATTAACAGACGATCCACGGTTGAGGATTCTCTCTTTTGGGGTCCTACGCATTCGGGTTCGTTCATGATGACGTCGGCTCGAAATCTGGTTCGACTCCCAACCCGTTGTTGCAGTCAAATCTTTGGACTAAACTGTGGCATTTCCCTACGCAGCAAAGAGTGAGACCGTTTCTGTTTATTGCCTGCCGTGATGCTATGCTTTGCAATGAAAATCGAGTCTCCGGAACCTTAGTTCTTCCCCGGATTGCCCCCGATGCTCCCTTCTTGATTCTAGCCTGCATTTACTTAGAGATTGTAATGTTGTTACAACAATTTGGCGATAGAGCAATTTCTCGTTCCTGGATGCTTATTAGCAATTTCTTCTCAAAGGTTTCTTCCAAGCAATGGATTTTCAAGAATATCAATCGTGATGAAGAAGCAAATTCTATTTTTGCTAATATGATTTGGCAAATTTGGAAGGCTAGAAATAAGCAGATCTTTGATGTAGAGGATAATCTTGCTAAAATCATCACGTTAGTCCAACAAGCTGTGTGTCATTACAAAAGATACAATGTTGGGAAGAGAAAAGATCATGGACCTTACAAGTAGTCCTAAGTAAGCCACTTGTTATGGGGTGGAAAGCACCTGATGTAGGGGTTATTAAACTTAATACTTGTTACGGGGGGGCTTGTTAGGGGGGGGGGGGGGGGGACGGGCCCAATTTCCAAGCCTAGAATACAAGTCCATGAGGTTCCATCCCAAAACCAATTGGTGATAAGAGGAGTGGTCCATGACCTTATAAACTATCTTGTTTTAAAGCCCAACTTCCCATGTGGGATTCACAATTGAACCCCAACAATCTCCCCCTCACTTGTGAATCCCTCACAAGCCCGAACGGCAGATCCTCCCGGTCCCTAAGCCGAACCATCGGCTCTGATACCACTTGTTACGGGGGAGATCTGATACCACTTGTTACGGGGGAGACGGACCCAATTGCCAAGCCTAGCATACAAGTCCATGAGGTTCCATCCCAAAACCAATTGGTGATAGATGGAGTGGCCCATGACCTTATAAACTAGCTTGTTTTTACTCTCAACTTCCAATTTGGGATTCACAATTGAACCCCAACAATACTGATGTAGTTTCCAAGGGAAATCCGCGCAAAGTTGGTGGAGGAGGAGTCTTCAGGAATAAACGGGGAGAATTTCTTTATGCTTTCACGTTTTTGTGGGGCGTTTGTGGGGCGAGGACTGCAAAGATGTGGGCGATCTGTCATGGCCTTCAGGTGGCTCTGCGGCTTGGTTACACTAACGTCGGCATTGAATCTGATTCACATGAAGTTTGTAAACTGCTGAATGCTTCCTTGCCGACGGTGGATGCAGACTTCCATCTTCTTGGTCGAGGCTATCGCCTTATTCATGGAAATCCCTGGAAGATCGAGATAATTCACATTCCCCGAATGTTTAACAAAGTGGCTAATTGTCTGGCCAACTTTGCTATCACACATGTTGCTGCTTTTGCTGAATTTTCTAGCCAACCTAGTTGTATTTATGTTTTATGTCTCATGAAATATTGCTTACTTTTGTTGAATAAAAGTTTCAAGGCTTAGCCTCCTTCATATCAAAAAAAAAATAGATAGTATCAAATATTTTTGTTTCCAAATCTTTAAATTTCAATGATGATTATGATATATCTTTGAATTTTTTAGTTTGATTTTAATTGATAATTTACATACAAATCAAGCTAATTAAAATGTAATTTTCAATTATGATTTTCCAACTATAATTTCCCCCATGATTTTTTTTGATAATATATGTACATGTCAAGCCAATTTTATTTGTTAATCCATATTATAAAATTATAATGTCCTATTATTTTCATTTTTTTAGCAAAATATTTAATTTAGAATTATTTTTAAAAAAATTACATAAATCATCAATTCATAATATTATTTCCAAATATAATCTACTTGCATGATTCATTGAATGACAAATGAGGCTATAATAGCCATTACAAGACTCTAACTTTAGCTCACGTCTCCACTAACATAAAGGCTAAAAAACGTGGCTTAATGCCTCAACCATAAAACTAACAATTCAGCTAAACTAGCTAAGAGAATTGACCAAACTGAACTCCTAGAAACTAGCTAACAATTAGGATCAAATCAGATTTTAATCTAGAAGACTTATTTCCTGAATAAACTGAATTAATTAAAACTTCAAAGTTACTTGCATAGCTTGATCACATTCAACAGTTAATTAATAACTTCAACTTTTTACTGAATTTAATATCAAGAAGAACGATTCGTGGAAGCACAACTCACCTAATACGGAAAAACAAGAAAAACTGTTTGTGGACGCTAGCACAGTACATCCGTGGAAGACATTAAGAAACAACAATATGATCAACTGCAAGGCCCATAAATGATTGAATCTCACAGTTAGTGAATTGATCGATCAGGAGTTGTGGTGGTCAGCAAAAGCACAATGCAAGTGGTAGGTCTGGTAACATTTGGGGCAGTGGTAATACCAATCCTCGGGATTCATCATCTCAAAGCAAAAATCACAAGGATAGTCTTCTTGCTCTGTATCCCTGGAAAACCTCATCTCCAAGGGATGCTCGTATCCCCCATGTTTATGCATCAGAGGGTAAGGCAACAAGGCGCACTCCACATGGTAGCTCTTCTGACATCCGGAGCACGAATAGGCAAAGGCCATGCCATCCAACCCACAAGCCTCACATTTATAACGCCCACCCTGTACAAAAGGCATTGCCCAAAAGAAAAGCTTGTGCTCGTGGCAATCGTGGTCGATGATGGTGGGAATGAGCCCGCATTTCATGTGGGATTCGAAGATGCAAGGCTGACAATCTGTGCTAAACTCTCGGCCTTGTTCTTTGCATACGAGGCACGTGTGATTCTCCGGGAAGGAATAGTCTGGCGGGTCGGATTTGGAAACAAAGGTGGGGAATTCTTGTGGGGTAAAAGATCTGGATTTCTCAGCGCATGATTTGTGAATGGCGAGGAGGCAGGCATTGCAAGTGTAGGCTGGCCCCAAGACCGGGCTCTCACAGACCCCGCAGTTTGCATCGTAGTCGAGGCCTTGTCCATGGAAGATGGTGATGCTGTGCCCACGTCCGTTGCGTATACAGAACCCAACTCTGTTTCGAAGACGAAGGTTAATAAGCTCCTTCTCGGCCGCCTTAGAACAAGACTCCCCATGACATTGCTCATGATCATGATATTTGTATTGATGCTTGATGGAGACGTTGTACTCGACCCATTTCCCATAATCGACACGGCGGTCCTCTTGGCAGAAGACCAGAGCCTGCAGGGCCTGGATAATATGGCGGCCTCGTTGCGGCTTGTCGACGTTGAGCAGAAGCGCCGACACGCCAGGAACGGGCTCGTCTAACCGTGGGTCGTGGGCCTCAATGTGCTTGGCAACGTCTTCCCAGCTCTGAGGCTTGAACCACTGATCCGGACAGTCGAGCACAATGTAGCGGTCGTCGTGCTCGTCCCTCCTCTCAAACCTCTGTTGCCAAGCGTAGGCTCTTTCGATCCGACACTGGACGATGACGAATTTGGAGGCTTTGCGGTGGGCGGAGAGGCGGACGAGGCGGTCAAGCTGGGGTCTGGAGGAGAATGGGGAGTCCAGGATGACCGATAAGCCGAGGCTTAGCTGCTTGTCGACGAGTCGGCAGAGGATGTCGAAGGCTTGGGCGGAGAGTTGGTCGGCTTCGTGGGGAGGTGGAGGACGGGAGGAGGAGGAGGAGGAAGGGCGGGAAAGGGGGTCAAGGATGTCGTCGAGGCGGAGGAGGGAGCAGTGTCGGAGGTGGAGAGATAATTCGAAAGCTATAGAGGTCCTGCCGGTGAAGGGAGGACCGGTGACCGCTATGATGCTAGGATGCCTCCATTCCATGGTCCTGCTTGCTAGAGTTGCTGCTGGCTGCTGTGTGATTGATACTTTGATAGGAAGGCTTGCTTGCTGCTTGCTAGGGGTAGGGTTTTTTTGTGTTAAAACTTAAAACGGGCTAACCTCGATTTTAGGACAGGATAATTAATTTTATATAGGAAATGGGTTTAGTATACTTGGTTTTAAGAACTAAAATCCTATAAGAAAATTAACTAATGAATCTTATAAATTAAATGTAAATAAACTTAAAAATTAGTTCATTATCTATGCCTTGCATAGGGAATTATTTTTTTTAAGAATTGGGTGGAACATCCTATTGTGTTTATGTTGCGCGTTAATCGAGTAAAATGTTTTAATTCCCTGCATAGTCTTTTGTCATTACTTTTCTCTCGCTCCTTCCTCCGTTGTTCAACCCGAATAAACTCATATCCTCCCTCTTTCTCTTCAAAGTCAACTAAAACCGGCAATTCCTATTTGGCAGCGGCGGAGGCATCTAATTCCGATCCACCAGCGTCCCGATACAGCCTCCTTCACAACTTTTGTTTCTGAATTCTTTCTCCCGAGTCCGTCGTTCCTTCTTGATTCTCTCCCTATTGTTTCCTAGGGTTGTTTGAATGGGAGAAAGAGAAGGAAGGTAATTTTTAAAATACTCTTAAATTTTTTTTCTAAATTACAATACGTGTCATTTGTTAATGAAACAAACTTTTTTTAATCAAATCTCACCCGTCCATATTCCTCATTCAAAACTCTTAAATTATTATTATTGGTGTGGGGCAAGATTGAGGGTTGCAACTGTATTCACTTGGTCAGTTCGAATGAGGTATCTCAAAACCGTGAGTGGGGGTTTGGGCATGAAATCAATGAAGGAATTTGGCTTTAATTGGGAAACTTGGATGGTGTTTTTTAACGAAAAACAGTAAGTTATGGGTGGGTAGACGTCATTCGAAAGAAATATGTGCGGAAGTCCCTTTGTCATGGTGCAAACCCATCATATTTTTGGAGGAGCTTAAAATTTAAAGTAAAAGATGTGGTGATCAAGGGTGCAAAATTGTGTATGGGAAATGGTAAAGCTATTCGTTTCTGAGCAGATTTATGGTTGCCTGATGATCAGCTATGTGAGTGAGATATATTGGGCCGCTTCCTTTAAATTGGACCGTTGTTGTTGTTAGTGACTATTAGGTTGCTGATTTGGGCTGGATTTGGGCCAAGTTTTCACACCTCCTTCCACCTTCTATCCTTCTTCGTTTGGGTTCACTTTGGGTTTCGAATGAGACAAATGATGTCGATATCTTGAGCTGGCAATACTCTCCTTGTGGTGCCTACACATTGTCCCGTTTGTCCGCCTACAAGATGTTGCCAAATTCCATAAACGCAATTCATGTCGATCGTAGGTGTGTATAAGGCAATTTGGGAAATCTCTTCTCAAGAGAGGACCCGAACTTTTGCTTGGTTGGTCCTAAAGGGTGTCATTCTAGTGAATCCGAAACGGCCTAGGCACTTTGCGGAGGATCTGATGTGTCCTATTTGCGCTACCAAAGAGGAGTCATTGGTCTACCATTTGCGCAATTGTGACATCCAGTGACGGACGCAGAACAAATTTCAAGAAAGGGCACGAGTTCTCATATAAAGTTAATAATTTGGAAATTATCGACTAGTTTAGTTAGTCAATATTCTTAAATATGAAAATTTTATACTTATTTAATTATAAAATTGTATTTTAGGGAGTAAATTATTAAATGTGAATGAAAAAAAAAACTAAAATAGAACTATAATTCGAGAATTATCGACGAGTTTAGTTAGTCAATATTTTTAAATATGAAAATTTTATACTTATTTAATAATAAAATTTAATTTTATTGAGAAAAGCATTAAAATGTGAATGAAAAACACTAAAATAAAACTATAAGGAATTAAACCTTGGTGGATTGCATATAAAATTGAGTTATAAATCATTTTAACTAGTTAATTTTCATGTTTTTCAAACAAATTATTTTAAATTTACACATATTTAAATCTAAACTTTACATATATATTATTAACCAGTCCGACCAAAGGAGGGGCACGGGCCCACCCGTGCCTACCCCTAGGTCCGTCACTGGTGACATCACAAAGCGTTTTTTGCATGATCCTTACCCTCCTTTGGCCACGAAGTTTTTTTCCTAAGTGATTTTGCTTTCTGGATTCATATTAACTTATCATGCTATGATAAGCATGAAAATGGTCATATTAGGTCTAGCATCTTTGCTTACAAAGATTTGGTGGATATGGAAATAGTGTAATGATTATGTTTTTAGACAAGACTCTTTCAATGGCGATCTTGTCCATTTTATAAAAACTCGAATGATCGATTATGTTGTTGTGCTGGAGTCGCAAGTGCACCGAATCGATAAGGCAAAGATGGAGAAATGCGAGCAATAGACTCGACCTATGGAAGGGTGGATTACTTTAAACACGGATGGTTCAGTTAGGGGTGATGGCTTTGCTGTTACGGACAATGGCAAGGTAGCGTGGTTCACAACATTGGTGTTTGTACGGTCCCAACGGCATAGTATTGAGGCATGATCCAAGGTCTTCAGTTGACTTGGAATATGAGACACGAGAGGATTTTGTTGAAAATTGACTCTCAACTTGTGGCGTCATTCTTGCAAAAATCTATGGATCGTTATCACCTCCTTTTTAGCTTGGTAGCTCGGTGTAAAGGCTTACTTAGAAGGAATTGGGTTGTCGATTTCCGAAATGTTTTTAGATAAGCAAACTATGTAAAGGATTTTCTTACTTCTTTTGCTTTTTCGTTTTGCTCAGGAACTCATGTATTACTTGACCCGCCTAAAAGAGTGATGCGCCTCAATCAAAGCCATCTACTACTACAGCAAGGCCGAGTCGTGATCATCGTCGTCCCATGCGTTTTAAAGACTATTATTATTAGTAGTAGTATTTTATAAATGTAATTTTTTAAATAGAGTTTAATTACTCCTTCTCGGGTTTTCTTTACAGTTCTTTCTAGGGACGCTTTTGTTGAACCGTTAGGGCTTAGCACTATAAATACTCTTTTGTTATCTTATTCTTAATTAAGAAGATATCAGTATTTACCCTATTCCCATATCTTCTCCTTCTCAATCTCGTGTGCCTCTCCCTTGGCCGCAAGGCCTTTCACCATTCCTCAACTAATTTGATCGATCTCTTGTCCAAGTTAACTGTAGCTTGCATCAACTGGTGCTTTCATTCCCGAACGTAGTACGCAGCATGTCTACCAATGACGAGACGTCACAAGTAACGGGCAATGAGACCGATGTCCGCGAATTGTTACAAAATCTGACATTGGAACTCCGCAACCATCGCCACGAACAGGAAGTGCAAAAGCGGAGGATGGATCAGGTCTTTCATATTTTGGACACCCGCAAAATTTTAGACGACACGAATCGTGGCGTTTACGCGGAGAACCCTTACAATGAGTCGCGACATCAACAACAACAACAACGGCAACCGCCAACGGCTCTGCCTCCGGAGCGTCGTCTCGTAGCTGACGATCAACAACGACCGGATCGTTATCCCAAAATCAGGGTTGAGGCGCCAAAATTCAATGGTACTGACCCAACGTGATGGATATATAAAGTAGAGGCCTATTTTGACTACTTTCAAACGACGCCTCACGAACGCCTACAACTCGTAGGCATGCTTATCGATCATCCGACCTCGGATTGGTTCCATTATCCACGCCGTAATAACTGTCTTCAAACATGGGAGGCGTTTTTAGAGGCAGTTAAGCAACACTTCGATCCACATCATTATGAAGATTATGTCGAGTTGCTCGCCAAACTAATTTAACGACCATTCTAATAAGTTTGGTTAAGTTAGGTTCACACCACATCCATCATTTGATAGTCTCGACCCTTTTTTGTGGCTCCTTTATCTTTACTTTCTATTAATGTTAGAGGTCGAGATATATTTCCTATTTAATTACTAGGTTGAGATCAGGTGAGGAGGGCTCTTACCGTAGATAATTAGGAGGATCTTCAACCATTAGATCTAGCTTTTTAAAGGGATAAGATTGATTGGTAATTATGGTTTAAAAGAAATTAGAGAAATCAAGTTACGTAATTCTAGGATCTGATAGTTTTAATTATGGAAAAAATAATTGTGAAATCAACTTGTTCATTCTAATATTTGTGAGTCTCTTGATTAAGTAAGTATAGGCAAATTTGTGGTTATTCATGTTTGTGGTTATTAATTAAATCGACTTGTGCGGCTTGGTTATGAGTGTTGTTCTTTCTTTATTGCACTATTGTTCGTTAGATGAGTCGTTGTTGTTCATGTGTCATATTCATATTTGTGGTTATTAATTAAATCGACTTGTTCGGCTTGGTTATGAGTGTTGTTCTTTCTTTATTGCACTATTGTTCGTTAGATGTGTCGTTGTTGTTCAAGTGTCATATTCGTTCACCAGTGTTGTTCTTGTGCGCTCTGGTTGTGAGTGTTGTTCTTTCTTTATTTCACTATTGTTCGTTAGATGAGTCGTTGTTGTTCATGTATTTATATTCGTTCACAATTGTTGTATTTTCTAATATCTCAACCTTTTTTGGCCTTTTCCTCTTTGTTTGGGTGAATTCAATTTACTCCCTTTGTAACAATTTCTAGATATCAAACCATCTTAGTTATTGTTCTTTCTAAAATGCATAATTGTTCAGTGTAAGATGCGTTGTTGTTCATATGTGTAGATATCAAGCTCTCTTAGTTATTGTTCTTTCTAAATTGAATAATTGTTCAATGTATGATGTGTTATTGTTCATATGATTTTATCCGTTCAGTAAAGATAGGAAGAACAACTGGGGAATTGCCAAAACCAACTGGAAGAAATTCGACAGAATTAGGAAAGCCAACTCGAGCAAGAATGCTTGAAAAATCTGGAGACATATGAACAACAAGGTGTTAAACAGTGAACAATTATGCAAATTCAAAAGAACAATAACAATAAACTGTCATAAAGAAAGTAAATTGGATTCAACCAAATAAAGAGGAAACGCCAAAAAAAAGTTGACATATAGAAAGACCAACAATAGTGCAATAAAGAACGAAAAAAACCAATGACCATAGACAAGTAGATTTAATTAATTTAGATGTACAACAAGAATAAAAAAAATTCAAAGCACAAATATATCTATTCGAATGAACAATTATGTCAATGTAGAATAACAAGAGTTACAAACTACAATTCTAAGAAACCCTAATTGCACAATTTTGACTATATTGATTTCCGAACTTAAAAAATCCTAATTGCATGATTTCGGATAAACATCTAACGTAAGCCTCAAACTAGATCTCTTCAAAAAACCTAGTTCTACCGGAAAAAACATAAATTCCTAGATCTAGTCGAAAATCAATACATACCTTGAATCGTTTTTATGTTCGAAGTATGAACAACTCGGGTGATCGAGCAACCGCAAACGGATGCTTGAAAAATCTTGATAACCAATTCGAGCAAGAAAGCGAAGAACTTCACGAGTCAGTTGCTCTCAAAAATCGGGAGAGCGTTATTTTGGAGCAGACGATGGGAATGAATATTAGGTTATTAGAATATCTAGTAAAGATAATAAAAATCAAATCCCATAATTTTTGTTGTTACCAAAATTAATTAATTTTAGATTTTTATAATATCCCAATGAACAACTTCTTCCTTAATCTTAGTTTTTCAAAAGCCAGATCTTACGGTTGAAAATCCTCCTAATTATCCACGATAAGAGCCCTCCTCACCTAATCTCAATCCTTAATTACTAAGTCTTTTTTGCTATTAATAAAATTTCCTCCTGGGAAGAGAAAATAGGGCCTCTCCTTTATTTTTTTTAGTTGGCCATAGTACTCCTATTGAACTATGTGAATAGGAGGTAAGTTTTCACGTATGTATAGATTAGGAGACATCATGAGTAACGAGATTGTTATATATTTCTTCTTTGGTCGCGATTTTATTATTCCTAAATTGTCCATACAACACGAGCCGTTTCAAGATTTGCCACGCCAAAAAATGGAAAAGGGGTATTTGTGTCCAAATCTCATCTGATCGCAGCCACGAATCCGGAAAAATCGAAACAGCTAATAATAATAATATAATTTGTGAAAAATTCAAAACCGGCCCCTGATCAGACAAATCCTATCCTCAATTCCCCTCCTCTCTCCTTCCGATGGACACCTTATCAGCCACAACCACCTCCGGCCTCTTCAAGCTTCCCGCCTCCTCCTCGCGCGAGCTCCACCACGCCGCCGCCACCAACCTCCTTCCACCGCCCCACCAGCACTACCACCTCTCCTCCGCCCCTAAATCCGCCGGCAGCAGGAGACGGAGCTTCACGAGCTCGGCTTCCACGCCATCAGTCGTCTTATCTACCAAATCTCATCTGAGGCCGCCACCGGTCCCTTTCCACCGCAAAGCCGCCAGCGGCTACGCGGCGGCTCTGCTCGACGCCGCTCAGTCCGGCGGATCCGCTGCCTTATCCGCCGTCGCGAGGGACGTCCGGAGATTCTCGAAGCTTCTTAGGAGGGAGGAAATTAGGGATTTCGTCGGCGATGCGTCGACGGAGGAGACGGACAAGGCTGGAATGATGAAATTGATTGCTGAAAAGGGGAGATTCCATGCGCAGTTGAAGGTGCTTTTGAATTTGTTGATTAATAAGGGGAGGATTGGGATTTTGGGGGAGGTTTTGGATGAATTTGACAGGATTTATCAGCTACTTGGTCATGGGATTGGGATCGGGGTTGCTTCTTGAGTTTTCTTCTCTTTTGTTTTATATTAAAAAAAACAGAGTATTCAAGTTGAATAGTGTGAGTTGACCTGCATCTTCATCACTAAGATCATACTCCGTAAGATTTTATGCGTGACATACTGTTATGTTTGTGTTGTGATATGTTTATGGAAAGACATTCTTATTGGTGTATAATACTGTGTATGTGATCCAAATTATTCGTATTTGTTTCATGGAGTGATGGAGGTTATGATAGCATAAACCAGTGTGTGATCAAATCCAGTGTGTGTTCTTCAGTTCTTGTAAAGTTACTGTAGTATTATAGCATAAGCCGTGTTATACATAGTTAATAAGATTTGATAAGGCAGCTTATAAGATATTTGACCAAAGAAAAGGTAGCTTATAAGATAAACCCACAAACACACATCTAATGTGGTGGGTCATGTTGTATAAATCAAGTAGACAGAAAGAATAACCAAATTACATAGACTAGAATACAAACCCAAACAAACACAAAAAGCACCCAAGCCCTAACCTAAAGCCAAATAACACAACACCCACACACAAATAAGGATAAACAAAAGACAAGACCGACCCTAAGTATCCAATGGTTGTCTACCCTGATTTTTTCCCACCATAAAATCCAATTTGCCCATGTCTTATTTTAGGTAGGTAGAATGTCAAATTGGAGAGGACTATCCATGCACTATGATAATAAGTCTGAACATGTAGTTTAGCCTTATCACTCTCTTCATTCATTCTATACACGAAGAAGGTTAAGACGTGGCAGAATTTCCATCTCCCTTGACTAATTAGCAAGAACCCATCATTTCCTTAGTGCCAAAAATCAAGTCATTTTCATCTTCTTGATTACTCTTCTTCCACTCCTCCACTTCCCCACATACTTGAGAGCCTCATCCACAACGACAACAGGAGCCGAAACAACCACAACCAACAACCACTCCTTGAGTCCAAGGGGAACGATCCCGAACGCATTCCCCAAAACCGAGACATACATTATCAAGCAATGTAGGCCAACCGAAACCGAAATTGCCACCAAAAGCCAAGGATTCCTCCATGGAGGGATTCTCATCAGGCTATTCTCTTCAGAAAGGGCGTTGAGAGCGTTGAACATCTCAATTGCAACGAGAACAGAGAGAGAAAGTGTGGCGGCCTTTGCTTTTCCCAGTGTGAAGTAATTGCAAGGGTTGTCTGAGAAGGTTAACATTTGGCCTTTACTGATTTCAAAGGGATTGACTGTGAAGTTTGACCAGGTGGAACACTTTTCCCAGTGCCTCAACTGAGAGAGGCTCACGAGAGTGTGACCGTCGGTTGTGAGATTGATGCCTGCAAAGGAAGGCTGAGTGTACCACAAGATGAAGACTCCAACTGTGGCAATGCCTACATACGAACCAATTACCTGCCTTGACAAGTAAAGGATTAGCTTCACATTATTCAGGGTCTGTTTTTCATTCACATTTTGTATGTTATTCATCATAGTAGCTATCTTATTAGGCCTTATCAAGTTAGAGTATCATATCAGATAGAAAGGTTTAGGGTTAAGCACATGTATTGTTCACAACTTATATTTTAAAGTTTTAGCTCAATTTCCCATATGCTTGTTGGTATGAAGTGTTATGGATTTTCAGCCTATTTAAACTCAATCTTACCAAATTGTAATATGCTATAGTAAATTGATGAAAGACTAACCAGATAGCGGAGGAGAACCCAACAGTTGATTAGAGAATCCTGATGTTTACGCGGAGGCTTCTGCATGATATCATCATCAGGAGGGTTAAAGCCAAGCGCGGTTGCAGGGGGGCCATCAGTGACTAGATTGACCCATAATAGCTGCACAGGTATCAAGCAATCGGGTATACCGAGTGCAGCAGTCAAGAATATGCACATTACCTCTCCTACATTGGATGATATCATGTACCTGAACATAGTTGAGTAAAAAAGACTTCTTTAAGTGGAACTGGAAGCTTCCTTTCAGGAAAAAAACACTTGTATCATGTGTCATTATATATACCTTATGAAGGCCTTCATGTTGTTGTAGATAGACCTGCCCTCTGCAACTGCTGAAACAATGGTACTGAAGTTATCATCTGCTAACACCATATCTGAAGCTTCTTTTGCAACCTGCAAAAAAACAAAAGAGTGCAATTAAAGAAGCAGTTTCGTGAAGCTAGAGGATCTTCTTGAACTATAATGAACAGTCAATATGGTAAAAATAAGGTTTGCATATATTTTAAACTGATAAAGATTTTAAAAACCTCTAGCCAAAGATTACATTGTCATTGTACCAAAATAATGAAATCCAGAAATGAAAATCTTTAAAACACATACAGTAGAAGTTCATAGCTTCATTACCTCAGTACCAGTAATGCCCATGGCAATTCCAATGTCAGCTAATTTGAGTGCAGGAGCATCATTAACTCCATCTCCTGTCATTGCTACAATTTCTTGCAAATCCTTCAGCATCCTCACAATTTCTTGCTTGTGGCGAGGCTCAGCACGAGAGAACACCAAACCACCAGGCTTGGAGAGAATCTCTATCTGTTGGGAAGTGGATAAAGACATAAACTCTTTTCCTGTAAAGCTTCTTCCATGAAGATCTTGAGCATCTGAAAACAGTTGAATTTCCAGGCATACAGCCTCAGCTGTTGACTTATTATCTCCTGTTATCACTATAACCTTGATCCCGGCTTCCCTGCACTCAGCAAGGGCTCTATGAACTTCCTCGCGAGGTGGGTCCTATTTTATAGCCAATAAAAAAATCATATTCTAAAAAAATTAACCAAAAACATGGGGTTAAAGCAAGTTAAAACTGTGATAGAGCTTCTGACCCTTATTCCAACAACTCCTACAAAGATTAGATTGTTTTCTATGGAAGGATAGGAAACAGGATCAAGGAGTTTCTTGTGTGCTGGGTGATTTTCATCATAATAGTCAGAGAATTCCCCTAAATCATCCTTGTAAGCTAATCCCAAGCATCTCAGCCCCTTTGAACTCATCTCCAATTGTTTCAGCAACAACAGTTTCTTGCAAGAATCATCTATAGGAGCAATGGATCCATCTGCCAGTTGCACATGTGAAGTTCTCTCCAATAAACTTTCAACTGCACCCTATAAATAACAATCATGCAAGAGAGTAAGACACGTAAATTAATCCTTCATTAAGCAATAACCAATAGAAAAACAAATGTCTCTTGTTTCATGGGAAAGTATGCAGTTATCATACAAACTAACTACTATTTACTTCCGCAATTCATCCCTAAAGAAAGCAAGCATTAAAATTATGATAAAAACTGTTATACCTTGACAAGAAGCCGATTAGATCCGTTTGGCTCCCGAACAATAACACTCATTGACTTACGGACACGATCAAACTCCAACGTAGCCAACCTCTTTGATCGCTTTATCCACCACTCACAATAAGCTGCCAGCAAGAACAAATCAAAATCCTCAAATGAATTTCTTAGCAACATCTTGGTTACAATAGGATTAAAAATTCTTCTTACCTAACTTAACTGAGTTGCTATTAAACATATATCCTGCTAAATGCTGCATATCCCGAATTTTGTTTCTTGCCTTTGGATCTGGGACACCCATCTTCTCCACCAAAACTTTAAGAGCAGCTTCAGTAGGCAACCCAGTTGCCCCCAAAACCTGCCCATTAAAAAAAATACCTGCATCATTGCAAAGAGCACAAATTTCTGCCATAGCCTGCAAGTTGGCATCAAAATTGTAGCAATCCCAATCAACTATTCCACCAGCCTTTGGATCATAAGTCGTTCCTTCAACCTGGAAAACTCGACAGTTCGTAGTTTTCCCTCCCAAGGTGAAAAACTCTGTCACAGACATCTGATTCGTGGTCAAAGTGCCAGTCTTATCTGAGCATATCACAGTGGTGCACCCTAGTGTTTCCACACTCGGTAGCTTCCTTACAATTGCATTCTTTTGTGCCATTTTCCTAGTACCCAGTGCCAAACAGGTTGTTATAACTGCAGGGAGGCCCTCAGGAATTGCTGCAACAGCAAGGGCAACAGCAATCTTGAAGTAATAAGTGCATTTCTCGAATGAGAAACGAATTTTAGATGGTTTTCCTTGCTCAACTTCCCATGTGAGAAAGTGTTTATAGTTTATTATCCATACGACAAGACAAACAAATCCAATTGTAGTAGTGAGCCTTCTACCAAACTCATCCAGCTTCCTTTTCAAAGGGGTGTCTCCTTCTTCTAAAGATGCCTCATGGATCTGAGATTGGATCTTTCCTATCTCGGTGTCCATTCCAGTGCTCGTTACTACACAAACACAACTTCCATTCACAACTGTAGTCCCAGCAAAGACCATGTTTTCCTTTGATTGCAAGTCACAATCTTCATAAGAGAGAGAAGCTGTGGTTTTTAAAGTAGGCATTGATTCCCCAGTCAATGAGCTTTGCTCAGCTCTTAATGTTGAAGTCTTGAGAACCGTCACTCTCATGTCTGCAGGAACTTTATCCCCTACACTCAGGTGCACAATATCACCTGGGACAAGCTCTTTAGCTGGAAGATCAGGCATTAACCGTCCGTCCCTGAGGACTTTAGCTGAATCACATTGGAGCAATTTGAGCGCTTCAAGCGCGCTCTCAGCGTTTCGTTCTTGCCAAACTCCAACAATTGCATTGAGGGCCAAAATGAGAAGGATAACTAGGGGTTCTACATAAGCCTTAAAACCACTGTCATTAGATTCAGCTTCTTGTAAGTAGGCGAGTATGAAGGATATTAATGCTGCAACTATGAGTATTTTGACAAGGGCATCATCAAATTGCTCAAGCACAAGCTTCCAGAAGGGCTTTCCTTTCTCCTTTTTGAGTTCATTCCATCCGTATTGTTCTCGGCGCTTTTCTGCATCATAGGTGCTTAGACCCTTTTCTAGCTTCACATCATACTCCTTCAAACATTGATCAACAGACCAAGACCAAACAGGGAAGTGTTTCTCATCCATGAGATGCAGTTGAAAGATTCAGGTTCTTGCAGTAAAGAGAAAAATACACAGACCTCAAATTATTTCTTTCTCATATCCATCACCTGAAAAATCATAATACCAAAGTACATGTCACATAAATTATATTGAATAACTCAGAATTCAGAAATTTTCTTCTTCCACCCTTAACTATGAAAAGTTAAAAAAAAACATTGTTCTGGCTTATAAGCAGGTCATTTGTAAAAATAGGTCAACTCAAATTCTGAAATTTCTGCGTATGTATCATAGTAGTATCATGTATGTAACCCACCCTTAACTATAAAATTTCCTTTTGGTCTGTTTCACTGTGTTTTAGTACTTAAAAATCCCTGCTTTTTCATTGGAAAGGAACATTAAATTAACAAGAATTTGTAGATTGTCAAAAGCATAAAGAATACAAAAACTAGCTAATATTTGTCCTAATCACAATCATTGCTACCATTTCAATTACTTCCTAACAACTTACAAGAAGTTGAAACCCCGAAACCCCTGAACAGAAAATATCGGCCAATTTCAGCAGCATCACTTGCAAAACCCTTATGCGATAATCACAAATAATTCACCGCATTGGACCACATAAGTAGAATTTCACGCCAAAACAGCAAGAATTAGCAAAATTCACCCAAATCAAGTTGAAAGGAGACGGATTTACAAACATAAAAAGCTACTCACCCTAAACCAGAAAGACCCATCCATGAATAGCTAAAGCCTCCACAAGCGTTTCCCTGTCAGAGGAATCCCCATTAAACTACAGAATTCGTGATATTAGAGAAGAAAATGCCCACATAGAAAAACACACTACTTATAGATAAGCATCAGTTTGTGGGTGATGTAGCATGATTCTGGTGAGTCTTTGAATTAAGTATAGCTTGAGAACAAAGCATTCAGAGGAATTTTCAGAAGAAAAAAAGGAGGAAGCATGAAACTGAGAAAGGGAACATGGAAAGCAAAAGAGGAGGGAATAATTCTCGAATTCCTTTGATGTTAGGGAATTGGGACCGCTTATTTTTGTCAGTTAAATATTTTAAAGTGTAGGAAATGTTGGTTAATTTTCATTGATTTAAAATATCAGAATAAACTGAAAAGTGGGCAGTTAATTTTCAAACATTCGGCCAATGTGATTTTTAATTAGATATAAAAAAAAGGCAAAATTGTAATAAATAGCCTCACCTTTAATAGTGGTTGGGCTCAATAGCCTAACCTTTGAAAATTACAAAAAATAACCTAACCTATATAAGTTGTTGCGGAAATAACTTTAGCTTCTAAACATAAACTAATAAAATTGTAGAATATCACCCATATTTTTATAATTCATGTAAAAAAACACCACATTTTGATATTTTTCCTCAAACTTGGATATAATTGAAGTGTTTTATATTACGTCTGGTTTTGCTTGGTGCTCACTGCTCAGATAGAATCATAGAAATTAATATCAATCTGCAAACCCATTTCTCCCCCAGTACTTTCTTGCAAGTTGCAACCCCAATCAACGGAACCAAAAAAATAAATAATAGAAAGACCCACTTTCTTAATATTCTCCCTCCATTTTTCCTTCTTTAATTTAAGTTTCTTCACTCATCAGACTATCAGAGTATTGGAGAGAGCAATTTCTCATCCCTTCTTTAATATTCTCCCTCCAGTACTTCAAATTTGGGTTTAGAATTTTTCCTTCGCCATAAAACTCTGGATTGACCAATGTATTTTGCGTTCATCAATCCAATCGATTTTGAGGCTATTTTTCATTAATTAAACACGATTTAAAAATAGTTGAATGATAATGTAGTATAAAACACGTCCCTTATATTCAAATGGGCTTCAAGTTTCAGAAAAAATAAAAGAAATTGTATTTTTTTAATGAATTACAAAAGTATGGGTGACATCTATAATTTTATCAGTTTGTGTTTTGTGCCTAGGTCATTTTCCGCAACAACCCATATAAGATTGGTTTTTTTTTACAATTTTCAAAGGTTAGGCTATTAAGCGCAACCACTCCTAAAGGTGGGACTATTTACTGCAATTTTGCCTAAAAAAAACAAGGGAAGTCCCCATGCCATATATAGGAAAATTAAATTTTTAAAATGAAAAAAATAGCTACATCACAAAAAATATTCGCCCCTCCAAAGAAGAGTTTTTGGTTCAGCCTGATGAAACTCGAAATAAACCAACGCTAAAGAAAAGTAACGAGATTATATATTCGATGAGACAAACTCTTACTTTTATTAATGATTTTCGAACGAGGTTACAATAACGGGATTCAACCCAAGATCTTTTTTATGAGTTTCGAGGTCTCTGTCTAACGAGGTTCGAGATCTCTTTGCTACAACGAGGTTACCGCTTACAAACTGGGAACGAGATCTTTTTCTATTACAAGTTTGAGAATTGCTATCTATTTAACGAGGTCAGAAACTCATTGATTACAATATTACACCGGGATTGTAGCTTGTAAAGCGGCTTGCGAGATCTGTTGGGGACTTTGAGATTTCTTTGAGCAACTTGAAGTCTTTTTATTGATCTTCCCTTGATTGTAGCGCGGTCTTTATGATTATTTCAACACGTCGATCTTCAAAATAAGACAGTTCTTGAATTAGAGATGTTTTTCGACCCTTGCAATCTTCGGGGTTTTCCTCTATTTATAGACATTTGAGGAGCAGGGCTTTTATCAACATCCGATGTGGGATGTTCGGGATACGGCCATTTGATTGGTCGAGAGAGAGGTGGTCGATCATTGGTCGAGGATAAGGTGGCTTTTGAATGGTTGAGCGGGGCGGGTGTGTCAGCTTTTGAGTATGCAAGGTTCATCCTTATTTCTAGAAGCGCATCGCCTAACTGACATCCTTATTTGAGAGGTTGCGACGTTTTGACCTCGTTCCTGTGAGAACACGCGGTCTTCACCCTTCCCCCGACTTTGGACTAGCCTGATTGGTTATCTCGCTTTTTTGGATGGGTAAGGAAAAACCCTCGGGAGATTCCCTCGAACCTCGTTCTTATTACTTGATTGTTTGTGAAATATATGAATTCGAAAACTTTGAACTAACAACCCCCCCACCCTCGAATGATGAGGTAAAAAAAGGTATGCTCCAACATAATAGGGGACAAATCATCAAGACCAGATGGTTTCTCTACTGACTTTTTACTAGAAATATTGAGATATTATGGGTCATTCAATTATCTAGTCTGTTAAAAGCTTTTTGGTTTCAAGAAAAATGCTAAGACAATCAGTCACACCTTTATCACTCTAATTATGACAACCCTAACTTGACCAACCAATATCGCCCGATCAACATGTGTTCTACCGTTTATAAACCAATAACAAAAATCATCATAGAAGGCTTTTAAAAGCTAATGAAAAAAATTAGTCACCCCTTCAATGTGCGATCATAGCTAAGAGATCTATCCAAGACATCGTTCTTATAGCCCATAAAATATTCCTTATTTAGAACAAGACTTGAAAAACAAGGTTGGATGAGCCTGGATTAGATATGGAGAAAAGATACGATATAATTGAATGGGAATTCATAATACGAATCATGCAAAAGTTTGGATTATATAACAAAATAATAGAATGGATCAAATAATGTATCGAAAGAATCTCCTTTTCGATTTTATTCAATGACAATCGTACAGACATATTTTTACAAAAATGAGGTCTTACACAATGCGACCCTCTATCCCCTTTCCTCTTCATTCTAGGAGCAGAATTTTGACGTGAAAACTAGAAAAAGCAAGTCGACAACTTTCCAAAAATATTGGCTTCACTCTGTTGGTTAGCGGAGGGGCCATTATCCTTTCCTAACCTTCGTGGATGGCATCGTCAATTTCACAAAAGCAATTAACCCAAATAGTATGCCAACGAGATAACAAATATTGGAAGAATATTGTGCCATTTTAGGCCAAAAAGTCAATTTTAACAAATCGAACTTCACAGTCTGTCACGAAGAAAGTAGCAAACCAATAAAAACACATATTACACCGCGTTCTAAGCATTAATTAAAAACACGACCAACCTCGAAAAATACATTGGTTGACCAATTATCAATGGTCCGATCAACAAAGACACTTTAAAAGACGTCATTACTAAAAAAGAATCAATTTACCAAATGGAAAGCAAACATCCTATCCCGAGAAGGGAAAACAACACCAATAAAACTTAGAGTCAAAATCCACCTATGCAATGCAAATTTTCATGTTACCCCACAAAGAACTAGACCAAATAAACTGAGGTTTATTCTAGAACAAAGATATATAGTTTAAACCCTTAATAAGAGGGGACCATATTTGTAAACCATGTCGGACAGGAGGTCTTGGGATAAAAAAGACCAATAAAATGAACCAATCTCTTCAAATGAAACTTCTTTGGAAGATTTTGGTAGAGCCCCAAAATATTTGGGTTCAAATTGTCATAGAAAAATATCTCCAAATAACAAACATTCGATTACAACCTTATGAAGAATCCAAGCACCTCTTTCTAAAATGTCCGCATACACTACAATCAATTGGGAAAATACATCGGCCTTCTATAAGGATTATAAATGGAACGACCCAAGCAGTTAAAAACTATTTGCTGACATCATAGTAGAAATAAAATCCATAAACAGGAGTTTATACAACTTGTAGTGACATGGTGGTGTTTGTAGCATCACCGAAATGGACCATTTTCCATGAAAACATTGAACAAACTAATCAAACATGTGGTTGAATATATCAAGGTGCACCTTAAAAGTTGGATAAATGCAAAAAAAGGAGAAGAAGATTGAGGAAAAAGGACCCCGCACACATGTATTGAAGGAGACAATGAAATTGTAATAAACTGCTTAAATAAAATATGCCACTTCCCGGCCTGGAAAATCGATATGATCATTTTCAATATCCTGACTCATCTACAAAACTTTTCGACAGTACATATCAACCCTGGTTTTAGAGAGGTGAATAAAATGACCGACATAATTGCAACCTTGGCCCACACACTCTCGTTGGATTAAATTTGAGCTCACCCAGAACTTCAAGTTCTCATCCGAAAAAATATTGTAAGCTGGAACAACGATTAAGCTTTTTGTCCAACCTAATCCTTAATTGATCAAAAATAAATAAATGAAAAATATAAAAAAATAAATTAATATTAATGTAGATTTCTATACTACAATAGCGTATTTATTAATATATAGAGGAGTTGTTTTTTGTGAACAGTACAAATGATGGAATTCAGGGTGTGTGGGATACGAACTGATTTCAAACTAATTTGAACCACAACTGCTTCAAACAGAAGCTTCGTCGAAAATTCCGTATTACGACTATGTGGGATACGAATACATTAGTGCATACAACGCTGAAATTTCCACAGGGAAAAGAAAATAACTCCCCGACAAGCTAATGTACATGTCCTGATAAGTGATAACAATGACCTACGTACGTACACTAGCTTTATACTTTTGCATGTCTTTGTAGCTTTGTTGTATAATTATGCAACATTGCAGTGCAGTGCATAATTCGTAATTCGTAAAATGCGCATAAATAGTGTTTATGAGATTGATCTATTTGAGACTGATATAAAGTTTGATTTTTCTTGTATTTAGTAGGAAGTTACTCTATGGGAATTTGGTTCACGACTTGAAATTCTCATCTCTCAGTCTCGATCTTGATTGTAAAACTCTTTTGATAGATATAATAAATATATTAGAAATTACAAGTAGATTGGCACTTTTAAATAATTTTTTCTTTAAAAATTGAGTGTAAAAATCATGGCTTAAAAAAATTGTATGTGATCGGAAGTTAAATGATACTCCGTAATAAATTGTAACAAAAATCAAGTACCGGCCATAGGTACGCAATATTTAGCATTAACGCTATTATCATTATCATAATTAACTACTAATTACTGTAGTTTTTTTGGTCGGAAAGAGCGGTGAACCCGCAAATATTATAAAGGACTAATTAGGTCCGGAGAGTAGTCAAACCCCTAACATTATCAAAGAGGGGAGACAAAACTGAGTCCGGGCTCAAAGAAAATATGAAAACCCAGGGGAAAAGAAAAACCCAAAGAAGCAAGACAATCGACAACCCGATTAGTCTCACGGTAAATGTGTCGAAACTGGATAATCCAGTCCCTATTAATAAAGCCTTGACATTGAGAAACCAGGCTAAACAACGGATGAGCTCTATTGAGCGGTTTTTATAACAGCTGAATGACGAGTTGAGAGTCCGCTTCCATCAAAACTCATATGTACCCACCATCTCAAGCCAATTGAAGACCTTGGAGGACTCCCCCATAACTCAGCAGAGGGTACCGAACACACGCGTATATTATGAACAAACCATGTAAGCCAATATCGTACTCATCTCTGATCACCTATTCACCCGGCCCTCCCACAAAAGTCATGCCCAAAGCTTGGGATATACTACTAATTAGTTGTTTTACATTATATTCGACATAAAAAAGCTAATAAAGTGATATACTCATATACATATACACATACTTTTTTTTAGCAGATAAGAAATCGGTTATCAGACAAAATCTGATAGACCGAGAGGTCGTCAAGACGGCAGCCGGTAACCGGCAGCAGCAGGCAAGCAATACAACTTATAAACAAGCAAAGAAAATACAAACACCAAAACAAAGGGACCAACAAAGTGTTAAGAGCAAAAGTGAGTATGGCGCAATAAGATAGAACGCCACGCCACGACGATCGAAAAGGACGATTTTACCTCAACTACTGAAACACACATACTGAAACACACCACTTCAACTCCAACTTTTACCTCAACTAGTTAAATAATTCATATGTCCTGTCAAAGGCAATTTTATTGATCGAGCATAAAGATTAAGGGTTGAACGGTATTAGAAATTTGTGGTGGGATCCAAATCTACGTTTTTTTGGTTGTCGAGACAAGCTTAAAACCTTAAGTACATGCGGAGAGCTTGTATTTAGTCTTGGATTTGACGGTGATGAAGAAAGGTTTAGCCGTTTAGGCAAACCCTTCCTAAATTGGTCTAGGACTGGAGTTGTTTTCATGATGAGCCCAAAGCAAGACGAAATCAGTGATATGATTGTCCCAGACAAGCAGGCTGACCCCGCAAAAGAAGGGGCACCACGTGAGCCTCGAAGGGTCAAAACTCTGGACCGTGATACAAAGCACCCCATATCTTGCATCATTGCTATTTACGTTTTTTTTTTGGGTGAAAACAATATTGCTAGCTATATATTTACTCAAGGCATCAAAGATGTAGTAGTGTGTAGTATGGAAAAGTTGAAAGTGAGCTTTACAATGAGAAAGCCTAGAGCACTAGTCGGAGAATTCTGATCAGATCATCCAAGAACATAATGTGATTACTCTACACATCACCACATTCTTAATGTCTTTAATTGTGATTTTGTACGTTTTCCCTTATCGAATAAACTAAGTAGCTCATCAAATCGTATTGATAAATGTACTCTATCAACATGCTCGTATTTGCAATTATGCAATCCGGGAAATCGTTAGTTGATGTGTTTGCTGCCTTGACATGTCATGATTTGTCGCCACGTCATATATATCATTTTGATGATGATATCGTATTATCGTTAGTTTGATGATGATAGAATAGATATATGAGATAGCTTCGATTTCGAGATAGCGTACACGGAGGACAATTGGATTTGGGCCATTTGGCCCAAATACAGTTGTAGTCCACGTATATTGGGCTTTGTTCGAGTCCAACTCGGATCAGATAGCCAACGACAAGATAGGAAAAGGAAAAAGAGAGATTTTCAGAGAAAACGTGACAGCCTGGCGCATTGGCGGTGGGAACTGGGAAGAGCGACTACCGGAGACAGTCACAACAAGTCACAAGCACCGGCTATGGCAGCGTCATGGAAGCAGCTTCTTCTCAAAGCTATGGAATCCAACTCTCATATCAAGCATTCGTCGTTCTTCCAACTTGTACATTTGCTCCCACTTTTTTTCCCAATCTTTTGATCGGCTTAATGCTTCATAGAACCCAAATACATTTGTTTTTGGCTTTCGAATAATTTATTCTTCTTGTAAATTTAACTGATTTCTGTTGATTTAATTACTTCTTGCAGGCAACTGTTAGGTCGGATGGAAGGCCTGCAAATCGAACAGTTGTTTTCAGGTGCGGAGAATTTCCCTGTTCATCTCACATATCCTCGCAATCTTGTTTTGATACTTCTATGTTTATTTGTTTAATTGGCGAACAATTCTTGCGTAATTCGAGTGTGTGATAATGGAATGTTTATTGGTTGGTGGTGGATTAATCAGAGGGTTTGAAGCGGATACTGATAAGATTCAGATCAACACCGATCGTCGTAGTCACAAGGTTTAGCTTACTTTTTCTCTTCCCCTTTCGCCGATTTTATCATATCTTATTCTGTCAAATTCTACGTGCTTACTGATTCGGTATATGGAGAGAATAAAATGTATTTTTTTATCCGACCATTGATATTATTTATAAACCTTTTAGTTATGCACTGTTTTACTGTATTAAGCTCCTCCTTTTCCAAGGTCCATGTTCACTGACATATATTTTGTTTTTAGGGATAATTGTGATTTGGGGTAAACAGCCCACAGTTTTGGGGATTTTTGTTTCCTACAACGAACCCAAATAATAAAAAATCACCTCCAATGATCCTCTAATAAGTTTTAACCCATTAAAAATGGGGATTGAACTTCCCGCTGAATCCAAATTGTTTTATTACATGTTTTTATTCTAGGTTGATGAAAAATGATAATATTTTCAACTTTCAATTGATTATTTTATTTATAGGGATTTTAACAATATGTATGGGTGTTCATTTGTTAAAGGCTGGAATTTGAAGTGTTAATGAATATAATAAAAAGAAAGGTGGTTTACGGGAAATATCCCATGTCTTCTTACAATCATTAGTTGCTGGCAACACATGATGAAGAGTTGATGATTTTAGTGATATGAACTGCCTAGAGTTGATCTTTTTTGCACCAAAATTTGCAGATTGAAGATCTTAAGCACTGTCCTTTTGCTGAGGTATTGAAGTTAGTGCTGAAACCCAGGTTCTGTTTTGTTTGTCAGATTTGAATTATTTTGAGAATAGCCATCTACATATGACTATCAGTCTAATACATGGGTGTTAATGTTTAAAATTTCTGCCATTGGTTTCAACTGTCTTCTCCTGCCATATCTCTTGAGCTAACTGTTGTGTTATTTTAGATCTGCTGGTATTTCACCGATACTTGGGAGCAGTTTAGATTAAGTGGAAAAGTCGAAGTTATTGATGGTACAACATCTGATACAATGAAGCTTCAGGTGAAAATAACTAGATCCATGCAATTTTTTTAGTATTTTTGTACAATTTAATCTTGTAATTTCTCATTAGAATACAGACATGGAACCAGTTTTATAAGTCAATTCAAGTTAACATTTGTTACGTTTGCTATGATTACCTGCCTGTTCTTCACATTTATGATGGTCCACTTTTATGTATTCCCTTCTTTTTCCTTACATGTAGCATTAGGAACCAATTGAGTTTTCTTATGGGTTGATAACTTCCAGGTTCTTAATTATCTGTAATGAAAAGTTTAAACCAGAGAAATAAGAAGTATCTGCAAGGTGCTTATGATGGTTTGATATGTACATATGAAATTTACATCTGATAACATACCTTTCATTATGTTATAATCTACTCTTACTTTTGTAACCCAATGCAGCAAAGAGAGAAGTCCTGGTTCTCATCCTCTATGAAATCAAGACTTCAATATTTGGGTCCTGAACCTGGCTTGCCATCCACTGATGAAGTTCCAACAAATAATTTCACTCTAGATCCTTCTGCTGGTCCCGTTGATGCTTTTTGCCTGCTGGTTTTGGACCCATATCAGGTACTTCTTAATTTTTGAATTCCTTCTTTAACATTCCTGTTGAAATGATAAATGATAGTTCCTCTAATGCACAAGAATCCTCTGCTACATTAGGTTGATTACTTGAACTTGAAAACCAATACAACATTAGCATCAACATCAAGCACAAGTGAGAATGGTGATAAGCATTGGGACTAAAGGAGAAGACATTCTGCACTAGCTTGTATGTGTAAACATACGTACTACTTAATAAAGTTTTTCGTACCTTTTTGATTCGTATATCTTCTGGCTGTAAGTAGATAATGCTTCCATGAAAGACATCTTGCCCAAATGAATATCTCACTTGTACCACACTGAGGGAAGAAAAGGTAGGAAGTAGACTACCTTGCTTCCTACAGCATTGTCATGGAATACTCATTTGAGCAAGAGATCTTTCCAAGGAAGCAAATTAAGCACATAACATATTCTATTTCTAAAGAGAAGTATATATACTACTATTATTTATTCATAGATCTTAACTACCCAGACTTTAAGTTACTTTGAGTAGTTTGTTGGATATTCTAATTTAATGCCACCCATTCATTTTACTAACCTGCATCATTTTAGAGGTTGGTTGTGCATATATCACTTCTATATTCTATTATTGGTCATTTTTCAATTTAAGATCTGTCTATCCAATCATCCATTATTTCCAGGGACTATAGGTAATTTCAAAGATTTCTTGGATGGTATATGACTTGCTATTATTGTTAGCTTAGAATCCTCATAGATATTGTAGCCTCTTCAGGTTGTCAAAGATTTGTCGGTTGTTATTATAATTATATTTTTAGTATTTTTTCGGTGCTTACCCTGCCCCTTCAGCCTGCATCCTGTCATTCTCATTGATAACTTGGTAGAAAGGTGGATATTTTACTCTTCAGTCCAACTGCCCCAAGTTGTAAAATGTTGATTTGGGGATTATCAATCCCCATGTATCTTACTTTCATCTTCTAAAGTTGATGTGTTAGTAACCCTCTGAACCTCCTACTTGTCTTAATTGACTAATTGAATGACCCTTCAGCTCTGCCCAGAGATGCTAACAACTATTCAAATAGTAATTTTCTTGCTTTTGTTTTTTTTGGTTTTCCTCACCTGTTTACCTTTCATAACTTGTAGACTGAAAGTTGTCTTCACTTTGCTTGTGCTTGCAATTCAGTCGATTTTGTTGGTCCATTTTACTTTTCATCAAGCCAAGTGCCTGTTAATGTCAAGTTTGAAGGTTGTTATGGCAACGGATTAATCTCATATGTAGATGGGTTTCTCTACAAAACTCGAACTTGCTAAACTGCTGTTCTAACTTGAGCTTGTAGAGACTACTATATAGTATATAGTTGTGAACTGATGAAACTGCAATTTTTTTAATATGCAGTGTACAATCTGTGTGGAAACTTGGTAAGTTAAAAAAATCTCTAAACTATATGTCAAAAGTGAGCGAAAAGAGAGAAATCTTCCTAACAATGTCATTAAGAATTTTTAAAAAAAAAAAAAAACAGTGATCCGTGGCTCCATGCTAGCACCTTGGAATATCTGCAGGAGGAGGAGGAAGTTTTTCTAGCTGCCCTTTTCCATCTTTCACAATGAGCACCACTGATAATCCCCATGATGCATGTACTTCTAAGTGACAGTGCATAAACCACACACCTAAAACATCATTAACCACCTAATTATGATATTCACTTGTAATTCTAATTACCAATTATATGAAAATTAGGTTGTAGAAATTGCTCATACCTGGATTGTCTGCTTTGAATCTGATTGCAGCCCAACCACCTACAGGCACACCAACTGTGTTCAAGTAAGGCGGATCGACGAGGTTAAACTTAGCTAATTTAGGGTTATAGTTCCCACTCCCATATCCCACCACATAGAAGCTATACCCATGGAGATGAATCGGGTGGTTCTCTGTAGTGATAGTACTAGTGTCTTGGAGGATTATTTGAATCCTAGAACCGTACTCAATCACCTTCGTTCTCGTTCCAATGATAGATTGAGTATCGTAAGGAACCTTGTTAGGAGCCCCATTAACAAAATCATAGAACCTTGATGGCATACTAGGGAAATCCTCTGTGAAATAGCCATTGATCTTTTTATAGTAAGCTTCAAGAATCGAAATATTAGGAGTCATGAAGCTTATGTTGTTCATAGAGGCGGCCATCACCCCGTTTTTTAGTCCCTTGCAATTTATCCATGGAGTCTTGGAGTTGCATTTCTCAACATTTAACCCAATGGTAATGAAGAGGTTTGTGTCAATCTCCTTAGGAACTTTGTTTTTATTCAAGCTCTTAAGACTGTCCATTACAGTCTTAACAGCACGATTGTCATTGAAGCTCGGAAGTTGTCTAGGAAAGACTATGGCTAAAGACTGACTACTGCCTCTATAATGGAAGTATCCAATGGAGGTGATTTTCTGGAAGGGAGCGTTTCGAGCTGACATGTATGGGCTCATTGACATGGCGTAGATTGCCACGGGCTGATTGGCAGTGACGAGGACGTTCATTGTTTGTCCTGGAGCGAGCATGATTTGGTCTAGGGTTACTTGCTTAGTGTATTCTCCATCGGCTTCAACTATTTCTAGCTTGTGGTTTGCAATGGAGAAGAAGCTCTCTGTGTTTAGTGCTGCATTGATTATCCTCAGCAGGTAGGTCTTCCCACGAATCACATTGATCTCAAATACATCTGCAACAACCATAGATTGAAGCCCGCGATGATTACCGATTGAGAAGAAATTTGAATTTTGTTCAAGAATTTTTTGAGTCCTTTCATCCTTGTTACTTACCTTTAGATGAACAATTGTAGTTGGGTCCAAGGTGACCGTTGATGGTTAAAGCATCCGGGGGTGGAGGAATTCCACCACTTGATAAAACATCATGCTCAACATCTACAAGGTCTCTTTGCCAATACTCTCCTACAAACAAATATGGTGAGAGGATGGTGCCCCAGTCCAAGACAGGGAAAATCTCAGAGCTCAAAGAGCACTTATAGAGGTTATTATATATACCTTACCCTAAGGAGAATAGTGGGAGTCGAACCTGCATTTGTTAGGCGAACCTAAAACTTTGCTTAATACAATAACGAATATATTAGGAGTAATAGCACTTACCAAGGATAACGATATGCTCTTCAAAAGGCGACTTGAAAGGGTAAGAAATCCCGGTCTTGGGATACACAACAAAAGCGCCATACACAGTGCCTCAGAGCCAAGAGGAATGAGCATGCCAGAGAAGAGTACCCTTTTGGTTAGCCAGAGTGAAGTTGTAGGTGAAGCTCTGGCCAATCTGGATGGGGCATTGTGTTATGTATGAGGGACCATCATACCAGCAAGACAACATTTGCCTTACACCATGCCTACACATAAAAGTGCAAACAAGTAACACTTTGGTAATTTTTAGTAATTTTCACTTGCACACAATCACACATAATCATGAATCCTGAATAAACTTAGCATATACCAGTGTATAGTTATGTTATACGGGGTCTCATTGGTGACATTGACGATCACTCTGTCCTCTTCCTGCGCATAGATGACTGGTCCCGGGTACATTCCGTTGATAGTCACAATGCTTCTTGTGCTGCATAGCTTGGTCACATTTGTGAACTGAACCTGTGTTATATAATCCAATTAAGAATAGCAATCAAACAATCGATAATTATGATGATTTTGATTGATTCAGCATTGACATTAATCAAACTTATGTAACGAACCTTGAACTCGTAGAATTTTGTTGAGCTTGGCAATGCCATAACTAGGATAGTAGGTGTGAAGAGTACTAAATTGAGCAATAGGGTCACTAGAGTTGGTGCTCTCACCATCTCTAGTACTATGGAGAGATGGAAAACAAAGAATTGGGGTGAAGTGACTGTTGGAAACGAAGATCTTATATATAATACATGGGAGTGAATTTGAAATCCTATTTGCTACTTTACGAGTAACATTAATTATTATTTTTATTTCCTTTTGAAGAAGATCAACTTAGGAAGGAGAGGTATGGCGTATTATGATGTGTTTTGGAAAAGTTGGATGATGGTTCATGATAATGCTTGTGAACATGGTAGAGTGATTATCATACATTGTTAGGGGCGTGAGCATGTAAAAGCAGACTTATGTGGGAAATGGTTTAGCTAGTTTGCTTCAATGGCAATTCTTCTTTATTGCTTGTCCTCCCATAGTTGTCAACTCATCTTTTTTGCAAATTTTTTGAATTTCTTTTTTTTGGTCAATCTTCATGACATTTTTTATGTTGAACAATATATATAGTGGAAAAAGAACAAATCCTTGTACGTGCAACATTATGAGTTCTTACAATTTTTGGTAAACTCTTATACTAATTTTACAAGTGAGAGTCACTTCACCCCATAAGTCATGGATTCAAATATCTTAGATGCATTATTTTACTTCAAAGTTATTTTACTTTTTCAATTCTTGTGAAGTTGTGATGAATTTTTTTATGTTGAATCTTAAACTAACGTATTTTTTTAATTATATAGTGTTTTTGTACAATGTTATAATGCGATTTTAGTAGAAGTGTAAAACCCGGGTGCACTAAACTCGTTTTGGTTGATATAAGTTTAAACTGGCGAAGTATGCATTTGCTATATATTATGCCAAACATTATGATACATTGCCTATGATGATCAGAAATTTCCCAAAAAATTACGATCATATTATGTGTGTGCTGGATTGTTTATTGGCAGTGGGGAAAGAGAAGTTGTATGGGTACTTTGCAGGTGTTTTGAAGGACAATAAGACATAAAACTTTTGTTCTCCATCATAGGTCGAAATTGATTTCGCACGCCTCCTACCCATAATATTTGCACGGAGCCTCAAGAAATGTGGGAAAAAAAATTAAGAAAGTAAACAACTCTCAATTCGCCCTCGAATTGTAATCATTTTGTATAATTGCAAATTAATTTGGTTGCTTAATTATTATGACCATATTAATACTTTAATTGCTTGGTATACTTAAAAGCATCCTTGTTAAATGTTTTGATTCGCTTAATAATAGTGTATTGATCAATAGCAACGTACATAATAGTGTATTGATCATTACTTTACTTATTTTGTTATACAATTAATGTTGGTTAGCAGTTTGCTAGACATATGGTTATTGGCTTATTGTCCTTCACCTAATTGTCTCAACTAAGTCAAGGTGCCTGAACTAGCCAAGGTTATGAAGTATTAGGATAAGAAAATCTCTTTAGGATAGAATATTTATTTTATGGAAAGATTATATCTTGTATTCTTCTATTCTATCTTAGAGTTAGTTACTTGGGCTCTAAGGAGTTCTTATCTGCTTGTATAAAACTCTTTCAATGAATGAAAAATTAAGTAAGACAATTTTACAAACACGTTACAAGTTTTACATGGTATCAGCCTAATCCCGATCCTTCTCACATCAAAACCCTAAACACAAAAGCTTCCGCCTTTTGATCATCATGAGCCAACATGACTCCGATCATGAAAACGAAAACGCCATCTCCGGTGACTCGCAAATTAAGACGGGCACTGGCAATCTTCTCCAAGCAGCATCATCTTCAACAGGGACTTTCACTCTGAATTTTCCTAAACTGGCTGTCAAACTTGACAGGACAAATTACACACTTTGGAGGCATTTTATTAAGTCATCCCTTGAAGCTTACAATCTTGATTCGTTTCTTCTTCCAACGTCTGAGCCCACACCAACGCTCCCAGCAACCGCTGCTGTCAATGCACCAGAAATTCCAAATCCCGAATATGTGGCCTGGCGTACGAAAGATCGTTATATTCTTCTATGGATTCAATCTACTCTAACGACTCCATTGCTTGCTCATGTTACTAGGGCAAAGACATCTCATGGTGTCTGGGGAATCCTTGAACGTATGTTCTACTCCCAGACTCGTGCCCGCCTGATGCATCTTAAATCGCAACTTCAAGACATGAAAAAGGGGGATCTTTCAATTCTCGAATATGTTGAGAAAAAGCGAGCCTTTTCGGACTCACTAGCCGAATGCAACTATATCGTGCCGGACGAAGATTTCGTTGAAAGTATTCTTCATGGGCTTGATAGCTCTTACTCTGCCTTTCTCTCGGCCTTCAATATGCAGAAACACCCCATTAATTCTGATGAGCTCCTTGGCCTCCTACTCCGAGAAGAAGAGCGTTTAAACGCTGATAAATCGTTGGCCTCTTCAATGGCAGCGCTCACGGTGTCTCGCTCCACCAACAAAACCAGCCAAGGGTCGAAATCACGCCCCAGTCAACCGTCGGACTCCTCGTCTGAATCTTCCACCAGGTTGACTTGTCAAATTTGCACCAAACCTGGGCACGCAGCTGTGGACTGTTGGCATCGTACAAATTTTGAAGCTTACCCCATCAAAAACCCGCGTCAACCTCGGTCTAACAATAACAGTCGGGGCGGTGGTCAGCAACGTCAACAATTCAACAGGGGTGGTCAAGATCAATATCAGCAACAACAATATCAACCACGTCAGGCCTATCACGTGGTAAATCCGCCTT
This sequence comes from Fallopia convolvulus, assembly GCA_964016875.1. Classification (NCBI taxonomy): domain Eukaryota; kingdom Viridiplantae; phylum Streptophyta; class Magnoliopsida; order Caryophyllales; family Polygonaceae; genus Fallopia; species Fallopia convolvulus. Next base: position 49,338,667 of record OZ024732.1, on the reverse strand, counting down.
CTCAGATTGTTGATCCAAACTGGTATTTTGATACGGGTGCAAATAATCATGCCACGTCGAACTTCGGAAATCTCTCTGTACGATCCAATTACTCTGGTAATGATGGCTTGCAAGTCGGAAATGGTACGTCTTTGTCCATTACTCATTTAGGTCATTCGACTCTTCCTGCATCGTATAAACCCATTCATCTCAAAAATATCCTTTTTGTTCCTGAACTTACTAAAAGCTTGCTCAGCGTTTCTAAATTAACCAGAGAAAATAATGTTTATATGATATTTTATCCTACCTATTGTTTTGTCAAGGACTTACAGGGCAGGACGCTCCTCAAAGGAACCGTTGAAGACGGATTGTATCAACTTCAACCACCACCTAAGAGCCAACCTTCACCTCGGGTTTACTTGGGAGAAAGGGCGTCTCTTCAAACATGGCACTATAGATTTGGTCATCCCCATGAGTCTTCTTTAAAACGTCTTATTTCTAGATTTAATTTACCTGTTTCTAGCAATAATCTTCCTAATATTTGTGAGTCTTGTCAACTTGGGAAAAGTCATAGACTTACCTTACCTAGTCAGCATGAGTCTAGCTTAGTTCCTTTTGAACTTATTTATTCTGATGTTTGGGGTCCTGCACCGGTTCCTTCATTTAATGGCAATAAATATTTCCTAATTTTTGTTGATGATTGCACCAAGTTTGTATGGATCTTCTTTTTGCATCAGAAATCTCAAGTCCTTTCCACTTTTCAAATGTTTCAAAAAATGGTAGAAACTCAATTTTCCACCAAAATTAAACAACTTCAGTCTGATTGGGGTGGGGAGTACACAAATGTTTTTACTTATCTTCAAACACAGGGTATTATTCATAGAGTTTCATGTCCCCACACACAATCTCAAAATGGGGTTGCTGAGCGTAGACATAGAACCATTGTTGAAAAAGGACTAGCTCTACTCTCTCATGCTCAGTTACCTCATTCTTTTTGGGAACATGCCTTTCATACTTCTGTCTATCTTCATAATAGGACTCTCACACCAATTTTAGGTCAAAAATCGCCTTTTGAATGTCTTTATAACAAATCCCCAGATTATTCTTTTCTTAAATCCTTTGGGTGCCTTTGTTATCCCCTTCTTCGTCCCTACAATGTCAACAAATTAGAGTTTAGATCCTCTCCTTGTATATTTGTTGGGTACAGTTCACAACATCGGGGGTATCTTTGTCTTCATGTTCCCACAAACCGAATCTATATTGCTCGCCATGTCATATTTGATGAGACAACCTACCCATATCCCATTCATAAATCACAAACTTCTCCTATTCCACAAAATTCACCAATTTCCAATTCGTCTATTTCTTCTCAGCCGCTGCAGATTGCAGCTCATTTGGACCCAAATTTAGTTGATTGTGGGCCGCATTTCTCTGTCTTAAATCAGCCCCCTCAAACTCAGCCCGGCCCATGTACAACGATTAACACTCAGCCTGCATTACCTTTTATTGAACCCAGCCCAGCCCAATCGCCCATGCAGCCTGCGTTGTCCCCGCCGAGCCCTTCAACATCGACTCCTGCCATGTTGAAAAATCCGTCACCAACTTCCGAGAGGACGTCTTCACCTGCAATTTCCGATGACAGCACAGGTAATGCTTCAATTCCCTCACCTCCTACTATTTTTCGACCTGTTGATACTTCCAATCATCCCATGATTACCCGTTCTAAAACCGGTAATCTTAAGCCCAAATCATTCTCCTCTACCAAACATCCGCTTCCCTCCTTACCTAATATTCCCGATGAGCCTAAGACTTTTACCCAAGCCTCTAAATTGCCTGAATGGCAAAATGCTATGCAGGTTGAGTACGATGCCTTAATAAAAAATCGGACTTGGACTCTTACTATTCCTCCTTGTAATGCTAACATTGTTGGATGTAAGTGGGTTTACAGGGTGAAACGAAAAGCTGATGGTTCTATTGAGCGATATAAGGCACGGCTGGTTACTAAGGGATTTAATCAGGAAGAAGGTATTGATTATCTTGAGACTTTCAGTCCTGTGGTTAAACCTACTACAATTCGCATTGTTTTGTCTCTTGCTCTTTCTAGTCACTGGATTTTGAGACAAGTTGACATTAATAATGCCTTTTTGAATGGTGACCTTCATGAGACTGTTTATATGCATCAACCTCCTGGTTTTATTGATCAATCCCGACCTAATCATGTTTGTCTTTTGAAGAAAGCTCTCTATGGTCTGAAACAGGCCCCTCGTGCTTGGTTTCACAAGCTGAGATCATTCTTATTTCATCATGGTTTTGTTGCCTGTCAATCCGACACCACTCTCTTCATTAGACGCAGACCAGGCTCTATTCTGTACATTTTAGTCTACGTTGATGACTTAATTGTTACAGGTTCAATGCCTCAGCAGATTGATGATTTTATTAAGCTTCTGAACTCTACTTTCTCCTTACGAGATCTTGGTACTTTACACTATTTTCTGGGCATTGAATTACAATGTAATCGGGATTCGATTGTTCTTACTCAGCAGAAATATATTAAAGATCTTCTTGTTCGGAGTAAAATGCAGGATGCTAAACCTATTGCTTCTCCTGCCGAACCAGCCTCTAGATTGATTCAATCAGGGGATCCGGCTGTTGATCCCCAGCTTTATAGAAGTATTGTTGGTGCTTTACAATATGTCACCATTACTCGGCCTGAAATTGCTTATGCTGTTAACAGAGTTTGTCAGTTCATGCATAGTCCAACCGAAATTCATTGGCAGGCAGTCAAGCGTCTTCTTCGGTATCTTAAGGGCACTCTTACTTCTGGTCTTGTCCTTAAACCGGCGATTGATCGTAGGCTTGTTGCCTTCTCTGATGCAGGTTGGGCTTCTGACAGTGATGATTGTAGATCTCAGCACGGATTTGCTATTTATTATGGTGGTAATTTGATCAGTTGGGCTTCTAAGAAACAGAATGTTGTTGCTAAATCTAGTTCTGAGGCTGAATATAGGGCCATTGCTTTTGCATCTACTGAGTTGATATGGATTCAGCAACTTCTTCAGGAATTACATGCTCCACTTCAGTCTCCACCAATTCTACTTTGTGACAATTTAAGTGCTACCTATATGTCTGCTAATCCGGTGTTTCATCAACGCTCCAAACATATCAAAATTGACTATCATTTTGTCAAAGAACAGGATGAAGATGGTTCACTAGTGGTTAGACATGTTCGAGCCTTAGATCAAATCGTTGATATCTTTACCAAAGCTGTTGGCACGGCCAGATTTCAGACTTTACGATCCAAGCTTCATGTTCATGCTCCTCCATGAACTTGAGGGGGGGTATTAGGATAAGAAAATCTCTTTAGGATAGAATATTTATTTTATGGAAAGATTATATCTTGTATTCTTCTATTCTATCTTAGAGTTAGTTACTTGGGCTCTAAGGAGTTCTTATCTGCTTGTATAAAACTCTTTCAATGAATGAAAAATTAAGTAAGACAATTTTACAAACACGTTACAAGTTTTACATGAAGGAATGCACATGGTAAGTTTGTAAGCAAGAATGCACATATATGACCTGAACTAGCCAAGGAACTGAAGAAACTATGAACCTAACTAAGGAATAAATATTATTGTATTATTATGTACTCCCTCCGTTCTATTCTACTTGTCTTTCTAGTCTCAAAACTTTGTTCAACAAAACTTGTCCATTTAGGATTTTTATTTAATTAATATATTGAGAAGGGTTCATATTGACTTTTTTCTCTCTATCTATTGGCTATAAAGGGTAGTTAGTAATTAATTTGTGATTACATTTAGAAAATTTTGGATTTTCAAAGATATTTTCTACATTTTCAATGAGTTTCTTAATATTTGTGAAATAATCTAAAAGGACAAATAGAATAAAACAGAGGGAGTATCTAACAAAGCAAATATTCCATTGACCAACCACCGAGTTTGAACTCATTTGCGAGCCAAAAGAACATTAAATCTACATGAGTCTAATAAATAGACCTAAACATCTATCATTTGCACCAAAAAAGACAACATTCCAGCGAGCTGATACATTACCACTAAAACAAACTTTTGAATTTTTGTCATATAAAACTTTCGACCAGATGTCTTTCATATTTAATTTACGGATAAATTCAATTATTATTGAGCATTCATGCAAGATTGTCTTAGTGAAAAGTAAGTCAAGATCATTGAAAAAGAGATTGGAAATCGGAAAAGGCGTATGACTGACCCGAATGTCATGAAGTGCGGTAGAGGAGAAAGTAAATGCTTAAATATCCGACTTGGCATTCTTTCCCTTGGAAGAATCTGACGGCATAAACAAAAGCCATTCTTTCTCTTGTCTGCGATAGGCATACGAGATTGACGAGTATTTTGTGGAGCACGCAACCATGTGCCAAATGGAGACAACCTCTTATCACTGTCAACAGAAATCTATGTACCTTTGGATAGTGGCTTGAAAATATCAATACTCACCCTTCTTCGGAAAATGGAATCAAGAAATTCATCCATGTGATAAACAAATTCTCAGTTACAATACTCTTTAAGCTAAGTGCCAAATCATGAACTTGAAACTAGAACCAAGAGAAGGAGAAATCGAGATCAGATGGCTTTTCTAGGCCGCGGAGGAGGAACAACTAATCATAGAAAGTCTTAGGATGCCCATCCAAAACTCGTCTTTTTGTCCTCAGTTGAAACTAATATCTCGTATAGAAAGGCCAAACCTGGGCCATAAATTTTGTAAAATTGCCAGAGACAAAGACCAAATTCGAATCAAGAGTGTGGAATCGCCAATGACTTCAATCGTCTTGTGTTCACTAAGCACATAGATAAATCCATGAGAAGACCGTCATGAAAAGAAAATGTGATTTTAGTGGTATAGTTCTAACTACTCCATTCGTTCTTTTGGTGTTTAAATTTTGAAACGTTAGCTAACCAATCGTATCCTGTGGGACGTTATTTTATTTTATTTTTGGTAAAGAAAGGAATTAGGGCGACCGCTAACAATCTAGCGACCTCCCTAGAGCATCCTGACGGATGAGGTTCCGAAAAACCGGATCAACTGAAAGTGGGACAGAAGAGACACGGCGAAACGATATAACAATGTAGTCCGCCACTGAGTTGCACTCCCGAGAGACATGAGCGATGCTCCAAAACCGGAAGTGGGCAAGCAAACAGTGGATATCAACACGTAACATCTCGATCTCCCAAGGACAGCGCCAGTCGCCAAGTACGACCTTGACCAGCTGAAGATTGTCGCCTTCAATTTGGATGCGGGAAATACCACGTCTAGTGGCTTCAAGGAGTCCCGCACGCAAGACGATGGTCTCAAACATAAGAACAGACTGTCGACCAATCAGTCCTCCGTCATAATGGATGGGGTCTCCGCTGCAATCCCTGAGGACGAACCCGAACGACACCATCCTTTTCGCATTAACTGCACCATCAAAATTAAGTTTAGTAAAATTAGTTGATGGTTTACTCCACTTGGCGCGGTTTTGTTTATGCTTTGTAGCTTGGTCCCTAGCAGGTGGGACGTGGTCAACATTCTTTATGGTGTTATGCCAATCCTTGATGATTACGAATGAATTCGCAAATAATCTCTTGTTGGATTACATGGTTGGATCTTGATGGTTCAAAAACAGCTTTGAATCTGAAAAACCAAATACTCCACCACGAACAAATAAGGTGTTCCAATTCTGAATTGGACAATAGAGATCTAATCTCATCCAAGATCTGGGTTGGTTTTTTCTCTTCTGGTTTGATTTGGTTTATAATCTGAGCAATTTTAGGATTAATATTGTTAATTGTAGTTTTCGTATGATTGCATTCAAGCAAGATATGGTTGATGTCCTCGTTTGGTTTGTCGCACGCGACACACCCCTGCACGACACTGATATGGTTTTCAGCAAGCCGACATTTTGTGGGTAGCCCGTTACGTGCAACCTTCCAAACGAAATTTTTCATTTTTGGTGGAATATTTAGCTTACTTATCCATTTTAAGTTAATTTGGGGTTCTCCCTTGTTCTTGTGAATCCACTGCAAAGTCGAGTGGGTAGAATACCAACCGTTCTTACTTGGTTGCCAATACAACATGTTATGGATTTTGTTTCGCGGTGTAATAATTTGGGTTACTCGGTGAACGTCGTCCGGTGAGAAGACTTGTTGTATCTTTTCTAGGTCCCATGAATTATCCTCTAAGAGAAATTCCTCCACGAGGGCCTCGCTATTGTGTTTTATATTTTCTTTTGGGACTAGGCACCCAGAGCCAGTCCAATTGTCTTTCCACAATTTGATGGTTTTACCATCACCAATCTGCCATATGATACCTTGAAAGAAGAGGTTTTTAAGGCTCATAAGCCTGGCCCACTGCCATGATGTGTTTTGTTTCTTCTGGTAGTTAAACAATCCATCGGATTTCAGATATTTTTCTGAGACTATGCGTACCCAAATGTTATTTGGTTCAGCTAAGATTTTCCAAAGGAGCTTCATTTGAAGCGCTTGGTTCATCTCTTCCGCCTTAACTATCCCAAGGCCTCCACGAGCTGGTGGCTGACAGATAGAATTCCAGCTAATAAGTGGTTTATTGTTTCGTTCCTTATTCCAGAAGAAGTTTTTATTTATTTGGTCGAGTTCTTTTAGGGTGGCTTTGGGTAGGAGGAAGGATTGCATGAGGAAGTTTGGTTGTGCCGAAAGGTTTGCATCAATCAAGGTTTTCCGACCCTCTTGAGAAAGGGAGTTAGCTTTCCATTTAGATAGTTGTGATCTAGTTCTGAGGGTTAACGGTTGGAACGTGCTTTTGGTAACTCTGCCGTTAATAATTGGGCATCCGAGATACTTATCCAAAGCAATGGTGTTGGTAATCTGAAGAATCTGTTTGATCAGGTTACACGTATTGTGGTTTGTGTTTTTGGTCACTTGGAACACGGATTTATAAAAGTTAACTTTTTGGCCAAATCTGGCAGTAATCGTCAATTATATTTTTGATATTGTTACACGCTCGGCTTTTTGCCTTTTCAAAGATGATGATATCATCAGCAAACGCCAGGAATGGGATTTTTGTGCCACTTCGGGAAATTTGAATTCCAATACCACTATTAGGGTTGGTGCTTTCCTTGTGAAGTTGTCTTGCGAGAACCTCAGCTGCAATAATGAACAGATAAGGTGACAAAGGGTCACCCTGTCTTAGTCCCTTTGGGGGGGGGGGGAAGAATTGGTCTGTTGGTCCATTGTTGACTAGGACGGAGAACGAGACGGTTTCAACACATTCTCGGATCCAACCCAAGAATTTGGCATTAAACCCAAACTTGTTAAGGACGATCGCTAGGAATTCCCAGCTTAAACGATCATAAGCTTTTTCCATATCAAGTTTGATTGCAATCCAACCATCCTTCCCTTTTTTATTTCGGAAAGAGCGGAAAATCTCATGGGCAATAAGAGTGTTATCATGGATACTTCGGTTTTGAACGAACGCCCCTTGCATAGGGTGGATTATTTTTTCTAGAACAACTTTTAGGCGGTTTGTTAGGATTTTTGAAATGACTTTGTAGATAGTGTTACACAAGCTTATTGGCCTATAATGGTTTGTAGAGTTAGGGTTGTCACATTTAGGTAGAAGGGTGATAAAGGTGTGGTTGATTTGCTTGAGCAGTTTCCCCGAGTGAAAAAAGCTTTTCACGGCTTTTGTGACGTCGAGTCCAACGATGTGCCATTACTTTTTGTAAAAACACGCCGGCATACCATCAGGGCCTGGGGATTTATCCTCCCCTATATCAAACATAGCCCTCTTGATTTCTGCGTTCGTCACTGGTTTAGTAAGTTCGACGTTGACATTTTCTGTTATTTCCTGTTGAATTGTTTGCGTCATATTTCGAAGTTTTTCATGGTTAATCTCTTTTGCTCGGAATCGGTTTTGGAAGTCCCGTTTGATTTCAGTTTTAATATTTTTAACCCTGTGATGTGGGTAGCCTCATTTGTCCTTATCTCTTTTATGTTCGTCCTGTTTCTCCTTCCATTAGCAATACGGTGGAAGTATTTGGTATTCTTATCATTTAGTTTAATGTGGGTGTTTTTGGCCCTCTGTTTCCAGTACGAATGGTGGAATTGTATCAGGCATGTCCGTTTATTGGACAATCGATTTTCTTTTTGGATTAGTTGTAGATTTTTATTCTCTATTATGTCTTTTTGTATGATGAGAATCTCTTCATCAATCCTTTTTATTTGTTCGAAAATGTTACCGAAAGTGTGTTTATTCCACTCTTCCGCTTTTGCTTTGAGCAGTTGTGTTTTTTTTACGAGGTTAAACATGTAAGATCCTCCCGCATTGTACCGCCAAGCTTGTTTTATGACATTTTGAAAGTCTTTCCTTTCGGTCCACATCATCTCAAATTTGAAGGGTTGAGCTTTGAACGGTTTTCCCGTTGGGAGATCGCACGAAATTGGGCAATGGTCTGAAGAGGAGAAGACGTGATTTTTGGTAGCAATGGCAGGGTACCATTGAACAATTTGATCACTTACGAGGGTTCGGTCCAATTTCTCAAAAATTGTATTTTCCAAGTTCTTCGATTTTCTCCACGTGAATTTATTCACAATAGTGGGAATGTCACAAACGTCGCACTCATTCTTAAAGTTTAGCAGTCGGTCAAATCGAGATAGGTTCGGAGTGGCGCCCCCGAGTTTCTCGTCAGAGTGTTGGATTTCATTAAGGTCACCCATAATGATACACGGGAGGTTTTGTCTTTTAGTAAATTCACTAAGATTCCTCCAAAATTGCTCTTTATCCTGCACCCTTGGGGGGCGTAAGCAAAGATGATAATCATCTCGTGTGATGTGTCCAAGTTCGTATATTGGAAGCCAATAAACCGATCGTCCTTGTGTATGGTTTTAATGATTTCATTCGACAGTTGGTATCCTTTCCAAAGGATACACAAACCGCCCGCAAACCCGGTAGCCGGGATAAATTCTAGGGAATCAAACCCAGCTTTTTGCCATACTTTACAGTCCGGCGGTTATGTCGCTTTCGTTTCAACAAGAGCAATGAGGTTAATGTTATCCAGGCGGCATAACAAGTTAATTTCGGTCCAAAAAGACTTTCGTTTAATGCCCCTACAATTCCATAAGCAAACTTTCATAAGAAACCCGCTTTGGAGTGGTTTTTGGCCATTGTGTGCTTGGGTAGAGCCCAAATTGTTTGTAATATTAACATGCTTTTTGGCATTATATTTTCGGGTTTAGATTTGTTCGTCCTTGGATTATTCTTGGTACCTTTAGACTCCTTGTGGTGATGGTACATATGATATTGATAGTGCTTTTCAACTTGCCTTTTGGGCTTAGATATTTTACGTTGGATCACAACGGGTGTAGTGTTGGTTTGTTCCCAACCATGCCAGACCAGCGTCTTGGCCACTAGAGTCATTATCGTAGGGTAAATGTGATATAATTCACTTTTGAACACGAACTTTTTATTCTGTTTAAAATCAAAACTGAAGTGAGGCTTATTAGTACTATATGCAGATTGAAAACTTTGGGAAATTAGAGTTGTGAAAAGTGTTTGATTAACAACACGTTTACTACAATAAAAATTGCCACACAAGCAATTCAAAATAGAGAAACAATTGATAAGAGGCATAAATTGCTTAAGAGTGCCACAATAGATTTTCTAGCTTGAATACCACACTGGCTGGAACCAAAAGTTGTGGGTTTGCCACAGTAAGTGTTTCTCTTTAGAAAACACACAGGTTTTGCACACAATAGGTGTCCTAACTGCAGGATTGTGTAAACAGGTTCCATAGCTAACAATAAGCATATCAAAGCCTGAAAACTTTTCAGGCAGGGATAACAAAGGAACTTGAGATTAAAGCCCAAGGGAGCTGAAGAGTTCACTGTACCATATCCAACATAAAACAGAGAAAGGTACAACACCAAGCACAAACAGTGGGTACAAACATACAGATTGAACACGGGCGAAAGGAGCTTATACATGTTCAAAGTTAAACAAAAGGGTTTGAGGGATTTAGGAGAGTCTAGGTTGTAGATAAAAGAGAGAGTACTGAATGAGAACTGTTGAAACCTGAACCGGTGATTGACTAGATCCAAGGGGATTCGATATTGCACCAGGGATTGAATACAACCCATGGACAACCGCCATAGTAGAGCCGCCGGGAAGAGAGAAACGATGCTTCACGCTTGGACATTCTCCCAAGTAAAACCACCAGTAGCACCCTCACCGCCGCCACCACGGAACGCGCACCATAAGGGGAGGATGCCCCCAAGCGCGCCACGGGACCGGACGACGCAAATTGATTGCGTAATCTTCCAAGCGAGATTTCTCCGGCACTTGATGATTCTTTGATTTTGCTTTTGATTTCGACTTTGATTTTTTCGAGCGTTACGAAGGCTACCGGAAGCGTTAACCGGACGCTAGAAAGAGATCGACATTGCGGGGATTTTGGATGTGTTTCTGAATATTGACATCCTCATACTTCTGATTCTTGGTTTTGATTCAAAATATTTAGGCGGATTTGTTGTTGGGGGCACCTTGGAGCGTTGCGTCAATGGCGGCGGATCGGATTCCGCTAGGGTTTCTGCCAGGAGAAAGACAAGGATTAGGGCGCGTGTAAGCGCGTTGTATTTTGGCATTTTGGGGCGGGATTGATCGTTCCTGTGGGACATTATTGTTTGGCCTTCATTGATTTTTGAGTAAAATGTGATTTTAGGGGAAAAATAGTTTTATTTGACTTAAGAACATAAAAATAAGAAAATTACCCTTATTATAACATTTAAAATATAATTTTAAGGAGAAAGTAATTTTAGTAGTGAAGTAAAACAAGGCCTTGTCTTTTGTCATTATGCCTCGAGAGATTAAAGACCTTGGATGATCTCTTCATTGTGTACGTCACCCAAGAGTTGGTCAACCAATGGGTTACCCACCAGTTAATCAACACTTATATTCAAGGGAAATTCACTTTAAAATAGGGAAGGATGATAGGTTGATGACACCCATTTGAAAAGTATCCTAAACGATAGCCAAACTAATCTCTTTGAAGATCTTTTTGACATTGTCATGAGCCGTGAGCTGATGTCCGCCTTTTTAGTCGTATTTTTAGGGTGTGTTTTTGTGTCTTTGAGTTTTTTTCTTTAGTTTTGTGTTTTGTTTTGAGTCGTTTGTGTAGGTTTTCGTATTTTTTTGGGATATGGAGTCTACATAAGCTTTGGTGGTGTTTTGTAGGTTTTTAGAAGCTTTTTAGAGCACTTTTGAAGAAAGGAGCAAAACCGATGAAGATAGAACTCAAGAAGGAAGAGAAGATCAAGATAAAGCTCAAGGAACGAAGTTCATAAAGTCATTGAAGATCAAGTTTGAGCTTGGAAAGATATAGAAAAATTCGTTACAAGAACATAGGAAAAAGAATCGAGTCAAACGGATTTGTAACAAAGTCTATACGCAAGTTTTACTCAAGGCTGTTCGAAGTGCTGAACATGGTCGGTAACGACCCATTTTGGGTCGGTGCCGAGCCACCTCGAGAGTAGCGGAAGACCGAGTCGACATATTTAATGGGCTTTTATCCTATTTACTTTTATGTTATTAGATAGATAGAAGAGATATATCTTATTAGAAGATATTATTTCCTTATAGATAGATTTAAGATAGATTAGTTTCTCTATAAATACTCTTGTCTACCCTTTAATTTTCTCTACACAATCAATTGCCTTGGAGGACAAGTAAGAGAGAGAGAGAGAGAGAGAGAGAGAGAGAGAGAGAGAGAGAGAGAGAGAGAGAGAGAGAGAGAGAGAGAGAGGAGGCGTGAGGAGAGGATAGAGAGACGAGATTGTGGTGTTGCTTGGAGGATAAGTTTGTTTGGATTTCAAGTTGTAAGCTTTTTATTTTATTTAATTTAGATGTTTGCAATTATGCTTTGTGAGTAGTCTTCCTCTCTAAGGTTGGGGTTAAACCCAACAATGGTTGTGCATGCTTGTTTATGATCATGTTTTGATTGTTTTTATTGCATGAATCTTTTCTCTTGTTCTTAACTCCTTGAAAAGAAAGTGGATAGGAATTTCTCATTCCTTGTTGAAGGGAAGGCGAAACCTTGAATCAGAATAGTCAAATTAGGGTTTTGAAGCGAAAGCAGATCTATCCTAGTTGAAGTAGAAGAGATTAGATAGTAAGTTTATTGATTTTGCGAAAGTTGATTGATTTACTTGCTTTAGTTAACGAAAGTTAGCGCCTTTATGTGATAAACGCATGATCTATGTGTTTCATTAACGTTTGGCATGCATGATTGTTGTTGTGGGGATACCTTTAACCTTAGAATTCTCTTTCCCTTGATAAAAATCCTTACTTTTTCTCTTGCTTGCGTGAAAAGTAACAGAACTTGATACTGACTATCTCCCTGGACGAACCTGACTTCGCTATACTCAGCGGGGTCTTGATATAAATTTATTTGTTGTCAAGAAACCCTCTCAACAAATTGGCGTCGTTGCCGGGGAGATTTCAATAGTGCCAAGTTTTGTTCTTTGAGCGTTTTTCGGGACTCAGACGAGTCGGTAACGACCCCTCGAAGGTCGGTGCCGACCCAGCTGGGCAACTCGGTTTTTTTGTGTTTTTTTTTCTTGTTGTTTTCTAGGTCACTGTCAGGTCGGCACCGACCACATCCAGGTCGGCACCGACCCTACCTAGGTCGGCACCGACCCTACCCAGGTTGTGACCGACCATCATTTAGGTCGGTACCGACCTTCTCGACAGGTAGTTGCTCTTTTCTTTTTAGTTTTTGTTTTCACGGGATCACTCTAGGCTCGATACCGACCCCCTGGGCCTCGGTACCGACCCTCTCCGAGACCCCATTTTGCTTTTTGATTTTGTTTTTGTTTTTGTTTTTTCTTTCAGTTTATGAAAGCCATGGCCATGACAATTGAAGAGATGCAACAAGAGATAGATGAATTTCGCTTACAGATAGCGGAGATCCAGAGAGAAACGGACACCATAGTCGCGCACAAAGCCCGTCTACAAGAGCAGTTGGATGCTATTTCAAGAAACGAAGTGGCTAGTTGTAGTACTGAGGAGCCTACCGACCAACCATGGGTCGGTACCGACCCCTCTCTGAGTACAGAAATGAGCGACTTCAAGGAGGACGTGCATATCACAGAGCCTACCGACGCCCCATTGTCGGTAACGACCCTTTTCCCGATGAAGAAAGACGATCACATATTTGTTACCAGACTAGACATGCACGACATGGAGCTACTTCCAGATCCAACATGGTCGTTAACGATCCACGTAGCCTCGGTAACGAGCTCCTTTCTGCTCGATCCTGGTGAGTTTTCTTGTTCTTATCTAATCAATTTTGGTCACGATCCCTTCTCCATTTCTTATTCTATATTATATCCTATTGTTAGTCCTGTGAAGGAGCCGAAACCTCCTTGGTTTTCGGTTTATACTAACCCTGTTGTAGGACTTTCGAACATTCTGATTGATGATAGAGGGCCAAATATCTTAGAGAATGTTATTTCGGCTAAGTATGGGGTTCCTTTTGATCCCAACACATTTGGATGGAAACCGCCTTGATTTGCTAAGGTAAGTTTGTCGGGCTAACGACGTTAAAAATAGCGCTTACGGGAGGCAACCCGCTTTTTGTTTTTGCTTTTTAGTTTTTGCTTCCCTAGTTCTTTTTGCTTGCTTTCTTTTGACTTGTTTTTAGATTAGATTAGTGTAGTAGGATAGAAGTTTTCCTAAAGTGACTCAGGTACAAAGTTAAGAAGAGCTAAAAAAATCAAGACAAATCGGTACAAGAGCAAGCAAGGAACGCAAGGGCACAAAACCCAGGAGGTTGGAGACGACCCACAGGAGGTTGGAGACGACCCACCAGAGGGCTGACACTACCAAAATCAGCACGGTGTCGACCCCCACAGAACCGAGAAAATTCAAAACTCCTTCGTGATCAATGGTTTCAAACAACTTCAGTTCTATTTTGTGAGTTCCCTTTTCTTTTTCCACTTTATTTTTATGTTTTAAAACAGTGAGGACACTGTTTGGTTTAAGTATGGGGTATGGGAAAAGGGAACTCAGTTTTGTGTCAATTTTGTGTTTTTGTTTGTGTTTTTAGGATTGATAATATTCCGCTTAGATGTCCTATGATATGGTTTAACTTGCTTGATCATGTAATTCCTTTAGCATGTTTGGATAGCTTTGCCTGAATCATGTAAAATTTGTTTTTATGTGGATATTTAGCATGTGATGAAATTGAGCACATATGATCTTATGTAGAAGTGACTTGAATCCAACAAAAATTGCTACCTTGTGAGATATTTTTGGCCTTATAGGGAGAACATCAAAGAATCCTCTTCTTTTCATGTGTGATTTACTCTCCTTATGCATATTATCTCTTGTCATTGCATGGTTATCTATTACTTGAGACCTATATGAGATATTAGTTCAATTCATGTGAAATCGATTGATAGAGAACATATTTTTCATAAGCCCTATTAATCCATATCCACCCTTACATTATCCTCTTTTTGAATCCAATTTGAGCCTTGAAGCCTTTTATTTTCTAGCTCCACAAAATTATTCCCTAGCCATGGTAAGCTTGACCCTATCCGGGGATTAGGACTTAGTATTGGTTGTTGTGATAATTTTTGTTGAGTGAGATGTATTGGTTCAAGTGTGGGGTAATATGGGTTGGGAAAAGTTAAAAGAAACTATCTTGCAGTTTGTCATGTAAAAGTAGTTTGGTTCCCTGAATGCACTTGCAAAGAAAGAAAAAAAGGAAAAAAAGATTGGTACCAACCTCCCATGAAAAAAAATGAAAAAAAAGGGACGAAAAGAAAAGAATGCAAAAAGCTGAATAGTGAAAGTGTGCATGAGCCAAATTTTCCTTAGTATTTGTAAGCAAGATTAAGTTGGGATAAATGGGTGAGTGAAAATGTAAGTGCATAATGTTTGAGTGAGTTTGATATATGTTCTTTATGAAAAGTTTTTGGTAAAATGTGAGTTTTTAGGAGTCTTTGATTCCCGGATATTATTAGCACCACATAGCCAAAAAATTTCCATGCCTTATTGTTATTACCAAGCCCCATTACAACCCAGCCGAATGGAAGCTTCCATGAAGTTTTACATTGAGCCTAAGTTCTCTTGATGATTTTTATGTGTTTTGACATCTCGGGTGGAGAGTTTGGTGATATAAGTAACAATGACTATGTTAATTTTTGCATATTGGATTGAGATGAGAGTTGTTATTCTAAGCCCAAACACTTGAGAGTTGAGTGAAACACATTACCCTTGTGAGGTTGGATTTGTAGTTGTTTTTGCTTGAGGTTGCTATTATATAGACCTGGGCAAATGCGGACCGGCCCGCCCAGCCCGGCCGCCCGCCCAGGAAAATGGGAGGATATGGACAAAATTGCTAGCCCTAAAGGGCCGTTAAAGCCCGGCCCGGGTACCCGCTAGGCCGGATGTGGACTAGGAGTTCAGCCCTATAGGGCCAATAAGCCCGGCCCGACTCATATATATGTTTTGAAAAATATATATAAATTTTAAATCTATCAACTATTACATTCACAAACCAAGACACATGATACCCAATATTGGAAAAGGCCCAAGTCTAATCAACGGTCTAATTAAAGCTTCCAATTTATATGATTCTCTTTCAAGTTCCTTCCTAACCCTAGCCGCTCTTTTCAAAATCTCAAACCCTCCGTTGCTCTCTTCCTTATTCTTCATTCGACCTCCTGTAATCACACCCCACTAGTGGGTCTTTTATGAACCTATTTCATACTTTTGGTATTGACTTTTTTTTAATGAGAAACAAGTCAAATAACTAATGGTTCTACTATTAACTAATATTAAAACCTACCGGCCACAAAAATATATATGGGTCCCGCGGGCTACCCGGGTCCGCCAAAATGGGCGGACGTGGACAATGCTCCCAGCCCGCAACCATGTATCGGCCCGGATCCGCGTCCGTATAAATGGACAAAATCTTAGGGTCAAGCCCGTCCCATATCCGGCCCGGGTCCGTGTTTGCCCAGGTCTACTATTATATGTGTGATGATGTTAGATTCACTTGTCTATTTCTTATACTTGTGCTATGATGTTGCTTTTTGATGAGGACATTGACTTGATATATGTGTTGATGGTTTTGGTTAATGTCTTGTTTATGCTTGAGGACAAGCAAGTCTAAGTATGGGATATTTTGATGTCCACCTTTTTAGTCGTATTTTTAGGGTGTGTTTTTGTGTCTTTGAGTTTTTTTCTTTAGTTTTGTGTTTTGTTTTGAGTCGTTTGTGTAGGTTTTCGTATTTTCTTGAAATATGGAGTCTACATAAGCTTTGGTGGTGTTTTGTAGGTTTTTAGAAGCTTTTTGGAGCACTTTTGAAGAAAGGAGCAAAACCGATGAAGATAGAACTCAAGAAGGAAGAGAAGATGAAGACAAAGCTCAAGGAACGAAGTTCATAAAGTCATTGAAGATCAAATTTGAGCTTGTAAAGAGATAGAAAAATTCGTTACAAGGACATAGGAAAAAGAATCGAGTCAAACGGTTTTGTAACGAAGTCTCTACGCAAGTTTTACTCAAGGCTGTTCGAAGTGCTAAACATGGTCGGTGACGAGTGACGACCCATTTTGGGTCGGTGCCGAGCCACCCCGAGAGTAGCGGAAGACCGAGTCGGCATATTTAATGGGCTTTTATCCTATTTCCTTTTATGTTATTAGATAGATAGAAGAGATATATCTTATTAGAAGATATTATTTCCTTATAGATAGATTTAAGATAGATTAGTTTCTCTATAAATACTCTTGTCTACCCTTTAATTTTCTCTACACAATCAATTGCCTTGGAGGGCAAGTAAGAGAGAGAGAGAGAGAGAGAGAGAGAGAGAGAGAGAGAGAGAGAGAGGAGGCGTGAGGAGAGGATAGAGAGACGAGATTGTGGTGTTGCTTGGAGGATAAGTTTGTTTGGATTTCAAGTTGTAAGCTTTTTATTTTATTTAATTTAGATGTTTGCAATTATGCTTTGTGAGTAGTCTTCCTCTCTAAGGTTGGGGTTAAACCCAACAATGGTTGTGCATGCTTGTTTATGATCATGTTTTGATTGTTTTTATTGCATGAATCTTTTCTCTTGTTCTTAACTCCTTGAAAAGAAAGTGGATAGGAATTTCTCATTCATTGTTGAAGCGAAGGCGAAACCTTGAATCAGATGCTCTTAGGGTTCTCTACCATTGGAGGTGCTCTAAAGGCCATCAATTTCCATATTCCCTATCCTCCATGGAGGGTTGCACAATGTTCACCATCAAACGACACCAGAGAACCCCCAAACCGGTGGCCTAAGAGAGGTTCAAATTGGAAGAAAGGTGCGAGAAAATCAAAATCATATCGATGCATGAAAAAGCGCATTATGTATTGCATACAAATCTTGTTGAAAATTAGTCTATAGTAGCTAAGTTTGTCACATAGTTCATAAGACCATGTGCAATGGTGCAACTTTTTATTGATACTTAATCATTAAATTAATATTATCTTATTTTTCAACCTCTACTTAAGTACCCATTTTATTTTACCAAAATAATGGAGCAACGCCTATATAAATATTTCAAACTACATGAATTATGTAAGTACAAGATCAAACAAAAAAAATTGACATATATTTTTGAAACGATTTTTCTAACTTATGTCCTTAAACTTCTCAAAATGACAAGATTTTGTAAATTTGCATTTATTTAGGATTATTTAGATTTTGTAAAAGGGTTCATTACTTTTCTAATATGATTTTAGTTCCCTCAAGTATGCTAACTGCTGAGGACATAGGTGGTTAGAAAAACCGATTTTTAAAATGTAAATTTGGCTTGATTTTATATTGGTCATTGATGGTACTTATTTTATCCCACATGGCGTGGCCTAGTGGTAAGAGAGATGTTGGGAGGTCCCATGTTTGATCCTTGTCTCCGCCCCTAAATTTAGGTGAAAAAATCAAGTCGGGGTTTACCTGATTCGTGCGCCTTGCCGACTAGTTCACAAATCCGGGATTTGCCACCAAAGGTAGTTGTGATTTTTACATATTTTTTCATCAAAAATTCATTAGTACCCTTGAGTACTCTTCATTAGTTCCCTTTTTTTTTTTTTTTTTTTTTCACAAGACAGTACTTGAGTTACACCAAACACTTTACACTACCTGCCAGATGCAACCGCAAGCGGCCATGGCCGGCTCCTCAGAATCCCCACCCCAAACTCTGATCGCTGCTGAACACCTCCCTCTTCGTCTCCTCAAATCGGAATCCGTTCCACCCGCCCCAAATCCTTCCGAGTGCGGATCCACCTTTGACTGGTTGCCGGACTTCGCCGGTTACTCATGGATAGCTTATGGAGCATCTTCTCTCGTCGTCATATCTCAATTCTCCTCCTCTTCCTCCTCTCTCTCTGTTCATCAGGAGACCTTAATCAGCCCGATTTTCCGGCAATCCTTCGACCTATGCTCTGGTGAAGTGTCCGCCGTCTCATGGTCTCTGGCGCCGGGGGCTTCGTTGACGGGAGATCTTGCCGCCGCTGCCGGGAATCGAATTTTCCTGTTCGAGTATAATCCAAGTCAAGGTATCTGCTATATTTAAAACTCTTCGGTTGTTTTTTGACAGCTGTTTGAGAAGGATTTTTCTCATCGCAATTCTGATATGTGGTAAAATTATGTGTCGTTTATGTACGGGAGGGGAAAGTTTCAATGTGTTGAATATTTCAAGCCGTGAACAATCATGCTCAAGTTAGACGATACGATATCTTTAGTTTCAATTTCCAACTTTGCTGAAAAAGAAGGGTGCTTGAAACTTAGAACAAATGTGCTCGAATATCTCTTTAATTTATGATTGCAATCAATATCAATGGTGGATTAAGAAAGTGCTTATAATATACAGTGAGTCTAAATTACCAAATAGATGTAATATTAACAGTTAGAAATGATGGTAAGGGTATTAGGGTATAGCGTTGTGGTGACATTGGTAGAAGTGGAAAATGTTGTAAAAAAAGGGTGGAATAGTTGTACTTGTACTTTTGTATTTGAGCTTGTCAATGCATTGTACATCTAATATGATGAAGTAATAATATAATTTTGATGGATCTAACATTGCTATAAAGACGGTTTTGATCTTTCAATCCAGCAACTCACCTTGGTAGTTTAGCTTCTTGTGGAATCACGTGTACCTATTACATACCTTTTGTTCAGAAGGAATGTCTTGCCCTCCTTGTTTAAAATTAGGAGGATCAATATAAGGTTTAATAAGTATTTGCATTCATATTTTAGTTAGTTTATGAAACCTAACTGTGTGTTTTTACAAGCAATAGGCTTTTATGTCAATTATGTTACTAACAAGATAATAAAATATGCATGTATGTTGCACTAAATATACGATGAGAAACATTTGAATCTGGTTTTTTAAAAAAAAAAATAGAGTGCAGAGATTTAGAGTCTCAATCCACAATTTTTTTAGCACAAGTACCAAATTAATTTACTCATATTCAGGTTCTTTTTGTTGGAGCCAGAGCGCTTTACTTATGCAATCTGCCAAAGTGGACACAATCAAATGGACTGGCTCTGGAGATGGGATAGTTGCTGGTGGCACGGATGTGGTCTTGTGGAAAAGAGGCTCAGTATCCTGGGAAATAGCATGGAAATTCGAAATGAAGCAGCTTCAATCATTGGTATCAACTACCTGGCTCATTGAAGGGCTGTCAGCTACTAGCACTTATTACAGTAAACTTCATAACAGGGGGTTGTTTCCAGACTTCAGTGATGAAAGATATTCTGTTAACGTGTTTGACAGTGATGGAAAAACTCCATACTTTGTAGAGCTGTGGCATCCTCAGCCAGTTTTAATGATCCAATGGAGACCTCCAAGAGCAGGTGATCTCATGAAACATGCTGTAAATCAGAGGAGGAACATATTAATCACTAGCTGCTTGGATGGGACTGTGAGATTTTGGGGTGAAACTGGTGATGGTAGGAATCATAAAAACAGCAGAGATGTCAACGATTCAAAGTCTTCAAGGCGGTCTTTCTATGTTGTTGCTTTGATTGAAATCAACCAAACTCTAAATGGAACTTTGGGTTCAGACATATTTGTAAATTGGGCTCTAGAATTAGGAGGTTTAGCTCATACAGGTGAGGGATCTAAATTTTTTTGTGGACAAGAAAGTAAAGAAGATATGGTTGGAAGATGTGAGTGGTTGGTTGCACTTGGTCCTGGTACGATGCTTACTTTTTGGGCTGTACACTGTCTTGATGATATTGCTCCAATGCGATGTCCGAGATTGTCATTATGGAAGAGAGAACAATTACCTGCTCCTGTTGTAAAACATACCTTTGATATCAATCCTATAAAATTGATAGAAAAATCTAATTTTTGTAAAGTCTCTATCTTGCGGGACTGTTTGTCTAGTCCCCCATCAGTATGCTCTATAGTTCATTTACCTAGTAATACTTTGGGCTGCTTGATGTTGTACTCTGGAAAATCAGGTAATAGGGGGGAGCAATCTATAAATAAATCTGAGAAGACCAACTGCTTGTTATTTGATTCTTTGAGGATCCTGAATATTGATGGTCATACTGGTAAAGCTCTGCAGGTTGCTGTGCATCCTTGCCATACCAAAGTTGATCTTGCTGTTTCACTGGATTCAAATGAGTTATTGCTACTTTGGTCACTTTCTCTCAGTTCAAATTTCATCACAGGTCTTCCAAGCCTAAATTCTTCCTGGAAACCTGTAGGAAATGTTTCTCTACAGGATATGGCTACTAAGTCTAAGAGTATAGCTTGGGCGCCTTCATGGTTGGATGGTGAATCAGTTCTTCTCATTGGGCATGCTCAGGGTATAGATTGCTGCCTTGTTAAAACTGGTACTAGTGAAGGTGGGGAACTATTGTTTCATAAACTATGCACTGTTCCTTTCAATGATGGTGCTCATGCGGATGGACCGGACAAGTTGTTTTCAATTCCTTTGCGTCCTACTTGCAAAGAAACTTTTAATTATAATAATTTCATGCTCATAGGAATATGGAACACGGGTTTTCAGGCTCTTTCTTGGAAGATTACCTTGCATTCCTATGACCTAAATGGAAGCTGCTCCAAATGTGATTTGGATGTCACAGATAATCCAGGATGCAGGTGTATATATGAAAGCCATTTTGCTGGTAAACAATATAGCATCATTGTGAATCCTTGCTCAAATTTTCTGCCTGATTGCAATCACAAAAACCATGTTACAAGTTTTGATGTGGTTTGCCCAAGTATAATGATGCGTCCTCTACAGCAACTGCAGGATCTAACAAATGACTCATTTCCAAACTATATCACTTATAATATGGTTACTGGTCATGCTGATGGTACAATAAGATTATGGAGGAGTAAGATTTCAGAAGTCTCTGCTGTAAATGCTCCTTGGGAGCTTGTCGGTATGTTTGTTGCACATCAAGGCGCTGTAACTTCCATATCTGTGGCTGATTTTGGTCAAAAGATCGCTACCAGTTCTTCAATTAGTAGTGCAAATAGCGAACACAGACTCGCTCTTTGGGAGCCTGTAAAACTTGCTGGTGTAGGCTGTTTTTTGTTAGAAGATGAAATAATTTTAAGGGAACAGTCTGCTACTTTCAGATGGTTTCCAGTTGGCAATGGTAAGTTGATTCTTGGGGTCTGCTTTGAGAAGGAGTTGCATGTGTATGCCGAAAGACTTCATAGTGGGTCATCCTTGTTAAACTTGGAAAAACCTTCAGATTCATCCATCTGGTTTTGTGTCTCAATTGCTCGTTCTTCATCTGCTATTTCTGAGTTTTTCTGGGGCCCGTGTGCAACACTTATACTGATTCATGAAAAATTCTTTAGTCTCTATGGCCCATACACAATCTTGATGAATGGAAATAATCTAAGCAAGAGTCAAGCAACTAATCATGACATTTTACGCTTGAATGGTGAAATAGATAAAGGGATTATCTCTTTGATTCATACTGATTCTAGATTTCATGGTTCTGAAGATTTGTTATCGGACGCAGTCGGTAGCAAAATCCAGTTGAGTGAATGCATTCAAACATCAAATGGTCTGTTTGTACAAATAGCTGAAGAAAAGTATGATTTGAGAACTAAGATTGGTTTCTTGTCCATTCTGGAAGTTACTGAAAATTTCTGTGAACCATTACCTTTCTATCACCCTGAGGTACTACTGATGAACATACATTCAGGTACTCTTTCAGTCTGGACCAATGCTTTCTACGCCTGATTTACTGCCTTTTTTTCTGCAACTGATATTTTTGAGCCTCCTATTTGATTGGATATTTGGATGTCATGAGGCTGAACAACGTTGCAAAGCATGTTTATCTTTCTCTCTGTTTATGTTATTAGATGCTATTGCTATCTTTTATTGCTAACAGAAATTGATGATATTGTTTCTCACTGAAAATGGGTCTAAGCAAATGTTATTGTTTTTCTAGAACTGGTGGCCTTATGTTGAGGAATTGGACTATATTGTGTTACACCATTCATTATTTAGCAAATTTTTTCCCGTATCTTCTAGATGGATTCTATATCCCCATACCTATGAAGTCATAATACAAACAATTAAAAAAGACAAGTCTTGTGTTGCATTTACATTCTAGTATAAAGATTCACTTCATAAAAATTACACCTGCATATGTGTCTAGTAATTGATATCGTTCATCCGCATAAAGACAATAAAGATTGATGTATACTCACTTGGGCCCCTCTTTGGGAAAAAAGACATTTCAAGACTTTTTTTTAGCTCTCTTGTATTCACATAGAGATGCTCTAATTGAATTTTTTTTTATTGAACTTTTATGGTTTAATTTTAAGGAGCAATATGATTGTGTGCATATATATTAATACTTTATCGTCTAAAAATTCAGAATGAACTAGTTTCCGAAATTAAGTTTTTGCACAATAAACAAAGATTTGCATAAAAGCAACTGAATACACTCGTAGTATAAAATGTGAACTGAGAGAATACAGTAGCAGGTAAAACAAATGCACTTAATTGAATTAAATAATACCCTGAATCCTTGGTGGCTTTGTCCCAATTCAATGGAATGGGACAACAGTTTCTCATTTCGAATCTGTAAAAATCACAGCTCTTATCAAAGAATTAATGTAAATGACTATAATGGTTGTATTAATATGAAAGACAATATGCAAGGACAATACTGAAGTTAAAAGAATTTCAGGCTTAAGTGAAATAAAAAGATCCTTAATCCTTGATAGTTCTGATGTTTTGAATCCTAAAAGTGAAAGTAAATGTTTATGCCTTATAGATGTAGTTCGTTATCATTATTCATTTTCCATATTTTTAACAGGATGAGTGAGATTGTGGGAACCAAATGAAAGAAGTGAAGTATCCCTCAATTCATTATTTTAAGGATGATTGATGTAGTTTTATAGAAGAGAGGGACTGGCTAAAGGGAGTAGTAAAAAAACTTAGGACTAGATTTATGGTTGGCCTTGATAAAATTGCCTAAAAAATGTTGAGTAGTTATAGCTACTCTTTTTAGAAATATGAGCAAAAGTCCACTGTAGGTCACAATAATGTCTGCAACATTAGCTGGTGGGTGATTAATTTTCTTAGGTGGGCTGTCATAACATATACAAGCCTTTTTTATTTAATATACTTCTACCATTTTGACTAAAAAGAAAGATCAATTTATGTCCATTCTTTAGGATAGATCTAGATGTCTCATTTGTTTGTGCCTTCCCAGTCTTCACCCCCTCTTCAAGTGATATATTGAAAACCTGTTGATTTATGCGTATTTGGAAGTTGGAAGATCAATTGATAAATGTGGTTATAGCTTGAAGGCCAATAATTGGTTATTTAATGGACAACAACTTTCCTTCTAACTTTTCCTCGGTGGCATGGCATCTAAGTCATAATGTCATATACTTCTCTTTTACTAATTAGTAATATTTCCCTGGTCTTAGGCAACTGGAAGCGTGCATGTGCAACCATACATCACGTTGTTGAATCTGTAGCGTCAAGTTCTCGCATTGAGCAGAAATCTGAATCTGCCCATTCTCCAAGTATAATTGCGCAAGTCAAATTATCGAACTATTTTGAAGGACTGCCTAGCACTAGTGGGACTAGTAAAGGATTTCAATGGATTGGGGATGCTAGTTTTGTGACAACATCATCTCATATGGACGGAGGGTTTACTCATGCTTCAAATGATTCATTCTCCTCTGCTTCAAGCTCAGAGTTCAATGATTTTCTTCAAATCTTGGATAAATCACATTATCTGCTAGCTATAACTGAGACGGAGAGAATGCAAACCTTTGCCATTGTCGATCTTCTAAAGGAAATTAGTAATTCGCAATATGCTTCTGTATATGGTGGCCTTGATGATCCAGGAAGAAGGTATGATGTCTTAAAAATTGTCTTTTTACGGACTGGGTTTCATATTATCAAGCATATGATTAATGGCGCTTCTATTTTTCCTTGATGGAACAGTCATTAAAACTGGAGAGAATGGATGATGATATATATACTATAATAAAATTTGAAATTGACTCCTGCTTTGGGTCACTGGTAGGTGACCAATGTTACAATACTTACAAACAGAGAAACAATTTTCCAAAACAAAATAGATGTCTGCTTCTTTGAAAAATTAAAGATAATCAAGACTTAAAAGAAATTAAAAAAGAGAAAATGGAGGTTAGAAAATGAAAGAAGACATATTCAGCCAAGTGCTTAATGGATCTTTTGTGGTGCTATAAAGGTTTATTTAGGCAGATAGGGAAGAAGGGGTGGGGGGTGGAATGGAACAACCAGGTTAATTCTGGTATACTCTTTTCATCTTGGGGAGGAAAAAGAAGTTGCAAAGGGAAGGGCTTGAAGATCACTGCAGGCTTTGATGTCACAGTGTTGAGGGAGAGGAATGCGAGTGTTGATGGTGGTAGTCCAAAGCTTTTGGTGATGAATTTTGTGATCATAAAGTATTTTGGCACACTGATACGGATCTGCACAACTTGTTTTGAACAATGATACGAGAATCATATAAAAAAATTATTAGAAGAATGATATTATTTTTTCTATCAGTTGTAATAGAGCAAATATTAGACTGTGAGTCCAGAGTGCAGAGATAGGTTAATGTAAATGCCTGCAGTGATAGGCCTCAACTCTTATGAAGTCACATGAAAATGATGGATTAATTATATACCCATCATCAACTATTCAATTATCAATTATAGGAGTGGACATCGTATACGTTTGTCAATTTTACCTTTCATGACCATTTGCACAAATATCTTCTGAGCATGAGTTGTATTGGTGAATTACCAACCAAATGGGTTCCTTGGCAAGGAAAATCTTTCATCTCTGAGTAGCATGTTCTGATGGAAAAACAGCGTCTAGCATCTAGATGCAGTTTATTTTCATTTGCAAGATTTGAAAGATCACTTCCACTATGTATTCTACCAAGTTGAGAGTTATGTTTTATTGCCATTGTTATTTCTGAGATTATATTACTGACAATAGGTTTATCTGACGATAAGGTTCTGGTGCTCTGTGAGGCTTCAACAGCTAATTTGCCTACGAAGATTGGGTCGAATGCCATCCACAACTGAGATAAATGTCAACTCTAGGTTAATAGCATGGGCCTTCCATTCTGATTGTCAAGACAATTTGTTTAATGCTGTTCTACCTACTGAACCATCTTGGGGAGAAATGCAGAGTATGGGATTTGGATATTGGTTTACAAATGCTGTACAACTTCGTGCAAAGGTATCCTTAGAATTTTATGTTGACTTCCTTATAGATTTTTCCAATAATATGCACTATATGCATAATGCATCCTAGTGATGTAATGTGATATGCATAGAACTAATGTCTTAAGTCTACAATTTTTGGATTTTAGTTGTATCAAGCAAAAAAACTAAATAGATGTGAAACATATGTGTATATATATATATATATATACACACGAAGTAAATTCTGGTCATAGGTATGCCTATTTTCTGATGCCTTTTGACTTCAAAGATAATAATGGATGAAATACGTGAGTTGCATCCATAATTTAAAATGGTTCTCTTTCCAAAAATATTTAAAATGGATAGAGATTGTGATGAAGTTCTCTTATAGATCACACTAACTTCTAAATTAACATCTGGCTAATGAATTTGCAACTTATTGATGAAACTTTTATACCCTTTTGATGTCTTTCGTAAGCGATTTTTTGAAACCTAGAAAGAGCTTGTCATTCTACTGTAAAGAAATTTGTAATGGATAGAGATTGTGATGAAATTTTCTCTTTTAGCTATGACTAACTTCCAATTTGACATATTGCTTATGAATTTGCCACTAATTGAATGAAAAATAATGAATGACTTTTATCGGAGTAATTGTTGTGGTATTATGACTTTTGGGATGGAATTCACTTGCTGGATGCAACAAGCTGCTGAACTTCATTACAAGGGTTTAGCACAATTTTTTTCCCCTCTTCTTCTGACTAAAATTCCTTGTAGATGGAGAAGCTTGCTAGATCTCAATATCTAAAAACTAAAGATCCGAAGGCCTGTGCACTCCTATATATAGCATTGAATAGACTTCAAGTTTTGGCTGGCCTCTTCAAGATCAGTAAGGATGAGAAAGATAAGGCCATGGTTGGATTCCTGTCACGCAATTTTCAGGTGAACCCTGAATCTTGGAGCTGCATAAATATTTTCCTAAATTTGAACAGAGGCAAGGAAGCTCTTTGCCTTTCCAGTAATGGCTGGAGCAGAACTTAGCCGATTTTGAAGTCAAAATGGATATAATTTCTCTTTATAATCTGCAGGAGGAGAAACATAAGGCTGCTGCTTTGAAAAATGCCTATGTTTTAATGGGAAAGCACCAGCTTGAGCTGGCAATTGCATTCTTCCTTCTTGGAGGCGATACTATGTCTGCTGTCAATGTTTGTGCTAAAACTCTCGGGGATGAGCAACTTGCACTTGTTATTTGTCGGCTTATTGAAGGTCAAGGTGGAACACTGGAACAGCATCTGATCTTAAAGTTTATACTTCCATCTGCCATTGAGAAGGGAGACTACTGGCTTTCAAGTGTCTTGGAGGTATATACATATTGAACTACTTGATTCAGACTATATGTCAATCTTGGTTTCTTTACTTCTGCCGACCAGATACCTAATTGCTCATCTGTTCCCTTTGAGCTCACGTTCTCACGTTGAATTTCTATGTGCAGTGGTCATTGGGGAATTATTGTCAAGCTGTACTCAGTGTCCTTGGGTTTGAAAAAAATGTTTCTATTGGTGGGACATCAAATACATTTAAGCGCATTGCCCTTTTGGACCCAAGCATTGGTCAGTTTTGCCAGAAAATGGTGGCAAAGAATAGTTTAAGGAATGCTGTTGGAGAGAAAAATGTTACAATTTTATCACAGTGGGCTACTGTAGTGGCTACTGTTGCCTTGAACAAGTGTGGTCAACCTGTAAGTCTGGATCAAGTAGTTTATGCATGCCATTTTTTCCTCATTCTTCTATAGAATCTAACTAGTATTTCAATTGAAACTGTTAGCTTGAAGCATTGGAGTGCCTCTCATCTTCTTCTAGCAATCCTGCAATCATGACTCAGGGAACTTATGGGGAAAGTTCCGACATTCTGCCAAGAACTCTGAGGCCTACATCCAATTCTTCCAATTGGGTATCAGATCAGGTAGTCTTACATTTGGAATCCCTTGTCAAATCAGATCTTGCAATGCAATACATCTCAAAACTACTATGGAAACATTCAAGTTGGTCAAACATGAAAGGTGCATCAAATGAAGGAATCACTTCGTCTCAGAAGTCTGAGGTACATCATTACAGGAATGCACTGGAAGAGCTCCAACCAAAACTAACTTCTACTCTAGCATATATGGAGCAGAAGTTTGCTTTAATTCCTATCCAATTGCTTGGCAAGGTACGTTTATTGATGTGATGCAAGTGATTCCATGCTTCTTAACAAGTTTTATTAGGATTGATACTTTTGCTTCTTGCACCACAGATATTTTATTCATTGAGCAATCATGGGTTGGTGCTAGTTGGATATCACATACTAAATGGTCTTTGCTCCCAAGACTATCTGCACTCATCAGATCATTGTACCAGCTTTCAGATATCCCTTAGCCTACTCAAGGAACTGCATGGTGCTACTAGAGATTCGGCCCAATTCCTTACACAGTTTATTACTGCTTGCAGTGTGGCTAGCTCTCAGTCCAACATTGTGAAATGCATGAGTGAATCACCGATGAGACAAAGTTGGGGTCAGT
This sequence comes from Fallopia convolvulus, assembly GCA_964016875.1. NCBI lineage: Eukaryota > Viridiplantae > Streptophyta > Magnoliopsida > Caryophyllales > Polygonaceae > Fallopia > Fallopia convolvulus. Next base: position 49,310,410 of record OZ024732.1, on the reverse strand, counting down.
TTGTTGGTTTATGGTTTTACATGCAAGGTCTTAGCTTGTCACTTGGTCGCGTCAAAGCTTCTCTTAGTGTCATTGGAAATGCCAATGCTGAGGAACTCACAAGTCTTGCCTTCTGTATTCTTGATTTATGTCAATATTGTGTGTGCTTGGCCTTTTCAATTCAGCAGCGTGATAGCCAAGCTCTTGCTCTATTGTTGCAACCTATGATGATGTCACAAACCGATGAATTTTTTTCTCAGTTTGACATGGCTAGTGTTAAGGAAATCCTCATGCAGGTATCCAAGCACATGGATCTGCAAATTCTAACTAGTAGATGTGAGGACCTTCGAGGTTCCAAATTGTTGTTCTATGGGTCAAGTAGGAATACTACTTCTGATATCACAGGAGATGCATGGGAAGCTGCTGGGGCATGTGTTTGGCAGCAAGTGTCATATTTCATGATGGATGTATTGAATCATTTATGCCAGAAATTAGGACTGCCAATTAATTCACATGGCCATGCGGATAACAAGTCTCTTTTGTCATCTTATTCATTTCATCAGCTAAATGACAGTAGCATAGTAGAACATATCCAACAAGTGTGCTTAACTTTGGCAGAGTCAATAAGGAACATTGTCACTCTTAATTGTGTGTATTTTACGACGCAACTTGCATTTCTCCTGTGGAAGAAAGTTGAGGCTGGAATACCTCTACCAACTCAGTTGTGTTTGGAGGATTCTAGCCAATCTCAAATTATCGATTCTCACATGCAAAAAAATAAAAGTGTGCCTGTTCTGGGGATTGAGAACAGTGAAGTTTCATCATCACGTGCTGAACTATTTTTTAAAGGGTGTGCTGAACCTGCAGTGGTATTTGAATTACTTGCTAAATCAGGAATTGATTTGTCACACCTCACTCAGCATAAGCCTTTTCGTGGATGGAGAAACTTACATGTGGGTGCTTGTCAGACGGAGGAACTTGATACATCACAAATCAGTCAGGAAGTTGTCCAGAGTTTTGCTTCTGGTGGCAATGAGATAAAGTCAGATTCTGTTAGCCAATCTCAAATTGGGCAGACTATTGAGGATTTGGATACTAGAGTGGGAGCTACTGCATTTAATCCTATTCCTTTCAAAACTCCTATAGAAATTTACAGGAAAAATGGGGAGCTGCTAGAGGTATTTTGTTTTCTTACTTGGTTCTATAACCCATCTTCTTTCTCATCATTTCCTTTTGAGATCTTATCCAATTTGTTGTGCCTCTCTCTTTTACACATGCACCCCCTCTACTTTTGCCTTTAGGATCAGCTACAATTGTTAGCACGCTATAATTATATAATTTCTTATCATCAGTTGGTATTGTTAATATTTCACTACTATCTAGAGGCTTGCATTGAGATACTGAGTCTACTGATTTATTTTCTTGACAGGCATTATGCTTTAACTCCATTGATCAACGGAAGGCTGCCCTTGCCATTGACAGAAAGGTAATTGAATTGATTTTTGCCTTTAATCTAAGATTGCAAGGGCCTGGTGATAGAATTTCATCATGTTGTGTCAAAGCCTGGTACAGCTTCCTGCTAGTTACTGGTGTATTGTGGAGCTGTAATAAATATGCTGTTTCTAAAACTTTGATTCTGAGGATTGATATAACCTCACTTACGCAGGGCATCATTTTCTTCAACTGGGATGATGGGCTACCTTTATGTGATCAATCAGAGTATGTCTGGTCCGAAGCTGATTGGCCACGGAATGGGTGGGCTGGCACTGAGTCTGCTCCTGTTCCTACCTATGTTTCTCAAGGTGTTGGTCTTGGAAGCAAAAAGGGAGCACATCTTGGATTAGGTGGAGCTACTGTTGGAGTAGGATCTGTAACAAAGCCGAGAAGTGACTTGACAGGTGGTGGAGCATTTGGAATTCCGGGCTATGCTGGAATTGGTGCATCTGGACTGGGTTGGGAAATTCAGGAGGATTTTGAGAAGTTAATTGATCCACCAGCTACAGTGGAAAACGTGAGCACTCGGGCTTTATTTGCTCATCCTTCCAGGGATTTCTTCCTGGCTGGATCTAGGAATACACATATTTACTTATGGAAGGTACATATCAGGCCCTGCAATCTTTCTTTGCCGTTGAACTATTTTGGTTGTTCTAGTAACACACTAGATTTTTCACACGATTCTTTGGATGATATTACTTGTTATGGCCTTGCTATTAGTTACCGTATTTTTCACATGAGTCGTCATATGTTGGCGAAGGTGGAGTACTAGGAATCTAGGATGGATAACACGATCCTGCATGATATTAAGTAAATCAACTTAGAGTAATGCAAATTGGATCTTGACTTCCTTTAGATGGAACACAATAGCTAGGTCGAAGGCCATTACTCTTTTTCTTTTCCTAGAGTAGGGCATTACTCTAGACGTCCCAACAGATTCCACATGTGATTATTAGCACATTCTTTTCCTAGAGTAGGGCATTTCCTTAATGCAATCTATTTTCCTCCCTTTTCCCCCTTAAATATTAGCACATGCTTACAGATTTTCTCGAATCAAAACATAAGAGGATGTCATTTTTGTTACTTTTTAAAATTAATAGCACCAATTGCTCACCACTTGTTGGGTTACCTCAATTGCCTGCTTGTTAATGGACAGAAGATTGTGTGGTTATTTTTTTTAAAATTTTCAATTATGCAGTTTGGTGAAGATAAAGCAACTGCAACATATGGAGTACTCCCTGCAGTCAATGTGCCTCCTCCCTATGCTCTGGCATCTGTTACATCTTTGCAATTTGACCGTTGTGGACAGAGATTTGCTAATGCTGCATCAGATGGAACTGTATGCACATGGCAACTGGATGTGGGAGGGAGGAGCAATGTCAGGCCAACAGAATCATCTATCTGCTTTAGCGGTCATGCTTCGTATGTATTATAATCTGTCTTTCTCCTGAGAAATTTGTGTTTTCCTGCTAATGTCCTAATGATAGTATCTAATATTTGTTTTATGTAGATTGGTTTCTGTGTACTGTCACTTAATTTGATATTGTATACAAGCAAAATATTGTCACATTTTTTAGAATTACTTGGTTTCATCAGCTGTTTTTCTCATATAATAAAGCAGAGAGCTATATTGACACATACTCTGCATATAATAAAGCAGTTTTTTAATATTTCATTGGTTGTATAAGGTGTTGCTGTCATGACTAGGAACCTTCTAGAGCTATGATGTTCCAATTTTTTGCTTCTGTTATTTTGTGCCTTTCTTTCTGTGCTGTCATGACTAGGAACCTTCTAGAGCTATGCTCTCTGTCACTTCCAACATTTGTTCTGGTGTGATGTTCTTGTTTTGCCTCTTATCTGTGCTAAAGATTACAACTAGATTGTGATCCTTTCTAATTAGTTCTCCTTTTTCTGTCTTTTTCTTGGGGGGAAAAATGTACTGCAGGGACATCTCTTACGTTTCCACTAGTGGATCAATTATTGCAGTGGCTGGATATAGCTCTAATGGGATTAACGTGGTTGTATGGGACACACTGGCTCCTCCAGCAACATCCCGTGCTTCTGTTATGTGCCATGAAGGTATTCTTTTATAGAAAACACTAAAACCAAGCTTGATTGAAGTTTTCACAACGTCCTACGTATGACATCATACTTACCATCAAATAGGTCTGCATTATTCATACGGGTTTCTTCTCAATTTTCAAAAAAAAAAATGCTGGGTAATTTTAAAGTAGTTTGAAACATTGTTATTTGTATGTATTGCCCTATAAATTTATACTGTATGTATAATCTTTCATTCGACCCTTCTTTGTCAAGAAGCAAAGCTTCATTAACTAGAAAATGCGTTTCTCAAGTTGCCCATATCAAATCAGTGTATTTGTTATACCAACCTGATGATAGGGGTCATCACAATCATGTGTAATAGTAGATAGATGATGCTTAAACTAATTAGTCGTTTATCCATGCTGATGTGATCATTTATCCCTTGTCTAGGTGGAGCAAGTTCCATAGCTGTATTCGATAATGATGTTGGGAGTGGTTCCATCTCTCCTCTTATTGTTACTGGCGGAAAAGGGGGCGATGTTGGACTTCATGACTTCCGTTACATAGCTACGGGAAAGACTAAACGCCATAGATATCCTAACGTTGTTGAACAGATGTCGGGTACTGAATCAAGGCCGTACTCCAACATGGGAGATCATAATCGAAATGGGATGCTTTGGTATATACCAAATGCTCACTCAGGTAAATTTGCTACACTTCAAACTCAAGTGATCATAGCGCTTTAAAAAACTACAAAATGTATTAACTATTATGTTGCATTTTTATTGTCTTGTTTTTTTCAAGGGAGCATTGCCAAGATATCTACCATACCAAATACCAGTTTGTTTTTGACTGGAAGTAAAGATGGAGATGTAAAACTTTGGGACGCCAAGAAGGCTAAGATGATTTTTCATTGGCCAAAATTACATGAAAGACATACGTTCCTTCAACGCAGCTCCTCAGGCTTTGGAAGCGTGACACGTGTATGCTACTCGTCTTGTGAAGTAGTCAATATATGGATTGACCTTGTGCATGTTTTTAGCTGACCAAATCATCATCTTTCTTTTTGCAGGTTGCTTTGACTGATATCCAAGTGGTGTCCAATGGGTTTGTATCATGTGGAGGCGACGGTTTAGTAAAGTTCACCCAGCTTGGGGATTTTGCGTTAGGTTCATAAAATTATTGAACTTATTTTTCGTCAGAATTTGTAGTGATCTCCTTTCCCCAGCCAGCACAAGACTAGCTAGGAAATCTATGGCGAGGATGGAGTCATTAGGGAGTCTTTCTGCTATATTGCAACCATGGCATATCCTCAATATTCAATTTCATTGATGATGAGTTATGTGGTTGATCGTATGCAACATTTGTGTTCATATATATGTTTGGTTGAGTTCATGTGTTGAGAGATTGGGTGTGGAAATTGCCAGGCTGCCTTTGCTCGTCTATTGAATCCGTTGGGAGGAATATTCCGGTGTTATAAATAATTCTCTAAAATCTGTGAAACTCGTGGGAATGTACCTAGAATGTCGCTGTATACAGTACATGGGATTGATTGAAAATGGATTTATTAAGTTGACGAAAGGCAAAATAAATATGCAGGAACACTATTTATCCTTTTATTATTTAATAAAACTTTCCATTAGAAGTTCGGATAGTGGTATACTAGCGTAGTTCCCCGCGCCTTGCGCGGATTTTTTTAAAAATTTTTAATTAGTTTTTATATGAAAATAATCATTTTACGTACACATTCATCTTCCACAAACACATATGTAGTATTATACACAACTTCTTATTGTTTAGGAATAAAATATTTCGATAAAATATCTCAAAAAAATAAAAATATTTTCATAAAATTATAGCAAAAGATTTTTTAATTTGAACCAAATCTTCATTTTTTATAAAAATACATTTGCTAAAAAAAATCTTTAAAATATGGAAGCAAAAGATTTATAGTTTGAACCAAATCTTCATTTTTATAAAAATACCTTTGCTAAAAAATCATTAAAATATGGAAGCAAAATATTTATTTGTAAAATAAGGTAACTAAATAATCTATCTTAGTTAATTAAATATATATATATATATATATATTAACGACTAATCTACAAATTACAATAAAAAAGAGTAAATAAATTACAATGATAAAACAAATTAAAGTATAAATATCGTTCATGGAAATTTGAACCAATTCTTATTTTCTTAAATAGTTTGAACAAATTATTTTAAAATAGAATCTTGATATAAATATCTCCATTGATAAAAATATTTCCATAAAAAATAGAAAAAGATTTTGTAAATTTGAACAAAATCTTCATTTTTTAAAAAAAATACCCTTACTAAAAAAACTCTTATACCCCAAATATTCAATTTTAAAGAAAGTTCATAATATCTATGATTATAAGTAATACTTTTGGAAAGTCTACGGAGCACAATTTTGCTATTAAGAAAGAAAAAGGTAGAATATTTTATAAATTAAGGTAATTTTGAGTTAACATAAGCAAATTTAAGTTGATTGTAGGCTATGGTGAATTAATTTAAAAATCAAACTCATATACTATGAAATCCTCTACTATTATACGTGTTTTTTAAATGGAATCAAATTTGAAGTTTGAAAATTCATTTAAAATTTAATAGTAAAATTACACTAAAATCTATATTGATAGAAGTATGGGAGATGGGGGTGAAAGTGAGGAATATGGCGAATGTTAGTGTGGAGGAGAAGATGAGTGGCTATGGCAGATTGGCAGATGGGTTGAAGTGAGGGACCAAGATGAAAATATAACTATAGTGAAGGAGATTAAAACCTTATTCAATGGAGGAAGTAGTGTATACAATAGAGAAGGCATGTGGTAAATGAGATTGAAAATTTATTTTCTAAAAAAAAGATTGAAAATTTATTTACGAAAAATAATAACAAATTAATAGCGGGATAGAATGACATGGTAATATGAGGTGTAATTGTGTAAATGATAATATGTGACATGGAAAAAGTGGACACTTGACATGGAAAAATTATAATGATGTGTAAATTATAAAAATTTGACATGTGACAAAATTCATCTTGGAACGACATGTGTACAAAGCTGACGTAACACAATGTGAAGGCTTCAAACCTTATTGCTTATATACAGAGTACATTATTTTGATAATTTCTTACTATTGAATTAATTTATAAAATTATAATAATAATAATTTGGTTTTATTTTTATTTTTATTTTTATTTTTCTCTAAATGAAATCAATAGTAAATTGTGTAGATATATGACACTGATAAAAAATACAGAATATTTACCTTAGTTACAAATATCATCAATTAATGTTCAGTGGAATAAATATTAACTATTCATTATTTTTTAAAAAATATTTGATTAACCCTTCAAAAAAACAATTCGAGCAAATAAAATATAAAATTTGGTTATATATATAGTAGATTCCAAATAAATAACACGTGTCTCTTTTTGGCAAAAGAAAAGCGAATGTTCTCTAGCGTAATCTCGATCGTTCTAGTGAAGTTTCGAACATTCCTTACACTAGATTATAACCTCACTCCTCCTGACCCCAGCTACCTTACCTCTTTCGATTCTGCTCCAATTCAAGGTAATCTTTCTCCTTGGATCACATTTTTATTATAATTTTCTCCATTTACGGTTTAGCTGAATTATCTAGTAGCTAGGTAGTGTTTCTATGATGCTTTCCTCGATCTTCATCGTTGGATGGATTTAACGACGTCGGTACTTAATTGGTGCTTCTTCCATCTCAACGTTTATTGATTATAGTCGAACTTGTTGGATTTTGATTATGTATGTGCTGGTATAAATTTTAGTTTTTCTGGGATTTTGCCTTGTATTTGATCCGAGTTCACGAAGCTTATGTGTAGGCTACTAATTCAATTGTAGCAGTAAGTATCTTGTTTGCAGAGTAGAGGGAAATAAAGATGGCAGCGGAGCCACCATTCGTGTCGAGGGAGAGGCTTATCCAGAAGCAGAAGTATTTCCAAAGTGTCCCAAAACATACATATCTCAAAGGACCCTATGATAAGATCACTTCTGTTGCCATTCCCCTTGCTTTGGCTATCTCTTCAACATACTTGATTGTAAGCATCATATTTTTGTTAATCTCTTTCTCAATTTTTACATTTTTAGTTTATTTACTTCAACTTCTTACTTTACTTGCTACGTCTTCTTGTCTTTTACAGGCTAAGGGGATCTATAATATGTCCCATGGCATTGGGAAGAAAGATTGAAGATATGTAGAGATGGGAATGTACACAAACAGTTAACTTCTTTCTTGCTATATGTGTATGTGTGTGTAAGATGATTTGGTGGTTGGTCTGTCTTGTATCTACAAGACAAGAATGCAAACGCTTGTACTCTGCATCTGAATTATATTCACTCACACACTCTTGTTCAATTCAACATCTTTTTGACCAAAAGAATTAAAACTTTGATTGTATGGGATAATATTTGTAAACTGAAGTCACACATAGGACTAGGTGTCAAGAAAATGGAATATATACATGAACAAAGCGTTAAAAATGAAACTCTTATGACAAATCAAAAACCTTTGATTGCATGGGATAAGATTTGTAAAAGTCGCACAGAGAACTAGGTCTCAAGAAAATGAAACATATGAACAAGAAACATCCTTTCTGAGCTGGATAACATTTGGGTCCATGTTATAAAAAAAAGGGTATTTTCAAAATGGAAACTTCTTCTCAAATAAACTTAAGTCAAACACTTTGTGGCAATGGAAACGGTTAATTCATTTAAGAAAAAGAATTTGAAAAAAAATTTGAAAAAGGACTAATATTACAAGTTGGTAATGGACTAACAATTAATTTCTAGGAAGTTAGTTGGGTAATGAGGTAACCATTGATAAACCATGCACTACACCCATCTTACCCTTACAAATCAACCAATTTGGTGGAGTTCATCACAAATGATAAAAGATGGAATACCCAAGAACTATACAAAGTAGTATCAGCTAACGTTGTGGAAATTATAAAAGCAGTCGCAATCCTTATAATAATCTACTATATATATAAAAGTAATAAGGTTTGGAACCTTCTTATTGCGCCACCTAGGATTTCGCCACATGTCGATCTTACGTTAAGCCACCTCATTTTTTAACACATGTCAATTTTTTTATAATTTACACATCATCATAAATATTCCACGTCATATCTTACATGTCAAATTTTTTTCCATGTCACTCCTATGTCATTTACACATCATATTACCACAAAATCTACAAATCTCTATCAATTATTCAATTTTATCTAATTAGTTTCAAATAACTCATTCAACATACTCTACTAATGGTCTTCTTCTCAAATTAAACGTCTCGAGCCGTTCTCAAGGTTCTCCACCTATTGAAGGTGGTTGTAGGCAGAGTCCAGGAAATCATAAGAATATGTCCTCCATTGTAGAAGCATCTCCACCTATTGAAGGTGCTCTTTACCGGTCGATTTGTCGCTACTCCTCCATCTCCCTCCCGATCAATCTATCGTTGCTCTTCACCGATCGATTTGCATGTGTCGTCGAGATTGGGCCACCGCAATGCCGATGAGGTCACCATCAATCCCTTCAATAAGATTTTTCTCTTCTCGATTTGAAATTAGTTCAAGATATTTTCAATTTTAGTTTCTATACTAATGGCTAATTGGAATCATCTCTGTTTTTTTCCGATTTTACTTTGATATGCGTATTAAAAATTTCCATGTAATCCTTTATATTTGGATTTAAAAAAATATGTTTTTTTTGGAAGTTAAGATACAAATTGAACTATTTCTATACATTTTCAAATTAATTCGGTTTAATTAACTTATATAAGTTGCAGAACCAAACAATCATACTTACAATTTTTCAAATCAACCAAATCTATATCTAAATAATTTTATTTCTTTATTCGTTCCAATATTTTTTGGCAAGTTCCACGTTTGTTTTGGAAATTAACTCACTTATGATTGTTTTGGAAACTTAGATATAAATCATGATATTTCTATATATTTTTAAATTTGTTTAACTCGATACATTCAAATTCTAACCATGTAATCTTTTTAAATTTTGTGTACTATATATATATATATATATATATATATATATATATATATATGCCTATATCAAATCTTTTGAACGAAAGCTTCTTTCCAACAAACAATTGGATTCATTCTTATCTAGAAAATTTACGTAAAAAATTACGATCTGTTAAGATTTTAAATTTAAATATTGATAAAAATATAATATTAAATCTTTAGTGATCGCCTAAATTTGAATGACTTATTAAATAAAAAGGTATTTTTTATTCGCCGCCCCCGGGGCAATATATAAGATCCTTAAAATAGTAATATATCAATACCTTTTATAACAAATTAATTGTTATTCTTATTTTTGTCAAATCCTAAATCACCAAATCTAATCATATCTTTCACTCCGATCCTTAAATAATTTTGTTTTAAATAAATCAACCAATAAATAATTTTTTTTCAATTATTTAGGAAAGTATTTGATTGTACATATCTCCAGATTTTTGTATCTTTCTCTTTTTATTGTTTTATATGTTTATTTATAAGACTTTGTTATTCAATACAAAGGATGCACAGTGTAACATTGCCTTCATGCATAACCCATTTTGGGAATAAATTATTTAATTTAAATTTATTAAATGTATCGGAAAAAGTTTTGTACAATTCCAGAAGCCAACGAATTGATCGAACTTAATAATGATAATAGTAGGGCAAAAATTATTCTAACGTTGGATCAAAGCAAAAATTTAATACAAATGTGTTATAGAGGTAGTCATTGTTTTTGTTTTTGGATCTTAAAAATAACAATATAGAACCTGTATACTGGGAACTAAATGAGAAAACTTAAAAAAAAAGTCGATAAATTTTAAACAATAACAAATTGATTTAAGTAGTTATTAGTTTTTTAATAGATTAGTTGTTAAGTAGAAGATATGCTAAAGATTTTAAAATTTTAATTTTGATAAAAGTTATAAATTACTTTCTATATCAAGGATTTTATTCATCGCCCGGGCGATGAATAGCAAAACCCAAATAAAAATGTCAACTAATTTTCAGAATTAATAAAATAACATTTTGATTTTATTGATATTTGATTATAAAATATTTTTTATTTTTATTTACTCAAATTGTTTCCTTGATGGGTTAATAAAAATTTTACAAATAATTCATGGATAAATAATTTTTTTCTATTGAAGATTAATTGATGAATATATGTATCAACTTAAAAAGATATTTTTATTGAAGAATAATCGCATAAAAAAACTATTTTTATACCTCTTTATCTTGATTTTTTCAACTAAATTTTATTTTGATCAAGAGTTTTATTAGTACAATTTCAAAAGATATTGCCAACAGATATTATGAAGTTTAAAAATAAAGATTTGGAAGGATACTTAGGTTATGAACTTTCCAAAAAAAATAAATTTGGAAGGATATTTTATACTTATATTATACGAAGTATTATGATTGATTTACCCTTTTTATTTTATTGTAATTTACATTTATATATAATCATTAGTTGATATTTGATCAATCAAGGAAAAAAGTGTAGTCTTTATTATTTAAAGAAATTACATAGTATCAATTAACAAAAAAAAAAGTTATCTGGATTTTTCTTGACCTCTTAACTACTTTTACTTGATTGTTTGCATGTATTGTTTCTTATATAATATAGAGTATCTATTAGTATTAATAAAGGAGAAATAAAATAAAAAGGAAAAAGAAAAAAGAGAATATGTGTGAGAGAGAATTAAGGGAAAAATCCCATATTATTATGGATAGGTTAAGTTCATAAGATTTACCGGGGTAAAATAAAAATAATTTAAACATTAACTATTTCTTAGAAAAATGTAATGCCCATCATTTATTATATTTATCTAATTACACATCTACTATATATTAAAGCAATAAGATAAAGATTATCTATTCCTTAAATATTTCTTAAATATGTTATTTATAATTTTTGATAAACACGTCGGATACAAACTTTTTGATTATTTATATATTCCTTAAAGATTATCCATTTCTAACATTTTAGTTCCTATTATTTTAATTTTTGTTATAAAATAGATAGCTTCAATAGTATAATTTTTAATTAAGAATATATAAAAGATTTTGGTGAAGATAATACCGAATTAAACGATAAAAGATAATACTAAACTAAAATCGCGGATTTCCAAACTACAAAATCGTGTATTAAATAAAAAAATCTAAAACAAAAAATATATAAAAATAATATACCAAAATGGAGAACATATTACCAAACTAAAATATAGAAAATAAATTTTTTATAATATCTTATAAATAATGGAGATTCTTGGTTAATATTTAAACAAACTATAATAATCCAGTATGATATTGACAAATAATTTTATTTTAAATGAAAGATGATATATAAGTTATAATTTTTTTTTAATTTATAAAATCGTTAATTACCACATATCACGGGTAAGAAATAAGGACACCACATTAAGTCGCCTCATTTTCGCCATGTGTCGTTGTCATGTTAACTCACCTCATTTTTTGTCACATGTATCAGGTAAGAAATAAGGTCACCACATTAAGTCATCTCATTTCAAATATTGGACATTGTGTTAATTATAAAATAGATAAAAAAATAATTCTTTAATTAATTAAAATTTCTGTTCAAATATTTTATCAAATTTTGTTAAATGTTGGTTGATCATCATATTCAATTTGTAGGTCATGCTTAATTCATTTTTGATATTTAATATTAGTATATTATATGTATAAGGATATTCTATTGTGTATATTTAGTGTCTTAATACGATTATGCATTGAATCAATATGCAAAACGATACATTTATGATATAAAATTCAAGTGAAACTTTAACAAGATTCGCGCATGGCGCGGGTACATACACTAGTATATATGATTACAATAATTACTTCTAGATTACTGATTTTCGACCTCGTCTGCAATGTAATTAATCACTCAAGTATAGTCTTCATTATATTGAAGATTTTAGGCGAAGTGGAAAAGTTTATAGTTGCTATAAATATGTACGTATTTTGTAGTATTCAAAATGTTCTAATTCAAATAGCTATTTGTTGATAGTCAATTAGCAGTTGATCTACCATGATGAATGTCGTGGTCTTGTAGCACACAAATCCCATTTCCTTGGAGTAGGAGGTAAGTTGATGCCTCACGAGTTTCAGTAGACAGAGATGAAAAAAAATTAGTTAACTAGCTACTAACTTAATTTCTTACACCTTATAATTTGTCTAAATATTTATTGATTATTTTAAAATTATTGTTTCTCTATTAATCATCTTAATTTTAAAAATCTACCAAGTTTTTTTTTTATATAGAAAATCTGCCTACTTGAAAATGAAACAAAAAATTGCATTACAAAAAATATGATATGTTCTATTCTTACCTGCTTGGGTGGGTTGCTTCTTACCACAATGTAAGTAAAACTATCCTATTACACATCCTCACACCAAGCTTGTTGATACCTACTAAACAGGCATAATTTTATTAAAGGTCATTATTTATTTTGCTTAAAACAACAATCATATATACACACACTCTCTCTCTTTCCTTACTTCACCTCAACCTTCTCTCGTTTTAAAGTATGGATTTTTTACTTTTATCCACACTCTTTTTATGTGCACTCCTTTTTGCAAAAATCATGCCATTGTGGGTGGCTAATCGGAGAGCTCAAGAGAAACTAAAGAGGCTTCCTCCTGGACCACCAAGGTGGCCCATCATCGGGAACCTCTTCCAACTAGGTCCACTTCCTCATCGCGACCTAGCCTCATTTTGTGACAAATATGGGCCTCTAGTCTACCTTCGGCTAGGCAACGTGGACGCCATTACCACCAACCATCCTGACATCATCCGTGAGATCCTCCTACGCCAGGATGATGTCTTCGCATCTCGTCCGCGTACCTTAGCTGCCGTCCACCTGGCATATAACTGTGGTGACGTGGCATTGGCCCCAATGGGCCCCAAGTGGAAAAGGATGAGGAGGATTTGCATGGAGCATCTCCTCACAACAAAGAGGCTAGAGTCTTTCTCAAAGAGTCGGGCCGATGAGGCCCAACACTTAGTCCAAGAGGTATGGGCCAAGGCCCAAAATGGAAGGCCCATTAACATGAGGGAAGTGTTGGGTGGATTTTCAATGAATAATGTGACTAGAATGTTGTTGGGAAAGCAATACTTTGGGATAACGGATGGCCCACAAGAGGCCATGGAGTTCATGCACATAACTCATGAGTTGTTTTGGTTGTTGGGGTTGATTTACTTGGGAGATTACTTGCCATTTTGGAGGTGGTGGGACCCATATGGATGCGAGAAGAAGATGAGGGATGTGGAGAAAAGGGTGGATGACTTCCACACCAAGATCATTGAGGAGCATAGAAGAGCAAACGCAAAGGATGGCTTTAAAGACTGTGGGGAGATGGATTTTGTTGATGTATTGTTGTCTTTGCGTGGCGAAGATGGGAAACCCCAATTGAATGACGTTGAAATCAAAGCCCTAGTTCAGGTTTTTATTTCCATATCTTTATCGATCATATTATTATATATTTGATAAATAGAGTTATTAATAAATTTGAGTCATTCTAAGTTACTTTGCTTTTTAGTCAAGTACAAATACATTGATTCATTTAGAGTCAAGATTATAATAGTTTTAAAAAGTTAGCAATTGGCTTGGAAAACTTTAGATCTTTTTGAATTACATGCATTAAGTCGTTTAGAGTCCTTATTATTAAATGTTAAGTATAGCGAATTAGAGGTTCATATTTTCAATTTTTTGTTGATTGTTTAAATTATTTCAATGACCTTAATTAGACTCAATCACAAGCCACCTAACAACTAACAATTCTTATCAAATTCTTGTCATTTAAAATTTAGGGATTAATCAAGTTTGGATCATAAAATTCCTTTAAATTGCATTATTCTTATAGGACATGATAGCAGCAGCAACAGACACATCAGCAGTAACGAACGAGTGGGCTATGGCAGAAGTCATCAAGCATCCACGTGTCCTCCGCAAGATCCAATCAGAGTTGGACACGATAGTCGGACCCAATCGAATGGTAGCCGAATCAGATCTCCCCCACCTAACTTACCTGCGCTGCGTCGTACGTGAAACCTTCCGCATGCACCCTGCGGGACCCTTCCTAATCCCACACGAGTCCCTTTACCCAACCGAGATCAACGGTTACCACATTCCTAAGGGCACCCGCATCTTCATCAACACGCACGCGTTGGGCCGAAATACAACACTATGGGATAACATAGAAGAGTTTCGTCCTGAACGCCATGTCCCGTGCGACGGGAGCGGGCGCGTGGAGATTAGCCACGGTGCCGACTTCAAGATCCTCCCGTTCAGCGCCGGGAAGCGGAAGTGCCCAGGCGCGCCGCTTGGAGTGACGTTGGTGCTCATGGCGTTGGCTAGGCTGTTTCATAGCTTCGATTGGCAGCCGCCGGATGGGCTTAAGCCGGATGAAGTTGATACGAGGGAGGTGTATGGAATGACTATGCCCAAAGCCGTGCCGCTCCTAGCCGTGGCTAAGCCACGCTTGGCCCCTCACATGTATCGTTGAGTTGAAGTTCAATGTGTTTGGTTTTTCCTTTATTTTTATGTGTTGAAAGTAGTTACTACTACATGATGGTGGAGTGTAATCATAAAAGTGAAGGTGGTTTAGTTACTTGTCATAAGAAACACAATTTAATGTTTTGTTTTGAGTTATATCTCTAATAAATGATCATGAAAAATTATTGCATATAATTAGGGTCGAGTTCGGGTGCGAAAGGTCAATATGTGAAATGAGAATGGAATTGGGTCGTTAGATTAAAATAGTCAAAGATTGATGCTCTTTCATTAATATTGGAATGAATATACGTAACCGAATTTTATCTAAATAATATTTTTATTTTTCGGAAAAAAAATTCACAAGGAGCGCATATGCTATTTTTTTTTTATCCAAAGAAGGGTCTAACCCGTTTTATTTAATAAAAACATAAAATGATTACATATTCTCCCTCATCTAACTATCAATCTCAAGAAAAGACATTAAACCTTCCGGTAGTTCATTAAAAGTTATTTTTTATCCAAAGGAGCGCCTCTGCGATTTTGAAAATAGACAAATACACATCAATATAAAAGTTATGCAAATTTAGGTCATTATTGATATGCATGCAAATATTTATGCATTCTAAAGAGTCATGTACACAAAGTTAAAAGAGCATACACTATTTTAAACCAATTATAAACATATAATTTAAAATGTGATGCACATTTATACTAGTGATTGTACAGGGAGGGGGGGGACCCATCATCCCTAACCCGGAACTTTACCCCAAAATTAATCCATAAATTAGCCCCTTTCAAACACCTTACTCCTCAATTTATCTACACTAACGCAACCTTCTGTCAACAAACTAAGAAAGTTGAGAGTCTAAAATACCAAAATTATTTTAAAGCCTAAAGAACTTGAAGAATTGCTACTTTTTTCCTCCTTCAATGGCTGAGAAAGTCGAAGGATGGATTTCTTCTTACCCATATTCAATGGTTGAGAAAATCAAAGATAGGACTTGTGCTAAGAAGTAATGTTCCGTAAAAGATTCAAAATATAAGTTTGTTAGAAAATAGACGAAGAACAAACAATATGTTGTAGAGATTTCAGTCTAAAAACTATAAATGGGTTGACCCAAGCACGGTTTGTACAGTTCCGAGATTTGGCTCTTGGACTGAGTGTGGTTTGTATATGATTGGTGTGGTTGCTTGGACGTTCTTGAGGCTGTTGAAGATCCTTCATCCCGGTGGAGGCCAAGTTAGTAGTCCACTTCATCATCTTGGTCCGCTTTGACCCAAATGCTAAAGACGTTGATCTTTAGCCCCTCACGTCTCCCATTACTCCTTTCGTTCTAGTGTTTTTTCATTAATTATACGTACTTACTTATTTGTTTTGTTTGTTTCTGTCTGTTTTGCTTTGTTCGTCTTTGTCCGTTCTTGTCGGTTTTCCGACTGTCATTAACTTGCCTCTCGGTTATACCGAGCTTGTGGGTAAACCGAATTCTTACCTACTCTCAAAACAAAATTATGTGAATGTTTATGTACTTCTACGTCTACATCTATCGATCCATACAATTACTAAATTACAATTATGTCATCAATTTGGTTCCAAGTCACCTTCAAGAACCCGTCGTCTACGGAAGAAAATAGTTTATGTAATTTCAGTTACTAGACCTTCAAGAACCCGTCGTCGCCCAAAGCGATATGAGGATTAGGATTTTATAATTTTAGATAAGTATTTTATAAATTTTAGGATTATATTTAATTTATGTAATTTTTTATAAACTAGAGCATTGCTCTCTTCTCGGGTTTTCTTTACGGCTCTTTCCCGGGACGCCTTTTTTGAACTGTTAGGGCTTAGGTATAAATACTCTTGGTTGTCCTCTCATAATATTATCCAAGAAAATAGTTTGCCCTAATTTTATTAGCTTCTTTGTTTCCCGTGGCCACCTATCCCGAGTCGGAGTCCACATCGGATTAGGATCAAACCCCTTGACCAACAAGGGTTCGATACGCGGTCCACACCGGGTCCGTATCATATAATGAGTCTTGAGTATGACTCACTGGCTGTATTTATATAACATCGTTAAGATAAATATAGCCCTTATATCAATTTGTGTCCCATTTTAAGTAAGTTTATCTATTTTGTTCACATAGCTGATTTCAACTCTTTGTCTTATTCTTGTTATCTCTAGGTCTTTCGGAAGCATTTTCTCGACTTACTTGGGGGTAAAGATGCACACATCTCGACCTTTAGAACCTACTTTGAACGAGATTACGTTCGTTTGATAAGTAAATAGTTGTGTGTAGTATATTTACAATACCGATATAATGAAATTATAGTTTCAAAAAGTCATAAAATAGTGATCAGCGCAAACTAATTTTCTTAGTTGACCGAAAATATCATCATATTCATACCAATATCGAATATTCTTTTTCAGATACCTTGTTATCTATACCAAAACTGATGTCCAATATCTCATATCTTTGATACTTATTTGAACTAGGTGTTTATTGTTTCAAAAAGACAATACAAGGATATATTTGAAGATTTCTTTACACTTTTTTTAAAAGTTTTTGTTGAAAGTAGTCTTTGAAGAAAATTATTTTCAGGTATAAGCCTGCTAAAAACAAATTTTCAATGTAGGTTTAAGTTTGGATAAGTCGTTATACTTTGTATTGACTAGTGACTAACAACCCATAAGTTGATGTGTTCAAGGACTACAATAATTTTTTGAAAGAGAATAGTCGGCAACTCTTAGCTAGGTATAAAGTCAATATACAATACAACTCTATACTTGTTTATTAAAAACGCTTAAATATGTTGATTGGAGATCAAATAAGAACAGTTCTTATCCTAAGAAATGAGAACAACTCTCATCCGTTGATTTTGTGAGATTAAGGGTTTAGATGGGCTGCTCTCAACACTCACACTCCTTAGTTTTTTAAAGCTGAAAGGGTACTTTTGTCATTTTACTATTCTTTTATTTTTAGTTTTACCTTTCACCTCTAAATTGCTCCTCCTCTCTACGTAATGGCGACTGATGAACGACGACGGCTTCATGCGACCCCTCTTTCGATTCCTCTTTTAATTTCAATCTCTCTTTCGATCTCGATCCCCCCTTCGTTCGATCCATACTCCTACTCCAAATTGAAGGCACAATGAATTTAGGAAAGTGGTTATGAAGAATACTTAAGAAGAGTTTAGTTTGGTGGATGATTTGTTGCTCTCAAATAATTCCTAAATTTGTTGTTGTTTATGGTTCTTTGTTGCTTGAAATAATGTAGAAATGTGTTATACTCTTGGTTTTGGGATTGGAAACAAAATTTTATAGAAACTAGAATTAAAATTTGTATGCTTATTTGATTGCCCACAAAGTGTTTGATAAAATGTCTTAATGAGCATGTTTTGCTAAAATGACTTTGAATATTGTTTTTACTGTTCTAATTAGTGAATGAATGAAGATAATGTGGACAAATTGCAAGACCTTTTCATGTATTGATGATGTTTTAGTGTTCAAATTCCCCCTTGTGGATAAAATGAATGTTTGCATATGATGCTTAGTATGGTTTGTTGAATATGATGTTTTTGTGTATATGTCTATGCCTAGTTATCCACATTGACTAATATGATATTGTTTTGAATAAGCAATTAGTATCCTTGTTACCTTTGTTAGATCGCTTCACTTACAATTCGTATTGTTTTTTATATAAACCGCCTTGTTATTTTCAGTGAACCTTCGTGTTTAATATTATGAACCACAATGACAATATTTGTGAACCAACTGAAAAACGGTATTTTGCAGATTTTTACTAGATCTTTTCTTTTTCTCCCTTTGTATTGTAGGTTATTCATCAAGCTCCGGTCAACCTAATTTGTCTAATTCGGATAATGATGATAGTATTGATGGGGTTCAATTGAAGGGTCTTGATAATGATGTTAGTGTTGATGGGGTTCATCAAGCTCCGGTTATCCTAACATTTGAAGTAAACTAATAGAATAGTATTGTTATTTACATGAACCGCATTGTGATTTTCAGTGAACCTTATAGTGTAATATTATGAACCGTAATGACAATATTTTGAACCAAAAGAAAACGTTTTTATTCACATTTTTATTGCCCATTATGTGTTACATATTGCTTATAAATTAGCTTAATTTTTTTCCTTTTTTATTGTAGGTTGTTCATCAAGCTCTGGTCATCCTAACTTGTCTCTTTCGGATATTGATGCTAGTACTGATGGAGTTTCATTGAAGGGTTTTGATAATGATGAGAATGTTGATGGAGTTCCATTGGATGATCATGATGAAGCTAGTGACACCTACATTCTTCACTTATCACAAAATTGTCCTTATTTCATTCCCAAGATTGAACATTGAAGTTCCAATTCTCTAATTGTCTTTTTAGTAGTTGTTATGTGTTTTGGGAATTAAATTGTCTATTTTTATGTTATTTTGTGTTTGACAAATCACTTTGCTGCATTTGTAATTGCTTTTAAGGTTGTTTTTTACTTCACATTGAACCCAATGAGCTGAATGTGTTCTTTACAAATTTTATGCATTTTATGTTAAATGAACTGATTATTTAAAATTCATGAACCTTCATGTTGAACACTATGAACCTTCATGTATAACAATATGAACCTTCATGTCGAACACTATGAACCGTGTAATTTCTATGAACCGTGTAAGTAATCAATGATCAATCTCTTACATTGTTTTCTCAAAATGGACCCTTTCCATTGCGTAGCATCTGTAGTGATTTCCTCGATCCACTTCTAGTTAACTATTGTTATAACAATGTAATTTAAAATCATAGATAGTATTCAATCAACCTACAAGTATAAATTGACATAACAAGTATACTTACAAACACATGAAACAAACTTTAATGTACTTTGAACAAAAAAACAAATGTCATGAACCAAAATTACAACTAGTACGTATGTATGACTTAAAAGACATGAACTGTATGATGAACTATTATGAACCAAACTTTAATTTACTATGAACCAAAAGAACAAATGTCATGAACCAAAAAGACATGAATTGTAAGATGAACTATTATGAACCCGAGTTTACAAAATCATGAACCGAAAGAAGAGTTATAATGAACCAAAATATATAAAGCGTTTATAAAATTAGCCTATGTGAGATTTGAACCCACATCTATGTGCACATGCGCATTGCTCTACCATTTGAGCTAATAGGCTATCCAAACACAAATATAAAGTTCAACTATAAGATTGCCAGGAGAGGGAGGCATCCCGAAAGATTGTCAATAACACACCTTCATTTACCAATATGCCATTGTTAGTTGTTGTAATGTTCGGGTTCATTTTCCGCCCTGTCGGAACAAACAATCAAGTCTTCTTAACCACCAAGCGACCCGAGTTATTAAGCTGGTATAGCGACCCGAGTTACTAAGCTGGTATGACAAATCACACATACATATATCTATATCTATATATATATATATCTATATATATATGTTCTCGTATATGATAAATCTCGTTCAAATACGATATAATCCCATCTATGTAACCAAATATAAAGCAATTCGGTAATTATATATATCATCTATTTAGTTAAGTACATCCTTATCTAATCCGTATTTAAGTATTTAAAAATCTATCATCTATCTAATCTAGTTAGCCAAATCTAGCTATAAATCAACATAGCCAAATCTAACTATAAACCACGCCGGTATCATCCGACCTCGCTACGCCTCCTTGATCAAAGACCCTCTTTTTGTTCAAGCCTCACACAATCGGCGCCACCGTGAACACAAACCGCCGATCGCTTGTTCCGTTAAGTCGCCAATTCCATTCCATCGTCTTGTCGATCCGATCGTCATCCCGATAAGTAACGGATTTGTCCCTTGTTCTTGTCTTTTCTCTGTTTCGGGTAGTTGTCGGGTAGGAATGGTGGACGAGGGGGAGGTGAGCAACCATGGGGATGGTCGCCGGCGGGGGAGGGCAGGACGAACAGGAGCGGCAAGCGCTGCTCGTCGTCATGCCTCTTCACTGCCGCCACGAATAGGAGCGGCAAGCGCTGCTCGTCTCCGTGCCTCTTCGCTGCCGCCAAATTACGGGCTGGAATTGCAGTAGGGGGCGGAGCGAAGGAACAAACAGGAAGGCCGCCGGCTCGGGCTTCTCTTCGGAGAAGATGAAGTTGGGGGAGGGTCCCACGTTGAAATATCAAGGAAAGGGGGGTTGATTGACCGCATCTGCGGAAGGAAAGAAAAAAAATATAATTGTGGGGTAAATTAAATTAAGTGGTAACTTGGGTTGTACAATTAGGTGAATGGAGTGAATTGAAATACGTGGTTCGGCTTTGGATTTTAAATAAGGAAATGTTAAATTATTAGTTAGATAGGAAATAGTATAATGAATTAGCATAAATAAAAATATGGCGCTTGATCTCAGAGTATGTAAAACAAGAGTTGACTTCCTTTATATTATAGTTAGAATAAAATACGTTATTGTAAGTTAGAATAAAATAGTTAGTATAAGTTACAATAGTTAAGATTAGTATTCGTTTGTATATAGGGTGTGGTTAGCTCAGTAGAGTTTGAAATACTAGTGGTGCTTGTTTAAGGGGAGTTTTGTATGGTTTGGATCGTATCTAAGTTAATCTCACGTAATAATATTTTATTAGGAAATCGTTTTCGCTCGTGCTCTTAGTTCCATCTTCTTCAAAGGATCCCTAACTAGTCTCGAGGTAAGTCGTTTTTCGACTTGCTCGGTTCTTCTCTGCCTTGTTAGATTGCGTATCGATATTGTAGGGCGGGTTTTGGGAACTAGTCCCAAATACCTTTTAAATTGTTTTGAACTCCTTGAGTGTTGTGTGCGTTAATGATTTTAAATGTGTTTTATCGGAAATTATTTTGGAACGTTTTCTCTGTGTTGGTAACGTTTCCGACACGGCCCATCGTAGCTGGTGTTGAGGAAGAGTTGGCTACTTTGACCCGTGTGACTAGGAAAATCGTGCCCCTTCAAAACGAAAATTATTATCTGTGTGTTTTTGGCAAGTGCTCCAGTGGAGGCTTAGCTAGGGGTTAGAAGGGAGATTGTGAAGTGGAGTGGGAGGGCCTGCCTCTGCACTCGGCGCGGTGATGAGCGCCTTGGAAGTCATCCTTTATCATCAATATAGCTTCCTTCACATTCGGCCTCTTATAGAAATTCGAATGTGCACAACTCTCATACTTTAATGAACCTCTACAAATCCACTATGTTACCTCTACAAATCCACTCTATTGAGCTTCCCCATCAACTTTAGAATTCACAACCTCCATCAGTTTCATATTCTTTCACAAACTTATATACAATATATAATCAACCTATCTTCATTCACATACTTTCTCCATCAATTAATACCAAATTAAAATACCGAGAATTTGGTTCCATAATAAATCTCAAGTATCATAAGATGTGGATTCTGAACTGACCTTTTCCTATTGATTAGTGTTCATCGAGCTCCGCAATTGTCTGCAACCCTAGAAATTAAAGGACGAAATTTTCACAAATTCACCAAACAAAAAAACAAGTCTGGATTCGATCGAAACTCTTAACCAAGCAGAAATTAATGTATAAAGTGGAATCTCTTATTTAGGAATGTTCGGAGTGATCGGTCGATGAGGAAGGCAAAGATAGGGGAAGGAGATATACAAGGAATAACGAGAGAGAAGAAGATGGGTATGGGTGAAAAGAAGGGTATTTTTGTCTTGCCAATAAAATTTAACATAATTTATCTTCCGTGCCACTTAAATTAAGCCATCTCTTTTTTTCTTATTTTTTAAAAATCAGATTTCTTCAAATCTGAGTCATCCACGCATCTCATCCAATTGTTCCAAATTATTCTCATTGTAACACCCCGTCTTTCGACGAGGCGCTACTAGGGAATAGACCTTACAAGGTACTATTATTTAGGTTGACAACTACACTGTAGGACCTTGCAACTCGGGCACGACGAGAAAAACATAATAAAACATCCAACTTTTATTTAATAAAACTTAGAAAACGTAATCATGCATGAATCCCCGAAAATCATAAATATTCAAATACTTCACAATATCCACTGTAACTAAACTAACCGAACAATATAATAATAATTGAACATAGAACGAACTTTGTCTAACAAATATTAACATCAACATCCTAACTATTATGAATAACTAGTAAAAACCAATCCCACTATGACACGCGCTCTTTACTGCTCCGGCCCGCCATCTTGCCTCGGTTCCTGCACGGCTCCCTGATTCATACCTGGAACTAAAAAATGTTCCCCGAAGGGTTAGCGTCTAATCTACCAAGCTAGAAAGAATATGGAAACTGTAGAACGGTTTGAAATCATTTCTCTAAAGTCAGCATACAAATCCACAACCGCAATCATAACTCTAGAGGCCAATACCTAAATTAATTATGTCAGTCACAACAGTCACATACGCATTTGCAATCACAGTCACACATCAATGAAATTCTTCCTTTGTCCACAATCCGTCTTCCAAGGCGCTCATCACCGCGCCGAGTGCAGAGGCAGGCCCTCCCACTCCACTTCCCAATCTCCCTTCTAACTCCGGGCTAAGCCTCCACTAGAGCGCTTGCCAAAAACACACAGATAATAATTTTCGTTTGAAGGGGTACGATTTTCCCAGTCACACGGGTCAAAGTAGCCAACTCTTCCTCAACACCAGCTACAATGGGCCGTGTCGGAAACGGTACCAACACAGAGAAAACGTTCCAAAATATTTTCCGATAAAACACATTTAAAATCATTAACGCACACAACACACAAGGAGCTCAAAACAATTTAAAAAGGTATTCGGGATTAGTTCCCAAAACCCGCCCTACAATATCGATACGCAATCTAACAAGGGAGAAGAGAACCGAGCAAGTCGAAAAACGACTTACCTCGAACGAAGAATCCTCGGGAAGACGAAACTACGACCTCAACCGGAAACAATTTCCTAAGGAATTATGGAGAAAAAGATTAATTTAAATACGAGTCGAACCAATCTAACCCACATGAAACCCATTTCTAACTCCCTTAACCTACCGACTTTTATTAAAGATCTTCCTTAAAAAAAATGCTAAGCCATGCCATAATATTTTTATTAACCTCCTTAATTACAAAACCCAGCCCATTAAATTCTCCCTCCCCTTAACAAAACTTAGCCCGGTTGGAAAAACATGGAAAGGCCCAATTTCACATTCAAATCCAATAGCTCCCCCAATTGATTTTGATCCGTTGCTAGCACAACAAAATGAACTCTTCCAAATCCCTTCCTTTACTTTTCAACCTGGCCCCACCCCTTTTTGACTTTTCAGCATTGGGGTCCACCTGCCAACCTTCCATCTTCAACCTCGAGCGAGAACCACACAGTACACGCGTCCTCTTCTTCCTCACGCCAGCCTCCGCGCCCCTCGATCTCTGGTTTGCCTCCTCCGTCGAGTTCGTGGTCCCGCCTGGCCACGTTTTTCCTCCCCCGTCCGACGCGGTTCGAAGAAGGGCAAAGACGCCCCTTCTGCCCCCCTGTTCACGGCCTATTCTCACTCCGCCGGCGCTCACCGGCGACCCCGAACCACCCGTCTCCGCCCACCTTTTCCGATTGCCTCACACCCACTCCCTTTTCCGACCCACCTCCTGTCCTAATTTCGTCACTGTGTTCCCACCCCTGCCCGACGACAACGACAACGACGGAGAGGGAAGGCGCCATCGCCGCCCCTGTTCGCGCCCCGCCGGCGTTCCCAGGCGGCCCCGAACCACCTGTCTCCGGCGACTCCATCTCAGACCCGACCCAAAAACAATAACCACAGAAAAAAAAAACAAAGGCGAGTAACTCACCGGTTCTTGACGAGGCGGTGAACTCCGGCGAATTCCGACGATCCCCTCGGCTTCAACTGGCGTCGTCCGATTCAGAATCGACCGGCGACGATGTTGGTGGCGTACGCGACGGCAGAGGCAAACACTGGGATCTCTCGGCCTCACAATCGAAATCAAGGAGCGGACTTTGGTGAAAACAAATCGATCGAGTAAAACAAATCCAGAAAGGGGTTCGAGTTTATAAAGTCGTTCGGTTATGAGATCCGAGGTTGGATTTCGGAAGATAGCGAGAATAGGGATAAAGATATGGAATTTGTTAATTTTGATAAGATCAAAATTATGATAAATAAACTTGTTTTTAAAAGTAATGGTTTAACGTTTCCCTCGGAACAAATATGAGATTTAGTTTGATAGAGATAGGTTTTAATTAGATAGAATTTGTATTAGATATAGTTATTCTAATTAATTATCCTATAAATAAACTGATTATTAATAATTATTCTAATTAGTTATCATATAGATAAACTAATTACTTAACTAGGAGTTCACGAATTACTAAATCGGTTTTATCTAATAAATACTCTTTTCCGAGCGTTACTTGCGGGTCAAGAACTTAAATGCTTGTAAGCGAAGGAAATCCGTTTCCCGACCTACGAGACCTACACGACTACGGATATTACATACTACCCCCCTTAAGAAAGTTTCGTCCCGAAACTTTTATACGAATGAAAAGATATTCGAGGTTTTCACAAACCTCTCCCCCTCAAACCCATTTACTAAACCTGGTTAGATCTCCGGGTAGCTCTATCTCATCATAGATTCGTTCTCCCAAGTGGCCTCCTCGACTCCTCGTCGAGGCCACTGAATCAGCACCAACAGAATCTCCTGGCATGTTTCGCAACTTCTTCATTCGTTGATCTAAAATCTTCAACGGTTGTTTCCGGAGAATGTGATCTGGATCCACCTCTATCTCCTCATACTTGAGTCTATGACTAGGATCTGGGACATACTTTCAGCTACGAAATGTGAAAGACAAAATGATCTCGGTTCATGCGAAGGATACTGAACTTCCAAGTTGTGCGACTCAAACTAAAGCCATCTTGGTTGTCTTCATTTATACTTCTATTTATTATAATTGTACCTTTTTCCCACAGCTGCAAACGTAAATACTCCATCTCTTTGCAGTGCGACACGTCTCCATCCAACTTCAAGGGATCCTTAGAGCTTGCCATACCCTCGGTATACGAGCCATCATAGTCTCCACTCTTCCGATAGTTCTGGGTTCATGCGATCATCTTATTGCCACAAAAATCGAACAATGGTAGTTTACTCATAAAGTTCTCTATAACTGAATAGTGATACCATAAATTCCATAAAAATTCAATGCTTTCCGAAATTGACCCCTACAACCTTTCCTGCAAGCCCTTGATTCCAAAATCTTGATCAGGTCTATGCAAATCTGATTGTTCAGTCTAATCCTGAACTCCGAGTTACGGTTAAGATTTACTCCCATCGCTAGGATGATAATTCGTGGTATTTCTTCATGAATACATCCTCAAAGGCTCATGAAAATTAGATATTTGGAGATCGTATCCACTACTTGAATCATGGCCGACTTGTATCAACTAACCGATATATTCTACGTTCGAACGACACGACTTAGGTCGTAGAGTTAGTATCTCCTTGCATCCATGACAGTATCTGTAGCTCCCTCTGGATTAGTCCTTCTTTACCATCACATCCTTGTCCTATTATCAATGCCCAAAGGTCTTTTCTCTTGTGTTTTCTTTTATCCTTCAATTGTGGTATTGTAACCACTACTTCTCCATAGTTCATACATAAAGCTTTAGTCTTAATTAACTCTAACTAGAGCATTCCTCAACCATTTCCAATAACAGTTCGTTGTTTAAATATGTTTTCTTCCCAAGCTTACGCATCTTCTGAGTCTCGTTTCTATGGACGGTACAATTTCTTATTCACTTCACTAGTGCGATCACCCCAATCTACTGCTCAATGCCTTATCGTAAATGGCTTCATTGATTATTGTAATCACTCCTTGTGCTTCCATCTTCAACTGCATACTCTTTGTACTCCTCGGAAATCTTCTTAAGTCGGGTGTTCAACTCTTCTTAAAGCGAGCAACATCCTTCCTTCAATCGACATTTCTAGTTTGGGTTCGACTACTTCTAATCTGATAACTTAGATGCTTAGTTTAGATTTTCTCCATCTTGCTCCATCTTCCTTCGATGTCGACCACTTCTGCATCTTCTTGTACTAGATTCAACAACTCGATGATGGTATTACGAAGCTCTTGGAGACTATATAACCCAACACTACAATCCTACTTTTGTTGATTCCTCACACCTCCCTAATAATTATAACACTACGAACGGAATTAAATTTTGTCCAACTGACACTTAGAATTAGAATGTTAAAATTACTAAACTACCGGAGGTCCTTCAGCTGATGGTGGCGGAGTCGCGACGTGTCACCTACACCTTATATGCAACATGACTACCCCAGTAAAAACATTTTGAAAACACCGGCCGGTTTTAGTTTTCAGTTGGACCTCGAGTACACTCGTTGGTCAGTTCCATGTGCCCTGTTGTCAACCTGGCTCTGATACCAATTTGTAACACCCCGTCTTTCGACGAGGCGCTACTAGGGAATAGACCTTACAAGGTACTATTATTTAGGTTGACAACTACACTGTAGGACCTTGCAACTCGGGCACGACGAGAAAAACATAATAAAACATCCAACTTTTATTTAATAAAACTTAGAAAACGTAATCATGCATGAATCCCCGAAAATCATAAATATTCAAATACTTCACAATATCCACTGTAACTAAACTAACCGAACAATATAATAATAATTGAACATAGAACGAACTTTGTCTAACAAATATTAACATCAACATCCTAACTATTATGAATAACTAGTAAAAACCAATCCCACTATGACACGCGCTCTTTACTGCTCCGGCCCGCCATCTTGCCTCGGTTCCTGCACGGCTCCCTGATTCATACCTGGAACTAAAAAATGTTCCCCGAAGGGTTAGCGTCTAATCTACCAAGCTAGAAAGAATATGGAAACTGTAGAACGGTTTGAAATCATTTCTCTAAAGTCAGCATACAAATCCACAACCGCAATCATAACTCTAGAGGCCAATACCTAAATTAATTATGTCAGTCACAACAGTCACATACGCATTTGCAATCACAGTCACACATCAATGAAATTCTTCCTTTGTCCACAATCCGTCTTCCAAGGCGCTCATCACCGCGCCGAGTGCAGAGGCAGGCCCTCCCACTCCACTTCCCAATCTCCCTTCTAACTCCGGGCTAAGCCTCCACTAGAGCGCTTGCCAAAAACACACAGATAATAATTTTCGTTTGAAGGGGTACGATTTTCCCAGTCACACGGGTCAAAGTAGCCAACTCTTCCTCAACACCAGCTACAATGGGCCGTGTCGGAAACGGTACCAACACAGAGAAAACGTTCCAAAATATTTTCCGATAAAACACATTTAAAATCATTAACGCACACAACACACAAGGAGCTCAAAACAATTTAAAAAGGTATTCGGGATTAGTTCCCAAAACCCGCCCTACAATATCGATACGCAATCTAACAAGGGAGAAGAGAACCGAGCAAGTCGAAAAACGACTTACCTCGAACGAAGAATCCTCGGGAAGACGAAACTACGACCTCAACCGGAAACAATTTCCTAAGGAATTATGGAGAAAAAGATTAATTTAAATACGAGTCGAACCAATCTAACCCACATGAAACCCATTTCTAACTCCCTTAACCTACCGACTTTTATTAAAGATCTTCCTTAAAAAAAATGCTAAGCCATGCCATAATATTTTTATTAACCTCCTTAATTACAAAACCCAGCCCATTAAATTCTCCCTCCCCTTAACAAAACTTAGCCCGGTTGGAAAAACATGGAAAGGCCCAATTTCACATTCAAACCCAATAGCTCCCCCAATTGATTTTGATCCGTTGCTAGCACAACAAAATGAACTCTTCCAAATCCCTTCCTTTACTTTTCAACCTGGCCCCACCCCTTTTTGACTTTTCAGCATTGGGGTCCACCTGCCAACCTTCCATCTTCAACCTCGAGCGAGAACCACACAGTACACGCGTCCTCTTCTTCCTCACGCCAGCCTCCGCGCCCCTCGATCTCTGGTTTGCCTCCTCCGTCGAGTTCGTGGTCCCGCCTGGCCACGTTTTTCCTCCCCCGTCCGACGCGGTTCGAAGAAGGGCAAAGACGCCCCTTCTGCCCCCCTGTTCACGGCCTATTCTCACTCCGCCGGCGCTCACCGGCGACCCCGAACCACCCGTCTCCGCCCACCTTCTCCGATTGCCTCACACCCACTCCCTTTTCCGACCCACCTCCTGTCCTAATTTCGTCACTGTGTTCCCACCCCTGCCCGACGACAACGACAACGACGGAGAGGGAAGGCGCCATCGCCGCCCCTGTTCGCGCCCCGCCGGCGTTCCCAGGCGGCCCCGAACCACCTGTCTCCGGCGACTCCATCTCAGACCCGACCCAAAAACAATAACCACAGAAAAAAAAAACAAAGGCGAGTAACTCACCGGTTCTTGACGAGGCGGTGAACTCCGGCGAATTCCGACGATCCCCTCGGCTTCAACTGGCGTCGTCCGATTCAGAATCGACCGGCGACGATGTTGGTGGCGTACGCGACGGCAGAGGCAAACACTGGGATCTCTCGGCCTCACAATCGAAATCAAGGAGCGGACTTTGGTGAAAACAAATCGATCGAGTAAAACAAATCCAGAAAGGGGTTCGAGTTTATAAAGTCGTTCGGTTATGAGATCCGAGGTTGGATTTCGGAAGATAGCGAGAATAGGGATAAAGATATGGAATTTGTTAATTTTGATAAGATCAAAATTATGATAAATAAACTTGTTTTTAAAAGTAATGGTTTAACGTTTCCCTCGGAACAAATATGAGATTTAGTTTGATAGAGATAGGTTTTAATTAGATAGAATTTGTATTAGATATAGTTATTCTAATTAATTATCCTATAAATAAACTGATTATTAATAATTATTCTAATTAGTTATCATATAGATAAACTAATTACTTAACTAGGAGTTCACGAATTACTAAATCGGTTTTATCTAATAAATACTCTTTTCCGAGCGTTACTTGCGGGTCAAGAACTTAAATACTTGTAAGCGAAGGAAATCCGTTTCCCGACCTACGAGACCTACACGACTACGGATATTACACTCATTTCTCACCATGAGAAATATTTTCACCAGATCCTCACTCTAAATATGTTTTGGTCCAATTTAACTCTTTTAAAAAACATAACGCATAAAGTGTTGCCTCGTTCATAAATTTTAAAAAAATTACTATACATTATTGATTAGACCTTGTTTTAGTTTAAGATGAAAATATTTTTGGATTGTCTTAATCAAGTCTCTATCGTTAACTTGTGTTGCATACTACATAGTATTTTTTTTTAGCCTATTCTGAATAATTTCAGTCCAAACAAGAATAGGGGTTAGCTCCATATAAGGTGGTCTAGTGGTAAGAGGTAAGTGAGGATGCTGGGAGGTCACATGTTCGATCCTTGCGATCTAGATATTCTGTTTTTTGTTTCCGGCCGCTTTCTCCCCATCTGGCCTCTTTGAGGCCCAGGCATAAGCACTCTACCTGGCATCATTGCCCCTTCTTTGCCAAGAGTAACGGGTTCAGTCTAGGCTGAGCTCAGTCTTCCCTGAAAGAAAAGTAGTGGTCGTGCAAGAGACCGGGCTATTATGTTTTTCTTGGCTCATCATTGATCTCTTGAAAAAACAAGAGTTGCAATTTCGGAGTCCCTAGCGGATCCAGAGCAAGCTAAAGAGCCCTTCCTTTAGATCCTTGCGCATTAATAGAATACATATCAAGAGCGACAAGCCCCTTCATATAGAACCTCTTGCGGGTTGTCCATTTAGGTGAAAAACTAAGTTTTACAATTCTTCCTACCACTAGGTTGAGTCGGTCGGTGCAAACTGGACCGGTTTACTTCGTTCGTACACTTTGTCGGCTAATTTACGAACCCGAAATTTACCACCAAAAGTAGCCTACCTTTAAAAAATAGAATAGGGTCACCCAGTGACCAGCGTCCATTGAAAATAATAGACTTCCCATTCAAATTTCAAAAACAAATCTCAAACGTTCAGTTCAAATTGACTTATCTGTTCACAACTCAAAAGAGTAAAAAGAAAGAACCGACCGTTGTTTGTTGACACAACCCGACACTCGAAAAGTTTTAGCCATAACTTTTCGGTGGCTCAAGTGCTCCAACAGAATTAATTTGATCAGCAAAATATAAGAAAACTTCCGAATTTATTCTCCTCTTAATTATTCTGATTCTCTTTCCATAGTCCGCCCACTCTCCAGACAGTCCTCTATTCCATAATTGTGTTCCACTTCCAAACAGAGCCGTTTCCCGTTCATCTTCCCTTTCCCCAACGCGGTTCACCTGTTCTCTTCCTCCCCATTTCTCTCTATTTGCGTGTTTCTGTTGCAGTTTCAAATTCAACCTCCAGAATCCGCTCCCAGATCTTACTCAATCTCTTTCACAAACTTCAAATTTCTTTCTAGCAACCTGCTGCATCGATCACAGTACTATCTATTACTTTGTTTGTTTTTTCCTTCTGATTTAGAGGCGGAAACGAATGGAGAATTTGATACAGTTGGTGAACAAGATACAAAGAGCATGTACTGCTCTGGGCGACCATGGCGACGAGAGCGCTTTGCCTACTCTTTGGGACTCTCTTCCCTCCATTGCTGTCGTCGGCGGCCAGGTTCGCTTCGCTCTCTGAACTTATTCGCCGTTTCTTGCCTAAAGTGATTGAAATTGTTCACTATTACCTGTTGGTTTGCGTTCGAATTCCCTATTTTCTATTATCTACTAGGCTTATTCTTTGGCTCTGGTCCTCATGTTAAGGTTAGTGAACTCCATTTTCTCTTTTTAGTGTCAGTTAGGTTTTCGGCTGATTGGATTGCAGTCAGTAGGTGTGCATGTTGATTCTTTGATTTGAATTTTACACTTTCAGAATTCCTGATTGGGGAGTAACTGAGTAAGTGTTAACACTAAACATTAGAAAATACTAAGAAGAATACTCCATACTCATTAAAGCTGTAATTGATTCATCGGTCCGTATTTCTGTCTGCTAGAGCTCATATTTTGTGTTGATGTTTGATACATTCATACATGACCATAGATTTATGAAGCAAAAATTTTTACGTTAAAATTTGGAGCTGCTTTCTGCTTTTGCCACCTTGTATTTTAAGTATTTCGAGTAATATTCTCTCTAAAAGTGGCTTTATGTTTACACTGCAAATGATTTTAACTTGCCTTTCTGTGGTGATAAAATGAGTGATTGCTTACATTTGTTCTTATGGATTTTTAGAGTTCAGGAAAGTCATCAGTACTAGAAAGCATTGTAGGCAAGGACTTTTTGCCCCGAGGCTCTGGTGAGCAAGCACATATGTTTTGCTCATAAGATAATTTCTGTAAATTTTATAAACTCGAGACAGAATTAGTAATGGTATGTTCTTCTCTGCATGTTTTTTTTTTGTTTTTTTTTTGCAGGCATTGTGACTAGACGGCCTTTGGTTTTACAACTTCATAAGGTCAATGAAAACAGAGAATGGGCAGAGTTTATGCACCTTCCTAGAAAGAGGTTCACTGATTTTGGTATGTGTATACATTCTTTAGTAAACTTTTTTTTTTATTTGGAAGGAGCTATTTGATTATTGTAGTTTGTATTTTTTTTTATAGTAAATCTTGTTTTTCTGTTGTATCTTTTAATTTTTCGGAACAAAATCTGACTTAACTAAACATGTTTAGCTGCTGTAAGGAACGAGATTGCAGATGAGACTGATAGAGAGACTGGCCGTTCCAAGCAAATTTCCAGTGTTCCAATTCACTTGAGTATATATTCCCCAAATGGTAAGACTAGTGTTATTACCTTGATTTGCTTTAATTCATTATTGGGATGTCCTTCGGAAAAATTCATGGCAGTTGTCTGCAAATGCTTAATGCAGTACTACATCTTTCTGTTACTGATAATACTTAAGTCTTTCCAGGATATTAGTTGAATATTGTCTATTCTGATGGTAACTTGAAGTGAGAGAGAAAATGTGTTGTCTCAATATACAGTTTCCCCCTTGCAAATTTAATTTATGTGCTTACATAACTAGAACCTAATAAAATGAGGATATGAGAGCCAATTTCTGGTTTAATCTCAGTCATTTATCCTTCTGGTGAATTTGTGATATTTTTCTCCCATTAAGTGACTGACTTAAATTTTCATTTTCTTGTAATTATTGTGTGGCAGTGGTGAACCTTACTTTGATTGATCTTCCTGGACTTACAAAAGTTGCTGTTGGTGAGTTTATCTTCTCTGTTCTTTTATTTAAGGATGTTGCTAGCCACTAGGCATTGCATTCTGTTCAGTTTAGTGTTTTCTTCAGAGCTCTGAAATTTTGTCATTGTATTAATTGGGTTGCCGTAGAGGGTCAATCTGACAGCATTGTGCAAGACATAGAGAATATGGTTCGGTCTTTCATTGAGAAGGTAACAATCTGATCTTTCACTTGTGATTTAAAAAAAAAAATCTTGTGATAGTCAATTAACCATAATATTTTATATATTTAACATATTTTCAACTTCTAGAACTTACTATAGCAGTATGAAGACATGTAATTATGTGTCTTCCATTTGGAGTTCCTCTTCTATATTTCAATGACAAACTTTTATCTCAATAACATTACTCTACAGCCCAATTGTATCATTCTTGCTATTTCTCCTGCCAATCAAGATCTTGCTACTTCTGATGCAATCAGGATTTCGCGTGAAGTGGACCCTAAAGGTAATCTATTTTTAAGTTAATCATAAAATGTGGCCTAGCCTTATATTAGATTAGATTAGGTTTGAAATACAGTGTTGCATGCTACGTCACTAAACAGCTTAGAAAGCTACATTGGAGTAGCATTTTGGAGCTCTTAAGATTGCATATTATGTGATTTATCATATCCATGAAAATCTACAAACTATACATGTGACCAAAGTCACCAAACACAATATTGGTATGTTTCCATGTAGTTTTTGGTGGGGAATATGAACTTATTTTAAACACTGTTTAGCTTTTCTTGATGAATTATGGTTATCAAATTTCAGGAGAGAGAACATTTGGAGTTCTAACTAAAATTGATCTTATGGACAAGGGCACTGATGCAGTGGATGTAAGTATTTACATGTAAATGTTTGAATAGGTGTTCGAGGCCCTCTATCTAAAAATAGTATAATTTATAATTTTTACTGCTATAATCATTATCGGAGATGATTCTGTCGTTCTGATCCATACTGAAGTTTACTTATTGAATTTCTTGTTCTCTAGATCTTAGAAGGACGAGCGTACAGGCTGCAGTATCCCTGGGTTGGTATTGTCAACCGTTCACAAGCTGATATTAACAAAAATGTTGATATGATGGCTGCTCGTCGTAGAGAACGGGAATTTTGGGCTAATAGTCCAGAGTACAGGCACCTTGCTAATAGAATGGGTTCTGAGTATTTGGCGAAGATGCTTTCCAAGGTACTTCACAATTACATGAAACTGGTTTGGTATAAAAGTACAAACTGACTTTTTCTTGTCATCTACACTTATATATTATTACTTCACTTTCTGTAATTGATGTGATGCTTCACCTTCCATCTTCCAGCACTTGGAAAATGTCATCAAATCTCGAATTCCCGGACTTCAGTCTCTTATCAGCAAAACTATCATTGAACTTGAAACAGAGCTGAGTCGACTGGGAAAGCCTGTTGCTACTGATGCTGGGGTTAGTGCTGCTTAATTTTCTATATACTTTTTCTCTGCAGGTTCATTTTTCTCAGTTTCTTCTCAGCTTTTCTTTTTTCATCATCAAGTTCTTGTATATATGGTCTGAACCAGTTAAAGTATTGTCTTGGGGAGCCATACTGGCTTGTCATTTGTCACTATTACCAATGCAAGGCCCAGTTATCCACAAATAGAGTTTTGACATAGAGATAGTGTTGCTCTTTGGAATATGAAGGATGTAACCAAACAAGTGCATGATATTTAGCCCTTCTTTTTACAAAGCATCATGGTTTATAACTTTTCTTCTTACTTTACTCAATTTCTCTCTATATCTTGATGCAGGGAAAGTTGTACATGATAATGGAGATCTCTCGAGGTTTTGATCAGATATTCAAAGAACACCTTGATGGAGTGTATGTATTATATACTCTTGCTATGAATTAATTACCAGCTGCTCATGTTTTCTGATGGCATATTTTTTCTAATTCAACATGTGCCATTCAATGATTTCTGCAGACGTCCAGGTGGTGATAGAATATACAATGTATTTGATAACCAACTTCCTGCTGCTTTGAAAAGATTGCAATTTGACAAGCATCTTTCCATGGACAATGTCCGGAAGTTGATCACAGAGGCTGATGGGTACCAACCACATCTTATTGCTCCTGAGCAAGGTTATAGGCGCCTCATTGAATCTTGCTTGGTCTCCATCAAAGGTCCTGCAGAGGCATCTGTAGATACAGTAAGAAATTTACCACAACATATTTTGTGTGTTGGAGTACAATCTGCTGATTGCTGAATCAATGCATCTGTGTATTTTCTTAGTTATTGTGTTCACACTTGTTTCTTAAATGCCATAGTGCGAGACTGCCTGTCTTCTTTTCTTGTGATACAATGGCTTCCTGTTGAATGTTACCTCATCTTCTTTATGTTTTTAAAATTTGGTTGGTGCTTGCGATTGTTTAAATTACATAGTATTAGACCATCTCAAATCTCTGCAATCCTGTAACTTTATATCTGACGATAATTCTTTCTATCAGAATAAATTCTTATTCACACTTGTTTTGCTTAAATGCTTCAGAGAAGTTTGAACTTTAAGATTCTTATAAAGATTTAAGGTTTGCTTTATTTCAAAAATAAATAAATTAAGGTTTGCTTACCTGACATATATTATTCCAATGTTTTCAGGTTCATGGCATATTGAAGGAACTCGTTCATAAATCCATCAGTATGACAATGGTAAAGATCAGCTGCATGAACATTTGAGCATATTTGTATACAATATTAACTTAACAGTAATCTGGACAAGTTTGGTCTATAAATGGAAATTTTGGCTCCAAAATAGTGGGGAGTTCTACATTAATGATGCATTTTTCACTCGAGTACTGTTACAGTTGATTTTTGGAAAAATTAATTTCTGAATGCGTGACTTCTGGTTTACAGGAACTAAGACAGTATCCCTCCCTCAGGGTGGAGCTCAATAATGCAGCCAGTGAGTCATTAGAAAGAATGAGAGATGAGAGCAAGAAAGCAACCTTGCAGTTGGTGGATATGGAATGTGGTTATTTGACCGTGGACTTTTTCCGAAAGCTTCCGCAAGACGTTGACAAGGGTGGGAATCCAACACACTCGATTTTTGATCGTTACAATGATTCCTACCTGCGCAGAATTGGTGAGTTGTAAATGCACAAAAATGTAATTCCAACTGTGAAATGCAAAATTGCATCATTTAATTACAGTAGATAAAATACCCTTAAATTTTGGGCCTATTTTTAAATATGCAGGATCAACTGTGTTGTCATATGTCAACATGGTTTCTGCAAGTTTGAGGCACTCCATTCCCAAGTCCATTGTTTATTGTCAGGTCCGTGAAGCGAAACGGAGCTTGCTTGATCATTTCTTCACCGAGCTTGGTGGAAAAGATGTGAGAGCTCTGTACCTAACGTCATAGTGTAAAAATTACCTTGTGATTTATCAAGTTTTGCACTTTTAAAGAATAATATTTTTGCAGGCAAGAGTGCTGGGAAGGCTTTTAGACGAGGACCCAGCGATCATGCAGAGGCGACAAAACCTTGCAAAGCGGCTGGAGTTGTACCGGAATGCACAGACAGAGATTGAAGCCGTTGCTTGGGCTAAGTGATCGCGAGATGAAGATCTATTTGATTATTTGGTTCCTGAACTAGAATGCTGTCACTTGTTACCTGACAACAAGTAGGCTAGCTAATTTGCTGTATCTTGTAAATGCTGAGATGTATCTTTTAATCGCGTGGTGAAGAGTGCTGTCAATTGTTGATGAATGTTCTTTCTTGGGCTTTTTCTTATCCCTTTTCCGTGGGTCAGTTGCAGTTGTGGAGTTGTAAACACAGGCCGTGTGAATTTGATTCGTGTTAGGCTTGTTAGCTTGTGCTTTGATTAGTTGATTTGTTTTGATCCGTTTTCAGTATCGGAATCATTTTGAGAGAGAACGGACTGATAAAAAAGAATGTTCTTTCTTGGAGTATTTATTATATATTTTAAAGTTTTATACGGAGTACAAAGCTAGCCTTAAGGTTTATAAGTTGGACTTAGTTTCCTTCAACTCATTTGGTTTGTTTATAGGAGCAATGTAAAGATTTTCAAGTGGTGAGGCAACAGACTTCCTTCAAATCAAACAAGAGATTGTTTTCGCCAGATCCATTCAACCCAGAAATCTTGTGAATTGGTCTAATGGGTTTAGACGCATGGTTCATGATTATTCAGCAATTGTTGACTCTCGTGAGTCTCATCAGAATGCCTCTCTGACACATGAATTTCACAACTCTACTTCCTGGTTACCACCTCCTGCAAGTGTTTTAAAGATTGTTAGAATAAATCCACATTAAGTTGAGACACAAACTTGCCTAGTATATACTCTTTCGGTTACTCTTCCTTAAACCAGGGGTGCTCTCATCTTGACTTCCCAGATTGCCCGTAAGGAAAGTTCCACTGATTAAATGTTGTTGTGTTTTTATCGAGTATACTAAATACTCTATAATTATGCATCGATTTAAGCTCTGTTATATTAAAAGTCTTATTTGTATGTTAAGAACGCGCCTCATGCGCTTAACATTTTCATTGCTGGCTAACCCTAACTTTGATTTCGTGACGGTGTTGTATCGGACTCCTGTCCCCATGGTGGCACTGCCGGTAGGCGACCCAACCAACCCATCTCCTGATAACAATGCTATGGAAATTGATTCCCGACCTTCCCCAGAGGGGCAACCATCGGATTCTCTGGCGGACGCTCCAACAATTGTTGTCGTGCAAGGCATCAACATGACACGTTCCCGGACCTCTATGATACTGATGATGATGAAATCCCCGAGGAAATGGACCCACTCTGCCAGTCATAACCCTCACTGCTGAAGAGAAGAGGAAATTACGCCTTCTTTGGGCAAGATCATTGATTATTCATATGTTCGACAAGGGGCCTGGGTACACATTGATT
The DNA here is from genome assembly GCA_964016875.1 of Fallopia convolvulus. Classification (NCBI taxonomy): domain Eukaryota; kingdom Viridiplantae; phylum Streptophyta; class Magnoliopsida; order Caryophyllales; family Polygonaceae; genus Fallopia; species Fallopia convolvulus. The sequence continues at coordinate 49,272,150 of OZ024732.1, read as the reverse complement.
AAACACCGACTAGAGCAGAAGTGGGAGTTAAAAGGGGTCCTTACGCTGGTGGACATTGGTAACGAATATTATGTGGCAAAATGAGGATGATTACAATCATGTCTTGACGCAGGGTGCTTGGATGATAGACGACAATTACTTAAACATCCGTCGTTGGGTCCCGAATTTCGATCCTTATAATGATAAGACTTAAGACCCGGCCGGTTCTTGTTAAGCCGATTTAGTCATTACTTTATATTCTTACTACGTATACAGTTAGAAAGCAAACCAAAGTTAATTTCATGAATGGACCAATGTTGTCACCTCCATTCTCAGAGTGCAACCAGCTAACTTAATTTCATAGATAGGAACGTTGTCACTTCTATAATTAACTAACTCGATCGCTCTTTCGTGTTCCCCAATTCTCAGAGAGCACACCCTCACCATGCATAGAATTCTTGTATATGATAATTTCATGAATAGGAATGTTGATCACTTCCATTTTTATCAACCGTTTTGTATTTTGAGTTGGCCCCATTGTTTTCTTGATGTGAAAAATAATAAAGGCATTCTCATTTCTCATGAATCAGTCTAACGTACAACTCACTCACTTAATGAGACTCTCTGGTCATGGAATATGATCGATCATATATCCATTTCCTGAAAGCCGCCAGAGCTACTTTGTAATTTCGTTATAAAAATCAATCAATTATCTAGCTACTAGAGTATCATTTTCTGTAGCCCCATGTATTCCCGAAATGATCGAGAATGCCTATTATATAACCTTAATGAACTGCATTGTTATAGAACTATTTAATGAGCTACCCAATATCATATGATTTTGGACTTGAACCTTATTGTACTTGGTTGGAACCTTATTTCGTTTTTCGATCAACGAAATAAAAATCCTGATACAGTTCATTGATAGAACATATAAATTGGTACATTATTGATTAACCAGTGAAAAAAAAAAGTAAGCTCAACCCAACATTTATGGCACGTTGACTGGTAAAAGGGTATGTAGAAATCTCAGTAAGCCAAGTATTCACATATATATCCTACTATTTGTTTCAATTATTTGTTTTCTACTTCATTGGATTTTTTTTACACGTACAGTGTATATACGTGGTTGCAGGAGTATTGAAGGTAGTTTCACTGGTAAATAACCGTTTATACGATTTAAATGAACTTATTTGTAAGGTTGACCCAATCAAATATGAGCTGGATGGAAATCAAATCAATAATGGTAGTTGAATTTATTTCTGATGTAGACCTAGCTAGTCAAATACGAGCGAACGAAAATCAGTAACTGTACGTGGTGAGTTTACTTGTGATGTAGCAGACCTAATCAAATATATATGGTTTAGTGGTTCACAATTTCTTTCCTATTTGACATATTTAATCCGAGGTCACAGTCAATGATTATTCGAACCACCAACAAATCATTCAATATTTTCGTACACGATAAGAATTTTCAATACTTAACACCTATAATAAATATCCTCTTATTATGAGCTACAAACTAGTTTAACCCATCGTACCATGTACGATTACGATTCGATATTTTATAACCATTATAAATAAGATATTAATAAATAAATAAAAATATAATATAATCTTTAATATAAGTAATTTATTTTATATTCTTCTTATTTTATTATTTTTCATATACGTAAATTTAGAGTTTATCAAATATTTCAATATCTACTAAATATTTTATTATCCATCTTTATTAATTTTAAAAATTTTAAATATTTATTCATTAATTTTTTTATATTAGAAACTAACTATATTTCTATAAATAAATTCGTCAAAAAATATATATGATAAAATATTTATATTTATTTTTAAATATTTAAATATTTAATTTTAAATACTTGTATATGGAAGCTTTTAAAAAATATTGTTAATTTTTTATACTAAATATATATTTTTTTTGATGTTAGAGATAAATTTAAATAGTTATAAAGAATTTAATAGAAAGAAGTTATAATAATATAAATAAAAATAAATTTTTTAAATATAAGGTGGGGCTAGAATCGTTATGGTGACTCGAAAAGGTACAACTATAATATATAGTTATAGACATTACCTATGTTTTTACTTTAAACATTATAATTATTATCATTAATTTTTTATTATAAAAGAAAAATATATATCTATAAATAATTTCGTAAAAAGACATCATGCTCAAAGGTAAAAGATATTTATACTTATTTAAAAATATTTTAAATTTGTTATCTTTAGGTTTAAATATTTGTATAAGGAAGTTTTCAAAAGATATTGTTATACTAAATAGATATTTATTTGATGTTAAAGATAGATTTAAATAGTTAAAGAAGAATATAATAGGGTAAAGTTAAAATATTAGAAATAAAAATTAATTTTGTAAATATGAGGTGGGGCCAGAATCGTTCTGGTGGTTCGAAAAGGGATAGCTTTAATATATAGTTATAGACTAGTTATACCCGTCGCGCCATGCACGACTTTGATTCAATATTTTTTAGATATTAAATAAAAATATTCAATAAAAATTAATATTAGTAATTTATTACTTTTACATTGTACAAATTTTTTTAAATCAAATAAAATCAAATAAATATAAATTATTAAGTTTAATGTTGAGAAAAAAAAATTATTAAGGTAAAATATTGTACATTTCTCCTTTTTCTTGATGATATTTCATAGATATTTAAAAAAAAAAAAGATAACATATGAATAAAAAACATTTATATATCAAAATATAGAAGAGATAAGATTTACATAAAATTTTAATTAAATTAATAAATAAGTTATAATAAAGTATGAAAGATAAAGATAAAAATAATTGAATTATAGAAAATAATTTTTTTTTAAAAATTCATTTAAGGTGGAGCCAGACTCATTTTGTGGCTTGATAAATTAAAGATTAGACAAAATTAAATATTATATTTTTTTATTACATTCTATGTACCTTTATTTAGAGATTATTAAATATTTTAATATATCTATTAAATATTATATTACCTATTTTTATTATTTTTGAACATTATAAGTATTTATCATTAATTTTTTTATTATAAAAGAATATATATATCTGTAAATAAATTCGTGAAACGATATCATGATTAACGATAAAAGATATTTATACTTATTTTAAAATATTTTAAATTTGTTATCTTTAATTTTAAATATTTTTATAAGGAAGTTTTCAAAAGATATTGTTATACTAAATAGATATTTATTTAATGTTAAAGATACATTTAAATAGTTAAAGAATAATTTAATAGAAAAAAACTAAAATATTAAAAATAAAAAATTAATTTTGTAAATATAGGTGGGGGTAGAAATAGAATCGTTTTAGTGTCTCGAAAAGCTATTGTTCTAATATATAGTTAGAGTTTGGTTTAAATGAAATGAACCCTTATCCTGAAACGAACTCTTATCCTGAAACGAATGTACTTTTTCTAGTTTGTAGTGCACTTTTCTTACTTTAGAGTGCACTTTTTCGTATTTGCACTTTTCATACTTTTTACTACACTTTTCGTACTTTTTGTAGTGCACTTTTTCGTACTGCACTTTTTGTATTTTTCAATGCACTTTTGTATGAAAAGTGCACCACTAACTATAAAAAGTGCATTCGTTTCTCGTTTTAGGATAAAAGTTTGTTTTATTTGAACCAAACTCTATATAGTTGTAGATTTTAATACTTTTATTATTTTTTCTATCTATGTTGCTCAAGTCATCACAAATAAAAAAAAAGTAATTTTGATGTATGTTGTTCAAAAATAATACAATTCATGTGCGAATAATTTTAAAGTTGTGGGCAATTATTTTTAATGTACAAATAGGTATTCAAATTTTTTTTGTTTTTTCAAATTAATACTATGAAGATAATGTATGTTGTACAATAACATGGATATCGTATAAATCATGTATAATATATTTATGGATATTTTTTATTTATTTATTGGTCAAAATTTACAAATATTATAAGGATAATCTATCGATATTGAAAGTTCTATTTTTTATCAAAATTTTATTTAAGATAAATATTTTATATAATTAGATATAAAATTAAAATAATTTTCTTTAATTTTAAATAAAATTCGAATTTAATTTTTTTCATATAAATAGATAGAAATTTAATAGGAAAAACTAAATTAATATATATATATATATATATCTAATATATAATATCTAATGTTCTATAATTTATTTTAATTTATTTTAATTTTAGATAAAATCTTTTAGATCTATTCTAATTCCTAACATATAATAGATACTATCTTTATTTTAGATAGAATCTTTTCTTGGATTAATTTATCATATTTTCATATTATCCTAAAATAATATCAACATATATAAATTCCCAAAATAAATAAATCTTATGTGGCGAAATCCTATGTGACTTATCGTGGGAACGACACGTAGAAAAATCCTAGGTGGCGCAACGTGGTGGCTTTATTCCTTGCGTCTTTTATATATATACATAGATTTGTCAAATTTTGTACTTTATAAACAGCTAAATTCGAACAAATATAATTCAACCAAAATCAATTAGTCATACATTGACAATTAATATGATTTGTAATATACTTTTTTTTTGGTAGAATGATTTGTAATATACTGATAGATACATACATTCATTTATATGAAAGAGAGAGACATTTTTATCTAGTTTTAGTATACGAATAGATACATATATGCATTCAATTAATATGTTTCGTGTCATCATGGCCTCACAAACACCACATTTAAATGTGAAAGCCCGCATAAGTTGACCAGCGGTCTCCGCGTTTTCTTAAGAGGCGATGTACCGAGGTCTGAGGCTAATCTAGCCATGGTCCATTGCTATTAAAATCGAGATTCGGATCTTAAAATCGTGAGATCCTACAATCTTATATGGGATTTTGATCCGGATCGTACATTAAAATCGAAATTTGTTAAAATCGTTATAGAATCGTGTAGAACCGTGTTAGAATCATATAGAATCGTGTAGAATCGTATAGGATCTCATGAGATCCCGTATAAAATCGTAAGATACTACCCAGTTTTTTACTTTGAGCTTATAAAATTTATTTTAGCACCAATTAACTTAATTATTAGTGAAATTACATCCCTTAAATGCTCATTTTGTCTCTTTTAACCTCATTTACCTCCCAATTTTCATCTTTCCGACTCTCAATTGTTGAATTTACAATATTTTTCCCCTAATAAAGACCCATAATCTTTCCTCGATTCTTAATATGTGAGCATATATATTTTTAAATGTGCTTCTTGTGCATATATAAGTTTGCAATGTCAATTTTTCGGCATTATGATCATTAAATTTTAATAAAATTATATATTTTTTGGTTTTAGTGCCTATATTTTTTGTATCATATCTATATTATATTAGTTTTAGTGATATTATAGGATCTTACGATCCTACGATCCGATTTTACGATCCGATCCACAAGACCTTCTGTGATCCGATCCTAGAATCTCGATTTTAATAACAATGCATGGCCCATGAGGAGGATATTTTGATTCCCATGTCCTCAAAAGGTGGTTATAGTGAATGCAATGGAATGTGGGCTTGGTAGCCCCTTTATTTTTTTGCAAGTTTCTCGATAAAGTTTTTTACATTTGGCGGGATGCTTAGTTTCAAAATCCATCTAATGAGTTGGTTATAAACCGCTCATCCCAAAAGTGACGCCAACAAATTTTGTCGTGGATCATGTGATTAGAGATCCGCGAGTTGATGATTTGGGATACCTTTTTCTTTGAAGGACGTGCTCTAACTTTTGGATGTTCTAAGTTTTTTTCATTTGCTAGGTAGTCGATTGGCTACCACCTCGTCTTTAGAGACCACATTCATATTCTTATGTACATTTGTTTATTATCTTTTCCTTCTCCTATCAATTAGTCTTTCTAAAATTTGATTATTTTTCCAACTCTGAGGTTAGGTTCCTTCTGATCCCGGATTCAAATAGATTATGGAGATCCATGAGGTTTTTCATTGCCATGACACATTTATCTTTTTCGTTATTTAAGTATATAGGTACCCAAATGTTATTTGGCTTGACTAGTATTTTCCTGCAAATACATTTTATTTGAAGAGCCTTGTTCATGTTCTCGACCTTAATAATACTTAGCCATCCATGTTCCAATGGACGAAAAGATATTACTCTAGCTAATCAATGGTTTATATGAATTTTCTTTATTCTAGAAGAAGTTTTTGGAAGGCCAATTTTTGAAAATTGATATCCTATCCAGAAACCTTGCAATATTTGTCAACGATGTTTCTGATTTTCTGGCAGGAGGTTGCATTTGCTTTCACAAAAATGAAAATATCATAGGCAAACGCTCGAAAAGGGATTCTTGTATCATGTTTTGTGCGTTGTATTCCTAGGGGATTACTCTTTTCTTCTGCACCTTCCTGTAACATTTGAAAAAGTACATCAGCACAGAGGATGAACAAGAGGGGGGGGGGGGGAGAGGGGATCTTCTTATCTAAGTCCTCTTTGAGGAAAGAACTAATTTATTGTTCCGTTATTAAGTAAAACTAAAAAAAAATTGTTTTAATACACTCCTCGATTCATAAAGTCTCCAAATAATTGAGATATGAGACACTTTTTGTTGGAACAGTGTTAGAGAACTAGCACTGGAACAATGATTTCTCCATGCGAGCAATCGAAGTTTTGATAATGACAAACAAATGGAACTAATTCCCTGTATAAGTGATCTCAGGAAAGATAGCAAGTCTACAGGAAAAGTAAAGGGAAACGTTCCCTGTCAAAGTCACCTGTGTACGTGGCAAGTAATTAAGAGGACAAGAGAGACATTTCACTATTGTCTTGGGTGGCAAGCCAAAGCTCCGAATGAATAAAGATGAAGAAGGGTACGCTAGTCTTTTTGAATAGTGTCGTACTCCCCAAGACAAAAAGGGCAAAGGCGTCAGAACTAAAGATGGAAACTCTATAAATAGAATGTGACGCCGCTAGGTCTAATTGAGCTCTCGCACACCTGAAAAACCAGATCTACAAAAGAAAGAAAGAGATTGAGAGCCAGAGCTGATTCAGTGAAGATATCCAAATCAGAAGTTCAAGGAAGGAAAGATCAAGTGATGAAGACTGCGTGAAGTTCTTCATCAACTTGAAGAAGGTGGTTCCTGTGCTAAAGGGAACTGCACAGGAACGAGAAGGTTCACTCTCTATATTCATTTGTGTTTAGATCTAGGAACTACTATGTCTTAGTCGTTAGTATTGTTTGTGAGTGGGATCGCAAGCAATAGAGAAGTTCGACTTTGTATTTTTTTTTTTGTACTCCAATCTCACCAGTCTGCAATAGATGAAGTCGTGCCTCATACTCTGCTACGGTCGTTGAGCAAAATAGCTCCCATGCTTTGTTTCCAAACCACTCCGCAGTCCCCTTAGAAAACCCGTTCGCCAAAGCGTACGCCTTGCAATTCCGCTTGATATGCACCCAACACAAAAGGTGTTTGACGTTGGGAAACAAGACCGCAACGGCGTTAACCTCGGCAATATCCCGATCTGTGACAATAACTTCTGGCATTTTCCCAACCATTTCAAACACCTCCCGCAACTGATATAACACCCATTCGTAGTGATCTTGGGTCTCTCTTGCCATAAATGCAAACCCAATACAAAAAGTGTGCCCGGTGCAAGTAAATCCTACCATCTCACTCAAAGGCATGTTATACCTTAAATGTTAATTAATTTGAATAAGTTAACGTGTAAAACTTACATTTCAAGTAAAAATGCTTTTATTATAATTACTTACATGTTGGTTTTGTATGTCGCATCCATGATCACAACATACGGTTCAAAATATCTAACCCTGAACCATAAATTCTAAAAATAGAGTCAACCCTTATAAATGATAATCCTTTATTACCAAAATCTCCGTAGTGTAAAATTTCTTATTTTATTTCCTAAACTCATTTTTACATGATACATATTTTAAAAAATAATTATGAGTAACATTGTAAAATTATATAATTTCAGCAAATAAAATTTGAGAATTAAGAAAGTTTTAAATCTTAAACAATTCTCAAGTAATAGCCATGAGTAGAATCGTGTCTAATTTAGTGACATAGTTAAATATAATATTATTAAATTTTACTATTGTAAAATATTAATTTTTCAAAGTCTCTTATAGTTTAGTCACGGTTTTTGATGAAACTATATTTGTGACTAAGTTGAATATCAAGGTAGCCACAAAGTATTTGTATCTATATTTTGTGACTATTTCAGAAATAATTTTATATCGTTGTTAAATCCAGAACCAAAAGTTAGCCACGGTTAAAACGTGGCTAATTTTTGTGACTAAGCTTTTGTGTCTATATTCATGACTAGTTTTATGACTATTCAGCTACGTAGGTGTGTTGTGGCTAAAATTACATGGCTGTTGAGCATTTTTTTTGTAGTGAGTGCTCAATACAAAAATTGAATTTTTCATTATTTTTAAACGAGCATTTGGCCGGAAACGTCATATGGTAACTTCAAAAGTTTGTTCAAGGAGTAATGTATCAGTCCCGAGGTTTCGCATTACTTTCATAATAGGAGCACCTCGTTCATCTACAAATCTTTCAAATGTTGGTTCATTTGTAGTCGGATTTTGATATGTAATTTGGTTCATCTGCAAATGTGTATCTTCTGTTACTTCTATACATGTCACTAGACATGGGACTATTGTATTCACTAATGATTAATAATAATTTTCCATTTTTCCTTAAAAAAACGTTACAGGAACTAGAACGACGTCGTCTTCCCACTTTACTTTTTCTTAATTTTTTTCATTAGGTCTCAGAATTACATACTTTTTCTTAATTTTTTTCATTAGGTCTCAGAATTACACGCCGCCGGACCTGCCTCCATCAATCGTCTCTGGCGCTCCGCCACTTTGCCTCGCCTCAATCTCTGCCCCGCCTCGCCCCACAACGCCGTTGTTTCTCTATACACTATACTACGAATTCCGGTGAACGGGGGCCGGCCGCCTAGCCCTAAATCCGCCTCTGGCGCGACCCCCAATCCCACCGCCCAAAGTCTGATAGAGTCCATGTTATGTTTTCTAGTCTTGTAAACAGGGGATAACTTCCTCTGAGAGTTTGTTAGAAAGAAAAGCATTTGTATAAATATCCATAAGCTGTACTTGTAACTAAATGAGATTCATTCAATAAAATTTTCTCGAAGATTTTTTCCTCTCTTCTATCATGGTATCAGAAGGTTTTTTCCTTCCTGGCATTTTCACCTAATTCTCTTCCGCATTTTCTCTGCGATTCATGGATTCCACGAATCCATTGTATCTGCATCCCTCAGATCATCCGGGATTAGTTCTTGTTCCTACTGTGTTTGATGGCTCCAATTTCGGAGAATGGCGCCGTTCAATGCGACGAGCGCTGTCTGCCAAAAACAAATGGAGTTTCATCTCAGGTGCTTCTCCAAAACCGGCTAGTGGTGCTGAAGCTGCAATTTGGGAACGCGTCAACGACATGATCGTCATGTGGATTCTCAATTGCTTGTCACCAGAAATTCAGCGTTCCGTCACATATTCTGACCTAGCCAAAGATATTTGGGAGGAATTGGATCGTCGCTTTGGTCGTTGTGATGGCACGCAACTCTTTTCTCTTCGGAAAGACTTGATGAATCTTACACAAGGTTCTGATTCCATCTCCACATATTATACTCGATTGAAATCAATTTTCGATGAGATTACGCGCGCTCGCAATCTTCCGGTTTGCTCTTGCGGTGCTCTTCTCAAACTCATCAAATATGAGGACAATCAGAAGCTGTTTCACTTTCTTATGGGGTTGAATGATGAATACCTTCAAATCCGAGGTGGAATCTTGCTGATGAAGCCACTTTCAGACCTCCAATCTGCTTATGGAATACTCCTTACAGAAGAGAAGCAACGAACGATGACGTCTTCCTCTTCAATATTGGAGACTTCATCATCACTACATGTGAATGCTTCCAGAAATTCGACTGACAAGTCTTCCTCAAACGACAAGTCTTCTTCATCAAATCGTTCTTCGGAGAAACGTTTCTGCACCAACTGTAAGAAGACAAATCATAATGTCGATAAGTGTTTTTTCATCATCGGTTTTCCTCCAAATTACAAATCCAAGAACCAGAAATCAACAGATTCCTCCAAGAATTCCAGATCTGATGCTTCTTCAAAGTCTGATAAGTCATTTGCGGGGCAGGTTGAAGGTGATTCTGACAAATCTGATCGTCTGACTCAAGATCAATACAACAAACTGCTAGCCTTGATCAACAACAAGGCCTCTTCTGCACATGTGTTTGAAGAATCAGATTTTGCCGCCTTTGCTGGTAAATCTCTTGTTTCTCCTATTGTTACTTCACATTCTTCATCTTGGATATTAGATACGGGCGCCAGCAATCACATGACTAGAGACATGTCTTTATTACACAATGTTCTTTTGCTCAATCATCCTTTTACTGTTAGTCTTCCTAATGGCCAACAAGTAAAAGTTCTAAAGTCAGGATCAGTAAAGCTTTATGATAATCTGATGCTTCGAGATGTCTTGTTCGTTCCTACTTTCACCTGCAATTTGATCTCCATTGCTAAGTTGGTTACTGATCTGAATTCTGTGATGTTGTTTACTCGGGATCACTGCATCCTACAGGACTTAACCTCACGGAAGAGCATGATGATTGGTAAATGCTCTCGTGGCTTATATTTCCTTCAAGATTCAGCTCATAATTCTTCTACAAATTCTTTTCATTCTGCTGACAAAGTAGTTTCTTCTTCTGTTCATTCTGTTATTGATGACAGTATAATCCATGCTAGATTTGGCCATTTATCAGTTTCCAAATTAAAATCCCTAGCTTCTATAAAGGATGTTAATCATCTCAAAAGTTGTATTACTTGTGCTAAAGCAAGAATGACAAGACTACCTTTTCCATCCAGTGTTATTTCTTCATCTTATCCTTTTCAGATGTTACACTTGGATGTATGGGGTCCTTTCCACATTTCTACTCACAATGGTTTTAAATATTTTATAACCATTGTGGGTGATTTTTCCCGCGCCACTTGGGTACATTTGCTCTCCACAAAAGGCAGTGCTTTCTCTTTTGTTCAGTCTTTTATTGCAATGGTAGAAAGGCAATTTCAGTGTAATGTCCAAACTCTGAGAACTGATAATGCAATGGAGCTTGGTTCTAGTAAAGCTGCAACAAATTTTCTTCTCTCTAAAGGTATTCAGTTGCAAACCAGTTGCATAGCAACTCCTCAGCAGAATGGAGTTGCTGAACGCAAGCATCGGCATATATTGGAGGTTACTCGAGCTCTCTTATTTCACTCTAAGATGCCTACAAAATATTGGGGGGAAGCTGTCTTAACTGCTGTTCACATAATCAACAGACTTCCATATCAAATTCTTCATCATAAATCACCTTATGAGGTACTTTTCCATAAACCACCTGATTTTGATCATTTGAGAGTGTTCGGGTCTCTTTGTTTTGTTTCTACACTTAAACAAGGTAGAGACAAACTACAAGCTCGAGCTCAAGCTGCTGTGTTTCTTGGTTATCCAGCCGGGAAAAAGGCTTATAAAGTTCTTGTTCTTGACACAAATAAAATCATTTTTTCTAGAGACATCATTTTTCATGAACATATTCTGCCTTTTCATCCTAACTTTTCCTTATCACCATCCACTTCTTTTTCTAAACCAACATCTTTTCCTTCCACTTTTATTGATGATGACACTATTATTCCACAACCAGATTCTCCTACATCTAATGATTCTTCCTCTCCTGTTAATCTTCAAGACCAACAACAATTTCCTCCTCTTAGAAGGTCTACTAGAGCAATCATTCGACCTTCTTATCTTGATCAATATGTGTGTCACACCAATGTTACAGATTCTTCTCATTTCTGTAATCATACTCTCACTTCTACCATAGTTTTTCCTAAACCATATTCACCTTCTCATACTCCTCCACCTTTTGAGCCACAATCCTATCATTCAGCTGTCTTACACAAAGAATGGCAAGAAGCCATGAGGAAAGAATTTCAAGCCTTGGATCTAAACCATACATGGGAAATTGTTCCTCTTCCAAAAGGAAAGAAACCCATAAGTTGTAAATGGGTATATAAGGTCAAACAACATGCTGATGGCACCATTGAAAGGTATAAAGCACGATTTGTGGTCAGAGGATTCACACAAAAAGAAGGCATTGATTACACAGAAACTTTCTCTCCTGTCATAAAAATGACTACAATAAGGTGCCTCATTTCAGTAGCATTGAAGAAAGGACGGCAAATTCACCAATTAGATGTGAATAATGCTTTTCTTCATGGGGATCTTCATGAAGAAGTTTATATGAAGATTCCTTTGGGATTAGAAGTTGAAGGCAAGAATATGGTGTGCAGATTAAGAAAGTCCTTGTATGGCCTCAAACAAGCTTCTCGACAATGGTATGCTAAACTCTCGAGTGCTTTAAGGACTAAAGGCTACACTCAATCTCCTAATGATCACTCTCTTTTTTCATAAGCATTCTACTCAAGGTTTATCTACTTTTGTTGCCATCTATGTTGATGATATTATGCTTACTGGGGATGATCAAACTGAGATAAATTCTCTCAAGTCTTATCTAGATGCTGTTTTCCAGATTAAGGACCTTGGAGAACTTCATTATTTTCTTGGCCTTCAATTCACCAAAACTGAACAAGGCCTTCTCATGAATCAACACAAGTATATTTCTGAGTTGCTGAATGAGTTTGATTGCTCAGATAAACCTGCTGTTGCCACTCCCCTGGAATTAAACACTAAACTTTTGCTGAATTCTGGTGTTCCTCTATCCAATCCTACTTTATATAGACGTCTAGTGGGGAGATTGAATTTTCTGGTGCATAGCAGACCTGATTTAGCTTTTCCCATACAATTTCTAAGTCAGTTCTTTCATTCTCCTCATAGTGCTCATCTTGATGCTGCAATTCACACTTTAAGGTATCTCAAAGGTACAAAAGATCATGCCTTATTGTTCAGCTCCTCTCCCTCTTGTCAATTACAAGCTTTTTGCGACGCCGATTGGGCATCATGTCCTAATTCTAGGAAATCAGTAAGTGGTTTTGTTGTGTTTCTTGGGGATACTTTAATCTCGTGGAAATCTAAGAAGCAACAGACTGTTTCCCTTAGTTCTGCTGAAGCCGAATATCGATCACTCAGAAATGTTTCAGCAGAGTTATCATGGCTCAGTCGACTATTATTTGAGCTAGGCATCAAAGACATCACTCCAATTCCTGTTAAGTGTGATAATCTTGCTGCCATTTACATTGCTAAAAATCCTGTCTTTCACGAGAGGACGAAGCATATAGATCTTGATTGCCATTTTGTTAGAGAGAAGCTTCTTGAAGGCTTAATTTCTGTCAGCCATGTTCCTACAACTCAACAGCTGGCCGACACTTTGACAAAACAAATACCAGGATATCAGCTTCAGGATGTTCTTGGCAAATTTGTCTTGGTAATCCCTGCCAAATTTGAGGGGGGTGATAGAGTCCATGTTATGTTTTCTAGTCTTGTAAACAGGGGATAACTTCCTCTGAGGGTTTGTTAGAAAGAAAAGCATTTGTATAAATATCCATAAGCTGTACTTGTAACTAAATGAGATTCATTCAATAAAATTTTCTCGAAGATTTTTTCCTCTCTTCTATCAAAGTCGACCCACGTACAGGAGGCTAATATTGAAGTCAAGGCATTCATCAATCATCGATGATCAATATTCGAAAAAGAAATATGGAAAGACATTCGAATTCAAGACGCTAGCAAGTAACAAACCAAAAAAAATCATGGTTTTAAATTACAACCCAAGAAATCAATCCAATAAAATATGAACACTGTCACACACTCGCAATTATCCGTCGACGACTAATGAGTGTTGAACTGATGAATCTGGTGACTGACGTCTGAGCGAGATCTACGACCATCCAACCGAATGAAAATTGATGGAGTAGGCGGAGCTTGAAAGGCCACCACCAACGACATCGAGAGGCGTCGACTACACCGAGATTCAAATTGAGAAGCCGTCACAGCTTTTTAGCGGCGACGATGATGATGCCATGATGGTCTGATGGATGGGGCTGTGTGATCACAAGTAGGGGGTTCCAGCTCTACAATTCCGAACCTAAAAAAGCATTCCCAACCTGCAGGTATAAGAAACCAGGCCAGATTTAATAAATATTGAAATTGGAAAAAAATAATAATTTCTTTTTCACTCTCTCCTTAATAATATTATTTTATTAGTTGGGTCATTCAATCACTCTCCATCAAATAGCAGCTGGACGGAAATCAATAATTGTAGTGAATTTAATTGTGTTGTAGACCTAATGAAATACACAAGCTGGACGGAAATCAATAATTAATGTGGTGAGGTACGAATTGGCATATTTATACGTTGAAGAAATGGACCAATCTATACAAATATTTAATGTAAATCTTAAATTTTACACTCTTAATTAAACATGCCACATGTTCAGAGTTTATACGGTACGTACACATGTCACTATTATATTTGGTGAAAGTGCTAGATCACCCTCCGAAAGAAATTGCTAGCCCATTTGCGTTATAATCGATCTGCATAATTGAAGTGATTAATTACCTAGCTTTATTGTTTTGAGAAGAATGATGTGAAGTAGCCCGATTTAGATAAAGAGATTCAAAAGGCTATATTCTATTTTAATATATGCTTCACCTTTTGTTCTATCAAAACCAAAAGTTTCAATTCTTTCAACGTACACTTGACCTTCTCTGACTGAAAAAAAAAAAAACAAAGCCTGGTATAATGACCACGAGCCACCTCTTGGCAGATTACTTCTTTTGGATCACCCACACTCAAATCTGTACAATTTAATTAATTACAGCAATTGAATTAAAAGTCTAATTAATTAGATTTTTATCCAATTGTGCAAATTCATTACCCCAAACTGATAGCATCTTCCGACGAATTCCTCCAGCAGATGAAGTCCTCTAGTCCTATCGTGAATCATGTCATTGAAATCAGCTCGTGATGCGTATTTATTGGTTTTTAATTTTTCTTTAAACTTTATTTCTATTTATGTTGATCTTCAAATGCACAACTATTTTTTTTAGTAGAAGGAGAGGCGGTACTCTCCGACCTCTCAAGGGGGCGTTTTATTAATAACGAAAAAAATGGGCTAAGTAGTCAGCAAATGGGGGATAGCCCGACCCCTAACATCATCAAGCAAAAAGTTTGTAATCCCCTCCGGCGGGGCAGACAATACATGCAATCCAACAGGAAAGGAAAACACAAGGGACGCTATGCAATCTGCAACAACGTTAGCCTCATGAAAAACATGTCGGAATTGGATAGTCCAATCCCTACAAATTAACCCTTGGCATTGGGATACCAGGCTAAAAAGCGGGTGACTTCTGGTCACCCTATTACCTAAAAGATTAATAACTAATTGAGAATCCGACTCCAAGCGCACTTTTCGGTAGCCCTTCTCCCAAGCAAGCTTAAGCCCGTTGAAGACACCCCATAGCTCCGCCATTGGGACGGTACACCTCCCGATATGATGAGCGAAACCCCCAAGCCACTCGCCTCTGTCATCTCTCAAGACACCACCAGCACTTGCCATTCCGTCGCTTCGAACCGCCCCATCCGAGTTCACCTTAATCCAACCCTCGTCCGGCTTCTCCCAAGAGATAACCTGCACCGATTTGGATCTAGAGCTACTAATATTGACAAGTTTACCTGCTGCCCTGAGAGCTTCCATCGCTTGATTGATCACAAACGACGTTTTATCGGCCGATGTAATCACACCCTATAGCAAGATGAGCTCTCTGTCTTTCTGTTTTCACATCGAGAATATGAAAATTTGTCCGTCTGTAATAGAAAATAGTGGTATTTGCTAGCAACAACATAATGGAGGCAGTCAATCATTTTTAAATTGATTTATTCCGCAGCAGCAAACGCTAAACACAATAACGGTTTCGATCCTTGGGTTAGATGAATTATCCGAAGAAGATCGTAATTATTGGAATAATTGTTGGAGACTCAATTGCGGTCGGACTCTATTATGGATTTCTATGAAGACTTTGGTGTTTCTCCACTTCCAACACCACCAAATGGTTGTCCCAAACAGCGCACTCCATCCCACTTCGAGGGCTGAGTTGTCGTCCAAAATATTCCGTTGAATCCAAGTAGCAAACGGATCCTGAAAGAAAGACGGGTAGAAATTAGTAACCTTCAAGTTAATCCAAATATGACGCACATGCGGGCAATCACGAAATAGGTGCTCGAGCGACTCGTCCAAGTTGCAGCCGTAAGGACACCGGCCAATGGAAGCAATGTGACGACGACGCCTCTCTTGATTAGTGATCACACCGCCTTTGCTAGCCAACCACACGAAACCCCTGATCCTCTCTTGAACCGTAAGCGCCCAGACGCGTTTATAGAAACGATGATCAATCTCTTGCCGTCCAATATTTCCCCTGATCAGATCATAGCCAGAACCATCCGTGTACTTCCCATCAGACACAAACCTCCAGCAGATCTCATCACTTTCCTCAGCATGTAACGGGTACAAAGCCACAACAGCAAGCTTCATCAACATAGCACTAGGGAGACGTGGAGATAACGAACACCAGTCCCAACCAGCCCCATTCGTCCAGTAATCTCTCACCAGAAAATCCCTTTGCCCAGAAATAACATCCGACCTAACCCAGTTACAAAGAGGCTCATCCATGAGCCACACATCAGTCCAAAAAAGTGTTGACAACCCATCTCTAACCAACCATTTAGTACCCTTGATAATCACATCAGAAATGCCGGTTTTAATGCCTCTCCAAATATGCGAAACGGCCCCCGTATTACCCAAAGCACTCTCCACATACTTCTTTCTAAGCACTGAAACCCAAAGATCACCATCCTCCATCACAAACCTCCATCCCAATTCCCCAACGAGAGCCACATTCAAATCTCTCATGGTACGTACGCCAAGACCACCATGGACCCGAGGCTTAGTAACTTCTTCCCAAGCAACTTTATGCATACGCCTTTGCTCGGAAGTACTACCCCAAATAAAATTACGATTGATCTCATCAATTTGATTGCATAAGCTCACCGGTAACAACGCCGAAGACATAGTATACACCAAGAGAGAGTTAAGGACTGATCTAACCAACGTAACACGCCCAAAAAAACTAAGATATTTCGATCTCCACCCCTCCATCTTCGATTTGAATTTGTCCAGGAGCGAAGTGAAAGTATCCTTGTTGATCGCTTTATGCAGAACCGGCATTCCAAGGTAGTTCCCTAAGTCAAAAGTAACCGAGAACCCGCTAGCAGCCTGCAACAACCTCTTTTGCCGACGTCCCACATTTGGAGAAACAAATTTTTTTGACTTTCTAGCACTCACCTTTTGGCCAGACGCCACACAAAAATTATCCAAGCATTTCTTAATCAACATAACTTGTTCACAGAGGCCTCGACAAACAACATAATGTCGCCGACAAAGAAAATGTGATACAAAAACGGGCCATTAGTTGTGAGTTTGATCGGCTTCCAACCCTTAGAATCCACAACATCCATGATATTGATCGGCTTAAGCGTTCGATGCACAAAATGAATAAATAGGGCGAAATCGGGTCACCTTGACGAACCCCCAAAGAGGCCACAAATTGATCCGTTAACTCACCATTCCAAAGAACTTGTAGCCGGGTAAAAGAAACACAAGCCATCACCCAACGAATAAGCTGATCCGGAAAACCAACCAAATGCAAAGACGACTAAATAAACTCCCAACTCAATCTATCATAAGCCTTTTCAAGGTCAAGCTTCATAATCATCCAACCTTTGGCTCCCTTTTTCTTCCACATAGAGTGTACTACCTCTTGGGAAATCACAAAATTTTATCCGTAATCATACGGCCCGGGATAAAACTCCCCTGTGTAGGCCCAATAATATCCGTCATAAGCGGTTGAATACGGTTAACAAGGATCTTTGTGATCGTCTTATATAAGACATTGCAAAGACTAATAGGACGGAATTTGCTAATGAGCTCAGGCTTAGCCACTTTCGCCAATAACACAATCAAAGTATCGTTCATGCTTGAAGGGAGTGAACCAGTACGAAGAAATCTCGAACAAAGCTTGCAACCGACTCCTTAACTAAATCCCAACATCTTTGAGAAAAAAACCGGTTGGAACCCATCAATACCCGGCGACTTAAACGGACCCATGGACCTAATCGCACTCCAAATTTCCTCCATCGAGACAGGCACAGTGAGACGCACGAGACGGTTCATCTCAACGTGCAGAAAGTTTCTGGTTATGCTCGGCATTCTGGACAAGATAGTTGGCTCAACACTAAATAACTTTTTAAAGAAATCCAACGCCATCCTTTCAAGTTCATGTTTATCTTCCACCCAACAGCCTTCGCCATTTTTAAGCCCATCAATCCGATTATGAGCACGCCATATGATAGTAGTCGTGTGAAAAAAGGATGTGTTGCGGTCACCACAGTTAAGCCACTGCTCTCGGGACTTTTGGAACCAAAGAGTTTCCTCCTGCTCTAAAACCAACTCAAGATCCATTCTAGTTTTTAGTTCCAACTCAGTTGTTCTAACCGAACCAGAAATAGACAGATTCTGTTGAACAACATCAAGCTTCTGTAATAACTTGGTCTTCCTCTGATGAATATTCCCGAAATCCTTTTTGTTCCAAGAAATCAACTTCCTTTTAAGCAAATCCAACGCAGTCGGCAACTCAATATCCTTACACCACCAGCTTCTAAACTTATCTTCAAAACCCGGATGGGAGAACCACGCGGCCTCGAAACGAAACGGTCTCCGCTTTTTATTAAACTCCAAGCGAGGGGTGAAATTCAGAAGAACAGGGATGTGATCCGACGAGAATCTAGGAAGGTGTCGAACCCTAGCTTCCGGCCATCTCAACCGAGTCTCAAAGTTCATTAACACCCTATCCAATCTCTTATGTACCACAGAAGAAGGCGATAACCGCCGGCTCCAAGTAAAATTATTCCCACTAAAACCCAAATCAACAAGCTCCAATTTATCAACAAGGTCGTTGAACACAGGGGTGTCAGGATGAAGATTACCCGAACCACCCTTTCGTTCATGACTAAACAAGATACAATTGAAATCTCCTCCAATAACCACATGCCCAGTCACCCTATTCACCGCTTCTTCAAGGTCTTTCCAAAACACTTTACGTCTTGCATTCGACGGGGGGCCATACACCATGAACAAATGACACGGCATGCCATCATCCATAAAAGAAGCATGTATGAAATTAGGATTCTTGTACTCAATCTTCAAATTCACAACATTAACCTTCCAAAAAAGCCAAACCCCACCTTTGAAACCCACTGCTTCAATTCTTTCACAATTAGAGAAATCAGAACGCAACAATCTGTCACAAACCACTTGCGCCCTTTCCCCTGAAATTCTTGTTTCAACTAGCACCAAAACATCCACCTTATTATGTCTGCATAAATAACGGATAGCCCGACGGAAACCTAGCTTGCCTGCACCAAAACAATTCCAAAATAAGACATTCATCATAAACATATAAAGATAAGGAAAAAGAAACTAGCAGAGATTAGAGCTTCTCATTATCATGAGCACTATCCGTCATTGCTGAATCAGCATTGCCCATAGGGCTTGTCGGTTGTTGAACTACAACTATCTGCTTCGATCGAATCTCTTCAAGAAACGTAGCATTCGGAATGACTCCCAACTGGTTGTTGATAGACTTTTGATCCTTTATCTGACTAGGAACTTTGCCATCCTCAACCATAGAGTGACTACTTATAAAATTGTTGGCTTCCAACTCTTGTTCAGTAGATTGTCTTGGCCTTTTAACAGATAACGACACCGGCGGCTTCTCCCTCGGCTCAGTCTTTCCTGTATCATTATTGCCATTAGGCATGAATATTCCTTTTCTTCTGCCCAGTTTAATAGCCCTTTTACCATTATTAGGTTTGGCCTGGAAAAGCCCATTGTTGAAAACAGCCTTATAGCCCGATTGGGCCCCATTCACTTTGTCTACCTTCTGTTGATTCTTCGAAATCTCTTCAGCAGCAACATGACTATTCTGATCATTTGATTCCATGGCTTGGGCCATGAAAGGCACCACCGACCCCAACATTTTAGTTGGTTCCTCTCTTGATTTTTGGGCCGGCCCATTATCCATATCCATTATAGGCCCAACTTTCCCTAGTCCAAGCTCATTATCATTCGAACTCCTGTCACTGTTGATCAACGTAGCCTTTTGATCCTTATTGATATTTTTGGCAGGGCGTGTCGCCGTCCTATCTTTCTCCGTGATCTCAGCATCAATAGGATCCCGCAAATCCATCTTAAAGAGAGCCTCGTACCGGTTTAATTGTGGAAAGAAAGAATTCGTCTCGGGAAAGAGCTTTTTCTTTCTTTTCTCATTGCTACAAGGCATATCCTGCTGGGGATCTTTTCGATTTTGATTTGGTTTGGAATTATTTTTGTTTCCCTTTGACGGTACTTTCCTTTTTTTCGACTTTCATCCAAACACCATGACTTCCTTTCTTGATCACCTCCGACGTTCCGGCGGCCTCTGACGGAGTTACACCTTTTTCCATCGAACTGTTGCTACCTTCCTTGGACGCATTACTCGCAACTTCTTGACTTCCTTCAATCGGAACCGATTTAGAAGAACCAGCAGGCGGGGGATTCAAAGGAGCAGGTCTAAACGGGCAGCTTGACTTGACGTGACCAAATCAGCCACACCCGAAACATATGGTTGGCAAACCTTCATATTCAATTAAGAACCTGTCACCATTAATGTACACTGCCCCTTTTAACGGTTTTTTAAGATCCACTTCAACGCATATCCTTGCGAATCTTCCACGGTTGGTGTACAAAGTTTTGGGATCCACCCTAATTGGTTTTCCTATAGCAGACGCCACTTTCATAAGAATTTTTTCTTCATACAAAG
The DNA here is from genome assembly GCA_964016875.1 of Fallopia convolvulus. Lineage (NCBI taxonomy): Eukaryota > Viridiplantae > Streptophyta > Magnoliopsida > Caryophyllales > Polygonaceae > Fallopia > Fallopia convolvulus. The sequence continues at coordinate 49,251,206 of OZ024732.1, read as the reverse complement.
TGACCGGGAGATCCGATAACCGGATCCAAGTCGGAGCAGTCTTGATCGGTTCCGACATTCGAAAGCTAGGGGACCAACTACGTACGATCAAGCATCTCCTGAAGATAGTCCAAGGACCGTCGGTTAAGGTTGACATATACTCCTCCTCTCTACCGAATCTGATCAAATAGTACCCATGGGAGAGATCCAAAATTTGGTACCGAAAGTTCGATCTCCACATGTCCCTTATCTTCTTCTTCATAACCGGAAACGCAATGGGGCTCCCAAGGTGGTTTCACCACCATTGACAATTTCCAAACCGACGCAAGCCCGTCCATCACCTCATCCGCAATGGAGATCGACGAATCTCCATCCTCGCCGTCCGGAAAGTGTACTTGGACCTTCCCTTCGATAAAATCCTCATCTAAAATCGTCTTATGTTGTGAAGCTCCCCCAACAATAACCACATCCTTCCACAAGGCGCCATTATCCGGGGGCCTTACTTTCTCACTATCCTCCATCGTTGTTTCTTCAGCATTTCATTTCGCCGGTTGAGTTGCCGACGAAGGAACACTGGCCATCAGAACAAAGAACCAAGAGCAACGGTGTGAACACATAGGAGTATCTTTGTGATATTTTCGGTAACGCTTCTTTAGTTTATGTTTATTTTACCAATACTCAGTTGGTCTAGTGGTAAAGTGGTGTTAGACTCCTTAAGTGTTGTGCAGGAGGTTCGAAGTTCGAATCTCACTGGCAGCATGTATGGAAAAATTGATATTGGGAGGGTCTCCCCCAAAATGGGGCCACGAAGTACCCGGTCCGGATGTAGAGCGGTGTCCGACCGATCGAACCGGGCGAGCCAAAAAGGCAAGACCAAAAAAAAAAGTTTATGTTTATTTTGAATTGTTTTAAAATTTGTGTTATTTTCAACAACTAATATAAAAATTTGTGTTATTTTAGTCAATTTTGCCTAAAAATAATGATGCCAAATTGTTTATATGATATTTAAAGCCCTTGAGATTGAGAATCGGAGTTTATCTTGAGAGACGGATTAATTAGGAAAGTTGGAGGGAGCGACGGAGGAGGAAGCCCGGCCATCGAAGCGGCGGAAGAACCGGACCCCCCACGCGCTGCCAGCTTCGGACTGCCGGAGATTATTTTATTTTTAATCATGCCTCTGACCGTTGACCGTCAAGCTAACCCCAAGTATAAAGTGTTTGGTTTAATCCGTAATTATGCGCTTAATTAATTAATCAGTCCAAATCCCGATGTGTTATTGTCGCCTGTCCCTTTCTTTGTTTCTTTGTATTGCTTGCGTCCAATTTATTTTTTGGCTCTTTCGTGAGCACTTGGAGTTTTGAAAAATGCATACCAAACCAATTGACCCGTCCAATTTATTTTCTTGCTTAAACAAAATATCATTGTTATTTTTCAGCGACAATTAAACTCTTGACCTTGACAATACAAAGACATAATAATCCCATCTTCTTCTAAGAAAATGTCATTCGTTTTTTATGTTCTTTCACGTTTCTTGATATGTTTTCTAAATACATAGCAATTAATTGAAATCGTTTGCTAAACTTCTATATATTTTGAAATGCATGGTGTAATTTGCTTGTTCTACGTACGTACAATGTTATAACCTTATTCTTTCACTTCGTTGTTTCTATATTATTTAGAAATCGGTATATGTTTTCATAACTGACATAGGACATAGATTAGTAATAATACTGATTACAAAACAATTTTCCTACATTAAAAAATACTAATAAAATTTTTTGAAAAAATTGGTGGAAAAAATTTTTAAATTTGGAAATTCATAAACTTGGGGAAAAATCAAAATTACCATTGACTTTTATCACTAAATTAGTGGGATTTATTCGCTTCGATTAAGTAGAGGGCAACAAGACTTTAATTACTATTTGTATAAACTTCCATTGGCTTTCTTCATCTCAATAATAATTGTAATTTGTTTTTCAGCCTCCATAATAATAAAAATATATTTCTCTATGTGTGGACACAATTAAAATATTGTTCCCTAACCACGTTAAATTTCTATCTTTCTTTGTAATCTACCCTAATACATTATAAAGCAGAACCCAAGTCTGTTGTAAAATTTACGCCACGTGGCATTTTTGAATAAATTAATGTGATTATATTTTAATAAATTTGTAACAACTTATAGTATTCTTGCTATATGTACTAAATAGATAACATGTTTATATAATTTTTATGTATATAATTTTCTATCTATGAACTATGTATTAGTTTACTACAATAGATAACATATTTATATAATTTTTATATACACAAATTCCTATGAGATGATATTTTCCATATTAATTAAATATTTTTATCTCTTAACAATATTTAGGGTCCTAATATATTTTTGTTTATCTTTTAACAAGGCTTGAGCTCCAAGTATAAAATTTATATCTATTAATGATATAGTTTTAAATAATATATTTTGTTATGTTGATATATTTTTATTTTGAGAAAAGATATAATTTTATGTTGATGAGTGGTGATTAAGATTATATGTAAATGTCAAAAACTAAAATTCGGATATTAATTTTAATTAATAAAATTAGATTTTCTTTATCATTTTAAATATATTTCTTAAATCAAAGTTTGATAAAAAAAAATAGAAAAGTTTACAAATCTTGATGAATACTTTCTTAAATTGAATTTCGATAAAAATTTAGATTAAATTTTTATTAATTTACTTTTTATTTTATTTATGTAAATATAGAAATTTTTTTCTCTAGCCCCACCTTATATTTAAATTTTTTATCTCTATATTTTTTGTAATTTAATATGGATGATAGGTTTATTAATACATTGAATTTTGTAAATTTTCATATTTACTTTATATTTTATTTCTTTTGTTGTGTAAATTTAGTATGGAAAACAACTTTATAGATGGATTGAATTTTGCAAAATAATACATTGATAATTTTCTCTATATTTTATCTCTTAAATCAAGGATAATGTTCTCTTCTATACTAATCTTTATATTGTATTTTTCATATTTAAAAATATTCTTATTATTATAGAGTAAAAGATAAAAACCTTAATATATAATTTTAATAAATTAACTTAAAAAAATATTTTAATAAACTATATTATGCTTTGTAGATAACCTATCCTAATTATTAAAATCTTTATAAAAAACCAAGTATTTATACATACTAGCAATTAGGCCGCGCGTTGCGCGGCGATTATAAGACAGAGACTTCATTAGTGTAGAGATATGAAAATGGCATTTTCGTAAATTTATTTAAAGGGGCATGAGTTTTTTGGAAAAAGAATATGGAAATGGCATTTCCGTAAATTTATTTAAAGGGACATGATTTTTTTGGTATTAATTTACTTGACTTCACGCCATCCAATGTCTTAAAACTTGTTTTATTACGCATACGAGCTTTCTTTACAACTAAGAAACAAACTTATCCGAGCTTGCTTACGATTATTACACCAACACGATAGTGCAACACGCATTTTTAAGTAATTGGATGGACGATCAGATGTTACTAAATTGAACGGCTAGAATAAATGTAAGTTGAACGTTTTTCGAGACATGTCAAAATTACCCGTTTAAATCCGAATATCACCTAAGCGGGGCACGCTTTTCCAAGAAAATATATTTTTTACGAGCTCGCTTACAAGCAAAGTAACTTGGACATGTTTTTCGAGACATGTCAAATTACCCGTTCAAATCCGAAGATCACCTAAGTCGGGCACGCTTTTCCAAGAAAATATATTTTTTACGGTCTCCCCGAGAGCGAAGTAACCAGGACACGTTTTTCAAGACATGTCAAAATTACCCGTTGACATCCAAATATCACCTAGGTCGGGCACGCTTTTCCAAGAATTTTTTTTACGAGCTTGCTTACGAGCGAAGTAACCTGGACACGTTTTTCGAGACATGTCAAAATTACCCGTTCAAATCCGAATATCAACTAAGTCGGGCACGCTTTTCCAAGAAAATATGTTTTTTACGGTCTCCCCGAGAGCGAAGTAACCTGGACACGTTTTTCGAGACATGTCAAAATTACCCGTCGACATCCGAATATCACATAAGTCGGGCACGCTTTTCCAAGATTTTTTTTACGAGCTCGCTTACAAGCGAAGTAACTTGGACACGTTTTTCGAGAAATGTAAAAATTACCCATTCAAATCCGAATATCACCTAAGTCGGGCACGCTTTTCCAAGAAAATATATTTTTTACGGCCTCGCTTACGAGCGAAGTAAACTGGACACGTTTTTCGAGACATGTCAAAATTACCCGTTCACATCCAAATATCACCTAAGTCGGGCACACTTTTCCAAGAATTTTTTTTACGATCTCGATTACAAGCAAAGTAACTTGGACACGTTTTCGAGACATGTCAAAATTTCCCATTTAAATCCGAATATCACTTAAGTCGGGCACGCTTTTCCAAGAGAATATATTTTTTACGAGCCGCTTACAAGCGAAGTAAGTTGGACACGTTTTTCGAGACATGTTAAAATTACTCGGTTACATCCGAATATCACTTAAGTCGGGCACGCTTTTCCAAGAAAATATATTTTTTACGGTCTACCCGAGATTACCTAAGAGCTAAGCAAGAACGACACGAATTTCGAGTAACATTAAAATAACAAATCGGATTATTACACCCACACGATAGTGCAACACGTATTTTTAAGTAATTGGATGGACGGTCAGATGTTACTAAATCGAACGGCTAGAATAAATGTAAGTTGAACGGTTAGATAAGATCTATATTAGGGTTTTATTTATCAACGGCCGGATAGTGTTGTGATATCCAAACTCTTATAGTAGTATGGATTAGTCTCCAAAAAATAAGAAAATATTATTTAAAAATATTCAATAAAAAGAAAAATCAATATTTTAATAATTTCAATCTAAATTTGGATAGGATCTCCACAAATAATAGAAAAATATTTAAAAATATATTCAATTAAAATATGAAGTACAATCTAAAAAAAATAATTCGTCTATTGCATAATTTATTATGATATTATATAAATATATTTAGTATTTTATATTAATATCGTAAAATTATATAGTTTTTTAGTAAAATTATCCCGTGAATATCACGGGACTTCAACTAGTTATCACTCATTACATAGGATAATTAAGTTGATCGATGCGATTATTTAGTTTAACTTCATCATCAAAACTACAGATTTACCTATAAATATGATTCTCTATCCAAAACCTCATTGATGTATTTCATCGATATCTTACATGATCACTCTTTTTAAATAAGTCAATACTATCATTTTTTTTGGTCGAAAGTCAATAGTAGTATCATTTTCCATTGTATATCAGGCTCCAACGCTCCAAATAATTGAGATATATGAGACATCTTAAGTATGACGGTACTCAGTAGATATCTTTACCTTTCAATGAGTTAATATGGTTGAACGACCGTGTTATAATGCAAGGACGAGTTATTTCTGTTGCAATGCATTGTCGGTCTGATATATATGGATGGAGTTATTTCTGTTGCAATGCAGCGTCGGTCCGACCCGTCCGAAAACTCACATCGACCCGACTCGGTTTAACCCGTGACCCGTAACACCCGAACCCGCCCAACCCGACCCGATTGATAGGAGCTAATCTTAAGTAATTAAAATAAAACTAACACTTAGGATACGGCATTTAGATAAAGTGCTTAAATCGTTTACATATGTACGGTTTTGCATAGGGTTGAGCATCGGTTCAAAACCGAACCAAACCATCAAAAATCGAACCGAACCGAAAATCGAAATTCCATTTTAGGTGAACCGAAATACAAATTGAATTGGTCTGGTTCATTTCGATTTTTATCGGTTTTATATAAATAGAAGGTTATTCTTTGGAAAATTTGAACCGAACCGAAATTTAACCGAAACCGAAATTTGGAAAATTCCTAAACCAAAAACCGAATAATATCGATTTCGGTTCTGCTTAAAATTTCGGTTTGAACTGACCCATGATAATAGTCTCTAGTATATTCTTAGAATACAATTAAGATACTAGGGTACTAAACTCATCCATTGGACGGGCCGAGTTTATATTCTATTGTTTTCATTCTTTTAAATATTTTGGTCTATGTAGATCATGACATATGATTAAGCATACTAAATAATTCTATTATGAAATAACATAATTAATTGTGTATAAAAATAAATCAAATGTTAAAAACCGTATATATGTGAACTATTTGATCACTTATTTAGTGCATATCAATTTTTAAGATATATGAATTTGTTTATCTAAATGTCGTATTCTAAGTGTTATTTTTATTTTAATTATTACCAGTCACCCCCACCATGCGCCACTAAATTAAAATAAGTAGTTTTCTATCATAATTTTTTTATATACAAAAGTTATAAATATTTAAGGCCCTGTTTCGTTGGGCTGTTTGCACAGCTCAATGAACAGGCCTGACAATGATAAATTGAATTTGAATAATAACCCATTTAAAAATCGTTTTAACTTATCAAATCTGTGAGACCAATTTTTATGAGATGACATATGCCTAAACAAATTCAACACAAGTGGTGGAGTCAAAGAATACTTACAGTATGGATCAAAGAACTCATCAACATTACCACTCTTACCAAATTAAGATGAACTCCATGTAATTTCTAGCATCAATCTTAGGCTCACTTGGTTCTATAGGCTTCATAGTATCCTTGAGTGCCTCAGGATATAGAAGAATTGACTTTTGAGAATTCATAGGAGGAAATTTGGACAAACATAGAAATCATCGGGTGCAGGTACAGATCCACGGGGGCAGATTTGGCCTCCGCGATCGTGGCATTTTTCGATTAAATTTTCACACATCTCAGTTACAGGTCCGCGGATAGGGGTTCCGCGGTTGCGGAATCAATCATCCATAACTTCGAAGCTCTCAGATCGTGGATCTTCAGATTTCTCTACGTCTTTGTTCGGTTCTTTTCCACTCCTTATTGTAACGCCACTCACATTCTCAATCGGATAGATGGATTGAGAAGGCAAATTCCCCGAGTCTCTTGCTTTCAGTCTACTCACAACAGTGACCAGTTGACTAATTTGAGTCTCCATGTTCTTGAGACTAGCTAGTGTGTTTTGTCCCAACTGGTCCACCGTATTGGCAAGCTTTGCAAACATCTCCTCATCATTGAAAGAGGAGTTCTCAACTGGATGGGATATCGATGGTTCAATCTGCTCACTTTGATAGTTCATGAAGCAAAAGTAATCCCAACGTACACTCTTCTTGTACCATACGTCATAGCCTATAATTGCTCATGTACTCAGCCAATTGTAGAGTCTCGGGATTCAACCCATCTAGGATGCACTGACACAATTCCCTCTCACAAGGGTGATAGCCCCAAGCACCAAGTGTATGAAAATATTGTTGCACTCTAGAGAAGTATACATGAAAATGTTCATCCTGTAGTTGTTTACATTCAAACATAACCATTGATTAGTAGCATAGTGTAGACCGTAAAATAGGTCCACACAAAAGTTGATAAAAATAAGAACTTTAGAATTAAACAAAGTGTCCCTGGCAACGACGCCAAAATTTGACTGCATGAAAGCCGTCGTGCCTAATAAAAAATAATCCCTAATTACTCAACTAGTATAGCTGGTAAGTCGGGGTCGAACCCAAGAGACACTTGTATCCTAAGTTATATTATTATCAACTTAGAAAAGTAACTAAGGGGGGTGTTTTGGTTTGTAATTCTAAAACTAGGGAATTAAAGCAATCTATCAAACAAAACAAAGGTTAACATTTTAGCAGTTTAGGGAAAACAATCCTATTCAAGCAACCACTTTCTTCATCAAGTTATTGATCATTGATTCAAACAAATTATTCCCTTTGGTTATTCTTATTTTGATCAGATATATAACATGTCAACGAGACATGTAAAATTAACATCCAAATAACTCATAAAACGATCATAAATCATAAGGACATTAGCAATGAGAACAAGGATAAGCATTAAGCAGTATACATGCAATTGAATTCCAACGAGTCAAACAATCAACATGCATTCAAATCTCTTTCTCAATTGTTTTAGTCCAACGAGTCCTAAATCAATTGAGTTGCTACAAAGATTAGGTTTTGCTACGAGAAAACCTAGATCTAGCAATAGAGAGTATTAATTCCAACAAGTTGGCCAAACAAGCATAAATCAACACAATCAATATTAATTAAACACGGGAGAATTGAAATAACTTGTAGAAATAAACCTGAATAGAAGAATCTCACAATAAACTTGAGTCTAAAAGCTTCAACTTGAATAGAATCTAAGAATTTAGTTCTTCATAAAACAAAGAATACAAAAGTAGAATAATGAAAATTAGGTCTAAGAGATATGCTAACAAAGACTAAAAACTAGGCTTAAATAGCCAACTCAAAAACATGATCTTAAAGGAAAGGAAGGTAATATTAAAAGATAGATAGAGAATCCCCATCTAGATTTACGCCGATGATGGAAACCGCAAGCGCGGAATCGGGGTCCGTGGTCGCGGTTCTTCTCTTGACAACATTTTGACGGTACTTTCGGAGGCTGTTTTGACTCACTTAGAGTTGGAATTTGAACTTGCAGTAAAAATATGAATTGTAGCTCTTCGAGTTAGCTTTCCAATGATACCAAATTCATTTTCTTCCGATCACTGTAGCTCCCGAACGAAGAATCACAAGAAAGTAGTGCCAAAAAAACTACTTGGGCCTTAATGATCATAAAAAATGGCACTTGAATATCTCCAATCTTGAATCCTTCCACTTAACCAATCCTTGCCTCTTAAAACGACCTAAAAACACGAAAGCACAAGAGTAGACACCGAAATGCAAAAACTACAAAAACTAAGCAAAATGCATGCAACGTCCTAAGATTTAAACATAAATATGCCCTTAAACTAACACCTAAATGCATGCTATCATCAGCAGTCAAGGCTTTCGATTGTTACAACGGAAGATGTATCTACGACGAATGTTGCCGAATGGAATTATTTGTCAATGGGCGAGCCAACCGTCGATTGATTGAGAACGAGGCTTCAACGGAAGATGTGACCAGTGTCAAATTGAACTGGACTGAAGCTCCAATCAAGGATGTGGGCCAATTTGAGGAAATCAGGCACTTTGATCACAAAATAGAGAGACCTGCAGAAATCGTGAGAAGTGTATCTTCCGAGGATCGTTCACCAGTTTCAACAAATTCGGGTCAAAATTCGCCCAATTGGGAAATTTTTTGGCACAAGATCATCAAAGTTGGTGTCATTCCTCGTGGAAAATGATCGTCTGGTTCTAATAGCTAATCAAGGTAAGGATTCATCAGAATCAACCAGGGAAATGGAAGACGCCCACATGGTGTTTGAAGAAATGTCAAACAAAGGAAATGGAGTAAATCTTGAAACTAATTTTAGAGCTTCCGCAAATGAATCAACAAAGGCAAACTCGAATGGATTGAATCTCGATGGAATTCCATGGAAGAAGTGCTCAGAAATGTTTTCCCGCCAACTGTTTGATCAAAAGATCATCAACGCTGATCAAAATATTAGTCCAAGTTCCAAGCAACTAATGGCAGCTTTAGAATCGGTTAATGATTCAAGTGAGGTAATCTCTGATTCTTTTGAGCCAGTTATTCCTTCTATTACATTTGAAGGATCAATGGAATTTGGTTTGGATGATTTAAAGTTGAAATCAGTTGAATATGAGGAGACCTCATCAAATGCAATTGCACACAAGATGTTTGCTCAAATGTCTAGGCATGATGTGTTTCAAATGGGAACAAGTCAGATTAACCATGATGTAGAGTCGATACATGTTATCGATGCAGCTATTTATAGGCATAGATTGTGGGATGGAGATTTGATGTTTGACTCACGAATTGTTCGCATGAATCGGGAACATTTGAAACAAGGAATTTTTGGTAAGGAATTTAGTGAATCAGGTGGTGTTTAGGAAAAGGCATGTTTATGACCCAGGTGGTACTTCTAACTGGAATCTTGTTGCATTGGATGATATTTTTGGTATTGAGTTGAAGCAAGAGGTGATCACTTTGCCTTTCGATAGAGGGAAATCAGATTTTATTTCAGCAAGAGAGGTGAAGTGTTGCTATTATGATGGGGCTAATGGCAAGAAATTAATCTTTGATATGGTGATCTTTGACCCGGGAGGAGTTTATTCTTTATTTGCTACCGGTTTGGCGTTAGTTTCGAGCAGGGTCGATGTTATTACGGAGGATGAAGCTTTGAAACCAAGGTTGCAGTGGGATTCTGGTGGATTAATTAGTAATGAGATAATGCCTTTATTTGTGTTTGCCTTGGGTCTATAGAAGATGAGTCATTTTGCAAGATCTATAGGTGTGCTGGTGTGTAGTCATTTGGACGGTCTTTGATAGGTTGCGGATGATGTGTATGGAATAATGAAGTTGTTGAGAAACAAACAACCGTTTAAGCACAAGTTTGTGGAAACAAGGCCTTGAGGTCGAAGGCTTGCACCTTAATTTTGCAACCAGTTGAATCCGTTCAAATGAATTTTGTTGAATAGTGGAGCAACTTGCTAAAAAAAAAAGGGTTGTTTGTTGAATTTTGTCCTCTTGGGATCAAAATCTGGTTGTTGCAGTATATACAAAGCGGCACTAGTTGTTGCGTGGTTATATTTTAAGAGTTGCAAGTTCAATGTCTAAGGAAGGAGTCTGGATGTCCAAATAAATTGAGCAACTTGGTCTTTTAATGGGATGGTTAAGGAATTAAAGCTCCTTGGTTCCTGCAACTGAGAAAGCTCCTTTAATGTCACATATTCAGACCAAAAGCAATTTGAAGACCTCGTTATTATGGCAATTGTCCTCGTCTCTTTGTAATTTTGTGGGTAATTGACCTTGTTAAATTTGTTGAGATTATGATGCAACCTTGTTTAGGACGCGAAGGATCTTTGACGTGGAATGAATATTAGGTCTCGACAATGGCGTAGCGGAAGACTTAAGACTCGAACCAATGTTGGATTGGTGGAACAAATGACAAACAAGCAAGATCGAAAGTGTTTGAGAGCTTTGGATGATCGAACCAATTGTGCAACACTAAGACAAGTTGATAGGAGCGTCCCTCTACTATTAATCAAGTCTAAAGCGTGCGTAACCCTAGAACATAAAGCTAAGCCCCTTTCTATAGTGGAGGCAAGCATAAAACCCTAAAAAGACTCGAGGCGTGCCTAGGGCTCGTGTCCAAACGAGGCCCAATGGCGCGAGGCCCAATAAAAACCTTCCATTAATATAAAACCAAGTCTAGTAATGTCTAATATAAGAAAGTATACTAAAATAGCAAGAAACATAGATGTCCTTGGCTGTCGACACCGAGGTGTCATGACAAGGCCAAGGCACGAAGTGTCGCGGCATGGTGAGGCGCTAGCAAAGTGAGACACGCTAGCGAGGGTGCTGGATGGCACGGTGTTGGCGAAGTCGAAGGCGTGCTGGCGTGGCCATGGCTGGGCGGTGAACCTCAAATTGCGACGCAGGGTTGGGCCGAAGGAATGGCTCCCGTCGCGACTGGCGAGTCCAAGGTGGATGTGGCTAGCGTCGTGGCATGAGGTTCAGTGGCATGGACCAGGGCAAGCAACGTGACACGTGATGGCACGGAGACGGGTGTGCCATGGCCAGTGGAGAGGCGCGACACCAAGAATTGAGTCGCGATCTCGATGGCACGGGCCCGGGCTCGAGTGACTGGTCCATTCGAGCGCAAGGCAAAGGCGTCGTCTTCTTGGCTAATGTCCAAGGACGGGGTAGCATCAGATTAGCTATTGCAAAAAGGCAATTTAAATTTTGTAATAAGCCTTAAGGACAAGGCTTTATAAAAGGGAGAGTAATGTCATGCATGGGATAAGGGTCATTAAGGGATAGAGATTATAATTAGAGAAAAGTTGGGTCATAATGGTGATTAGGGGTAAAAAGCATGTTAAAGGGGTTAATGAGATCTTTGTACGGGTTATCCAAAAATTAATGAACAAATCATATTTTCTTCTTCTTCCACTCTATCTCGTTCTTTTCCTTCCTCTGATCTTCTTTCCTTAATCTTTCTCTTCTCTAATTCTTCTTCTTCTATGTCCAGGACATAACACAATATTAGTAGAAATCGTTGTAAAAAGACAGAGCATTTATTTAACAATTAAAAATAAATTTATTAATTGTTAAAGACTATCAAGTTATAATAGTGAAATATTTCTTTAGAGACTTCATTTTATTTGCTTGATAGTGGAAAACATGTAGAGACTTCATTTTATACCTGAAATTGGTTTGACCCAAAATAATTTGACTTGAATTGGTAAAAAGCTTAAATCCGTGATTAATTCGACCGATTATATCCGAATGCACTACCCGATTAAACCCAATACCCGATGCTAGTCGACCCAAAATCATATCTGATGCTACCTGACCCGAAATCATTCGAAAATATGAAGTTATTCGACCCCAAGTAATCCGAAGTTACCTGACATGAAATCATCCAAAAACCCGAAGTTTTGCGACCCGAAATCATCTGAAAGTTACATTATGTTTTTTAAATATTAATAATAGTGAATTTATACAACTATAAAAACTCTCCCTCTAAGACAAATAAATGTTCTACTTTTGAATGCAAACTAATTATTGAAATAAAAAAAAATATTCTCAAATACAAAAGACATTTAACAAATAATTACAGTGTGGAATATGTTCGGGTGTTTAAACAATCGACGAATGGCCTCTCACAATCACAAAAGATGTTATTGCTAATAAGAGCAGTAATTGGCTTAATACATTTCAACTTCTCCGATCACCATTTTAGATCCCTCTTTTAGTGTTTTAGTCTCTCAACTTCCTTCAATATTGTAACAATAGTCCTTTCAACTTCGTTCTTCAATGTAGTTAGGAGCCTGTACCTTTCATTATTTGTTACACTTCGGTCATTTTGCACTATATATATAGTACCATTTCGGTCATAATTAAAATTAAAATTACATACAAAATTATCTCTGCCCACTCTAAAATCAATAAACAAATAATTAAGATTACGTAATATATATATATATATCTTACAACAAATTAATAATTAAAAATTTTTTTTAAAGCATTTTCTCTTCATTATTTGTTTTCAACAACTAACACATATAATTTGCATTCTTATTCTAATTTAAATAAAATACGTAATTACCTATGTATAATTATAAAATTTATAATATAGAGACCGTCCAACGGACGGGCCAAGCGGTCTAGTATTTATTATAATTATGTTTTTGAATTTATTTATTACATTAAATATTTAGACCCTAAAGTAATTAAAATACAAAAATCTTCATTCAATATATGGTCTCAATTAGAATTCGGCTCAATCTAAATTCGACTCACCTAAAATTCGTCTAAACCCAAAATCTGACTCACCCGGAATCCGACAAACCCGAAACCCGACTCATTTGAAATCTGACTAATTAACTGAAACCCGATTTATCTGAAATCTAGTTGGACCGAAAATCGAATAACACGGCCGAAATTGATCTAAAACCCCGAATTTGCCTGATTAATTGAGCACCCAACCCGAAATGGCCCAATCTGATTTGACCCGATTGTTAAAATATAACTTGACCGGTATCAGAACTTACCCGAACCCGGAATGACCCGATCCGAACTCAAACATGATCCACCGATTGACATCCCTATGTAGGACACTTTATTATTTTACTTTATGGTTTCATAATTTCAAAATTCATATGACTTGACGACTCTAATTACGTTTAGTATGATTGTATTTCCTCCTCACTTTTGCTTAATTTAGTGTTGAATGACCGACATATATATGCATTGTCATTTTACCATTTGAAATTGTAGTAACTAATAAATCAAACAAGAATAAATCCGGGCATATTTGTTTACAAGGCAAAGTAGTGATGATATTTGTCGATAGACACAACACAAGGAGGTCATTTTCTCCAAATCATGGGGTGTCCATGTGTCATCCTTTCTGGTTAAATTTCATTTTTTTTATAATTGAAATAAATTTTTTTGGTTGAAATTGAAATAATTTATATTTTTCTATGTAAAACTACAGTTTTTTTAAGGGAGTTTTTTTAGTTAATCGAGCTGATTTTATTTGTAAAATGGTCAACTATGTCTGTAGCCCACCAACGTATGGGCCTAATAAATTAAGTGCAAGGAAAAACATCATATGAGGTTAAATGGTTAATGCGTTCATATTTTGCTGACCCGCTCTCAAGCACCATTGGTCCATAACTCAGTAAATAAGAGGGGAGTGAGCCAACTAGTTCACACCGTGTCACCTTTGAGCAGGCTAAGAAAAATGTAGGTCCAAAGTCATTTTATTTTATACAAATCGATTTTTTTTAATTATGCAAATCTAATTTCTTTTGAGATTGTGATTAAAATCAATTTTTTTTATTATATATTAGATAAAAATATTTAAGTTTTTTTAAAACAAGTTTTCCGATTTAAAAACAGTTCAACACCTAACTGGAATGAAACCAAATTGAAATTTTAGTCTAAATTTAGATCTGAATTATTATTTTTTTGGTCGAATTTAGATCTAAATTTGAAGCTATGTCTAGAATAAAGCCAATTTGGCACATTGAAAGCAAAATAAGCCAAAATGAATATATATATATATATATGTGCAAATAGCCCATCTCCTCTATAAATCCTCAACCGTTCTCTCCCTCAACTCGTAACAAACCCCATTTATTGTAAAAACCTTTCCCTTCCTCTTTATATACTTGTCTTCCATTCACACCTCTTTTCATCCTCCTCACCTCTTGAAATCCTAATTTAACTACTTACCATTCCAAAATGTATCAAGAAAGTTCCCCTGCAGGAATGAGTGAAATTAGGCAAAGGCTGAAGCCAATCGCCACCAAGACAAGCGGCGGCAAAGGAGGAGGAGGCGCGGTGGATGAGGTGGCGGCGGTGGAAGAGCCGTTGAGCCCCGGAGCGAGGATGTTTCATGAGAAGGACTTCAACATACATGCTCTTGCTATATTGGGTAGCAAAACTAAAGTGAACATTGATGTGGTCAAGGCTAATTTCCCAACCACTCTTCTTAAGCACCCTCGTTTTTCTAGTATTGTGGTAAGCTCTTCCCTTTAATCTTTCATTTACTTTACTGTCACTGTTTGTTTGCTCATTTTTGGTATGAATGCTATTGTTGGTGATGACTTGAAGTCTGCACGTCAGTTTCATAGTATTAAGAGATCAGTACCACTAATCACAATTAATGAAAGATAAAAGTAGTATTAACTTCTTTGTATTAAGTAATTAATTAATGGCATCCCAATCTTAGTAATTAATTAATGACACATTAATTAAATCCGATCCATTTTTATGGCTATCTTCTAACAATAGAAACTAATTATATACTCTAGGATCTCTCATTTATTCCTTTTTCAGGTTCATATAAGTTGTGTTTATCTTACACTAGTGTAATCCCCGTGCCCTGCACGGGATTTATGTAAAAAATCACATATATATATATATTGAAGTTATGTTACAAAAAAAAAATACATGTCAACAAAATACATATCTTTAATTACCAAAAAAAAATACATATCCTTATTCTGGTTGCTAAAATATTCATAGTTAAATTTATAGAAATAAAAAATAATTAGTTAAATCTTATGTAATTGTTAAAAAAATCACAACAATAGTTTCATACATAAAAAATATGTATTGTTAAATAAAAAACCTCGTTAAATCTTACCTAATGTTATTTTAAAAAATAAAAAAATAATAATAATTCAAATATAAAAATTCATAAAACATTTATATCCCAATTGTTGAGATATTCCTTGTTAAATCTTATCTAATATTATTGTCAAAGTTTAATAAAATACTTTCACATAGAAAAAATCATAGAAAAACAAAAAAAAAATATATAGATTGATTAATTGAAATAGATATTTTTTAAAAAAAATATACCAAATTAATGATTAAATTGTCATATGAATATTTTTTAAAATAATAAGTTGGGAGTATCCTCCTAGATATATATAAAATTAATACATAAAAAAATATATTTGATAAAATATTTTAGGTAATTTGTTAATCAGTTTGTTGAAAAACGATGTCATAATTCTAATAGATATTTTAAAAAATATTCTAATTTATTGGAGATTAAAGCTTGATATGAATATTTTTAAGTAATTTTTGGTTGAGTGATTTTGGGAAAAGATAAATACTCCTTACTTTTTATAAAAGTTAAGAAATATAAGCATTAATTAAATTTTCAAATGATGAGAAAATTATATACAATGCTCATAAAACTTTATGGTAAATATTTTAAATTATGAGTTGCAATAAAAGAAAAGTATTTTGACCAAACTTCTCATAAAAAATGTTTTGATTAAAAAAACATAGACTTGTCAAAATGTATGATCTACTAATATTAATCAATTGTAGGGCTTATTCATATTAGTAGATCATACATCGATCATAAAGGAAAGTATTATGTACAATGCTAATACGTATTTGTACTTTCTTGAAAGGATTTTATGTGGTAATCTAATATAATTTTGATTAGAATATAAATCTTTTCAAAAAACCAGGGTATATTCATAATATATAGTTTGTTAAGATTATTGTTAGGATTGTGGTATTTTAGATTACGATAAGGTTAAATTATTTAATTATGTGAAGGTAAAAAGTGACTTGAATAATTTCGGTAATAACAAATATTTGGCATAAACTCTAATATATATACTATATCAAATATTTTTGATAAAAATAACTTCAATATCGGTAATAATATTTAAAAATAGTGCATTTTTAATAGAAAGATATATAAGAGAAAATTTTAATGTCTACGCACACAATATTTAATTATTAGAATTAATTCACATAAGCATCAATATCATTAGATTTGGAATAAAAAAGTAGGCAATTCTCTAAAATAAAAAAAAATCACTTAAGAATTATACCGGTTGTATATCATTTATGAATTTCTATTTTATGCTAAAAAGGTCACATACATTGAAAAATGAAAGATTGATTAATGAAAAATCAAAAAGTTTGAATTTAGTACCAAAAAAATGAAAGAGTGAAGAATCAAAGATTTAATGCTAAGAAATTTTTTAAACATGGCTTTATTAATCTTGTTTGCTCTAGGTCGGTTTATTCTTTTTTCATATTGTTTTTTTTTATATTTAAAATTTATATGCACATGGTATACATATTTAATTTAAAAAAATAAAGATATGAACCGAGATAAAATTCATCAGTATATAATTCAGATTAAAAATTGATATCCAAACTTCCCTATATTTTTAATTATATGTATTCTTAATTATGTGCAATTATCCAGCCGTCATCTTTCCATAATCTACCAGAATATTAATTTATAATAATTTCTCTCTTTAAAATTTAAAGCTACTACAGTACTACTTAATGTGAAGGACTTAATAATCCAAATCTATATATTTCTAAAAAAAAAAAATAAAGTTAATTATCTTAATAGAAATTAATTTTGATTATGCTAAATTTATTTGTTGCCAAAAAAAATCATAACCAATCAAATATCTAGGAAGATTATCTAATCTAATCCATTAGTTAGGAAACAAATATTTTGTTGACATATTTTACAAAATAAAAAATATAAATAGGTTAATGACATGGTAATGATGTGGAATTTTTTAAATATAAATATTTGATTTATATGATATTTAGAAAAAAATTAAATTTTATAGATTAATATGGCTGCGACATGTGACAAAATCCAACGTGACTTAATTTAGAAGTGACATGTGTACAAAGTTGACGTGGTGCAATGAGAAGGCTCCAAACCTTATTGCTTTTATATATATATAGTAGATTATAAGATGTGAAATCTCACTAGGCTAGTTCTACTTCCACATAACCGCTAAGTTACCAGTACGAATCTTTGAATATTCTCTTCCTTGTTGTAAGGGTTTTATGTGGGATTTTTTTAAAAAAAAATTATAAGATATAAATTTAATTAAATACCAAATTAACACACTAATTTTCTTAACTTATAGATCACTTAACACGAATTTATTTAACCTATACTCTAAAGACATAATTAAATTTTTTAAAATAACAATATTTTATAAATGTATTTATTTAAAATTAATCATTGTTTAAAGAGTTAATTAATTTTCTAACAGTGTCCCATAAATCTATAACCGTAGTGCATATGTTAGAAAAACCGTACTTAATATTAATATTGGTGCATCGATCAGGTAGGGGACGCTAGCAAAGGAGAGGAGCTACGATGGGTCCGGCAGAACGTGAACCCACTGGACCACATAGTGGTGGCGGAGATCGGGGCGGCGGCGGCGGCGGATCCGGACAAGTACGTGGAGGACTACATCTACAACCTGAGCAAGACGAGCCTTGACCGGTCAAAGCCGCTGTGGGACCTACACATCCTGAACGTGACGACGTCGCACTCGGAGGCCACCGGCGTCTTCCGCATCCACCACTCGCTGGGCGACGGCACGTCGCTCATGTCGCTGCTGCTCGCCTGCACGCGCCAGATAGCGGACCCCACGGCGGTCCCCACCACGCCCGCCACCCGCACCAACCGCCCCAAGAAGAAGGCGGAGGGGAGCGGGAGGGCCTGGTGGCTCAGGCTCCTGCTGGCGGCTTGGATGGTGCTGGAGCTGTGCTGGAACACGGTGGTCGACGTGGCGGCGTTCGTTGCCACGTCGGTTTACCTGAAGGATACGGAGACGCCGTTGAAGGGTGGGCCCGGGGTGGCGCATACGCCGAGGAGATTTGTTTTCAGGACGGTTAGCTTGGATGATGTGAAGCTCATCAAGAACGCCATTAATGGGGTAAGGAGTGTCAAATTCAAACTCTCTCTACTCTCTACCTTAATTATTAATTTTTTCCTTCGTTTTTTTTAAATTAAAAAAAAATTGCTACTACGTACTCCGTATTGTTTAGACAGCTAGTGGTTCTAAAATTTACAAGAAAATTTCTAAATAAATTATATCCTTAATGGTAAATTTTTGTAACCTATATCATAAACACATATATACTTTACAATCAGTATAATAATACATGAGTTAGAAAAATCGTTATGAATAATGAAAGAGATATAGGTGGAAAAGTTATGAATTATGTATAAGTGATAAGTGATAATGTGAATATGTGATGGGCCGGTAACTAAATTCATTTAAAAAAGACTAGAGTCAAAATAATGAATAAAATTATTGGTATTGGTAGACTATAAATGTGTATGTATTAAAGTTTACAACTGCAAGGGTGGATGAAAACTGGAAAGTAGGATACGGGCATAAATGGATGAATGTACAGACCACAGAGTACAGAGGTGGTAGTAAAATTATTAATGGTTGGAGAAGAGTAAATTAAACAGGGATTGGTCGACGACTGTCCAAATAGCTGGATTGGATACATAGCCTATGTTATGGGGTGTTTGCACCGCACCTCTTTAATTTCGCCACCTATTAATTATATAATTCAATGCTCTAAATTTAATACACTACTATTGTTCCGACCAAAAAAAATTTAATACTAATGTATTTGAATTTTATTTTATAAAGAGTATATTTGTTTGAGAATTTTTTTCAAGTAATGAAAGTAGTTTTTTAAGCAAAAAATAAAAAGTAATGAAAGAAGTATCATCACTCGAACTCATATCACCAAAAGCACCACCATATATATTTGGCGTAAAAGGACCAAAATATTATTTCTGTTCACAAAATTTACAGCATTCAATATTACAATTGGTTAATTAGTCCCTCTGTATTAAAATTACTTCTATTTATAACTCCGCTTTCATTTGTCAAAGCCTAGTATATAACCCGTTACACGCACGACCTTCAGATTGTCAGCTCGCCAGACTTTAATACAAAGTCAATATTTTAGGTTTCATATATATTGTATCCACTGTTATAGAGATAAATAAATTCATACAGAGAGTAAACAAAAATAAAATTAATCTAGTACTACAAGGGAATGTTTATAGAATTTGCCGAAATCTAGCCTGGAGTGGCGGGATTGTGGACTTTTGGGAAGCAATCAAGCAAGGGAAAGGGCAGTTGAGGGAATAGCCGTCTAATTTATTATACAAATGTAGCATGCGTAATTCGTTGTTTTTTAGTGATTGGGATAATCTTATTTTAAAACGAATATTTTGCAAATATGTCAATAAAAAAAATAGAAGGATGATTTACATATACTAATACAAATCAAATTGGAATTGAATTGAATCAAAACAGACAATCAATGATGCTGCACTCGGAGTCACTCAAGCTGGGCTGTCTAGATATCTCAACAGGAAATACGGTACCTTACATTTCTGTATACTAGTACTATTTCACTCCCTCCATTATAAACAATAATACAAGTTCATGTTCCTAAATTCAATATTGGACACAGGTGGTGATGAGAAGAAGAACAATCTGCCCAAGAATATAAGGTTGAGATCCACGCTTCTCATCAACCTAAGACCGGCCACCGGAATCCAGGTCAGAATTTCTTCCTACATGCTTTTTAAAGTCTATTCTTATTGATCAATTAGGTTTAGTATGTATATGACATACGTAATCATTTTTTGTAGGCGTTAGCGGATATGATGGAGAAGAACACCGAAGCAAAATGGGGTAATTGGATAGGTTTCGTGCTCCTACCCTTTACCATCGGCCTAAGAGATGATCCCTTGGATTATATTCGCGAAGCCAAGGCCACCGTTGATCGTAAAAAGCGTTCCCTTGAAGCCATCTACACTTTCACCATCTCCGAGATAGCCCTCAAGTTGTTTGGTGTTAAGGTAATCTATGTCTACCTTATGTTGAAAATGTACTATTTTCCCAACATTAAGTTTGGTGTAAACCTTAATAAAACAAAGATTTCACATGGTTGTTTCTTATTATGTTGTGTAGGTTGCCGGTGCAATGTCTCATAGAGTAGTTGCAAACACAACAATGGCCTTCTCAAATTTAGTAGGACCCTTGGAAGAAATCGGATTCTATGGCCATCATATGGAGTTCTTAGCTCCTTCGTCGTACGGGCAGCCACAGGTAATTATGTAGCTTTGTCATATCTTATAACTTAGTGGTAGAAAGAAACCATGGATATAAATTAAGAACAAGCTTGTTGTTACAATGTACTAATTAACCTGGTGTTTTTCTTTGACAAAATGCAGGCATTGATGATAAATTTCCAAAGTTATGTGAACAAGATGACAATTGTTTTATCGGTCGATGAGGACGTCATTCCTGATGCTCGGCAATTGTGCGACGATATTGTTGAATCCCTTAGACTTATCAAGGAGGCAGTACTAGCCAAAGGGCTTGCTTAGTATAACAACTATGTGCGTGTACTGTATAGGTTGTAATATATCTCCTTGTTTTTTTTTAAATCCATACCACTCTTATTTTGGAGCAAAAATCCAAATTGAATTGGTGGGAAAAGGGAAAAAAATAGGATTTATTGTATGAAAGATGGAAATAACAAGTCTACAGCTGTTGGCATGTTGCTCACTTGCTTGTACTTCAAAGCCTATTAGATGAGTAGTAGTTGTTGTAGCATGCAGATGCATTTATTATATTCAGAAAATATATTTGTTGCCTTGTTGGGTTTTATTATTGTATGTTGAAGAGCCAGATGTTCTTGCCTCTGTTGATACATGATCGATACAATTTCAGTCATAGAGAAAATTTTCACAAGATCCTCTGTTGATACATGTTCTTGCCTCTGTTGGCAAGTGTTTTCTCACAAAAACTGTTCGCCAGTGTAAAGCATGGAACAGCTTTACATTTTATTAATGATAAAAGGAAGATGTCAACAATTATAAAAAGCCTTTTTGCATTATTGGGAATTTTCACAAGTTTGCCTCTTCTTTCAGTCGGTCTCTTCATCTTTTCCTCTTCAGTTGAGCTAGGATGTTGAATTTAGGGTTTTGATTCATGCTACATACCCCAGGGGTTTAATTGCAATTGCAAAAAGAAATCAAGATGTTTGATACAGTTACAAAGGCTCTTACTTCACGCCTACCATAGACTTGGATATGACATATCTCGTACAATGGTTTCTTACAACCAAAAGATAACTAAAAACATTTTTAATGCAAGAATCTTCATTCATGAATGAATCAATAGATGTATGTTGAATTTAGGTACTTACTTGGTGGCAGACCAAGAATTCAATATGACATATTGTACAATGTAAGTTTCTTACAACCAAAAGACATTAAGTTTCTTACAACCAAAAGATACATCACTGATATAGCCTTCATTCATGAATCAATAGACACATCACTGATACTCTGATGATACACATTTTTGCAGCTCCAGGCCTTTCCATTGTTTCTTTCCTCAATCTCTACCATCCACAAAAAAGCCTCTTATCACAGAATCAAATTACAGCAGAAGCTCTACACAGTGTAATTAACTTTCCAAGAACGAAATTTGTTGGAAAATAAAAGTGGTTTTTGTATTTTAGAGGGACAAAAACCCAAGGGGGACTTGGGTTCAGCAACAGTAGTAAGGTACCTTTGCTCCGCCATAGACAGAAGTAATATCTCAGACCGAAAAACAATGTTAGTCATATGAAGGAGAGGCATTCTTGGACTGAATTCATAAACAGATGGGAAATATGTCTTGACAAAGGATGCAAATATCAATAATGTAACAAAAATGCTGCTTTCTTTCAAGGAAGATGAACCTTTTCAATTATTAGACAAAACACATTTCCAACTCAAGTGACGAGATACCAACATATCACATATATGATGCTATACAATTTCAAATCAACTTCCTTTAGGATTGAAGCAGTGACATTGACAAAGAGAAGGATCAGCAATTTAAAGATTTGATCACCGCAGGAAATGTTGAGGCAAATGATCTAAATCAAGAGTAACCCTCAAAGCCACACAAAATCATGTAGGGTCAAAGTCTAGGTTAGCAATCAATTCTAGAATGCAACCACGCCTTTTATCTTCAAACCCTTTGCCATTAGTAGACATGGTAAATTGTTATAGAAGAGCTTGCGAATGTCACTTGCATCTCGTACAAGGGCAAGGGCACTCTTCTGGGCATTGCCTACAACATTTTCCTGCTCAGACCTTTTACTGTAACCATCATATCCTTCCAGGGTAATATTACGATCATAGAAAATAATTATTCACATAAAACAAGATATATAAATAAAACAACTTCCGACTTATCCAATTCGCAAAAACTACATTGTGACAATCATTAAATTGAAATTTTATATCCATAGGCCTTACATTATGTGGGAATCCAAACACACCCTTAGTTTTTTTTTTAAAGAGTGAAAATAAATTGTAAAAAGAGTTGAAAATTTTCAAAGTAGATCAACAAAACAAGAGGTTTCAACAGTTCGGACAGAAAACAAGAATAAAATTTTCAAAATGTCTTGAGCCACAACATTATGAACTTCAATTTACAGGGTTCATAACAGAAGAACATGGTGTTACGAGTTCCCAAGTGGGGCGACAACAATGTGATGTAGGGAGAAGTCTAGACTAACATTCAATCTTTGAATGTAGCCCATTCGCCTTTTAATTCAACCCACTGCCCAGCTTAGCATGGAGCAATTTATTTAGAAGAGGTTGCGACAGTTACTTGTATCTCAGACAAGAACAGGGGCCCTCTTCAGTTTACCACTAATGCACATTGAAATGGAGAGATAAAACAGGAAAAGGTAAACAAAAACAAACTTTTCAGTCTCATGTACGATATCACCCAAGTTTCTTGATGCACTGTTTCTGTAGAAGAGTGCGAACATGTCAATGTGGTAACTACAACATGGACAAATGACCTCCTCATTTAATCTCAGCACTTTATTCATCAGTTTCTTGCCAAGGCCTGATGCTTTCGGACCATGGCAAACTTTCTAAATGCAAGTGCTAATAAAGGAAAAACCTATGTATTCAACAGAATGACAAGGCAAACTATGATCAATATTTCACAGCAATTCGTCATTCAATAGGTGTACACTATCCAGTAGGGGTGTCCATAAAAAACCGAAACCGAAAAACCGAACCAAAAAACCGAAAAACCGATTATTTTTTTCGTTAACCAAACCGACTTTTTTTGAATTTTCGGTTTGGTTAACCGAACCGAAAATATTTCGGTTTATCGGTTCGGTTTCGGTTTCCGACTTTACATTTAACGGTTAACCAAAAAACCGAAAATATATTAATATTTTATTCAAATATTAGTTATCTTTGATTTTTTAGTGGTTAAACTCTATGATCTATAAGGTGTTAATGTAGTTTGTTTTTCATTCTTCAATTTTAACAATTAAACATTATTTTTCCATATTACATTGATATATGAGTCGCTTATTAAATTTGATGGGATAAAAATTAATACACACAATATTCGATTCCACACAATATAGTATATACTCTTAATATTTGTTTACAACCCAACCGAAATTTATTATTTTAGTCTTAATTATTTAAGATAAAATTACATAAACGGTTATCGGTTAACCGAGAAAACCGAACCGAAAAATTGGTTAACCAAACTACAATTAACCGAGATTCACGGTTCGGTTTCGGTTCATAATTTTCACTAACCGAAATCATGGTTAACCGAACTTCGGTTAACCGAAATCACGGTTAACCGGGTTTGGACACCCCTACTATCCAGAATCAGAGAAGTGCTAGTTTTAAATTGCAAAACAACCAAGAGATATAATCTGTCAAGTTAACCTAGCCTACAAAAACCACGTAGCTCCCAGCTGAAATCGGAGATTCAATGTTCGCAATCAAAGCAGCGGCGGAGGCAGGTGGGGGCGCGGGGGGCGGCCGCCCCCACCGCCAGCGTCACAAAAACAATGAAAATTTGGATCTTATTTCTCAATCGAGCCACAGTTGACCTAAAAACATTAAAAACAAAATTCAATTGAGAAAGACATGTTCAAACCGATCAATTTTGGAGACGAATTTGCAGACTTTAATGAGGCAGAGAAGATATGCCGGCAGTGAGGAATTCGGAATCCGGAATCGGATTCTTTCTCCCGAGTCCGTCGTTGTTCCGTCCTGATGAATCCTCAGATGAATGTAAATCAACTTTCCTAAAACAAATAAACAAATCAGTTGAATGAACTTGGGCCTGTTTACAGACGGGCCCCTAGACAAATGACAAAAAAAGGACAAGCTTGTAATCGGCCCGCTAGATTAAAAAAAATACAATTGAATGTACTTTGATCTCATTATATACAAATAAATGAACTTGGGCCTAAATATTTTTTATTATACATTATGAATGACTAATTAGTTTAAGATTCTTGATATTGATTATATAATTTGTAATATTATTTTATACATATAAGGAAATTTGAACCAAACTATATACTAAATTAAAACAATAATTTTGCTAGTAGCGTTAGCAAGATAAATATATATATTTTATCCATAAATTCACCTATTTCTAAAAACAAATGTTAAAATAATTCATATAAATTATTTAAGATCTATAAAATCTATAAAATTCACATGTTTCAACAAAGTCTTTATTAAAATTAAAACAATGTGTCGCTTGTTGGTATAATGGTTGGTTGAGTTTGATGACTTCATGACCATTTTTTTGGTCTTCAACTATATTTCTCGCTTTATATACCTTCTATTTATCTGGGAAGTGATTCTCTATCAATTTTTCAAACAATTAACAATTTCAACTCTAACCTCATATATTTAGGTTGCTTGTTTGAAAATATTATATCTATTTTATCTACTTTAATGAGTTCTAGATCATCTTGTGTTGGTAGAACGAGGAACATTGTGACTCATTATATAACGAATTTAGTGTCATTTTCATGATAAGATCATGTATATGAGTTTGATGTGTGATCGTGTTTATTAGCATTAGTTGAACTTGATATTTAATAAAATACTTATATTTTGACTAAAAAAAATCAACGAACTATATTATTTTAGATAAAAAAAAATAAGTTAGTGATGTGATCAAAATTGATTTTATTTGTGTTCAAAAAATTAATTTAGTTGGTAAAAATAAACATTGAAGTCAAAGTTTTTGATTAATGAAATAATATCATCTCTTTTTATATGAGTTTATGTTCATTTACTAATTAAATCAATTATTGATTATAATCAATTTTGTAACAATTTGATCAAAACTTCAATTTTTCAAAAAAAATGAAGCAATGTAGAATAATTAACAAGAGTTTATTCAAATGAATTAAATTAATTAAAAAAAATATTAACAAGTAAATCTCATATACTGATTAAGTTATGAACAAATATATTATATTTTTCTTTATTATAAATTAAAATAACATTAAAATTGATTAAAAGTGATTGTAAAAAATATCACTGGATAAAGGAGGTAAAATTGTTAAAATTTGATCATAAATAAACATAAAAAATATCTAACAATAATAAATTAGAAATAAATAAATAAGATTATCATAAAATAGAATTGAATGAGATGTCGACATGTGGTCAAATGACTTGTTTTTTAATGTTTAAAGTCTTATCTATTCAAAAGTTTTTTAGGTTTAATTCAATCATATTTAGGAAATAAGGTGAAAATAGTTTATACTTGAACTATTAATGTGCACACAAATATACAACTATAAAGGTCATTTTCAATTAAAAGAATGACTTGCTTCAATTTGTAGTTTTTTAAAACCTATTATTATCAAAATTTTGGATATCGCCTTAGTTTAACTAATTAATTTACACTTACCCATATCGAGAAGAATTTAAGGAGTTTGAAAAAAGCTTGCAAAAAAAGGTCACATATTTTGGAGGAGCGCCTCCGGTTGATAGAAGATATGTCTCCAATAAAATTAGTGTTTACATTATCTTTAATTGATTGTTCGACACCTCATTCAAACAATTCAAGCTCCGCCACTGAATCAAAGTACATCTTAGAAACAAATACCTCATTCAAGCAACATTCATCTAACAAGATCAAACAAAATTACAGTCTACAGATAGAAGATATAGAATAACCGAATAAGACGACACATCGTACCTCCCAAAGCAAACGGCGAGAAGCCACGGGAGGAAGCTAACAACGATGGAATCAATCAGCGAAGATCAGATTCATCAAACACACAAAACAAATCATCAATCACAGAATTAGCGCTTGCAACACGGAGATGGACAATTAAAGATCAAAGACATCGACGCCATTATTGTACACAGAGCGCTAGGGTTGGAGTGGGGAGATGGCTAATGGCAATTCTTCTCGTACTGTAGTGTATACGTGTAATGTCGAAGTCCAACCGTCCAAATGAATAAAAGTTTCAAAGCCCAATCCAATGTCCGTGGTTATAAAGCCCGTTGTCCTACTTGTTTTGGGAAAACAAGCTAAATTTGAAGCAATTGTCCCTTATGATCTCATTTCATGTATTTAAAACCATTGTACTTAGGGTTAATGATTCATTTTAGGGTTAGGATTTAGGGTAGGGTTTAGGATGTAGGGTATGGTTTGGGTTTAGAGTAGGGTTTAAGGTAGGGTAGGGAAACTAGTTAATAAATAAGGATACTCACCAGTGTGAAGTGGTCTTTGTGTCCAACCATAGTCATGGATATGATCATTGTTGATGGGTACAAGTTGGCTTTAGTTGCCTTCATTGGTAAGCAAGTGTGAGAACCATACCACGACAACAAAACAAGAACAACCTGATATAATTGGGCAAATATTGTAGGCTATGGGCATCTCAATCCAATATTCTCAAGTGCAAAGGCTCAAGACATAAGTTATATTCTCCAAGAGGTCATCAACATAAGAAGTGTTCCCTAAAATATCATGTATGCTATCATTTCTTCTAGAAATGTAGAGATAGATGGATATTGTGGCTATCGGTCATTTGTTGAGTTATTAAGATATACTCCCTTCGATATAAATTAATTGACGTTTTAGCCTCCTTCCCCTAATCGAAATTAATTGTTGATGGACAATAAATCTACTTTTTCCATAAAATATTAGTATTATTTTCTAATTACTTTTTACAATCCCCAACAGCTATATTTAATGCTCTTCTTTAAAAATATGTTCCACACTAGCACGCCTCAATACAATGACCAATTATTTATTTAATTGTTGTTTTTTTGGGTTAGAGTAAACTTTTACGGATCATTTATGATTTTCTTAATCTGTGTGCAAATAACTCAAACGACATTTAAATTAGATCGGAGGGAGTAAATAGAAAGTTACCATAAAGTTCATTAGATATTGATTGTAGAACTAATTTCTATGGTTAGCTTATGCATTTGAAACAATTATACTTAGGGTTGAGTGTTTATTTTAGGGTTTAGCATAAGGTGTCGGATTTAGTATTTAGAGTAGAGTATAGGTTAGGTGTGGGTTTGCTTAAGATAAGGTTTAAGTTTAGAGTTTAGGGTAGGGTTGGGTGGGTTTAGGGTTTAGGAGAGAGAGATTGGAGAAATTGAGGCAATGGTGCTAGTTTAATTGAGAGTATTATGATGTGACCTACCTCATGATGTAAGCAATTTATGTGCGACATGTAAAAAATTATGTGCATAAAGACTTTTTGAATTTTTTTATTGAGGTGACATCAAAAAATATATATTTTAATGAGAAAGGAGGAAGTTATCTACTAGAAAACTATAATAAATTATTTTCCTAATCTAAACTAGTAAGATGTGATTTTAAAAGGATGTATTCAGATTGAGTAATATTTCAAACGGTTATAATAAACCTATGCCCTTAAGTTAAGAGCCCAAAAATAATAATATATTTTAAAGTTGTATTTATTTAGATTGAACTATTTTTTAATAGGGAGTATTAATTTTCTATTAGGGTTTTAGTTCTCATAATTAATATTCTTAACTTATACCCTAAGGGGCATAGGATATAAAAACCGTATTTTAAAAGCTTCACCAAAAAGTAATATTTCAAAAGTCAGATTCAAGAGTAATATTTCTAAGCCTACGCATCATCATCTTTAGTTTTATATAGTGTGTTTGGATGGGAGGAAAATGGAGGATTTTTATAGAGGGAAAGGGGAGTAAACTACTCTTTTTATTTGGTTAAATCTATCATATATATATATATATGTATATATATATATAGTAAAGGGTTCTAGAGAAACCTCATCTTCAAGAGAAACGGAGGAATAAATTAGAGTCCTTAGATCTATTAATTTTAAAGGCTGCGATTTAAAAAAAGAAGGTGTACATGGATTCTAATTAAATGAAAATAGTGGATTATCTCTCTTTCTCTCTCCGTATCTCATTTAAGGAAAATATCTAAATTATTATGTTCTCCTTCTTTAATGAATAATCTCTCTATCTCTCTATAATTGATTCTAGCATATACCGTTTCCAAATAAAAAACTCTCTTTTGTTTCAGAAATTGAAAAGATGGAGAAACTGTAATCTACGATCAAAATCTCTCACCATTCTTCTACAATCCAAGCCGATCGAAGTCCATTGTCGAAGTCGAAGTCGATTCCTTTCCACCTTATTACGAAGCTTTTCCTTATTCTTCTCAAATCGAAGTCGAAGTCGTTAGTTTTTTGTGCAGAAATTGGTAAGATTCGAAGGGGTTTTGTTCATGAACTTTATTTTTAGGATTTTGCACTTAAAATTTTTGGTATTTGAATTTTAATATTAATTTGAACCATGATTCGTATGTTGTTATCTAAGTTTAGAAATCGTGCTTTCGTTTCGATCTATATTAACCGATGGATTGAAATTTGTTGCGTGCAGATTTGAGATGGAGATTGAAGAATGGATCAACAAGTATATGCAAAATAAAGATTTACTACGTTCAAGACTATATACTTAATATTCAAATAAGATGTTTGTATGTTCGATTATTGAACTTATATATTCGAGATATATTATGTAGATGTTCAAGATTTTGTACTTAATATTCAGATATATTGTATACATATTCGATTTCTTTTGTCACATGTTCAAAATTGTAAATTTAAAATTCAGATGTATTTTCTACATATTCGAGATTTTGTACTTAATATTCAGATATATTATATACTTAATATTCGAGTTATTTTGTACACATGTTCGAGAAATACTACATAATATTCGATTATATAGTTTAGTATTTCAGAATTTGAATTAACATATTCAAATATAAGCAAAATTACTTTAATGAACAATGCAAAAGCATATTCGAATAACACTGTATACATTTTCAAGGAATACTACTTAATATTCGATTATATAGTTTACTAATTCAGAATTTAAATTAACATAT
Organism: Fallopia convolvulus; assembly: GCA_964016875.1. Lineage (NCBI taxonomy): Eukaryota > Viridiplantae > Streptophyta > Magnoliopsida > Caryophyllales > Polygonaceae > Fallopia > Fallopia convolvulus. The sequence goes on along the minus strand of OZ024732.1, from coordinate 49,221,032 downwards.
TCAAAAATCATAATTATTTTAATAAATACTACATTAGCATATTCGAATAATAATACATACATGTTCAAGATTATAAGATTAATATTATATTTTATATTTTATTTGTTCAATATTTAAACCTACGTATTATTGTTATATTCGAAATATGAATTTACATATTCAAGTTATATTGATTTTTTATTTTGTAAGACTAATAACGTATTATGTGAAATTGTTATTGTTATTTTTATATTTAAAAAACAACAACTACCTCCTATAATCTTTCCATAATCACCGAATCATACATGGATATGCCTAAACCGTACCACTCCTTCCTATAATTACGCATGTCATTTTTTTTTAATTTAAAAACCATAATTTCCTTTCTGACACGATTTGGTATATCAGCTCCCTATAATTTCGCATGTGTACTGATTTTTTTAATTTTTTCCCATAAATAAAAGGTTTCAGGATTGTGGTTTGTAAAAACGTCCATAATAGTTATTATAGGCCTTAAATCTTAACCACTAATTTTACTTAATCCAACGCTCCTAATCCTTTCCTCCGTTTCTCTGTAACTCCCGTTTCTCTTGAACCCTCCCCTATATATATATATATATATATATATATATATATATATATATATATATAGGGGAGTGCTCAGGTACAATACATATTAGGGTGCAATGTGTGGTTAAATGAGAGACATTAGATTACTATTAATCAATGATGATTAATTAGGCAACATAATAAGAAAAATGGGGAATGATTTATTCAATCAAATCTGGATGATATCAAAATGGAAGTTACCTAATTTATAGGGATTTCCTTTTGAAAAAACGTGGATAAAAAATTAAAATTAATGAATCTTTTGTTATTTTTGGGTAGAAAATCACATCATTTAAACCAAATCATTAAAACTGAAACTTGATTTGGCGTTTTTTAAAATTCAAATGTAATTTCAAAATTAAATAGGCGCTTTTTTAACTAAAACATAATTTCCGTATTCTGGTTTGAATAAGAATATATGATCGTTCGAATAATAATATATATCGGTTTGAACAATAGATTATGATTGTTAAATATTTATAGTGTTGAATAAGTACTCATTTCACATTGAATAATAACAGAATATTAGAATTGTCTACTGCACAACTGCTATTGTTTGTTGAATAAGTATTTTTATGTTTTTGAATAACCACGCAATATTGGAATGGATGATTGCATAATTGCTATTTTTGGTTGAATAAGTATTTTTCTATTTTTGAAAAATTAATCTTATTACCATGAATAATATAATGAGCCTTTAAATGATTGTGAATAATATCATGCATTTATTTGAATAAGTTGGATATACACATTGAATAATACAAATTAAGGAGTGTTCTATTACGAATACATACTCCAATAAAGAGCACATCTATTTATTTGTATGTACACTAATATGAAAAATAAATCATTGTCTTTGTCTTCAAACATCAACCATTTACACTTCTTCATCACTCTTGAATAACTCCATAGCAGAACACGCAAATGTGAAAACCAATTATTGCATAACAAGATACGATATTCTCGAATAACTGCACAACAAAACACATATCTATGAGTAACAATTCACTCATACATGAATAATAAAATACGCATATATGAATAACAAGCCATCCGTATATGAATAACAGTTCACACATATATGAATAACAAAGAATGCATAGATGAATAACAAGTCACATATATACGAAAAACGAAAAATGCATACATGAATAACAAATCACACATATATGAATAACAAATCACTTCATGTATTTATGATATCAAAACACGTCTAAACGAATAATAACAAAATACGTATAGATGAATAACAATTCATGCATATATGAATAACAAAATCCAGAAACATCAACATAAATATCAAGCCACACATGTATGAATAATAACCCACGCATTTTTGAATAATATGATACGTATCCATGAATAACTTATAATACATAGACGAATAATTTAAACACGAGACTAAGCAATTGGAATTTAGGAAATCTATTGTATTACATCTATGAAAACCAAATTAAATCTAGAAAATTTACGGTACTGAATTGCTAGAATGAAAATCAATAGAACAAAAGGTTGAAAATAATCGAAATATTGATTCGAATTGAAATCGGTTTTCAGAATTAAGATTATGTGACTACATAACCAAAACAATCAAACACGAGACTAAGCAATTGAATCAAATAATGATAAACAAAATATGATGGATTCGAACATACAGAAAAGATGAAGAAGAAAATACAGAGAATTTATATATTAATCACACCATAAACTCAAAATTGCATCTATACTTACCAAAAATTAAAGACTACGAGAGTAATTGAGCCTGAATCGCCGACGGTATAATGAAATGGAGGAGAAGCAACGATGAAGAAGAAACAAGAATGGGGGAGAGAGAACACAATCAGCAAAACAAGGAAATAGAATTAATTATAGTAGCAAATCAAGGAAAGAGAAATAATTATAGCAAAAAAGTAGGGATTTTAATTATTCTAGTGAGATTATGTGCAAATCAAGTGTATCTCACCCACACAAAATTTATGCACCCTATTTATTTTTAATCTTCACCATACATTTTTTTTAATCTAATGGTCTAAACATAACCACATAACTTACTCTAAGAGAGTATTTCACTAGAGCACTATTATATATATATATATATATATATATATATATTAAAGAAGTCACTTTTTTGACACATGTCGGCCTCACATTCATTTTGCCTATGTGTCACCTCCATATTCAATTCGCCTATGTGGCGCCACATCATCACTACTTTAAAAAATAATTTAATACTACTAATTTAAAAAAAGATATTTATAATTATTTTATTTTATTTTTATATAGGTTTGTTACAAACTAATAACTAAATCTTAGATTCATTCTTATCTCATTCTACTTTGATTAGTTATATATTTTACTAATTAATTATATATTCAAATCTCATATTATAATGAAAAAAATTATATGTTAGAATTAAAATTTTGTTTGATATTATATGTATATATTTTAAATTTAAACATATGTGTACAAATTTAAAAATTGCTAAACTAATTCATTTTCTTTTAGTAAAGGAAAAAAGAAAATATTGGATCTTATATTAAAATAATACGTAAATTTTATTCATTATGACATAAAAAATAAATTAATTTATTATTAAAATAAATAATTTATATTTGAATAAACCCATACAAGGTACAGGTATTTATGCTAGTTTAATACTATAAAAGAAGTGGAAGGGAAAATTAGAAAAGAAAGGGAAGGATAATAAATTCCTCCAAAATGGTGGAAGGATATTTATAATTATTTTGTTTTGTTTTTATATAGGCTTGTTAGTTGTTACAAACTAATAACTAAATCTTACATTCATTCTTATCTCATTAATTCATTATACTTTGATTAGTTATTTTTTTTATTGATTAATTATATTTTCAAATCTCATATTATAATAAAAAATTATATAAGTTAGAATTAAACTTTTGTTTGATATTATATGTATAGATTTTAAATTTAAACATATGTGTACAAATTTAAAAATTGCTAAACTAATTCATTTTCTTTTAGAATAGGAAAAAGAAAATATTGGGTCTTATATTAAAATAATGCATAAATTTTATTCATATTGACATAAAAAATTAAAATAAATTATTTTTTAAATGAATAATTTGTATTTGAATAAACTTGTACAAAGTACGGGTATTTATGCTGGTTTAATATTATAAGATAAGTGGGAGGGAAAATTAGAAAAGAAAGGGAAGGATAATTAGTTCCTCCAAAATGGTGGAATTTGAAAAGAATTGTGGAAGAGCTTTTCACATTATTAGGAAAAAATTATAATTAATTTACACTTAATTAAACACCTACATTCCTCTCTTTTCCTTCTTCTAATCCACATAGTCGAGCGTGGCCAGCTTAGGGGAAAAGCTTCGAGAAACGAGACTTAGATGGTTTGGGCACCTACAGAGGAGGCCGTCGGATGCCCCTGTTCGGAGGATCGAGAGCTTGATTGTTAGCGGGTTTCGTAGGGACAGGGGCAGGCTAAAAAAGAGCTGAAAGGAAGTCATTAAGCAAGACCTGACTGTTCTGGCAGTTTCATCGGACATGGCCCTGTGCAGGTAGACCTGGGTCTGGTTCCGGAATCGGAACCGACCTTGGCCCGGTTCCCCGGTTCCGGTTCCGGGCGGTTCCGAGGCCGGTTCCTCCCGATTTCGGTTTTAAAAATAAATAAATTTTGGCCTCCGGAAGAAAACCGCGGTCGCGGTCCAATGGGCCGCGATCGCGGTTTGGTTATTTTTTTATTTTTTTGGGGTGGAACCAGCGGTTCCACCCGGTTTGGAACCGCCGGTTCCCGGTTCCGGAACCGCCGGTTCCCCGGTTCCGGGGGTGGACGAACCGGAACCGTCCCGGGAACCGGACCCGGCGGTTCCGGAACCGTGACCGCCGGTTCCGGTTCCGGCCGGTTTCCCGCCGGTTCGCCGGTTCCCCCTGAACCGGACCCAGGTCTATTTGCAGGGACAAGTGGCGCGAGACGATTACAATGACGGAGCGGTAGTAGGGATTAGGGAAGATCTAGAGGGAGTACCCTGCTCTTTGTCTCCATTGGTTAGTTTTTCTTTTATCACTTGCTGAGTTTCTGTTACGTACCGTTTTCGTTTTCGTTTCCATTTTTACCCTATGCCTGTTTCTCCCCTTAGTTTCAGTCTTGTTTTTAGTATTGGTGTCTTCTTTTGTTTTTGAGCCCGCTACAAATACCCTCCGGATTCTCACTCGGAGGTAAGAGTGCCTACATCTTCGACCCCCCAAATTTCGCTCGTACCGAGATACACCTAGATTGGTGTTGTTGTTGTTGATCCACACAGTCCTCTCCTCCATTCACCTAATCACTTTTGCCAAACACACTGTTAGACTCTAGCCACAGTTTTATTTCGTTCGGAGACTCGGAGTTTACTTCGGTTATAAATCTTCAGTCAAATAAGTATCGTGGAAAATAACTAAGATGAGACCAAATGATTTTTCAAAAGCATGGCCGGAGTTTACTTGGGTTAGATGATGGAAGTGAAAAGTCGGGTCTTTATTAATGGGGTCTTCTATGTGGTTGACTTGATATGTGTCATCTCTTTGAATCGTTCAACCGAACCTCTCTTGGGGTTGTTATGTAAGTTCAAGGAAACTTTCCTTGTTTGACCCAGAGTCTGAACTCCTCGACTTCAGCTGCTGAATTTTTGTCACTTTTCATAATTCTCGTCCTTCCTTCTACAAACAAAATCCCACGTTCTTACACTGATTTTGAGTCGGAAGGCCATGAGCATTCACCCAATTGAAGCTATGAACACCAGAAACAAGAGATTTGTCAGGTGAAATTCCCAATTTACAAATTAAATCCAAGCTCTCATTTCTTCACTCTCCCCATATTTGTAACACCCCGTCTTTCGACGAGGCACTACTAGGGAATAGACCTTACCAGGTACTATTATTTAGGTTGACAACTACACTGTAGAACCTTACAACTCGGGCACGACGAGAAAACATAATAAAACATCCAACCTTTATTTAGAAAAACTTAGAAAACATAGTTATGCATGAATTCCCGAAAAACCTAAATATTCAAATCCAACGAATCACTGCTAACGAGAAATTCCCCGAGAAAACCAAAACAAGCAATAGTACTAACTCCATCAATATAAAAACCAACATCCTAAAAAGTCATAAACAAACTAGCGTAAAACCAAGCCCACTATGACACGCGCTCTTTACCGCTCCGGCCCGCCATCTTGCCTCGGTTCCTGCACGGCTAACTGGTTCATACCTGGAACTGAAAAATATTCCCCGAAGGGTCAGCTTCTAATCTACCAAGCTAGAAAGAATATGGAAACTGTAGAACGCTTTAAAATCATTTATCTATAGTCAGCATACAAAATCCACAACCGCAATCATAACTCTAAAGGCCAATACCTAAATTAGTTATATCAGTCATACAAGTCACATACGCATTCACAATCACAATCACACAGCAATGCAATTCTTTCTTTGTCCACGATCCGACTTCCAAGGCGCTCATCACCGCGCCGAGTGCAGAGGCAGGCCCTCCCACTCCACTTCCCAATCTCCCTTCTAACTCCGGGCTAAGCCTCCACTGGAGCGCTTGCCAAAAACACACAAATAATAATTTTCGTTTGAAGGGGTACGATTTTCCCAGTCACACGGGTCAAAGTAGCCAACTCTTCCTCAACACCAGCTACAATGGGCCATGTCGGAAACGGTACCAACACAGAGAAAACGTTCCAAAATATTTTCCGATAAAACACATTTAAAATCATTAATGCACACAACACACAAGGAGTTCAAAACAATTTAAAAGGTATTCAGGACTAATTCCCAAAACCCGTCCTACAATATCGATACGCAGTCTAACAAAGGAGAAAAGAACCGAGCAAGTCGAAAACGACTTACCTCGAAGGAAGAGCCTATAATGACACGAAACTTAAAAGCTCGATCGGAAATAATTTCCTGAATGAATAACGAGTATAATTAAATCGCACGTCCAATAATTCTTAAAAAAAACTAATATTTAATGACTATAACCCGATCGACTCCAACCTATAAATGATTAACCGTAGGGCCTACTAATTAATACGTACCCACTACTAACAAAACAAGTTTGGTTTTCTTTAAAAAAAATTACTTATATATATAATCTGAATACGAAGCTACCAAATTACAAACATGCGTTAATCTAAAAACCATCATTAATTCAACTAGTCAAAACCCTAAACAAGAATTAATGCCTTCCCAAAGACCCCACACCCAACCTTGTTTCCTGTTCAACCGCCCCTACTAAAACTCTCGATCGCACTGAACGATCGCCCAACAACCTGCTAACACACTAGTAATGGCGCACCCCGAAGAGGCTTGCACCATCTCCGCAGCGACCCAATCCATGGCACCGATCAATGCTTTCGACATCGACCACACCAACTAAACCTTGATGCAATACGACAAAAAAAAATGCAGAAGCTAGAAGAAGGAGAACCGAGACGAATGACACTCACCGGCAACGATCGAAGATGGTGATCGTGACGGGGACGATGGATGTTCTTGCACCATAACAAACAACGACAATTCAACTCGGCGGAGAAGATTAACGACACTGGGGCAGCAAGTCTAAAAGACGGTTTTGCTCCGAATATGGTGGATCGACGCCGGAAAACGAAGGACGGCACATACTTGCTTCGTATGTAGGGTAGAGTGGCGAAAGGGATGAGTTCTCCCTTTGACTCATGCGGGCTTAACAACGAAGGAAGGAGATCAGAAACCCTAAAGTGACTCTCCGTTAAAAATGAACGAGGTCGGTGTGGCTTGGATTTCTAATGGGCCTCCTTTTCTAAATATAAAATGAGCTTTGGATTGAAAGACTAAGTTCCGGGTTTTGGCCAAAATATATATATATATATATAGTATACTTTACAAAAATAGTTCAAATGAGAAATAGCTCTCGGGTTTATCGGAAACCTGGCTCTGATACCAATTTGTAACACCCCGTCTTTCGACGAGGCACTACTAGGGAATAGACCTTACCAGGTACTATTATTTAGGTTGACAACTACACTGTAGAACCTTACAACTCGGGCACGACGAGAAAACATAATAAAACATCCAACCTTTATTTAGAAAAACTTAGAAAACATAGTTATGCATGAATTCCCGAAAAACCTAAATATTCAAATCCAACGAATCACTGCTAACGAGAAATTCCCCGAGAAAACCAAAACAAGCAATAGTACTAACTCCATCAATATAAAAACCAACATCCTAAAAAGTCATAAACAAACTAGCGTAAAACCAAGCCCACTATGACACGCGCTCTTTACCGCTCCGGCCCGCCATCTTGCCTCGGTTCCTGCACGGCTAACTGGTTCATACCTGGAACTGAAAAATATTCCCCGAAGGGTCAGCTTCTAATCTACCAAGCTAGAAAGAATATGGAAACTGTAGAACGCTTTAAAATCATTTATCTATAGTCAGCATACAAAATCCACAACCGCAATCATAACTCTAAAGGCCAATACCTAAATTAGTTATATCAGTCATACAAGTCACATACGCATTCACAATCACAATCACACAGCAATGCAATTCTTTCTTTGTCCACGATCCGACTTCCAAGGCGCTCATCACCGCGCCGAGTGCAGAGGCAGGCCCTCCCACTCCACTTCCCAATCTCCCTTCTAACTCCGGGCTAAGCCTCCACTGGAGCGCTTGCCAAAAACACACAAATAATAATTTTCGTTTGAAGGGGTACGATTTTCCCAGTCACACGGGTCAAAGTAGCCAACTCTTCCTCAACACCAGCTACAATGGGCCATGTCGGAAACGGTACCAACACAGAGAAAACGTTCCAAAATATTTTCCGATAAAACACATTTAAAATCATTAATGCACACAACACACAAGGAGTTCAAAACAATTTAAAAGGTATTCAGGACTAATTCCCAAAACCCGTCCTACAATATCGATACGCAGTCTAACAAAGGAGAAAAGAACCGAGCAAGTCGAAAACGACTTACCTCGAAGGAAGAGCCTATAATGACACGAAACTTAAAAGCTCGATCGGAAATAATTTCCTGAATGAATAACGAGTATAATTAAATCGCACGTCCAATAATTCTTAAAAAAAACTAATATTTAATGACTATAACCCGATCGACTCCAACCTATAAATGATTAACCGTAGGGCCTACTAATTAATACGTACCCACTACTAACAAAACAAGTTTGGTTTTCTTTAAAAAAAATTACTTATATATATAATCTGAATACGAAGCTACCAAATTACAAACATGCGTTAATCTAAAAACCATCATTAATTCAACTAGTCAAAACCCTAAACAAGAATTAATGCCTTCCCAAAGACCCCACACCCAACCTTGTTTCCTGTTCAACCGCCCCTACTAAAACTCTCGATCGCACTGAACGATCGCCCAACAACCTGCTAACACACTAGTAATGGCGCACCCCGAAGAGGCTTGCACCATCTCCGCAGCGACCCAATCCATGGCACCGATCAATGCTTTCGACATCGACCACACCAACTAAACCTTGATGCAATACGACAAAAAAAAATGCAGAAGCTAGAAGAAGGAGAACCGAGACGAATGACACTCACCGGCAACGATCGAAGATGGTGATCGTGACGGGGACGATGGATGTTCTTGCACCATAACAAACAACGACAATTCAACTCGGCGGAGAAGATTAACGACACTGGGGCAGCAAGTCTAAAAGACGGTTTTGCTCCGAATATGGTGGATCGACGCCGGAAAACGAAGGACGGCACATACTTGCTTCGTATGTAGGGTAGAGTGGCGAAAGGGATGAGTTCTCCCTTTGACTCATGCGGGCTTAACAACGAAGGAAGGAGATCAGAAACCCTAAAGTGACTCTCCGTTAAAAATGAACGAGGTCGGTGTGGCTTGGATTTCTAATGGGCCTCCTTTTCTAAATATAAAATGAGCTTTGGATTGAAAGACTAAGTTCCGGGTTTTGGCCAAAATATATATATATATATATAGTATACTTTACAAAAATAGTTCAAATGAGAAATAGCTCTCGGGTTTATCGGAAACCTGGCTCTGATACCAATTTGTAACACCCCGTCTTTCGACGAGGCACTACTAGGGAATAGACCTTACCAGGTACTATTATTTAGGTTGACAACTACACTGTAGAACCTTACAACTCGGGCACGACGAGAAAACATAATAAAACATCCAACCTTTATTTAGAAAAACTTAGAAAACATAGTTATGCATGAATTCCCGAAAAACCTAAATATTCAAATCCAACGAATCACTGCTAACGAGAAATTCCCCGAGAAAACCAAAACAAGCAATAGTACTAACTCCATCAATATAAAAACCAACATCCTAAAAAGTCATAAACAAACTAGCGTAAAACCAAGCCCACTATGACACGCGCTCTTTACCGCTCCGGCCCGCCATCTTGCCTCGGTTCCTGCACGGCTAACTGGTTCATACCTGGAACTGAAAAATATTCCCCGAAGGGTCAGCTTCTAATCTACCAAGCTAGAAAGAATATGGAAACTGTAGAACGCTTTAAAATCATTTATCTATAGTCAGCATACAAAATCCACAACCGCAATCATAACTCTAAAGGCCAATACCTAAATTAGTTATATCAGTCATACAAGTCACATACGCATTCACAATCACAATCACACAGCAATGCAATTCTTTCTTTGTCCACGATCCGACTTCCAAGGCGCTCATCACCGCGCCGAGTGCAGAGGCAGGCCCTTCCACTCCACTTCCCAATCTCCCTTCTAACTCCGGGCTAAGCCTCCACTGGAGCGCTTGCCAAAAACACACAAATAATAATTTTCGTTTGAAGGGGTACGATTTTCCCAGTCACACGGGTCAAAGTAGCCAACTCTTCCTCAACACCAGCTACAATGGGCCATGTCGGAAACGGTACCAACACAGAGAAAACGTTCCAAAATATTTTCCGATAAAACACATTTAAAATCATTAATGCACACAACACACAAGGAGTTCAAAACAATTTAAAAGGTATTCAGGACTAATTCCCAAAACCCGTCCTACAATATCGATACGCAGTCTAACAAAGGAGAAAAGAACCGAGCAAGTCGAAAACGACTTACCTCGAAGGAAGAGCCTATAATGACACGAAACTTAAAAGCTCGATCGGAAATAATTTCCTGAATGAATAACGAGTATAATTAAATCGCACGTCCAATAATTCTTAAAAAAAACTAATATTTAATGACTATAACCCGATCGACTCCAACCTATAAATGATTAACCGTAGGGCCTACTAATTAATACGTACCCACTACTAACAAAACAAGTTTGGTTTTCTTTAAAAAAAATTACTTATATATATAATCTGAATACGAAGCTACCAAATTACAAACATGCGTTAATCTAAAAACCATCATTAATTCAACTAGTCAAAACCCTAAACAAGAATTAATGCCTTCCCAAAGACCCCACACCCAACCTTGTTTCCTGTTCAACCGCCCCTACTAAAACTCTCGATCGCACTGAACGATCGCCCAACAACCTGCTAACACACTAGTAATGGCGCACCCCGAAGAGGCTTGCACCATCTCCGCAGCGACCCAATCCATGGCACCGATCAATGCTTTCGACATCGACCACACCAACTAAACCTTGATGCAATACGACAAAAAAAAATGCAGAAGCTAGAAGAAGGAGAACCGAGACGAATGACACTCACCGGCAACGATCGAAGATGGTGATCGTGACGGGGACGATGGATGTTCTTGCACCATAACAAACAACGACAATTCAACTCGGCGGAGAAGATTAACGACACTGGGGCAGCAAGTCTAAAAGACGGTTTTGCTCCGAATATGGTGGATCGACGCCGGAAAACGAAGGACGGCACATACTTGCTTCGTATGTAGGGTAGAGTGGCGAAAGGGATGAGTTCTCCCTTTGACTCATGCGGGCTTAACAACGAAGGAAGGAGATCAGAAACCCTAAAGTGACTCTCCGTTAAAAATGAACGAGGTCGGTGTGGCTTGGATTTCTAATGGGCCTCCTTTTCTAAATATAAAATGAGCTTTGGATTGAAAGACTAAGTTCCGGGTTTTGGCCAAAATATATATATATATATATAGTATACTTTACAAAAATAGTTCAAATGAGAAATAGCTCTCGGGTTTATCGGAAACCTGGCTCTGATACCAATTTGTAACACCCCGTCTTTCGACGAGGCACTACTAGGGAATAGACCTTACCAGGTACTATTATTTAGGTTGACAACTACACTGTAGAACCTTACAACTCGGGCACGACGAGAAAACATAATAAAACATCCAACCTTTATTTAGAAAAACTTAGAAAACATAGTTATGCATGAATTCCCGAAAAACCTAAATATTCAAATCCAACGAATCACTGCTAACGAGAAATTCCCCGAGAAAACCAAAACAAGCAATAGTACTAACTCCATCAATATAAAAACCAACATCCTAAAAAGTCATAAACAAACTAGCGTAAAACCAAGCCCACTATGACACGCGCTCTTTACCGCTCCGGCCCGCCATCTTGCCTCGGTTCCTGCACGGCTAACTGGTTCATACCTGGAACTGAAAAATATTCCCCGAAGGGTCAGCTTCTAATCTACCAAGCTAGAAAGAATATGGAAACTGTAGAACGCTTTAAAATCATTTATCTATAGTCAGCATACAAAATCCACAACCGCAATCATAACTCTAAAGGCCAATACCTAAATTAGTTATATCAGTCATACAAGTCACATACGCATTCACAATCACAATCACACAGCAATGCAATTCTTTCTTTGTCCACGATCCGACTTCCAAGGCGCTCATCACCGCGCCGAGTGCAGAGGCAGGCCCTCCCACTCCACTTCCCAATCTCCCTTCTAACTCCGGGCTAAGCCTCCACTGGAGCGCTTGCCAAAAACACACAAATAATAATTTTCGTTTGAAGGGGTACGATTTTCCCAGTCACACGGGTCAAAGTAGCCAACTCTTCCTCAACACCAGCTACAATGGGCCATGTCGGAAACGGTACCAACACAGAGAAAACGTTCCAAAATATTTTCCGATAAAACACATTTAAAATCATTAATGCACACAACACACAAGGAGTTCAAAACAATTTAAAAGGTATTCAGGACTAATTCCCAAAACCCGTCCTACAATATCGATACGCAGTCTAACAAAGGAGAAAAGAACCGAGCAAGTCGAAAACGACTTACCTCGAAGGAAGAGCCTATAATGACACGAAACTTAAAAGCTCGATCGGAAATAATTTCCTGAATGAATAACGAGTATAATTAAATCGCACGTCCAATAATTCTTAAAAAAAACTAATATTTAATGACTATAACCCGATCGACTCCAACCTATAAATGATTAACCGTAGGGCCTACTAATTAATACGTACCCACTACTAACAAAACAAGTTTGGTTTTCTTTAAAAAAAATTACTTATATATATAATCTGAATACGAAGCTACCAAATTACAAACATGCGTTAATCTAAAAACCATCATTAATTCAACTAGTCAAAACCCTAAACAAGAATTAATGCCTTCCCAAAGACCCCACACCCAACCTTGTTTCCTGTTCAACCGCCCCTACTAAAACTCTCGATCGCACTGAACGATCGCCCAACAACCTGCTAACACACTAGTAATGGCGCACCCCGAAGAGGCTTGCACCATCTCCGCAGCGACCCAATCCATGGCACCGATCAATGCTTTCGACATCGACCACACCAACTAAACCTTGATGCAATACGACAAAAAAAAATGCAGAAGCTAGAAGAAGGAGAACCGAGACGAATGACACTCACCGGCAACGATCGAAGATGGTGATCGTGACGGGGACGATGGATGTTCTTGCACCATAACAAACAACGACAATTCAACTCGGCGGAGAAGATTAACGACACTGGGGCAGCAAGTCTAAAAGACGGTTTTGCTCCGAATATGGTGGATCGACGCCGGAAAACGAAGGACGGCACATACTTGCTTCGTATGTAGGGTAGAGTGGCGAAAGGGATGAGTTCTCCCTTTGACTCATGCGGGCTTAACAACGAAGGAAGGAGATCAGAAACCCTAAAGTGACTCTCCGTTAAAAATGAACGAGGTCGGTGTGGCTTGGATTTCTAATGGGCCTCCTTTTCTAAATATAAAATGAGCTTTGGATTGAAAGACTAAGTTCCGGGTTTTGGCCAAAATATATATATATATATATATAGTATACTTTACAAAAATAGTTCAAATGAGAAATAGCTCTCGGGTTTATCGGAAACCCGAGTATTCGAACACTCGACTATTACATACTATCCTTCTTAAAATAAAGTTTCGTCCCGAAACTTTTATAACGAACTCTCAAAGTTTTACAACCTCTCCCCCTTAAAGGAGTTCGTCCTCGAACCTAATTTATCGATAAAGGAAACACATTTAATACTAAACATCGAAAGCACGCAATACCTCAACTAAACAATCAAGTCAAGAGAGAAGACAGTCATGCAAACAAACATCAAATCAACGACCTCGCTAACTACTAACCCTCCCCTCAAACCCATCTACTAAACCCGAGTAGATCTCTGAGTAACTCCCTCTCATCCCAATACAACGGTTTCCTACATCTTGCCCAAATAAAGCGTCATAAGAGTCATGTACATCGATGAGTGCTAACCATTATTATAGACAAACTCCACTAACGACAAGTGATTTGACCAGTGACCTCCCCAGTCTAGCACACATGACCTCAGTACGTCCTCCAGAGTCATAATCATCCTCTCCTTATTTGTGTCGCGATCAATTAGCCATGATTAGTCTTGTATGCATGAAATTCTCATCCCTCTGACTCTCATATAGCAACGGTTTGGTTTTAATACTCCATTTTATCCGTTGGGAGTGTTAAGTGAATGTCAGCGTTAAAGAATCTTCTCTACCCCCACACTGGTGTCGCTATAATATGTTCTTCACCATGATATCTCTTCAATTCTATTCCTTCATTCAAGTCACACTGTTATACTTTGCCAGGATATTAGCAATCACAATCCTCGTACCAAAAGATAAAGAACTTGCAACTTATGTGATTCCACACACTTAATCCATTCCGTCTACTATAGCTTTAACTTACACTATAACTAGAGATGTGTTTTAACCCCTCTGATGTAAGGCATTACCCACTCTCTTTCTATCATACAAACTTTGAGACATCATTAACACTTGTGTAAATCTCAGGGTCTTGCGACAATGGCGGTTTGGTACACCAACCATCCCAGCTGCAACTCTCTCTATAATCTAAATTTAAGCAACCTTCTTGCTTTCTTCAAAACTGGTTCAGGCTAGGAAACTCATGTACACCCCAATATGCCAGTCTCCCAAGTCATCATTCCACCACCCCGTTTGGCCCAAGCACATCCGCTTGATTAGTCTGGTCCTTGACCCCAAGTAATAGTTAGAATTTACTCCTCTTGTTGAAAGGCTTACACCACTTAGGAAAATGAGGACTGTATACACCACTTGACTCCTTGCAGACTTGTATGATGCATTCCTTGTTCGAAATAACACATCTTAGACCTAGTGCTAACCTCTCAACGTATATTCGCTAATGTCCTTGAGTATCCTAGGTCAAGTTAAACATTACTGTTGTCTGTGCACAAATGTCCACTCACACGGATTTCCATTGCCAAACTTGACTTCCATGTTTTCGACTGCCAATCCTAGCAAACCAATCCAATGGAATTCTAACCCCGATTGATTAACCTCTATACATTGTGGTCAAAGTCTTGTTTTAAACAATATTACTGCACAGTACTTCCATCTCAATGGCTTTGGTACTAGTTCAAATCTTTTTCGAGCGAATTAGACACCAAAAATATCTCTATCCATACTTTAATTGTTGTTTCTCATGGAATCCATAACCAATTATATGTCTATATAAAACCTTCTCAACAGGTCCCATTTGTAAGGCTCGAAGCCTTAGAAGCGCTATCCCATGCCATTTTTTTTGTTCCTACATTTTCAATAGCGTTGAGCGGGTTTTCACTTCTATTCCAAATCTCCTTTACCCTACAATTCTGTCATTGTGGTTCTCACAACCCCACATGTGTCTTATCACTTGTAAATTTTCTCCGACTAAGCGACTGATTCTCTCTTACATGACTTATCCATATCACCCTTTAATCGCTTATATGGTTTTGTTTCTTCATCAAATTTTCCTATAAGTGTGGATCATTTGAGTGAAACAACATCCGCTTCTAAGTCACATTCGACTAACATTACAGAATAGCCAAATACCTCTCATCATTAAATCTAGACAACACACTTCAACTATCATCCCGGTAATGCCTCCTTCATTAATCTTTTTTTTTTATTGGATATCACTGGTCTTCCAAGTCATGATATTCCATAGCTTGAGCCATCCTAGCGTCTTATCCTTCAACTTTTACTTATGATGACGTTCTTTAGTTGGTGTTTGTCTATCCAAACTTAGCATATACCACAGTGTCATACCTTAGGTTTGGTCACTCGTTCCTTTTCTTGATTCTGCTCACTTGGCTCCAACAATTTTATCTCTCCCGATATAAAAGTGATTACTCAACCCTTTCCAGCGTGGCACGCCTCTTATGGCTTTGAGGCGTTATTTAAAATTTGTATATCTATCTTGATCTTGTGATATAGGCGGTTTGAGTATACAAGTCACCCTACCCTTCAACTAGTCACAACTCTCTTAGTAACCTACCTTCCAAGCGATTTCCTTAATTGCACTTAATCCGATCAATGTTGGTGTAGACTAGAATTCATCCTTATACCCCACCGAAAGTTTAATTTTGATTTCATATGCGTTATGATGCATTCTTGATTCAAAAGATACTTCTAACGTATTATAACATTGATTCTCTCTAGAAAGTCACATGTTCACAATAGGCTCCTCGTTTATCCGGAAACATATTTCATGAGCCTTACACACCACTGGTATTGTTAAATCGTCAATGCACTCTCAATGAGCGTAACTAACTCTTCCAGGTCCGGTAGTAGATAGAGGTATCATTGATAAAGACCCCTAAGTTCGGTCTCGTTAAGTCGATAAAGGTCCTTGCCCACTAACTTCACACACACCCTTTTGGACACTAGTTCACTTTAAAACATTTTATACACCCTTCATCATGCTCATATCGCATGTTTTTTTTTTTGGACGTCCTCCTCTTAAGTCCTCAGCTGAAACTAACTCGTACTTTAACTAAATCTAGAGAATGGCCAAAGTTCGCTATGATCAAACCACCCGAGCAATGTTTCATGACAACCAAGTTCAGCTTTTGCGAACCAAACCGCACCTCTCGTGGAAGTGGACTCGGTGCATTTACTCCTTTTCCATAACTTCTATACTCGAGTATTCAATTCTAACGTCACGATTTGGTCTATGTGCTAAGAAACCCGCTTGATCAGTCTAATCCTTGGTTTAAAGTAACTAACAAGATCTACTTCTCATTGGATTTGTAGTCATGACAACTCCCCATGACAACATCTCCAAATGCTCACATGACATAGACATCCAAAACTTGCATCCACTGCTTGACTGGCGACGAACTTGTCTCAACTAACAAATACAATCCACATTCAACAACCAATCTAACCTCTCCTTGTGTCCATGATCATATCCATAGCTTCCCCTGGATTGATCCATTCTTACTATCATCCTTGTATTATTATTAGTACCCGAAAAGGCCTATATCTTTCGTTGTCCTATCCATCATTTAAGCTCTTCATTGCTCGACCCTTACACCTCATTGTAATCATGTTACTAACCTAAACTTCTTTTCAAGAACTAGACATTGTGAATTTGCTTTCTTCCCACCATTATTCGCTAAGATTTGTTGAACCCACAACAATAATAGACTCTACCAATATGTTGAACTTGAACTAGATCCAAGTCATGCCTTCACTCTTTATTAAACTAACTTGTAAATCCAAGCACCCTAACAACTAACTACGCATTTCAAGATCATAGTCTTAGCCCAATTGCATCTTCAATCAACAAGTTGTGTTTAGTTGTCGTGACTATTCTTGCCTTAACATAGGCTTTCTTTACCTTATAGTGCACTAAGGTGATTACTTTCTTGAGAATCATTCATAAAAACTTCCGTATTACTTGGTTCTAACTCTAGCGTCCATCAATCTCTTACTAACTACACATGCTTTTCATGCGGCATTTCCAAATCTCAAGAAAGCGTGAACCATGGTATTCTTGAGCCGAAGGTACCTTTGAAGTAGTCTTGTCTCGTTTCTCGACAACTTTGCCAAAGGTGATTTCCATGAGAATTCCTTCCCTAGTGTCGTTTGAGTCCTTCATCCCCTACCTTCACTATACTTAATCGCACAACCCTTCACGTTGTCTCGCACACATTCTTCAAGGTGGTCCATATGGGTTCAGAATGCATGGACTTTCCTTGCAACAGGTTGATCACAGTCTACCACTCACTTCTTATACGATCAAAACTCCGCGTAACTGAGATAAATGGTGAGAAACTATATTCCTTTACTTTTCTCCATTCCAAACTCCACGCTGATCTCCTTCTTGTGTTCAACTCTTCCTAAAACGATCAACATCATTTCCTCAACCGACGTTCCTAGTTAGTGTTCGACAACTTCCAACCCAATACTTTGATGCTTACATTAGATTTTCTTGGGTTTGCTATACTCTCTTCTATGTCAGCCGTTTCTGCCTCCTTTTGTACTAGGTTCAACTATTCGATCGCCAATGTTACGAATCTCTTGGAAACCATATGCCCAAACATTTTAATCCTATTCTTGTTACTTCCTCACACTTTTCTTTAATACTTCTAACACTATCCACAACTTTAGCTTTTGCAAAACCTACACTCGGGATTAGAAGATTAGAAGTACTAAACTATCGGACGTGCTTCAGTTGACGATAGCGGAGTCGCGACGTGTCACCTACCCCCTATATGCAACTTGCCTACCCAATTAAAATATTTTGAAGACACCGGCCGGTTTTGGTTTTAAGTTGGACCTCGGGTACTCCTTGTTGGTCAGTTCCATGTGCCCTGTTGTCAACCTGGCTCTGATACCAATTTGTAACACCCCGTCTTTCGACGAGGCACTACTAGGGAATAGACCTTACCAGGTACTATTATTTAGGTTGACAACTACACTGTAGAACCTTACAACTCGGGCACGACGAGAAAACATAATAAAACATCCAACCTTTATTTAGAAAAACTTAGAAAACATAGTTATACATGAATTCCCGAAAAACCTAAATATTCAAATCCAACGAATCACTGCTAACGAGAAATTCCCCGAGAAAACCAAAACAAGCAATAGTACTAACTCCATCAATATAAAAACCAACATCCTAAAAAGTCATAAACAAACTAGCGTAAAACCAAGCCCACTATGACACGCGCTCTTTACCGCTCCGGCCCGCCATCTTGCCTCGGTTCCTGCACGGCTAACTGGTTCATACCTGGAACTGAAAAATATTCCCCGAAGGGTCAGCTTCTAATCTACCAAGCTAGAAAGAATATGGAAACTGTAGAACGCTTTAAAATCATTTATCTATAGTCAGCATACAAAATCCACAACCGCAATCATAACTCTAAAGGCCAATACCTAAATTAGTTATATCAGTCATACAAGTCACATACGCATTCACAATCACAATCACACAGCAATGCAATTCTTTCTTTGTCCACGATCCGACTTCCAAGGCGCTCATCACCGCGCCGAGTGCAGAGGCAGGCCCTCCCACTCCACTTCCCAATCTCCCTTCTAACTCCGGGCTAAGCCTCCACTGGAGCGCTTGCCAAAAACACACAAATAATAATTTTCGTTTGAAGGGGTACGATTTTCCCAGTCACACGGGTCAAAGTAGCCAACTCTTCCTCAACACCAGCTACAATGGGCCATGTCGGAAACGGTACCAACACAGAGAAAACGTTCCAAAATATTTTCCGATAAAACACATTTAAAATCATTAATGCACACAACACACAAGGAGTTCAAAACAATTTAAAAGGTATTCAGGACTAATTCCCAAAACCCGTCCTACAATATCGATACGCAGTCTAACAAAGGAGAAAAGAACCGAGCAAGTCGAAAACGACTTACCTCGAAGGAAGAGCCTATAATGACACGAAACTTAAAAGCTCGATCGGAAATAATTTCCTGAATGAATAACGAGTATAATTAAATCGCACGTCCAATAATTCTTAAAAAAAACTAATATTTAATGACTATAACCCGATCGACTCCAACCTATAAATGATTAACCGTAGGGCCTACTAATTAATACGTACCCACTACTAACAAAACAAGTTTGGTTTTCTTTAAAAAAAATTACTTATATATATAATCTGAATACGAAGCTACCAAATTACAAACATGCGTTAATCTAAAAACCATCATTAATTCAACTAGTCAAAACCCTAAACAAGAATTAATGCCTTCCCAAAGACCCCACACCCAACCTTGTTTCCTGTTCAACCGCCCCTACTAAAACTCTCGATCGCACTGAACGATCGCCCAACAACCTGCTAACACACTAGTAATGGCGCACCCCGAAGAGGCTTGCACCATCTCCGCAGCGACCCAATCCATGGCACCGATCAATGCTTTCGACATCGACCACACCAACTAAACCTTGATGCAATACGACAAAAAAAAATGCAGAAGCTAGAAGAAGGAGAACCGAGACGAATGACACTCACCGGCAACGATCGAAGATGGTGATCGTGACGGGGACGATGGATGTTCTTGCACCATAACAAACAACGACAATTCAACTCGGCGGAGAAGATTAACGACACTGGGGCAGCAAGTCTAAAAGACGGTTTTGCTCCGAATATGGTGGATCGACGCCGGAAAACGAAGGACGGCACATACTTGCTTCGTATGTAGGGTAGAGTGGCGAAAGGGATGAGTTCTCCCTTTGACTCATGCGGGCTTAACAACGAAGGAAGGAGATCAGAAACCCTAAAGTGACTCTCCGTTAAAAATGAACGAGGTCGGTGTGGCTTGGATTTCTAATGGGCCTCCTTTTCTAAATATAAAATGAGCTTTGGATTGAAAGACTAAGTTCCGGGTTTTGGCCAAAATATATATATATATATATAGTATACTTTACAAAAATAGTTCAAATGAGAAATAGCTCTCGGGTTTATCGGAAACCTGGCTCTGATACCAATTTGTAACACCCCGTCTTTCGACGAGGCACTACTAGGGAATAGACCTTACCAGGTACTATTATTTAGGTTGACAACTACACTGTAGAACCTTACAACTCGGGCACGACGAGAAAACATAATAAAACATCCAACCTTTATTTAGAAAAACTTAGAAAACATAGTTATGCATGAATTCCCGAAAAACCTAAATATTCAAATCCAACGAATCACTGCTAACGAGAAATTCCCCGAGAAAACCAAAACAAGCAATAGTACTAACTCCATCAATATAAAAACCAACATCCTAAAAAGTCATAAACAAACTAGCGTAAAACCAAGCCCACTATGACACGCGCTCTTTACCGCTCCGGCCCGCCATCTTGCCTCGGTTCCTGCACGGCTAACTGGTTCATACCTGGAACTGAAAAATATTCCCCGAAGGGTCAGCTTCTAATCTACCAAGCTAGAAAGAATATGAAAACTGTAGAACGCTTTAAAATCATTTATCTATAGTCAGCATACAAAATCCACAACCGCAATCATAACTCTAAAGGCCAATACCTAAATTAGTTATATCAGTCATACAAGTCACATACGCATTCACAATCACAATCACACAGCAATGCAATTCTTTCTTTGTCCACGATCCGACTTCCAAGGCGCTCATCACCGCGCCGAGTGCAGAGGCAGGCCCTTCCACTCCACTTCCCAATCTCCCTTCTAACTCCGGGCTAAGCCTCCACTGGAGCGCTTGCCAAAAACACACAAATAATAATTTTCGTTTGAAGGGGTACGATTTTCCCAGTCACACGGGTCAAAGTAGCCAACTCTTCCTCAACACCAGCTACAATGGGCCATGTCGGAAACGGTACCAACACAGAGAAAACGTTCCAAAATATTTTCCGATAAAACACATTTAAAATCATTAATGCACACAACACACAAGGAGTTCAAAACAATTTAAAAGGTATTCAGGACTAATTCCCAAAACCCGTCCTACAATATCGATACGCAGTCTAACAAAGGAGAAAAGAACCGAGCAAGTCGAAAACGACTTACCTCGAAGGAAGAGCCTATAATGACACGAAACTTAAAAGCTCGATCGGAAATAATTTCCTGAATGAATAACGAGTATAATTAAATCGCACGTCCAATAATTCTTAAAAAAAACTAATATTTAATGACTATAACCCGATCGACTCCAACCTATAAATGATTAACCGTAGGGCCTACTAATTAATACGTACCCACTACTAACAAAACAAGTTTGGATTTCTTTAAAAAAAATTACTTATATATATAATCTGAATACGAAGCTACCAAATTACAAACATGCGTTAATCTAAAAACCATCATTAATTCAACTAGTCAAAACCCTAAACAAGAATTAATGCCTTCCCAAAGACCCCACACCCAACCTTGTTTCCTGTTCAACCGCCCCTACTAAAACTCTCGATCGCACTGAACGATCGCCCAACAACCTGCTAACACACTAGTAATGGCGCACCCCGAAGAGGCTTGCACCATCTCCGCAGCGACCCAATCCATGGCACCGATCAATGCTTTCGACATCGACCACACCAACTAAACCTTGATGCAATACGACAAAAAAAAATGCAGAAGCTAGAAGAAGGAGAACCGAGACGAATGACACTCACCGGCAACGATCGAAGATGGTGATCGTGACGGGGACGATGGATGTTCTTGCACCATAACAAACAACGACAATTCAACTCGGCGGAGAAGATTAACGACACTGGGGCAGCAAGTCTAAAAGACGGTTTTGCTCCGAATATGGTGGATCGACGCCGGAAAACGAAGGACGGCACATACTTGCTTCGTATGTAGGGTAGAGTGGCGAAAGGGATGAGTTCTCCCTTTGACTCATGCGGGCTTAACAACGAAGGAAGGAGATCAGAAACCCTAAAGTGACTCTCCGTTAAAAATGAACGAGGTCGGTGTGGCTTGGATTTCTAATGGGCCTCCTTTTCTAAATATAAAATGAGCTTTGGATTGAAAGACTAAGTTCCGGGTTTTGGCCAAAATATATATATATATATATATAGTATACTTTACAAAAATAGTTCAAATGAGAAATAGCTCTCGGGTTTATCGGAAACCTGGCTCTGATACCAATTTGTAACACCCCGTCTTTCGACGAGGCACTACTAGGGAATAGACCTTACCAGGTACTATTATTTAGGTTGACAACTACACTGTAGAACCTTACAACTCGGGCACGACGAGAAAACATAATAAAACATCCAACCTTTATTTAGAAAAACTTAGAAAACATAGTTATGCATGAATTCCCGAAAAACCTAAATATTCAAATCCAACGAATCACTGCTAACGAGAAATTCCCCGAGAAAACCAAAACAAGCAATAGTACTAACTCCATCAATATAAAAACCAACATCCTAAAAAGTCATAAACAAACTAGCGTAAAACCAAGCCCACTATGACACGCGCTCTTTACCGCTCCGGCCCGCCATCTTGCCTCGGTTCCTGCACGGCTAACTGGTTCATACCTGGAACTGAAAAATATTCCCCGAAGGGTCAGCTTCTAATCTACCAAGCTAGAAAGAATATGGAAACTGTAGAACGCTTTAAAATCATTTATCTATAGTCAGCATACAAAATCCACAACCGCAATCATAACTCTAAAGGCCAATACCTAAATTAGTTATATCAGTCATACAAGTCACATACGCATTCACAATCACAATCACACAGCAATGCAATTCTTTCTTTGTCCACGATCCGACTTCCAAGGCGCTCATCACCGCGCCGAGTGCAGAGGCAGGCCCTCCCACTCCACTTCCCAATCTCCCTTCTAACTCCGGGCTAAGCCTCCACTGGAGCGCTTGCCAAAAACACACAAATAATAATTTTCGTTTGAAGGGGTACGATTTTCCCAGTCACACGGGTCAAAGTAGCCAACTCTTCCTCAACACCAGCTACAATGGGCCATGTCGGAAACGGTACCAACACAGAGAAAACGTTCCAAAATATTTTCCGATAAAACACATTTAAAATCATTAATGCACACAACACACAAGGAGTTCAAAACAATTTAAAAGGTATTCAGGACTAATTCCCAAAACCCGTCCTACAATATCGATACGCAGTCTAACAAAGGAGAAAAGAACCGAGCAAGTCGAAAACGACTTACCTCGAAGGAAGAGCCTATAATGACACGAAACTTAAAAGCTCGATCGGAAATAATTTCCTGAATGAATAACGAGTATAATTAAATCGCACGTCCAATAATTCTTAAAAAAAACTAATATTTAATGACTATAACCCGATCGACTCCAACCTATAAATGATTAACCGTAGGGCCTACTAATTAATACGTACCCACTACTAACAAAACAAGTTTGGTTTTCTTTAAAAAAAATTACTTATATATATAATCTGAATACGAAGCTACCAAATTACAAACATGCGTTAATCTAAAAACCATCATTAATTCAACTAGTCAAAACCCTAAACAAGAATTAATGCCTTCCCAAAGACCCCACACCCAACCTTGTTTCCTGTTCAACCGCCCCTACTAAAACTCTCGATCGCACTGAACGATCGCCCAACAACCTGCTAACACACTAGTAATGGCGCACCCCGAAGAGGCTTGCACCATCTCCGCAGCGACCCAATCCATGGCACCGATCAATGCTTTCGACATCGACCACACCAACTAAACCTTGATGCAATACGACAAAAAAAAAATGCAGAAGCTAGAAGAAGGAGAACCGAGACGAATGACACTCACCGGCAACGATCGAAGATGGTGATCGTGACGGGGACGATGGATGTTCTTGCACCATAACAAACAACGACAATTCAACTCGGCGGAGAAGATTAACGACACTGGGGCAGCAAGTCTAAAAGACGGTTTTGCTCCGAATATGGTGGATCGACGCCGGAAAACGAAGGACGGCACATACTTGCTTCGTATGTAGGGTAGAGTGGCGAAAGGGATGAGTTCTCCCTTTGACTCATGCGGGCTTAACAACGAAGGAAGGAGATCAGAAACCCTAAAGTGACTCTCCGTTAAAAATGAACGAGGTCGGTGTGGCTTGGATTTCTAATGGGCCTCCTTTTCTAAATATAAAATGAGCTTTGGATTGAAAGACTAAGTTCCGGGTTTTGGCCAAAATATATATATATATATAGTATACTTTACAAAAATAGTTCAAATGAGAAATAGCTCTCGGGTTTATCGGAAACCCGAGTATTCGAACACTCGACTATTACAATATTCTTCACTGATTTGTTTGTGTCTGATGATGATGACACTTCAAAACAGGTTTGAGGATGAGCATTCAATGGTGCTATCATCTCCTGATCACCACCACCTTCCAATATCTTCAGTCTCAGCCCAAGGGCAAAATGGTCATTCCAAGTGGAAGGCAACCCAGCAACTCCAGCAAGGATTCCTCCAGAAGACCATTCTTGACCCACAAGGCTCATTCTTGCAGAAGTGGAACAAGATATTCTTGATTGCTTGTGTTGTGTCAATTGCAATTGACCCACTGTTTTTCTACATTCCAATCATAGATGACCAGAGGAATTGCTTGGATTTGGACAAGAAGTTGATGATTGCAGCTTGTGTTCTTCGCTTTGTGACTGATCTCTTTTACATTCTGCATATCATTCTTCAATTTCGAACCGGGTTCATTTCTCCGTCTACAAGAGTGATGGGGCGAGGAGAGCTGAACAAAGATCCTGTAGCCATTGCTAAGAGATATCTTTCTTCTTATTTTTGGATTGATCTTCTTTCTGTGCTCCCTCTCCCACAGGTGAGTATATTTAATTAATAGTTTGTTTTAATATGAAAAATCATGATTTGACATGCTTTTTTAATTTTATGAAGCAATTATTCTTAGCATATATGAATTATAATCCTCCTGCATGAATTTCATTTTGATGAATTATGAAAGTTTATAAGATCTTTTAAAACAATTGCTAATCACCCATTGAATTGGCTTTTCTAGTAAAATTGTCCACTAAATGTGTTATTGAAATAGCTATAACTTCTGCTAGTCAAATACCATCAGTGGTCATTTTTCTGCTAGTATATTGTCATAAACTGGTGATATAAAACTAACATGCTTCCTTACTTGAATATAGCATATGGCATTCTGCTATTTCACATTTTAGTAGTAGTTCAGTGAAAAAAAATACTTGCCTAACAAGAAGTTGTATGCAACCTTCACCTTGTTATTTTACAACTCTTCTAAGAGCTACATCTTGTTTATAATCATCACCAATGAATGAGGCCTAATAATATAGCTTAGAGGGATTTGTTAAGTTTCCTTCTTGTTGGAACAAAGTAGTTAATCTTCCCAATTAACCATTCCAGCTGGTGGTATTACTTGTCGTCCCAACATCAAAAAATCCGATCCCCAAAGCTACAAAGCACTTTCTAAAGATAGTCATTTTCAGCCAGTATGTCCCAAGACTCATACGGATTTCTCCGGTCTACAAAGAAGTAACGCGTACTTCTGGCATTATTACCGAGACAACCTGGGCTGGAGCTGCTTACAATCTTTTCCTCTACATCATTGCAAGCCATGTAAGTTTCTTACAACTTCCTTGAATTACTTTCTTACAAATGTGGGTTTCTGATGGGCTATGAGATTACAGGTAGTTGGATCCTTTTGGTATCTATATGCTATCGAAAGGGAAAACAAGTGCTGGCATACTGAATGTGGGAAGCTCGGACCAGCAAAATGCATGCCGGAAATCTTGTATTGTGGCAAAGAAAGTGAAATGAATCAATTTCCATTTTGCAATTTGACCAAGCCTGATGATATAGATGTTAAGCATCCGTTCTTCAATTACGGAATTTTTTTCCCAGCTCTATCTACCGTAGTTAGATCAAGAGATTTCCCTCAGAAATTGCTCTACTGCTTCTGGTGGGGTCTCAGAAATCTAAGGTACATGTTAGTAGATTATTATTTTGTAGCAAGCAAGAGATTCCTTTGTTTATATATTGGTACTGAGCAGATAATGGTTATATTGCAGTTCTCTTGGCCAGAATCTCCAAACAAGCCCAAACTTTGGGGAAAACTTGTTTTGTGTCTTCATTTGCGTTGGCGGTTTGGTTCTTTTTGCACTGCTTATTGGCAACATGCAGGTATTTAGTATTTACCATGTTATCTTATTGTATGAAGTATCTTGCTATGGATCATGTATAACTTGTAGTATTGATGAACAGAAATACTTGGAGTCCTCCACAGTTAGAGTGGAGGAAATGAGAGTGAGAAGACGTGATGCAGAGCAGTGGATGTCTCACCGTCTACTCCCTGAACAAATAAAGGACAGAATCAGAAGGTATGAGCAATACAAATGGCAAGAAACTAGAGGAGTTGATGAAGAGAGCCTCATTCGTAATCTCCCCAAGGATCTTAAGAGGGACATAAAACGCCATCTCTGCCTATCTCTTTTGATGAGAGTGAGTTCACTAACTCTACACGTAGGGTGCATTATGCGGTGTAATCCAAATGAAACCATGGAACTTGTTTGGACTTTTATTTCACAAGTTGGTTCTAGAAGTAATGATGTTAATGTAAAGTCTTGGTATCACCTTATAATTAGGTGCCAATGTTCAAGAAGATGGATGAACATCTGATAGACGCGATGTGTCACCGTCTAAAGCCAGTGCTTTACATGGCTAAGAGCTCCATTGTGCGGGAGGGGGATCCGGTTGATGAGATGCTCTTCATAATGAGAGGAAGGCTAGTAACCATGACAACCAATGGCGGAAGAACCGGTTTCTTCAACTCGGTTTATCTAGAGGAAGGCGACTTCTGTGGTGAAGCACTGCTCACTTGGGCTTTGGACCCACTTGCATCCTCCAACCTCCCTATCTCAACTAGGACTGTTGAGACCATAACAGAGGTTGAAGCCTTCGCTCTGTTGCCTGATGATCTCAAATTCGTTGCCTCACAGTTTCGTAGACTTCACAGCAAGCAACTACGTCACACTTTCAGGTATCTCTACCTCCTAATGTTTTCCCTTGCACAATGCAAACTAAACACTTTATAGGAAAAAGAGGTCTTGTTTCTCATTTTAGTTTTCCAGCACATATTTAAATGAACTTCTGATTACATCCGATAATGCATTAATTTACATGAGAATGTATTATACTGCTTTATAAATTATACTGTCAAACTTTTTATAATACAAGATAATGCCTAGTCTAATGTAATTCAAACAAACCTTTGGCAAAAGCACTCTTATTTATCACTTCACTTTTTCTCTTTCTCAATTATTACTAACAAATTTGGAGCAAGAAGCTAAAATGACAAAACATTATGATCAAGATTTAAGTCTAAAACAATAAGTGTTTCTGACTAGAGGAAGTATGAAACTTTCATGATTCAAAAGGTCATGAGTTTGAATCCAACCTTTCTATAGTAGTGACAAGCAAAAATGCTCACCATAAAATATATATATTCCCAACTTGATTAGGTTCTACTCACAACAATGGAGGACATGGGCGGCGTGTTTCATACAAGCAAACTGGAGACAGCACTGCAGGAGGAAACAGCAGGAGAAAGCACAAAGAGACAGAGAAGAGAAGTTGAAGGATGCTCTATCGAAAGAAGAAGGAAGTTCCTTAAGCCTTAGTGCCACCATTTATGCGTCAAGATTTGCTGCCAATGTATTGAAAAGTATTCGTGGCGAGTCTTCTATAAGCAAACCAAGACAGTTTAAGCGGTTGCCCTCCCTTGTAAACCTTCAGAAGCCTGCTGAACCGGATTTCAGCTCCGAAGATGAGTAGTTTTGGCTTTTTAGAGTGCGTGTGTGCGTGTATGTTTTGCCTCTAGTGGCATAGCTAATAAAACAGTAGCAAACAAATGTAATTAATCTCTTCAAATACGTTGATGGCTCCATATCTTTCCCTTGTATTCTCCTTCTTGATGGATCCGAGAATCCTGCCTTTCGAGACTGGGTCTCCAAGGATCAACTCGTTATGGCTATCTTGACGTCCTCCCTCACAGAGGGTGTCCTTGCTCAAGTAATTGAGTGCTCCACCGCTGCAGAAATCTGGACCAACCTTCTTGAGCTCTTCGACTGCTCAGATCGTCCATACCCGCCTCCAGTCAACATCGTTAAAGAAGGGGGATGAATCGACCACCAACAAGCCAGAGGCTAATTATGTTAGACACAAGAGAATGAACAAACCCTAAACACTCTTTGATTGATAAAGTGAGAATAAGAACAAATCTCAATGGGACAAACTCCAATTGAGCCAATCTCAAAAGAGAAACTCTCTCTAATGAACCCAAGGCCAATGGCCTGATCCTTTCTCTGATTTCTGGATAAAACCTACTGCAGCTAAGCTCTAATATTTATACTACTAAGATAGTAAGATATTAGGCAGCACGCAGGCTGTATGACCTTCTAACGGCCTCTTACAAAAAGTCACAAATACCCCTTCTAAAATAAGCACTATAACTATTCTTGCCATGTTCCCTAACAATGCCACCCTCTTCAAACAACCTTGTCCTCAAGGTTGTATACATTTGAAACCGAATTGGAATGGGTGGATTGTGCCAGTGCAAAGGATTGCAAATTTGCAATCCTTTAGTGTTGTAGACTTGTTTCTGCGAAGGCCCCCTCCATGGTTGAATCCCTTCTCTTGATAAGTGGAAAAAATGCGCAAAACCACTCTAAGAGAAGTTAAGCTCCTCATCCGGATTTTCTTCCAACAATAACTTTTACCCACTTTCTCTTCCAACAACTCTTCAAACAGACAGGCAGCTCGATACTCGGTCGCCATGGCCAGATTGTCGCCTGATTCCTCGCCTCCATCTTCTTCCTGACCAACGTTCATTACTGTTGGGGTCCACTCGAACATTCCTTTATCCTCCATATCCGTTAACTCAGGTGGCCGTGGAGAATGGTACACCCACTTCCGGGTTCTGTAATGATTCTCGTCCTCTACCAAGTAATATCCTAACTTGTCATAATCTTGAAGTTCTAGAGATGTGAACCGCAAATCAGTTTGGGCATTATCCCTTATGGATCCCATCAAACTAGCCTTGTCATCAAGGCTGCATATGTAATTAAAGGCAAACGCAAGGCTGCATATGTAATCAAAGGCAAATGCTGGACCCGAAGAAGAGAATCGAAAGGGTCGAATGTCACCCGGGTCAATGTCGGAAGCTTCTCTCCTTCTTCCGCTCAGCAGGCTAGAGTTGCAATCTGTGTTGTCGAAGACCACCAAGAGAAAGGGTACAAGATCACATCGTGAAAGTGGTGGAGGCTCCGCTGGTGGTGGACGATCAAAACTCCATCCGTCCACATAGTTGTCGCCTTCTCTGAGGGTTATGACTACCCTTGCCAACCTCTTCAAACCAGCCTTGTCCTCAAGGCTGTGTTTGGACTCGAAAACGGACGCCGTAAATGAGATCTGATCTGATCGGAGATCATCGGGGTCGTTGGCGGCGGCGTCTCTTTTGCCGCTGATATGAACAGAACGAAGGTGGGGAGTGGAAAGGAAATTAGAAGTGGTGGGGCTAACCTCTAACCTTGATAAATCCGAGGGAAAATCCGGCAGTCGTGGAGGCGGTTTAGTCGGCCGCGAAAAATCTGGTGGCTCTGGTGGTATTTTCAACGGTGAATAGCTCCATTGTTCGGCGAAGCTACAGAATTCTGAAGGTAGACGAGGATTTCTATCCACGTGGGCTAATTCACCAGCTGCATATGAGCCATGGTGGTGGGCCTAGATGACAAAGTGGAGGCCTAAAATCCAAATTTCTAACTTTACTAAAAACCGAAATGGGCCATGTAAATGGGCCCATAAGTACAAGTGTCGTTCCACATTCCCATCTCATGATTTCTTCTTCTTTAAACTGATGAACGATGGGATCCAACTCCTCCAATGCTTCAAATGGAAGTACATACCAAGGTGGTGGACCTAATGGTGTTGGACCTGGCCCAATTGCAAATCCCAATTTACCCTGTTCGTTTACTAGAAGAAAAACGGGTTCCACCTGCCGCTGCCGATCAAGCCCTAAAACCCATGCAACTTCTGATGATTGCTCTACACGCGCCGCCTTTGTCACTATCTTCTCGAATTCCCTAGATAGTTCCTCTATGTGCAAACGCAGGCCAACAATGGCGGAACTCTCAACCACCTTTACAGTATTGTTGAACTCCCCCGCAGTGATCTCCGACATCATCCCTTCCGTCTTCATATATGTCCCTTTGCGAGCATAATCCTCGATCTGAATAACGTCGTCGCCATCTAGTCTCGCCTTGCCCCGGTCGGTTGCAAGTTCGTTCTCCTTCTTGGTTTCAGGCGTTGGAGGTTCTGGTTCGGTGTTGAGATCGCCTCCTTCCTCTCGTCCAATATCTTCCATGGATGCCTCAGTTGGACCTCGATCTAGATGCTGGCCATCGACGATCTCTTCCCTCATTCCTCTAGAACACGGTGGTGCTCCGAGATGCTTGATTTCCAACCCAAACTCGTCGGAATCAAAGTCCGTTTTTACCTTCTGCGGGACCCAGTCGACAGTGGTGAAGAGCTTCTCCTGGATACCGTCGTTTCTACTCTCATAAATCTCAATTTCCTCTTCTCTTGGATCGCCTCCTACCCTCACACCAGATGGGCCATCAGGTGACTCTTCTTTGTTGGAGTTAAAATCACCCCTGACCTCTTGGCTGACTACTTCCTCCTGCAAACCCAGCAGCTCCTCCTCAATCGCCTTCAAATACCCTTGTACTGAGAAGGTCCAGCAATCGACTTTGAACTTGTGGTTAGCCATTTCATGCATTCTCTGATCGTACTTGTCACACTGTTCTTCCTGAATATCTTCCATCACCCCATCTAGACATGATTCCAACACCCCCAATTTAATTTCAATATCCTCCCCAACAGACTTTGATTTGCTTTTCCCCTTTAAAATCCAAGCAAAAACCATCCCTTACTTCCTCAACCCAGCTACGAAAAAAAAACCATAACCTCTTCTCGATTTTTCTCTATCTCTTCCACCTCAGATTCTCTCCATTCTTCCATGTTCATCCTCTAATCTAACCCCATGGATAATACTCTCAATGAAAGCACCAAATTGTTAGACACGAGAGAATGAACAAACCCTAAACACTCTTTGATTGATAAAGTGAGAATAAGAACAAATCTCAATGGGACAAACCCCAATTTAGCCAATCTCAAAAGAGAAACTCTCTCTAATGAGCCCAAGGCCAATGGCCTGATCCTTTCTCTGATTTCTGGATAAAACCTACTGCAGCTAAGCTCTACTATTTATACTACTAAGATAGTAAGATATTAGGCAGCACGCATGCAGTATGACCTTCTAACGGCCTCTTACAAAAAGTCACAAATACCCCTTCTAAAATAAGCACTATAACTATTCTTGCCATGTTCCCTAACAAATTACACGAACAGAAGTGGTCACAATGGGAGAAACAGAGGCTGCGGGCGTGGTCGTTCCAACAACACCAACAACCATAATGGTGGATACAACTTCGCCGACAACCTAGACTCATGTCCCATCTGTCAAGTTTGTTTCAAACCTAGCCACACCTCACTTGAGTGTTGGTACCGGTTTGACCAGGCTCCGCCACCATCGCCTTTCCAAGCTAACGCCACCAACAACAGCTCGTGGTTTCCGGATATAGCAGCCTCGCACCATTACACACCGGACTTATCTAATCTAAGGATCGACAACTACCCTTATGAAGGCACTGATGTGCCAAGTCCCCATCCAACACCATGGTTCTGGTTCCATTTCTTCCCCTTCTCGTACATTTTCTATTGACATTATATTGTATTTTTTTCCGATTGATATTATATGTATTTAATATGTTATTTTTAGATATATTTGTATAGAAAAAAATATAAAATCTTGTGGCTTGAGTCTTGTAAAACCCTAGAGTATTTAAACTTTTTTGTAAATGAAAGGAGACAGATTTGCAGCCCAATATTATCTTTATGGTATCAGAACCTATTTTATTAAAATCCATTCTCTTCTCCGATTAATCGCTGATCGAGCAAGTTTTGTTTCGTTCGTGTGCGCGTGAATTATCGGTCGTTTAATCATCTGAGTTTTGTTGTGGTTCGTGTGTAGTCTGCAAGTTGAATTTGGGCTTTGTGAGTTTAATTAGTGAAGTTGTGATTGGTTGTGATTTGTGGTTCACACGACTTCTGTACGTGAGTTTGTTTTGTTGTGCTGGTTTGAGATTTGAATTGTGGCTCAAAATTCAAAAATTTGCACTCTAAATTGGTGGTGATTTGTTTGAAATTTGATTAATATGTCCGGGTATAATCCAGGCTCGGGGATTGGTTCTCTCACCGCACAAGATAGTGTAGGTACGGGCTTGAATGAGAATCAATGGGCTAAGTTGGTGAATTTGTTCCAATCAACCAATGTTGGATCCGCTAACAAGTTGTCGGATATATTTTGAATTAAATGGATTTTGGATATATGGGTGTCCTTTCATATGACTGGTGACACATCCTTATTGAGTAATTTGACAGAGGTGCCGTCATCTACTATTTTGCTTCCTAATGGCTTGTCTTCCATTGCCAAATCCGCTGGCAATCTGATATTGAGTGACAATTTGATTTTACATAATGTGCTTTTTGTGCCAAAACTACATTTCAATTTGATATCAATTGCACAATTATTGAAGCATCATGATTGTATTGTCACATTGACTAATAAGTTATGCATTTTACAGGATTGGACTTCGATGAGGTTGGTTGGAGCGGGTGATGAGTGTACTGGCTCCGTGTAGTGGCGCCCACATCACATGCTTCACGGTTAGATGTCGATTCACCTGTCCTTTGGCATTCCCGTTTGGACACCCTTCCTTGTCTGTTCTTCAACATTTGCATAAAATTATAATAAATGGTTCCCTAGACCCTTGTGATAGTTGTCATAGAGCGAAACAGACGCGTTCTACTTTTCCTATTAGTAATTCGCATGCTTTAGACATATTTGATTTGATTCACTTGATGTCTGGGGTCCGTATCGGACTCCTTTTTCTGGAGCTCATTATTTCTTGACTATCGTAGATGATTGTTCTCGAGGTGTTAGGATATTTTTGATGAAGCATAAATCTGAGGTTTCTTCTCTTATTCAAAAGTTTTGTTCTATGATGTCTTGTCAATTTGAAAAATATGTCAAGCGTTTTCGAAGCGATAATGGTACTGAATTTACATGTTTGCGGTCTTATTTGATCAAAATGGTTCTGTTTGAAACTTCATGTGTGGGAACACCACAACAAAATGGTCGGGTTGAACGCAAGCATAGACATATTTTAAATGTGGCTAGGGGTATTCATTTTAATGTTTTAGGGAGATTGTATTCTTGTTGTGGGATATTTGATTAACCAAACTCCTACCCCTCTTTTGGATGATAAAACGCCATATGAAAAATTGTTTGGTCGACCGACTGAT
Source organism: Fallopia convolvulus (assembly GCA_964016875.1). Classification (NCBI taxonomy): domain Eukaryota; kingdom Viridiplantae; phylum Streptophyta; class Magnoliopsida; order Caryophyllales; family Polygonaceae; genus Fallopia; species Fallopia convolvulus. The sequence continues at coordinate 49,186,820 of OZ024732.1, read as the reverse complement.
TATGCTCATTTGGGCACCATAGGGTGTCTTTGTTATGCTTCTACAATTCCAAGGTCTGCTGATAAATTTGAACAACGAGCTCGTAAATGTTTTTTATTGGTTACTTAAAAGGTCAAAAAGGATGGCAAGTTATTGATTTGGAAACTAAAGAACGTTTTGTCTCATTTGATGTCGTTTTCTATGAAACTTACTTTCCTTTTAAACTTGCATCTTCCATGCCTGATTCGGCCTTATCTGATTCTAATGACATACATGCCTCAATTTATGATGCTTTACCTTGTCCATTAATGGCTCCTACGCAAACAAGAGACAGGGGGAGTGGGGTTCAATCTCCTCTTGTCCCTGTCCAAGAACCGACCTTGAACTCCTCAAATAGCCATTCGCAGACAATTGTTCGAAGGAGTGGGGTTCAATCTCCTTTTAGCATTGTTTAAGACATTCCTTTGTCTAGCTCCTCAAATGACCAATCGCAGCGGATGACAAGGGGAGTGGGGTTCAATCTCCTCCTGTATCCGTTCAAGACAAGGTCTGCCATTCTACCCGTGATTGTACTACTTCTATGAAGCTACGTGACTTTGTGTGCAATACTGCATGAAAATAGGAAGCTTTCAGGTACCTTCTATCCCATAGCTAATTTTGTCAATTATAACCGTTTTTCATCTTGGCGTCTTGGTTTTATTGCTGCTATTCAGTCTAATACACAACCTACTACATTTGCTGATGTTGTTCGTAGTCCTCACTGGCGTGAGGCTATGAAGGCCGAGATTGATGCACTTGAGCGGAATGGCACTTGGACTCTTTCTGCTCTTCCTAAGGGAAAGAAACACATTGGTTGTAAGTGGGTTTTCAAGGTGAAAATGGTCTCAGTTAGAACAATCAAAAGGTTGGTATTGATTATAATGAGACATTTGCTCCTATGATAAAAATGGTCTCAGTTAGAACATTTCTAGTTGTTGTTGTTGTTGTTGCTCGCGATTGGGAACTCCATCAGATAGATGTTAATAACGCCTTTCTTCATGGCGATTTGGATGAGGACGTTTATATGCGACCTCCTCCGGGTTTCTCATGTTCGGCTAATGGGCAGGTTTGTCACCTGAATCGCTCTTTGTATGGTCTTTGACAGGCACCTCGAAATTGGTTCGCTAAATTGACAACAGTTTTGCGTGGATTTGGTTTTGTTCAGTCTTTGGAAGATTACTCTTTGTTCCCCTATTCCCGCTCCATAGTGTCCTTATATGTCTTGATTTATGTAGATGATTTGACCATTGCTGGTAATAACCCTGCTGCTATTTGTACCTTCAAAGGACAACTCAGTTCTTGCTTTCATATAAAAGATTTGGGTCCTTTGAAGTATTTTTTGGGCATTGAGATTGCACTGTCTTCAGAGGGATTGTTTTTGTGTCAGCGCAAGTACACATTGCATATTTTATCCGAGGCTGGTTTACTAGTTGGTAAGCCTTGTAATTTTCCGATGGAGCAGAATCACAAGCTTGCCATGTCACAAACATCTTTATTTGATGCTCTAGATCGATATAGGCGTCTCGTTGGACGTCTCATACATTTGACTATCACTCGACCAGAGATTTGTTATGTTGTTCATACTTTGGCACAGTTTATGCAGAGTCTGACAATTGATCATTGGGATGCTGCCACTCGGGTACTACGATACCTTAAGAGTCATCCTAGACAAGGCATTATACTTTCTCGGTCTTCTAGCTTGGAGTTGACTGCCTTTTGTGACTCCGATTATGCTTCGTGTCCTGTTACTCGTCGTTCCATTACCGGCTATTATGTTCAGCTTGGATCTTCTCCTGTTTCTTGGTGGACCAAGAAACAGACGGTTGTGTCTCGATCATCTGCGGAGGCTGACTATTGTGCCATGGTTGCGGCTAATTGTGAGTTATTATGGTTGCGTTCCTTGTTGTTTTCTCTTGGGGTTCATCTTACTTCCCCCATGTGTTTGTTTTGTGATAGCTAGGATGCCTTGCATATTGCAGCCAATCTAGTATTTCATGATCGTACCAAACATATTGAGGTCGATTATCATTTCATTCGAGATCTTTTGTTGGGTGGTATGATTCAGACTTATTCGTACTTATTCTCAGTCGGCAGATATTATTATTAAGGCTCTCGAGTCTCAGCAATTTCAGTTTCTTTTGGGCAAGCTGGGCATTCGTGATCTACATATTCCAACTTGAGGGGGAGTATTGATATTATATGTATTTAATATGTTATTTTTAGATATATTTGTATAGAAAAAATATAAAATCTTGTAGCTTGAGTCTTGTAAAACCTTAGAGTATTTAAACTCTTTTGTGAATGAAAGGAGACAGATTTACAGCCCCAAAATTATCTTTATTTACACTTTCAAATCTTTTACACACTCCTCTCCTTAACAAAAATCTTTTGTCTGTCCATCAATTTTTTGTTGATAACAAAATATTTTTTGAATTCCATTCTGATTTTTTCCTTGTCAAGGATTCTCAGACCATGGAGGTTCTTCTGCGAGGACCCGTTAGGCCGGACTTTACGAGATGCTTCCGACCACCACTTCCTCGTCTACGCTGCCTCCTCAGCTTCATGTCACCACCAATGTTTCCTCCGCCGTCTAGCATCTTTGTTTAGGTCATCCAACGTCTTCAGTTACCAACTTGGTTCTTCGTTCCTTTCCTTTCTCTCCTAAGACAGGCCCAAGAAGTCCACAACCTTGTCAAGCATGCTCATGGGCCAAAGCCCACGCTTTGCCCCATCCTCCAAGCCCAAATCACTCCACCAAGCCTTTTCAGCTTTTGTTTATGGATGTATGGGGCCCAACCCACCACCTTTCAATCAAAAGACATGTCTATTATTTAGCTATTGTTGATGACTTCACCAAGTTCACTTGGCTATTTCCCTTTAATTCCAAAACTCAAGTTACAAATATTGTGTCCACGTTTATTACCTTCGCCACCAATTTTTTCTCCACTAAAATTAAGTCCATTCAGACGCACGGGGGAACTGAATTCAAACCCCTCAAACCGCTTTTTCAACAACTAGGCATTTTACATTATCTTACTTGTCCATACTCGCATCCACAAAATGGAAGTGTCGAGTCCCGCCATCGCCGCATTGTTGACATGGGACTTAATCTCCTCAAACAAGCCTCCTTGCCCTTAATCTATTGGGATCATGCCTTCGAGACCGCCACATACCTTCTCAATCACCTACCAACACCCACCCTTCAAAATCAAACTCCCTTTCAACTCCTTTTTCATCGACCCCACCCGGTTATGCCTATATACGAGTCTTTGATTGCTTAGCCTTTCCCAACCTTCGGCCTTATCGTTCCCACAAGCTTTATTTTTGTTCCACCCCCACAATCTTCCTCGGGTATGCTAGCAACCACCGTGTCTATATTTGTCACGACTGGCGTGAGAATTGCACTTATATCTCTCGTGATGTCATATTTCATGAACATGAATTTCCCTTTCTTACCCACAATTCCTCTCCAACCAACTCACAAATTCCTTCTACTGTATCTTTACCTAAGGATTTAGCCAAATCCATGGCATCGACTACGATGAGACTTTTAGTTCCGTCGTCAACCCCGCAACCATCCGCCTCCTCTTGTCTCTTGCAACAATGAAGAAGTGGTCGGTTAGGCAACTCGGTGTCCAAAACACCTTCCTCCATGGGAACCTCCAAGAAGAAGTTTATATCTCTGAACCACCAGGTTATGTTAACTCTACTTTTCCCAAACATATTTGCAAAGTCTACAAGTATTTATACGGGCTCAAGCAAGCGCCACACGCTTGGTTTGCTCGCTTATCCGACTCTGTTATCCAGTTGGGTTTCTCTCCCTCTGAATCTGACTCTTCTCTGTTTACCTTTCACCAAAGGACCCATTTCGCCTACGTATTGGTGTATGTTGACGATTTATTAGTGATTTCAAGCTCTGATGGGCTCTCTACCAAACTGGTGCAGGCTTTAGCTCTCCAATTTCCGATCAAGAATTTGGGGCCTTTAAGTTTTTTCCTTGGCATTCATGTTCGGCGATCTACTGATTGCTTTTACTTGTCTCAGTCCAGGTACATCAAAGATCTTATATAGTGGGCTAACATGACAAATTCAAAGCCAACAACACTCTGATGGACATCGATTTTCTCTCTTCCACTGCTGACACTCAGGCCTTTGAACACCAAACTCTTTTTCGAAGCATCGTCGGCGGTCTCCAAAATCTTTCCCTCATAAGACGGGACATCTCCTTTGTTGTCAATCGCATATGCCAATCTATGCATTCGTCTGATCCCAAATACTCGAAGGCGGTAAAACGCATACTACGCTACCTCAATACTACTGCATATTTCGAATTTCACATCAACTCCATCCCTAGCTACTCCTTATCGGCCTTCTCTAACGCGGACTGGGCTTGGGATTCTAGCGATCGACGATCCACCATCGCCTATTGCATATTCCATGGTGCTAATATCATTTCTTGGGAGTCCAAAAAGCAATACACCGTTGCTCGATCATCCATCGAAGCTGAATATCGGGCTCTCGCTCATGCCACCTACGAAACGATATGGCTTCGATCGCTCTTAGCAGAACTCGGCATTGCACTTCCAGTGGCACCTATCCTCTAGTGTGATATCCTGGGTGCTACATATCTGGCTGCAAATCCCGTTCAGTACCACCATATCAAGCACCTAAGCCTGAACTATCACTTTGTTCGTGAACGCGTTCGTAGCAAGTCTATTCAAATTGCTCTTCTCTCTTCTAAAGAACAAACAGTTGACATACTCACCAAGCCTTTGGCTACCACTCGCTTCAATGAACTGCGATCCAAACTCTGCCTACAACCAGCTCGGATCGAGGGGTATAGTGGCATAGCTAATAAAACAATAGCAAACAAATGTAATTTATCTCTAGAATATTCTAGCCTAGACAGCTGGCCTAAGGGCAGTACAATTGCTCCCCTATATATTCATGTAATCAGTACCATTAAAGAATTGAGGATCCTTCCATTCATTTTAGTGCTCACTTCAGCAGCCTCTACAATTTAGGGTCCCATTCAAATGATGTGTAGAGGGTTGAATGAAGAGTGGGAGTTGGACCAGGAAGCAACAATGCTAATTAAGATATAAGAATTAAGATGCCAGTTTTATGACGTGAGACACATTGTGTAGTTTACAACTATTCATTACTTGATCTGAAAAACAACCACAAATCCCCAAAAAGAAAGGCGTCATTATGAAAACAAATATTTAGCTGTTATCAACTCATATCATTTATAGTGAGATTTTTTCCCTAGCATTAAAAGAATTTTCTTGCATATAATGAGGCACTTGGATCGTTTCCTCTCTTCTACCTCTCCTTCTGCTACTACCACTAATGTTCATCCTATGCAGACTCGTCTAAAGTCTGGAATCTGTAAGACCAAGCACATTCTCTCATCGAGTGCTAATACTTCATCTCTAGATCCCACCTCTTTCACTCAAGCATCTAAATTTCCTCATTGGCGTGCTCAGAGGCGTAGCCAGAAATTCGACCTAGTGGAGGCTAAATTTCTCTGGGTCAATGTTCTAAAAAGTACTAAGCGGTCCCTAGGCAGAGAGGAACCACCTAGGCGGCCTAAACAGGCGCCTCGATAAATTTGTGGTCTTCTAAACAGGTTAAAAGACTAAGCGGGATATGACTTTTCAACGCATAGACAGAACCTAGACGGAACTAAGCGGGATATGACTTTTCAACGCATAGACAGAACCTAGACTTTTCAATGTAGAAAATTTTGTATTTTTTGTAAAAAAAATGTTGTATTTGAAAATCCTTATTTTATATTTTTATGAAAAATATAAAGTTGTTCTAGTTCTTTTGGCCAAGTAAACTAGTTTTTATAAATAATCTAGTATTTTCTTATACATATTTTTCAAAAAAATATTAAAAATTGAGTGGGGACTAGCCCCCACTCGCACCCTTCTCCCTTCGCCATTGGGTGTGCTGGTAGATGAATTAAATGCCTTAATTGCAAATCAAACTTGGGACTTGGTTCCATTTAATTATCGTTAGAATCTTGTTGGTTACAAGTGGGTATAAGTATAATTCAGACGGAAATGTGGAACAACATAAAGCTAGATTGGTAACCCAAGGTATTCATCAACAAGCAGGTATAGACTACCATGAAACTTTCAGTCCCTTCGTTAAACCTGCCACTATTTGTTTACTTTTATCTTTAGTAGTGTCTTTTTGGGAAGTTCGTCGATTTGATGTCAAAAATGCCTTTTTGCATGGGTATCCCCAAGAAGAGGTTTTCATGAAACAACCTCGAGGTTTCATTCATCCACAATATCTGGATCATGTTTGTAAACTTCAAAAGGCTATATACAGTAGGTTGTGCACCTCGTGCCTGGTATCACCGTTTTGGTACTTTTCTTTGTTCTCTTGGTTTCATGGTAGGTTGTGCGGACACTTCCATATTCATTTATCATCATGGTCCTTACAGTATCATTTTGTTACTCTACGTTGATGATATTTTAATTACTAGCAATTCTTCTCACTTGTTATCTTTTATTATTCATCTTCTTGGTACTCAATTTCCAGTCAAAGATCTTGGGTCTCTACATTATTTTTTAGGAGTTCAAGTGGTTCGCAACTTGAGTGGTATGTTTCTCTCTCAACACAAATATATTTCTGATTTATAGCGTAAGTTTCATCTTCATACAATTAAACCCGTTCATACACCCCTATTGTATCTCGTACTTCTCTCTCCTTATTTGATGGCGAGTTGCTTGCGGATCCTACTGAATATCGCATTATGTTGGTGCATTACAATACTTGACTCTGACAAGGCCGGATACTATATATGCATTTCATCAGGTAGCCATTATCCAATAAACTCAAAGCAATTATCCTAAACCTATCTCTCCTCTTTGCAATGATAACAAACTCTCTTGTCTTTAGTCCTCTTTAAATTTCTTTTATTGCTAGTGTAACCATTTCTCTTGCTTGCGGACCACTGCTCTGGCTAAATAGTTAACATTTCTAGGATTCAATAATAGATCATAGAAGGAAGTCATGTGGTCCGAAGCACCACTATCAACTATCCAATCTTTCATATTATGTTGAGTAATATTCAGAAATGGGACTGTAATACTTGCAAAATACATGTTCTGTTTACCCTTTATATTTCCTTGCCCATAATATGCTCCCCTGGTAGTAGTCCCACGACTTGTACTAGCTTGATCACCTTTGACAATAACATTGAGAGCCTTCTCATACTTTTAGTTCTTCATCACCTCATTACAATCATTTGCATAGCAGAAACAGCTTGTAACAACTGAAGATCTGGACCATTTCTGCCTTCATTTTTCACTCCATGATCCAAAGGAGTGTCTCCTCCATTCTGCCCTTCACTCTCAACATTATTTGTTGTCTTGTATCCTTTCCTGGCCTTCTTCCCTTTATACCAGTCCGGATATCCAATAAGTTCAAAGCAATTATCCTTAACATGTCCCTCCTCTTTGCAATGATAACAAACTCTCTTGTCTTTAGTCCTCTTGAAATCTCTTTTATCAGTAGTGTAACCATTTCTATTGTTTCCTTCACCATTTATATGTCGATTTCCATCATGATCTCTTCCTCCTCCTTTAGAGCTATTCCCTTGACTAGTCATAAATGTTGCCGACTCACTAGAAACTCCATTTGTAACATTCTTGGAAGTTTCAACCTGCAACACCAGATTATATGCTTTGCTAACATCCGACAAAGGATCCATAGCCACAATTTGGCTCCTAACAGGCTCATACTCACTATTTAATTTCATGAGAAATTCCATCAGCCTAAGGGTGTTCTCATGTTCTTCCATCTTAACAACCAATGTACACTGACACTTTTCCATAACTCCACACTTGCACACATGCATACTAGTCAAATTTGAAAGTTCATCCCAGCAACTCTTAAGCTTGCAATAATAGTGTGTAACAAATGAAGTACCTTGTGTAATCTGAGATAATACCTGAAGAAGCTAATAAATCAAAGGACCACTGTTCTGGCTAAATCGATCACAGATCTCACGCCACAGAGAACATGCCGAATCTATGTAGACAAAACCACTGGAAATCTCTGAAGTCATCGATTTGATGATCCAGCAAGCTACCATGGAATCATAGCGTCTCCAACGTTCGAACTCCATAGATCCAGCAGCCGGAATCACTCCCGTTCCATCAATGAAGCTAAGCTTCATCTTAGCCATGAGCGCACGCTCAATTTGCCTGCTCCACTAAGGAAAATTCCGTTCATCGAATGGCGTAGTAGTGAGTATCATGCCAGGAAAATCTGAATTGGTTAACATCAACGGATCCACCATGTGAGCCATCGTCGCAGCTTGATATGCCTCTTTCTCCTTATCGTCAATCGCCATACTACCGCTTAGATCTTCGAAGAAGATATTGGATCAACACAGCATGCAACAATCAAAACTTCAGAGCTAGCAATCCCTAGAGAAATCGCAAATTGCCGATCGCCAAAACCTAGAAATGCTCTGATACCATGTAGATTTTGGCAATCAAGTATGGAAAGCAGAAAATTGATAGTAGGAGAAACAAACGGAACTAAGAATCAACAGAATTCATCATGAAAACTGTTTACACACGAGAGTTCGCTCAAGCCATAATAGCTAAGAGCTCTCACACAATCGGGAGAGAAAAACTCAACTAACAACAAAGAGAGTAAAGTCTTTTATAGTGTCGGTTCTACTGAACCGGTTCACCGACTCTATTACAAAATGAACCAAGCTCTAAACCCATCATAAAGGCAAGTTACTCCCGCCAATAATGTGAAAATACAAATCCTGGATTTTGGTGTACCAAGTCCCACGCCTTCTCTTATCTTAGCTCCAACTTGAAACATTCCAAAGCTCATACTTCCACAGATATACTTTCGGTGGGCTCTCTTTTTTTTTTGATCGAAACGGTGGCCTCTCTAACTAAAGAGAGCTGAGCCATTCATCCGTTCAATTTTCTAAGAAGTCTTCGTCAACGGACTGTCGTCCAGTTGAATTAAGAAGTCTCAGCCGCCGAGTTTTGAGGTGTTTCAAAATTGCATTCTTCTACAAAAAACAATTCACGTCCTTGGATTAATTAGAATCCAAAATTAAACCAGAGCACACATTCAACTGAAGCTATGAGGTGAAATTCCCATTTACAAATGAAATTGATCATGCTCTCATCTTACAATCTCCATTTTCTTCCTTAATCAAGTATTTATTTTACATAAGCTGCTACTTATAAAGTATACATTTGTCTCTATGATATGATGACTTCAAAACAGCGTAGAGAATGAGCATTCAGGAGTGCTACTGCCATCTCCTGATCACCACCACCTCCCAACATATTCATTCTCAATCTCAGGGATTGAAGGGCAAAATGGTCACCGTAACGCTCTTGACCCACAATGCTTATTCTTGGGGAAGTGGAACAAGATATTCTTGATTGCTAGTGTGGTGTCAATTGCAATTGACCCACTGTTTTTCTACATTCCAATCATAGATGACCAGAGGAATTGCTTGGATTTGGACAAAAAGTTGATGATTGCAGCTTGTGTTCTTCGCTTTGCGACTGATCTCTTTTACATTCTGCATATCATTCTTCAATTTCGAACCGGGTTCATTTCTCCGCCTACTAGAGTGATGGGGCGAGGGGAGCTGAACAAAGATCCTGTAGCCATTGCTAAGAGATACCTTTCTTCTTATTTTTGGATTGATCTTCTTTCTCTGCTCCCTCTCCCACAGGTAATGTGTATACTTGTATGTATGTGTGTATTCTTAGGATTTGCCGGTACACCATCTGTTTCAGGCTTTCAGCAACTTCTAATCACCCATTAAACTGGTGTGGTTTATCTAGAAAACTATCCACCAAAAATGGGAAAATTAAAATTATAGGTGCTCTATGTTAGTCAAATGCCATCTATGGTCGCTTTTAGGCTAGTAGATTATCAAAAACTGGTAATGTAAAACTGACATGCTTCCCTTCCTTACTGTGACAATTTTGTACAGTTAAAGACAGAAAATTGTGCTTAGGTCACATTCTGTAAATGGAATGTGCATATAAGATGTGGCTTTCTGCAAATTCACATGTTATAAGCGATTTAGTGGGAAAAATGCTTTAGTTGAGTTGAAACCCCATTTGGCCTAGCATAGCATTATACTCTAGGAGGACAAAACATCTTTTAGTAAGTCATACTTTATACGGATTTGTCGAGTTTCCTTGTTGTGGATGTAAGTGGTTAACCTTCCCTATTAACCATTAATTTCAGTTGGTAGTACTAGTTGTCCCAAGATTGAATAATCCTGCCCACAATGCAACTAAGAACTATCTAATGATAGTCATTCTAAGTCAATGCATCCCAAGACTCATTCGGATTTTTCTAGTCTACAAAGAAGTAAGGCGGACTTCTGGCATCATTACTGAGACAGCCTTAGCTGGAGCTGCTCTCAATCTTTTCTCATTCATCATTGCAAGCCATGTAAGTTCATTGCTTTGTCAAAAGACCTGAATTATCTGGAATTGCTGAAGTTTATTCTATATGGCAATACTTTCACAATTTCAGTTCAAAACAACCTTACAACTTGAGTTTAGTTCCTTAAGAAGAGGCAAAAAATATTCATGTGGGTTTCTGTAATTACAGGTAGTTGGATCATTTTGGTATCTTTTTGCAATAGAACGGGAAAGTAAGTGCTGGCATAACGAATGCGGGAAGCTGGGACGAGAAATCTGCAAGCCAGAACTCTTGTATTGTAAGAAGAGAAACATAAACAGTACAATGATACAATTCCCAACTTGCATTTTGAAGAATCCTGACGATATTGATGATCAGAACCTCTTTAACTATGGAATATTCTACCCAGCACTATCTACCGTAGCCAGATCAAGAGATTTCCCTCAGAAATTGATCTACTGCTTCTGGTGGGGTCTCAGAAATCTAAGGTACTTGCAGTTATTATTTTTGTAGCAAGAGATCTGGTGATAAGCTCCTATATACTGTATGTTCAACAACGACATGTTTCTGTTGCAGCTCTGTTGGTCAGAACCTCCAAACAAGCCCATATATTGGGGAGAACTTGTTTTGTGTCTTCATTTGTATTGCTGGGTTGATTCTTTTTGGACGACTCATTGGCAACATGCTGGTAATCACCACTTTTTTTTAGTGTATGAATCGCCGGGTATGGATCATCTATAACTAACTGGTAACATTGATGAACAGAAATACTTGGAGCTGTTAAGGACCGCCACAGCAGCTAGGGAGGAAGAAATGAGAGTGAGAATACGCGATGCAAAGCGTTGGATGTCGCACCGTCTACTCCCAGAAAGCTTAAGGGACAGAATTATGAGATACGAGAAATACAGATGGAAAGAAACAAGAGGAGTCGACGAAGAGAGCCTCATTCGCGATCTTCCCAAGGATATCCAGAGGGACATAAAACGCCACCGCTGCTTGTCTCTTTTAATGAGAGTGAGTTCATTAACACTAAACTTAGAGCTTGTTTCCTAAAAGTAATGATGCTAATTTACCTTTTGCTAACTCGATCTCCCTAAGGTGCCCCTGTTCGGATTGATGGATGAACATCTGTTAGACGCAATGTGTCACCGTTTACAGCCAGAACTTTACATGGCAAATAGCTCTATCGTGCGGGAGGGGGATCCGGTTAAACAGATGCTCTTCATAACAAGAGGAAGGCTGAAAAGCATGACTGCAGATGGTGGAAGAACCAATTCCTTCAACTCATTTCTAGTGGAAGGTGACTTCTGTGGGGAAGAACTGCTTAGCTGGGCTTTCCACCCACGATCCTCCAATCACCCTATCTCAAATTGGACTGTCGAGACCATAACAGAAGTTGAAGCGTTCGCTCTGTTCCCTGAAGATTTTAAATTTCTTGCCTCGGAGTTTGGTAAACTTCACAGCAAGAAAGTACAGCACACTTTGAGGTATTACCACAATTCATCCTAAGCACTGTATTTGAAAATGAGTCTTTTGACTTGTGAGCTCAAGTGACAAATACACCCTCGGATCTAAGAGTATTTGTCAGGCAGGAACTTATAGGATAGGCAAAACAACACTATTAACAACTCTACCTCATTTACTGATTGCATATAATTTGGAATACGAAGTTAAAACCACAAATATTTCTGATCAGATTTAACTATGACACAGCCATGATTTAAAAGGTCATTAGTTCAATGATCCCTTCCTATTGTAGCGCCAATCAAAAAAAAAATATGCTCAGGCCATGAAATATATTTTTCCACCTTGTTTAGGTTCTCCTCGCAACATTGGAGGACGTGGGCGGCCTGTTTCATACAAGCACACTGGAGAAAGTATTGCAGGAGGAAAGCTCAAAGAGAAAGGAAAAAGATGTTGCAGGGTACTCTGGCAAAAGGAGGAAACTCTTTAACCTTTGGTGCTGCCATTTACGCGTCAAGATTTGCTGCCAATTTATTGGAGGGTACTAGTTCTCGTAACTCTGCTATAAAGCATACCAAGAACATTTAAGTAACCGCCCTCCCTTGTACACCTACAGAAGCCTGCTGAACCAGATTTCACCTCTAAAGACGACTAGACGGCTTGTTTGGGATTCAGAAATGTACAATAAGTAATGAAAAACAACAGCAGAAAATTCTGAGATATTTTGACTAACAAGAGACAAGTAATGAAATGCTTGCTCAAGTAAAACATTGCTATTTGGTATTTAAGTATGATAGAGACTCAACAATTTGCAGTTGAATGAAAATTCTGCGATGTACAGAATTGTTGCTGCTTACAACTCCCTAGATCAATGAGAACCTAAAACTCTCTATGAATTTGTATGGTAGAAAAATATAATGTTGGTGATATTGTATCCGTATGTCAAACCGAAGGTACTATACGCCATAGTATAAGGTGAATCTTCCTATAGAAATTGTGAGGGGTTACAGAAGCTGCTGAGAGATCCGTATAGCCACAGCTTTGCCTTCATCTCCTGTTCTCATCACATGAAATTTTACTTGAATACCTGGATATGAGGATACAAATATACAAATGGTAGTAGTATGGTTAGCTGGACCCAAAGAAGGCTTAGTATCTAAATCTGTGAACGAGTTGAGTGCAAGATCACCTTCGTTCTCTTGTAAATTGGTATTGACTGCAACTGAATGGAGAGCAAGCTTTGTCTTAGGTTGCCAATCTGCGGGCTTTCCCAGCCATGAGGTGCTAAGCAGTTCTGCCAAAATGCAACCAGTTCAAAAAAATATGTGCAAAGTTAAACCTGATTATAGGTTGTTTGCTAATGGATGAGAGCCAGGGTTTTTCAATTATAATTTTCAGATGAGATTAAATTAGGTTTCTATCACATCAAAGTTCAACTTTAATAACCACTACCCAGAAGATTGAATGCTAAGTTATTGCAAGGGATATGGAAAATTACAAAGGTAAAACTGTCAAGTGATAACATATATGAGGCAGTCATGATTCATGAAAGCAGTCTCACCAGCAGTGGAATCATCTTTCAAGTACTTGAGATCAATTATGGCACCACAAGCTCCTTCAACATGCTTTCTTGTTTCATGAGTGCCCAACAAAATATATTGCCAGCTACCATCTTGGAAACCCTTGTTCTGGAAAAGTTCCATGTGTCTTGCATCTAATACCTGCATGGTCCCTGAACAGAGAGGGCAGCGTTTTAATTTAGATAAATTGAATGTTCTAGTTGATTAAACTGTTTAGAGCTATCAAAAGTTTCAAGATGAGCACATTTAGATATATGCCTATCTATACTTAGCTGATTCCCTTTTCACGTGACTAAACCCATGATGTAGAATTATTACAGTTTGATAGCCATGATGTACAAGTGAAATTAGCTAGTCACTCTTTTAATCTCTCTGTCATAATTGGACATGTAAAAGGAGCCTTCTGCTGTGGAGCATCCTTAGGGTAGATATCAGTGAAAAACAGTATTAGGCTCACTAGTATGAACTAAATTATTTGAAGATAGAAACAGTAGAGAAAAGGCTGCTTACCATCGCATGTGTTGAGATCACAGACGGGGCAACGAACAAGCTGCAGATCTGAAAATGAGCAGTTAGTCAAAACAAATAATCAGCCAGACTGAGGCAAACTTGATCACAACTTTCAATTTCAGTAGCATAATGTATAAATTGATTCAAATACCAGCTATCCATATCCCTTCTTTAATGTTTGACAAGATAAGTGAGCCACAGTTTTTCAATGTCTCTTCCACAGTCTCATTTGTGGAGATTTTCTTGGGACAGGTCAGCTTATCAGTCAAGAGTGCTAACGATGAGTTGAAGGAGAATGCACCAATACGCAGCCAATCTGAAATTTCCAAATGAAAAGACAGAATAGTTAAGAACTAGAAGATAATTTTCAGGTACAAAATCAGCTTGGTAGAAGAAATCATAACAGCATTTGTCTGCTTCACGAGGCAGCTTATGTAGCTCCATATAAGCACATGAATGTTAACTGTAAAATCATATACGTCGATTTTAATCTTAATTTGTCAGGAACATTAGGATTTGCAACACAAGTTACCACATGTTGAATTTAAACATACTCTACTTATCCTTTCAAGTCATTTGATATCATTTTATTCAAATAGTTCAGACTTTGTCTCAGAGCAATTCAGCCAATTTTAGCATATAATTGGGACAAATGTAAAGCTGTCATTCCATATTCTGGACAAAATTGTATTTCGTAATTGAATCTAATTGTACTTGCGGAGATTTACATTAGATGAGCTTTTACAGGAAGGAGGAAATAGGCAAAGGGAATCACCAATATGTTTGTCATTCTGTCGGAACAAATACGAGTGACTTCCATCTGCAAACAAATGATCAATAAACCGAAATAGTTGTGAGCCTTCAAAACACGATATCTTCTCAGTTCTCAGACAAAAAAACACATCAACGGAGATTTACTGCTTTATGACATTACCAGAAGCAGAAGCGTAGAGTTTGCACCACTTGAAGGCCACATTTCCAGGATCTGGAACATGAAAATCTCTCATAAATGCAAACTTCCACACGCTGTCTTCCATTGTGACAGCGTAGAACCATTTACAGGTTACGGCCAGCTTCACCAAAGACTTGCTATCTAAAAACTTGGCTATCTCGGTCCAGATGTCTTCCTCGTAGCTTCACACAGGAGAAACAGCCAAAATAAGCAAAAGCAAATTCGACCTAATCATATCCACTACCGGATTAAATGCGACTTTGCAAAGAAGTAAAATGAGAGAGAGAGAGAGAGAGAGAGAGAGAGAGAGATCAGCAATCCGAATCGATCATCAGTATCGTACACAAATCTACTACACTCAAAATTGTCTTCCAAACACAACTTCAGATGCATTGAAGCTCATATCGTAGCATAAAATTGACTCGATCAGAAGGTACGATTTAGGTAGCAATCGATCTAACAGAATTTCACCATAGCTGAAACTAATTATCATTCAATATCAGCTAATGTTGAAATACGAAACAGCTAAAGTTTTCGAAATCTTACGAACAGGAGAATCCAGATTGAGGTTCACAGAGCGCAAAATTGACCGGGAGAATCAAGCATGACAAAATTCAAATGCAGTGACATTTACAAAGCACGAGGAACTTCGCTAAAAAATATCTGTTACAACAATCAAATTCACATTCTGACTCGGCATTGAGCAAAATAGTTTTCAGCTTGAAGAACCGATTCAATATTGCTTGATAGAAACAACCAAACTAAACGATTTGAAAACAAGCATACCAGACGAAGATGTTTGAAATTAAAATTCAGCTCGAAAGTTGGGGGAAAGTGGAGCTACTAGTTACCAGAAGAAGGGAGGTAGAGGAGAGGTGAAGGAAGAACGAGGAGAAACGCAAGAGCAGATCGGTTTGTTCCTTCGCAGTCGCTTCCCCATTTTCGAATTTCGATCGATGGAAATTGGAAAATGGCTGGTTGAAAGATTTATATAAGGCGGGAAGTTCGAACAGAGCATGGAAATTGGAAAGCGCAGCACCAAACGATTCGTTTTGAAAGAGTGAAAAAGTGGTTACAGAATACAAGCCACTTGTGTTTTCAAGATTCGAAACCATATGTACCATTTTATTTTCATTATAAAAAAAGAACTGTTAACGGAAAATAATAATGGTAATGTGATAGGCATGATAGGCATTATTAGCAAGAACATATGGTATTTCTTCATCTTAGATTAAAAAAAAAAGGAAAAAATAGCCTCAAGCACGGGATTGTCACGAAATTGCATTTTTTATATAGATAAACTAGTGTCATTCTCGTATCTTGTACGGTTTAATATAAAAATTACTTTATAAAAAATATTTTCGACTTGTTCTTAAAAAAATTTCCCGAACGCATTTTTCACGACTGAATCACATTTTTTTAATATTATTCATGTATATTGTACGGATTTAATATAAAAGTCATTTATAAATTATTATCGATGGTTCTTAAAAAAAATTACAAACACATTTTCACAAATCACACTTCTTTTAATAAAGAATTACAAAATATTAGAATTTTTTTAAAAACAATTTTTATTAGATCAATTTTAAAAAAATGATTTGTCTTAGTCTCTCAAATGATCAATTAATAATATTAAGACAGTTTTAATCTAAGTGTTCATTAAAAAATGAAATTACATAACTAAATTCTTAGAATAGTAAAATATTTTGGAATTAATTTTCATCAAAAAATAATTTGTAATTGTTTCATAGAAAGTGAGGGAGTGGGAAAGTGAGTAGGTCATTTTACCAATTTTTTTGATGAAGTGGGGAAGTAGTTTTAAAAATTTTAGTTTTTGGTAAAAATTATAAATTTTAATTGTGTATCTTAGAATAAGTCATGTGGCTAAATTTTTTCTAAAGAGATGCTGGGTTCTCCTTTACAATTGTACTATATAGATAACCTCAAGGGTTGACATGTGATAAGCACGAGCTAGCCACCCGTGATTATGAATTTGGAATACTAACTTGCTTAACACGAAATCTGAAAAGGAAAACAAAAATAGAAAATAGAAAAAGATAGAGACATGGATAAATTTACAATTCTAATCAAATTCCATCCGTTCTCATCTGAAAGGATGTTCTAGGACACCCTCCATAGCAAAGTGCGCCCTAATCTTTACCTAATAAAAAAAAATAATCCATCTGTTCTCCATTTTTTACAGAAAATCACCTATATAAATCTAATATGTACGATATTCCTATTTAATAAAATTATTCTCCTATTCATTCACTTAAATTACACCCAAACATATACTCCCAAGTCACATGTGTTTGTTGAGTACGTCGAATTCTAATTTCACTAGTCACTCGACTCGACTACTTTACATCATCTCTAATCTAGCCTAATTTCACTAGCCACTACCTTACACTGAATCAATAATCAATAGATTCAATACACACCAATACAGTCACAGAAAGCTGTTCGTAGAAAGAGTAAAACTTCATTTCTTTTTCTTTCATTGGTTTAATGCCGGGTTGCTTTACAATGCAACAAAAAATATGAAACCAAAAAACCGAAGTAAGAACTGTGGCACTCAGAGTTCAGATATATCTGTTCCAACTGTATTTTTACTCTTTCATTTGGATACTTTTGCTATTCACTGATTGTCAACAAAAATGCCTCAAGCAGAGGCTATATCTTTTCATCTAATTCATGAATTTCCGGCAGTTGGGTGCTCCACATAAGCAAGGGACCTTGGACTCGTCGCGATCATCTGGGTCAAATAAGTAATCATACCTGCCAATAAGCAACAACGAACAACTCAATGATGTAATAATCTGGCTTGACATACAATATGGCATCATTAGGGTGATGAAGCTGAAATATATAGAAGAATTTAGAAGTGTATATTAGTTTTTGATGCTTATTTTGTGTGTGTTTGTCTCTCTTACGTGAGCTCGTCGCCAATGGAGATATTGGTCTTTGCAATGATTACGATCCTACTTTCATCATCACCGACGCTCATAATCCTTGAATAGCAATTAGGCATGCACTGCGACAAGAGGACAATGCAAAAAGTATCAGCACAAGAGATTGTAATTCTCCATTCAAGAGCTGTGACTCAATTGTCGAAATTTTGACACACTACATCAAGACAACATTCAAACTGCAATCGAAAGTGGGGCCATGATTAATAAAAACATAATAATGCAAAGAACAAGTACTTACTGAATGGTTGATTAGGCGACCTATGTTCCCCTTGTAAGTTGCATCAATCACTACATCCTCACTAATCTTGAACAACTGCCAAAAACGATTGGGGAAAAGAATCAGAATGAATACAATACCAACAGGTTATGCAAAACAGTTAATAGGCCAAATAACAATCCAAAAAATGAAGAGTGAAGAAGATGCAAACCAATGAAGTGAAAGTTGACTTACGTAGCAATCTTTGCCTTGTTGTCTGTACCGTACCTCTCGCAAATCTGCAACACTTCGTCTCACTTGCTCTCCATGATACTCGAATACCTGGAGATATTTATAACCAGTTAACACCGCTATTATGAACTAGTCTATACATGGGTTTCTGAGAACATAGCAGTGTCGGAAAACCTAGTGAATATAGATTTCCTAAAAACCTAGCCACCACTCTGCAACCATGGAATAACTGGCATGATCAGCAATCAATTCTGACACCTTCAGATATTTCTTGCCTAGGTCCGTAAACCTAAAACCTTACAAGAGTAGACACATAAGTAAAGCCCGGTCTAACTATATCTTGTACATGAAGTTTTACCATTTCTCCTTCTTGAATGCTCCGACGTGCAAACAGGCCCCATCCATGGATACCAGATTTACCAAAACAAACCCGCTGAGCTGCAGTTTTCTGAAATGTGGAGGAAAAAAAACAATGAGGTAGGTAAAGTAGGCATCAAATGCAGCCATAGATGATAGCAGGAAAACCTTGCCTGCAAGTGGTTAAGACTCTGCTCGAGTGTAGCAAGTACAGTGGAATTTTCATCATCCTTCACAAAAAAAAAATACAGATTAGTAAATAACATTGAGCAATATGGAGAGAAAAAGTGTGCTGACTGGAGATATAAACAGAAAATTCTAATTTGGATGCATCGAACAACATCCATGAGTGAGGCAGGCCAAAATAAAAGGATAATGCAAGTAATAAAAGAGAATCAATTACTTTGCAAGAGTTCAAGCTCTCAATCTCTTCTAGGGAATGACGAGTTGGGCCCATCAACCGGTGAAGCACTGGCATCACTCCAGCTTTCTAGTAATCATTAAAAAAAGTAAGGGGAATAAAATTTAAAGATTGAAGAGTTGTACAGCCATGAAGCAGGCAATAATGCCAACTTCTGATCTAATTCACAAGTACATTTCCAACGCACACTAAGAACCTTCCACATGAGAGGAGCTTCTAAAAGAAAATAGCAGGAATGATGCATAACTAAAACACGTGAAATCAGAGCATCAAAAGCACCAGTAAACTTATAAACCTTGGTTTTGCATCTTTTGTATATGCGGCACCTTGCAGCAGAAAGCAAGACATGCCCATCAGATTTTTCGGGAACAGGCTCAGGAAGTTCTATCCTTTTGGAAATGAGCCTTGACCCTTTGTTCTTTCTTTGCATTTGGTTTTCAAGCAACGTTCTTGTAGAAAAGTTTCCTGAAGGAGTCTTAATAACTAATACAGCATCAGCATCAGGTGTCCTAGATCAAGAGCCAAAAGAGAGGAATAAGATAAAGAAACCATGCCATGCAGATAGCTATGTAACAAAACAAGAATTAGACAATAAGCCAAGAGCAGCATTAAACATCCAAAAGGTGTACACATTAAGAAAAAACATCCAAAAGATTACAGCAAATAAGTACACATTGATATGTTACTCCACCCCGTAAACTTCCAGAAAGAGAAAAAGCTTCACTGCTGTTTTTTTCATTTAAATAAAAAAAGGTCTAAATGATCAAGAAGTAATCATAATAATAATTAATAATAAGGAAAACAATGTTGCTCACCGGTGAGCAGAACAATAGGAGACCTTTCTTGTTATCTGTTTTCCATCCTTCTCAATGCAATGTAACTAGGAGACAAGTTTGCAAAAATACAAAGTTAAAATCAACAATTGAAGGGGAAAGTAACACAATGAAGAAATAATAGTATAATGACTTGGAGGAACTAGGAAGATGAGAAGCAACCAGATGTCAAACGTTTCATTTGTGACCTTGAACAAGCAATATTCTGAGAAATTGACATAATTAATAATACCCCAATTCTATGTCCAAGAAATATATGTAATTTACTTTACTGCTTAACATTTCAGACTATTCAGTACAATCAGCACTGATAAAGTAACCAATAGTATGTTCATCAAACAATCCTAATATCAAAGGCTAACACAAATTGGCCATATCACCCCCACCCCCCGAACATGGCCATATTTTTCCCATCCACACTTTAAGCGACAAAGATACGAAACACCAAACAGCCCCTCAGCTATGTTATCTTAAAAATTGTCAACAATCATTGGTCCCCTATATGTAGGAAATAGAACTTACTTCCATGCAGAATCCTGCTCTTGATGCACACACAGCATGATAAAAGGTGGCACATTTGCAGCATTGGATGCAGGAACCGTGAACTTGTTCGCATATAATGCATTTCTGCCAACATTAACAGAAGCCAAAGAGGTGGAAGTAAATCAATGAGAAAATTGAAAAGCAGTTGGAAATTAAAAGCAGATCAGGTAAAACAATGAGAGCAAACTGTAAGGCCAGTGATATTAGGAGCCTAACAGATAGCGACACTATGACAAGGGGAAAGAGGCAGATTGGTCTGATGATGAGTACCTTTAAAAAAGAATTTGACGGAATTCTCATAATTCCAGCAGCAGGCTCCATTTTCTCGTGATCTAAGAAGGCAACTTCTGGTTGAAACCAAGCACAAGTCACATGAACCCACAATTTGTCAACTTCAGTTGGCTTCAAAGCACCACCTGAAGAAATGCATGTAAGTAGAATAAGTTTGCAGACCTCCTGAAGATAGTAATTAGATTACATTTATACTTGGCACACGATGATCATGACCTGAAATTTAAATACTTCATCAGCTACGGTTAATAATCTAATCAGGGTAAACTTTTGCTTTTACAAATAGTTCATATTAAAGAAACTAATCTTCGCTTAATATCTTTTCAGCAAAGCATCCTTTGTAGAAATCATAAAATAAACTCAAAAGACAACATCTGCAAGAGCTGCAGAACAGGTGGCAAGCAATATTACATGCCTTTCACAGGACAAAGGCAACACTCCCTTTCCATGCCCGGAATCTCACAGGCTCTACAAACCCATGAAGTAAAATCCTGAACACCTTTGGCTCCATAACATTCTTGATGAACAGCTATTTGGCATCTGGACAAAGGTAGAAACAAGCATTAGCCTCAAATACTGAATGCATCTCTCCAGATATAGGAGGGATAATTGACAAACTTACCTGTTGCAAATTATTATTTTGTTATAATCCCAATCTTCTACCCATCGACATACGGCACACCGCTCTGTCGTCCACTTTACATGTACAGGGTCGTAATTTTCTAAATAGATCATGTAATGAAATAAGCTTACTGAATGGAGCATACTACAATTATGTAACAATCCAAGATCAGAATTGGATAAGGTTTAACTAAATTGTACTGTTACCTTGCAAAAAGTCAAACAACTGTGACTGATTAAACTTAATAGGATCTGCACCAGTCATATTATACTCTTCAAGCTGAAATGTTCAACGAAAAGTTATCAGTTTTCAGAGAGCTCCATGTAACTGAAAACTTCAAACTGAAACTAAGCTATGCTCCTTCACTTTAACATATTACAGCGATGGTCTTATATATATAAAATATTAATGTCAGAGCACCAACAAAATTCAAGTCAATCATCATAGCAATACATACCCATTTTGACAAAGGTATCATGAGACCCTTCACTTTAACACTACACTTCCACTTTTTGGCTCTACAACCTGTATGTCGTTCCCATTCACTCAGTGTCTGCTTTCTTGTGCCACATGAACCGCAGTTGCACACAACCCTGAAATGCAAGTAATTAGTAGCTCCTAGGAAGTTATTGGACATAAATAAGGAGCAACCCCCATAGGCCATAAGTTTCATAGCTGCACTGGTTATCTATTGCATGCCAGTATGTCATGTAGTTTCAGTGGAGGCATATTCAGGGCCATCCATTCAGATAATTTGTTCAATAAATAAAGAGCAAGATGCTTTTAGGATAGATATCTCAAAGATTTACACATGGAGGCTTGGAATGTATGTTGCTTCCATTCCATTGCACAAAACAGTGATCTCAGCAGGCGGTGTTATTTGTCTACAAGTTCATTAGAACTCTTAGATGGAAGCACACTATGAGATAAAGAAGGGATAGGCACCTCAAACAGAAAAAAAAAATCATACTGGAGCATCAAAGTTTGGAAATACACCTAACTTTTGGCACCAAATCTGAGAATGATGAGTGATGATCAAACTTTGGCTTGCAATCAGGGCAATAGTAATCAGAATTCTCCAGATCCTTTACATAAAAAAACACCTTGATCATGCTTCTAATCCATATGAAATCGAAGCTTACTATATTCCTACAGACACTACCGTATACATCAAAGAGTGATGAACCAACCTCGAGATGCTTGCCCGTAAGTTTAGCACATTCAGTATGCACCCAAACATCACAACCATCACAGCATACCTATTCCAGAAATTTATTAAGAGCCAGATCTGGGACAACAAAATGAAACATGGACAACAATCAATTCAAAATAAGAAGGCACACTCACCCAGCTTCCTCCATCTGAATGATGCCAAATCTTCTTACATATCCCACAACATTGCTTATACTTCAGTAGCTGGGGATCAAATTTTAAGACTTTTAGTAGCCTGAGGTTATAACTCCATGACTTGAACTTAAAGGTAGATAGACAATCTTCTCGAAGAACTAAAGGCGTATAAAAGACGAGAAATTCTTAAGAACCTTGATACAATGTTTACATAGAAGTCGTCCTCCATGAGCAACAATAGATCTGCAAGACAAAACCAACCCACAACCATGACAGGTACGGGTATCCTTCCTCTTATCATCAATACACTGCACAAAAAACAAAATCCAAAAGATCTGTAATAGACAACCACATTCATCAGAATATTTCCAGCTAAGCAAGTGAATGACCTTAATTATGACTGAATAAATAAATAAATCTTTTAAATACAAAATTGGTTATTAGGAGATATGAAAGCCTATCTTTTCTTCACACTCAACTGCTATTTTCTGTTCAAGATTAGTTATAAGGAGATATGAAAGTTTAGCAAAAATAACCTACAAAACTCAATTAATCGAAGAAAAAAAAAAACAAATAATGACATCTTATCATGTTTTTGCCTAGACGCTCTTAACATGTTCTGGCCTTAGACATATCTTAAACAAGCCATCACACACTTTTTTGCATGTCCAAGGCACATATTTCATGTTATTGTTTGTCTGGTGCTTATATGATGGGCAATGCAAACATGCCATGTGTTAGAAGCATCCATATTACTTAGGCATATCACCGCAATATGAGATTGGAGGAAACTAAAGGGGAAAAAAAAGCATGCCTGGTACTGCGAATGGAATCCCTGGTCTTGCTTTGAGCCAGTTGCTTTGTAAAATTCATAGGAGTTGGAAGCAAAGATTGTTTCTTCCTCAACTCCCATGTTCGCATCCATATATCCTTGCTCTACCAAATAGGCCTCTTCAATGGCCAATCGAAAATCACTAGGTTTGCTTTTGTGCAAATCAGTCTGCCCCTGAAATCTGGGGGAAAACAAGCCTTAAGTTAAAACTGCAAAAAAAAAATCAATTTGCATAAAACTAGCTCAACATCATTACTCTAGTGATAATCTACTCTCTTAACAAAATTACTGATACAAATTGTCTAACATCCACTCATCACCACACCACTGTTCAAGAAAGAGTGACTAAAGGTGTGTTTGGTAAGATAATGTTAGAGGAACAACAGCTCATAAGGCAATTGATTGGATCTGATTAGATATATGATAACGTGATTGTGTGCTGAAACAGGGCCCTTGTATGGGTAAACTGAACGTTGACAGACACACCCTAAAATCAGGTTTTGCTTTCATTGCTGATTGGAGCCTATAGAAACGGTACCCAGTCCGAATAAAAGCATTTCTACTATCTCAAACATGTGGTCTATTATATCTAACAATACAGCAACAATACTAAGAAGTGAAGAGGTCACCTATCAAGATATTCAAGGAAGGGAAAAATCATTCCACATTTGACCCATGCATAATCCTGTTGGAACCAACAAGTAAATATCATGAGCAACTCTGGAAGCATAAAACCATACTGTCATGCTGAAAAACTGGACACATGCGAGAACCAAAGACGGGGATTACCCTTTGTTTTCCGTTTTTGGAATAGCCGAAATACATGACACAAAGAGCATCAGGAACACAAGAGCTCAAGACAACCTCGGGTGCTTGCAACATTGGGTCAATCACAATAGCAGGCCAAGCTGGGTATCTCTTCCCAGATTTTGCCCAGACCAAATCACCCACAGCAAAGTCTGCTGGCGTATAGACTCCCTTCCTCTTTTCTCTCATATTCTTAAGTTTCCGTATACTCCTACCATCACCATTATTGAGCATTCCAGGCATACACTTCCCAGTATCAGCAAATGGGCGTGGTAGTGAGCTCGTCATGCTCAAAGACTTGCTTTCATCATCATGATTTAACCCAAAACACTCCAATTCATCTTCCTCCATATCTTGACAATACGGGTGATCCCTATAACTCGGCAAGCTAAGTTTCTCTTCCCTGTACTGCTTCTTAAACAAGTAGGTACTGAAATCAAAACCAGGGCGCTTACTCTTTTCACCTTCCCGTCTTTCCAGATAAACTGCGCCAGTGTGCTTGCTATTGAGTTTGGACTTCTGGCCCTTCCTTAAGCTAATGACCGTATCATTGAACCGAGAAGGCAGAACAGAAGCACGCCCTCTCGAGTTCCTCGGCTGCCAAAGACTGGACTGATTTACATTATCTGTTAGTTGATTCCCCGAACTGAACTCACTTTCAGACCCATAATAGTAAGCGTCGCTCGACCAAGAAGCTTTATCAGTCCCGTGGCTGTGAACCTCAGTGTTCAATCCATCAACGGGAACATTGTCAAGCGTGGCTGTTCTCTGTCTTTTGGAATTAGCGGGGCGAACGTAGTCGTCGCCTTCGGAGCCAGAGCTATCAAATTGGTAGGGTTCGAGATGTGGCATTTTCACTACCAATGGCCGTTTCGTTACTGTCCCTTTCCTGGGGCCATAAATCCACCAATTCCAATCCAAGTCTTTGACGAATTTGGTAAAAACAGTGACACGAGTAAAACCCTAATTTCGCATTTTATCCTAATATCACGGAGCTAAAGGAGAAATCAAACGGGGAACCCCAAATGTCCTGCCAATCCAGACCAATTTCAGTCGACTGTCCACAGTGCAAAACGCATGATAGAAACTTGAGAAAATCAAGGCCGGTAACACAAAATCCCAGGGTTTGAACTGAACAAATGCAACCGAAATCTCCGGCAAGAAAGAACGATTGAAGTCCAGAACAGGCCAAAAAGAGGGTGCAATAAACTCTCCCGATAGAATCGTATATACGCAGATGGTGAAAAATAAATTTTTTGATGCGCTTTCGATACGACTGGACACCAATGACCAAACCCAGATAGAATATGAGATTCTGGCAAAGGGAAATTGCACACTAGTTTGGTACTTGAGAGTGAGGGGACGAGAATGGCGTGTGCCAAAAGCCCTGACTGAGGAGCAGCGAGTGAGGGAAAGAAGGGGGCAACCAGAAAGTGTTTTTTTTTTTTTGGCTTTTTTACCGAAAACCACCCGTACAATATGTTATATTAGCGTAAACTACCATTTCAATGGCTATTTACCGAGAACCACCCCTACAATGCCTTCCGTTAGGTTTTTACCACCCAATTAAAATTTTCCGTCAAAAATCCCGTTAACTTGTGC
Organism: Fallopia convolvulus; assembly: GCA_964016875.1. Classification (NCBI taxonomy): domain Eukaryota; kingdom Viridiplantae; phylum Streptophyta; class Magnoliopsida; order Caryophyllales; family Polygonaceae; genus Fallopia; species Fallopia convolvulus. The sequence goes on along the minus strand of OZ024732.1, from coordinate 49,160,766 downwards.
AATGACTCTTTTGCCCCTCTTTTTTCCACCAAATTACACCCCAATCTTCCTCTTTCTCCCTCTGGACTACGCATTCGGATCTCTTGAGGTCATCCATGGTGGAAACCCTAGGTTTGGTTTCTGAATCTTTGAATTGGCGGCACATTGTCTCGATGTACTTGATTGATCATCCGAGAAATCGGGGCGAGCTCGATCTGGATCCACTCCCTGGCGCCGGAATTCGTCTCCTCCAGATCCGCGAATTCGTCTCCTCTAGATTTGGATCTGCTCCCTGGAGCTCGATCTGGATCCGCTCCACGGTGAGCTCTTGGAGCGGAATCGAGCTCAAAATCTTCGATTGGGCGACTGTTACGAGGGAGATCATGTGGTTGATGGCGACGGCGAGGATGTGGCAGAGGGAGAGGGTTGTTGTGGTACGTGGCGGCGGAGGGATAGTGGTGAAGAGGGCGGTGGAGCGGGAGTTAGGGTCTAGTCACGATTCGGGTCGCTGGCCACCGTCCCCTTCAGAATCGTCGTGTTCTTGGGGGAATGCGTGAACGCCGGGAGAGTAGCTTTGCCGACCTAGACCCCAGCGGAGGAGGCGACGGCGACGGTGAATTTGACGGAGAGAGTGAAGTCGAGCTTGGAGGCGAGGTGCGAGAAGGTGGCGGCGTCGGAGGGGACGGAGAGGTTGAAGGCGGAGATCTTGAGGGAGGTGACGGAAAAGGTGGGGAGTTTGGGATGTAATTTGGGGGAAAAAGAGGGGCAAAAGGGTCATTGCACAAATTAACGAGATTTCTGACGGAAAATTTTAATTGGGTGGTAAAAACCTAACGGAAGGCATTGTAGGGGTGGTTCTCGGTAAATAGCCATTGAAAGGGTGGTTTACACTAATATGGCATATTGTACGGGTGATTTCCGGTAAAAAAGCCTTTTTTTTATAAGGAAAGAGATTAGGATGACCATTAACTTAGAATATTTTGACAAATGAGAATAAGCAAAGTCGACTGTAAACGGGATGGAAGAAACACGTCTAAAAAATCTAGCGATAAAGTCACATAGAATTACATTCACGATAGACGATATATTGAAAACGAGCAAGCAAGCAATGGATGTCCGAATGCAACAGTTCAATCTCCCACGGGCAGCGCCAGCCACCAAGAACGGCCTTGACCAACTGCAAGTTATTGTCTTCAATCTGGATCCGGGGAATGCCACGACGAATGGCCTCGAGAAGTCCCTAACACAAGGCGATTGTCTCATAGATCAAAACAGATTGTCGACCAATCAGTCCTCCGACGAAATAGATGGGGGAGCCACCGGAGTTTCTGAGGATGAACCCGAATGTAACCACGCCGTTCGTACTCACTACACCATCAAAATTTAGTTTAATGTAAACCAGAAAGTATTATTATATAAAAAAATGGTGGTTGCGCATTTCTTTGTTAATTATTATACTTAGTTTAGTACTGTTTGGATCACGTATTATAATGTAAAAATATGTATTATAATGTGCGATTCAAATATGCTCTTAGGATGTGCTTTGTTGTTAAAACTATTTTAGGTTTTAGAATTAATAGTATATATTATCAAATAAATTTAAAATTTATTATTATATTAAGTATAATTTGGCATCCTACCTACAACTCAAATACAAATTTAGAGTATTTTGGTAAACGTGTTGATATTATATGACATGCTAAGAAGATTTGTGCTAAAAATATGTCTTATCGGTTACATTTTAAATTTAAACTTTTGTATTGTAAGTACATTTTGGTTTGAATGTACTTTATATGTTTTTATAGATTTGATGATTTTATAAGGCATGCTAATATGGTATTATTAATGAATAAAAATATGTATTATATAAATCATATGAGGTGTATTGTATGTGGTCAAATATACCTTTAGTGCAAAAGGGTTGCATATCTACATGCAATGTCATCTACCTTGTTCATGTCTTTCTATGGTTATTTTCAAAATCCATTAATCTAAGCATTTTCAAATAGGACAAGAAAATTGTATCAATTCAAAAATCAAATGAGATTCTTAGTAACTTAAAATAAATTTTGAACAATGTTATATTATGTATCATAGTTGTATTACATTTCACAATCCATCATGTATCTACCATTTCATTCATCTACCCTAGTACAAATATAAAGCAAAAACCAAATCTTTGTAAAAATTTGAGCCACATGGCAAATTTAAAATATTTTTTAATTTTTGATTTCTCATTTTTAATCAACTTCTACCTTAACCACTTTCCCACTATCTCAAAAACTACCATCTACTCTTTTCTTCTAAGCAAATTAAAATTTTATAATTTTTATTATTAAAGAAAACTACCATCCACTCTTTTCTTCTAAACAATTTAAAATTTTATAATTTTTATTACTAAAGAAAATAAGATTCAATCGTTAAAATTTATTTTGAATAGATATTTAAATAATAAATTAGAAATAAAATTATTTTAAAATATACCCGTACAAGGTACGGGAATAACACTAGTTTATTACTAATGAGCATTCTAATCTCATCTAATAACAAGGTTCGATTTGAAGATTGTTGTGTCTTGTATTTTTAATATTGGTATCTCCTTACTTTAATCTTGTTATAAACTCTTTTTATAAGGTTTGACTAACTTGTTTTGTTGACCAATTCTGGACATGTTCTTAAACTAGTTTATTAGATGGTGAGATATAAATTTTGTTGAATCAAAGTTCAGAGCATCTTTGCTCACTCAAGTTCTCTCTCTCTCTCTCTCTCTCTCTCTCTCTCTCTCTCTCTCTCTCTTTCAAATTCATTCAAGTGCAATCAATAAAGCTTCTATAAACAATTAGTAAAGTTTGTATCGTCTTCTTTGCTCTAGCAAGAGTGATAGGCCTAACATAATAAACTCAACCTCCAAGGAGGACTAAAGAATGATGCATAATAACTAATCAAAATTTGCAAATATATCATACATGAAGTTCATGTTATAAACTCAAAAGATAAGAACGCGACAAGGGTAAAATGCCTAAATTAATGAAAGTTGGAATTTCAAATGGTGTAAGGACAAAAGTCAAATAGTTATTTCCAATTAGACATAGGCAATCTCGATCTGTCCACCTAGCCCTCCGCAAATACAAGTGACTTGTCTTTCTAAGCCACTAAAGCCCGATATGAATAATTATAGGACAAGTTTTGCTTCCAAAAACACTTTTCTTCCCAAAATTATATTTTAAAACTCTTGGAAAACGAGAAATCCTTTTACTATTTATGTTTTTTAAAGCAAACAAAACAACTTTCTACCCAAAATGTCATGGGTCATTTCTTATCCAAACAACACTTGTAAAGTAGGATGACAGAAATAAGAGAGAATAAAAATATGGGCCAACTCTTACCCAAATAACACTTGTAAATTATGATGACGGAAAGAAGAGAGAAGAAAAATATGGATGGTATGTGGGTCTAACTTATCCTAATAACACTTGTAAAATAGGATGACAAAAAGAAGAGAGAATAAAAATATAGGTTGTATATGGGTCAACTCTTATCAAAATAACACTAGTAATTAAGTAGGATGATAGAAAAAAAAAGAATAAAAATATGGGTGGTATATAGACCAAATCTTATCCAAATAACACTTATAAAGTTGTAACAAAGCTTTAACACAATAATATGGTCTCGTAGGCTACCAGGGTCCCACAATCTAAACCACCAAGGTTGAACCCGGCCTAACCCAAATTGTTAACAAATTGCACAAAGTGATAGTTGAGTGGAACTAACTCACTTTGAACCAAACCCTAAATAGGCAAGTGCCAAAAGGGGATCCAACACAAATTGAACCTAAAAGATTAAAACAACCCGAAACGGCCTAAATTTAAATTAATCACATAAACTCAATTACACACGTTTCAAAATATATTTAAACTCCAAGCATAATTAACTTCAAAGCCTAAATCCAATTAAAACTCAAATTGTTCATAAGCAAATAAAAAAAAAAGCAAAATACATCTACATACACCTGAACTTGTATGTTTTTCTCAATCAATCTCTTATACTTTGAAATATTCAAATAAACACCTAAACTTAACTGATTTTGTACAAATAAACATTTCATTTTGACGTGGCATGGCGAGTGAACACCAATCGACAATTTGGTGAGTTAAGTGGTTTGAATTTGCTGACATGGATATTTTTATATAAATTTACCTTTTTTCTTCTATATTCTTTTCTTTTTTTCTTCCTTTTTATTTTTCTTTATTTTTTTGACCTAGATTTTGCCCTTAAACTGGACCAACGGACTCAGGAGAAAGAATTCGACTACTTCATTGTTGGCATAGCAAAACAAGAACCAGAGAGTCAAGATGGAACGACGAACTCGGAGAAAGAATCGAGTTCTACACCGTCGGCATTCCAAGAAACCAAAACCAGAGGACAGAACGACGAAATCGAAGAAGACTTATTCACCATTGGCGCAACAAAACTAGAACCAGAGAGTCGGGACGGAACTACGATCTCGGAGAAAGAATTCTAGTTCTACACCACCGACATTCCAAGGAACATTAACCAAAGGACGAAATGACATACTCGGAGAAAGAATTCCAATTCTTCACCTAAACAAATGGGGTGTCGGGAACCAAAACATGAACTACAGGGGCGCCGAGGACGAAGGGGGCATCGGGAACCGATGTCGTTCCTCCACCAACTAAAACAACGAAGGGTCGACATTGAGATGGATATATTTAATGGCGGAATTCAATTCAGGACGATGTTGAGTCGGGAAATTAAAGGGTTTTGACAGATTTGACGGTGAGGAATTCAAATCTAGTCTAAATTTGGGTCTCTTGTTTGAGAGAATTTTGAGATTTAGGCTTGATTTGTCTCTTGTTTGATAGTTGGCTTATGTGGCAAAACATTGACCCACATTTGGCTAAAAAATGTACATATTAGTGCGCGTGATGTTGAGACTTAGAGCTTCAGTGTTTACTTGCATAAAATTAGTTAAGTTTAGGTATTTATTTGAACATTTCAAAGTACATGAGACTGGTTGACAAAAAAAGTACAAGTTCAAGTGTATGTGGATGTATTTTGCTAAAAAAATATTATATTATGAACATGCTAAAAAAGACTTTTGTAATGTAAATTAAAAACGTTGGGCTTTTTGGGTTTGGGCTTCAGCGCCAACGGAGCAAAACTGGGAGGAATGCTGATCCGGCGCTGCTTCGTACGGGCTGGGCCTATTACGAACGAAATACAGAAGGCTAAGCCCAAACTGGTGAATTGCATGAAATAGCCTGATTTTAGTGACGCTGAAATAGTGTCACTTTTTTTTCCTATTCAATTCATTGTAGCAAAAAATATCTAATACTTTATTCAACCAAAAAAAATATCTAATACGGAGTACTTTGAAATTTTGTCCATATTCCATGCTGCCGAATGTTGAATTGTCAATATTGTAATCTTTCTTGCAAGTAGTGAATGAAAACTACTAGAAAGTTCTTTTCCTTCTAGAAGTTAACATTTGATTCTTATCTATTTTATATTTAATAACCTACAAAAGGTAATTTATTGAGAAAAAAATATATATTCATATAGTTTGATAAAAAAAAAAAAAACTTTCATGTCATGTATATTTAGTAATTTAGTCTTTCATTTAGTTGCAATTAAGAAAATATTTCATTTCACGTAATCTATTTCTTAGAAGTAGCAATATTCATTTGATCATTTCACAAGCCAGCTACTCTTAACTCTTAAGGTACGTTGTTTCCACAATACATAACAATTGAATTAAATATTACTCTTAAGTGCAATTCTTCCTATATAGTCCGTCCGTTCTAAGTAATTAACGACTGGAAAGTCTAAAACTATGAAGCAACTTTGGACGACTTTGTGTTTGCAAATTAAGTACAGTAGTAATTAACACTTCACACGCTCCACTTCCACATGGTTTGAAAGTTGAATATTTGACCTTAATTGTCACCATCCGATCTCTTTCGTTAATGGCATTGACTGGAGAGAGTATACGTACGTATCGATTATTGCTGATTGCTTAACGGTTAAGTCTTACATTTGAATACCTTCATGAGGCCTGAATTTGATCAGGCAAGGCCCATGCCAGGTGTGATGATCATATATTCATATGTCGACATTTTAGCAATATTGCTCACGCCACGCCAGATATAGTATAGTATAGAATTGGTGATAATTGATCGATGCAGAATAGATTTTGGCTGTACAATGGGAATGTGGGATCGGAAGATTTAATAAATTAATTTGTACCCTTTTGGGAGTTGTTCAATCAATTAGACAAAAAAAACATGATAATGAAAAATCTAAGCAAAAAATAATAACTTTTCATGATAAAATGAACGACCATATAATTATAATAGCTAGGACTTATAACTATAGTATTTGCACAAATATGGTTATACAAAATACACCAATGATCAAATCCTTCCAGTTTTTGGTAAATCATTTCTCTTTTTTTATCTCTCGCTCGGTTCGATTAGCTGGGAAAAATTTACGTTCGAATCGGATATAAGGCCCATTAATGGAAGCGACCCTTTCAATTCAATTTTTTCCATACATGCCGACATGAAAATTCGAACTTCAAACCTCTTAAACAAACTTGAAACCTAACATCTGATTCTTTGAATATATATAATACATGTAGACATGTCACGTGTAGTTATTCGCAGGCCGCAGCCCAAAAGGGCAAAGGGGGTATTTTTTGGGCAAAATTTATCCCTTGACTGCTTCTTGTGAAACCAAACAAAAAAAGAACACCGAATCTTATTCTATTCATATATGCAAAGATGATTTTTGTGATGTACATGTAGGTATATAATTGTTCCTTGGAAAAAATATCAAGACACGTTCTCACCTAAAATACTATACTATTCGACACCCGGATTGAGAATACGATCAACACGTATCTGACTTGGCTTCCAAATTCCGCACAACGACGTCGAGAGGATCGACTTAACAAACGCACTAGCTATCTTCAATATCGATGGTTTGCCTTGGTGCCACATGGTGTGACAACAAGGATGTCCATCGGTGACGTGTATGGGCACCACACCAGCCATATCAGCGTGGCTCGGCGGTGGAGTCTTGTTGACACTTGACAAGTTGACAGCCATCATGATTCATGAATCATGAGTGGGTGCCAACTGCCAAACCAATACCCAATTCCAATCATAAATTAATCCGACCCAAAACACCTACAAATACTTATATCCTTTAAATTTAATTTAATTTTTTCAAAACTTAAATATCAACAAGACAATTAAGCCCTAAATTCAACTTAAAGTGAAGAAAGTTTTACAACTGTTTTCAAAAAATATTAGCCTGATATTTTCAAAACTGATTTGTTCTTCTTTCTTTTTTTCCTGATCGAGGACGTGGGGTGAAATTAAATAGATAAAACGAAAGTATTTCATTTACATAAAGTAAAACATTATATGCCTACACATATTATAGACCTTAAGCTAAAACTGTTTGCAAAATAAAAACATGTTTTAGGCCTTAAGCTACAACTGTTTTCAAAACTAAAACAAGTTTTGTTATAGGCATGATTAGACCTATAACTAAAACTTTATTAAAAACAAAACCAAAAACATGCAATAATAATCTCCAAAGAATGATATAGGCCAAAAACTTAACACTGTTTTCAAAACTAAAACATGTTTTCGGACTAAATAATTCTCACCATAACTATCAACTAACGGCCCTTTTCCTTTATCTTTTTTTTCTTCTTCTGAAAAGATAGAATCGATACATTATTTATTTTATTTTAAAAGACTGTATAAGTTGCCTTTATATAAAGGTACTTGTCAGCATTAGCTATTATAGGGTTTTCTTTTCTTTTTTTTCGTGGATCGCAAAGCCCACCACCGCATACGCAAGGAAATCTTCGCCGTTCGTATTGCTTCTCACATTCTTCTCCTTTTTGGTTGAATTCTCACATTCCAACTCTCTTCTCTTTCGCAACATTTTCTCCCCTGAATATCTGTTTTCCCTCTCACATTCCTGTTCAACCTCACATTCATCCCCATCGCTTTAAATCTTCATCTTCGTCTGCTATAAACTCAGATTTACTTCCAATTTTGTTTCAGTTTCCAATTTTTTTTCAAAAAAAAGAACTTTTTTTTTTTCACAGCATCTCGATCCGTTCAGATTTGCTCACAGAAGCATTACAACAATGGTGGAATCTGAGAGGAAATACATTACGCAGGAGGATCTGAAAAAGCACAACATTCCCGGGGATTTGTGGATTTCAATCCAAGGCAAGGTCTACGACGTCTCAAATTGGGTGAAAGAGCATCCCGGAGGGGAAACGCCGCTGTTAAACCTAGCGGGAAACGACGTTACCGACGCATTCATCGCTTATCATCCAGGTACCGCGTGGAAACACCTTGACAAGTTGTTTACTGGCTATTATCTCCAAGATTTCCAGGTCTCGGAGGTTTCCAAGGATTATAGAACTCTCATGAACGAGTTCAACAAATTGGGGTTGTTTGACAACAAAGGCCATGGCGCCTTCCGCAACTTTGTCTACATCGCAATTTTGTTCTCCGCTGTAGTTTGGGGCGTCTGTTGCTCCGATTCCTTCTGGATCCATTTCGCATCGGCGTTTCTTCTCGGTATAGCCTGGGTCCTGAGCGCTTATTTAGGTCATGATTCCGGTCACTATGTCATAATGTCTAATAAAAAGTGGAACAAAATCGCGCAGCTAATTACCGGAAATTGCCTGACTGGAATCAGCATTGCCTGGTGGAAATGGACTCACAACGCTCACCACATTTCTTGCAATAGCCTCGATTACGATCCTGATCTGCAACACATTCCAGTTTTCGCCGTTTCCACAAAGTTCTTTGGGAGCTTGAGTTCTGTCTTCTATGGAAGAAAGATGGAATTCGACTCCGTTGCTCGGACGCTGATCAGTTACCAGCACTGGACATACTATCCTGTCATGATCTTCGCCAGAATCAACCTTTACATCCAAACTTTCCTGCTCCTATTCTCCAAAAGACCAGTTCCTGACAGAGCTATGAACATAATTGGACTTGCTGTCTTCTGGATCTGGTTTCCTTTGCTGATCTCCCGCCTCCCTAACCTCGAGTCAATGGTGATGTTCGTGGTGACTAGCTTCGCTGTCACGGCCTTTCAACACATTCAATTTACCCTAAACCATTTCTCTGCTGATGTGTATGTTGGGAAGCCTGTTGGGAATGACTGGTTTCAGAAGCAGACTAGTGGGACAATCGACATCTCTTGCTCATCTTGGATGGACTGGGCGTTCGGCGGGCTTCAATTTCAGCTTGAGCACCATTTGTTCCCACGCCTTCCTAGATGCCACCTTAGGAAAGTCTCCCCTGTTGTTCAGGAGCTTTGCAAGAAGCATGATTTGCCTTATAGGAGTATGTCATGGTTTGCTGCTAATGTGAGGACTATTGGAGTTCTTAGGAAGGCTGCTTTTCAGGCTCGGGATCTTACGAAGGGCGCCCCTAAGAATTTGATCTGGGAAGCTATTAACATTCATGGGTGAGTGAATATCTATGAAATCATCCTCCTTTCAGGATTGAATTATTGCAATTGTTATGTTGTTCTAAACATGTATCAGCTCTAAAGAACTCCCTGTTATTATTCTTGCTTTTGTTTTTGCTGTGACTGACCCATTGGAAACTCCTACATATATATTTCCTTACAACTTCAAGGCTTGAAGGAGTATTGTGCATGTTCATTATTATTTTTTGTCACCTCTTGTTTTGTTTATTATAAATAAAGTGTCATATTGTTGTGCCACAACTGCTCCTGAGATTAACATTGCTGTTCTTGCCGAATAAGGATTCACTGATAAATGAATGATTGAAGTTTCCTGGGAGAAGTTTTGTTCATCCTGGTATTAGGGTAGTACTTGAATTTGCAGCTATATAGCAATGGATGGCTAATAGAATCAATTTACAGGTCATTGCTGTTGGTGTTTATATAGTTTCACTGATACTTAGAAGGTAATGAAATGGGCAATATTCTTGATTATGCTTGTGGTCAATTTCAAACAACCTTGTTTGTAGCCCCAACTAATGAGTAAAAAGTAAATTCCATGTGTGCGCCGCCCCTGAGTCAGAGGTTCGTCGCTCTCCCACCCGCGATTTACCTCCTCCTATGTGTCCAGGGCTGGGTCCGAGGAGGCGTAGGAATAGTCGGATCGCAAGACCCGGAAACCTGTGTTTCAAAAAAAAAGAAGTAATTTCCATGCCGGGTAAATTACAACAGCTTGCATCAAATTCATTAATCAGGTTGTCCCTCAATGACAGTCCATGAATGAAACCTTAGATTCTCCATCAGGAAATCACTCAACAGCTTGCATAAGCGATCCAGGCTGCAACAAGCAATAAATCCTCCGATCATTATACTAGCACATCTCAACAAATTATGGCAAGAGAGAGAAACCCATCAATCTCTGTATTTTTTTCCTTTTCCTTTCTCGAACTCATTCTCTATCGACTATCACCAATTAAGCTTAAAGCTCCTTTGTCTCAAGATCTATTCAGGAATAAACATAGCAAGCCAAAGAAGCATTCTGTAGGGAATAAATAGCAAGAGTGTCAGGCTAAATTCGTGCATAAAAAATAAAGATACGAGTTCATTGGTTTTTTTTTTCTTCCCTTTTTTATACAAAAAGGTAAGTAAGTAACAATAATCACGTTCAAACATGTGTTAGCCAATCAAATGAAGATACGAGTTCATGCACTATCGTATCAAATGAAAATGAGTTCTTGATTACTATTCCTACCAGATAATGATTCCTAGTTCGTGAATTCATGGTCCATGGCTCACCGCTCACCGCTCACCGAAAGGAAATCCTACTTTTCTTTGTTCATACAAAATAATTCCTTTTTTTAGAGTTTAGAGGACCATGTTAAAAAAAAATTGGAAAAAAAAAACAGGACCAAGTCCCATAGGGTAGACAACTTGAAAGATTACGTACGTGGAGTTTTCTTGCTGTTGACCATGTCCACATGCACTTATAAATATCTTTTTTCGGTGCACCGAACAAATAAGTATAGAAGGATGTCAATATCATGGATCCGGTTCCATAAGTCACGACTCATAACCCAATAATATCAGATAGTATATTAACTTATTACCCCACATCTCACCCACTTGAGTCTACTAATCAAAGCAGTATTGCTACCATTTGTCCATAACATTGACTTGGTTGACTCTAAACCGGTTTGATACGTATCTAATTCAACCATTTCAAAAAAATATATCTAACATCATGTAACTTTTCTAAGATTTTACTTGAATATTACTTGCACTCAAGTTTAATGTTTCGGTCAAGAAAAAAAGGTTAATGCTTCGGCTTTATTAATCATTATATATTAAGACATGATTTTGAGACTATATCGCCCACTAATAAAATCTTTGCATCGGTAGTGGACCTGTTAATCGGGTCGGTCAGGTCGGGTTTGTGTCGAGTCATTTTGGATTCGGGTTTGAGTTAGGTTCGGATTGTAATGGATCACTGGTCAAATCAAGTCGAATCATTGCGGGTTTTCGGGTGGTTCGGGTCGACCCAATAGGTCAAGAAAATCAAATTTTTTACAATTATTAAAATATTATTTATTTAAACAATAATATTTAATAATAATCTATTATTTTATTTATTTTAGTAATAAAATATATTATCTATATTCTGAAAATATAACAAATCGGGTCAACCAACGTGTTTTCAAGACGATTGAGTTTGGTTTATTTCAGGTTCAAACTTTCGGGACTTGGCCCTAAAATTATTGGAAGGTTCGGGTAGGGTTTGTAGGTTGGGTTAGCTTTTGACAACACTAGCCTGCTATGAAGTATTGCCTTAAGTATATTGCAAGTACTAGGAAGTTGGGGCTTGTCTACTTCGAGCATAAGCCCAATACTGAGTTAGGGCTTTATAGACTCTAACTTTGCCAACAACAACGATAACAAGAAGTCTACTACTTCTTACTTTATTACTTGGGTTGGCAACTGCATATCATGAAAATCACAACAACAATTCAAAGTGGTTTTGTCTTCAACCGAAGTTGAATACTGATAGAGTAGAAATCGGGAAACATTCAAACACACACAATTAACTTTGATTAAACTGAGAAAACAAGGTAAATCTCAATAGAAACAAGTTTCCAAAGAGCCAATCTCAAGGAGAAGAATCTCCAAGAGCCCAAGGCACTAACGGCCTGATCCTCACAATACTTTCTGGATAAACTTTCTATTGGCCTAATGCCCCTATATATACTACTAACAAAAGTCACATAAGTGCTCACAATAGCATAACTGTTTTCTACTAACTTTCTGACCCTTTTGCCCTTGCTAGAAGCCTCTAGGCTTTGCTTGGTTGATCCCTTTTTCCTTAATACGTATAAATGATGAATGATGAATTCTCCATGCTTAATAATGCCACCCTTCTTCAAAGCAACCTTGTCCTCAAGGTTGTATTCATTCAAAATTGGATGAGCTGAGGTGGATTGTGCAATGTGATAGGCCTCGTTGTAACCTTCTGGAGCAGTACCATTGCTTGAAATCCAGCTGTGTAAGGACCCTGCACCTGCATCTTCCAACAAGCCATTCTTGTGGTAATTCTGCTTGCAACTCCAATTCCTATTAAGTGAATGAGAGTTGTAACTCTCCCTGCTGTAATAAAGAATTTTACAATCAGTAGGTGGTTTCCTTCCTTGCCAACACCTCGAACATTGGACATTCTTCGTTCATCTTTATATGCTAACTCAGGAGGGCGAGAAGAGTCAATGAACAACTTCAAAGTTCGATTTCCGGCATGACTCTCTCTCTCTCTGACTGCCTATAAACAAGCTTCATGTAATCGAGATCGAATGGCAGATGTGGTGGAGGTTTTGGTGGAGGCGGTTGAACAAAGCTCCCATCCTCACCACCGCTCCCATGTACTGTGAATTGAATTGCAATGACCAACCCCTTCAAACCAGTCTTGCCCTCAAGGCTGGGCGTAAAATCTAAATTCAATGCCCAGGATGCCGGAATTTGATGAAAACGAATGTCACCGGGGTGGTCGCCAGCGGCATCCACTTTTCCGCTTAAGGTAGTGTAGAGGGCAGAAAGAGAGAACTTTGGAAGAAATTTTATCGATTGTTTAGGAGTGAAATCTGGTGGTTGAGGCGGTATTTTCTGGGGTGGTGGCGAAGGGCTCAAATTTTCAGTCGACAAACTGGCACAATCCGGAGGTGGAAGAAGACTTGTGTACACACAGACTACTTCTCTATTAATGAAGTCAGGCCATGGTGTTGGGCCCAAACAATCAATTGGAAGCCCAATACGTGACTTTCTAGCTCCACTTATAAAAGAATTGGGCCAAGTAAATGGGCCCATAAGTGCAAGAGACATACCAACAACTTCCCATCTCCTGATTTCCTGTTCTTTATACTGATGTATTGTGGGCCCTGACTCTTGAAATGAAATCTCATAATCAAGTGGTGGGCCTAAACGAGTGGGATCCGACCCAATTTCGGATCCAAACGTACCCGTTTCCTTTACTATCAGAAAAACGTGTTCAATTTCCTGCAGCCTCTCCAACCCTAAAACCCATACTTCCGGTGACTGAACTGCACGCGCCGCCGTTGTCACTATCTTTTTTAATACCTTCAATAGTTCTTTTCTGCGCAGCTTCAAATTGCCATATTCAACGGCCTTAAACTTGCCATAATCTTATTTCGTTCCCACCTTCTTCTCACCCATCGTGGAATCGCGAATCTGAAGTTCGACCGTCTCAACGAGTTCGACGTTGCTCTGGTCCGACTTGATTCCACCATTACTCCTCCTCGACCAAGGTGGTGGCCCGAGCGGCTTCAGATCCAGCCCCAATTCTCTAGCGAGTTCATCCCAGTTCCCACACCGGCTAAGAGTGGCGTAACTCTCCATTGTCGAAACAACATTGATGCGATCTACCACAACTCTTTCTTGAATCGCGCTCGCCTTCTTTTCATCCTCACTGGCTTGGAGAGCCTCCATCTTCCTGAGTTCAATTTTGCTCGCGTCCTTTCCAGCCTCAACCTTAGCCTTGGCTTTACCCGGTGGTTTTGCGATCAGCTTTCCTAGGGCCGCAGAAGAATGAAGATCCTCAATCGCCTTGCCGGGAGTGAAGTTGATCGGTGAGAACTCTCTGGAACCGTCGCCCTTTTCTTCATCCCTGAGATATCCTCCTGACCAAGCTTCTTCTGGTTCATCCATGGCGGTAGAAGATTGGAGTTCTGCCTCATCATCGCCCTCCATCTCCTTCAAATAATCTCTCACAACCGAGTTCATCAGCTCCACCCGTCGCTTGAGATGAATTACTCGGTACAACAACGGTATGCTCTGATCAACTTATCTTCCAGAATTTCTTCTCTCACCTCTTCTAAGCATATCTTCAACCATCCTAAATCATTTTCCATATACTTCCCTCTAAACATAGATCTCTCTTCTCCCTCAGCAATCCAAGAAACAACCGACTCCGTCACTTTCATAACCCAGTTTTGGAGATAAGCCAAACCCTCTTCCCGATTTTCCTCTATCTCCATTGTTGAATCTCTCACCAAGAGCACCATTTGATAGAGTAGAAATCGGGAAACACTCAAACACACACAATTAACTTTGATTAAATTGAGAAAACAAGGTAAATCTCAATGGAAACAAGTTTCCAAAGAGCCAATCTCAAGGAGAAGAATCTCCAAGAGCCCAAGGCACTAACGGCCTGATCCTCACAATACTTTCTGGATAAACTTTCTATTGGCCTAATGCCCCTATATATACTACTAACAAAAGGCACATAAGTGCTCACAATAGCATAACTGTTTTCTACTAACTTTATGACCCTTTTGCCCTTGCTAGAAGCCTCTAGGCTTTGCTTGGTTGATCCCTTTTTCCTTAATACGTATAAATGATGAATGATGAATTCTCCATGCTTAACAAATACATAGCTCTTGTGGAGGCCTCAAAAGAGGCCTCTTGGCTTAAAGGCATATTGAAGGAGATTACTGGAAATATTTCACTTTCAACATCTCCACAAACAATCAGAGTGCATTATACTTGTGAAAGGATCCTCTCTATCATGACATGACCAAATACATAAATGTGAGGTTCCACTATATTAGAGATGAAATTGAGAAACAAGTCAAACAACTGATCAATATTGTGAAAATAGTTGAAGATGTGAATCCTGCAGACTTTGGAATAAAAATTATGCCCTTTAATAAGTTTGAGTTTTGCAGGACTACACTCTATATCAAGGATGTTGGCTGATGTGTGAAACCTGGATCTGATGTAGAGGTTACACGACAATGAATAATATGTATTTAAAGTGTCAAAGCCCTGGGCATTTGTCATGTGTGGATTAAGAGGGCATTTGTTGCAATATATAATCATCACATGTCAAAGTTCATTTGTATATGGTTCGTTAGTATAGTTTGGTAGAGTTATAGGTCAGGATTTAGGAATCGGGTTCAGTTGTATTTATGGGTTTGGTTTACTAGGTGAACCAATATGTGGCTTCCCTAGTTTCCTAGGGTGTGTTTGGCACTTTGGCGTGTGCCAAGTTGATTCAACTAGGGTTGAGGTGGAATAACTCTTATGGTTTACTAGTAACTTTTTTTTGTTGAAAGAGAGGCAATACTCTCCGGCTCTTCAAGGGAGCATTTTATTAATGAGAAAAATGGGCTAAGTAGTCAGCAAACGGGGGATAGCCCGACCCCTAACATTGTACTTGAGCAAGGAAATAACACCATCAGGAGGGTCAATCAATACATGAAAGCCTAAGCTAAATGAAAAATCTCAAGAAGTAAGATAATCAGCCACACTGTGTGCTTCCCTATAAACATGACGGATTTGGACATTCCAATTCCTTCTAAGTAAGCTATGACATTGAGTTGTCAAGCTAAATAAAGGGTGATAACGATCCACATGTTTACTAAAAAATTGACACACAATTTGTGAATCAAGTTCTAAATAAACCCTCCTGTACCCCCGATCCCAACCCAGACGCAACCTGCAGTGCGCCCCACAATTCTGCCATAGGAACAGTGCAAATACCAATATAATGGACAAAACCTACCTGCCATTGTCAATTTCTATCCCATATAACTTCTCCTGCTGATGCCGTTCCATCAAAACGAACCTAGCCGTCCGTATTGATTTTGATCCAGGGGTCCACTGGCCGAGTCCACATAATGTAATGTTTTTTCTTATTGACCAAGATCGACCCCTTAGAGCTAGATAGTGACGCATACTCGCGTGTCTGTTCTAGCAAAAATGCCTTTCGATTGCCTGTAAAAAGAGTATTATCAAAAACACATTTGTTACGCCATTTTCAAATCCACCAAATAGCAGTAACAAAAATGCAACTCTAGTCTCCACCGCTACTATGCCTTTGAGTGCAGGAAATATTAGAGTGAATCCAAAAAGAAAAATTAGACTCGAAAAATACTTCCATGGCAAGAGGAGGGTGAAGATCATTCCACAAACACCTTGCGATATCACAATCGTGTAAAAGGTGAATCAACGACTCCTCCTCGGATGAAGTATAGAACAATAAGCATCATCAGCAAAGTGCCTTCTAACACGTTCTTGATTTGTCAAAATAACCCTCTTCAAGACAAGCCAAGCAAAAATACGAGCTCTTTCAACCACACGAAGTGACCAATTTTTTTTGTACAAAACGCAGTCAACTCGGGACAGTTCTCTAGTTGGCCCAACAATAAAATAAGCACTAATAATACTGAATTAGCCAGAAGGGGAGCCTTTCCACGTCAGCACATCAACCAAGTATTCACTTTATTAATCGCGATCGAAGCAATTTTAAGAAGCGAAGTAACATGAAGCAAGTTGGACATTGAACTCTAATACCAACCTATACCATCGAGCTAGTAATCTCTAATAGACTTGTAAAAGATCTCATCCGTGATAGGTTGAACAACAAGCTTCACCAAACGTCTGTCATGAAGCCAGCAATCCATCTAGAATTGGACCAGTCGGTCATTACCAATGCACCATCTCGAACCATGAACCACAACCTGCTGAACTCCCGCCACAATACTCCTCCACACAACAGATTTTGGCATAGAAGAAGAAAGTGAATAGCGAATATATTTGGCTTGAAGGACGTTTACCCACAACTTCTTTGATTCCGTAAGAAAACGCCATCCAAGCTTTTTGGCAAGTGCAGTATTCAACTCTTTCATGGCACGAATACCCAGCCCACCACACCCTTTCGGCTTGCTTATTTCCTCCCAACCGACATGGTGAATACGACGTCTATGTTCACTACCACCCCAAATACAATTATGGGTGAGAGTATTAGCCTTAGAGCACACCTCGTAAGGCAATAAACTCGTAGCCATAGAATAAACTGGAAAAGAAGCAAGAACCGATTTAGCAAGAGTAGCTCAACCCGCCATACTGAGGAAATGACCTTGCCAACCCTGTAGCTTATGCGTAATCTTCTCCAACAGTTCATGAAACATGGGCATTCCCAAATATTTTCCAATGTCATGTGTAATCGTGAACCCACATTGCCCCTTAACGGTCCTTTCTAGATGCGTAGACACATTAGGAGAGAAAAATAATTTATACTTTGCCTTACTGATCTTTTGACCTGAAGATGAACAAAAATCATCAATACAATCCTGGATAACTCGAATCTGTTGAACTGACGCTTCAGCAAAAAGCATAATGTCATCAGCAAAGAGAATATGGAAGAGGGCCGGTCCGCCACGAGAAAGAAAGACCAGTTTCCAGTTCTTATCAGCCACAACCCGAGAGATCATCTAACTTAGTCTATCAATGCAAAGAACAAACAAATAGGGGGATAAAGTGACCCCCTATCTGATTCCCCGGGACGAAGTAAATCCGGAAGTGACTTCTCCATCCCATAGTAAACAGAACGAAGTAGAGTGCAAGCAAGATTGAATCCAAGCAATCCAAATAGACGAGAATCCAGCATCAATAAGTGTATCCTCAATGAAATCCCAACGAAGTCGATCATACGCCTTTTCTAAATCAAGTTTCAACAACATCCACCCCTTCGCCCCCCTTTTACGCTTCATAGAGTGGAGAACTTTCTGAGCAAGCACAATGTTATCATTAATCAGACGTCCAGGAATGAAACTTCCCTGCATGGGACTAATTAGACGTGGAAGAATTTATGCATCCGATTAACTAAGACTTTATAAAGCACATTACATAGACTAATAGGCCAAAATGGACTAATTTGTTCCGGTTCATCAACTTTGGAAATTAGTACAATGAGTGTCTCGTTCAACGCATCAAGTAAGACATCAGTTTCAAAAAAAAGATCGAACAAAGTTAATTGTCGAACCACCAACGGTCTGCCAATTTTTTTTGGAAGAAGATCGGCTGAAAACCATCCAAACCCGGGGCTTTTAATGGACCCATCATTTTCAGCGCCTTCAAAATATCCCCATCAGTAACTGGAATATCTAAATCAGTCCAAGATTTCGGCTGAAGCATAATTTTCTAACTCTCCCTTGTCCGTAATCCAACGTCCATCTATTCCCTTCAAAATTTCCACACGGTTCCTATGACGCCGAATAATAGTAGAAGCATGGAAGAAGCGAGTGTTTTTATCTCCCGATTTTAACCAGTCAACTCGGGATTTTTGAAACCATAAAAGCTCCTCACGTTCCAATGTGAGCTGGAGCTCGTGTTTCAACAAAGCCTTAGATTGCAGCAGGATATCCGAAACGCCAACACTCAAACGATGTTGCACCTCATCAATCTAATCAATTAGTTTTTGCTTCATGAAATTTATATTACCAAAAAACGAGCGATTCCAAGCGAGCAACTTATCTTTCAAATCAGACAAGGCCTCAACTGAACTCACCTCTCTCTTCCAAGAAGCATCAATGAACTCAAGAAAGTCAGCTTGAGAATGCCACGCTGCCTCAAAATGAAACGACGTCGATGCCGATTACAACGGATCCCCGACTCAAGGGACAATAATAAAGAGGAATGATCAGAAGAGAGCCGAGGCAGGTGACACACCACCACTTCCTGCCAAATAAGGCGACCCACAATATTAGTAAGAACTCGATCCAAGCGTTTTTCGACGAAAGTCCAAGCTAAATTCCTCCGAGACCATGTGCAGGCTTACCCACTAATTCCCATGTCGATTAAACCGAGGTCATTAATAGTTTGAAGAAAGACATGAGATCCTCGGAGAGAAGAACAAATCCTCCACGACGCTCCAAGGTATTTAGAATACAATTGAAATCACCCCCAATCAGAATAGGTTCGGAAATAGCATTCAAAACTTCCTTGGGTTTCTTCTAAAAGCATACACGCCTCCTTGGTGAGGGAGGTGCATACACTGGAACCAGGTGAACTCTACTTCCACCACTGGTAATAATAGCATGGATAAAATCACCGTAGAGTTTTATAATTTATAAATTCACTCGCTCTTTTTTCCAAAGCAACCAAACACTCCCTTCCATTCTAATAACTTCAACCCCAACACAGTTTTTAAGAGCAAGGCGATCACAAACATCCTGAGCTTGCTAACAAAGAATTCGTGGTTCAAAAACGACCATCACATCAACCTTAAAACGACGAATCATGTATCTCGCCGCCCTACGGAAGCCGGGTTTCCCAGCTCCAAAGCAATTCCAAAAAAGGTAATTCATTAACAACCTAGGGAAGTGGCGGGCACTACAAACCCGTACTATTGTGATTGAACAACCAGGGACGTCACCCCCTGATCAACCATATTAATGTCGTTCAAATTTTTAGCATTCACCGTCATGGCATTACACGTTTGTAAACTAGTTTGAATATCCCTCTGCTCAGTTTCTCTCTGAGTGCTCAGTGTAAGAATCTGTTCAACAACAGGTGTGGAAAATTCAAACTGAGGAGTATCTGTTCTCACTCTTTTACCTGCTGTATGACTTACTTGAAGAGTCTGAAATCCGAAAGATGTTGCAGCAATCTGTTTTCCAGTTTTCTTGGTATGTTTCCTAGAAGCCTTCCCTTTGGACGTGGATGCCACATTAATGTTAATGACACCCGTTTGGTTTCCTTGTTTGGTGAACGGATTTGGTACAACTTGAGTATCCCTCTTATCCGACTGAGTTTTCGCTAATGCTTTCCCGGCGACACCGTCTGATCTTTTCACGGAGTCTGGCTCACACATGATTTATCTTTGGCATGGGCATCTTTCGTTTTCTCAACAGAGGCGGTTGACTGGGCAATATCGTCGTTGGCCTTGCCCTTAGCAGCCATCGAAGAGGATTTACCTCGATGTCTACGCTGAACCACGGTACATGCCCCATACCTTGGATCAGCCAGCTGGCCCCAGTGTCTTTTTTGGGACTTCATTCACCACAGGTGCTGAATTCTCACCAGTAGAGGACGCTTGCACAGGATGTAGTTATGGGAATTTATTTTCAACATGCCCATACTTTCCGCACTTGATGCATATCAGATGTAAACCCTCGTACTCCACATGAATCTTACACCCATTCACCGTTATAGATCCTTTCAAAGGCTTCGTAATATCCACTTTCACTCAAACCCGAGCAAATCTATACCGATTCTAGTACATGGTCTTTTTGTCAACCTTGATCGGATTTCCGATCCCAGCAACAAGGGTCATCAACATTTTCTCCTCATATAGGATCATAGGAAGTCCTTACAGACGCACCCATGTCGGAGTAGTCGTAATGACATCCGTGTAAGGATTAAATTCCGGGCTCCAAGGACGGATAATCAAATAGTTTCCAAACACCATCCAAGGACCCCCATTAGAGCTTTGAGATAATCCTCTTCATTAGAGAATTTCACCTCGTAGTAGCCATTCAGGAGATCCGCCACCAACATCTTACCGCTAGGTAACCACATGTCTTTGAGTTTCCTCTCCATAACAGCATGAGGCACTAAACCTCCTTGTGGGTTGACTATCAAGGAAGACTCCCAAACCATAGCAAGAACTTGAAGAACTTTCGTATCAATTTGAAAGACCGGGTCTCCATCGTCGCCGTTCGGGAATGACAAAGCAACCTTCCCTTTAAGAAAATCATCAACCAATATAATTCGTTCTTCACCGTCATCCTCACGCACAAGGTCACGCTAGGACTTGTTCGGTGTTGCGTTCACAACCATCTTCTGAGTATCGCCTACTGCCTTCTCCACTTCCATATGCATTCCAACACTCTTCGAGGGACGCCGAAACCCTAGGTGGGTCGACCGGCGGATCGCTCATGCACAAAAAAACCAAAACCCTAATCGCATAAAGTAGGCGCGTGAAGAGCGCGTTCTTTAAATTTTACAACTGGCCGGATTCAATAGGTCTTTAAACTTTACTAGTAACTCAACTATACAAGAAACACTCCTACAAGGTAGAAGCTCAGCTAGAGATTATCTTCACAGGCTTTACAAACAAGAAGAAATTTGAATTAACCAATACTCAGTTGGTCTAGTGGTAAAGTGATGCTAGATTCCTTAAGTGTTGTCTAGGAGATTCGAAGTTCGAATTTCACTAGCGGCATATATGGGAAAACTGATATTGGGAGGATCTCCCCAAAATGGGACCACAAAGTATCCGGTCCGAATGTAGAGCGGTGTCCGACCGATCGAACCAGGCGAGCCACAACCAAGACCAAAAAAGAAGAAATTTGAATTCAGTCAAGAACCTCTTTCTCTCCCCGTGTTTAGTTGGCAAACATTGATGGGCCTATTTAGGAAATTGAAGAGTTTTAGAAATAGATGGGCCTATTTAGGTTACTAACAAAAAAACGTTGATGGGCCTTTTTAGAAATAGAAGAGTATCCTCAAATGTTGAGTTTTTGTATTTAAAATGTGCTCAAATTGGCTAGTTATATTTGGTTTATGCATCGAAAAATATATGAAACCATAAGCTCTTAATTTGAATCATGGTTCGACCCCACCCTTTATTGGTGTGATTGAACTTTATTTTCTTGAAGTTACACAAATATTTTCACTTGTAAAATCAGACGCATATTCGATGAAAATCAAACACAGCCTAATTCAAAAAAAATAAATAAAATAAATGTAAGCGCCAATATTCATTTTGCAAACACACGACAACAAGTAGCCCAGTTGGCGCTGTACATTCCCTTCTCCACCAATGCGCCCGATCACCGTTCTTGCATAACAGCTGTCCCCCTTCCTCTTGCAATCTCAAATGCTCTCCTTGCCGGAACCCTAATTTACTCTACCGGGGAATACACATTCTCCCAGTCGGCAGTCCCCTCCCAGGGGAACCCAATACAAGAAGAAGATCGAACCAGACAAGGTTTCTTGGGAAACAAACCATGGAGGACGATCGTCATCTCTTGGAGCTCACCTTGATCTCCGCGCAGGGACTCAAATCCCCCTTCTCCTCCAACATGCGCCGCCTCCAAACCTTCGCCGTCGCCTGGATCCAGCCTTCCACTAAGCTCCGTACCCGAATCGACCGGGTCGGGTTCGAAAACCCTACCTGGAACGACAAGTTCCTCTTCCGCGTCTCACCGTCCTTTCTCGCCGGAGAAACCTCCGCCATCACCGTCGAGATATTCGGCGTCGGCATCCTCAAAGATCCTCTTCTCGGATCCGTCCGGATCCTCCTCAGCAATTTCCTCCCTCGCAGCGGATTCTTGCCCACAGCCGCCGCCTCCCGGCCTTCTCCCTCCGCCCTACCATCAATCTCATCTTCGTCCCCTGACCTACGACTCCTCGGGAACCGAACCCCGGCGTTCGGCGCGTTTCAGATCCGGCGCCCCTCCGGAAGATTTCAAGGCATTCTCAACGTCGCAGCCGTGGTGGTTGAAGCTTCCGACTTCGGTTCCCTCGCCGGATTGACTGCAATTGGATACCACGATCTGATGGGGAAGAGAGCGAGTAATCGGAGGAAGCATCGCCAGCAGTGCAAGAGCGCGGGGAAGTTGGAGACCGGAGAGGATTCCTCCGTTGACGAATCAATCGGCAGCGAGTTTACGGAGATGTCCGACGGCGGGGAATCGACGACTTCGACCTCTTCGGCGGCGTCGGCGGCTGCGTCGCCGAGGATCTTGAGAGAGATGAACGGTCAGGAATTGAACCAAATTGACTGTGCAGGTGGTGGGATCCTGTGCTGGCTAGGTCTTCCAAGGAAGATACACATCAGTCCTTCTGATGAGAATTTCAGGGTTGTGTGTTCATCGGAGCAAATCAAACGGTTATGATTCATCGCGGGATTGGCGGTTGAGATGTGAGGATTGGGGATGGTGGTACTCAATCATGACCGTATGATGGTGGGCTCAGCTGTCTTGACTCTACACTTGGGCCATGCTTCTCTATCTGCTTCTTTTTAACAAATTGTAAAAAGACTCTTTGGAATGTTTGATAAATTTGTGAATTTGATGAATTGCCACGGTTTGCTGGTTCAAATTTTCATACTTCATTCAATTGTGCGTAGTAGGGAACGATTTGTTGTCATTTCTCGACTATATATAACACATGGGATTGCATATACTTTAGAAACTGTCATATCACGGCTTCTAATCCTAATTACCAATCACACTCTGACACTCGTACTTTATTACTATATGCAAAAGAAAATATATATACTGAAGCAATCCTTTGGCAAGTGGTTCATCTGCAGTTTTGCACCATATGTGGAGTTTTAAAAAAACTCTATCGGTGGATTTGGTTAAATCTGAGCCATCCAAATATAGTTCAATGGTTAGATTTAATTTGTTCTCTCTCCAAATCTTTTAATGATTTTTTTCTTTTTTATTTTTTCCCCTAGGGTTCACTAATTTACACTAGGGTTTTAGAACTCTATCTATAGAGTTTCTAATAAACATCACCGGAACAAGACCGCTTAAAGTGTAAAATAAGCATTCCTTATCTCGCAAAAGCCTTTGATTCCCACAGCTCTGGCTCAAAAGCTCCAAGGCTTGGATAAAGAGCTTTTCGAGCAATGAAACCTCATGTCGATCGCTTCACCAACGAGAACAATGACCTTTGGTCACAGTTGCAATCGGCGACAATCGTTAGGCATCACGCTCTGTCGAATATGTTACTCCTGTCGCCACCGTCTCTGGGCCATGGCGCTGCAATCACAAGGATAGGGCCACTATCGAATATGTTACTCCCGTATGCCCGAATTTATTCAAATTTAAGAGGCTGTATATGTTCTAGGTCCAATATACATTATGCATTATGCATACGGGGACTTGAAAGAACAATAGCTTACGTATGACAGAACGCAAAGTCGAAAATCCTGGGAAATCTAACGGCTGTAAAAATAGGTATACTTAACACTTGACACGTCACCTTCATTGAAAGAGACGTGTTTCAACCGTCCAACTCGTTACACTTTCCCTTTCTCCACCCTCCACTCACCGGGTCGTTCCCGCCGGCGTCGATTGCTTTCAGTTTCTCTCACCGAAATACGAACGCCTCCATAGCCAGACCTCGATACTGAAGAGCGATTCAGAAGATAAAGTGATAGAGAGATGAGCGTGCTAGACATCATCACGAGAGTAGACTCGATATGCAAGAAATACGACAAGTATACTGTAGACAAGCAGAAAGACCCCGCCGTCGCCGGCGATGATGCTTTCGCGCGTCTCTACTCCATCGTAGAGTCGGGGACTGACACCTGTTTGCAGGTCTCTCTTTCTCAATCCCTCAATTTTCTTCGTTTTAGGGTCTATGCAAAACTGTTACAAAATCAACCTTCGAGCAATCGCTACTTTTCCTCTTTTCGTTTTATCACTCTTCGGTTCGTGCTTTTTCGATCCCGTTGTGAGCTAATTGATTAATTTGGAGCTGTAGAAATCGGAAGCGGCATCGGCGGAGAATAATAGGGCGGCGGCGGTGGCTATGTCTGTCGAGGTAAGACGAACAAAGGCTCGACTGCTCGAGGAGATCCCTAAATTACAGAGATTGGCGCTCAAAAAGGTCCGTTTTCCTCCCTTTGTGCTCAATTTTTACCAATTACTAGCAGATTGTGCTCAGTTAAGACTAGCAGGATGTTTGTACTTTCTTTCTATGTTTATGATCGTTGCTAGAACTCTCCCTATTTGTCTTTGTCTGGTTATGGGAATTTCATTGAGAAGATTCTTCTGTGCATTAATTGTAATCTGGGGACTCTGATGGCTGTGCCTGCTGCTTAATGCTTTATTATGTTTAATTGTCTATTAAGCCTTGAATGCAAGATGTCGCTGATGATTTCTTCATGCAGTGGAGGGTCTACTCACTCATTGTGTATTTCTTGGTCATTTTCATATTCATTGAAATGTTTACAATTGGTGAGTGATATTTATAGGTGAGAGGTCTTTCACAAGAGGAGCTTGATTCCCGTACTGTTCTAGTTGTGGCCCTAAAAGAAAGGATCATGTCAATTCCAGATGGGACCCCTGGGGGGTCCAGTCAAGTTGGCGGGTGGGCAACTTCAACCTCAAGGACAGGGATAAGATTCGATTCAGGTGACTCTTTTTATGCAAATTATTTGATTGTTAGAAGATCTGTTGCAGTTTCAATTTCATTATTGTGGCTAACCATAAATCTCCTGCTCTTTATACCTGTGACAGAGGGAAGACCTAATGATGAGTATTTTCAAGAAACTGATGAATCAAGCCAGTTCAGGCAGGAGTATGAAATGCGGAAAATGAAACAGGCTAGTTGCTCGTCTTCGCTGGTGATAACTTGATAGGGTGAATCCTTTAATGGTATTCTCTTAGATAATCAATTCATTAACATGCTATTGCCAAGTAAATGATGGTTCCTTATGGTTAGAATTGGTTTTTATGAAACCGATAAAATTTGAGAATGTGCAGTTGCCATGAGTTGAACCAGAATGTGTGTAAATTATTCAGCAGCATGCGTCTTGCCGGGTCACAAAAGTTTCATTTTTATTTATGGTCCACGCATGTCTTGCATCTTTGGACCTTGGGTTTCTTATGATGATAGCTCTGGTCAAATGAGTTGTACTTGGTGAGAACTATGGAATTTGTGAACGTTTCTTTTTTAACATGATGCAGGATCAAGGTTTAGATATCATCTCTGAAGGACTGGACACACTGAAAGACATGGCCCAGGACATAAATGAGGTTTATAATTCTTTCTGAGGAGTTATAATGAAGTTCAGACTTTCAGTATTGGTTGCATCTGCAATGAATCATCCTTTTGCTTAGTGGTGTCATCTAATGTGATGTTGCAGGAATTCGACAGACAAATGCCCCTAATGGATGAAATTGATGACAAGGTAATTTTGTTGCCCTGTTTTTCTGATGGATTGATTTGTTTATGACTTTCGGTAGCATGGAAGTTTGTAGTTTTGATATTGTAAATGACTGAATTTTTGCATGCTTTCTTATTCTTTTGATGCTCCTATTGTTGCCCATTATCCTATCCTTTCCAGTTCTATGACTTAATGGTTAATGTTTATTAACTACTATCATAAATTCATAATTCCAAGCTAGCTCTTCCGTGGAGCAACCTTTGTTGTATGTTTAGTGTCTATGTGTTAAGATCAATTTGGTAATATTGTTCATGTTGATGAAATTTCTAGTATGAAATCAAGTGTGCTCAAGTACTTCACTGGCATTTACATTCTTTTCTTGGTTCTTAGATTGACAGGGCAACTTCAGATCTAAAAACAACCAATGTAAGACTTAAGGATACTGTGACCAAGGTATTTGAGATTGATGGAATTCTTATGTTTATTCCAAAAGGTTTTGTGAGCTGTCCTATAACAAATCCTTTCTTTTATCTTGCTTGCAATTCAGATGAGATCCAGTCGGAATTTCTGCATTGATATCATTCTCCTGTGCATAATATTAGGAATTGCGGCCTACCTATACAAGTAAGTTCCTTAACACACATTATTCTAACATATCTATTACACAACAATATAAAACTTGATCCATTCTAAGTCCAATCTTTTTTATTAATTTTTTTATTTTCTTTTTGTGATCTGTTGGATTATTCTCAAAGTGGAGTAGAGAATCCAGTGTGTAGAGTTAACGGTTTGAGTAGCATAGAATTAATGAGATCTCCTGTTTCCTAACAAGTTGTTTCGCCACATTACATCTTTAACAATCTTGCCTAACTTTATCAGATAAGATTAGAATTGTACTCGATGATTCATCCGGTAACTCTTTTTCCCTTCCCATCTTGATTCTTTTGTTTGTCATGCAGTGCACTGAAGTAAAGTTGGTGACTCTGCACATGCAATGCCTACCTTTTTTCCTCTTGTACCATACTTCTCGTGTAGTAGTGTGCTTTTAGATGCTTTTTTTTTACTGATATCATATATTGTATAGTTTCAAATATTAAATGATGGATATGTTTTAACTTTTAAATTAGGATTATCCCAGGCCTGTCCGGATGTGCTTTGATGTTGTTTCTTACAGGCATTTCTAAGGTCTGGATGTATATTACTGACTCCTGTTGGAATATTTTTTTTTATGGACGAGTTTACTTAGTGTATGAATAAAAATCTCTATAATTCTAGCACATCAGTTATGCACTACAATTTTGTGAATTTGAATTGGGAATTTGGGTGAAGCTAACTAATTAGCTGCAGATTCCTCAAAAAAAAAAAAAAAAAAACTAATTAGCTGCAGATAAAAGAAAGATATCCCAGAAAAATCCAGTTGCTAAATGCAGGAAATTGTATCCTCCCAATATGTGATGGTTATTTTATTTCAAGTTCACTGCTTTTACTCGTGACCCAAAAAATGCTCACTGCCTTACAGGCTCCATCGTTTTTATGCACCTTTTGCAATGCCAAATGGCCCCAAAAGGAATCCTGTGGCTCCCAATATAGGATGGGAAAGGAAAAACATATATAGAAACAACTTGTGTCTGCTGAAAAAGCTAAAGAATTCGAGCAAACTATTTCATATTTTCATTATAATATTATTTAGTCTGAGAGTCAGATTATGCTCCAACATTTGGCCGAAGACAACCCGCTGGTACTAAAATTACAGAGTCAAAAGCGGGCTAAGCTCTTATAGCCAAACCTTTTAAGGAGAATGATAATGAGCCACAATGCAATACAGATTTAAATATCCGGATTGTACCTGACAGACTCCCTCCAGATGAGCTCCTTGATGTTGTCTTCTGTGAAGGATGGGTGCTCAAATTCGAAACTGAAGGGATGAGAGCAAACTGGTTCATCATTCAAGTCGTGCAATGGGGCCAAGTATGGATGGCACAATGCCTCTTCAACTGCACGATTTACATTGCACAAAGAAATATCCATCATATAAGTAATGAAGTGCTTGTCTGGATGCATAATACTTGATGCATTATACATCATCATTGACCCAGTGAGGCTCCGCTACAACGGAATCTGGGGGTACCCCTGCCCAAGGGAAAGGGGGTATGCCCGATACTTGATGCATTATACAGTCAAAAAAATTTAATAGTGGTTTGTTAAGTCCTAAATACAATGATTTATGATGCATTGGTTCCTGATTTTTTTTATAATGCATGACATCTAAACAAACTATAAGATATGCTAGATGATGGAATAGTCTAATACAGTTGCATAAACAAAAAAAAGTTCCATGTATGTTTTACCTGTTATCCTCCTGTTTGGGTCAAAGACGAGCATTCTCTCCAGCAAATCCACAGCCAAGGGAGAAGCTTTAGGAAATCTGAACGGAAAGTGTTGTTTTGGGTACTGGGGTAGCTGCTTCACGTATCTACGCGCATTCTCACTCCGCAGGAAGCTGAGACTAGAGTCATCAGGTGAACCTATGAGCTGTTTGAGCAAATTGCCAAATAAAAGCGAATGTCACATTGAAGCCTATACCAGGTTTAATGGCTAAGACAATATGACTCCTCAAGAATGACTATTTCACCAACTATTTTGCTTCCACATTAAGATCAAGATACTGACTGACATCAATATTGTATTACATCTTATGAGTGTACAAGAGTCATGATTCCCTAAAACAATTGTTGTAAGGTGTAAATGTGTAATGCATCCATATTCATCTGTCCATATTTTGTCACTGGAATGACAACTAGTTCTTATAACTTCTTCAGAGCTGATCATATATGACAGACTAACAAGAGGAAACACCACATTAGCTCATTCTAATGATGAATGCAGGATATGCCACATAAAAATGCAAAGAACTGCCTCAAATTTAAGAAATATGGTTCTGCTTAAGGGTAGCATCTAATGAATGACAAATGTAAATATTCAAGAACTGCCTCAAATTAATGACAAGCAGGGAGGTTGAAGAGGCTTGGGAAAAGTACAAAATTAAAGCCAAATCTGAAATCCCATACCAACAGATAAGATTCTTATGACCAGGAAGTATCTTTAGAACAAAGCTTACCTCAGTAATAAGTCTCAGCTGGTGAACATAATCTTTGCCAGGGAAAAGGGGCTCTCTGGTCATTGTTTCCCCGAGTATGCAGCCCACCGACCAGATATCAATGGCAGCCGTGTATTCTGAACAATTTAGGAGTAGTTCCGGAGCTCGATACCAGCGAGTGACAACATACTCAGTCATGAAATCTGTTTCAGATGTAGTTCTTGCTAGACCGAAATCTCCAATCTTAAGGTCACAATTAGCATTCAGCAGTAAATTGCTTGGTTTCAGATCACGATGCAGTACATTTGCCGAGTGGACATACTTCAGACCTCGAAGCAATTGATAAAGGAAATACTGCAATAGCATCATTGAGATAAATCACTAATGGAGATCTAAAGGGGAATCTAATTTCCACCCTCATCTTTCCTGTCATATATTCAACTTTTTTAGCATCAGCTTAAGCTCACAATTCCTAGACAGAAAACTATATTATTCAGGCTCTTAGTAAAAATGCAGTCACTAGAGGAGGAAATGCTATCACAAGTCCTATTTAGCTTTTGTAATGATAATATTTCAGAATAAAACTGCAAACATATATTCTCCATGAAAGTCTAAGCATCTGTACCCGTGTATGATCATCAGTAAGTGGCTGATTGGATCGGATTATCTGATGAAGATCGGTATCCATCAACTCATAAACTATGTAAACATCATTGAAATTCTCCTTTATTGGAGGACGTATAATATCTTTGATGGCGATCACCTGCATTGATAAGAAGTGAGCAAGGAGCTAGTGATAACAGCAGCATAGATTACACCACCCATAAAGAAACTCAAATTACAGCCATTTATACCTTCTCCAAAGAACTGTTAATTATGCTCTGCTATGAAAGGCTAATGCTCAAGTTTTATGCATCTTCAATATTTAGGACAAAATTTACAATTACTATTTTATATTATCAAGTAAACCGTCCTTCCAAAGGAAGAAGTGAGGGATTGCCAGCAACAAATCTACCAGCCAAAAGCTTTACATAATTGGTAATTGAAAAACACGTCTGTCCTGCCTAAGAGTATTTTTTGCAGTCATGTAACATGTGATATAGAATCAACAAGGAAGATCCATGATTTACGTCTATCATACCAGAATACAATTCTTTTTAATGATACAATTAAAAGATCACACATTCCACAAGAAAGAACCAAATGATGAACTTTTTTTCCCCTTAATTAAGAAGTAGTGAGGCATAATTTCTCCACATAAATTAAGGGATGAACATTATTTTTCCCATATCTCAATTCTTCACATGGGTTCTAAAACAACCAACGGAAGATACGCCAACTAGGAAAAACGTACATGGAAAAGAAGAATTATTGCAGTTTCACCAACTTTTTGCAAATGATTTTGAGCCATATATGATAGAACAGAAGGCACACACCTAACAGTCTAGCTGAAATCTAACAGTCTTGCTAGTTTGAGTATCTCAAGGACTTGAATGATTTGCTTCTGTAGTAGGTGCATTTCTGCTGGATTAGCTCCATGCTTAGTGTAAACTAATTCGAGCCAACATATGGTTATTAGCAACCTAAGTGGTATACTGGTTACCTGGTATAAAATATCCTTTTCCATACACAAGATATACTGCAAATAAAGAAATATCTAATATACAGGCATGGACGCTATATAACAAGTACAGTATTCTTTTCATCTTTATGCTATGTAGATAAATTCACTATAGTACTTCATGCGAGCATAAGCAATTGTTGGCTGAGATCATACAGCCCAACCCAACAACGGATTGTGAGCCAGATAGAAAAGGATTTGGGTGATAAAATAAAACTCTGAACCAGACACATTGTCAAATACAGGTATTAAGCAGAAAGTAAATATTTTTAAACAAATTATAGCTATTTGAGCGCAAGCAGCGAGAGAAAGCAGATAATGCCTCAAAGAAATCTCAAACTAACACATTGAAGTGTAGTTTGAACTTACATTTTCATGATTCATGTGGCACAAAAGCTTAATTTCACGCAACGTCCTCTTGGCATCTATCCGATTGTCAAATGCAGCACCAATCTTCTTGATGGCAACTTCTTCTCTCGTCTCTGCATTCACAGCGGCACTGAAAAGCCAAAAAGGTTAACATGCTTGATAATTTATCACAAACAATGGATCAAAGTAGATATATAAGTACTCTTGAAATGTAGCTTTTAACAAGAATAACACATAGTATTTCACAATGTCCAACCAAGATGACAGCATAATAGCAAAATTCAAAGAGAATTCTATAATAGCATGTAGAAATAGACAAAAAACTTCACAATCAAGAGAATGAATGCCTTTTTTTTTTGTGTAATTATGCAACAATTAGGAGGTGGTGCTCGCAAATTTATTTTATTAAAATAAAATGAATGACTTGACTATTGCAACCATTATTGGAAGAGCTAGTCAAACCAGATTAATCATTACTTCTTTTCGTGCAATGTTCATTGTTTCAATCATTCAGGTAAAATATTCGGGGATGCAATTTCCAGATCAAAGAAGGACCTGCACAACTTCATCCAGCAAAAACTCGTACGAACACTATCAATATAGAAAAACACTAGGCTGAAATCAGAGGAAAAATCAGAACAAGGAGATCCCAATGATCAAACAAATTAAATCACCGATAAAGAGAACAATTGCAAGTCAGATGATCAAATCCAGCAAACACTCAAATCAGGCACATTGACGGATACTGATAAAAAGCTGAATCGAGTGACCTAATTGGCGAAGAAGAAGAAGAAGAAGCGGAGAGTACAGACCAGACGATGCCGTAAGCGCCTCGGCCAACTGGACGAATTGGAGGAACGTATTTTCTGGAAACTTCGAACAGATTGCCATAGATGTTGTACTGAAGATATCGTCCGCCATGAGTGAGCACTCCTTTGATGTTGCTGCTGTTTCCTCCTTGTTCGCCGCCTCCGTGTCCAGAGCTCGACTCCGGGATCATCGCTGTCCTTTTCCGGCGACGAGAAGAAGAAGAGACGGAGTGATCGGAGCGGAATTTGAGGGAAGACTAGTCAACGACTTTAGAGAGAGCGAAAGGGGTCAAGTATGAAATGTCAAAAGAAATAAAGAAGAAAATTCTGTTTGTGAAGAAATCAAGTAAACGGTCTTTTCTTCTAAAAAAAACTAAAGAAAAAAAAGTAAACGGTCTTTTGTTACCGCGGCAAAAGATTTTTTGGGAAAGATTTCACAATTGAGTTGTTTGGCATGTGCTGCCAAACAAAAATCAACGATTAGTAATTATGCTATAACAACACCTAGAAATTAGTTGAGATAATTTGTTTGTCCTTTCTCCTTGAGCAGAAAAAATAAATTTATACTTTATCCGTCTAAATTTATTTGTTTTTTTAACTATTTTATATAAATATTAAGATAAATACTATTCTTACTAAAATACTCCTATTAAATTATCAATATATATAATAAATTCTCCTCTTTTTTGTTCCAACCAATGAATTGAATATTAGTTGAGGGTAAAATAGGAAATTATTAAACAAAATAGTTAGAAGGCTAAATAAAATTATACAATTAATTAAGTCTAAAAGGTCAAAAATAAACTTAGACGGAGCGAGTATTTTTTTTATCCTACTACTCTACTAGTCAGATTATGTTAAATAGTAGGATAATTAGTATAAAGGGAAAATTGCATTTAACCACCCCTTATTTTGTATAAGTTGCATTTCACCACCCTTTTTATTTTTTTTTACATAAAACCACCCTTTATTTTCAAATACATAACACATCTCCACCCTTTAACATAAAAGGTTGTTTTATCTGTTAAATCATTTAAATTAGTTTTTACCCTTCTTTATTAAGTTTATTTTTAAGAATAAAATAAGACTGAAATTGGATTAATGTTGATTTGAGGGCTTGGTGCGAAAAAATCCTACAACTCTTTTGCAACAACACTCCCTTTGCGGCGCCTGTGACTCCAAGATCCACTTCACCAACGGGTCCTCATGTTTCGGTTCCTCCCCTCATCTTTCTCTCTCATTTCTTTTTAGAGAAATTAGTACCCCATGCCCCATTTTGAAAATTTGTTTGCAAAAATGCCTTCTTATTTCACTGTTACATCAATACCCAATAAAATAACATAAATACCTAAAAATATAGCAAAAACGCCCAAAAACATGCCCTTTCCTATTTTAGACAAATATTAAAATAATTTAATTTTCTTTAATATTGAAAACTCAAATTATTTAATAAAATCAATTTAAAATTATTTTTAGCTTTAAATTAAATGATTTTTAATAATTAAATTTAATCACTTTAGTGATTACCTTACCTATTGAATTGAATTCCCGATAGAGAATGAACCCTAGATTTACCTTCTATTTCTTCCATACTCGCTCCCGATACCTCTGTGTGCCGCCCTCCTTCCATCTCTTTCTCGCCTACCACCCGACGCCCTTTTATCTGCTTAGAGCCCTACCGCCTCTCTTCGGGTTCCATATTCTTCCCTTCATTGTTCTTGTTGCGCCACACCACCGCGAGGCCAGGCGAGTTCGCCCGCATCAGCGCGAGTCCACTTCCCAAATTCCGACAGCGCCACCAGCCTTCCCTTCAACGTTCTTGCTGCGCCACACCACCGCGAGCCCACGCGAGTTCGCCCACATCAGCGCTGATCCACTTCCCAGATTCCGACAGCGCCACCGGCCTTCCTTTGATTGATTGCCACCAACACCGGTCACCGGACATCTTACCATTGTCACTGCCACAATCTCAGCGCCGCCACTGGTGCTACGCCGTCAAAGTTATGCTCAGATATCCCTACTCATGCCTTCATCTGATTGACTAGTGAGCGAAGGTAAGTATCTTTCTCTGTTGAAATTAGTGTTCTAATGTATGAGAAGCTTGAGCTAGTTTACTATTTGTTATTAATATCATTTGGCTCAATCGATTACAGTTTCCACCATCTAAAACTTGCCAATTTGAACTGAATTTAGTTAGTGTTGCTGAATTAAGTTGTTTCTTACTGAATTTGTGCTGATTTGGTCATGATTATCCATTTGTGCTAATTTGGTCATGATTATCTAGTTGGTTTTGGTGAGTTTGTCTTGTGCCTAATTTGTCATAAACAACCTATTAAATTGTGCTTGTTTGGGTTTTGTTGGGTGTGCATTTAAGTTGACACATTGAGGAGTCGGTGCTATGTTCACAATCACTTATATGCTAAAAGTTGAAAATTGAATTTGCCTTCTTGCCCAAGTTGGTTTGTTGCTGAATTGTTGTTGACATGCTGATGAAAGTGGAGACTTGCTAGGTGCCTGTGGGGAAAAATATGGCGGTTGGGATGCAGACAGCGGTGCCCTGGGTTATGTGCAAACAAAGTGATGCTCTTGATCGTGTGGTTAGTACTTAGTACTAATAGTCTTCTTTTCAAAAAATTCTTTGATCTGATTTTAGTTTTTTTTTCATGCTATATAGTTACTTCATTGGTCTGTCATTCTTATAGTTTTGTCTTGTTGCATTTGCAGATAAATACATGTAATGGAATGAGATGCGGAGAGACTTTTGCAGGACCTAATTCGCCAAACAAGCCTTCTTTGTGGACTGAAAACTAGACTTCTTTGTATGGATTATTATAGAATTTCACCATTTAGGCTTCATTTGATGCCAAATTTTTATACATAATAACTTATAATAGTAACTTGTCAGCAAAAATAAGTACTTATTTCAATCTATGTGCTGAAAAAGTATAAGGTGTTTAGAGCTCATTTGGTTTCATTTCTTTAGCTAAAATAATTGCCTTTTAATATTTTTCTTTATTTTTTCTTGGAATCTTTCAAGTATTTGGTGGAGATCCATATCTGAGATCTGTTGAAGACATTGCATTTCATGTGGCGCTTTTCATTGCTAAGCATGGAAGCTATGTGAATTACTATATGGTACTAGTCTTATTTCTTCTGCCATAATCCTTCTTGCATATATTCAGTTTCCAGTGTGAAAGCTTTTGTGCTGATATGCTTATTATCAATACAATCTGTATCCTTAAGTATCATGGAGGGACAAACTTTGGAAGAACGGCGTCTGCTTATGTTACAACAAGTTATTATGATCAAGCTCCTCTTGATGAGTATGGTGAGTCTTTATATCTACATAAAGTACATGTAAATTGTTGGGCCCTCCGTAATTCGGCCCAAGAAGAAAGTCAAGTGGCCCAAATCCGGTAGTCTACACGAACCATTAGAGAAGGAAGGATGATGGAGTAGTAAAGAGGGGACGAGAATTTCGGGATTCATGGTCAAATGGGAACGGCTGAAAACATTAACGATCGAGGCGAGATTTTCGGGATTTGTTGAGCACTCTGTAAACGGTCAAAAGAGGGGAAACGGATATAAAATCGAGCCGAAGTGAAGGGGGGAGGGGACACAAGATTGAGCTACGAAAACTTTCTCGATAACAAAAAAAACTGATCTCTTGTTCTTAATCATTTCGTTTCCAGTCAAGCATTCTTGAGTAGTGAAGAAGCGGTTTTGTTACAATCTAGATCATAATCTACGAATATCACTTTGCTCATTATCTATTTTTACATCTCTTGTTTGATCCTACATCTTGCTTATAGTTCATAACGCGTTACAATTGTTTCTTGGTTAGGATTTCCCTATTCTAAGCAGGTAACGTGTTAGTACGATTATCCTGCCAAAACAATTGGCGCCCACCGTGGGGCCTAGCCAAAAAGGAGTTTCACTAAAACAACAACAAGATCCGTCACATGGAGGGAATCCAAACTACGGACAGCCACGTAGGGGACCTGGACCATCACGAGGCCAATGAAGAAACAAACAACCAAGGTGACGGAAACGTAGGTGGAACAGGAAACGTAGGTGGAACAAGAAATGGCGATAGAGTCGAACAAGGATCTGGCGACACCAATGGCAATCCTGCTACTTCCGAAGGACGAGAAGTGGAAGGAGGCGACGTTGACATCATCACGGAGCTTCGATCATCAATGATCGCTCTCCGAAAGGATCTAGAGGAACAAAAAGAAGCTAACGCCAGATTCACCGAGGTATACGAAAAACAAATTGAGACTTTGACTAATGAACGCAACTTGCTTCGGTCGCAGGCGCAATCGGCTCCAACCAGCCCTCGCGGGACCGATGTGGTAGAAGGAATTGCAAGGCGCTTGGACATG
The DNA here is from genome assembly GCA_964016875.1 of Fallopia convolvulus. Lineage (NCBI taxonomy): Eukaryota > Viridiplantae > Streptophyta > Magnoliopsida > Caryophyllales > Polygonaceae > Fallopia > Fallopia convolvulus. The sequence continues at coordinate 49,124,279 of OZ024732.1, read as the reverse complement.
GATGATCCAAATCTTGTGACACCCGATGCTGTCAGACCCATAACCGGGTATCAGGTAAACGATAATTCCTTAAGAGCAATACGGGAAGATACCGAGGTTTCCCAATTACGGGAACGCCTTCGAGCCCTGGAGTACCGAATTACTCAGGTCCCCGGGGCGCCTCAACCTATCGCGATGGAGAGGAGGGATGGGTACACCGATTCCCCCTTCGTACCTGCCATCGCAAGGGTAGATATCTCCCGGAAATATCACGTCCCCGACGTGCCTAAATACGAAGGGGTGACGGATCCCGATCAACACATAGCTGCATTCAAACAGGCTATGAATATTAGCACAGTTCCTTTTGATATGAAAGAAATTATCATGTGCCGTTGGTTCGGGAACACGTTGTCTGGACCCGCTCTCAATTGGCACTCACACTTACCTCTTGGAAGTATCTCATCTTTTGCCGAGTTAATTGACAAATTCAGGGTTAGGTTCGCAAGTAGTCGACATGCCAAAAAACGATCAAGTGATCTGTACCGCTTGGTGCAAAAATCGGGAGAATCTTTGAAAACTTTCCTTAGTCGCTACAATGAAGAAATGGTGACCATCGAAGGATGTGATGCCGCCACGGCTGTGGAAGCATTCCGAAAGGGTATATCGATGTGCAATCCCGAATTATACCGCGAACTAACTAAATACCCTTGTTCCAACTTTGATGAGGTACATGTGAAAGCTTTAGCCCATGTCCGATTAGAAGAAGATGACCTCTTTGCCGAGAAAATAGCAAGCCCACATCGACCCGATCGGAGACAAAGACGGCGGGATACAAGATATGCTCCATATCCCTCGGCACCTCATGCTAAAGCCACCGTTAATGCTACCATGTTTAGACAAAGTGATGGATACGACAATCCTCGGCTGCCTCCAAAACTTGCTCACTATAATTTTCGCGTAGACGCGACTGAAGTGGTCCGAACTCTCAACACCATGGGGGACACTGTAAAATGGCCCCGAAAAAGTAACATGATGGCACAGCATAAAGACAAGACCAGATGGTGTGATTTCCATTTTGACCATGGCCACCGGACTGACGAGTGTATTGCGTTACGGAAAGAAGTAAGCGAACTACTACGAAGGGGGCATCTCAGAGAACTAATATCGGAGAAAGCAAAGGAGCAGTTGGACCGTAACAGGGAAAAAGCCACTCCACCACCCCCGCCGAAGCACACCGGAGTAATTAACGTCATTACAGGGGGGTCGGAGATCTGTGGTATAACTTACTCCACAGCCAAGCGAATTGCAAGGGACGCCATGAGAGAATGCCCAAAAACACCATCACGATCAAATCTCGCCATGATGTCGATCACCTTCGACGATGTCGAAGAAGAGGAAGTTCATCACGACTGCTTGATAATCTCTCTGACCATAGCTAATTTTCTTGTTAAAAGGATCTTAGTTGATAATGGAAGCTCTACTAACTTACTTATGTTGGACGCCTTGTACAGTTTAGGTCTCGGGATGGACGACATCACCAAGAAGTCAACTACTTTGGTAGGCTTCAGTGGAGAATCACGCAACACAATCGGGGAGATATCACTACCTACCATTGCGGGAGGAGTCAATTATCAGGTAAAATTCCAAGTACTCGATTGCCCGTCACCTTTTAATGTCATTTTAGGCAGGCCGTGGATACATGGAATGAAGAAAATTCCTTCCACCTATCACCAATGTGTTAAGTTCCCAACACCTTGGGGAATTCAAGAGATTAAGGGGGAACAGAAGTTGGCACGGGAGTGCTATTCCGTAACAATGAAGGCAACAACCTCAAAGAGCCCACGGCCTGAAGCGAAGAAGAAGATGTCGGATTAGCAATTAAAGGACTGTAGAATGACTACTTGTTACGCGAAGCCGGAGACACCTGAGCTTCAAGAGGTAGCCCTTGATCGATTAGAGCCATCCAAAAAGATTAAAATAGGAGCAGATCTGGAACCGACTCTATGCGAGCAGATAGTAGAATTTCTACGGTCCTACAAAGATTGTTTTGCTTGGTGAAACGAGGATATGATAGGCATTGATCTTGGTGTGATTACCCATGCCTTGAATGTCAATAAGAAAGTGCCACCAGTGAAGCAGAAAAGGCGCAAGTTCGCTCCCGAGCGAAATCAAGTAATAAATGATGAGATAAAATCCTTACTTGAATCTGGTAAAATTAGAGAAGTACAATACCCTGATTGGCTTGCGAATGTGGTTGTAGTTAAAAAGAAAAACGGTAAATGGCGCGTTTGCGTAGATTTTACCGATCTAAACAAAGCATGCCCCAAAGATTCGTTCCCCTTGCCTCACATAGATGCAATGGTGGACGCAACGGCGGGGCATGAACTTTTGACCTTCATGGAGGCTTTTAGTGGGTACCATCAGATAATGATGCATCCTGACGATCAAGAAAAAACCGCATTCGTAACCAATCAGGGAACTTATTGTTATAAAGTTATGCCCTTCGGATTAAGAAATGCAGGTGCTACTTATCAGAGATTGGTTAATAAGATGTTTCAGGATAAGCTGGGGGATACAATGGAAGTGTATATAGATGACATGTTGGTCAAATCATTAAAGGCGGAGGACCATGTCAACCACTTAAGAGACGCGTTCGAGATTCTGCGGCGCTACCAAATGAAGTTAAACCCCACCAAGTGCTCTTTTGGAGTAACATCAGGAAAATTCCTCGGATACATAGTAACGCAGAGGGGGATCGAGGCGAGTCCTGAGCAGGTCAAAGCCATAATGGAGCTGCAATCCCCAAAGTGTGTCAAAGACGTACAGAGGCTAACAGGGCGAGTGGTTGCGTTAAACCGATTCATATCAAGATCCTCAGACAGAAACAAACTGTTTTACGACATCCTGAAGAAAAACAAGTCGTTCGAATGGACAGATGCACACGAAAAAGCCTTCGAGGAATTGAAAAAGTATCTATCAAATCCGCAGGTGTTATCCAAGCCGAAGCCAGGAGAAAACTTGTATGTGTACCTAGCTGTGACCGAAGTGGCTGTAAGTGCAGTCTTGATCAGAGAGGAGAATGGAGACCAGTTGCCTATCTATTACGTAAGTAAAACCTTGTTGGATGCAGAAACGAGGTATTCCCCCATAGAAAAATTAGTGTTATCTTTGGTAATGGCTTCTATAAAGTTACGTCCTTATTTTGAAAGTCATTCTATAATTGTGAGAACTAATTATCCGATGAAGAGTATCATGTCAAAACCAGAGTTGTCAGGTCGGCTAACCAGGTGGTTAATTCACTTAAATGGTTACGACATCACATACGAACCCCGAACGGCAATGAAATCTCAAGTATTGGCAGATTTTGTGGTCGACTTCACTCCTACCACTTCAGAAAGCGAAGACCAAGACGTGCTGCAAATAACAGGAAATGGTAAGTGGCTGATGCATACGGATGGAGCGTCAAATCAGATGGGTGTAGGATTGGGGGTAGTCCTGAAGTCACCACAGGGGGATAGGATAGCCCAAGCTGTTCGATGCACGTTTAAGGCTACTAATAACGAAGTAGAATACGAAGCGCTTATCGCAGGGCTGCTTATCGCCAAAGATCTGAACGTACAAGAGATCGAGGTAATCTGTGATTTGTTGCTTATTGTAAATCAAGTTACAAATTCATATGTTGCCAGGGACTCGAAGATGAAGGCATACTTAGAAAAAGTTCAAGAAGTCATAAGGCACTTTAAACTGTTCGAGATAAGGCAGGTTCCAAGAGATGCCAACACACAAGCAGACGCTTTAGCCAACCTGGGATCCGTAATTGACCCAAGGGAGTACGACAAGATACCTTTCGTATACCTTGATGCGCCATCCATAACCAAAGAAGCAGACATACTAGAAGTTCGAAACTCCGATGAAGACAGATCGTGGGTAACCCCTTACTTAAAGTGGTTACAAGACGGAGTGTTACCAGAAGACAAGGAAGAAGCTCAACGACTTAAGGTAAAAGCTTCTACTTTTGCGGTTAAGGATAACGTTTTGTTTAAGTGGATGTCGTCAGGGTCACACGCGCGATGCATAAAGGAGGAAGAAGTACAAAAGGTATTACGAGATATACATGATGGGGAATGCGGAAACCACACGGGGGGTCTCAACTTGGCAAAGAAGGCGAGCAGGATGGGTTACTATTGGCCAACCATGAACAAAGACGCAGTGGAATTTGCTCGCAAATGTGACGTGTGCCAGCGTCATGGACCTATACCACATCAACTATCAGAGTTGTTACACCCCATAACATCTCCTTGGCCATTTATGAAATGGGGGATGGATATTGTGGGAAACTTACCTCCAGCCTCGGGGCAACGAGTTTACATTCTGGGGATGACCGACTACTTCTCCAAGTGGATTGAAGCTGAAGCCTTTAAAGAAGTTAAAGACACCCAAGTTATTTCCTTCATAAAGAGAAATATCCTGAGCAGGTTTGGAATACCATCCATCATAGTCTGCGACAACGGGTCCCAATTCATCAGTGACAAGACGAGGTCATTTTGCCATCAGTACAACATACAGTTAGTGATGTCGATGCCTCGTTACCCACAAGCCAACGGGCAAGCAGAAGCAAGTAACAAGGTGATTATTAACAACTTGAAGAAGCGGCTCAAAGAAGCAAAGGGGAAATGGGCAGATGAATTACCCCTTATCTTATGGTCAGATCGAACAACCCCCAAGACAGCAACAGGTCATACACCTTTTTTCCTTGGTCTATGGATGCGAAGTCGTATTACCAGTAGAAATAACTTTGCCTACGGTTCGGTACGGACTTACCACTGAGGAGTCAAACTTGCCCAACTTGTTACATCATTTGGATACTATCGACGAGTTACGAGACGAGGCTTCAATTCGAATGGCGTCATACAGGCAAGGAGTAGCTCGAAGTTACAACAAACGTGTTAACGCTAAGGTGTTCCAAGTGGGAGACTGGGTGCTAAGAAGAGTCTTCCAGAATACGCAAGAGTTAAACGCTGGAAAATTAGGAGCAAATTGGGAAGGACCATACCAAATTACAAAGATAATAGGACAAGGAGCCTATGAGTTAATGACGCAAGAAGGAAAAGCGGTCCCCAGAAGTTGGAATGCAATGAACTTAAAGTTGTATCACTTTTGAAGCACAACGAGTTCTAATAAGGTAATTTGCATTAAAATTTTCCTTTATGTTATTATATTTTCATACACGTACAAGGACAATGATATCAAAAACATCAGAAAAAACTAACAAGGGACGCCTTGTGACGTTACAGGCCAAAACATGGGCCCTCGCCTTATGATCAGGCAACGCTGTGCACACTACGACTAGTCAAAAGATGCAAGAGACGAGAACAAGTAACGAGTATTCAAGAGCAAATGGAGTTTTTTATTTGTAATACGAATCATGAAGTTATTACAAGAAGAATTTACATTCCAGACACATACAACATTCTCTCTCTACGCATCTAACATAAAAAGCGCTATACTAACAAATCTATCACGAAAGTTACGAATACATGTAACAAACAAAGCCGACTTCCGCGACGCAACCTGCTTACCTGCAAAAAAGACCAAACACAGATCCAAGGCAATGACAACAAATTATCAAAATAAAACCCCATAAACTAACGCGGGGCATAAAACCTGTCCACAAAAGGGGCCCTAAAACAAAGCGGCCATACAAGATGAAAGTTTTTAAAAAATGAACAACCCCAACATGTTGGGGGTAAAACATTGTCCGAAATTCACCAGAAAAGAAACAAGGAAAAAGAGGAGATCATTCCTTGGGCTGGTTGTCTCCTTCCACCTGGGCAACCACTTTGGCAACAGAGGCAATATCATCAATGACCAAAGACTTTTTAGCCGCTATCACCTCGTCAGAAAACAGGCTTTCAAACAGCTCCCTTTCCTTCTTAGTATCCCACGAAATGTGCCTCCCTGTCGCAAACTCCTCCATCATTTCCACCCGAGCCCGGCAAGACCAGTAATCAGCAGTATCTTCAATCTCTTTCGCCAAAGCAGCTTCTTTAGCGGAAGAAGCCATGAACTTCTCTTCCCACTCTCTGGACTCCTTAGAAACCCTCTCGAGATTGTTCATCAGGTCGTGAACCTTCTTTTCCAAGGCCATTTTCTCGTGACTTAAGATGCTGCTCATATCCTTCTCAAGCTGAAGATTAATCTTGCTATGAGCCAATTCATCGGGAAGGTCCTTGAAAGATTCAAAGGCAGAAAGAGAAAGTTGCAAGCCCTGCGCAAAGGGAGGAAAAATTAGAAAACGAGTAAAAAAGCAGAGTAAGGGGTGACGAAGAAAGCAAACCTGCCACTGCGCCGCTAGAATTTCGCCGAAAAAATCCGGGAAAAATGTTCGATCTTTCTTACCGCGAGAATTTCCCACATGGAGAGGTGTCAAGGAGTTCAAACACTTTTCAGCAGCCATATCATGAGACATGATCGTCTTTGGGAGATCGGAAAGGGTTGAACATGCTTTTTTCTTAGGGGAAGAAACTCGAACCTCAGGAGGCTTTTTTGGGTCCGGAACCGTCAACACTGTATCTGCCGTAGAAGCCGACTCAGCCTTTCTCTTCTTTCGGGCCTCAACTCGTTCCATAGTAGTCAGCGCAGTGGTAGAACGAGTTGTCCTTGAACCTGGCGTCATAAAAAGGTGGGTGAGATTTTTAGAAGAAAGAAGAAAGATTTACCAAGAGGAAGTGGAAGAGACTTACTTGACATCTCGATCTCCTCGGATCCGGCAGAGCACGCCTTTACCAGATCAGGGTAGGATCGTTCTTCGAACGAGAGAGCTTCGATGTGATTGATGACCTGGTACGACACCGTGCGAGGATGAGGAGTAGCAAGATGTTCTGCAACAGAAAACGCTCAGAGGTCAGATATGAAAAGATGCTGGGAAACTCAAAAGACGAAGCACTACCTGTTGATTGCCAACGACTTCTCATGAAAGACGTATCAATACCTAAGGAAGACAACCTCACAAAGAAAAATTTATCGGCCCAACCCCGATCGGATTTGGATATATTGAAGACTAAATCAGATTTGTTGGTAAAAGTTTTAAGAGTTATACGACCCGGACCACCTTTGGAGAGACGATGATTTAGGAAGAAGTCAGCAGCTTTGAAAGGGAGGCCATGGGAAGAACATAGTTGGTCAACGGAAAGGAGAAGTCTCCAAACCTATGGAAGTAACTGTCCCGGGGAAACTTTGAGGGAAGAGAGAAAGTAGATAACCAAAGGAGAGAATGGAAAACGATGGCCTATACGGAAGGGGTACTCATACAAGCACACCCAATCGTCGGCATAAAAATCTGCGTGAATACCAGGGGGAGGCAAGAACACCTCTGCATGCGACGGAAAACCCGCAAAAAGAGCAAAGATTTGGGGGTCTTCAGAAGTGTTGTTTCTCTGGTGGTAGGGGGTAAGGAAACCGGAAGAGGTCAGAGAAGGAGGAAAAGCGGGTTCACGGCAGTAGAGGGAAGGAGATTCCGAGGAAGCCATAATTGGGAAGAAGAGCAGGTGGAAGACGAAGAAACAGAAGAAAGAAAGAACGTACCTGGACACCGAGAAGCACGGTTGAGGTCTTTGAGGGTCATCATAACCACTTTAAATAAGGGTTGATTGGACGTGATTTGAATTGCTACAACTTCCAAGGCACAAAATCAAAAACCCTAGGAAAAGTGGAGGCAGGAGTTTTCCCGGGTTTTTGATGGGGGTATTGTTGGGCCCTCCGTAATTCGGCCCAAGAAGAAAGTCAAGTGGCCCAAATCCGGTAGTCTACACGAACCATTAGAGAAGGAAGGATGATGGAGTAGTAAAGAGGGGACGAGAATTTCGGGATTCATGGTCAAATGGCAACGGCTGAAAACATTAACGATCGAGGCGAGATTTCCGGGATTTGTTGAGCACTCTGTAAACGGTCAAAAGAGGGGAAACGGATATAAAACCGAGCCGAAGTGAAGGGGGGAGGGGACACAAGATTGAGCTACGAAAACCTTCTCGATAACAAAAAAACTGATCTCTTGTTCTTAATCATTTCGTTTCCAGTCAAGCATTCTTGAGTAGTGAAGAAGCAGTTTTGTTACAATCTAGATCATAATCTACGAATATCACTTTGCTCATTATCTGTTTTTACATCTCTTGTTTGATCCTACATCTTGCTTATAGTTCATAACGCGTTACAATTGTTTCTTGGTTAGGATTTCCCTATTTTAAGCAGGTAACGTGTTAGTACGATTATCCTGCCAAAACATAAATCTTCATTTTTAGATTATATGTGTCCAACTCTTGATTTCTATGTTGTCATTGTTTAGCTCTTCTAAGGCAACCAAAATGGGGCCATCTTAAACAATTGCACCTGACTATAAATGATTGCTCTAAAACAATACTAAATGGTGTGCAGACAAACTTATCCCTAGGCCAACTTCAGCAGGTACAAACCCAAACCATCATTTTTTTATTAGTTTTAGTTATTATCTTCATTTCTCTATTTTCCAGTTAGTTTCCTTAATTTCAGTTATTATTCTCACTTCTTGGTTTCTAGGCCTATGTTTTTGAAGAGGCCAGGCAGATGGATGTGTCGCGTTTCTGATCAATAATGACTTTAGAGAATCTGGTGTCGTTGTGTTCCGAAACAATTCACAAGAGTTGCCTCAAAAGTCAATTAGTATCTTACCAGATTGTGTGAATGTAGCTTTTAACACGGCAAATGTAAGTTCTAACCCTGCATCCTTTCTGTTTTGCACTTATTTTAGAAAATGTTATGAAAATAGAATGGTATCTTCTTTACCAAAATAGGTCACCACAGAATACAACGAAAGAAATGCAGAAGCCAATCTGATTTTCGACTCGGAAGACATGTGGGAAGCATTACTAAAATCTAATTTTTTTTTTATATGAAGCTATACTAAAATCTAATTTTGTTTTGTAGGGGTGACTGCGGGGTGTACACCATCAAGTACATTGAGTTACTAACCACTAAGAATATTGATATCTCGGTCATTGAGGACAAGTTAGTAGATGGATATCGAAGTTCTTTGGCAGTGAGCATATGGTACTTCAAATGGGATTCGTCTTGAGTTCTTTGGTTGTGAAACTAGTTTAGGTTCACTTTATTGTTGTTGGGAAGTGTTGTAGATGTATTTTTGGTGGTTAACTGGATGTTAGTAATCCACTATGGTGGATAACTTGATGTTAGTAATCCACTTTAGTGGATAACTTGATGTTAGTTTTGATCATTATGTGAACTTAGTTTGTGCCTTGGTTTGTGACTTTCAATGAAGGACACTATTTTTGACTTTATTTCGACTCTTTCACTTTCTTGTGTGTATATACTGGAAATTGATACAGGTTATGGCTCTCATATGAATTTGGAATTCAAATGAAGCTAACATCAATACATGTTCAACTTTCTTATAGGGTGACAGGATAAAAATTGTATGACGACAAGATAATTATTGAAGTGTGACAGTATATCTTTTCTCATATGAATTTGGAATTCAAATGAAGCTAACATCAATACATGTTCTAATTTCTTATAGGATGACAAGATAAAAATTGCATGATGACAGTAAAAATTCTTATAGTGTGACAATATGGCTTTTCTCATATGAATTTGGAATTCAAATGAAGCTAACATCAATCCATGTTCAACTTTCTTATAGGGTGACATGATAAAAATTGTATTATGACAAGAAAACTGTTGAAGAGTGACAATATAGCTTTTCTCATATGAATTTGAAATTCAAATGAAACAAACATCAATCCATGTACAACTTTCTTATAGGGTGACAGGATAAAAAGTGTATGATGACAAGATAATTATTAAAGTGTGACAATATAGCTTTTCTCATATGAATTTGGAATTGAAATGAAGCTAACATCAATCCATGTTCAACTTTCTTATAGGGTGACAAGACACAAATTGTAATGTGACAGTAAGTTTAGAAAGGTTGACCAGATAGACGTTTCACAAGTAAAAAGGAATGACAAGAAACTGTCTACATAAGCGGATTTTTGGCAAAGGATGACAAGATAATGAATGAAGTACGACAGTAGGCCTTTACTCCTATGATACGAAATTAATCGGGGAAGTATTCCTGTTTCGTAACCTGTCACTGTCTTCAGGGATCCAGTCACCATTCCCAAATTTCCTGATACCCACATCATAGGAGACATTATTATCATCGTCGATGATTTCATCTAAAGTCATGTCATCCTTAATCGGTGTTCGTTCACACTGGCTTACAAGAGGTGCACTTGATGGGACTCTCATCTCTTGCATAGAGTTTGGAGTTTGAAATTCAAAGACTTTCCCGTCAACCCCCTCGTCCATAAACTGAATATTTTTCTTCTCCTTAATGCTTGTGTACGAATCTATCGACCATATCCCCTCTTTTGATGATTTTGAATTCAAAAATTTGTAGGCTTCAAGATCATCTTCACTATTAACTTCAAAGGGTGGAAGGTTTACCTTTATGGGCGACACATAGTGCAGATGTAGATTGTACTTTTCACAATCAATGGATAGTTTCTCCACTATTTTATCCTTAAGGGATTCAAATTTTATAGTATCGGATACAACGAGTGCTATTGCCTTCTTGTCCCCCCTTCATAAGACCAGTTATCTCCCAAGACATTTCATTCACCATTTGTAATTAACGTAAGTAATATGTTGTTTCGACCTGAAAATGCACAAATCGTAATACTTAGAAGCAATAAATGATTATCGAAACAATTCAATCGTAATACTTAGAAGCAATAAATGATTATCGAAATAATTAAACTGTATACTATTTACCCATGGTAGAACTCAATGTGCCTCTACGTTTGTTCGTATATCAAAACTGAATGATCAGATAAGACTGGATAGAAAATATTTTGTATCTTTATGTAGAATAATTGGCTATTATTGTTTGCATTAAGATTCGTATATTTTAAGATAAAGGATAGAAAAGATTTCGTAACAAATCTAATTCGTTAGCAATTTCTTTCTTCTTTTTAAGTCCGTGACATGAGCATATTGTGGTATGACAGTAGAATACACAAGCATGACAGTATAACATCTAGCCCGACTAGATTCTTACGGAAATCTCAACCCATTAGGATCTTTTCCATATCTTTGACTTTTTTTTTCCTCATTAGTTTCCGTATATTATAACTAATAAATCACTTTAAAATATCTTTTCAAATATCTTTTCATATGCCTTTTATTTATTTATTTTTACAATTTTCGTTTTATGATTTTAATTTTTTGAATTTAATAATTCATTTCTAAAAAACATTACGAATATAAATTCAAATAATTAAACAATAAAATAATAAAAAATAAAATTGCATAAATGCCAAAAATGCATGATTTGCAATTTCTTATAATGTGGGGTACTTTTGCAAACTATTTTTGTGCAAGGGGTACCCTTGCAAATCCGCCTTCTTTTTAATTGGGTTCACAAGAAGGAAGATCGAAGAGAGTGGAACAAGAAGGTGCTTGTTGGCAGATGAGGGCGTCAAAGAGGACGACAAAAATGGCGGTTGTCGACGATAGGTGTTGATGTAGGTGGATTTCCGGTCTTTCTTCTTCGCCGATTGATAGCCCTAACGATTGAGTACCAAGTCAAAAGCTTTAATCTTACAATTGTTCAGATTTTGTGATGGGAGACAAAAATTCTCATTGAAAGATGAAGATCTTGCATTGAATTGGATTTTCAAGGTCGACTATGTGAATCCATGGAGATTTTTTTCAATTGGAGACCCACCATAAACAATGCTCTTCTTCTCCCTTCTTTTCTCCCCTGTAGCTGCATAACTACCAGCTTCAAATCATTAGATCCACCTCCACCTTTTACCCTGCCGCCTCCACATCAAAATTCAATTCATCACCACCCCGACCTTCGACGTTGCCACCTTTGTCTTTGCAGGGGGTCTCGCCTCCTCCATGGCTACATATTTTGCCTTAGCCATTTCCACCGTATAAATTAATAAAATTAAAAATGAAGGTTAAAAAATAATTTACATTATTTGACAGATAGTAAACGAATTCTGTTAAAGGGTGGGTAAAGGCCACATACTTGCAATTATGGGTGGTTTTATGCAAAAAAAATATAAAAGGTGGTGAAATAAGGGGTGGTTAAATGCAATTTTCCCTAGTATTAATTATAGGTTGTAATTGAAAGAGAGGGATATATAGGATATATACTAATACCTACAACGTGGAGAAGTTGCATTAAATGAATTTTTTTTTGGTCAATGCGTGAAATGAATTCAATAATTCAATGAGGAATACATTACACCTTGGAATGTTAAACACTTATGGAGGCACTGTTTTAAAAATCTTCGCCTAATTCCGTCTAGGTTTCGTCTAGACGCTGAAAGGTAATAACCCGCTTAGTTTTCTAGTCCATTTAGGAGACTGTCTATAGTCCATCTAGATGCCCGTTTAGGCCGCCTAGACATTAGACGATCCCTCTTCGCTTAGAGTCCGCGTAGCGTTTTTTAGAACATACATTGCGTTGAGGTGAAGTGTTATATTATTAATAGAAAGGGAATTATAAGGCAATTTTCTCAACCTTATTAGAGAGCAAAAGAAAAGTACCCGTAGTGAGTACTCAAGATTTGAAAATAACTTTTGACAAACAAAAAATGATTTTAACATATACTTTCTCCGTCCCTTTTTGTTTGTCCAGTATTTCATATCGCGCGTCCCAAAATTTTTGTTCTACTTTCCCCTCTTTCCTTTTCTATCCATACATTTCTTACAAAAATACCCTCAACTAATACACATTTTACCCATTTTTTCTCTTTCCATCTCAATCAACTATTCATCTTCCCCTACCTCAATTTCTTACAAAAAACAAATTTCCTTTATTTTTTTATCCATTTTTTCAATTTTTTAGCCAATGAGATATTTTACCCATTTTTTTTTTCAAATTTATCCATTTTACTTTTATCCATTTCTTTTTTTGGGGGGGCAATATTACAATTGGACTGTTCATTTGGTTTGGTGTGAAATGGAACTCGAGATCCATTAATGGCCATTGCTTTGGTCCAACATGGATTGATCCAATTTTTGCATTGGTCCAACATGGATTGATCCAATTTGTTCGACCCATTTTTATGCCTCGAAGCAGCATAAAGCTCTCATTTTTCAAGAGAAACCCTAAAGAGCTCTCATTTCTTCTTCTATGCCGCCTCTCAACTTCTCTTCTCTCTCTCACTCAAACCCTAAAGCTCTCATTGTTTAGAAACGCTAAAGCTCTCGAGCTCTCAAAATACCTCTCGATTTGTAATATAGCCTAAATTCTAAATAAAATAAAATGGGTAATTATCCCAACAATTTTTTTTCTTCTCTAAAGTAGAAAATTTAATAATCTTTATGATCTCATATTATATTTTGAAGGGTTATAAAATTTTACTACAATGAAAATTAAGAATTTAATTAAATATATTAAGCAAATCTGGTAATTATTTGAACATTTTCTCTTAAAAAGAGAGTTTAATTATGTTTATAATTTTCATAATAAATTATAAAAATGTTATAAAGTGACAAGTAAAAGTGAGAACATATTACAAAAGATTATTAAAGTGTAAAAGTTATTCAAATAAAATTGAGTGATATAAATTTTGAAATTTTATTGGAGTGTTACAAGGCTAAAAATAATACAGGGCAAAACAAAATGACTTCATTCCTGATTTGGCACAATATATAAAAGCACAAATGCTGGCATGGGAAGGAACAAAAAAATGGAACGAGGAGGAACCGAAGATGGCCAACCGTAATATGGGTGGTAGTAGACATAAAAAACAAAACTGGAAAACCCCCCCATTGATTTCTATAAATTAAACGTTGATGGATCAAAGCTTAATAATGGGTCCTCATCTTCGGGTGTTGTGATACGGGGATCTAATGTAGAAATTATTCATATAGGAACAACAAAGTATGGTCGGGTCTCAGTGGATATGCTTGAAGCACTGACCCTTAGAGAAGGTGTATTATATGCGCAAAACATGGGAATCAAGAACTTAGAAATTGAGGGTGACAATTTGACAATTATTAATGCGGTTAGAAAACAGGGTCAATGCCCTTGGGATACTGATATTATTGTTTCAAATATCTCGATCTCTCTCCAGTACTTTGATATTGTTCGTATCAACCATATTAGCAGGAACTGCAATGTTATGGCCGACAAAATTGCCAAGCTGGGCCACAACTTGCCGTTAGGCACCATTTTGAATCATCCAGAGCTTGTAGCTCTCATCCGCAAGGATGTTCTAGGACGTCCCCCGTAAGGGGATCTCCTAATTTTTACCTTTATCAAAAAAAAAAGGAGTCAAGAGCTAGGACTCGAACCCGAGACCTCTCGCTCCTCTCACACAAATACACACTCATCAAACCGCTAGACCATTGTAACTCATCTACCCAATTTACAAGTCTTTTAATTATGAACCTTCCTATTCTTCTTCTTCTTCCAAAAGACATCAGACTTTTGCCTGATTGAAGTGACGCCAAACCAATGCATGCTTCTATGGCTTCCCAATCTCTATTATAGCTTGCAAGACCATACAAAGACTTCATTACCCCTTGTCATCATCAAACAAGCACACAACCACCCAATCTACATCAAGTTTTCCCTCCATGATTGGTTCAATTAAGTAGTGGTGGACCCATGGAAGTCTCAAATTTCTCTATTTAAAGGGGCTGATTTCCATTGTTTCACTCACACAATCATCCAATCTTCCTCTTACAAATTCACTTCAATTTAGGTTGATTTTCAATCCCAAATCAATATTTTTAATTGCTGATTTTTTTTCAAAAAAACCAACAAAAAACCCTAGATTGGTGGCTTAGCCTCACCGGACCACCACTGGACCGCCTACCGACCATCACCACCACTCGGGTGCACCACCACCGGCCACCAGGAGCCTCTCCACGCCGTAGGTGCCTCAGTTGTGCTCCATCGTCGTCCATCCTGACTCCTCTCTGGCTTTGTACGTGAAACATGAAGAAGAAGCAAGAGCAAGGGTGTGCCTAATCCGAATTTTGGGGTAATTATACTTAAACTTGGGCGATTAAATTTAGGCCCAAAATATCAATTAAAATCAGATTTTTAACCTTATTAATTTCTGAAATATTAAAAATCAGATTTATAAGATATAAATGCTTGTACATAGTTATTAATGGAAATAAAACTAGCTTGCATGTTAGTTTATAAAATAATATCCCTAGACAAGATAATTTAAATTAAAAAATCTCCTTAGAATAAATTAATTTTATGATGATATAAAATATATCTTATGACATGGAAATCTCTTAATTAAAAATAATAGACTTATTAACATTATTTTATATACATGGTTAATGTTATAAAATTTTGAGTATGCTAGATCTTAAAGATATCATAATGTAAAAGACCTAAGTTGATAAGAAAAGTTATGCTAAGGATATTATTGATACTTATAGATATAAATAAATAGTTGCATGCTCTTATTTTTATAAAATAATGTTCTAGACATGAGAAACCATTTAAATAAAATAGTAGAATTTTTATTATGATATTTGTACTTGGAAAGCTTACTATAATAATTCCACATAATATTTGGAAATTTCCATATAAGTAAAGTGTTAGAATAAATATTATATAATATAATATTTTAAGAATCGAGATCAGATGGGTTTTGATATTACGGTGAAAAATAAGAGCACATACACCCGTTCGATTATCTTGTATCTGTGGTTAGGATCATTACACGCATTTAAAGTTTTTTTCTAAACGGAAAGGTATTTTCGTCATTTTACTATACACTTACCCCCACTTCTCCTTCTTTCTCCTTCTCCGTTTTTTTTGTCTTCCCTGAAGTAAAGAGCGATTTTGCAGCCTTCAATTCTTCTCCAAATCTGTTGCCCGTTGCTTCCTTTAATTTGCCTTTAATTTAGTTTGCCTTTTTTTTGTTGATCTCTACCCAAATTTATGTACTCTTTGCCTTTTGTATGATTTCAAGTTTACATTTGAGATTTTTTTCAACTTTGAGAGTTTGGTACTTCAATTTACATGTTTTTTTTGTGTGTTTTAAACTGATTTGTGTTGCATTTTAAACAAATCTATGAAGATTATGTATGTTTTGCTTTACAATTTCAAGTTTTTAATTAAAAACAAAGGCTAATGATCATTTTTTTTCTAACTACCCACCACGTGTTCGACAAAATGCCTAAATGATCAGCTTAGAACTTAGATCATTTGTTTTTACCAATTATTCATAAATTATGAACCTAGCATACAAAATTTTAAACTCACACCATTTATGAACAACTCACACCATTTATGAACAAGAATACATGATACACGTACAAAGCATTGTGTTTGAAATTCCATAAACCTTATTGATAATTGTTATGAACTTAATCGTATAAAGACATGAACCCACAAAATACGATGTATGTACTAGATTATGTGACAAAAATAACAAGTATTATGAATTAAATTTCATGAACTTTATTGACAACTGTTATGAACTTATAAACCTAGAATGCAAAAATCATTGAATAAAGCTTTTGAATATGTATGCTTGAAATTGTATAAACAATGGATTAGTTTGAGATCTTTGTTCATTTTTATTTTAGTCTTCCTTTTGTGTGCTTAAAATTTAGTCTCAACTTTAGGTCCAACTTCACGTAATATAATGTTATGCTTTTAAGGTTAATTTTCATGAACCTTATAGATATTTTTATGAACTTAACCGTATAACATGAACTAACATAATGCCATTTATAAATCATAACACATGTTATTGTGAATTAAATTTCATGAACCTTGTTGACAATTGTTATGAACTTGATCATATAAAGAAATGAACCATTAGTCCAACTTTTATGAACTAAAAATCGTAAGATAAAATATTATAAACTTATGCTTATAAAAACATGAACTAAAAGAACAAAAGTAATGAACCAAAATAACTAGTATGACTTAAAAGACATGAACTATAAGACAAACTATTAAGAATTAAAAGTCGTGAACTGTAAGAATTATTATGACCCTATCTTACAAAAAATGAACCGAAAGAACAAGTACCATGAACCAAAATCAGGAAAGAAAATAATAACTAGAATGAACTAAAAGACATGAACCATAAGATTGACTGTGATGAACCTAAGGTTATTCAAACATGAATCAAAAGAACAATTTTTATATGCAAAAAAGCATGTAACAAAACTTATGAACCATAAAAAGAAATATTATGAACATTACCTTAAAAAGTCATGAACCAAAAGAACAACTGATATGAACAAAAAGACATGAACGTATCAAGAATTAGCCTATGTGGGATTTGAACCCACATCTATATGCACATGCACATCGCTCTACCATTTGAGCTAATAGGCTACCAAATAAGTTTTCAAATTATGCTTATAGGCTACCAAATAACTTCACCATACAACTAATGAACATAGTACAAAGTGTGAACTAAACACTCATGATGAACTTTAACATACAAAGGTATGAACCTTAACATACCTACGAGAAGAACACAATAGAAAAAAAAGAACGACCTAAATCGCATCTCACATGAACCCACAAGTTGACACTTCAATTGGGTTAAAAGAATCACCTAAATCAAGAAAAAAAGTAATTTTATTTGCAGAAAAGAATCATGCCCAAATAGCAAACAAAAATTAGGTTTGCTTAAAACACAATTGGAGAAACAATTAAAGACCAACAATTTAACATCTTTCATAATTCTCGTGAAGTTCAACATACCAATAGTTGAAAATGAATACCTTCAATTAATCAAACAAAGGAAACATTGTAAGTAGAATACAATAGAAACTTACATGTCTTTAGATTTCACCCAAAAACTTTTTAATTTCACCCAAAAAAGAGAAGAAGGGGAAAATTAGAAAGATTTTGATTTTCAAATCTGGAGAGTAAGAGGGGGTTTGAGAAAGAGAGTGAGAGGGAGAGGGAGGAGTCTGAGAAAAAAAGATGCGTGTGGGTTTTTTTTCTTTTAGGGTTTATTTATCTAAAGGGTAATTTTGTCTATGAATGAAAAAATTGAAGTATTTACCCGTGTGTGCCATTGTAAATGAACCCGCCCATTTCCTTGTTTTTTAATCAAACCCTTTTATTTAATCTAGGTTGTCCATTCATTCAATCTAACGGCTCTGCTTGCTCGCATTTACACTGTAGCAATATTATGTACCGGAGCGTGACTCATATTTTAATACTTTTTACATCTTAAAAAGGAATACATGTCTTATTATAAGAAGTATAATAAGAGTAAAATATAATAATAATATATTCTGGTCTTAAAAAGATATTTTATGATCAAGTTAGATAAAAGATATTTATAAAGAAAGTATAAAGATACACTATATGATAAGGGAATTTTGGATTTTTAGTTATCCCCTTGTTTGAATTATGATAAAGAACAAATTTAGACCAAAAGCATTTTGGGCCACCCGATGTTTGTTAAACTCCCTTAATAAATTAGTTATTTGTCAAGTATATAAACCCTGCCCATTGTACTTTATCTCTCCTCATCCTCTCTCCATCCAGACTTTCTCTTTCTCGTCTCTTTTGAGAACGATTCCGAAATCCCCAACTCACCGATCATCCTCCCATCATGGTCAACGCCATCGCCGGATCCATTTGAGGGATCCTCGGTCCATCAAACCTTCTCAATGTGTAGATCTCTCCGTGGTGATGGCAGTCTGTCAAACAAACCTCCTCCCTGTGTAGATCTGCTTTGAATCTAGATATCTAGAGGTCGGTGATGTCGGCGCTTTCATGATCGACGAGCGCAAAGAAGGAGGTGAAGGCATGGAGAAGATTTTCAAGCATTTCGATGACAACAGTGATGGAAGGATCTCGGCGTTGGGGCTTGAAAAACTGCTCATCGCGCTCGAATAGAAGACCTCGAAGGAGGAGGTGAGCGGGATGAAGAGCTTTATTGTTCAATATTCAGTCTTGTCGGCGTGCGTGCCTTCAATATGCTCTTTGATTAATCTCTGTATGCCTATTAGTTGAATTAGTCACATTGCTATCAATATATTATTCGTATTCAGATAAATGACTTTGATCTTCTATTATGTGTTCTTCTTCCCCTTTTTCAATCTCGGTGGATGTGAGTGATTAAATCTCAAATATTTGATTTCAAGTTAAATCTTTTTAGCTAATCTGGATGGTTGGGTTTGCTCTTGACTTCTAATCCTCTCTACTCAGGTCAATTTGATCCACTGAGGAGAAATAAGTTACTTAAAAAGTGATAGATATACTTCTGATTTTGTAACTATGCAATGTCATCTTCCTAGTAGTTTCAGACCATTAAATGCTTGCTTTACACTAGTAAGAGTGAATTTAACAACAATCATTGATGTTAATTATCGGTAAAAGATGGTGAAATGCAAAGTGAAAGTAAAACAAAATAGTATTCTATATATAATCAACTTTTGTATAATTTTCCTTTATTGCATTTTTATAGCCTATTTCACCTCTTGATCTCACAATGTGAATCAAGTAAAGAATTGAAAAGTGTGCCATGTCTGATGTTAACCTGTGAAAAGTGTGCCATGTCTGATGTTAACCTGTACAATGATATTTTGATGGCTGCCATGTGTGACGCCCCTATACCCTATGACGTATGCTTAGTAATAACTTATTTCTTATATCAACAAATAATTCACATATAGCAACTATCCACATAAGCACAAAGCAGAAAGAAACAACCATAAAGGGTTGCACACACCCACACACATATAGGTAGTTACTTCTTATACTAAAACATCCATTACTCTAACTTTTATTACAACCCAAAATGTCTATGATGCAAAATGAGGAGGAGAAGGTTGCTTAGAGCTTCAGCCGACCGACCTGTATGAATGTGACCTCTAAACGGACACACGTCAGTAAGAACTAGCTGAACCTGAAAAATTGTTTTGCGATTTACGTGAGTCGCATACTCAGTGAATATAAACCATCATCAATTATTTCACACAGAGTCAAACATTTAGTCCATATACATATACATACATATTATACATATGTCATATCTGAACTTACTATGCAAATGTAAATGCAAATGCATCCGATTCATTATTCTGTGAACTGTTCAAGCCTGAATCCGCCCCGGGTTTACTGTATTTGGACTCTTATGGTACCTTTAACAAAGAAATCCGAAGATCTCCTGAATATTGACTCTTATGGTCCCTTTAGCAAAGAAATCCGAAGATCTCCTAAATATTGACCCGTAGGTCCTGTATGATCTGTAGATCCTGTATGACCCGTAGGTCCTGTATGACCCGTAGGTCGCTTTAACAAAGAAATCCGTAGATTTCCTGAATAACAGTTCAGGGCAAGACAGTCACAAGTCCTTTTAATCTCATTGCAATATGCTATGCAATCAAGTGCATCATGTAACCATATATCATATGCCATCTGTTAACATTCTTTCTATGCAAACAACTCTGGAAATTTCAGAGCTGTCATATAAAACACATATAACCATATAATCCATATAACACATATATCCATATAGCTCATATATTCATATAGCTCAAATAGCGCACATAGTTATATAACTCATATAGCGCATATATTCGAATAGCACATATAGCACATATATCCATATATTCATATTTCACATATAGCACATAGGGTTAAATCTCCGGTCTATACTCACCTGTTCAAGACGATTACTATATCTCTCCCCCTTGACTCTGACCACGGTCTATTACTTGGGCTCCTATATGTAACCCAATGCAAATTAGGCTATTTACTCTTATAAACTCTAACCCCAAATGAAATGAAATGCCAGAATGCATTATAACTTCTTGCATATATATCCAAATCCTTTAAAACTTGACAACAATAAACTATAAATATAGAAGAACATTTTTCTAGTTCAAACCTTTTTGAAAAACTTGATCAAAGGGCTCCCTAATATCATTACAAGGAAAACCCTAAAATTACTCTGAAATCTTTTTTCGAATATATATCCGATATCGAAAACACCCTCTGAGAAATATAAATCGACTAATTTTCGAATCAAAAGCAACTGTAGATCTAGATCTGGAAAAATTAGGAAAATCCAGATAAACTATTAACTAATTAAAAACTTACCAAATCAAGCTTGTACTTCGAGATTAAAACCCGATAGAAGAAATCTCGTACCAAAACCACGATCAAACAACAAACCCACCAAATTCTTCTTTCCACTTCTCACTTTTTGTCTCTCTCATTTTTTTGATGTTGTACGTACCTTAATTATGAAGAGTTGTAAAGAATCACATATATAAGTATATGCCGAGGTCGGCGTAATTGAGTCGGTAAGTGTTTTGGAAAATTACACTTTTCACGCTGAAATCTCGTTTACTACAAACTTTACCTAAAAATAATTAATAATTAACTTTTTCTTAAATTTTTTTAAAAATATAATAAACTTAATCAGAAAATAAATATTACTTTTAAAAAATCACTATATATTATGCCAATATGATATGCATATGCTATTACTCTTATATGAATGCAAAATGACGTATGCACTTTGGTCGGGGATGTTACACCATGTCTGAGGTTAAGTTATCATGTTAGGAAGAAATCAAATTGGCTTTGAGCTGCAACAAAAGGGAAAGAAAGGAGAGTTCATTTTAATGTATTATCAATTTATCATCTATGTGTAACTACTAGATTTAATTAGTAGGAAATAAACATGTTCTTACTGGATTTTTTTTGTATTGAGCATTTTTAATGCATTATCTTTGACTTGTTCATGCTAGATGATTGCTCAATGAGCTGATTCTAATTGCTTCACTGAATATAATTATGAAACAATTATTGATATTGAATGATATAGGTCATATACAATAACCGATTATATCTAGTTGATTCATATAAAGTTGGCCCAACAGGTTGTGTTAGTATAAAACAAGTGGTCTATCCTCATGATTTAGATGTTCTTGAAAACTCTGTATTTCTTCCCTCCAACACCAGGTATTCTTTGTCAAGCAATCTTTATTAGCTTTTAAGTACAATACTTTATCATTCCTTTTCTAGTCTTAGATTTTGTGAACCAATTATCATTTGTGGGGCAATTTTGAGTGATTCTTTCCACCTATATCAATTTTAAAAGATGTCCTTATTTTTATTATAAAATGAATTTAGCCTATTAGCTTAAATGGTAGAGCATTTTTCTTAAAAAATAATGATGTGAGTTCAAATCCCACATAGGCTTATTAATAATTTTTTATGATGACACTTACTAATAATCTTTTTGATGACAACTTTGTTTTTATGTGTTTATGATAATTGTTTTTATGTGGTTTAATGTCATTAAGGTCGTTTAAAAAAATGTGATGACACTGGATGATGATTTTATATTTTTGATTGCATTTATATTTTTTTTGATGACATGTTTATATTTAGTGATAAAAAGTGATAATTTTTTAATGACAATTTGATTTTTTTAGTGATGACAATTGTTTTTTATGAGGTGATGACAATTATTTTTATGTGGTGATAAGATTTGATTATAACTATTTTTTGGGGTGATGATAAAAGCGAACAAAGCTTAAGTGATGACAATTTGATGACATTTGATGACGGTTGTTTGTCATCAAGGCCCTTTTGATGACACTTGCTTGTCATCACGATTCGTTTGATGACAAATTAATCGAATCGTCATCAAGTAGAGATGATGGCTGATGACAATCAAATCGTCATGAAGTAGGGATGACAAGTGATGACAGTTGATGACGGTTTGAACCGAACAATCAATAACTTTTTGATGACACTTTGAGTGATGACACATATTTGATTACACTAGAAAAAATTGTATGTTGACAATTTGAATGATGACACTAAAAAATTAAACGTGATGATATTTGATGACAACATTGTTTTTTATGTGTGATGACGGTTGTGTTTATATGGTTGAATCTCTTTGATGATACCTTTTTGTTATAAAAAATTGTCACCAAAATATTTTGAAGACACTTTTTATCTTTTATTACATTTTTTGTCATCAAGAAATTTTCATCTAGACATTTGATGATACTTTTTGTCACAAAAAAATTGTGATGATAGTGATGACGGTTGTTTTTATATGGTTGAATGCCTTTGATGATACTTTTTGTCATCAAAAAGTGTCATCAAGACATTTTGATGACACTTTTTACCTTTTATTACATTTTTTGTCATCAAAAAGTTGTGATGATGGCGGAAAAAATTGTGATAACAATTGTTTTTATGTGGTTGAATGCCTTTGATGATTCTTTTTGTCATAAAAAAATTGTCACTAAGACATTTTGATGATACTTTTCACCTTTCATTACACTTTTTGTCCTCAAAAAATTGTGATGACGGTGAAATAAATTGTGACGACGGTGAAATAAATTGTGATGACGGTGATGATAGCTGTTTTTATGTGGTTGAATGCCTTTAATGATATTTTTTGTCATCAAGACATTTTGATGACACTTTTTACCTTTTATTACACTTTTTTTCATCAAAAAATTGTGATGACAATGAAATAAATTGTGGTGACGGTGAAAAAATTGTGATGACGGTTATGAAAGTGATGATAGTGATGATTGTGATGATGATCAACAATCGGTCAACAACCGAGTCAACTCGGTCAATGGGCAAGTCAACCCGGTCTACGACCGAGTCAACTCGATGGGAGTGGGGGGTGGGTAATGGGGGATTTTTTTGCTATTTACCAAATTTTTACACCCTCCTTAATATTCGCCTAATTAGCCTTTTTTTTGCTATTTACTTGATTCATCCTTATTTTATTCACCTCCACCTAAATTATTATTGTAATAATTTAATATTTAATTCTCTTAAAAAAAGAATATAAGAGATATTTAGAACTTTAGAAGAATTAAAGAAATTCTTAATAAAGTTAGTTCGTATCTCTCGTGTCGATAGGTCGAGCATCCGTTCCGTTTCAAGGACAACGTTTTCCCTTTTTTCATTCTTACACAATCGTAAAAGCTAAGGCAAGTGGAATTTCTCCTTGTAGCCTTAACAATTCTTTTCGTGAATTTTCTCGATGTTGGGAATAACTTGTTTGCTAATAATAAACGTATCTAGGAATATTGATTGTTAGAAATAATGACCCCATTGTTACCGTTATTTCGCTATTTAATATTCGATAGGACTATTACGTTAGTCTTGTTTGTGACCTTGCTTGTTTAAGATCTCGTTTAAAGATAGGTTTGGATGAAATAGTGAGGGGTGCGGGATTAACCTGACACCTCTATATAACTTTCTAAGTCAAGTGGTATGGCACCTTGCCCTCTCTTTCCGCGACTTTACGGATCATGATCTATGTCCACTCCCGCTCAACGGAGGGATGAGTGCACCTTAACTAAGTGCCTGGAACTTTGTTCATTTTAGTGGATCGGCCCCACACATACCCCCTTTCTCTTAGAATAAGTTAATGTAAGTGAAATTCTACCAAAAAAAAGTTAACGTAAGTGAAAGCTTTATCACAACATAAGATAAGTGCCAAAGCATATTTAAAAGAAACCAAAACCGAGTCGGATTAGTACAACTTGCTTGGAAGACCACCCGACTCCCGATCCTTGGAAAGATCGCATTTCCTATCTGATTGCTTAGTTGGGCTTGTCTAAGGTGGGCGGGTACTTAAGCGATTTCGGGTCGCCACCCCTATCTGGAGTACCGACTAAGATGAGGTTGGTTGAGAACCGACAAGGGTGCGAGAGGTTTTTAAAACTTATATGAATTAATAACGTTCCCAACATACCTTCTACTCTAAGAAGTCCACAATCTCATAGTACTTCGTTTCGATTTAAGAGTTATCTCATCTCAAGATATACTCATTTCCGTTACTTAAAGCTCCACATAAAGTTCTACATCTAAAATGCATCCCGATAATATCTCTCGAATATTATAAATTACCATAATACCCTTGAGAATTTCAATTCTCGCTTGCTTAGTCTCCTTAGACTAATTCCGCTTTTCCGCATTTCTTGCCTAACATTTCTCGCCCTTTGCGACTTATGCCAGACTCTAGGAAGTTCCCACCAAAGTTTGAAGACAAAGGATAGAAGATTCGAGAAGCATTATACAAGGATAGAACATCAAGGCAAGACGACGTTGAAGGAAGGAAGGAATTTTTAAAAGAGCACAACATTCAGAAGTTTGTGCACCAGCTCTGCTATTTTAACCAAGCAAATCATCATCATATCATTTGTCTTGGAGAAACGAATATGTATTTTTAAATACATTTTTCAACCCTTTTTTATATGGGCTTTATTTTCCGCTGCTACATCATTTGTAAAACGACTCTCAATGTAATGAACGAATGTTCTTATCAATGAATAAAATACCGCTTTTAGTCATTTCTTCTTTTATTATATTCTCATTAAACTAGAAATGACTCCCCTGACGATTGCCCCCTTTCCCCGAGCAAAAAACCCTAGAATCTCAAATCGCGCACCAATCTCGTTCTTAATCTGCATAATCCTCCACCAATTCATCACTGAAAGTGCCTTACATCATGCTACTGCCTTTGGGCGTTCGACTAAGCCCCAAAGTTTCGATTGTGGCGAGTGGCTCGACAAACCGAAGAAGGCGAAGTTCTCCAAGAAGAAAAGCAAAACCAAAAAGTGGCTGAAGTATGGAAAATCTAAGCGTATATCAAAGAAGCAAAGAAGAGGATGGCTAGGCTTCATCAATAAGAGCCTACCGTCAACGAACGGATCAAGATCTGGATTTGGAACTAGGGTAATACAACATAGAAGGATTGGCGAGCGAACTTTCTGGAAGGAGGGCTACAAGGAGTTCTCTCGGAGGAGCAGCGAGAGACCAAATCAAGCGAAGGAGGCGACCGATTTCTCCCTCCTTCGTTACTACAGGTGTATTCTGATTACCTATTCTCTTCTCTATATTAGAATATATGAGCAATTGTTTAGATGCTTGTTGATCGTCTATAAATTGAATCCCCCGGGAACCCTGCATTGTGACTACTTTTCATCTGACTACATTTCATTGTTGTCCTTTTGCACTCAATTTCTCTACTTAAGTAGTATACTACAGATTTGTTACATCCTTTGGGTGCTCCTCTCTGAGATTCTTGGGGTAGAAAATTATAAAATCACGAAAAAGGTAAGAATTCTGTCGTGAATGCTATATGTTCTGATGTGAAATCATTTCTTGAACGACCCAACAACATGACCAACTCTGAACAATCTGAAACTAGGCCTGCTATGGTTGAGGAAACCAAAAGTAGCAGTGCTGGGACAGAAAATCTTGAAGCTAAGGGAACTGATGTAATGAACATCATTGAACAACATGAACCCGTGCCTACTATGGTCGAGGAGACCCGAAATAGTAGTGCTCAGAAAAATAAAATTGAAGCTAGTCCCTATGGGACTAACAAAAAAAAGAAAAAATCTGATGAACCCAGGCTCACTATGGTTCAAGAAACCAAAAATAGTGTAGCCCAATTGAATATGACAGATGTCTTAGTTGAAGTTAGTTCCTTTGGAGCCAATAATGGAAAAGAAAACTATGAAACTATGATGATAACACCTACCATGTCTTGGTTGGTCATGCCCAACTTTGCTTCTAAGATTGGTTCTAGATCTGAAATTGTGCACGATATGGATTGCATTCATATGAGATGGAGATATCATTGGATATATGTTGTGTATGAGAAACCTCAATTAATGATTGGTTACTCTAGCATAAAAATAATGGAAAATGTGCCTTCTAGAAATGCAACAAATAGGCTATTGAATGAAACACATTGTGTTCATCCTTACTCCTACTCTCAGTCTGAAAACATGCATTTGATGCTTATGAATGTAAGCATGAAATTTATGAACAAAGGCATTGAAAGCATGACATTTGAACATGTAGATGGCAAGATTTTAGATGTTAATGATATGGCCAAATTAGCATTCATGTATGATGCTATTTGTGATAGTATGAACTCTGCTAGCTGTAATCAAATGTCGTTGGGTAATAACTACAGTCTGAATGATAATTGTAATATGAATCTATCTTTGTGTGAAACTGGATCTTCCAAGCATGCCTTCAATTGTATGGATGGTAATTATATAACAAATTTGCTTGAACCGTTATTACAAGGATGCTGGTGCCACTACCTGCCTGCATTCTGGTGGACTGGTGACCCTTATTGGCATATGCTTAGAACTAAAAACCCTGATCCTAAATGCAAAAGGAAGCAAGATTTGTTTGTAAACTGTTGTGTGATTTATATTAAAAGGAATACCAAACTGGATATACATAAATTTCAGTCTGTAATTTACTGTGAAATTATGTTGCATACTGTTGAAAAAGAAAGATTGCTTCTATATACTAAAGACAACCAAAAGAAATTATGCCTGTGTTTGTTAATACCCGATCAAAAAATGATTATACATAAATTTGGTTGTGCCAACTACTATGAATCTCTAATGTGTCTTGTTGACAGGAAAAGAATGCTTCTGGATACAAAAGATAACCAAAAGAATAACAATAACAAGAGGACTAAGCATTTTCTATGGAAAGTAAGACAAAATAGGCTTGTGAACTTAACAGTCTGTCAACTTTACAGATTTTCTTATTTGATTAGATCAGAATCCATAAATAGTGGAGAGAGGAGACTAAGCTTCTTCTCTCTTAAAGAAAGCATAAATCTGGATAAAACTCGGTAGATACAAATTACATACATTCACCTTAAGAAAATGCAATCTATTAAAAATAAACTTTGGAATGTAAAAAGAACGAAAGCTGGGGTGCTCAAATCTGAAAACTTGAATCTTAATTTCAATGGAAAATCCAATAAGAAAGGGAGACAACAAATATTGACAACCAAAAATGGACAAGTTATCCAACATGGAGCTAAAACTCAGGAAGGAAAAATGAAAATATATAAACAAGGAAAAAAATAAAAATAAAGAAGAGCTATGACCGAAGTAGGGTGAGTAAGAATGATCAGAGATTGGAATCTAGTTCCAGACGAAAATTAGACAATAGATGTAAAAATGAACCATTACGAATCCCTAAAATATTAATTGCTAGTTGTCTTTTACATTGTGAAAATTTGAAGTTACAGTTTAGCATGTGCACAGGAAAGACATGGCTTGTTCGATTTGAGATGCACCAAAACTTTAATGACATTTTTAAAGACCCAAACTTTAAGCAACCTCGAAAAATACCATGTGTTGGGGTAATAATATATACAAATAGTTATTATGAAAGTTTGTATTTGGAATAGCAGAGGCATTGGCCGAAAGTCTTTTTGGCCGGAAATAGATTCCTTTTGTAAGATTGAAAAAGTTCAACTCATGGCAGTTGTGGAAACAAAAACAGAGAACTTACCATCTAATCAAGCGTGGAGACGAGCTGGCTTTGATAACATTGTGTGGTCTCCTGCTAGAGGCAGATCAGGGGGAATATGTGTGCTATGGAAAGACCACCAGCTACATAATGAGATCTTAGAAGTAATAATACAAGAATCGCGTTTTGTCATACTTAAATATACAAATCCAATTACGAATTATATTATTGCTATTTGCCTGGTTTATGCGCCACCACAAGAAAGTGAAAAAGATGACTTTTGGAACAACTTAACCCAATATATACAAAATCTATACCTTCCCACCATTGTAATGGGTGATCTCAATGAAATTCAAGACCCGACAGAAAAGAAAGGAGGTGCATACCCTGATAGTTCTAGATTCGAAAGATTAATAAAATTTAAAAATGAATGTTATCTGCGTGATATCCCAACCTTAGGAAACCGGTTCACCTGGAGGAAAAATAAAACAGAAATAGATAATATATATGAAAAACTGGACAGAACTCTAGTTAGTAATCAAATTCTTCAATGGTTCCCTGGAATAATAACACAACACTATGCATTCTCCTCCTCACACCATTGTAAAATCTCTATTGAACTATCTAATGGGCAAAACATTAAAGCACAACCTTTTAAATTTGAAAAAATGTGGACTCAAAGGAAAGATTTTGCAAACGTAGTTAAACAAGCTTGGCGAGTTAGCTATAATGGATCTCTCATGTACCAATTAGTGAAAAAAACTCAACTCCTCAAACATCATGCGAAACAATGGAACAAGAGAACATTTGGTAATACCTTTGAACAACTACGAACCATCGAAGATGATCTACAACACCTTCAAAACCAAATCCAGATCTCACCAACTCCAGAAAAAATCCAAAAACAACTTAGATTGATTGGAAAGAAAGAAAAAATTCTAAATTTCCACAAAACATATTGGAAACAGAGAGCCAAAACAAAGCACATAAAACTATCAGATACAAATTCAGGATATTTTCATAAGATTGCCAATGGAAAAAGAAATAGGAAAATAATCAGAGAAATAAAAACCAACGATGGAACACAGATTTATGGGGAAATGAACATAAGAAATGAAACTAGGAACGACTTCAAGAAACGATACAATAAAGAACCGATTAACGTATCAATTCTAAATGACTATTTAGGATTAATAGGCAATGAAGTATCAAGAAATGAGAACATGGAACTAATAAAACCGGTATCAAATGAAGAAATCAAGAACGCAATTATGAGTATAGGATCAGACAAATCACCGGGATCGGATGGTATGACTGCAGAATTTTACAAGAAATATTGGGATATTGTAGGTCCAACTGTAATCAAAGCTGTTAAGAGCTTCTTCCATTCCGGAAAAATACTCACACAAATTAACCACACTTTCATCACCCTGATCCCTAAAAAAGACAATCCGAGCACAACAAATCACTATAGACCCATCAGCCTATGTTCTACAATTTACAAGACAATTGCAAAAATCATTACCGAGCGCCTAAAGAAAGTAATGGATCACCTTATCCACCCTTTGCAAGGAGCATTTGTAACCAACAGAGCCATACAAGATAACATATTAATTGCTCATGAAATCTTTCATTCATTCAAAAATAGGAAAAATAAGGATGGATGGGTAGCAATCAAGTTGGACATGGAAAAGGCATACGATCGTGTGGATTGGGAATTCCTCTTCTGTATTCTGAGGAAATTCGGGTTTGATAGCAAATTTATAGGATGGATAGAAGAATGTGTCAAAACGGTTTCATTTTCTGTCTTAGTTAACAATGGACCTACAAAACCCTTCACCCCTGAGCGAGGCCTAAGACAGGGTGACCCACTTTCTCCTTACCTCTTTATCCTAGGTACTGAAATCCTAGCAAGGAAACTCCAACAAGTAAGCATGGAAACAAACAAAACGATAGGATTCACACTTGCTCGTGGAGGAACCAAAATACCATTTCTCTCTTTTGCTGATGACATTATCATCTTCTCCAAAGCAACACAATCAGCTTGTCTATCTGTTAAGAAAATTATTGATGATTAATGTGCCTTGTCTGGTCAAAAAGTAAATTACCACAAATCGGTGTTCCAAACTTCCCGTGTAGTACCAAACCAACAGAAAATAAGCATCCAAACTGCACTACAGATTACTACTATGACAAACCTAGATAAAGACCTTGGATGTCCAATCGTTAATGGTACATTCAATAAGGAAACTTTTAGGGATACAGTGGGAAAAACCAAAGATCAATTAAGCAAATGGAAAGCTAATTCACTATCTCAAGAAGGTCGGGCCGTGCTGATCCGCTCAAATTTAGCAGCTAAACCAAATTACATTATGCAAAGCTTTATGCTACCAACAAATGTACACACAGAACTTGACAAAACTAATAGAGATTTCTTTTGGAACAAGCACCAAAATTTAAAACCCCTCATTGGTTGGGACAGAATTTGCAAACCAAAATTATATGGTGGTCTTGGACTAAGAAAAGCGGAACACATGAACAAAGCTCTTCAAATGAAACTTCTATGGAAAATTATTGCGGAACCTCACAACATTTGGGTTCGCATAATCAAAGAGAAATACCTTCGAAATAATGACATCTTTTCGTACAAAATCAAACCAAATACGTCATGGCAATGGAGAAATTTAATCAAACTAAAACCTCTTTTCGAGAAAGGCCTCGTTTGGCAGGTAGGAGATGGAAAAACTATTAACTTTTGGACGGATAGATGGGTTGTGGACGAACCACTGATAAACTATGCAACCAATAAAGACAGAATTAACACAAAGTCCAAAACTGATGAGTTCCTCACAACGGAGAAAAAATCGAACACAACCGCCATGCAACAACACTTACCGATGGAAATCGTGGATAAAATAAAGGACGTAGCTATTCCGGAGAATGATATTACCGACCGACTATACTGGGCTCCAAGCAAGAACGGGTGGTTTTCCACTTCATCAGCCATAGACCATATAAAAAACATAAAGAATTATAACCCAAGTATGAACAATTGGATTTGGAAACTTGATACGCTTCCTAAAGTTAAAAATTTTCTATGGAAAATAGATAATGACGGTGTACCAACGAAAACCCGATTACAAGCTAACCACATTCCGGTTCCGGGAGGTTGCCTCCTTTGCCATTGCACCTCGGAGGACATTATTCACCTCATTAGTAAATGCCCACACACTCACCGAGTATGCCAAAAAGTAAACCCCAAATTCAACCAAATTCTTAACCACACTGACACAAGAAACAAACCACCCCGACAAGTCATTAGTGAGATAAGGCAACAACTAACCGAAAAAGAATTCAATGATCTTGCAGTATGCTGGTGGGGAATCTGGCATCAACGGAACAAGCTTGTTTTCCAGCAAGCCCCGAATGACTTTATTCCAGATTTGGCTCAATACATCAAAATGCAAATACATGCATGGGAAACTGCAAAACAATGGACGGAAGATGAAACTAAAATAGTACAAGCTCACCAAAGAAGACGTAAACCAAAGGAAAAGACCTGGAAAAAAACACCCCCATGTTTTTGTAAGCTAAACTTTGATGGATCTAAGTTATCAAACGGATCTACTACGTCTGGAACAGTAATTCGAGGACATAATGCGGAAGTCATTGATATATCTACATCAAAACATGGTAACATTTCGGTTAATAAAGTGGAAGCTTTGGCTCTACGAAATGGTATATCAAGGGCCAAGATGTTAGGAATTAAGCACTTGGAAATTGAGGGAGACAAACTAATTATTTTAAATGCGATTAGGAAACTGGGGCAATGCCCGTGGGACACTGACTTGGTCGTGTTTGATATTTCAGCTTCGCTTGCGTGGTTCGACTCTATTCGTATAAACCATGTCAATCGAAACTGTAATGCTGTGGCTGATAAGATTGCTAAGCTGTGCCACAGCTTCCCGATGGATTCCATTTTGAATCATCAAGAACTTCTAGTTCTCATCCGCAAGGATGCTCTAGGACAACCTCCGTAAGGAGCTTCTCCTAATTCTTACCTAATCAAAAAAAATATTCTCATTAAACTATTTAAAGCCTAGGGTGACTTTGGACGGTAAAGTCCGAGGTCACTGGCGGTAATAACCAATGTTGCAAAATAGGGGTGTTACACGATTTCTCTCTTGTTTGTCTGATTCTCTCATCAAACATTTGGATTGAGTTGTGAATTTCTCAAGCTCACTCTGGATTGCTCTAAATCTCTGGATTCTCGCAAGATCTCTTGTCGTTTCTTGCTCGTGGTGCTCGATTCTTGCTCGCAATCTCTCGATCTCCCATAAAGGTATTTGAAGCTCTCGATCTCTTTGTTTCTCAAAATCTCTGGTTTTCTCTCGTTTTGCATCTCAAATTCTCGTTTTCTCTCCTTTTTTTGTGGATCTCGGTTTTTCCTCTCTTCTTTTTGCTACAAATCTCTCATTTTCTCTCTTTTTTGTTCGATTTCTTTATATGTTGACCAGATATGTTGCTTCGTTTTTGGATCTTGATTTTCGTCTCTTGTTTTCGCTCTCAATCTCTCACTTTCTCCCTTTTTCGAATGCTTTCTATTTGTTGACAAGAACACTTGTTTTTTGGACTTCGATCTCGATTTTGTT
This sequence comes from Fallopia convolvulus, assembly GCA_964016875.1. Taxonomy (NCBI): domain Eukaryota; kingdom Viridiplantae; phylum Streptophyta; class Magnoliopsida; order Caryophyllales; family Polygonaceae; genus Fallopia; species Fallopia convolvulus. The sequence goes on along the minus strand of OZ024732.1, from coordinate 49,091,315 downwards.
TGATCTCTTTGTATTTTGACAACATCTCTTTTTTCGGTTTTGGATTTCGAATTTCCTCTATCTTTTTTTCTCTAAATCTCTCGGCTTCTCTCTTTTTTCCGATCTCTTTCAATGTGTCAAAAATAACTCTAGTTGTTGGACTTTGATTTAGATTTTGTTCGATCTCGTTCTTGTTGTCCTTAGATTTTGCACTCAATCATTTGTTTCTCTCCATTTTCCGATCTCTTTCAATGGTTGTGGATCTCTTTCCTTGTCAATCTCTGATTCCCCTCGATTTCTCTAAATCTCTACTCTCTTTTTTAATCTCAATCTCTCGTTCTCTCTCTTTAGTTATCGACCCGTTCATCTTGTTTTTGAGAGCAAAAGGAGAGAAACAGAGATTGTGATGCATGTCATTGTCTCTCACACACCCTCAATCTCTGAAGTAGGCATCTCTTTTTTTCCCTCTGAATCTCTCGTTTCTCTTTTTTTTTGTTATTGAGATGTTAATCTCGTTGGTATTTGATCTGTTCATGTGTGCTTCATGTAGGTCCCCTGAATCTTGAGATGAGTTGTGAATCGAATAATGATGATAGTGCTCCCCTGCCTTTGGAGGAAACCGAGGCTTATACATGCTCCGATTATCCAAATTGTGAGTGGGGCGTTGCATGTCTTGGCTACCACTCCTACAGTCCCTGATGTTCTGAATCATCCGTTGAGTGTGCTGCCGAGACTGATGATGTTGAGTGTGCTGAGTCTCATCCTGCATCCCCTGGTAATGTTGTGATGCCTACAACTGTTGAATCAGATGCCTCTGAAAATGCCCCCTCTAAAAATGAGGAAGATTAAATCAGATATGTCCCCTTATCCTTGATTGAATGCATGTTGCTTTGGCTGTTGTGATGGCAATGTTGAATGAATGCTTGTTGCTTTGGCTGTTGTGATGGCAATGTTGACTGAATGCATGCTGCTTATTTATTTTGATGTCCCCTTCTCCTTCTCCCTTTGTGCAGTTTTTATGTGACTGAATGCATGTTTGTGTGTGACTGTGAATTCATGTTTTCTCTCTTGCATTGATGATGAAGTCTTGCATTGGTTGAGATGCAAATTCAATAGACCCTTTGACATGGCATGCATTAGGCCACCAACCCTTAATTGTGGCTTTTTGGAGGCCAATGTTGTCATGTTAATTATGGGTGGTTTTGTTTCAATGATGTTAAGGGGACAGCTGAGATTTTTCAATACATATAATGAATCAATGATGAAGTCTTTGTATAGCTGAGTTGCAAATTCAAAAACCCTTTAGTGACTTGGCATGCATTAGGCCACCATCCCTAATTGTGGCTTTTTTGGAGCCCATTGTTGTCATGTTAATTAAGGGTGGGTTTGTTTCAATGATACTAAGGGGACATCTGAGATTTTTGTACTTTGCATTTTAGTTTTCTGCAACATTGATCTACATTGCATTTAAAAGAAACACTACATGTAGTCTTTTAACTAGTCCCCAAAAGTGAATAATTTACATTCAAAAGTGGATGATCAACATATTCTGTATCAAGCAAAAATCTGTTGATTACTCCTCTTAGTCTTGTTCTACATATATTCATTGTCTTGTTGCGTGTCTTGGTCTGCATTTGTTGCTTCTGTCCCCTGTGTATGCTGAGTTGCATCTTGATCCCCATTAACTTTGTTTCATGCTTCAATGACTGCCCACATTGGTGCTTCAACTTGAATTGGTAGATTGCCCTGAGCCCTTAATCTATTCTTCCCCACATGTGGCACATCATAATCATTACTGACTTTCACCTTTAGAATCTGATTCATAACATATTTCAATGTTATCCATACATTACCTAAAGTTATTGGGTCTAGCTCAAAGAAAGCCTAACATGTGCTCAATTGTCTTGGGCATTTTCTTGTGCATCAATGATTGAATGTTCCTAAAAAAGACCAGATCTAATATGTTTAAATCTAGACTATTTGGTGGTTGCTGAATTAAGATGAATGTGAATCCATCTTGTTGATACGCTTGTTGCCATTCTGCATCCTCTTGAGTTATGTGTGCCTTTGCATTTTCTTGTTGTATGAATATCACTTTGTTTCCTCCATCTTGCGGCCATTTTTCCTTTATTGCTGGAACAATTTGATCAATTAGCATGCGCCTTGTGACATTTTTGTTGACTGATTTCACAAGCTTTCTGACCATTGCCCCCTTCTCTCTGTTTTTGGACTTTCTTTTAGCTGGTTCTTGGTATGTGAATGGGAAGATGCCTATTTTTCCATCAAATGTGCATGCTCCCTCTGTGTTGAACCTAGGCCTAGCTACTCCAGCTGTAAACATTACCTTTGGAATGAATTTGCTAGAGCTTGCAGCTTTGTAATGTCCCCTTTCATTCTGTGCTAAGTACACTCTTTGTGTCTTCTTGCTTGAATGAAACCATTTTTCATCTATGTGGACAAAATCAAACATGGATTAATATTTTGTCTTACTCTTTGGTGAACTCCCTTGTAATAGACTGAGGATCCATGCTAGCCTTGTTGTCATGTTTGATTCCTTCAAGCCTGGGTGTAGTGGGTTTGTATGTGGCTTGATTGCTTTTCTTTGCACCAATCTGTGTACTGCACTCTTTGAAATATTGAGCTGGAATGCTAAATCTATGATGCATGTTCTATCCCTCATGTTAATGGTTGTGATTGCACTACTTTGAACTTGTTGCTTCTTTCTACCACACTTGTGATAATTTGTACTGTAATTGACCCTTTGCATTGCTTGTTCTTGTTGCTTTGATGTCTTCCATAGTCTGGCAATTGTCCTTGAGGATACATGAAATTCATTTGCAACTTCCTTCAATGCATTTCTTGGAAGTTGTCCCCCATTGGCCATGTGTAGAAGCTTAACTAAGATTTACAATTTCTTTTCACTGTTGAGCCTGGTAGTATAAGGCTAATGATGTGCTGGTTCTTGTATGCTTTGACCCCCTTCTGCTTGATACTGATCTGTTTCCTAGTTGAGTTCATGAAGAAGTTCATCTTCTTCCATGACCCAGGCTGGCTCAATAAGATCGAAGAGGGGGTTCGTTGAGATTAAATGTTGAAGCCATGACTTGCATCATGTGATGCAGAGAATAAATACAGATCCTATTTTTTCTGGCTTTTCTTTAATGTAAATTCAGTGTTGTGAATGTGTATTTACTCCATTGATGAAGCTGCAAATGAAGGGTTATGTATTTGACTTTTAAAGAATGTTTGGGTCATGTAAATTTGAGGATCCGTGTGAGCTGAATACTGGTTTTCTATTGGTTGGAATTTTCTGTAAACTCTCTCCTGATTGGTCCATTTTTTATAAAGCAGGATTTCTCTCTTTTTTCATTGAAATGACATTGTAAAGCATTAAATACATGTACTACAGAATACTGTACTTTACTTCTTCTTTTTCCCCTTAAAAACTGTGCAAAGTGTCCTTGTGGACAAATAAAACGGGACAGAGGGAGTAATATGATTGCAGATGAAGACAGATTGCACTCTGACTCCCATATATAGCTGGATAGCCCACATAAAAACTTTCCCTTTGGTCGAGTTCTTGATCTTGGGCAAATCAATAGATTGCTCAAGCTGGTCCACAATTGCACAACAGTTGAAAACTTTGTGGTTCTTGGATTAACAACTAACTACGACTTTAAGTGTAGAATGGACTTGTTTGACGAGGATTCATATGAGTTTTTAGACTAATATGGTTACGATTATAATTGATACAAAGGTTCATATTCTAAGTTATATAGGTACAAATTTATACACCAAACGTTTAATATGTTGTGAACCTCCATATTTTACTTGACAAAAAAAACAAGAAATAGAAATAAAATTCACATTATGTAAAAATAAATATCACATTGTACCATGTTTATAATATTCACACATTCTTATTAGTATATTAGCCTAATGAGCTAATACTAACAGAGAGGGGTTGTCCAAGCACATATGTACATATAAGCTTAGCACATATAAGTCTGGTGAAATTTCATTCTAAAATAAATTGGTAATATAAAGGTTAGCTCAAAGACTTATATATCACACAATTATTCTTAGAATTTTTGATGTGGGATACACTTTCAACACCCCTTCAAGTGGCAACTGGACTGACACAATTGACACTTGACAATTATAAGACTATTATAAGGCCTTAGGGTCATCGATTAGCCCAAGAAGTTGTCCAAATTACACCATCATGGAGCACTAGCCCAATATAACGGGTGGTGAACTTTTTGTCTGGCTCGACCCAAACAACCAGGGATCCAAGACCGAACAGGCTTTGATACTAAGTTAAAGTTGAATGAGCTAATATAACATGGGGTCCACATATCCATCCTTGTGCATATGCGCGTGTTAGACCCATGCCAACACATAAGCTCAGTGGGATTCCATCATAAAACTAACTGGCAAAGAAATTTAAGATATAGGAAACCTTTTATCTCTACACGCCCCTAAAGTGAAACTATCTGGCCCACACTATGCCAGTTGCACTTAACGTCACGCTTTCAGGCTGGTTAGCCCATTAATTGACCAGGACCCGGACCAAAATTGACTCTGATACTATGATAAAGTCCAATAGGCCAATACTGAAAAAGGGGATTGTCCAAGCACACATGCGCGTATAGGCATATCACATAGGTCCAACAAGATTCCATCCTAAATCAATTGACAATTAAAAAAGTAACCCAAAAGCTTATTAATTATTCTTAAAATTCTGAATGTAAAGTACACTTTCTTAATATTAAGGGTGCGTTTGGGGAGTGCTTATATGCACTCTATTGCTTTTTTGCAGAAATAAGCATTCGGGGTGGGTGTTTGGAAAATTTGCTTATCGAAAATAAGCAAATTTATCTCGAGTGCTTATAAGTAGAAATAAAAAATCAACACCCACCAACTACCATGCTTATCGAAAATAAGCAAACTTATCTCCCAAAATATAAGCACATGGGCCCCACCTCCACTTTTTTTTACCCCCAAATATAAACTCATTTCTCTCTCCTTACCCTCATCTCTCTCTCTCTCTCTCTCTCTCTCTCTCTCTCTCTCTATCTATCTATCTATCTATCTATCTATCTATCTATCTATCTATCTATCTCTCTCCCCCCGATTGTTCTCACATATCTGCTACCTCGCGACACCACCGACGACGGCCTCGCGACACTACCGACGACAGCCTCGCGACACCACTGGAGACGTTGCAACCTCATGAGGACGAATGAAGACGACGACGGTCGAACCGCTGCCTCTCTCGCCTTTCTCTCATTGCTGATGATGAACGACGAAGAAGACGATCGGGATTGGGAGAAAGAATCAGAGAGATAATCACGACAAAAAGGACTGAGGAAAGAGGACGGAAAGACAAACTCGGGAGAAAAAACTAGAGAGAGAATTAGGCCGGAAAGTCGGACTTGGGAGAAAGAAATACTCACCGCCAGCATATATCTTCTCTACCTCCTCAAAGTCTACAAATTCGTTTCCAAAAATTGATCCGTTTCACTTGTCCTTCTCAATTGAATTTTGTTCCTAATGTCTGTCAATTGATCGAATCACTTGTCCTTCTCAAAGTGTACAAATTCGTTTCCAAAATTGATCGGTTTCACTTGTCCTTCTCTACCGAGGTTCTATTTTCTCAATTGAGAAAGATCCAAATTTTCACTTGTTTTCCTTCTCAATTGAAAATTTCACTTGTGCCGCTGGCACCTGATTGAGAACTCCGATCACCGGTGGTGGAGAGTGTGTATATGTCGCCTAGTTGAGAATTTCGACCGCCGGTGGTGGAGAGGTGTGTGTTTTGATAGAAAAGGGTAGGTTTAAAAAAATATTTTATTTATTTTGTAAGGGTAATTTGGATATTTCCTTAATTACCTTTTAAAAATCAGCAAACCCTCCAGCTGAAGACCACTTGCTGATTTCAGATATAAGTTTTAACTTATCAACATCGGAACTTATTAGCATCATCGACTTATCAACAACTTATGAACATCATCGACTTATCAACAACTTATCAGCAAAGTTTTTCCGAACGCACCCTAAGGATGTGTTCGACAAGTGTTTATTTGTGTGCTTACAAGCACTTGGGATGGGTGTTTGGAAAATTTGCTTATCGGAAATAAGCAAACTTATCTCGGATGCTTATAAGCAGAAAAAATTAATCAACACTCCATGCTTATCGAAAATAAGCAAACTTATCTCCCAAAAGTATAAGCACATAGGCCCCACACCACTTTTATTACCCCTAAATTCCCTTTGCTTCTTCTCTCTCCTTCCTCCCTTCTATTTGGTTCGTCGCTAGAACCGCCAGCCATTGAAGCCCTCCTTCAAGCTTGCCTGCTATTAATGACTTAATGTCTACCTTGGTTCTTCATCGTCGGCGCCGACTTATTCATTGCCTCGTCAATTTCGTCTGATAAACAAGCCTCGTGTCAAAATCCGTGGGCCACCATGCATGTGAAGCTTCATGGGCCACATGCATACGTAAGCCCAGTACACAGCCCCAGTGGGGTTCCACCTAAAACCAATTGGCGATAGGAGGAGTAACCCAACGGTATATATATACTGGCTTATTTCTCATTATATTTCCGATATGGGATGAGTATTCCAATACCTCGTCAATGTCTATCGTGGTTCTTCACCGCCGACACCAGAGAGTAATCTAGACAGAACGACGGTTTTCAGGAGAAAGAATTCTTCACTGTTGGCGCTATTCTTCGACAGGCCCAAGTTCATTCAACTGATATATAACCAATCCCAAGTTCATACCCCAAATCCCCAATTTCTTTCTCTTCACTCTTCGTATAGATCTATCTCCATCATCCTCCATTGATAGTCATGCCCAAGTTCATTCAACTAATAAACAACCCATGGAAGGTGAACCAGAGAGAGAGAGAGTCGGAACGGAACGACAGACTCGGGAGAAAAACTCTGCACCACCGGCATATAGCTTCTCTGCCTACTCAAAGTCAAATTCGTCTCCAAAATAGATCGGTTTGAATTTGTCCTTCTCAATTAAATTTGTCTTGCATTTGCAAGCCTACCCTTACCCCCGAACCCGATCTCGAACCGGAACGGAACGATGGAATGACGCCAATGCAAGACGGAACGACGGGATTAAGAGAAAGAATTCGGACGGAATGACGGGATTGGGATAAAGAATCCGTCGGTAGGACGATGCCGTCATAAGTTCATTCAACTAATAACAACCCTAAGAAGGAACCGGAGAGAGATTTAGGACGGACGATGGACTCATGAAAAAATCAAGACGGATGATGACGCCGCCGACAAATTTCTTCACTGCCTCGTTCAAAGGCCACAAAAATTCAATTTTAAAAAAAGGTTTTAAATGTTTTATTAAAAAATAATTTTAAGGGTATTTTGGTCATTTCCTTAATTACTTTTTAAAAATCAGCAAACCTTCCAACCGAATACCACCTTCTTATCTTAGAAACAAATATCGACTTATCAGCATCGGAACTTATCAGCACAATTGACTTATCAGTAACTTATTAGTACCATCGACTTATCAGTAACTTATCAGCAAAGATTACCCGAACGCAACCTAAATATGAACCTGGTGTACTCAATGGAGTGAGTCGCTATCAAGCACTGCGAAGTGATTATGCATTTTTAATTTTATTTTATAGAAGACATTTAAACTATTCCTCCTCGGGGAATGCTCAGGTACAATACAAATTAGGGTGTAATGTGTGGTTAAAGGGGATACGTTGGATTATCACCAATCAATGGTTATTAATTAGGGAGCGTAATAACATAAATGGGGAAGGAATGAGAGAATAATATTTACGTTGATTTGAAAAAGGAAGTTGCTGATTTTTAGGAAAAATGATGGGTAATTCGGAAATAGATATAAAATCAATTAATTGAAAAATGAAGTTCCTGATTTTTAGGAAAAATGATGGGTAATTAGGAAATAGAAATAAAATCAATTATTTGAAAAAGGAAGTTCTTGATTTTTAGGAAAAGGGATGAGTAATTCGAAAATAGAAAAATAAAATCAATCAATTGAAAAAGGAAGTTGTTGATTTTTAGGAGAGTATAAAATATATGAGATTTGAATAATCACGCAATATTGGAAGTGTCTACTACACAACTGTTATTGTTTGTTGAATAAGTATTTTTATGTTTTTGAATAAGTAATATAATGGCCATTGAAAAATTAAATAATCGAATTTAAAAATACAAAACATCTATAGAATCGTAGAATATCTATTAGTCGACGTTTGAATAACACAATATGATTGTTTGAATAATTATAGAATCATAAAATAGTTATAGTCGAGGTTTAAATAACTCAATTTGATTGTTTGAATAACTTAATTTGATTGTTTGAATAATTATAGAATCATAAAATATTTATAGTCGAGGTTTGAATAACCCAGTATGATTGTTTGAATAATTATAGGATTGAATATGTTTTAACTTTTGCATTATTTAGGTTGAATAAATATTCGTCTTACCATGAAATTCAATTCACTATAGGTTGAATAATTACATATTAAAATGGGTGGATAATATAAAAATATGAATCTTATATGAACATTGAATATATAAATGCAATACATTGAATAAGATAAAAATTGGGATGGTTACATATCGAATATATACTACAATGAATTTGAATAAGTACGCCTTTTTTTAAAGTACACTGATATGTTGAAAAAAACTAATCATTGTTGTTGTTTGCAAACTTCACCCACTTATACTTCATCGCCATTCTTCAATAACTACATAAGACACACATACATGAATAACAATTCACGCATAAAAAACACGTACAAATGAATAACAAGACATGCATATATGAAAAACAAAATCAATCATAATTGAAGCTTGTCGAAATCATCTACCCAAAAAATACCTAAATACAACAAATTATAAATCCAAATCGAACACGACAAAACATGCATATATGAATAACAACCGACAAACGTATGAATAACAATATATTAATAAATATGACTAACTTATTCAATGGTTTTCAATAATAATATGAGCATATTGACATGAATAAGATAAACAATTGAATAACTATTACAATGCTTCTGAAAAACAACAGTTAGTATTATGAAAAAGTTGTGACTCTTTGTATTATGTTAGGATGTGAATAATCATTACAATGCTTATGAAAACAATGTTGAATATTTTGAAAAATGTTTGAATTATTCTATATTGTTATGCATCAGTCTATGTAAACACACTAGAATAACTCATTGCAATGAATTGAATAATTGTATTATAATGAACCAAATTGTACTTAAAACAACACCACTTGAACGAATTGTACTTAACACGAAAAATTTATCCAAAACCATCATTTTTTAATAAAAAATAAGCAAATTCGAGTATCAATATCTATAATTTCATTTTCAATTTTTCAGAATTGAACGAATTCATAATAACTATCGACTTGTATAACCTAACTTCGAAATTCTTCATTGTTAACTAAATAATGCAAACTCATGCTCGATTCGACTCAATTCTAGCGAAAAATCGACTCAAAATTGAAACTTCACTTACCAATTTGTGAAATATACGATGTTTCTAGAGGATTTCGCCGGCGTTCTTTCTTCGTTTCCAAACGTCATCGATTCTGAGCGATCGAGAAAGAAACCATAAAAAGAGAGAGACGAGAGAGATGAACAATATTGATAGGGATCTTAATTGACGGAAAGAGAAAAATCTAAATTGAAATGGAAGTTATTAATATGGATAGAAAATTAGCATGATTTATGGAAAGAGATATATTCTAGTATTTCTCACCCATTTAACCTATTTACACCTCTTTTTTCTTTAATCTTGACCCTCTATTAATCCAAATCTGACGGTTTAAATATAACCACATGATTTACTCTAAAAGAGTATTTTACTAGAGCATTGTTCTTAGAATAAAGGAAAGATTTAAACAACGTCATCAGGTATTAATTAGACGAATTAACAGAGTTTGGTTCAAAAGAAACCAACTCTTAACATGAAACGGAAGGAGAGTTGTCATCCGTTGGATCACATGATCCAATGGCTCAACATACTCCTGTAATTTAAAAAAAAACAAATCAACAAGGTGACAATTTTGTAAATACACCTAATTTCTATACCCTTAACTTCACTCTCAAATATCAAAAATAAGCCCCAATCGATCGCACTAAATAAACTCCCACGATGATTCGACTCGCCCAAATCGAAGTCTCCAACGATCGAAGTCTCCAAACGCTCGATCGAAGGCTCCAATCGATCGAAGTCTCCAAAGCAAACGAAGGACGACGGACGATCTCACCTTCGCCTTCAATCTCTCCCACGAATCACGATGCCTCCAAAAACAAATCGAAAAGGTATAAGCCCTAACTTTCTTCACCTTATGCAATTGAAGAAGGAAATTTGACAGATTCTGATATTTTTTGTTCTTTGTTTATGCGATTGAAGAAAGAAATTTGCCGATGAATTTTGTATGTTAATCGATGTGTTCTGTTTTGATTTGTGACGAGCTTAGGAATTTGATGTGAAATCAGTGGTTTGTGTCAATGTGTACATTCCCTTTTGCATTTCTTTCACCCATTCTGACTTGAAACAGCGCCCTGAGTGATTGCTAGGTAAAACATATAAATAGAATAGTTGTTGCTTTGCCTGATGATTGCTAGGAAAACTATTCTGCACCAGACTGTAAACCAGTCTTTGCACGATCAAGTCGCTTCTTTCTGTATCGCCACGCAACTTGAATGCAAGTTGCAGCAAAGCATCTCCAATAGGGTGTTTCATACCTGCATTAAGGTTCTATACTTAGACTCTAGATACACTTTTCTGACAGAATTTACCGAAAGTAATTACTCATTCACAAATAGACAAAGCATATGAACAAATTGAGGCACTTTCTTTTGTCCAATGATGGATATGGAATAGAATCTTACCGTATGGCTCAGTTGAAAAGTCAAATAAATGAAACAATAGTAATTCCCAGTAAACAATAGTAGTTCTTTTGTCCAATGTTACTCCCTTGGTGCTATATGGCCTCTCTCTCCATCATTTCTTATTCTCTTTCTATCTGACAGCAACAAAAATTTGATGTCTACTGTTGTTTTCCTAATCATACTGATTACTGAAATTTAGTGAATCCGAATATGATCTAAAAAGTATGTGATGTCTGTTGTTGTTTTCCTAATCATACTGATTACTGAAAAAGAATGTCGGGTCAATGTCTCTGATATATTCTGCTTTCGTTCCCAGCTTGATTACTCATGGCACCAGATATATTCTGCTTTCGTTTCAAAAGTGCATTGAAAAGTTTCAAAAGTACATTGTGACATAAGAAAAGTGCATTGATAAATGGCATAAGCAAAGTGCATCATCGGATTGAAAAAGTGCATTGAAAAGTTTCAAAAGTGCATTGAAAAGTTTCAAAAGTGCATTGTGACATAAGAAAAGTGCATTAAACAGTTTTGTGAATTCCTCATCTACTCACACACTCTTAGATAGTATTAAAGTGTATTATGAAGTAAGAAAAAGTGCACTCAACAGTATCAAAAGTGCATTCTTAAAAAATAGAAAGTCTCATTCCAAAATTGTTTAATTACATTCAGATTCTATTTTTTTTCTATGATTTTAAAAACAGATACAAGCAATAATACATTGCCTCCCGAAACCGAAAACTAGAAGAAGGGCAGGAATTTGATCTCGGCTAAGTATCCTAGTTTGGTAACTAGGACTGTGCCATATGTGTTTACAAAAGCTATGGAATCCCTAAATGATGTCCAAAAAGAGAGCGTGAAGGCTATGAGTTTTGGCCATCTACTCCACTTTGAGATAAAGGACATCCCGAACAACCTTGCTTCGTGGTTGCTACAACATTTTGAAGGAGCTAGGTGTGAGATACATTTTGATACAAAAGTGCATTGTATAGTATGAAAAGTGCATTCTTAATTATGAAAAGTGCATTGTAAAGTATGAAAAGTGCATTCTCATTTACTAGTAATTTTCCTTTATGCTAAGTTCAGAAAAGTGCATCCTTAAATGTGAAAAGTGCATTCTTAAATGTAAAAGGTGCATTGAAGAGTTTTAAAAATTATTTTCAGACTATGTTTAGTTTTACTTCCTACATTATATTACAATAAAAATCCATACTTAATGGATTTATGGTGCATGTTTAAAAGCATAATTGAAGAAAAGCTTATTAGCTCAAATGGAAGAGCAATGTGCTTACGCACAGAGATGTGGGTTCGAATCCCATATAAGCTAATTCGATCATGATTTTCATTGAAAAATAGTGGTTAATTAGTTCTTTGTCGTACACCGACGAAATATAATTTCTTTTTAGTACATAGCTAGTTAGGTTGAGAATAAATGCGTTAAGAATTAATTTGTGTAAGAAATCATATTAGCCCATGTAGGAATCGAACCTACATCTTTGTGCACAAAGCACACCGCTCTACCATTTGAGCTAATAGGCTACTTGTACTAAAACAAAAATTTGACCTTCATATGGTTTCAACTCGGATGGACATGTGGGCAAATAGTATGTCGTTCCCCCTTGAGATAGCTCAATGAAATATTCACCACTGTTTTTAGGTGATTCCTCATTCAGAATAGTAGTTGAAGAAGAGTTTGATGTCCCCACTACAACTAACATATAAGGGAAATATAAAAGTGTTAGTTGAAAATCAGTAAAAGTGCATTGAAAGTATAATAAAGTGCATTGTATACTAGAAAAAGTGCATTACCTAAACTACTAACTAAATCAGTGAAAAAGTAAAAGATATACAAAGTGCTATTAAATAGAAAAAGTGCACTCTTAAGTGTAAAAAGTGCACTATTAACTGTGAAAAGTGCAATAAAAATATGTTCTCTATAAGGTCAAATATATGTGCTCTAAACAAAAATGAAAAGTGCATTGTTAAGTATAAAAAGTGCACTAGTAAGTCTGAAAAGTGCATTGTCATATACTAGTAATACTCCTTTATGAAAAGTGCAAGTAAGTATGAAAAGTGCACTAGTAAGTATGAAAAGTGCATTATTAAGTCCTAAAAGTGCATTATCAACGAGAAGTGCAAAGTGCGTTATTTAAGTATGAAAAGTGCACTAGTAAGTCCTAAAAGTGCATTATTAAGTCCGACAAGTGCAGTATTAAGTCCGAAAAGTGCAACGTCGAATTTTGCATGATTGACCTAGTTTACAGGAAAATTTACACAGTTCAATCGATTCACACAGTTCAATCGATTCACACAGCTCAAGATTGGTCTAGTATTAAGTTCGATTCACACAGTTCAATCGAAAGCCAACTAGATTCACACAATTCGATTGACCAGTTCAATTGTTTCCGAAAATCACACTGTTCGATCTCGTTCAACGAGTTCGATCACGTTCAATGGATTTGTGAATCCCTCTTACCACTTTCTGCCATGGTTGGAACGAGACTCGCAGATTCAAACTCGTTGGATTTCGGATTCGGCGATGGCGATCTCCTTCCGTTTCAATCGAAGGGCACAATCTTCGATCTCGTTTTGAATGAACCCTAGACAAAACAAAAAAGAGAAAAAGGATTATTAATTAGAGAGAGAAAAGACATAATTGCCCCCGCCTTTAATAAAAGGGGAAAGAAAATCAGCCCTTGAATCTCCTTGATCCAAGGGCCCAATATTCTCCTTCCATTTCATGTTAAGGGGGTGTTTTATGGGAACCAAACTCCTAATTAACATCCTCCAAAGTTTCCAAGATAACATAGAATAAAATTGTGGATAACAGTACATGTGAGTGTTGAGTGTTGACTTAAATCCTTCCAGGGTTGTTCCTTAGCATGTTTAAGTGGAGCTGGATCAATTAATTGAATAATATACCAAAATTCAAGTGTAAGATCTTTTTAAAACATACTACTGTATATGTGTATATTCTACTTCTCTTTTTTTTTTTTTTATCCAAAGGAAGGGGTAACCCGGTTTACTTAATAATATAAATAGCTTACATATTAATTCTACTTCTCTTATAATTTTTTAATCAAAACAAATCTACACCATCGATTCGATCTCTCTATTAGTAGAGCATCATAATCAATGTATTGAATTTGAGTATCAAATTTATAATGAATTTTTACTATATATTACTATGAAATATACAGATTAAACTTTGAAATATTCTTACTTCTTCTAATTAGTAGTTATGACCCCAACTATTATTAGAAAAAAGTTTTTTCTAATCTAAATTCTAACTGCATATGCTAACTATCCTTATTTTAAAAATTAAAACTCTATAAGAAAATAAATCTTACTTTTTTTTTAATTTTAAGGGTCTTAATTTATAGGTTAGAAAATTCTAATTAAAAATGTTGGGACGGCGCTAATTCCTTTCTAATATAGAAATGATAAAATAACACTTTCCTTATCAAGTGGAATAAGTAAAGGAACAACTTAGCAATGGCAATCATATACTAGACGATCATAAAAAGAGAAACAATCTCAATGATACAAAAGCCAGCTATTGCACATATTAACAAATCCACTTGCCTTTCCCAACAATGCAATTATTTTTTGCAGGATTCAGATGGGTTTACAATGGACAAACTCCACGTTCTGTCATTGATTGTAAATCAGAAAACCCCCAAAAAACAAAGAAAGAAAGAAAGAAAGCAATCCTAGATTCCTTCATTTGCCTTGCTGGTCCACCTACAACCCAACAAGAACAAAGAAAAGTGCCCTCAAAAATTATTTTCTTCTGCACATATGAGCTGTTCTTTTGTAGGTCCTAAGCACCCATACTCCTTATGATAAGCATTAGATCTTTGCTCAAACTACTTTAAAGAACAACAATCAAAAGGCAGAAAATTTAAGCTCCAAATGGCTCTCGATTCATCAAACAATGATCTTTCCTATCAAAATGATGATGTTTTCATGCAAAAATTTTACATAAGCATCCCAACTCAATGTGTGTGTGTGTGTGGGTGTGTGATGCAGCCAAATGTAAATGCGTGTGATATTCAACTAAAGTTACAAGATGCTTGGATTTGCCTTTAAAGTTACAAGGGAGAAAACTACAGCAAGAAGAATAATCAATTGAATGCAATCATGAAGGGGGGAAAACTGCACCTGTAAAAGTAGTGTAAAAAAAACTAAGGACAATTATGGTAACTCGGTTGCTTATCTACATCATTTCCTCCAAGCTTCCTGGCTACGCTCCTTACTAATTCCGCCATCATTTTTGTCTGCAACATGGTTCGACTGAGGATTCTCACGGTTTGACCCATGTGGGTCCCTCCCGATTCGCCGCTCCTATACAAGAAGAGAATTGTTAATTGTCCATGGTTGTAATTGAAAGTGAGTTACTTGGACAAGCAATTGAAGAGAAGTGTGAGATCATACATCACGAGACAAGAAATCCTCGGATTCAAGCATGTGAACCACATGCCCCATCTTAGGCCTTTTCTGAGCATCAGGATCAACACAACGGAGAGCGACTAAGAGGATTCGTTTGAGTGCTTTTGAGATTGGCTTCTCGGGCAATTTCGGATCCACTACTTCATCAGATCTTCTATTACCTACCATTGTCTTCAGCCAATCTACCAAGTTCACCTACAAACAGCATTTGACTTCTAAGAAAAAAACAGTGGCACGAAAAATGCATTGCAAAACAAAGAAAGTTGAAGATATTCAGTTTACCTCTCCAGGTGGTCGGCTGTAGTCAACAGGGGATCTACCTGAAATAACCTCCATTATTAGTATCCCGAAGCTATAAACATCACTCTTTTCAGTCAACATGCCAGTACAAGCGTATTCTGGTGCGACGTATCTGCAAGACAAATAGACAATTGATTTAGATGACAATTGAGCTAAAGAGAAAAAAATATGCAAATATAAAACAAATAAATGCTCACCCGAATGTTCCCATTACACGAGTTGTAACATAACTTGTCTCAGAGTTCAACAGCTTGGCGAGTCCAAAATCCGACAATTTAGTATGCCATTGGCGATCAAGTAAAATGTTGCTAGATTTGATGTCTCGGTGAATCACCTTGGGTTCAAGCCCCTCATGGAGGTAGGCCAATCTACAACATCAATACAATAAGTAATATTGTGGATCATTACACTTGTACGGGTCTAAATTGGAGAATCTTAAAGCCTAGAAAAAAATCCTAGAACAATAAAATGTAATGGAATCTTTCCGAAACAGGATTCTTATAACTGAGCATTTGAATTACCAATGGCGTTGAGGCTTACCCTTTTGCCGTTCCCAAAATGACGTTCATACGAATATCCCAAGTAAGAGGACTGACTTCGCCCACATCACCATGTAGCCATTGATCCAAGTTACCATTTTCCACATACTCGTATACAAGCATCCTGTAAGCCCCCTCAACACAGTATCCCAATAGCCTTACAAGATTCTTATGTCGAACACGGCCTATTGCTTCTACCTCCACTTTAAACTCCTTCTCAGCTTGACCCCTGTGAGTTTTGATTCAGCAAAGAGATATCAGTACTACACTGATGTTTTAAGAGTGCACAAACACCTAGTTGAAAATTAATCTAAGCACCTGAAGAGAGACACTTGCTAAGTAATTGATACATATAGCAATGATTGAAGAGCATTTAAATTAACTGAAGCACAAATTTGTTACACAATTAAGAACAAAAAACGGAGTTAGAGCCGTAATAGACTTTGAAGGCATAAATTCTAGTAAAAATGGACAAGAACAACATCAACAAAGGAAAATAATAGAAGAGATGATCAAAAAGTCAATAAGAAAGATCCAAAATCTCCATCTACCCACTCCACCAAACATCCAACCACACAAGCCCAAAAGTTGCAAGCACTGAATACATTGAACAGAGCAAAATGCAAAGAACAATGAGCATTATTGTAAGCCAAAAAACACAAGCAGATGGTTATGTCTAATTATGGATTACCCAATACAAGTTCCATTAAATTTTTAATTTTTATATTAACTTCTGTTATTCTTCCAAAAGGTTTACAGGCATTACTCAAAATCCAAATCATAAAAATGTAGCCAATTCGTATGAGTTTTGTTATCTCAACCTCAAATTTCAAATGAAGTAGACAAATAAATGAACTACAACCTTTAGGATCAAGCAAAATTAACCCACAAATCATAAAGTCCAATCAATAAATAATACTCGTACTACCCAATTCTTCTCCTACTAATGAGATTTGATCATAAAAATCTCAACTTTCAGTCCCCCAATATGCCAATCTTTACACACAACCAGAAATCAATACGAAGCTCAATCAATGGCAACAGAAGAAACCCAATCAAACCCACAAATCATACACAAAACCCAATTTACCAAAGATTACCTGTTATTCAAGAGATTCTTGATGGCAACTTTAGTATTATTATCCCCCAAAACTCCACAATAAACAATCCCATATCCTCCTTCGCCAATCACATTCTCATCCGCCAATCCGTCGGTGGCCAATTCCAGCTCCCTCAAAGTATACCAGCGGCCCCACCCCAAGTGCGAGACCTCCGGGCCCCCAAACGACGCCGTTCCAGCACTCCCCATCTCGCTCCCAAACGCGCCGCTTTGCGCGTGTGACCCGGACCTCAAGCTCTCCCCGCTGGAAACCTTATCGGAGAAAATCACCCTGTGCTCGACTTTCCCCATGTCGATCTGGATCTCCGGGGCGCTCGCCGGCCGGTGGTGGTAGTGGTGGTCGGAGATCGGAATCTCCTTGATTTCCTTGGAAACCGCCGGGGTGGCCTCGGCGGCCGCGTGGTGGGGGTTGCGGCGGCGAGAGGTGAGGCAGAGGGAGAGGAGGAAGAGGAGGAGGACTATGGTGGACCCCACGAAGATTCCGATGAGCACCCATAGTCGGAGGCCGAAGATCGATGTGGGTTTTGAGAGGTCGGAGTTTAGTAAGGCTCCGTTGTAGATTGACATGGTTGAAGAGAGTTTTTTGGGGGGTTAGCGGTGGAGGAGCATAGGGCTACGCCGGCGTGGGGATGAGATTCCGGTGGAGGAAGTGTTAATTAAGACTTTAGAGGTTCGACTTTGCTTCGTTTTTCATTTTTATATTTGTGTAGTGAGTGGGAGATTAATGAATGATGAAGGAAGAAAGAAAAAAAGAGAATGTGCCGTTGTTTTTTGTGAACTTTTGCAGCTTCGTTTTCATCACACAAGTTGAAGAGTGACGTCAGGTTCCACTTTTATATTGAAAGGAGTTTAGTGTATGATTGGATGGATGTATATCAGGGTTAGAAAATTAAACTATAGACAACGGCTCACTTAAACAGTTAAACTAGTTTACTGATTTGAACTTTTCATAATTTTTGTTGTGCACTTTTTCAGATTGGACTTTTCGTATTTTGCAATGCACTTTCGTATGAAAAGTGTAATACGAACTAGGAAAAGTACATTTGTTTTACGTTTCAGGATGATAATTTGTTTCATTTGAACCAAACTCCCGTTTTATAATATTTATTTTTTAGTAATTTGCACATTATTTAAAAAATCTATCAAAAATACTAACATACCCTCATTTATTATTTTACTTTTCTGCTTCATTGAAAATCATTACTAATAACCTATCATTAATTATAAGGGCAAATATGTAAAGTATGGACTAAAACAACTAAAAAGACATATATAATGAAACGGAGGGAGTGCTTTTTTTATACGATTACCTACTAACTCATTAAAAGACAAACATTAGTTTATCCCAATTTTACACGACCAACCTAAATCATCACTACGAATGATCTTAAAAAAAAATTAAACAATATAGCCTGAAAACTAAATAGACGTCTTAACCTAACTAAGGAATTTGCATCTGAAGCAAAGGACACAATGGTTGAAGAAACTACTTGCCAAAGCTGATGGATATTAACATGCTTTTTTTTCCTATGAAATCATCCACATAATTTTTCTCCTTAAAAGAATGAAAAAACACAACATTAGAAATACCTGCAATCAAATTTTAGATGTCCATTAAAATTGAATGAATTTCCCAAAGGACTTTCCAAATTTTTTAAAAAAATTTATGAGGATTAAATTATCGCATTCGATAATTAAATTAGCAATATTCTTATTTATCGCTACTTTCAAACTCTGAAAAGAGTGTAGTAGCTTCAGCTTGTAAAACTATCATCGGTTCAATGCGCAAACGATCAAACCCTGTAATTAGAGAAGCATGATCTCAGATTATAAAACTTGCAAAAGTAGATAAATTTATCTGTTTAGAAGCATCAAATTTAAGTTTTAACCAATCGCGAGAGGATTTAATCCAAGAAACATTGTTTTTTTCTTTTTTTGTATAGAATTTTTAGGCCTATTTTTAGTAGAAGTATCAAATTCCCATTGAATATGTTGGGAAAAAGCTAAATCACAAGGCAAGAGATGAGAATCTAACCTAGATAGATTAAATATGATAACATTTCTATGATTCCAGATAAACCACCATAAAAAGCAAAGTTTAGATCCATTTTTATTTAAGTTTAAAGTTGATATTAAATTATACGAATGTACGAAAATATGAATATACGAAAACGCGAGTAAGCGGACCTCATCGACTAATTCACATGCCCACTTCATGTAGGACCTACGGTACGTAAAAAAACGCAACTAAAACCTAAGTGGGGCATTTGTGAGCGGGTAAAATTAATTGCCACAATTTTTTTCTGTCATCCGCCATAAAGGTACTTTTATTTATTATCCTTGTTTTTAATTATATATTTTATTATAAAATTAAATATGACGGTTATTCGTTATTATGGAGGATTCTATCTTAGTCAAAAGATAGAACTTTCACTTGGATTAGGGAGCAAGAAATCGCTTGTTGGGTCTGGAGCATTATCGGCCCACCCTTAGAGATAGAGTTTTCTACCTTCTCTCTCTCCCTCTCCTCCATTTTAAATACATGTCATCGCCATGTATGACGAGTACCTCATATTCGTTGAGCTCGCACGCAAGTCTTGTCCTTTACCTCGACGTTCAATCGACAATTGCTCTTTTGACTTATGCATTGGAGATGGAATTGTCGATTGAATTTATATTAACCCTAGGTTAAGAGGAGGTCCCCACCCTATGTGTCCATTATTTTACATGTTCTAGGTTAAGAGGAGATTGAAATGAGAGGTGGAGAAGGGAGTATTCAACAAGTGCATTGAAGTTGAATTTTTGTTCACTAACGGAATCCATTTTATAAATATATATTCTTATGTGGAACATGAGTATACAAATGGACTAGAGCAACCAGACAAACATGATTATGAATCCAAATAAGTCATGGTAGAGATAACAATTAAAGCGACTTCTACTACTTTTAATAGGCCATCAACTAGATTAGAAATCGTCTCAAACTAAGTTCACCAATACCAATACCAATACTCAATCGGTAAAGTGATTTTTTGAGTGTTATCCAGGATATTCGATTTTGATTCCATCTATCGATCGGCATTTATATCGCTAAATTCACAACTCAATTGATGTAAGATAAAATAGCGCTAGACATTAACTTTTGTTTAGGAAAATTCGAGTTTAAATCCTTTTCTCAACATATATGAAGAGTGAATTTGTACTACCTTATATTGACTTGAGCAACTTGAATTAGGGATGACAGCGGGGATTCAGGGTGGGGAATACCCTTCCCATTTCCATCTTACTTTAGAATTTTGATCCCATTCCCCATTCTCGTCGGGTCCCCATACCATGCCCATTAGGGATTCCTCATCCCCCGTTTTACTTTCCCCATTTAATCACCCATTAACTTACCATAAAAAAATCAAATTTTATTTTATTATCTTTTTGTTACAAATAAAATTTTCCATTTATAATTAGAATTTCAAAACATTGAAAGACAAAATAAATTAATTTAATTAATATAGAAAAACTTAATTTTAATATAAAATTATATTAAACCTATTAATTTTCCTCAAAGAGTTCTACAACAGTCAACAAGTTCCCAATGAGGGGATAACGACGAGGGGACGAGGTCCTACCTCCCCACGGGAAACAGGGAATCCCTCTTATTGCCATGACCCGAATCCAAAAATTTATAAAAACTCATCATCTCTTAGTCTCTTACATAAAAATTTATTATATGACCCAATAAACTAAGAACCCAGATAACCAAAACATGAACAATTAAACTTTGATTTGTCTAAACCTGGAACTATCCAACCAAACAATGACCCAAGTCACCCAACCCCAACACAGTCATAAGTCACAACCGATTAACAGTCTTTACTCAAATATAACATGACCCGATCAACTTAAAATGACCAGACCAAACCCAATAAAACCGATTTCCAGATCTACCTAGTTAGTTTAAATCATCAAATGATATAGAAGCCGTAACCAAGCAAACATAAATGTCTACTTACGGGCAGATCTCTAGTCAAACGATTCCTCTGAAATCACCACCACAAAAGTCACAATTCAGAAATCAGAACTCAGAATTCATTCACTTTAGGTCATTGCATGATACTCTGATAGATTCACAAAGCCAGACAAATGCAAATGGTTAAAAAAGAAAAAAGAAGCTTAGTTTTGAGTAGACATCAATGCAAGTATGCAACACCAACTCACCAAACACCTCTTACCAAACACAACTTATACTATACAAAATGTGATGAAACAGTACATGCATGGGTACTAGCCACAACTGAAATGCAAGTAGGAGCCGCTAGCCGCTAGCCGCTAGGGAAAGCTACTTCCACCACCGCGCGCGTGCCATCACCGGAATCACAGGTGGCTGTCGCGTTTAGTACATGGCTTATATCAATACTAGCAATTTATAAAGGCAAGATACACTTCTTTTTTTCACTTTCCCCTTAATGCCCAAAAGATTGATTTAGTTGATACTAAGACCTTCTTTTAAGCGGCTTCGGTCTAGTAGTAGATACTTGGCTGTGTCTCATTATCCAAAACCTCTCGATCTCCTCTGGTTTCCTCCCTGGAATCCGACCCGCTATCAATGACCACCTGTTATGGAAACAATAGTGAGTAAACAGTGCACTACTCTACTTTAGAAGAACTTCTTCATACCCTTAAGGTACTTTAATGTTTGGAAAATGTCTACCATTTCATCTCAATGGTTTGGTGGATATGTCAAACGTTTTTGAAATGATAAAACAAGAGTCAAACGCTATTTTATTTTTTTTAAAAAGTCGTTGATTAAGCATAGGATTACACGAAATCACCCATAATGTAGCTTGTGTTAGTTAATGTCACCTAAACTTGTACTTCTAAACTATAACTTTGATTTAAAAAAGATGATATACATCCTAGCTAGCTTGATGTAGCGATTTTTGACACTTCTCTAATAGAAACATTAATTTTGATTGCATTTAATGTACATATATATCATATTGTACTTTGTTTTACAATTTTGCACGCCTTTGAAGAGTTCCATTTTAAGAAAAAAAAAACCATTGAGTGTTTATTTTTCCTTCAACTGGGATGCCCCTATTATATGATAAAGTGCAATCATATTTAGCTTTTTGAGATGAAGATCACACATAAGGGTAAAATTGTCCTATAACATAGCGCCAGCTAGAAAACTTAGTAGCACCCAGATTTCAGATAGGCTTATCAATCTTAATCACTTGTGACTTATGAATCACTTTTGTGCTACTAGATAAATGACCACCACTTACTTAAAACCCTTTCAAATCCATTGATTTCAGACAAATTTCAAGAGAAAACAATCTACTTAATATGGGTAATCACAGTAATCACTCTAAGCGATGCTTTACACATAATCCAAATTACTTGAAGTCACATGCAAAATTCAGACTTGGAACCAAGATTTTTTGGTAAATCTGAATGCCAAAAATTTGACCTTAATTCCACATGCAAACCAAAATAAATAAACAGAATGATATGAAACCATCAATTCAAGTACCTACCTGTCTCCGACGAGATTGTACATCCTATAAATCAGATCCTCTTCTTGCTCTGTCATATCCACCATCTCCCACGCTTTGCTACTCACTTCTGCCATTAATCATCACAAAATCAGAAGCCTACCCATTTCAGATAATCGTCTAAAAATCAAAACCCAGAAAGGAAATCGCCCGAAAATCACCAAACAGGAAGAAACGGAATCAATTGAACACATAATACCTTCAGAGCAATTACTGCTCTCTGTTCTTGCTTGCTTCTTCCTACTCCGCCTATCCATTATTGAAGCTCTGAATTTTACCAGCTCAATTTGATTTGAAGAAGAAGAAGAAGACTGAAAATTTATGTTGGGAAAAAGGATATATAATAAGAGAGAAAGGGGGGAAATGCTAAAATAAGGGCATGCATTTAGTGCATTGCCCGAAACAGAAACAAATGGAGCTCTCCTTCTGAATTATGCTCTTGTGGGGTGCAAATTTTCACTTTCTTTTTTCCCTCCCTTGTTGTTTTTCTTTCTGTTGGGCCTTACGAAAAAAATAAAGAATAGTGAGGTTCGTAAGAATAATAAGATGGGCGAGAGAAGGACAAAAGAAGTGAGAAGTGGGGCAGTCTAGTACAAATTCACCCATCTGTAATACTGGCAGTTTTTTTGTGCTGATATGAAAGTTTCTTTGTCTAGCTGTATTTTTCATTCCGAATATAATCCAAGGGATTGAACGGCAGGTCGGACCGAACAATTGAACAAACAAAAGTCTGTTACGAATTTCTTCAAGATTTTTAGTGGCAAAGGGTTGACTTGTAGTTGTCCCTCTTCTTACAACCTTGCTTTTTGATGCAATAATGATCAAATTATCAATATCTATAGTAGCCTCAACTAAAGTTATACTCCCTCCGTTTTACAATAGATGTGTAACCCTCTTTTGTGTAAGTATTATGATTAGTTTGATTTAATTTTATATTATTCTATAAATATCTAACAAAATTTATGTAGTTTAAATTTTTGTTACAACTACTTGTGTTATAATATAAAATAAGAAGAAGAAATATTTTTATGATATAAATTTCGATGACATATTTGTTATTTGTAACAACAAATACATTTATTACTTTAAAAAAAATGGTCTTATAAACTTTTTTGTGTTGGCTCAAATTCAAGAAATGTGATTAAAGTTATCATCTATAGTAACCTTACCGGAAAACTCTAAACTAGTTACCGGAAAACTCCTTAGGATGGACAACTAGGTGGTTGATTGGCTGGCCAAAAAGAGCAATGAACTTGGAGAAGAGTTGCATATTACTGAGGAGATACCCCCTGAGTTAATTAGGCTAGTAGAAATGGACATTGTTTCAGCACTGTTTAAGTTGTTTTCTTATGAATGAAAGGGCTCAGCCCACTTTCGGAACCAAAAAAAAAGTTATCATCTTATTTAGTCTCTGTTATTTTTCGTTTTCTTTCAAAGCTATCAGACTTAATTATTTCGATTAAAGTTGTCAAAACATAATCAAATTTGAGACTTGGTTGGTAAAATATTAGAAAACATAGGAATATAAATCAACGAAGGAGATTTAAGGGAATTAGTTATCATGGTAGAGTTTGGTTTCGCAAAAATAAGAATTTTTAGTCAAGATCTAAAATGAAAGTGTTTTAATATGGAAGAGTACATCAAAGACAACAACAATGGAAAAAAGCCAAAAATAAGCAACGGGTCTAGTTCTAAAATTACAATTGAAACCATAAAATCGCAAAACAAAATAAGATGGAACAAACCTCCAAATAACTTTTACAAACTAGATTTTGATGGTTCAATGATACAATGATTGTATATATTATTCGTGATCAACGAGCGAACACCATCCACAAGTGTCGAAAAAATGAGAAAAACAGTCAAAACACAGTTATTAAAATCGAGACTATTGCTCTACACTAAGAAGTTTTACAAGCAAAATAAATCCTATCAACTTGTAAACCTATCTCTTATGATAAAATAAATGCGCCAAAAAAAAGGTAAATGCTATATCTTTTATTCATTTAATGTCGATTTGATGATGGCCTACTATTATAGGCTAAATTTGCATTTGTGATTGATTGAATTGTTTTAGGCTTGCTAACTTTTTAAAAGCACATTTTAAAAACAACATAATATAAAATACTCATCTATTAGTATTCATCACATATGTTACATATAACTATTGGCATTTAACCCCTATATTACAAACCACAATAAAATAAATATATGCAACTTCTCAAATTCCCAACTCCTTAAATTAATTTACTATATGTTACATTCTGTCTTTTCATCTTATATACTGTATTAAAAAAAAATACCCAATAATTAGGATTTAGCTCATGCCATTAGATTAGGATTGTTCATCGGTCCAAAATCGAACCGAACCGAGGAAAATTGAACCGAACCAAAAAACGAATTTTGGAATTTTCGGAACCGAGGACCGAATCAAATAAGATCGATTCGGTTCAATTTTTGTTCGGTTCGGTTTGGTTCGGGTAGGAACCGAATTAGAAGATTAGGTACAAAGCCGATACAAAATAAAGAATATAACACCCTAAACCAAACTAGAACCAAACTAAACCGAACCAATTTTGACCCGAACCGAACTAGAACCGAACTACACCGATTTAAACCTAAAAAACCGAACTAACATATGATATTTTTATCGTTTTGAACTAAAATCATTCAAACCATTCGAATTAAAATTTGCAAAATGATAAACAAAACAATACAAAAATTGTAAAATGGGATTAAGGGTTACATCCTTACATGGGTAAGGCTTAGTAAGGGTATGTTTTTAATTTTTAATTTTTATATTAAAACAGATCAGTTTAACTGAACCGAGACCGAACCGAACCAAACCGAAAACCGAACAAGCCATAATCTTTCACTGAGGACCGAACCGAAGTACCTTGGATCGGTTCGATTTGGTTCGGTTGAACTAAAGTTATATATCTTACACTAAGAAAAACATTTATATCCTAGCTAGGTTTACTTTGTTAAAATCCCGTATTGTACACATTTGTAACACTCTTTTGTATAAAAGTATTTTGATTGGTTTGATTTAATTTTGTACTTATAAATATCTAACAAAATTTATGAACGTAGTTTAAAACTTTATCATGACTATTTGTGCTGTAACATAAAAAAAAACTCTGTTTCGATGACATCTTTGTTAGTTGTAACGGTGAATACATTTATTACTTCTAAAAAAGTTGGTCTTATAAAACTTCTTTGTGTAGGTTCAAATTCAAGAAATGCGATTAAAGTTATCATCTTATCTAATCTCTTCTATTTTTCGTTTTCTTTCAAAGTTATCAGGCTTATTTCGATTAAAGTTAGTCAATACATAATCGAACTTGGAGACTAGGTAGGTAAAATATTAAAAAACATAGGAATATAAATCAACGAAGGAGATTTAAGGGAATTAATTGTCATGGTAGAAACTAATAATAAGCAGGACATTCATAACAATACCTTCAGGACAGCTTTTTCAGACAGAATTAGAGAATCCAAACTGTAAATAATTCAAAGAAATTTCATAGCAGAAGAAAAACATATAGTGCTTTAACTTAGCCCTTTCATGTTTTATTAGCTTTTAATTGACTATTAGGTTTCTCTTGTACTTGTTTGGAGTTTTTTTTTGTTTGTGCTCTCTTACCGCTTATCTTACTGACAATTTACTTTTGGCCTCTCGATCTATTAAATTTGTTAGGTACATCAAATTATTTCCTTACATATAAAAGTTGTAGAACGTCCATTTTTAAATAAAAAAACGCTTTGTTGTCCATGTAACATGTTACAAGGAAACGGGAAGCCAAAAAAAAAAAAGAACAAGAAAAAACATGTGGTTACCAAACTTACCATAGTTTTACACTAGAAAAAACATATGGCCTTCAGATGGCGTGGGGGCCGGGATACAGGAATGTTCTCATTGAGTCGGATTCGGCCCTTGCTATTGAGATGATCAGTAAATATATCAACCCGGCACATCCTCTTGCAAACCTGGTGGCCCATTGTCAGGTTCTCATCAGACGAGACTGGAGTACTCGTCTCAATCACGTCTTCAGGGAAGCGAACTCAGTCGCCGACTCCCTCGCTAGGCATGCCCATGCCTTAACTCTCGGCTTGCACTCGTTCGAGGAGCCTCCTTTAATTTCTGTCCCTTTTTGGTTCATGACTGTTGTGGGCATGCCACTGGCCGCTTTGTAAGACGCTAGTTGTTGTTCCTGGGCTCTTTTGCCCTCTTTTTCTCACCAAAAAAAAAAATGTTTCCACCACGAAATGGAAATGAAAACGGAAAATGTTAAAGAGTTTACTGGCAACACTGTTGTGAAACAGGGATGAAATGTCATAGGAAAAATTACTCAAAATAATACCAACTTTTGCCTATTGACTCAAAATAATACGAACTTTTAAATTGACTAAAAATAATACCAACTTTCATCGTATTAACTAAAAATAATATTAACTTTCATTGTACTAACCAAAAATAGTATAGCGGTGTTTTTTATGAAAATTTTAGCAAGATATGTGATGTGGACATTGAAATATGTTGGTTGGTCATTAATAATATCAACTATCGTTGATGCCACAAGGTGAAATGAAAATTTATATAATGTAAAGTGATACTATTTGTATGCAAAATGGTAATTTATATGATGATAGTGAGTAATAATCACATCAAAGTCTTAGTCATCAATATTTTTTAATGTTTAGTCAACAAATTTTGATAGACATGTCATGTGTTTTGCCGAAATCTCCACCGAAAATGTCTTTGTACTATTTTTAATTAATACAGTGAAAGTTGGTATTATTTTTGGTCAATTTAAAAGTTCGTATTATTTTGGATAAATAGGCAAAAGTTGGTATTATTTTGAATAATTTTTCCAATGTCATATTAAACTCACTGATATCTGAAAACCCAAAGAGCATTTTCTGTTTCAAACAAGGATAAACACAATGGTGTATATGTTCCTAAATTTCATGTTACAAAGTTCATGAGATCAGAATAAAAAACAGATATCCACTGCATGAAAAACAAACTGCTCGAAATGTTGTCATCAAACTTTCTAGGTCTTCATGATGACAGCGGCCAATGTTATATACTCCATTCTTGTACAAAAATCATGCTCAAGATGAGGTATGTTGGCTTCTTTTTTCGTTTCTAGTTGCTATCTGTGACTCTGTGTCTGACAATATGGTAGTCTCGTGCGCCGAACTTAAGAGTTGAACATGTTGGGAAGCGGCCTCACTGCCATGAAGGCATCTACCATCTAACATGTTCACAAGAAGAAAATTTTCTATGTTACATCAAATTTATAACATTCACAGCAGAATATATTTGAATCATTGAGACTAAATAATTTAACCATTTGACACGAAAACATTTCTAGTCTAATACCATGAGCAACTTTTCATTCAACCATAAGCAATTTAATGTCAATCTTTTTTTTTTTTAAATTGCATTAAAAAAAAACGAAATATGTAGTAATCTATGTATATGAAGGAAATATTATACCTCATCAGTTACTGCTGCACGAGCTCTGCGATGTCTTTCTACCAGCTCAGTCAAGACTGCTATAAGCCGCTGCTTCACTTCACCTGTCAGCATGCGGCCTGATCCATATTCCTGAGAAAGTACTGTGTTAATACTTATTTTCCAAATATTTTCATTCATTGCAAAAATGATTGTTCAGCAGTTGTCTTAACCTGCCGTATGTGTTCGAGCTCATCATCATCCTCCAAGAAAAATCCGAGGTACTTGATTGATATATCAACCTGATACACGGGAAAACATATATAGTAGCTAACATTTTATACATATCAATGACTGTTCAAAATTAGACGTGCCGTTCTATATTAGTAAAAAGGAGAAACATCTATCTAAACAAGATAATCCAAAGCATAGATACCTCTAGATTTGCACCATATTTCCTGTGATTCTCGACGGAATCTTGTCCACCAGAGAACGCGTATCTGTTTATCTGCATTCCAAGAGAAAGTAAATACCTTTGTAACAAAAAGGGTAGCAGTTATGATCAAGTCAATAATAATAATAAAAGTATTGTATTTTTAATAATCTTAGTATGACCAGCTGTCAATGTGCAGTTCCACATACTCAAAATAGACAGTGATTAATTTCTTATTAGTGATGATTTTACATGTTTAACTGGTGCATACACCCCATTCATTATTTGATAAAATGTAAGTTCAGAATAAACAAACCTTGCTCTTGATATCCTTTGCTGAATCAGTCACATATATAGCAGAATTAGGATCACTGGCAGACATTTTCCCACTCTCACCCTGCAAAGTGCAAACATGTAATTTAATAGCTAAAAAGAGAGGTCATGACACATGGATGCCAACAAATTTAACACACAAGAAGAAAGATTGACAGGCACGAGCACAGGTTAACAACTTTCACAAAATATTGGGCAGAGACCAACAATAGACAAGAGAGGCAGGCCGCAACTTGAATCATCAAAAGAACACCCTAAAGACGAATATATTGTGTAAGGTAAGCTTGATTAAAATAATTATTCATACCTGAAGAGCAGGGAAGAAAGAAGATTCGATTAGCGCAGGTTTTTCATATCCAATTCGAGGTGCGACGTCTCTTGTCATTCTAAAATAAGGATCCTGAAAGGTCACCAAAATAACGAGCAGTAAAGATATCAATCCTATGAGGGTGGAAATATTGAAGTTTTTACAAACTCTACACATCACAACATGTACTTATAGACGGAATGAATGAAGAAAATAAATTCCAAATATTAAATGAGTGTTTTGAAGGTTTTTATTAAAACCTACCTAAATGAGTGTTCGTGTTCAATGAAACAAGGTTTTTTAGAAGATGGAGGTTTTTAAGAGGTTTTTGAGGAGGTTTGAAACCACAAAATAGAAACCTTGGTATAGATATAGGTTTTAGGAGGTTTGTGAAATTTTAACAAATATTTTTTGTTAATATTTTAACTAATATTCTTTTTTGTAATTTTAAAGTAAAACCTACTCAAAAACCTTATAATACCAAATACGATTTTAGGAGGTTTTAAAAAAGAAAACTTACAAAAACTTACACCTACCGAAAAACCTACACCTACCCAAAAACCTTCTTAAAAACCTCACCTTCTCAAAAACCTTATTTTGCTGAACAAAGCCTAAAGCCTTTATGCACTAGCAAGGATATCAAGGAACACGAGTATTCACAATATATGAACAAAAAATAGAAGAACAAGTAGATTATCACTTGCCAAAGAGAGACTAAAAATGCATACTGGAAATAAAATGCCAAACCTGGTCAATTGCACAAGGAATTAAACATCGAAGATTATCTTTGCCAGGGAATAGATGGGGAAATGAACTTGGAAAAGATGGAACGGCCTGCAAAATTACAAAAATATAAATGTTGAGGCTAGCAATTGTCCAAGAATAAGAGACATGTTTATAGAAGAAGTCGTGGAATAATGAGTTGCAAATGATAATCAAAACCAAAAAAAAGATACACGCCCTCCTGCATTATAAGAACAAATTTAAAATATTACCTGAACTGGAGGGAAGCTAATTTTTCCAATGTGGTCTTCATTAGTAAAACCAAAAATACCAACAACCTGAATGAAGTGTCACAACTTCAGAACTAAATAACTCCAAAGAGAGAGTATAAATGATTAAGGAAAATGGTGATGAAAAGAAAGCATTATGACAGAAGCAAAGAGTACCTTGTTGTACGTGACACACTTA
Source organism: Fallopia convolvulus (assembly GCA_964016875.1). Classification (NCBI taxonomy): domain Eukaryota; kingdom Viridiplantae; phylum Streptophyta; class Magnoliopsida; order Caryophyllales; family Polygonaceae; genus Fallopia; species Fallopia convolvulus. The sequence goes on along the minus strand of OZ024732.1, from coordinate 49,060,702 downwards.
GAAACTTTGACCATATTTCTGTAGAAAGCACTGGAATAGAGAAAATTTAACTTTCAGGGCAGAGTCCTAATTTACAAACAACAAACAATCATTCCACGCATAATCCTTTCACATCATTCATCTAGTTCCTTACCCGCCAACATAATCGAAATCAGAGAAAATGAAAGTCCTGGAGATGTCGAATCCGCAAGCAATAATGTCCTTTGCATTCTCGCGTGCAAGTCTCATGCACTCCTCCACAGACAAATTCTTCCACATACACTTCTCATCATCAGTCAGCTGTATTACCAATGGCACCTTAAATGCATCCTGCAGATACCTACACACCTCTATTATTACTAAAAGGCACACATCCAAGCACTGTGTTTTATACTCTAATAGCAAACCTTATCTATTCTTTTTATCCAAAAAGCAAGCATTAACATTTATAAGTCCGCTCTTGAAATATATACCCTCACTGAGGATAAAATGTTGCAAATATAAGTTTAAGAAGCCAAAACCCGCACAATTGCTTAGGTTTTAAGTACTACTATGCAGAAGATAGGGATTTGGAACTCCCTCTTTTTACAACACCTATTAAGATCGATTCTAGTTAAGCTGATATCCAGGAATTTAACGCAAAACCGCAGAATCGAGAAATAAAGCTACAAATAAACATACAGAAGAGAAGGATTACTTTGTAAACATAAACGGAATCAAATGGCCCAAATGCAACGCTTCAGAGGACGGCCCTCTGCCAGTGTACAGGTAGAATTTCTCTCCTTTCTCGTACGCATCGAGAATTTCATTGAAATCTCTGCCAATCAAAACAGAATTCACCAGAACCTCTTCACAAACAAATAGCAGGAAAAAAGAAGAAAAGAGAAATCAGAGACGAATGCAAGATGAAACAGGAAGAGACCGGTGAGCAAAGAAGACGCCGCGGCGGAGGAAGACGTGAGGCGGACGGCCGGTGAGGCGGCGGACGCGGTCGATGAGGGAGGAGTCGAGTCTCTGGCAACCGAACTTGTCGATGAGCTTGTCGTAGTCGATCTTCCCACCGTCCTTCCCAGCCACCTCCCATGGATTCACCACCTGTTCTTCTTCTACTTCATTCGGATTCTGGGATTCTCTCTCCATCTCTCGCCGCCGCCAATTACAGTGTAGTTTTGGTTTAAGCCTTGGTATACTTGTGCTTAAAAAACATTTTTTGGTAAAAGACAATACTTCTTTGCCTTGAATCATTTTGCTAGTTTAGATTGTGGGTAGAAGTGCAATTCACCCTCTAATTTGAGATCCGTTTGTTTTTGAAAAAGGGAAAATTACATTTAACCACCCTTTATTTTACATTTGTTACAATTAACCACCCCTTATAATTTTTTCTACATAAAACCACCCTTTATTTTTAAACATGTTATATTTAGCCACCCTTTGACAGAGAAAAGTCACTTTTCCGTTTAAGTCCAGTAAATCACGATTTGCTCTTCTTTAATTTAATTTTACAAAAAAAATAAAAAAAGGTTTAGGTTTGTAGATCTGGGAGTCTGGGACAGATTCCGACGGATCGTCCGATGCGCATTATTGAACGAAGTCACCGTCAACCGTCTTCACCGTCAAATTCTCACCATCCTTTTTGTACAGAGCCGACCGACGGCACTCTTCGCTTGCCCTTGACGACAAATCTAGCGGCACCGCCTCGACTTCATCATTGCCCTTGACAGCAAATCCGGCGGCACCTCCTCGCCTTCGCAGTCCATCCTCCAACAACGACAACCTCGCCTTTGTTGTCACCCTTGGCAACAAATCTAGTGGTTGACATCAAATCCGGCGGCACCTCCTCGCCTTCGTTGTCACTCTTCGCTTGCCCTTGACAACCTCGCCATTGGCTTTGTAGATCTGGAGCACCTCACCTTTTTATGTCAATCTCTTTGCTTTATCTTGTTGTTGGCTAATTTCACAATTTGTTCAGATGAGGAGGGTGATGGTTCATTTGGCTCTGTTTTTTTTTCTCTCAAACTTAAGCTCATCTTGATCTTTTGCTTCAATTAGTATCTGGTTCACAAATTGAAATGAGGGAATTGTAATTTAAGAGGATGAGTAATTGAGATTGTTCTCTGATTGTCACATTGGATTGGGATGGCTAATGAAGCTATTTTTTTTAAATTAAATTAATAAAGAAGGGTAAAATTGTCTTTTACTGAACTTAACAGAAAAAGTGACTTTTTTTGTTAAAGGGTGGCTAAATGTAACACATTTATAAATAATGGGTGGTTCTATGTAGAAAAAAATATAAAGGGTGGTTAAACGTAAGAAGTTTAAAATAAAGGGTGGTTAAATGCAATTTTCCCTTGAAAAAAAGATTGAGAGATCCCACAACACATTTGTTTAAACTTCCCAATATATGCATTGCGTCTAAACCTATCAAAACTTGACCCGATTCGAAAAACAGACCAAACTCGACCTGTCCAAAGTTTTTTGGGTTATTAATGGATAAACAGTAACCCGAACTCGGTCGACCTGGAAAAAACTGGGTTGGGTCACCAACCTAGGGCTGTCAAAATTTGACCCGACCAGAAAAATCCGCCCGACCCGCCCGACTCCAAACCCGACCCGACCCGAGAAAACATAAAATGTTTTGTAAATGTTTCACCCGAACTAATTTAACCCGAATTCGAAAAAACCCGAAACCAAGATTAACCCAAAACTGATTATACCTGAATGGACTAGCCTAGTGCAACACGATATCCAATGCTACCCGACCCGAAGTCATCCGAAAATCCGAAGTTACCCGACCCGAAACCATCCGAAAATCCGAAGTTACCCGACCCGAAACCATCCAAAAATTACATTATTTTTAAAATATTAATAATAATGAATATTTATTATAATTATGTTTTTAATTTAAATGTTACATTATATATTTAGACCCTAGAGTAGTTAAACTACAAAAAATAATCATTCGACATATGGTCTGAATCAAAATCCGGCTTATTCGAAATCAGATTAACCCGAAATCCGAAAAACCTAAAACCCGGCTCACCCGAAATCCGACTAAATCCGAAATCTAACTAAACCCGAAACCGAACTTATCCGAAATCTAGTTGGACCGAAAACCGAATGACCTGACCGAAATTGACCCGAAACCCGACTTTGCCCGATTAATTGAGCACCCGACCCGAAATGATCGAACACAATTTGACCCGAATTTTAAAACATTCGACTTTCCTGAATCCAAACTTACCCGAAACTGAATTGACGCGACCTGAACCCGACCCAACCCGCCCCATTGACACCCCTGGGTAGAATGTGGTTTCACAAAAATAAGAATTTTTAGTTAAGATCTAAATTGAAAGTGCTTTTAGTATGGAAGGGTAAATCAAAGACAACAATAATGGAAAAAGCCAAAAATAAACAATGGGTCTAGTTCTACAATTACAATTGTGTTGGAATGAGTGTATTACTATATATGCACTGTTCTTAAGGGAACAATGAACTGGATAATGAAAATATGCAAGAATAAGAACACAATTACTTATAATGGAAACTCTCACTTAACCAACTTGTTGAATAAGCGAAAACCACTCCCTTCGTAGAGGAGTTGAAATACTTTCTTAATTTTATTGATTTCACACGAACTACAAGCAAGTAGAGACTCTAAGATAGCCTATTCTAATCTCTAGAACCTATAACTATCGAACTCTAACATATCAACCCTAGAACAATTCAACAATAAAATTAAAACAAAACCAACAACTTACAACAATAGGCTTCGAGCTTCACACGTTCACAATGGCTATTGTGATCAATGACTCTAACCTAATTTCCTAATCGTAATTATAGTGACATAATCTCCCAAGATAATATCTTACTTATTTTTTTTGAAGGGGTTAAAAGGGATGTATAAACTCAAAAGGGAGACCATATACAGAGTTACTAGCTAAGCTAGTTGTAACATACTCAGATCAAAAAAGAATCAAGGCAATAGCATCAGCTACACAAAAAGGGCTACAAAAACCGGCATACAAAAGGATAGTCATGAAATAGGAAATCCGATGCTCTAAAGACCTGTAGAGTTGATCATGTTCAGCCAGGACCTCTCGCGCCTCTTTGTCGCTTTTACTCTTCCATTGACTCTCGTTTTAACTTGCTGCATTGCAATCTTTGCAAAATCTTCAGCGGTGATTGTTTCGTCGTGAAAGCATTTCATGTTACGCGCAAACCAGATACTGTGTACAATAGAGACAAGGGCTAAACTTTTGATTTTGAAAGGGATTGGGTGCTTCCTACTGCTGTTAGCAAACCAGCGCAACCATTCATGGAGGTGGGTGGTACATGTCCATCTTATAACCAGATTGGGTGCTTCCTACTGCTGTTAGCAAACCAGGTACTGTTGTACCCAACTCACATAGAAACCTACCAAAGTGGGTGGTACATGTCCATCTCATAACTAATTGGAGCACATGTCTGGAGAAGGTGCATTGAAACCAAACATGTGCCTCGGTTTCAGGAGCATTGTTACACAAGATGCACAGGTCAAATTCGACTATATTCATACGCAACAGCCGGCTTCGTGTCGGAGCTCTCTCCTTAGCAGCGAGCCATGTAGAGAAGGCACATTTTGGTGTGATACATTTGGCCCATATAAAAGTACCCCATGGAGTTGCGTTCCCCGGTGATCTCCACAATTCTTAAAGGCGTCGGATGGATGTTTTGATTGGCTTATTCCATACATTATCCCACTCATCGGAAGACATGGCTCTTTTTTGATAAGAATGAGGTCGCGGGTGCTCAAGACCGATCTCCAAGACCGACTTGCATAATTTGAGCCCTGGGCATTCTAGATGTTAGAGTTGCCCAAGATGGCTTTCTTAGCCCAAACTACCCAGATGTTTCTGCGATTGTCATCAATTTCTCAAACAAGTTTAGCAATATGGGCTCGGTTCCATGCAAGGAGTTCTTTGAAGCCCAACCCGCCCTCCTGCCTTGGTCTTGCAATGTCGCGCCATGCCATGAGGCAGTGATTGGAGGAGTGCTCACTGCTCCAGAGATAGCTCCTCATCATGCTAATGAATTTGTGAATAATAGATTTAGGAAAGATGAAACCTGATTCCATAAGTTGGTAATGCCTTCAATAACAACATTGATGAGGGTGGTGCGCCCGGTATACGACAAACTTTTGGCACCCCAAGACTGGATTTTACCGGTAATTTTTCCGATGAATTCTTGAAAGTCGGCGATTCTGGGCTTCTTACAATGGACGGGAAGCCCTAGGTATCGGAAGGGAAGAGAGCCTTCCTCGTAGCCTAGAATGCCAAGGAGGCGGTCTTTGGTTTACTAGTGACCCCGCACACAAAAAGGCTAGATTGTTTGGATTTATTTCAAGACTAGAAGCCTGAGTAAATTCTGAGAGAATATTCTGAACTTCAGAGACAACGCTGTCATTGCCTCGGGTGAAGAAGATAATATCGTCAACGAAGGTGAGATGCGTGAGGCCAGCTCGTTTACATCTCGGGTGGAATTGGAATTGTTTCTGCTTAGCCTTTGAATCCAGGAGGCAACTTAGATATTCCATTCCGAGCACAAATAAGTACGGGGCCATTGGGTCGCCTTGTCGAATGCCTCGCTTTGCTTGAAAGAAACCCACTAGGCATCCATTGAGGTTAACACTGAAGGAGGCAATCAAGATGCACTCATGAATGAGATTCACAATTTGTTCAGGGAATCCAAACTCACTAAGTACACTTGTGATGAACTGCCGGGCGATGGTGTCATACGCCTTTCTAAGATCAGCTTTAATGGTGCCGCGAGGGGACATACCGAAGCGGGAATAATGTTTACAAAGAAACAATCTTATCTATTCCTAAAGTCATATCTTTTCACACAATCTCTTGGAGAATATCCGAGAACCATAGCTTCGTCTTTATCTCCAAGTAACTACCTCGTATAATTGTTAAATCTTCGAGAATCAAATATTTCCTCATGAGTTTGACGCGCTTTCCAAATATGGAATTATAGATTGCACATTGTTGTTCCCTCACACCAATGCTTACTTGATTCTAATTATAGAAGCTTCTTCATTCAACCTATATCATGTGTATCAACTATTATAGGATCGTTAGTACGTCTAGGTCGCCGACCTCAACTGAGTCGTCGACCTCAAAGTATATGCAACGAAAATTAATATAAAAGACTTATTTGACACAATAATTTTTACAGTGGAAACACTAATTTATTTGATTTTTTATTTGTTATCACCTTGCAACTCCAGGCACCATCCATTAAGATTGCAATTCAACTATAAATTAATATTCAATCAATCAACTTAACGTTGTTAAATGACATAGATGACTCTTCAACATACATTCCCTTTGCCTTTCCTGAAAGTAAGAATGATCCCTCTTTATTTGATCAATTCGGGAATAGTAAACACAATGAACAATGAAATTTCCAATTAATACCACATCAAGAGTCATCTTCATTTGCCTCTTTTCATCAATATGAACATTGAAATGAAGCAATAACTTGTACAAACTTCATCCCCTGCATAACAATTTTATTACCAAGATTTGTGTGAGAATTAAATTCCAAAATTTTGCTCTTTAGAGATAAGCTCATGAGCTTCCTTCATATTAAACCACTCCACATGCATCATGCTCAAAACAAGCTATTTCTTGAAGACAAAAAAAATGGATCAATGAAGAAACGCGAAGATTTTCGCTATGGGGATTTGGTGTATTTGGAAGTGGAGGAACGTGAAGGTTTTCAATGAAGAAATCTCGGTCCCCAACAAGACGGCCTTCATTTCCGGCATGACCAGTGAATATTCCATGGCTACAGGTAACAATGTTGTCAATCCAAATATTTCTAGAACCTGTTTACAGGATATCAGTTAGTCCGTTCCAAGCGAGGGATGGATCAAGGTCAACACTGATGGAGCGGTGAAAGGAGGTAAATTGCGGCAGCGGGAGGTGTCCTTCGCGACAATCGAGGTCAATGAATCAAGGGTTTCGTGCATAATCTTAGTGTGTGTTCAGTACCGATGGCGGAGCTTTGGGGCGTTCTCAATGGACTCAAGCTTGCGTGGGAAGGCGGACTTCGTCGTGTGATTTGGAGTCAGATTCGAAGCTGATTATTGAACTTTTGGAGAAAAGGGTGCGGAAGAGTCATCCTCTTTATAGCCTGGTCATGCAGTGCCAAGGCTTTATTAGTAGGGATTGGTCTATCCAATTTCGTCATATGTATCGAGAGGCTAATTCGGTTGCGGATTACCTCGCGTCTTTTGCTTTATCGTTTCCTTTAGGTATGCATGTATTGATTGCCCCGCCTGAGGGGATTAATTTACTATCATTTGATGATGTTGGGGGCTGGACTATCCCCCGTTTGATGACTACTTAGCCCATTTTTTAACTTATTAATAAAATGTCCCCTCGCGGGACGGAGAATACCGCATCTCTTTCGACCAAAAAAAAGGATCAATACAACAAGGAAGGAGAAAGCTCAACAATTTCTTTCTCTCCATGGACCAAGGAAGAACAGAACTAAATGAAATCAGATGAACCTAGCATGGCATGTTAGAGAACTCCATTAGGGAAGAAAAGAACATGGTAAGAGATTACAAATTTCTAATATTCATCAAAGATCTTGGTCCTAAATCGCAAAATAAAATAGAAAGAAAGCTAGGTTTTTATGTGAGTTGGGTACAAGTTTTCCATCAGTATGTGCAAATTGACTTGTCCTAAATTGCAAAATATTGTGTCTTACCTTGGCTGACCACGGTCAATTTGCAATTATAGGAGGATAGATAGAAAATACACTTGTTATTAGAGATTTTTTTGGGTGTGTTTGTGAGGTTCTTAAAAAAACTACTTGGAGTTTGGAAACTAGTTGAAAAGAGTACTTTTGAAACAAAAAAAATGTTGTTCAGAAAATCAAACTAGTTTGAATTGGATATATAATTATTTTGCTAGAAATGATTTGGATATATTTGATTAAAAAATAAAAAAAATAATTGATATGATAAAATAATAATTTATATAATAATATTTTAATACTGAAAACAAAAAAAAAACTATCAAATATTACATAAAATTAATTGTAAAGGTTAAAGAAATAATATAACTAGAAAACTAGTTTTTAAACCATTTCTAATTTTTTATAAATTAGAAATGGTGGTTGAAATTTTCTAACTATTTTTTGGTAGCCAGCCAATCAAGTCTTAAGAGTGATTGTTTTGGATCGGATAGATTTTTTGGGTCCTGATGTATCTGTTATTTTGGGAAGGGATGAGAAATTAGTGTCGAAAAACCCTCACAAGATAAGTAATGTTTATGCTTGAGTGCTTGACCGTTTACGTGCAAGGCGGAGTACTAATTTGGGAAAATTAGGGGGTTTATCTTTTTATATACTTTTAATTTGTTGACAATTGAATTGTTGACAATTGAAATGACTTTGATGATTTGGCAGATTGAATTTGATACTGGTTTTGGCTGGAGGTGCAAAGAAGATGCCTGATAGGCGATAGCCATTGCAAACGTCGGCGCAACTTCAGGTAACCTCCTCCCGATTTGAATATATGTTCTTTATGGGTTTTTATTTTGCTACGGAAAATCAGCTTTGGATTCTTGTTTTGTATTTTCAATCTCTAGTGTTTGAATTTGTAATTCCTCCACTTTTGATGTAGCTAAGATCACCAAATATTGTAAATTTCTGATTTTCAATTTTGCTGTCGGGTTTCATCAGTTTCACCCAGTTGTTCGATTAAATGCCTGAATGAGAATATTCCATTACAGTTTTATCAGAGCCACGAATATAAGAAAAAGGGGAAATAAATTTCACATCAAATTGATCATTGAGTGTTATCAGAGCAATAGTCTTACCCCAGGGAGTGGAAATGTGGAATCCCAAATTGCATCAGAATTTTGAAATCAACCAATCTGAGAAACACATTTCCTCTATATGGCCTCTCCATTGTTATTTTCATTTTTTTCAGGCAAGTTATTTCTTGCAAACCATGAGATTCGTCGTGTCAGTCGTCACTTGAGAAGAATGCAAGTGTTCCATCAGGGAATGTTGGCATGGGATGTCATTCAGCGGTGCATTTCATGAGCTCTTTCTCATCCAAAATATTGATCTGCTTGCTTTCCCCTGCTGACCTGTAATTCTAGTTGGACAAGTTTAAATTGGGCCTTTGAGTATAGCAAAGATTAGTATGTCCTTTTTTAAGAATCCCATTAATGAATTTAAAGGCTGGTTGATCTAAATTTGATGCCATGATTTTGGTTGATCTGAATTCCTCTTCAAGCATTGAGAATGTAGCTGGCATTAATTAGGTTATTTGAGAATGTACATCTCCATTGATAACCTCCCTGCTGAAGAGTTGGGCCAAATATGAAGTAAATTCTTGTTATTTTTTGTGTTTCTGTCTCTGATGTTTGATATGTTTTGTTAATATGGTTTTGGAGTTCAATATAATGGACTCAGAAGTTTACTGTGTCTTACCTTGGCTGACCACGGTCAATTTGCAATTATAGGAGGATAGATAGAAAATACACTTGTCACTAGAGAACTTTCTGTAGCATCTGTCTTTAAGGTAACCATAGTGTTACTCTTCCAAATTTCAATCGCCTAAGATTATAAGAGTACTCTGGTAAATCATCTGACACAAGGGGGTGTTTGAAACGTTTGAGTTCAGTGAGGTTAGAATCTTGTGGCGAGCTTATGGGATGCAATATTTAACTTGGATGAGCCTCTTATTGTGAACTGAAACTGTGGGCATCAGCATCTTTCATAAATTTAAATAGAACAACACATCTCCAAATCTCCAATTGCATGCAAAAATGATACTGAGCATGTGCCTGTTTCACTCAGGTATACTTGTTTTCTTACAGTCTTAATAATTATGTTTCATTGCTGTATTTTATGAATCTCTGTTTTATCTATTGCATTTTGGGATGCCAATTTGTGGTTCTGGTTATTAAGGGAATGATTGGTTGTATGATGGCTGTTGATGTTATATATGATATGGAGTATTAAACACATGCCATTTGAGGAGCAAATTTGAACTTTCAAAACTCAAAATAAGTTGTAGCAGGAAAGTACCCTAGAATGGTCACTACCCAACTGATCCCTGACCATCTCCAATAACTGGAAAATGAAGCATAGTACTATAAGTTGCTATTTTTACCTGTATTGCTATAATATGAACCTTTGTACTGGTAATAATTCTAACTTAAGCTTTCTTTTGTACTGATTGAATAGGGACTGGATGCATTCTCAGAGTCAGGATTGTATTCCAATCACCAAGACATTAACTGGGCCAGATTACATGGTGTGTATTCTTTGCCTCTTATGGCACAGTTAGCTGTTGCCAGTTCAATGGTTTTATAGAACTAGTCTCAACTTCATTAAGCTATGAATTATGGCATATATATGAAATGCTTTTATTGTGGCCTGGCCTGGTAACTGATAGATGGTATCACATTCCATTCATTGAGAATTGTAAAGATTAACGAAAAATCACAAAAGCAAATGCACACCTTTTTGAGACCCATCATTCTTAATTGAACTGAAATGTCACAGTTTCATGGATGTTTTTCTGATGAAATTAAGAGTAATATTAAAGGAAAATCTCTATTGATAGCCTGTAAAATGTAACCCTCATTTGTAACATCATATAGCAAATATGCATACTGATCGATATGACACATTATGAACTGTGGACAAGCATTTATAATTACAGCAAATATTATTCCAAGTGAATCTTACAATCTCAAATCTTCTTGCTTTGGATGAAATTATATGTTACAGAATCCAATAATCTACCATATATTAAATGCATCTGAACCAAACTGTATTAATACTTAACTCAAAGAATACAAAATGCACCTACTGTAGTAAGCCCCATGCCAACTGGACCAGCTGGTTCATTTATTTTTACCATTTGATGAATCCCCACCTTCCCAAATTCAATTCAAAATTTACTCTTCTTCATGTGGATGATGACCATGACGGACCTTGCTTCCCCACCACCTTCAATAGTAATCTTGTGGGTAAATACAGTTTACCCATCTACCCAATTCCCAGAAGTAAAAAAAATCAATCAGAATTAATTACTGAATGCCCTCTGTTCTCTTTTCTTACCTTAAGCTGGCAACAATCTTGGTCAAATCCCTCTGATGGACATTGACTTTGAGCCCATCTTTCATGAAAAGTGTCAAAGACATCTTCTGCTCCACCTTGTGCCCCGGCGCCACCGTCAACCGGTGACGGAGCAAGACCGCTGCCGCCACCGACTTCATCTGCAAGTAAGCCAAATCCTTCCCTAAGCAAATCCTCGGCCCTGCATTAAAAGCCACAAACTTGAACGGATCATGAGACACAAAACTCTTCCCATCTGGTGACAGCCACCTCTCTGGCTTGAACTCCAAGCAGTCTTCTCCCCATGTGGGCCCCATCCTCCCCGCCGAGTATATCGAGTACGTGACCGACGAGCCCGCCGGAACGAAAGTCCCGTCCGGAAGAACGTCGTCTGCCACCACGTACTTGGAATCTTCCGGAACCGACGGGTATAGCCTCAGTGTCTCGGACAATGCTGCCTTGAGGTACACCAATCTGTCAACCTCTTCAAATGCCAAAGGCTCACTAATCCATCCTGCCACATCATCATCGCCACGTGTCTCCATTAGGGTTCCACATATCTCACGGAGTATTAAATCTTCCACCCTCGGATGCTGAGTCATCATCCAGAAGAACCAGCTCATCGCCACCGATGAGGTGTCGCGTCCAGCTAGGATGAAATTCAGAGCCACATGCTGGAGAAACTCATCCGAGTAGGCCTCTTTCTTCTTCATGAACCTAGAAAGCAAGTCATCATGCGGGAGGTTCGAGTCGCCGCTCCGCTGACTCATCAGCTCGCGCTTACGTGTCTCGATGACGTCAGACAAGTACTTGTCGATGTACACCAAGCTCCTACTCAAGCTCACCTCCATCCCGAGCCTCAGCCATTTCTTGAGCCTCCATATAACCTCCGGCAAAACGAACCGTTGCAACGAGGCCTCGGTGGCGCGGTCGAACGCCGCCGCGAAGTCGTTGTCCGGCAACCCGAGGGCGAGCGTCTGCGGGTCCCGCCCGAAGGCCAGCCCGCAGATATTATCAAACGTGAGCCTCAGCATGAGATCCTGCATGTCAACGGGGCGGGCTCGGGACTGGGCGCCCTCGAGGATCGGGACGAGGCGCGACTCGATGGACCGGGTCACCCACCGGGCCATGGCCTGGCGCAGCGTCCGGGTCGTGAACTCGAGGGCCGCCGTCTTTCTCTGGAAGAGCCACGTGTGGCCGTCGGAGTTGAAGATCCCGTCTCCTAGGAGGTCGTGGAAGACGGCGTGCCACGTGGGGCCCTTGGGGTAGTTGTCGGCTCGGGTCTTGAGGATGTGCTCAAGGTTCTTGGGATCGCACGTGACGGTCACGAGGCCTTGCTTCCGGGCGAGGAAGGGGACGGCGCAGATGCACGTTTGGTACGTGCCGCCGCACGCGCGGAGGTTGTCGGCCATCCAATCGTGCATTCGGTCGAAGTTCTCGATGAGGCCCGGGAGGCTGCCCAATAGGGGCCAGACGCGTGGGCCCTTTAGGGAGCGGGAGATGAAGGTGAACCATAGCAAGTATGCTGTGATCAATGCTACAATGAACAGACCCACAAACGTGTCCATTTGGCTCATGGGCAAAGACTAGCTCGCTCCTAGCTAGATGTTGAATTCTTAAGCTACTTTATGGTTATTGGAGAAGGATGGTTCTTACCAACACTAGTTTCGTGGAATGTCAGGGCTTCAATTCAATAAAATGTGACTTTTAATTCCTTTGGAATTTCCTCGGATTTGAGGAAGAAAATGAATCCTGGAAGAGAAGAGGAAGAAGGGGAAAATAGATGGTGAGTAGGGAGAGGGAAAACAGATAGAAATAAGATGTGGGTAGGTATGTAATTGGTTGGAATTTAATCAAATGGACCAACTAGAAGAGAAAAATTAACCAGAGGTAGTTTCTAAATGAAAAAAGAAGAAGAAGGGACATACCTTAGGAAAATTTTCTTTCTTCTTAAATTTGTATGTGATTTGTGTATTGCTCGGAAGCTCACTCTTTCCTGCTGTGTACTGACAATAATCTTAATTGCATGAGACAGGAGAAAGTTGGGTTTTTTTTGAAGTTAGCTGCATTGATTGTTAGTAGTTGGGGAATTGATGTAGCTGCAGATTAACTCACTAGCCCTGTATGATTCCAACTTATGATTTTTCTTTTTTAGTTTTCACATTAGAATGAGGACGAGAAAAAAAAAAGCATGAAGATTACAAGTGGAGTTGGAAGAAATGAACGAAGGATTTGGGTTAGTGTTGGTTGAGCAACGCACACCAATATATATACTAGTATGACCCAACCAACTTCATGATACTTTTCATGATTAAATAATACTGTTCTTTTGTATTAATGCATGTTTAGTTTGACGTGTAGCCTTTTCAGGCTCAATTTTCAATTGATGGTGAATTTGTGTTTTACATATGTATACTCGACTTATGATGAATCTTCTAGTGTGCGTGGTTTGTGGCATATCCCAAGTCAAGAAGATCCTGAAATGAAAATGAAATGTGAAGTGTATGTGTGTGGCCGATACGTTTGACTAAATCAACCTAACTTAAATTAGCTAATGCATGCAAGAAATTAACAACTTCATAGCAATATCATGTTTGGGTTAGGCCCGTTAGGGTCTCCATCTGTTCGTTGGACATGTGATTAAAGTTGTATGCGTTTAAATCACATCATTAATGTTGGATCGAGTGTGTTTAAATATAGACCATGATTCTTCATAATCAATAAACTGGGTAATCAAAACAAAAACAAGTGTCCTCAATTAAATTCACTAATTTTATTAGCATGATTGAACTTATAACGTAAATTGCGGTTTTTAAGTGTACACAACCCCTAGCGACGAACATTTTTTCCTAAACGTCGAACGACTCTTCGAAGTCTATCTAGTGAACTTGACCACACAACCTCAATTCATACACAACTCGTTTCAGTTTCTTCGCGCTCTCTTCCTTTCTTAAACCATAACCGTACTTAGCTCCTAGAGTTTCTCCTCAATGAAACATATATAATGAACCTAGACACATACTGATGGTGCACAGACAAAATCGTACACTAAAGGACAAAATAGATGATCTCTGTTGAGGAGGAATGGCGATAACATCTAGCGGGACCCATGAGAGGGGGACTTTCAAGAAGATTAAAGGCGCAAAACCCCAACGAAGGTTACCCATCTCCAACCAAAAAACGATAACGAGTGGGCTCAAACTCTTGTTAATAATTAACCAGCGCGCATTGTCAACATATATAAGAGAAAAATAAAGCACTTGGGTCTTGATTATGAGATTGTTAAGATTGTTAATATACACCACCTAGGTGATTCGCTTACTAGTTTAGTTACTAATCTCCTTGTATAAGTATGCTACTCTTCTTCATGAATAACACACAAGCTTCTGTCATTTGCCAACAAGACCTAAGCCTTAAACCAACAAAACACATTTCTCTTCCATGGCTGATTCTTCCTCTCTTCCAAATCCTCATATTCCTAGTGAGACTTTCATTATTGTTCAACTTCCAAACATTATGAAACTCACTCTACAAATTAAATTGGTTGGAAGAACCAAATACACCCACGTTTGAGGGTTACGATCTCTACAAATTCATAGATGCTTGAGTCTTGCCAATTGGAGGGTTACGATCACAACCGACCAAACACAACCCAATCTTGGCATCCGATATGAAAAGGGCAGGATTATCTCCTTTATGGTGCTCTCTTAAGCACTCTTTCTCCTTCGGTTAACAATCTTGTTATGAGGGAAAAAACTTTGAAAGAGGCTTTGGACATCGTAACACAAACATATGCTTTCGTCTCTCGCAGACACATTCAACAAATAAAATACAAACTCAATCATACTACCAAGGTTACGCAAACCATATTCAAATACATGGTAGCCATGTGAGATAAAAAAAACATGGTGGCTGAGGGGCTATGGCCGACTTGCTTGCTTGCGTCGTTAGATCTTAAGTGGCCTTGATGATTCTTATCAATTTGTGATTGATAGGGTCAATTCTAGAGACAAAATTTTCTTTCAAAGAGCTCCATGATAAAAAAAAAAACACGCATATGTCTACCAGCTCCCCGCATCCCTCATGGTATAATAACACGACAAAAACACAACATTAAAAGCCCATACAAAAGCTAAACTTAAATGCCCAAGTCATTTCTCCTTTTGAACTAAAAAACAACTTAGTACTTCCACCAAAAAAAACAACAACTTAGTACTACAAGACCCTAAATGGAGAGCGACTATGTAAACTGAGTTTGTTGCGCTAAGTTCAAATAAGACTTAGGATTTGTTCCCCCTCCTACAACAACTCAAAATCTAGTAGGACGTAAATGGGTTATCGAGTGAAGTATCTTTCAAATTGCAAGATTGATTGCTTCAAATCTCGGTTGGTAACAAAAGGGTTTCATAAAAGAGAAAAATTTAGTCCCATTGTTTCATTGATAGAATTGTTCTTACAATTTCAATTTCTAATGGCTAGAAGTTTCTACAATTGGATGTCAACAATGTCTTTCTATAAGGAACTCTCAAAGAAGAAGTCGACATGAATCAACCGCTCGAATTCATCAATAAGTCTCATCTAGCTTATGTTTGCAAACTCGACAAGGCCATCTATAGGCTCAAGAAAACTCTATTGGGATTAATTTTGGTTTAAATTTATGCCATAAGTATACTGTTGTTGTTGTTGTTATTATTATTATTATTATTATTATTATTATTATTATTATTATTATTATCATTATTATTATGTTATCTATGTCAGTCTGTTATGTTGCTTAATTGACACGAAATCAGTCATGTAACTGTTGACAGAAGTTAGTTAATGATAGTTGTTTACTTAAGCAGAAAGAGTGAGACATATTTCTTCAATTGGTATCAGAGCGTAATAGAAGAGAATGTCTACAAGAAGTAACACATGCGCTGGTAACACGGGCAAAACTGGAATTGTGAATGATGGTTCATGAATTCCCGGAGATAGGATGATCACTTTATAGTACCCCTTATTAAACAAGACAAATTATGGAGCATGGGCAATTAAGATGCAGATCTTCGTGACTGCACAAGGTGTCTTTGAGGCAATTGATGGAGAAGCATCGGTTGATGATAAGAAAGATAAATTGGCTCTAGCCAACATCTACCAAGTCATAAGTGAGGAGACTTTGTTGCAATTAGGAGTGAAGAAGACTGCAAAGGAAGCCTGGAATACTATCAAGAATATGAATGAAAGGGCTGATCGAATCAAGGAATTAAGAACTCATACCTTGTTGAGAGAATTTGAGGGACTCAAGATGAAAGAAAATGAAAGTGTAGATGATTTCTCAAGCAAACTGAATATCATTGTTAATAAATTGAAAAGTTTGGGAAATCAAGTTGATGAGGAACGTGTTGTAACGAAATTTCTTAGGTCTACATCTTCTAAGTTCATTCAAATATCTTCCACAACTGAAGAATTTTGTGATCTCAAAACCAAGACCATTGATGGGATAATGGTTCATTCAAGGCTCATGAACAAAGGTTGCAAGATTTTGGAGAAGAAAATCTGGAAAGTGTACTTCTTACTTGGGTTGAGTGAAGGCAAGAGAGAAGAAGAAGGGAAAAGACAAGATCTCCAAAGGATGAGGAAGATTCCCAAAGTGATGAAGAAGAACAAAAGCTTAAGAAGCGTTTTGATACGAGAAAGATCAGGCGTTTTCATGTGAAAACATAGGACACCTCAAGTTGGAATGTGATTTTAAGGACAAAGAAGAGAAGATGAATCTCACAATGAAAGGAGATGAGGAAGAACTTGCTCTATTGATGATTAAGCATGAAGAATGTCATCAAGAAGGTCCGTTGGCGCTAGGAAAAGTGCAAGGTGAAGATATTCATGAGATTTGTGAATGGTATCTGGATTTTGGCCCAAATAATCACACGACATGGGATCAAAATAGGTTTTGATCAGCTGGCTGATTTGCTGACTTGATTTAAGAGAAGAGATTGAAATGAAGTTATTAAACCAAGTTTAAGGGGGGTGAATGTTGGAATTAAACTTGGTTTAAATTTATGCCATAAGTATATTGTTATTATTGTTATTATGTTATTTATGTCAGTCTGCTATGTTGCTTAACTGTCAAAGAAATTAGTTATGTAATTGTGAGGGGGCAAAACAAACATAGTTACCATAGTTATTTTCGCTATTAAAAGGTATTTATTAAATTACTGAGCATTTATTATTATTTTTATTATTTTTTATATTATTAAATATATGGGAGTTGTGCAACTTTATGAAGATTATATCCTGCAAATATGATAGAATTAAACTTGGAGAAGGTGGGAATCTTCCTAACTTGGGCTTTAAGCAACCCTAGGAGATATAGAAAGTCACCCCCTGATCTCCTTCTTCCATTATAATACAAGCCCTAGGTGTGTAGCGAGAGCCACATGTGCATATAGACATATTCTGAAAACTTGAACAGGCTAATACTCACTTAGCTCGACTGTTCAGAGATTCACCGTTCTCTCGTTATACCTCGACGCTCGAAATGACAATTCGCTCTTTTGACTTAGGCATCGGAGGTGGATTAGGGGGTCCCCGCTCCTTGTGTCCATTGTTTTGCAGGTTTTAGGTCAGATGATTGAAGGCTGAGTGGAAGGGGAGAGAGCATTCAATTAGTGCATTGAAGACGAATTTTTTGTGCACTATCAGTAACTGTCAAGCAATTGTTAACAGAAGTTAGTTGATGACAGTTGTTGGTGTAGTCTCTTATATATGTAATGTTTGTAATTAGATGTCCTACACACAATGGTCAATAGTTTAATACAAAAGTAATTGTGTTAGACAAAATTTGTGTATGCATTTCAATTTATTCCCCTGAATTTGTGTTTACTTAAACACAAAGAGCGAGGCATATTTCTTCAAGCTCCACGTGCATGGTACACTGAACTCAAAAATTAACTAGTGTTATTCCCGTACCTTGTACGGGTATATTTTAAAATAATTTTATTTCTAATTTATTATTTAAATATTTATTCGAAATATATGTTGATGGTGATGGACTGATGGCATATATAGGTGGGAAGGCATGGAGGTGGTGGAAGAACAACTTCGTAATGGTGGTGGAGGAGGAGGTGGTGGTGGGAAAAGAGTGAGGCATATTTCTTCAAGCTCCACGTGCATGGTACACTGAACTCAAAAATTAATTGGTCCATATATATAAGGTTCGCAAATTAAGTGGTTGACGCGTCATTATCCATGTATAAAAAACTAAGGTCTCACTTTCTACCTCTTGGACTCTTGCTGTATATGTTGATAAAATTATTGTCACCGAAAATGTCAAATCCTCGGTTGATACACTATATTTGCGTCAAAATTCTCCATCAAGGATTTGGGAGTGTTGTCCTATTTTATTAGTATTGAGGTCATTTCCACCATTATTGGGCTCTGCCTATCCCAACGTAAATACCTTAATGACACTTTTCTTAAGGCTGGTATGGACGACACTAAGCTTGTTTCTACACCAATGATGACCACAACTCTCCTCAAATACACTGGTATGCCATTATCTAGTCCCTATGACTATAGAAGGTTGATTGGAAGCATCCAATACCTTGCCCTAACTCGTCCGAAAGTAAGTTTCACCGTAAAGAAGTTGTCACAATTTCTACATGCAACAGCCTATGTCCGACCATGGAGCGTCCATAAAACGGATCTTTCGGTATCTTCAAGGCTCTATGGACCTCAGTATAATAATCTCCGCTTCACACTCTCCCATCTTCACTAAGCCTCTACCAAAAGCACGTCTTCATGGAATCATCAACAAGCTTAGTCTACTCTTGTTACGATGATATTCTTGTTAAGATATATCTTTATTACTCTAGCATATCTTAAGAATATATCCTAGGTGATTTGTTCACTAGTTTAGCTGCTAATCTCTTTGTATAAGTATGCTACTCAGCCTACTCTTCATGAATAATACACAAGATTCTTATCAATTCTGTAGTGTGAGTAAAAATATATGCACTGTTCTAAAAATCCCTTCTATGCCCCGCTTAGGCGCTGGAAGGTCCTAACCCGTCTAGCCGTCCAGACCGCCTAGGCACCCGTCTAGGACCGCCTAAACCACCGTTCAGGCCGTCTAGGCGCTAGGCGGTCCCTCTCCGCCCAGCGTCCGCCTAGCGTTTTTTAGAACATTGAATATATGAATGTGTAATGATTATGAAACGCATGCACGAGTCTTACTAGACTAAAGTTGTCAACATACGGCTTCACTGGGAGTTGGTTTAGGTGTTAAACGACTTGCACCACATCCATGAGATCTGGGATTCAACTCCAATAGATGTAAAAAATTCCTCTTGGAAGACTCACCTACCAAAGTCAGGTGCGCGACTCGGGTCAAGCTAGATGCAACCAAAATGAAACTCTGGTAAACCAGCAGGCAACAACTCCAACAAGTTACTAACCTACTAGTCGTTGAGTATGGAGAAATTCTCGATAAATTGAGCCGCAACTAGAAGTGCCCCCTTGAGTCACGGTTACGGCAACATGTTTACTTGTACGTTTTGAACATATATTATGTTAAGATATCGATATGCCCGGCCAAGTTCCATCTGGAAACTTGCCTTTCAACTTACATCTCAATATAATCTAATGTGTATTGTTTAAACCGCTATGTTAGACCCGAATCCACAAGAGTGTGACATTTTCTTTTCCAAGCGAAATCCGCTCGTATAGGAGAGGTTGACAATTCTGTCACATGCCTTAAAAAAGTCTTGAGCTCAGCTCACACGAAAGGCCACAAGAATTAAGGCGTTATGAAAGGGAAAATAAAAGACCCAAAAGGCCAAAACAGCCGATTGGGACAACTCTTTGGTATTGGAAAAGTTCAAGTAAAAACATAGAAGGAAGTAGGGTTGGTTATGGGTCTGGTTATGGGTGGGTGGAGCATTTCCACCACCCGACCTGCGAAATAAATTTTATCACCCGCGAAACCTTTCACCCATATCCGACCCACCCTTCACCCGCGGGTAAAGCGGGTGACACGTCACCCGCGAATTCTAAATTACAAGAGGTCCAGCGAGCGGGTGGTCCGTCGAAGTTATAAGGTCGGGCGAGCGGTGCGAGAGTATTGAGCGGAGGCTGTAGAGTGGCGAATCGAACTAGAGCAGGCAAGCAGCGTTCCTGAGAAACCCCAAACTAAGAAGTGAGAAGGGCGAGAATTAGGTTTGGCCCTTGGGCATAGCCGCATATCAGATATGGTCCATTAGGGTATGTATAGTTTTTTAATATTTTAAAAAATCCCCAAACTTTTTAAAAAAATCCCTCAAGTCCCAAACTTTCTTTTAGGAAATAAACCAAACCTAATTTTAATTTAAGATAAATTTTTACTGGTGGTTGACGGGTGAAACGGGTGGCCGGTGATAGGTCAGGTTAAACGGGTGTAAAATTCCACCTATATCCGACCCATCACCCGACCCACCCGTCACCCGCTTTTTTACGGTTTTTCACCCGTAAAATTGGGTCGGGTGAAGCGGGTGGGTCGGTCACCCATGGATAATGTCCAGCCCTAGAAGGAAGTGTGAAAGCGTTATATGCAAGCTTCACGGCCAGTTCACCAGTTGGAATCAAAGAAGATAGATACCGACATACAAGTCAAGACAACAGATGTAGATCTTCATTTCTCAGGGTCTTCCTCTTAGTCATTCTAATGATTTCATGTCAATCCCCCAAAACGGGGTCACGAAGTACTCGGTTTGGATGTAGAGTGTCAGTGATCGATCAAATTGGAGTCTTAGAGAATACCAAAAAATATGATTTAATGACAATCTACATCAAAGGAGGAGAGGCTCTAAACAAGCATGATCAGAGACAGTAGAAAGTGCCAATTTGTTGGGTAGACAAATCATATGGTCATTGTTTCAAAGCACTCCCATTTCCGACATACATTTTGTATGGATGGCTGAGTTGAGTTAGTTATAATTCTTCTTTATTTTGATAACTATGATCCTCTGGAGCAGGTTTATCAGCTTCATCTTTCTCATGTCGGAGAATCTCAATGACCTCTTCTAATGGAGGATCTCCAGATCTTCGATATACTTGATCACCAATCTTGACCTCATAGGCATCAGGTTGATCCAATATGAAATCTTTCAGCTACAAAAGAAGCAGCAAATATCAGACGAGTATGAGAATCGAGGTGAAGTGACTGAAAACGGAACCTCTATGAAACTGGCTTAGAAGTAGAAGAAGAAGATTAGTTTTGACTCTTTTGAGAGGGTGGAGATCAAATAGATTAGAAAATACCTCTTCTCTGTCTTGGCTTCTTTGCAGGGTGAACATTATGGTGCTCAGATCAATCCCCAAGAAGCTCAACTCTATTCCTCCAGCCTTCAACATTTTTGTCCATTTCTTAGCAATTGCTGTAACAGATTCCTGTAAGGGTTTCAGTTGGATATGGTAAGACAGGGTTATATGTATATTGATCAATAATGAACTTCAGAGAACATGTTGAACTCAGTTCTGTTCATGTCTTTATCATCAAACCTGAAAACCTTCTTTTGAATTACTCCTTGACAGTATAAATACAATAACATTACTATACAGTTAATAGAAATCAGCCTAGGTTTTTCAACTTCCAGAGTTCTGAAATAGTAGCAGATAACTCTTGGCCTTCAATCTCGCATATTCATATCGTACCAAGTGTTCATGAATGAAATGAAAACATCAGAATTCTACTCCATCAAGCATACAAATCCAAATTTCCAACGCAAATTTAACTCTTGAAAATTCCAAACTCTTCAAAAGGAAGTTTCTAATTTAGTTCACAGAAGTAGAAAGACAAGATTGAACATCAGAATTCACAAAGAGGATGATGCGATAAAAAAATTAGGGATTTTACACAGTACCTGAGTCCGCTGAACTCCCAATCTGAGCTTAACGAAACCATAAACAGGACCAGTGTGGCGACTCATCACTTCCTCCTGGATCTGAGCGAGCTCCATCTTATCCAAATCGGCCGGCGGGATGTCGAATTCCGACGACGGAGAAGACTTCTTCCCCCACTCTTTCCACTCGCTATCCTCCTCCTCGTCGACGACGTCATCAAGCTCGTCGGGAATGTGGACTCTACGTTTTCCAGCGTCGGCGAATTGGATCCGTTGGGCTGCCAAAGCGAAAGCGAGGAGAAGAAGTGGAAGAAGAATAGAGAAATGTCGATCAGTTTGAGTTCTCATGTTTTTTTCCCTCAATGGAATATCATTAAGAATCGGTTACGAATTTTAGGATTTCCGGGATTAAAAAAGTGCTTTATTGTTATATTCAGATTTTTAGTGCTTGTTTGGTTGAATGTAATTTTCAAGAATTATTTAGATTTTTAGTGCTTGTTTGATTGAATGTAATTTTCAAGAATTTAATTCATGTGAAGTAATTTACATAAAGTTGTAAATCATAGGAATTTAAAAAATATATTTGGTTTAAAATTTATTTTTTACGAAATTATGTGGGAAAAAATCTTACCCATTCATCCCTCAATAATTATATTACTTTGAAATGTAGAAATTGAGAAATCCATAGAAGTTAAAAATTATAGGTTTTTCAATAGCTAATATTCAACCAAACACATGTATTTTATTAACTTCCTGAGATTTTCCAACTTCATGTGAATTTGTTTAACAATCAAACAAGCACTTAGGCTCGGTTTGGTAACTCTTCCCCTGCTAATTTCTTTTCACATAACTTAGCAGCTTGGGTTAATGCGAATGTTAAATCCGGTGACAAGGCAGCTAACATCTTTGCTAATATGCTTTAGTATTCTTGGAAATGTCGTAACTCAATTGTTTTCAATGGCACTGATTTGATCGAAAGCCTCTCTTCTACTGGTGTTTCCATCTCTGAAGTCTATTGGAGATGCAAAGACCAAGTCTTGCCGAATGGTGTGGCTCCTCTGGTTAGCAGTGCTAGCTTAATTAAATCATGGATTCCTCCACTGAGCTGGACGAAACTCAATGTTGATGGTATTTCTAAGGGCAACCCTAGGATTGGAGGAGGTGGTGGCCTTTTTAGAAACCATGAAGGTACTTTTCTTCATGGATTTAACTTTCAATGCGGTACCTGTACAACTCTGAGGGTTGAGCTCTGGGCTCTGCTGTATGGCATTAAAGCGAGCTTGTCCCTTGGTATAACCCACTTGTTGATTGAATTTGACTCCTTAATTGTTGTTTCTCTCTTGAAGGCAAACTTGCCTGTTGCCTATCCTGATTTGAACTTGATTCACTAATGCAAGCAACTGTTGAGTAGCGCCAACATGGAGTTCCGGATAGATCATGTGGCGCGAATAGCAAATGCTGCAACTGATCTATTAGCAAACTTATCCTTAGCTAGCAATTTATCTTTCAATAATTTTGATGTTCCTCCTTTTTCTTTGTCTTCTGTTTTGTCTAATGACACTGTTACTACGCTGTAAACACTGTTTGTTTTGCTTTAATCTATCCAGGGCTTAGCCCTCTCCCTTTTTGATCAAAAAAAAAGATTTTTAGGCTCGGTTTGTTCGTTTATAAAGGAATTAGGAATAACTCAAATTTATAACAGTGTTTGGTTTAATTGGAAAATTGGAATAGTAATTCTTATACTAAGAAAATACACTTGAATCTAAAATTATGGTACGAGTGATTCCTATTCCAAACCAATTTCTATTTCCAATTCGATTCCTAGTATAGAAACAAACAAACTTGTCAAATGATATTATCAAAGAACAAACAGAATTAAAACAACAAACACTCAAAAATGTCTTATTCAAGCTTTGAACTTCAATCGAAATGCCAAGATCACAATGTAGACGAACAAAAAAAGTAAAGAGAATAGAAATGTAAAGCAAATAATCGAAGAAGGTCCAAAGTGAGATGTGCATAGATCGAGCAAGTCGACCAACCACAAAGGTCTCCAAAGTGCACTCTTAACCTCTCCTAAGTTTGGATTGAGAAGGGAGCTCAAGGGCTCGCCGGGTTTGGAGTTCCGGGAAGGAGAACTCTTACAAAACGCTCTCAAATAGAAACCCTAAATCCTTCACATTCAACCCAACAAGCGGCAAGAACGAAAGGAAAAAGGGATTTACATCAAGTTTCATACATTCTTTTTTTTGGGTCAAAAGTGCACGTAAATTCTAATTACTACATGGAGAAACAAATTAATGACTTGATATCTATTCTGATTCTGATAATTCACATGGTGATAGCGTGACCACAGATAGGGCCATATTATTATCACATGAGCTTCTTCCTTTTTCTTCAAATTGTCCTCCCCATACTTTCATCCTTTCTGTTGCTTGCTCTACCTGCATTATATTAATTCCAATATTTGATCAATATATCACCAATTGAATGTCTCAAAAAATATTAACGCAAATTAACTAACTCAATGTTTGTTGTTGAAGTAGAAATAAAAAATGTAGGTACCTCCTTGTTCCAGTTGGTTTTGTAAACCATGTATACTAGTATCGCTGTCTGAAGCAGGGTTCCACAAATCATTCCTATCCAAATCCCCTGCAATTTTTTAGAGGGAAAAAATGGAAAATTAAATTCAAAATTTCCACCATGTATAACAAGTCCATAGCACAAATGTACAAAAGCTAATGACATGATTAAGAGATTAGGAGTACAAAATAATTAAACATTTCTAACCTGAACACCTAAGTAGGTCTTGTAACCAAGCAAAAACCCTAAAGGAAGCCCAACAACATAGTAGCAGAACAAGTTTATATAAGCAACCATGGCTTGCCACCCTCCTCCAACCGCAACACCTAACAAATCGAACGATTACATTCAAATTATACACATAGTATAAAACAACTTATGTTAAACCTTAATTCTCAGTTGAACTTCTTTTGTTCACCTGAAATGACCGGTTGAACGCTGTTCAAAACCATGGTGATTTCAAGGAGGTAGGCCAAGTCGGCCACGGCTTGTTGCATCTCCTTGCTGTCGGTGAAGAGGGCGGCGAAATGGTTCCGAGTGAGCATGATTAGGGTCATGAGCATGATTCCTATGCAAAGGGATTGACCCACTGTTATCATCACTGAGTATTTGGCTGCTCTTGGACGCCCTGCTCCCAGCTCATTTGATACTCTCACACTTTAATTTGCATTCCCAACAAAGAAACAAGAGATCAACAATTAGTTCTCTTGTTTATCTTTAACACAAGGTAATGAGTTGACAAGTTTAAGGCAATGCAATGTAATTTGGCATGCATAGTCTATTGATCGAGCTCCAAGGGTATTAGGGTGATATTCAAAATTGTATCTTAATTTACAATACCTTATAGCTGCATTTATTCCAATGAACAACATGCCTTCCCATCCATTCACATTCATGCTGAAAATTGGAGGACAACAAAAAAGTGGTTAGAGAACAAAGAAATCTTAGCCATATACCATATCATATATATATAATGTGTACATATATTGTTAGTTTACCATATAGACAATGATCCAACCGCGAGGACAGGATCCTCAAGGTGACCAGTGAGAACTATTATGGTCATAAAGTACCAAATCTCCAAGCAAATCATAAGAGCGGAAGCAATCGAAAGCTTCACAAAAGGCCATATGTCATGCAATGCCAACCAAGATAGCCCTTTCCAAGCATCTTTACACCAACCAAGGACATAACCGAGTTGGGCCAACGCGATCACCCAAGCCGACAAGTTGTAGGCCCAGGCAGCGCCGGTGGTGCCCCAATGGAAGACCTCGATGAAGAAGTATAGCATTACAATGTGGACAATTAGGGCTACAAGGCCAATCCAAGCCATGACCCAAACTTTGCATTGGGCTTGTAGGAACTTTTGGGTGGGGAAGTTTAGGGCAAGGGAGAACATTTGAGGGATGATTTGAAGAGTGAAGTTTCCGGCTAGTTGGGCGACGTCGTCTTCTTGGCCGAGAACGATTAGAATTTTAGTTGAGAAGAGGTAGAGTGGGAGGATGCATAGGCCGGCTCCGAAGAGGATTATCCATGAGCGTTGCATGTAGACGCCTAGCATGTCTATTTGCCCTGCGCCGAAGGCTTGCCCACATAGTGTCTCTAGTGCACTTCCCATGCCCAACTGCAAATTCATAATGCATTGCACAATGTAACATTTGAGTTTGTGCTGGGTGAAATGATGAAATTGGTATATAAATTGCATTGTTAACAACAAGCTAGTGTAATTCATCTGTGAAGTTGGTTCAAAACTACATATTTCTTGGTTGGTAAAACATGAAAGGAGATTATTAGACATGTTTTCTTTCAATTAATATGAATATGTCCTTTCCAAGTCTAATCCAAGTTCATTTTTACCATGCAAAACAATCACCATACTTTATTAGAAAAAGTATGGTGTGAGCTTAACATGCCAATAAGACCCAAAAAACAAAAAACATGAAGGTGAAGTTTGTTTTTCTATGAACTTATTTGGAATGTGTTTGGTAAATGTATTCACAATAATATAATTTATATCGACATGATAAATCATAGAGACGTGATGATAATTTGATAGGGATGTCTGACCTACAAACACACGCTATCCAAATTACTTGTTGATCAGATATTCGTGTATTATTAAACTCTTACAAGGTAGTAGTTGATAAAACGCAATAATGTACGTAAGTAATTGAATCCTAATAGCTAACTTTGTCATGCCATGAATTACCATGAATCCGAAAGCGAAGTTAGCAACAACAGACAAGGCAATGGCGACGGAAGAGAGCTGGAGCTCCCCAATATGACCCACAAATATATTTGTAAACGAATTAATTCCGTAATTGCAAAGTATGTTAAACGCAATGGGCCCACCAATTGCCCATAGCTTTGACGACTCCGTTGACCAAACATGCCTCGCCTCTTCAAACGTCCGTATCGGCGGGTAGTCTCCCGGCGAGTCGTCGTCGTCGAACGGAATGATTCCGGCAGGTGCTTCGTGTAGCTCGGCTTTATCCTTGGAAGCATGCATTTTGTCGCCTTTATTGAGAGCCACTGATCTTTCCATGGCTCTCTGTTTCTGTCTATGGTTTATTTGGTTCCAAACTACTGTTTTTGTTTTGTTTTGTTTTTTGGGTTGTTATTTGGTTGATTGAAATGGGAAATGTTTCTGCTTTTGAAAGAGGCTGTTTCATGTGAGTTTCAACAAGGGAAATCAGGGGAGGATGCCAAGTGGATGTCTCCTTCAGTTGTAAGTCTGAATTTGGAAAAAAATTTTGGTTTTCCTTTTTGGGGATTAATTTGATAGTAGTGAGGAAAATCCGCCTACTGCTGAGGATATAATGCATATTCTTATGTCACTATAGATTTTTCTTTGGTTTTCCTCTTCCAGATATCTAGTAAATTATCACACCCAAAAAATTTCCAAGCAAATTGGTAGGAATTGTAGAGGATTTGAATTGCCCAGAATTCAATCAATTGTCTATTACAGACTCTACAGTTGTACCAAAGCACATTATCTGACCAGAGAAAAACAAACACACTATCA
The DNA here is from genome assembly GCA_964016875.1 of Fallopia convolvulus. Taxonomy (NCBI): domain Eukaryota; kingdom Viridiplantae; phylum Streptophyta; class Magnoliopsida; order Caryophyllales; family Polygonaceae; genus Fallopia; species Fallopia convolvulus. The sequence continues at coordinate 49,033,120 of OZ024732.1, read as the reverse complement.
ATTTCATTTCCTATGGCTAACTAGATAGTACACCAACTTTTCTGGACCCAGAAAGAGATGTAAAAGGAAGAATATGACCAACAAAAGAATAGAATCTGTACATGACAAAAGTATGAATCAGCAAAAACAAGCTACCAATCCAATCCATTACCTACTTTCTTTGTAGTCCCATTCCATGAGAGCTGAATGTGCAATGTCCATATTGAAGAAAACTAAACACTTTTGATCATTCTCCTTCATGTGGATTTCCTTTCAACTTCTAACAAAAACAACTATACCTAAAAATTATTTACAGAATTTAATACCCATTTATAACCTGCAACAATCACGACCTGACTAATTACGTGGAACAATAACTTCTTTTTTTTTCTGAGGAAACGTGGAACGATAACTTCCCAATGGGACACCATCCGAGTACAGCTAAAGTGAAGCAGCTTAGTAATTGAGAGCAACCTAAAGCAGTGCAGAGAAGAGCAGGGTCTTCATACTTGGTATATTGAGTTGGGGAAGCATAACTTGTATTTATGAAACATTTTTAAGCTTATCAGTGTGATGTAACGTCATTTCCTACAATACATGATAATAGAAAGACTTGTTAGCTGGAATAAGCTGAAGATGATGCAAAGAAGAGATGTCCCTCTTCTTTTCATCAGCTTCTGGCATAATGTATGAATGGAACATAAAACAAATAGTTTATGCATACCATTCCAGCTTGCATAGAAATGATTAAAAAACAAATACTAATAAAAAGTGGTTTATGGGAGCGAACCTTGTCACATACAGGGCATGCATCACTTCTTTCTATCCACTCAAGGAGGCATGAAAGGTGATATTCATGCTTGCAATTGGTGACCCATTTCGGATTCTCTGCATCATATTCTGCCAAAGGATATATAGTTTAATAGTTAGTCATTGAACCTCTTAAATGAGTAAGTAAATGCAAGAATAATAAAAAAAAAAATTGGAAAGAACTTTAACCTTCAAGACAGATAGGACAACAATCTTCATCTTCACTGGCAAATTTATTCTGTAAATTTGTCTTCAAATTGTCAGTTATAGAATGTGTCGGCGAGGAAAGTAGAGTTTTGCAGTCTGAAGGTGAACTTTCAAAGCAATCAGTCCCAGTAGTTCCTGAACTATGTTTTGATCTGTCAGTAGCATCTAACTTTCCTCCTTGGCTTCCTTTTGTGACAAGAGGAGAATGTGGACTCCCAAAAAGCACACTAAATGGAATAGGTGGAGGAGGGGGCTTATAAGTGTCAGGAATTGATGTATCCAAATTTATCCCAACAAAGAGACCAGCAGCAAGCGCAGAAGCTGAACTGTTATAAGAATGGAAGGTTCTTTGCTCCTCCAAAGTTGGCTGGCACTGCAAAAGTTCCAAAGTTCACAATATGATTCCTTCAGTGAAGAAAGGAAGACAACAAGAAAGAGGTGCCAATATGTGAAGGATTAAGAGAAAGGAAGGTTCTTTGCTCCTCCAAAGTTGGTTGGCTACCCAGCTTGCTTTAGCAATAGTTTAAGCCTCAATTGAAAGCATTAAGAGAAACCCATAAGTTTCCCCAAAAGAACGAAGTATTAATAGAAACTCACGGGCAGCAGATATAGACATGTTATTGTCAACCAAGGTGGTTAAATTAGATAGGAAACTAGTCACACAGAATTCATTCATCCGTACACTTGTAATGATACCATTGGAAGCATTTATGATATCCCATCATCTAATTTAAATAAATTGAACACATCTTTGGGGACAGTATTCAACTGTCTTAACACCTAAGAAGAAGCTCAATTCAGTAGCTTCGACTTCCCTCAATAAGATTGCCAGCTATCTATATCTTCAACTTCAGAATGGAATATGGATGTTGTGAACATATAAACTCACTCTTCAACTGTTTCCTCAAAGTTGTGTCTATTTCTGACAGTTAACAAACTACTTTGAAATTCTGAATAAGTTAATGTTCACATAACAAAGCCACACTCTAGATAAGCTAATGTTCACATAACAATGCCACAGAACTGAAGGAAAGCTTCTCCTTAAATTGCTTAATTTATGATAACTTTTAACAGAAGGCACACATACATAGTTTTCTTAATTCAAGTATCTGTAATAGCACCATAACTCAAATAAACTCTAAATTGAGGAAGGAGGATGAATTACATAGTAATAGACAGGTGTTCCCTGCAACTGAACTTTCTTAGAAGAACTGCAACAACCTCCCATTTTCCAGGAAAATATATCTCAACCAATATTACTTCGTTCATGTCACATCATCCCTGTCATTTGGCAATGAAAGAGATCATCATCAGACGTCTATAACAAACACTAGAAAACAAAGAAAGACAGTTTTATAGTGTTACGTCTTTGAATCTTCATTCAGAAGCTACTTTCATCTACAACCAAAGAAGATTCAAAGATGTAACAGTGTACCAAGAAACAAACAAAGAACACAATGTTAGGTGGAGAACAATTATCATGAAACAGTGAATATAGATAAGAACGGAGAATTTGGTTCACAAAACACAAAAAATATAATTGGGAAAAGGATCTGGAAAAACAATTATAGCAGGATCATGACAATTAAAGGGAATAGAAATAGGAGGATGAAGATCCCTGATTCTGTTCCATTATTGCTTGTCCAGGTCACGGGGTCAAAGCTCACTGATTACAGAGTAAACACAAACAAGCAACTCAATCAATCAAGACCTAAATTCCATAACAGTAAGAAAAAAAAAAACAATTTCGATTTCAACAAAAGAAATGATTAGGAAAACCAAATTACAATTCACGAGCGTCAACAGTCCATCACACACACAGAAAATTCTACGCTCAGAGTGAGCGAGCACTACGGATTCTGCTATCACTGAAAACACACAAATCCGCCAAAAGCCTAAATATCATTTCATGTGAAAACTGGAAATCAAGACGCAGCAGCTTAATCAAATTCAATGAAAGCAATCGATATTCAGGTAGTGAACAAAGAGCAAAGTGATGATGAACAGAATCAATTACTCAGTTAGAGCTTCGAAGTTACCTCTGGGAGAAGAGTGAGGAGAGAGCACAAGATTGACGAACGGGCGAGAATTTCGGGATTAGAGAGGAAAGGGAATTGCCTTGTATTTTCTGTATAATTATTCTTTTTCTCAGGAAAAGAGAAGAATTTTTTTGCTTTATTGGAGGTGCTTCTCTTTCTTTTATGCTAAGAACATCGAATTGCGTGAACGGAAGATCATTTCCTTTAAGCATTGTTTATTATTTTGGGATCAAGGTATAAACAAACACACTAGTCATTTTCCAACCAATTAAAATGGCGGAAGCAACAATGAATAGGTTCCATATGAAAACAAATAATCATAAATTGGTACGCCAAAATTTCAGCATTGTGTAGAAGGAAGTGGGACCCCAATCATTCATGCATATATTATAGCTTAAAATTGTAAAAATTAAACAATACAAGTGTGCAATAGGGCGACTAGGACGACTAGTGGAGCTACGTAAAGCGGGAGATATAACGATAATTTTTTTTACACTTTTTTTTATTACAGTACTATATTTATTGTGGTTGGTTGGTGACATAACAAAATTGTAAAGTGGAAACGCTTAATCACCGGTTTAAGAGTGCTTGGCAAACACGATTTTTTATTTTAAGTAAAGCAGGTTAAATATTATTGCAAATGATCCAAGTCCGCTATACTAATCATCTTGCAGAAGAGTTCAAGAAGAGTCGAGGATTGCCAGATTGTTGAAACTAAGTAGAAGCTTGCTCGTGATTATGCTTTCTTGCGTAACAATGCTCACCATCAGAAGGTAAACACCTCATTTTATTCATCATGATTCTTCAATCACGACTATCATTGCATTTTAGGTGCATTAATTATGTGATTGAGGCTTTGTGGCAATGTGTAAGAATTTGGCTTATTTTGGGAAGGGTTTTGGTAAACAACTTGCCAATTTGACATTGTCTGATCCGTGGAGGTCATTTATAACTTTTTGAGATGCATATAATGATAGGCAAAATATGTAGTCAGACAACAAACTTGTACAATTTGTCTAGACACCTGAACTTTAACATGTTTTATTGAACATATTAACATAACTAAATTTGTTCTATCAAACACTAGCGAACTAATGTGACTTAACGTGTGCAACTCACTCTCACTTGGACGAGTTAGATGATGCTAATTCATTGAGATGGATTTGTTTTAAAATGAATCAAATAAACTCTTAAATATTACAACTGCAACGTTCTCAACATAATTCCTCTCTTCTTCTCCAATGTCGACCGTTTGCTTGCAATTACTCTCCCTCTTGGCACTTCTTCGAATTTGTGCATATCGCCTTCTTCCTTGCCAATTTACTAGAAGGCGGTGGGTCCCCAATCATCCATGCATATATTATAGGCTTTATAGCTTAAAAATGTAAAAATTAAACAATACAAGTGCACTAGGGCGACTAGGGCAAGTGTGTGGAAATCTTTGTTTGGATAGTGGAGCTACGTAAAGCGGGAGATATAACGATAATCTTTTCTATATAAGTTCATAGCTTTCGTCGTAGGTTCATCGATGGTACCTACTAAATGAAAGGCTTGTTCAAGAAGCCTGTCGAATTCCTCGAAAGTATCAATTCAAATCCTCTAATTGTTTATGCTAGAACAACATATTTTCATTGCGAACCTGTAAATACTTCGGTAACAAAAAAAACGGTTGTTATAAGAAAGCTCAATTTTTCGTGCTCTTGCTACGGTTAAACGATCTTCTTCGGATAATTCATCTAACCCCAGTATAGCTATAATGTCCTGAAGTTCTTTTTTTTTACCCTTTTTTTTATTATTATATTTATTGTGGTTTGGTTGGTGACATAGCAAAATTGTAAGTGCTTCTTTTTCGGACGATGTTGAAGACACCCATTCTCTAGATGATGACATTTTGCAGTAAATTTAGGTGGATGGATTCTTAAATGAAATGGGAAGAGTGGAGACGTGTATATAGGAAAAATTGTACTGTAAATAAAATCGTTGACCGAACGACTATTTTTTTAATAGAATCATTACACCACTATTCAAATAGGATGAGCGCTTGTCCTGAATAAATGTTACGCGCCCACTAAAAACACGTGTATATATTTCATCAGCCTTTGTACACTCAACATTTGGCCACTTAGACAGTTAACATATGTGTATCGGCCCCTTAGAAATTTATGACCCGTTGAAGAATTTCCATTGGTTGATTAACAAGGACGTCTGTTGATTAATAAGGACATTATAATAAGTACTGCAATTCTTGAAGAATTGGCTCAAACGGGTTAAGCTATTTTATTGGGTTGCTTCAGTTGCCGCTTTTGGGCTTTGAAGCTTGCGGAATAGGCTGTTTGAGAGAGAAGATCTTGTTATTTTTATAAAAATATTTGCTACAAAATGTTCATGCCTAGTGACATGTTTAGAAAGATGAACACCGATTTTATGAATATTAAACCAAGCTGATACTTCACGGCTAAAATAAATTAATAAAATTGTTATATGAAACTTCCGATCAGATGCTCATTCATATCTATTGAAAAAATTAATTGTTGCTAAGCATTCGTGCAAGGTTGTTTTAGTAAAAAGGTGATAAAAGAAATGAATCAAATAAGTTTTGCCATTGACTCGTTACCATGAAGAGCAAAAGTAGAGGCAACATTAAAACCATATGAAACGAGATATCAACATAATTCTACAAAGAAAACTTTCAACCAGATGCAGTCCAAAAGAACAAGCGGTTGAATAGTTGCTAAAAAAATAATATTCAGATCACCGTCATAGACAAAAAAACACCAAAAGTGTTAATAACTATCCATCCAATTTTGCACCCGATCTTGAACTGCAATCGAAGTAGGATGCATCATAAAACTTGCATAGTGGCACAAATCAGAAAGAGATTGCCCCTTTTTGGTATCAACTTCAACAAATTGAGGGTGTCTTGATGATTGTTTAGAAACATCAGATTTCACTCCAATCGCCTTAGTCCTAGATACACGTTATAATCCTCTGCAAGATGACAGTCCATAAAAAGGATTTTGCAAGACCCCAATTACCTTTGCCATGGGAGTACGTGTTGACCAAAAACCAAAGCTTCAATTTGTTAATCCAGAATAAAGGGCAATAAGGGCAAAGATTTGAGATCTCGATTATTGGTTGAAGCCATATGTGAACATGAGGGAGTAGATTGTTGAAACAACGAAGATGATCGAAAAGAAGAAGTAAAACTGGAACCGACTGTTATCGAACGAAACCCTAAAGCATTAGGGGTGAGAGAGTTTAATAGGTTCTTGGATTCTTGCTGCATGAATGAGTTATGCTAAGTGGTTTGCGTCACTTTTATAATGGTTAGTTTTCAAAAAAAAAAATATTTTTTCTCAAAAAAAATATTTATTTGTAAGATTGAATGTTTATCTAGAAAATTAAATAAGCACATTTTGTTGACACACATTACAAAACTTTAATAATTCAATCTATGACCTAAAGTTTTTTTTTTTTTTTTTGTAGAAAGGAGGGCTATAGACCCGTTTTATTTAATAATAAGAGAATTACATAGTGGGATAAAGCATTTCCGTTTCACAAATAGTTATAAGCTCATCTGGAGGCTCATTAAAAAGAATAAAATCCCCCATAAAATTTTTCCCAGCCCTAGCCAGCCAATCTGCTGCAGTGTTGGCATTTCTTCTTATCAAATTGATTTCCACCATCCAGCCCGGATCGGCGATCATTCCTCTGATTTTCTGTATCATAGCAACAGAAGCATTGGATGGTGCTCTAGTTTCGGTGATTACACGAGCAGCTTCACTAGCATCAACCTCGAGGATTACTTGCTTTATTCCAAGCTCCTTAGCAATCGTCAATCCTTGGAGAATTCCAAGCAATTCTGCCCTGAGTGCGGTACTTCCCACAGCCGAGGCCGTAAAAGCCTTCACAAACTTGCCGGTGTGATCTCTGATCAGCCCACCAGCCCAAATTTTTTCTTCACCATTCATGAAAGAGCCGTCCGTGTTTAGTTTCAGCCACCCCACTGGCGCTCTCTTCCATAGCAGAACATCTCTTGTTTGATTCATTCCTTCACCAAGTTTTTTTCTCAAATTTTCCTTGAACAGTCAAGTATTCCTTTGCCTTCTGCTGTATGAAAAGACCTCTGTCTTGAGGTATACTGTTAACGTCTCCAAATATGCGAACATTCCTCCAGCGCCATAGCCACCAAACCCCGGAGGCAAAAATCGTCGGCCAAGTACCTCCTTGCTGAAGGTTTCTTTCAATCCATTCCTGAGTTGTGCCCTGGTTGAAATCCGCCCTGAGATTGCCTCTCACCAGGTAATTCCAAATTTCCCCCGCTCTTGGACAATCACGAACAATGTGAATTGCCGTCTCAGATATAGCCCCACAATCAGCACATGAAGGGTTATTGCTAATGTGTCTCCTAACCCTTTGTGCGTTGGAAAGAATGCAATCGTGAGCCAGAAGCCAGAGAAAAACCTTGACACGTTCTGGTGCCTCCACTTTCCAGACATGCTTCCACACTGGATTGATGTTACCATCCTGATCCTTTCGTATAATTTCCAACGCGGATTTGATTGTGAATTCCCCATTCCTAGACTCACTCCAATAAAAGTTATCTCCTACATCCTCCTCTGCCAACTGAATTTCGGCGATTCTATTCAGCGCATAGGCTGGCAATTTGAAGGAGAAAGCGTCCCACATCCAGTTTCCATCGGCCCAGTATTCATCAACCGTCTTTGCAAGTTCTTCATCTGATAACACACCAGTGACCATATCTTCGAGCGGTGCTTCAGTAGCCCAACTATGTGACCAGAAGAGAGTGCTCCTCCCATTACCAATAGCAGTTCTCAAACCCTGGAATAGAGTGCCTTTGGCCTTCACCACTCCGTTCCAAAGTTTAGAAGCGCCTTGTTTCTGATGGAACATGTCTCTATCACACCTTCCCTGACAGTATTTTCCCCTCACCACCTTCGACCATAGACTTTCCGGCTCTTTCAACAGGCGCCATCCAATTTTCGACATGTAGGCACTATTTACTTGTCTAATGTTTCTCATGCCCATTCCTCCATTCTCTTTAGGTTGTTTCATCTTCTCCCAGCTTACAAGATGGATCTTTTTCTTCTCCTCCGTTGATCCCCAGATGAAACTTCTTGTCTTCTGTTCAATCGTATCACAAATGTGCAGAGGGAGAGGATTAGACTGCATCGCGTAGTAAGGGACACTTTCAATAGCCGATTTGGCCAATGCAATTCTACCAGCCATCGACAAATATTTGGATCTCCAGCCACTGAGTTTTTTATCCACCCTCTCCACAATATGTTTGTATTGCAGTTTAGACGTCCTTTTTTTGTTGAGATTTACTCCTAAATATTTTCCAAGATCTTCTGTTAAAGGGATATTTCCAAAATCAGCAATATCTTCCGCCACATTATTCTGCAGACTGTTGGAAAAGCACACTCTTGATTTTTGAAAATTAATTTTTGAGCCAGACGCTGCACAGAACTTCTCCAAACAAAACTGTATCACTTGCATTTGCTCTTTGCTTGCTTCCGCGAACAGTACCAAGTCATCAGCGAAGAATAAATGCGAGAGTTCCGGACCCCCTTCACCCAACCTGATTGGTTTCCAAGCACCACTCGCAACAGCTTCATCAATAACATGGCCAAGTCTTTCCATACAAAGCACGAATAGATAAGGCGAAACTGGATCGCCTTGTCTAACACCCCGACTTGGATAAAAAAACTTCCCCAACCTCTCCATTCCAAAGCACCTTCATGCTACACGAGGTAATACAATTCATGATGACATTAATAAGATCACTTGGAAGCTTCATGTCATGCAACGTATCATATATGAACTGCCATCGAAGTCGATCATAGGCCTTTTCAAGGTCTATCTTTAGAGCCATCATGTGAGCTCCTCTCCTGGCTTTCATTGTGTGCATTACTTCCTGTGCAATGATGATGTTGTCGGTGATTTGACGCCCTGGAACAAAACTAGACTGAGTTGGAGCCACAATCTTCCTCATGATTCCTTTCAAGCGAGTAGTAATTGCTTCGGTGATGATCTTGAAAGCAACATTCACTAAACCGATCGGCCTAAGTTGATTGACACTGATGGGGCTTTCAACTTTTGGTAGAAGGGCAATGAGAGTTTCATTCATACCAGCCGTGGGTTGACTTCCATTGAGTACTTTTAGTGCTTCCCTTTCAACTTCGTCTTTCACAAGGCTCCAATTCTTCTGATAAAATATAGCATGGAAGCCATCTGGTCCCAGGGATTTAAGAGGGTTCATACAGAAAAGCGCCTCCTTGACTTCTTTATCTTCAAAATTCCTGAATAACTCATCATAATCTGGAATCGAAATGGTTGGGAACCTTCCTCTTGGCAGATCAATCGGACCAGTTTCGCTTCTCTCCTTTGTATATAGGTCCCGAAAATGCTCCGTAACCATTTCCTTGAGATCACTCGCATCAAAAAACCAATTTCCCCTTGCAACCTGAAGCCCGTCAATCTTGTTTTTCTTTCTGCGAATCACCGCACAAGCATGGAAATATCTGGTGTTTCTGTCGCCGTCTCTCAGTGCATCTGTTCTTGCCTTTTGTACCCAGAACAGATAAATTTGCTGAAGCACTTCCTCTAACTCCGTTCTCAGTTTGCTTTCCAACAGGATGAGATGTCTGGTTGTTCGGCCACATAGTCTCCTTTGTACTCCTTCAATCCTTTTCCATAATCTGTTTCTTCTTCTGAAAAGGTTCCCAAAGACTTTTTTGTTCCAGTCTTGTAACTGCGCCGCCAGATTGTGTAGTGATTTTGGCAAATTCATCCCTTTATCCCAGTTATCCGCAAGGAAATTTTGGAATTCCTCGTGGAGCATCCAAGCCGCTTGAAATCGAAAAGGTCGATCCCCCAACCCTTTCCCAACAAAGCCATCTGATTTCATAATGATTGGGTTGTGATCAGATTGAACAGCTGCTAAATGACGAACCGCTGCTTCTTCAAATTGTTCCCTCCATGCTACGTTGCATATGGCTCTATCTAGTCTCGCACTAGACCTTGTATCAACTGTGTCACCCCTATTCCACGTATAGCATGGACCCGAATAACCAAGGTCAATCAGATCCATGCTCTCCATCCATTCCCTGAATTTTTGACATCTTCTTTCCATGCCTTTTGAGTCTCCAGTCCTCTCTTTCATGCTTGCTGTTTCGTTGAAATCTCCCATGAGTATCCAAGGATGTGCTGCGGGCTGTCTGAATTCCATGAGCTTCCTCCACAAGTGCTCTCTATCTTTTGGTTGAGGACTTGCGTAAATAGCCGAGAAGAACCAATTGGCTTCCCCGACCCTTGTAACTTTCATTGTGACTACTTGTGGGTGCACATCAAAAGAACTCAACTGCACCCTATCACGTCTCCATAGTACCCAAATACCTCCTTTGAATCCTCTCGCTTCCGCTCTTACAATGCCATCAAACCCAATTCTCTCACACACCTTATCCGCCTGCGTGCCACTGATCTTTGTTTCAAGAAGCACCAGAATAGATGGGTCATGTTCTCGGATCATGTCCTTGAGGACACACAAAAACTCCTTGTTAGCCGCCCCTTGGACGTTCCAAGTCATAATCTTTATAGTAGGTACAACCATAGATAACAAGTTATTAAGGTTGGTATCCTCCAAAGCCCAAGCAACGACTTTCTCAATCATGGTAGCCGTCCATGACGACGTCTCCACCATTAGCATTGTTTGTCTCTTGGATGTTGCTTCTTGTGTCTTCGATATTTTGATCGACCATTCCGACATCATCTTTGGGATGCGACCAATCTTCATCTTCTGCCTCGGAATAATCCATGACCATGTCGTCATTTCTCTTATCAGGCGGTTCTTCCGGTTCTTCAGGGGCACTTGATGTAGGATTTTGAGTATTTTTATGTGACTCAGAAATATCCTCTATCAAACCTTTTATACTGCCATTTTTTTGGCTGTTACTGTCACTTTCCTTTCCCTTCTCGATTCTCTTTCCTGTTGTTTCCTTAATTTTCTCTTCGCCCTTTCCTTTGGTATGATTCCCAATTTCATCTTTTCCTTTTGTCGTGCTTACGCCTTTCCCTTCAAGAATTATCTCCTTTCCTTTTTGCATTTTTTCTGTTTCTATCTTACTGTACGTATGAACTGATCTTTTTGCTGTTTTGGAGCCTTTTCCTTTTTGATTATCCTTGCGATCGTTTTCACGATATTGCCGGATTCTGTTCTCATCTTTTCCTCCCTTTCCTTTCCTTGTTACATTTGTTTCCTTTTCTGTCAAGCTTGTGTCCTTTTGCTCTGTGAATTCTCTTTGATTTTCACTGTCATCCATATTATCTTCCTCATCCGATAATATTTGGTATCTTGATCCACTTGCCTTTTTGTTAATTTTGTTTCCTTTTGACACTGAACCGATTTGATTCTGGTCAACAGGGCCGAATTGTTTTGAGATTTCTCCCGCCTTTTTTAAATTTGAATCTTTCCCTTCTCCGGCGCCAGTATCTAGTTTTCCGGCCCCTTTGTCGGCGTTAGGATTTGCCGGCCCTCTTTTCCTATAGTTACGAGAGGCTATCATCCATGGCCCAAAATCTTCATGTATTTCCGGGTGAAGTTGAGCTATCTCTTTGCCTTTGTATGCACTTGTCTCGTTAACTGGTTCTTGCTGTTTTGTCGGGCATTGCACTTCCTGATGTCCAAGTTTTCCACATTCAAAACATACCATTCTCAGGCCTTCGTATTGCACTTTCCATGTTATCCCATCAATCACGAACTTTGAGAGAAGTGGCTTCTCCAAGTCCAATTCAACACACATACGCGTGTATTTTCCTCTTTCCCTGCTTGCTGTTGTTCTATCAACCTTTAGAATCTTCCCCATATTTTCACCAATCATGGTCAGAATTGCTTTATCAAAATACTCCATAGAGAGGTTTGGAATTCGTATCCATGCTGCTAGGTATCTTATTTTTTCATTTTCAGCCACAAAATTTGGTCTCCACCTTTGAATTGTGAGATAGCTATCACCAACAATCCACGGGCCATTAGTCATGACATGATGAAGATCATGAACATTTTGGAATTTCACAATGTAGTAATCATTCCCCACATCAATCATGAGAACTTCACCCTTTGGTGCCCATTTCAGCAGTAATTTTCTCCTTAGATGATTGTATCCGATTGTTTGATCGAAGACCTTGATGATTATGGCATCTCTCCAAGGTTTCCTAATCCTTTCTTTTTCTTTGGCTGTCAGAGGAATTATGGGGCATTTTGGGTCCTGTTTTTCTGGAATTGGATCATCAAGTAGTTCTTCTTCTTTGGTGTTGTCATCCCAAAACGGATTATTATATTGGGTGAACCCCTCAGAATCTTTGTTTCCTGTTACTTTGTCTCGAAACAGTACCATTTCCCTCTTTTCCTGATTAGGACTTTCTTTATTTTTTCTACCATAGGCTTCAGTAATTGTTGGGTAATTCTCTTCCATGCCTTGTTCTTTCTCTTGATTCCATGTGATAGACCCTTCTTCAGCATTATTTTCCCCTGTTTTGCTTCTCTTCGCCCTTCTGTCCATCTGCAGTCATTCCTCTTGATTTTCTTGCATCCTACTATCTGGTGGCCAACCACCATCGGGAACTGCACCGGTGTTATTTTCCGTCATTGAGTTTCAGAGAGTTTCAGAGTGTTATCTTTTTAAATGCATGTAAAGTTACCTGAAGTTTTTTTTTAGTCATACCTTGTTCCTGACCACGAGACTAACATCTGATAAATTGTTGGTGTCTTTTTAAATTCGCCTCAGGATTTCTGAGAAGATGCAACATCCACATATTCCAAGCTGATAAATTATAAATCTGGATGTCTATGGAAAGGATTAAGGAAAAATAAATGAATTTGGCAGGACGTTCATTAACTGGTTCAACTTGTGAGATACCCCCAAAAGTCCCCAATGTACAATTTTATCACACGAAGTCACGTGTTTCCCGTCCCCCCCACATATATTCCAATCTCATTAGAGCACCAACATTGGAGCATTTTGGGGTATCTTTCATGGTTATAGAAAAAGGAAATGAAAATAAAATATGAAGTTTTGTGAGAAAAGTTCCTCAAATAAGGGATTTTGAAAGAACCATTTAGATTAAAAAATAATTATTTAATTGGTGAGAGATTTGGATCTTTGTTAGAGCTCTCAAAATAATTATTTATTTATGAGTCAAGTTCGACTTTTTTTCTTGCAGGTTAGCTCGAGGCTTATTTAATATACTTTTTTCCGATGAGTTAGAGCTGAGTTTGACATTGGACCGAGTTGTATTAGGCCAGGTCGCTTGGTGCTTTGAGACTTCTGAAGATCCTTCATCCCGGTGGAGTAAACGTAAGTAGTCCGTTTCGCACGCTCAATAGGGGTCGACCTGTTGGCTGCGGCGCTATTTTTATAGTGCTTTACTCACCCCGATCTCAAACTCATCTTAGTTCTTATTTTTCGGAGTGTTGTACTTTTCATAGCTATTCCTTCTTGCTTTTGTTTCCCTTAGCCGTTCTCGGCTTCAGTTTTACTACAACCTCTTGGATTACCAAGCCTGTTTGGTATTCCGAATTCTTACCTTATACAAAAAGTTGACCGACCCGCAAACCTGACCCGAATCGCTCGAAAATTTTAGGGTCATGACCTGAAAATTTAAACTCGACATCCAAAATAAACCGAACACGATAGACCCGAAATCCATTGGGTTGAAACTCGAAAAACTGTTGGTTTGACCCGATTTGTTAAAATTTCAGAATATATAAAATATATTTTGAAAATTATAATATATTTATTATTAAAATATATAAAAATAATAGTTTATCATTAAATATTTTTTAAATAAAATAATAATTTAATATTTATAAAAAATTCGATTTTCTTGACTTGTTGGGTCCACCTAATCCACCCGAAAACTTGTAATAACCTGACTCGATTTGACATGTGACCTGTTACAACCCGAACCCGACCTAACCGACCCGTTTGACAAGTCTAGACTCTCTATCAAAGGGGTTGCCCTTTTCTCTTGACTTTGTAAGATTGGGCATGGTTCAGCGTATAGGCCAAAATAACTGCCCACAAAACTTTCTTAAGACAAAAATTGCCATGATCAACCTATATGTTGGCCCATGATGTCCTCCTTTTTAGTCATGTTTTTAAGGTATGTTTGAATCTTTTTCTTTGGTTTTGTGTTTTGTTTTGAGTCGTTTGTGTAAGTTTTCGTATTTTCTTAAGATATAGAGTCTACATAAGCTTTGATGGTGTTTTATAGGCTTTTAGAAGCTGTTTGGACCACTTTTGAGGAAAATAGCAAAACCGAAGAGAAACACTTAAGGAAAAGCTCAAGGAAATAAGTCCATAAAGACATAGGAAAAAGAATCAAGTCAAACGGAGGTGTAACGAACCCGCTACGGAAGTTTTCCTCTAAGTTGTTTGCAGTGCTAAACAGGCTCGGTACCAAGGGTAACAGGGTTGGTACCGAGGTGCTCCTTGTCCGAGTCGGCGCATTTAAATGCACTTTTATCCTATTTCCTTTTATGTTATTAGATAGTTTTAAGGGATATATCTTTTAGAGATATTATTTCCTTATAGATAGCTCTTAGATTGATTAGTTTCTCTATAAATACTCTTGTCTAGCCTTTGTTTTGAACAATCCCACAATTAACGTAGTTTAGGGTAGAGAGAGTAGAGAGGAGGCGTGAGGGAGAGAGGAGAGGACGAGTTTGAGATTGCTTGGAGAACAAGTTTTGTTGAGGACTCAGTTGTAAGCTTTTCCTTTCTCTTTTAATTTAATTTGGATGTTTTTAAATATGATTAGTGAGTAGTCTTCCTCTCTAAGGTTGGGGTTAAACCCAACAATGGTTGTGCATGCTTGTTTGTGATCATGATTTGATTTTCTTTATTGCATGATTCTATTATCTTGCTCTTAATCCTTGAAACGAAAGTGGATATGAATTTCTCATTCATAGTTGAAGCGAAAGCGGAAACCTTGAATCAGAATAGTCAATTTAAGGTTTTGAAGCGAAAGCGGATTTATCCTAGTTGTAGTAGAAGAGATTAGATGGTTAAGTTTATTGATTTAACGAAAGTTAGTTTATTTACTTGCTATTAATTGACGAAATTTGACACCTTTATGTGATAAAAGCATGATCTTTATGTTCCATTAGCATTGACATTGCATGATTGTTGTTGTGGGGATACCTAAACCTTAGATTTTCTCTTCCTTTGATAAAAACCCTTGCTTTTGTTGATTGCTTGCGTGATAAATAACAAAACTTAGTACATGACTTTCTCCCGTGGACGAACTTGACTCCCCTGTACTCAACGCGGTCTTGATTATAATTTTATTTGTTGTCAAGAAACCCTATCAACAACCCACTTTCATAGTTGTCGTATTTCTCATGTGTTCCAAGAAGCTAACTGAGTTGCATAATTCATTGTCATGTTTTTTCTGTCGGGTCTCCTCATTCTCGCTCACAGTTGATCTAGATATGTGGGACCTAATCAACAAGAATGTTCTAGGATGTACCATCTCCCACTAGGTGCCCCTTCTAATCTCGATCTTTTCTTATAAGAAAAAAGCATTTATGTTAAAAATGCATATTTTTTTCACAAATAAACTAATATTTGCAAATGATTTTGTTTGGCCCATGTTATGCGCTGCCCCATAAAATTAGTTCAACATTTAATTTATTAAAAATTACAAAACTAGTTCAAATATACTTTTTCCCTTTTGTCCACATTCTCTATTGTCTAATTCAAATCTAAATTTCTCCGTACTGTTATTTCTTAACGAATGTCGAGTGAAAACGTAAGAAGCTCTAAAGACGAGTTGTGCAGTCGAGAAACCATGGTACATTCACCGTGCATATAAGCGTTTTTTCGATTTTTAGAATTGTATATGCACGTGTGCAGTTTGCGTGCAAAATTACTATGCACGCAATTAAGAAGTGTGCAAAAAGCCTTGCACGTCAAACACTTGTTTGCATAAACAAGATGCACGTAAAGTTTTTGTGTGCAAAGAAGCAGCGCACGCAGAATTATTGTGTGAATAATATATCCGTACAGTTGAGGTAGGCTTCCAAAGGTAGTCGGAGGCGGCACGGCTAGATGATGGAGCGTGGTGTGGACGGAAGTGAAGAGGAAGGACAAGGAGAAGAATCGTCACCGGCATGAGTTGTTTACAATCGAGAGAGTAGAAGAATAGCAGTAGAAGGATTTTTGGTATTATTTTGTAATATTTTATAAAATAATAACTGCAAACTGAAATATTGGGGGTTGCGTAGCTGGTATGTAATTAAATTATCACTCTATATTGTCAACAAGTAAACGATTTTGCATCACACGCAAATTGATTTTTTGGTTGAATCCATGAACAAACGACGGTGGGAACTAGACATGTCAATCGGGTCGTGCGAGTTCGGGTTCGGTCATTTCGGTGTTCGGATTGAGTCGGGTTCGAGTCGTTCGTACGGGTTAAACCGGGTCGGGTCGATGCGGGTTTTCGGGCGGGTGGGGTTGACCAGCGGGTTCAAAGACATAGAATTTTTTATGAATATTAAAAATAGATTTTTAATTAAATAATAATATTTAATGGTAATATATTATTTTTATGTATTTAATAATAAAATATATTATATTTTTTAAAATAAATTTGATACATTTCATAAATATACTAAATCGGTCAACCCAACAAGTTTCGGTTCTATCGGTTTCAGTTGATTTCGGGTTTCGGGTTCAAATTTTCGGATCTTAACCCTAAAATTATCGGGCGTATCGAGTCGGTTTAACGAGTTCGGTCAGCTTTTGACGGCTCTAGGCGGAACACATTTCTTTATTTATTTCAAACACAAATGAAGATAATGAAGTTAATAAAATTTTCAATCAAGCAATCTGATTAGTGCACCGTTTGAAATTTTTTACTCGCTTGAGTTTATTAACAAAAAGACAAGGGGGGTCCAACAACCCCTATTGGACTATATACGTATGGTTTTCTGAACCATTAATCACCCTTCTTTTATGTACAAAAGATCTGCTTTTAAGAGCATCTTGACAAACATACTAATTAATCAAAACTATTTTTTTTATTATATATTACAGTATTTTACTAGTGCTCCAATCTCGTCCCACTCTTACACATCTTTCACTAGCCCATCCTCTCTTTTTCTTCCCTTCTCCGACTTTTCTCTTTTCCTTGTGCATTTTGTTCACTCCATAACAAGAAACTTTTAAGTTGGGTCTTTCTCCATCGGATACCTTGACCAAATTTCACCTCACTATAGAGCACCCCATTTGCCAAATTATGAATGTTTTGTAGCCCGAGTTTGGTGAAATTCCAGTTGAGGGTTTGTAAGTGTACCCTAATTTCTACACCTGAGTTTGATTTGTTGCCAATATCCAGTCATTCATTACTCTATTGATCTTTAAATCTTCTGGGTGCCTGAAATTTGGGCTCCAACTGTGGTTTAAAGAAGACTCTGGGAGGATGGGGACTGATAAGTCAGAACGAGTGCTTGAGAATTTAAGAAAACAACTGAGTGTTGCAGTAAGGAGTGTTCAGTGGAGTTATGCTATCTTCTGGTCACTCTCAACAACACAACAAGGGTACAGTTCCTTCATTTTTATACACCTTCTTGCTAAAGCTCTTAATTTGTGGGGCTGTATTGATTGGTTTATATATCCATTGTTTCAACTGGTTTGGTTTATAAAACTATTATTCTTATTCTTAGTTTTTATTTGGTGTGGGAAATCCATGAATTTGATAGCTAAACTGAAAGAAAATTTCTGGGTATATTTATTAATTTAGAAGTTAATTTTTCTTATTTCTTTATTTGGGTTTGGGTTTGGTATTTTCAAGAGGTAGGAATATATGTATAATTGCATAAAAGATCTACCAAAGAGATGTCAAAGTCCAAGAAAAGTTCCAATTGGGTGCAGAATAGGTAGTGATATAAATGCACATGTACAGATGTACTCCAAGAAAGAACACATGAACCACCATTTACTGTGGTACATTATCATCTGACGAGGTTGATGTTTACCAGAAGCTTCACTTTCATAATTACAGTGCAGCTCATACGGTTGATGAGGGAATCCATTTTCATTTAAAGAGAAAGAGAAATACTAGAAGGGAAAGTGTTAAATTTTAGTGAAAAGCTAAATCTATTTTACCTTTGAGTCTTTGACAGATTAGCTCAGTAAATAAAAGGTAGATGATGTGCATTTCGCCTGTCCAGTTGTTTCAGTGTAAAATAACTCAGCTTTTGCTAAATTTTGTCTCTTTGAAGTGCTTAGGGGTTTGCTTCTCTCTTAAATTGTCTTGAGGTTTGACCATATGTAAGAGTTCTAAATGATAATCTTTTGTTGCATCATTTTGACTTGCTCCCTCCACAAACTTCCAAAATAACCTTTTCATCTAAAAACACCTCTTTAACAATAAACAACTTTACTACTTTGGCTTTTGATGATGAGAATTTTTGGTCTATACATAGAGATTCATCTACATCACTTTGACATATTACTTGGTCATTTTAATCTGCATTTTCTTTATAGGGTTTTGGAATGGGGCAATGGATACTATAACGGAGATATAAAGACTAGAAAGACAGTCTCAGCAGCAGAAGTTTGTGCTGATAAACTTGGTTTGAGAAGAAGTGAACAGCTGAGAGAGCTTTATGAGTCACTTCTAGAAGACGACTCCGAGATAGGAAATGCAAAACCTGCTGCCATATTGTCTCCAGAAGACCTCTCGGATCTTGAGTGGTATTACTTAGTTTGCATGTCCTTCAATTTCAAAGTTGGCCAAAGGTACTAACTGATTCCTGAAATCTCACTTTCATAAGCTTCTTTTACCATAGCATTACATTTTATTCTGTCACTAGTCTCAAATAATACCTCATTGTGTAAGGTTAGTTTTTTTGGCTACTTATGACCATAAGTTTTGACATTCATTCTTCAGTTTGCCCGGAAAAGCATTCGCAAGCGGTCAATCTGTCTGGCTGTGCAATGCTCAAGATGCTGATAGCAAACAGTTCTCTCGCTCTTTACTGGCAAAGGTTTGTTCTATGGTTTACTTCCATTTCTTCTTCCCATACATTCTCATGAACACAGATAGTTACCTGGTAGCAAAACAAGCTAACTTAGTTTTTTGTCTTTTGTCTGTCTTAATTGCTCACAGAGTGCATCTATTAAGGTATGATACTTCTTCAGTTCATAAAGAATCTTCTTTTTAAATCTCAAAACAGCTATAACCAAGAATTTTTGTTGGAGTCCAAAGTTAATGAAATATACCTCCTTCACCTGTTTTGCAGACAGTAATATGTTTCCCACATATGGGAGGTGTGATTGAGCTGGGTGTCACAGACCTGGTATTCATTTCATAGCTAGAAACTATTTCTCAAGTTCTGAGTTTTCTTTTACCCTTTTCCTGCACAGCCATTGATTTTTTTCCCTATTGATCTTTAGGTGTTAGAGGACCCGGACCTTATACAACATATTAAAACCTCATTACTTGAGTTTGCAAAGCCTGATTGCGCTGAGACGTCCTCACCCAGTCAGCGAAATGCAGACTATGATGAAGATCAATTTGGTGCAAAGATCCCTACGATCAATGAAGAGATGATGGAGCCTAAGACTTTTGTGAACCTCAATCCTGAGGAGGACAACAACATGGATTCTCCTGATGACTGCTCAAATGAATGCTGTGGAAACAATCCACAAATAGAAGACGACTCTTTCATGTTTGAAGGTCACATAAATGATGATGACGATGATGATGATCTTAGCAATTGTATTCAAGACTCCTTCAACTTGAGTGGCTGTATCTCCCAAGCCTTCACGAGCCCGAATAAACCAAATTCTGTTCCCAAGGATAAACACGCGAATGATACTCTCTGTCTGAAGCAAATCCAAGACTGCAACGACACAAAGTTTGGCTCCTTGGACCTTGGAAATGAGGACGTTGAGGATTTGCACTACAAAAATATTCTTGATGTTATCCTTCAAAGCTCACATAATTTGATAACCGAGAAAGCCCTTTGCAGCTGCGGTTATAATAGGCCATCAAACTTTGTTCCCTGGAAGAAAGAATGTGGATTCAACCATTTTGCCACAGCGTCACCTCAGAAAGCTTTAAAGAAGATTTTGTTTACCGTCCCATTAATGATTGCAAAAAGCCCTCTTGAGCACAAGCCAATGGATGCCAACAAAGCCACTCAAAATGGTTTTTCTAAGAATGGAAGAGAGAATGAGAAATATCTCATTCTCCGGTCTTTGGTTCCTTCAATCAAAACGGTAATTCACTCTCAATGACATGATTGAATATCCAAGGCATTTCATTTGCTGAGATTGATGCTCTTCATTTTCTTTCATCGAAATGCAGGTTAACAAAACTTCGATCCTCAATGACACGATTGATTACTTAAAGGAGCTAGAGGCGAGGGTGGAAGAGTTAGAGTCATGTGTAAATTCTTCAGAACTGGAAGCAAATGCTAGAAAGAAGCATGTGGATGTGGTGGAACAGACATCTGATAACTATCACAACAAGAGCAAAAGTGATGGGAAGAAGATGTGGATGAACAAGAGGAAGGCTAGTGACATTGATGAAACCGAAGTTGACCCTTTGCTTGGAAAGGTCAGTACATTTGATAATAACATGACGGCTGATGTTAAGGTAAGGATCGTAGAAGAAGAGGTTTTGATTGAATTGAGGTGCCCTTGGAGAGAGTACTTGTTACTCGATGTCATGGATGCGGTAAATATTCTGAGTTTGGATGCTCACACGGTTCAGTCTTCCACTGTTGATGGCATGCTGATTCTATCTCTCAAATCTAAGGTTAGTTCTTAACACCAAGTGATAGACTTAGTTCTCAGAGCTTAATTGGTGAGCTTGGCATGATCAGCTAAAACTGATTCACTAGTATGTAAAACAATCGAAAAATGGGCTAACCTACCAGCTAGAGTGTGTTTGGATTACTCAAGAGATAATGCATTATTATAATACAATATCTTGGGTATTCCAAACACACTCCTATCACTATAACAAAGTTTAATGGAGCTTATAAGTTACAAATAAGCTTAATTTTACTAGTAACAGATGGACCAATTATCTGAATAAAGGCCAAAATCAGAAATGTCCATATACTGATGCACCAAATCCACAAGTAAAATAAGAGATGATTCAATGATGATTTATTTAAAAGGCCTACATCTGCATCAACATGATCTGTGCTCATTCACCAATAATGTATGAGTCTACAAGGTTCCATGTAGGACCAGCAATTTGCACTGTATGGTTCAAATTGATATTTGATTTAAGTGTAACAGACTACTCGTGGTGTCTCAGATTCAGACCGGGCTTAATTAGACATGACGCCAGTATCCATTTTATTTCTTTCTTCATCATATGCATTTGGTCAGACATATCACATTGGCCTATTAGAAAAGAATCTCTCTCTGTGCTTTTGTTTGTTTCCTTTATGTTTCTACCAAAAATTACAGAAGAACAGACAAGCAAATTAGCAAAAGGCCAATTTTTCTTGCATTTGCAACAGTTTGGTCACGGGTTACAAATATTTTATTCATATGGCTGAAGATATTTTGTTTTGATGATCTTCTCAGTTTAGAGGAGCAGCGTTCGCGTCAGCCGGAATGATCAAGCAAGCGCTGAGAAGAATGGTCGAAATTTGTTGAAGAAGACACTGATACCGCACGTTTGTGTGTTGTGTAATATGTAGTATCTTATTCCTCAGTTCCTATGTTTGTTATAATATATATAGTCTGCGTTTACCCTCTTGCATCAAAGCTGAGGGCTGGAGTTTGAGTTCATTTATTTCTGGTTATTGAATAAAATTTCAGGTCGCCTTTGTCAAGTACAAGCCTTTTAGACCATCCACATCCCAGACCTAAAATCTAACATTTCCCCTCCGTTCAAATACCCACCACTTTATTGACGAGCTAATTGAAAAATTGATTTTTACCTTTTTTTTTAAATCACACCAACTTTTTGAGATAAAATATAATATAGACGGAGCATGGGATGCAGTAAAAATGCATATAGAGGGAGTGTATACGCAAATAAAGTGTATAAGAGAGTTCATAAATAAGATTATAGACGGAGTGGGATGTGGATAGTCTTAGAGTATGGTAATTTTTATGTTTTTGCTGAATTTTATCCTAATGAAATAATATGAACTGGACACATAATGATCTGACACTTAAAAATTATATTCAAACTATTTTTTCAATTATAGAATGGATAATTTTATTTTTGAATTAATAAATAATTCAATTAATTAACTGAAATTCAAAAAAATAAAAAATAAAAAATAAAAAAAAACTAAACCGTAATCTGCCCCGTAAATAACGGAAGTTCCCCGGGAAAACAATTTTTTTATTTTTTGGTAGAAGGCCCGGGAAAACAAAATGCTTGTCAAAGAGTAATTTTCTTTCTTTTTTAGGTACCATTCAAATTTATGACAGCTGGACCAATCACATTCATTAATTAGATCCCTTCTCGCACCTGATTGGTTCAACGTGTTAAGCTCCACGTCACGAATCTTCTAGAGCCTCCGCCAATCGCCTTAATTCGGTAACCCCCAACTCTTCTTCATTTCTCTCTCGCTCGGAGAAAAACGCCAGGATTCTTCCGTCTCTGTTCTCTTCCGTGATCGCAATAGCGCTCTGCTCTCTGAATTTCTTCTTTCTCTGCAATGGCTTCCCTTCGAATTGTCCAAATCCTTGCTTGTGTTCTTGTTCACTCTCTATTTATGTGCTGTGCGCCGTCGATGGCGATGATTTCATCGCCGCCTTATCCAAAGGCCATCTCTGTAAGTTTTCTTTTCGTTCTAAATGGCGTCTTTTCGATCTTGTTTTTAGTTTATTGCTGCCTTGTTTATATGGTTTCTTGAGATCATTGATGATGTGTTTTGACGTTATGTGGAACAAATTACTAGTTTAAGGGATGTTTCATGTTTGGACCTTTTGTAATTCGTATTATTGATTATGAGGATTTTCCACCTGTTATCTTTGATTCTTGAGAGAATTTGTTGGATAAGGGGTCCGTGCAATTTCTATCTACGGAAGTTTTGATTATCTTGTCGAGTGATATATTACCTTCGGTTTGCTTGGTTTCTGATATTGGGGAAAATTAGAGGTTTTGTAATTAGATTTTTTCATTTCATGCAATTTCTGAGCTCCATAGAGTCGGTTAATGATTAACATATTTTTGCCCGCTTTGAATTGTAGGATTTGAGGGAAGCTATAGTAAAGGGGTTAGGTTTTCAGAAGGATGGATTCAAGGTTTCTGGCTTCGATATGAGAGATGCCTTGGTTGGGCATTCAGTGGCATACGAGTTTGACATTGAAGTGGACAATCAGGTCCTTCCTTTCAAGTTGTTGGAGGATGTAAATAAGTGGGAGTACGTGGATTTGCCTATATTCAGAGTTGAAGATCAGCTCAAGGCAGACGAGAAAGCTTTGATTGAGAGTGAAAAAATGGATGTTTTGACGCCTGTTCTGGCACCATTTCAGCTCGCTGGACCTATGGAGATCTGGATTCAGGATGCAAAAGATATGAGACTTGCCTTGCCGGTATGTTGCAGTTTCTCTGATAACAATTATATCAACAGCTCATTTAGAAAGTCCTACTTTGTTTCATTTTTATGATGTGTTATAATGTTTAAAGTGTGTACTATATGTTTCAACTTCCATGTCTTATGTTCATATGTTGTCATGGATGAAGTATGTTAGTTCAGAGATTATGCTTGGTATCCATATTCATAGAGTGAAGCAAGCATGTTCCAATAACTTTTGCAACCATTTATGTTAATTCTAGGGTCATTTTAGGGTGCTTTGAATCTGTATTCTTGTAATTTGTCAAAGTGAGTGTGCTATTAGTTTCAAGTTCACCATAGAATTTAGAATACAAGTATCTATACCACTTTCCTTCAACTCAACTCAGAAGATTGACAATATGAATTATCTTTTGCTATTGACATTTTTTTTGTTGATTGACTTTCATTTTTGATTTTTTCCCCTATTGATCCCATAATTATGCAGAATGATGTTGACGCTGGTGTGTTGAGAAAAGTAATCCTGGCTGATGGGGCTGTGGTAACCGTCACAGGTGCAAGATCTGTGAGCTTGCGCCAACCAATTGATCTCCCGCTGCCTCTAAACATAACCGACAACGGGTTTGCATCTGGCCTTTTAGCCTTAGCTGAGCACCTCCAACACACCTCTCGCGCCGAAGGGGCCCCACTCCTCTCCCTCCGCATCGTGGGCCCCACCTCTCTCGCCTCACCCTCCCCACTCTCTCCCTCTTCTCCCTCCAGACTAAAACTCAAGCGCCTTGCACCGGGTCTAGTGGAATTATCATCTCAATCAAAACAACACAACTCAGACAAAATCTCTTCTTCCGCAATTGATCTTCACCGTGAGGTCCCAACTCTCCTTAGCCCTAACCAATTCACTACCCTGTGGCCAATTGCTTCCTTGAACGGGTCAAACTCTAACCTGCTCGGATTTGAGAAGCTACTCTCCTCGGTTCTGGGTCCTAAAGCAAACAAGAAGGGCTCATTCAAGATCACTAAGGCAGATGTATCCTCTCAGACATTCTTGAAAATTGGGTTTGGAGTGGAGAGGATGATTGAGAAGGGAGACGATAGTGTTCGGTTTGAGGGCTTCCCTGAGTGGAGGACAAAACCCGAGTCTGTAAAGATGCACTTTGAAGTGCTGGCTAAGGTCGATGGTGACAAGGTTGTGCCTGAGAGGATAGTTCAGGTTAATCCAGTGGAGATTGAGGATGCGGTGGCACCGAGCGTACTCACGGGTAATATAACTATGTCGACGATGCCTGTAATGCACCCACCTCCTATACCGTTCACTTTATAAGGCACCGGTGAAAGGCTATTGTAGAGAGATGTATAACGCCTATGCCTTTATGCCTTTTATTGTAAAGCTCATAGTCGAAAATGACAAACAATCTTTCTTAAAGAGTCTTGGAAGAAATGATGAATGATAAACACCTCCTTGTATTAAAAGTTCAGCAGATGTTTCTTAGTATCCAATGCCTTCAAGGATTTTGTTCCAATTTTACGTTTCAGCTTTCATATGTTAGATTCTATCATGTAATTTATTAGCAAATGTAAAGCTAATGGAATGAAGAGCAGACACAATGAGAGAAAGGATGTTTACTCTTGTTTTTTTGATCGGCTAAAAGCTTGGGAAACTATTATTTCTATGTCAATGCCATGAAACGAGTAGAAAGTAGGACAAAATAATGATGTAAGTTGCAAAATGATACTTTTAAAAACTCTACTGCCTGTTTTTTTTTTTTTTTGAGATACTCTACTGCCTGGTTATACATTTATACATTTTGCTACAATTTTCTTTGCTATTATCGGTTACTCAATTGAAAAAAAAAAAAGGCAAAAGAAATAAAAAGGCAGCCCAAGCCCACGAACAGTTGCTGAGCTGGTAATCTTCACGAGTTGATTACCAGCTGAGCTGGTAATCTTCACGAGTTGATTACCAGGTGAGCTGGTAACCAGCTCAGCAACTCCAAGGTGCTTGATTGACTTCATGAGTTGCTGAGCTGGTAATCTTCTTCTCCCGGACTTAACTTTCTTCCTCGCCTTCGATTGTCATTTCAATCGTTGGCCTCGTTTGTTTCTATACTAGGAATCGGGTTGGAATGGGGAATCGGAATGGAATCACTCATACCTTGATTTTTAGTTGGGTATGAATTCTAGTGTATTTAATAGGTATGGGAATCACTCATTCCCATCCCTTTTGTGAAAACAAATACTAAAATGGGTTTCACTCATTCCTATACCCATTCCCTATACCAAGGGTATAGAAACAAACAAGCCCTAGATTTTGGATTTGTTTCTTCAACGCAACATCGTGAATAGAAACTCGATATCAGATTGGGCCTTCTAAAACCCAAATTGAGCAAATAGATTCACAGCCGGTGCTAAAACCTCCTGCTTTCAATTGGGTTTTCCTTCAGGGTGGAAGTGATGATGTTGAACATCCGTAGCTATTAACACCTTGAATTTGATGATATATGCAAATTGACAGTGTTCTTCTTCAATAATTTGACGGATTCAGAAATCATTTGCGCAGGAGTATTCTTCTGGAATCTGGACTGCGCTCTACGATTTCTAGGTTACTCAGGCTCGAGTCATTTTAGAGAAGCAGCGAAGCAAGTTGTGCGAACTGCGGAGGTCGTCTGAAAATAACAAGTGCTATTGATTCGGGTGACTTTGTAAAGGAAGCTCAAAAATGTCTAGGTTTAGGTCATTGTTGCAAGCTTCTATGAATGCTACAAGGAAAGGTAACCACCCCTTGTATGTATATAATTTAGATGAATTATGAACCTTCTTTCGTCACTTGTAGATATCTGAGGGCATACCTGTAGCACTGTATTTCTGCTTTTGTTGAAATAGGCCTTGTCATCTACTTCATCTTTATGTCCTCACATTTCTGTTTTGCGCATTAATAAGATATTTCAAACAATTGAAAAGAAAGTTGGGGATCCTTTATAGAGACTGGCATTTTCTAAGTTCAGTTATTAGGGCCACTAGATTTGGTTTGGTTTGATGCTATCTATGTTTTGTTGCTTTACTCCATAGAGGTTGAGTTTGTTTCTGAATTATTGATTGCAAGATTTCACCCTAGTTCTTTGGTGTCAACTCGTATGTTCTAAATTTATCTAGGGTTAACGGGTGAGTGAAAAGAATGGTTTTAAACTTGAAACAAAGAAACTAATTTGATATAGTAATGTCAAACCGTCTTATATTGGTGGCATTGCATAAACTGTGCATAAATTTTCAGAGCCTGTCAGTTTCATCTTCTAACGTCCTAGAAAACCAAGCTCATTGTTTTAGCTTAGATGTTTTGTATTCCGTATTATACTTTTTCCAAGATTGAGCTACCTATTTTTGCTTTATGCTTAAATGATGAAGTGAGTGTATCTCACCTGGTGGTGCTACCTTGTTATCCTCCATTATGAATGTCTTCTTCAGTAGACCTGAATGCTAATTTGTTTTGTTAATCAATAAATTTCAATTGTTTGGGTCTTGTTTGTTACCTATGTTTTTTAGGCCAACTCATAGATCATAATACACACACTTGTCCATTCATTTGTGAAACTGCAGCTTTAGCATGGAATATTGAGGACTTGATGCCTCCAAGTGAAAAACATATTTTCAGTTTCAAATCAAAAGAAGAGCTACAGAGATGGCATCTGTATTCAGATTCTGAGTTGGGAGGTATGCCATTATTCAGTATCGCTGTATATAGTTAATTTTTTAAGAAGAAAATTGGAGGTGAATAAATTTTATTTGCTATTCTTGCATCTGTATGTTTGTGGTTAGCTTCTTGTTATGCTAGTACATCAGTCTTGTCTCTTTAACTACCATGTAGCATTCGAAGAACTCTGTTGTTAAAAATTTCCTTTGCTTGAACTTTTTCTACACATCCTTCAGAAAAGGTTTTTATCTAACAAAAGAAAATTTCATGCTTCTGAACAGCTTAAAAAAACAAATCAGATGAAAAAACAAACTGTATTTTTCTATTCATCCTTTAGAAAAGGTTTTTATCTAAGAAAATTTCATGCTTTTGAACAGCTTAAAAAACAATTCAGATGAAAAAACAAACTATACTTTTCTATTCATTTGTTTTTCTTTTGCTCTGCCTGTTTTTGCCTAAGATCATACGCACAAAAACTTTAAGATGCATGGATGGAGATATTTCTCTCTCATGTATTAGTATAGCTGTGTTGATAAATACTTTAGATTTGATTTGACCATACATGTCATTCATTTTCAGTCATAATGCTGCAATGTTTCTTTAATTCTGATGTATATCATTTCAAATGTGTTTGAGGTTTCTCTTGATATTCTTTTATAACTGAGGTTCTTATGATTCTCTGTTGTTACCCAGGCTTGTCTTCAGCTTCTTTGGAGATAGCAGAATCAGATGATGGAAATGGACTGAGAGGTACTTTTATTTGCATATCAAACATGACCTAATAAAAATCTCAGAATTAAATACCCGTTATTGCTTGCTCCATGTATTATAGCATTGTTATGTGCAGTAAAATGTTTAGTTTCCCTGTAGAGAGTTATTTCCATTCTTCAAGTATCTCTTAGACTACCTGGAGTATCCGTTAGGAATCATTTGTGAGACTTGATTATAATAATTGATAGGGCTCTGCATTTCATTTGTTAGACAATACAAGAATCACCCTTTCAGTTTCCTCATGGCTCTATGAAAGATTGTAGGAGGAAGTTGTTTTCTTTTAAGAAACATGCCCAAGTTCATGCATGATTAATGCTGTCTTTTTTCCACATCTAATTGTCATCCATTAATACCTTATCTATTGATTTCTCCATCTGGTGAAGGTGGAGGAAGTGCAATGCTTTAAACTTTTTTTTTTTGGTCTTCTGATTTCATGCCTCTCTTTTAATTTCCTTAGGAGTATTCTCTGGAAACCTCTCCTTGGATGTGGATGAAGGTTCAAAGTGGAATATGAAGAGGAGTGGCTTCTGTGGAATGCGTTCTAAGAAGGTTCGAAGTACCTTCATATTCAGGAATAGCTAATTGATTTAAAATTTTTAATTAAGTTAAATGTATTTAGTTTTGTTCTTGTTTCATTTTCAACAATGTAAATGTTTGGATTTGGCATTCAAATAGGAGCAGTTACATCAATTCAACCATGCATTGAACTTTTGGAAACATGGTAGTCTGATCCTGCCACTACTCATTTAACTCTTTCTCTTGTTCACTCCAGCATTGAATGATATTGTTTCTGTCTTATTAGGCTATTCTGTTTTGGATGCAGAGTACAGAGACTCTCCATGCAAATAAAGTTTGTTTGGGATGACTTATCATTAGTTTACATGCTTTTCCAAACTCTTCCTATGTTAGTGTTATTTCTTAGGAATAAAAAGCCAGATCATATTGGTTTGCAATGTGTGTAATCTTTAAATCATTAGTATTCACTTATGTGGTCATATTGAGTTGCTAATTTACTATGCTATGTTCTCTAATTAGCTATGTACATTGTAAAGCCTTGCGATCCCAAACACATGTGATGACTACTTCCATTTCCATGATCCTTAATCAACTTAAATCACTGTTCTTTAAAATTTGCCTTGCTTTTCCAGTTTGATGGCTTCATTGATTTAGAAACCTATGACACAGTAGCACTGAAGCTAAAAGGGGATGGCAGAAGCTACATATCCACAGTAAGCTGTCCCGTCCACTTTTTATACCCAAACACGGTGTCAATCGGCATGGACTCACTGCCTATTTAAATTTTCTTGCAGATATATACGGAAAACTGGGTAAACTCACCTGGGCAGGAAGAAGATAATTCTTGGCAAGCATTCGTGCATGTACCCAGGGGAAATTGGTATATTGCCAAGGCAAGCTCTAATCCTGTAACCTGTGTCAATCCCATTAGTATTTTTCTATTTGATGATTTTGTTGAAACGTGCATGCTTTTTAAAGATCTTTCAAACTAATCCTAGTTTCCTGCTGTTATGATATTCCTACCATTTCTTTATCTTTATTTGCTAACCTGTATTCAGTCAGTCAAGCTTGGTTTAAGTCAGGACTCATGAAGTTATAAGATTTTATTCATATACTAAAAGTTCTCTATTCTGAGTCGTTTGGATTGCGGGTTTTGTAGTTGCAAATTCCATTCATTACGGTTGAGTTATCTAATGGGGTGCCCTTTCAACATGTCTAGTACCATGATACAAGAAGTCGTGGTTTATTACTACAAACGCATTAGCCTTAGTCCAGGGAATGATGAATGCTTGATTTGTCTTTGATAATTTTCTTCTTCCGTCCTTTTCAGATCCCGCTTGCACGATATTTACCTACTTGGAGGGGAAATGTAATTGATGCATCATTGGAGATGAACCCTTCCCGTATAGTCGGCATGTCATTTTCTGTGAACGCAGAAGGCGGTACACCCGGTGCCAGATCAGGAGGCGGTGATTTTCGAGTGGAATTCGATTGGATTAAAGCATTGAGGACAACAGCATGAGATTGGAGATGTATGAACAAGGTAAGTCTTAATGGGAATTTTGTACCCACTCCAAATTTAGAATCTTTGTTCACATGTTTATTTTTTCTTTGCAAAATCTAGTTCTATATACCAGGGCTTGCTAATTTTGCTGTTATAGGATGGTTAGAGTTTCAACTTTTAAATAGCCCTCTATGTCTAATAAGAGCAAACGAATTCAGTTCTGGACTCTGGTAGAGTTGAAGGTAAAACTTTATCGGTGGTTTTGATCAACTCTTTTATGCTTAGCTTTTAGAATTCTACCCGTAGAGTTTTCATGAAACACCACCACATGAACATAACCGATGACAAACACATATTTCATTCATTAAACTAAGTTTTACAACATTTATTCTTCGGAGCACATCACTATGACAACAAACTAAACACGGCCAAATCCATGACCACCATCACAATACCAAGACAAGCTTGAAGCTCAAATTCAAACCAAACAACGAAAACACATTCGGAAAATAGAACTACAAGTACAACTCATTATAACCTCGTTTAGACTTCAACCCAAGTGACCTCCATCTCCTTCCACTCCCCCTCAGGCACACCCAACTCCCTCCAAACACCCCGAGAAGCATCAATCCCGTTGTGCTTACAAGGCGCCTCGTACGCGTGAACCTCATCGCACCCCCAAGTCGAGTCACACTCGTCCACCACCTTAGCCCTAACGCTCTTCCCGTCCTTGGCCTTTATAAGAATCTCGTTCCCACACCGTTTGCCGCCCCCGTACCATCCCGTTGGGAAGGCCACCACGGGCTCGTCGTTGGAATGGTGTAAGCTGTCACAATCAGCTGCCCCGCTCACCTCGAAGTCGTTGAAGGTGAGGACCGCCTTTGTCTCTCCCTCATACGCCAACGGCGGAGAGCAGTGGTAAGTGTGGTACACTTTGCCCTCCTCGCAACAGTCGGAGACCAAAGCGTTGCATTTGCCTGGTGGCGGGCTTGTGCCCACGAAATGCCCGAATGGTCTGCAGTGTTGGGCTGAGGAGAGTAGGGCGTTGGTGGTGAGGAATATGAGGAGTGCAAGGGCGAGATTGTTCATTTCTGCTTGTGTTTTTGCTGTGGGTTTTTCTGGTGGGAATGGATGGATGGATGATGAAAACTGGTTTGATAGATGGCTATTTATACACACTACTGAATTTAAGTGCCCATGCCAAGCGTCACTATTTTCTTTCTATTTTACGCGTTTAAAATATTTAGCTTCTCAATCCACTAGACCAACCATAGATTGTCTTTGTTTTCGTTTTAGTGTACATAACAAGAAGGAAAACTCATACTCTAGCTTAAGTAGTAAAAGTATTATTTTTGTGAAGTGAACGGTGTTGGGTGCTCGTATCAATGTGTGGTTGAAACTTGGAAGTCCAATTTGGACAGCCGATTTCGTGTTAGGACTTAGAATTGAGAAGACAGTGAGGTATTTAAGATGGAGGGCATGGGGGCTTCGAAAATTTGGGACCCACTTCCTAGAACAACCTGGGATGTAATGAAGAGTATGTTGGGGTTCAACTGTTTAGGAGATACATATATTAAAAATAATGTTACTCCTATATTGTCAATGAGTTTTGGGATAGAATCCAATTTAACTTGTATGCTGGCCTCAACAGTTGAGTCTCGTCTTCTTTATAACAAGTAATATCAGAACCGATGGTTCGACTTAGGAACCGGGTGGATATCTAGTATATAAGATCATGATTTACTCCTATTGTTAATTTGGTTTTGGATATAACCCCATTTGACTTGTACGTATACGGGGTTTGACAGCTGGGCTCGACTAAATAATATACTCCGTATCAAACAAAATAAGGTTGTTGTGTTGATGATATTATGCAAGACTAAAAATAGAAGGTGTGCTGGTTTCTTCTGGTTTACAACTTCATAAATGGTCATCAATATCAATGGCAATTCTTCATCAGTGTGCCGTTGCCGACAATCGAAGGCCATAAAATTGTTTGGTCTCAAGTGAATGAAAGGCTTTCATACAGATTCTCGTAGAAATTCCTAAATACAGATCTTATTGGATTGAGTAAGATTGTTTTGTTTGATTCTTCTTGTAGAACATTACATGTAAAAATAAAATAAACCTATACAATAGTATTATTCCACGGAGTTGATTTTTTAAGAGTTTAAATAAAGTTCTTGAAGATATCTTTGGGAAGGGTTGATGTACATATTTGTTAGTCAGGTCATATATAAAGAGAATTGTAGAGCATTCGATCACCAGGGGAATGAATTAATGTAATGTAAGGGTTTAATGTAAGAGTTAAAATGTATTTATGCCAATTTCTCATGCAGCCACAGGAAGATCAAGTGACTACAAATGGATTTACGTCTGTCCTGGTGAGGAGTTGCAATTGCACCTCATAGTTTTCAAGTATCAGATGTCAGAGCTGCGCTTTGCTGATGACTACATTAAATAAATACAGATCTTATGGATGGATAAACAACTCTTTCCACTTTCTGATTCACTGTTTTCAACATCAAAGTTTCTTTGCATTGATATGTTGTATTAAAAAGAAGGGTCACATCTTCACTCCATGCTTCAATTATAAGGATTCATAATAAAGCAAAGCTATAAGGATTCATAATATGGCATATTGTCAACCTTTTTCTAAAACAAGTTATTTTCAAGATGTGGAATTCGATCACACTGCTGAAGATTTGGATACTAAAAGGTCATAAATCCACATGCATCGGATACAACTAAAAGAGGGCTGGGCTAGATTGGTGTGATTTAATTTCCTGTTATAGGGTCATGTCCAATTAGGTCACCAGGACATGTGCCTCCGTAATAGAAGAACGGGCGGCCATAAGTCGGACCCGGGAGTTGATCCGTAAGCATTGGTCCTAACGTGTAGCACCTTTCAGCGGTGGCTATAGGACTCCATTGCTGTGGAGGAAGTGGATTTCGGCCGATGTCATAGTAACAAATGTCACTGAAGAACGCCACTTTCGAACCCAGAGTAGCAGGATCAAGTTGCATATTATACACCCCACTACCCATCCCCGTCTTGGTGTAGCGATCCGAACCATAAGCCACCCCACCTCCAACCTGCAACCCGGTGGCTCCATTCCGAAGGTTGTTGAAAACAGTGCCGACAAAGTGGCCCACTCTATGTACTCCCACGTGGAGGTCCCAATTTCCGGTAGTTGCATTCTGTGATTATCATATTAGGGAGTATTAATTAATGGCATACATATCTATCTATATGTTATACTTTTGTACGGTGGTTGTACCTGGACTACCCTTAAACTCATTAGTGAACGGTGCAAGGTTTCTCCGTCACTGACGTCGGCAATCGGGCGACCGGGTTGGAAGGGGCTTGTCTCATCAAGCACAAAGCCAGGACATTGCAAATTGTAGCACATCGTTTCATAATCATCCGGCTACTCAAAGTATACAATAATTAATACTAATCATAAAATATAATGGCATGCTATTATTAATTAAAGGCAATTATTTATTGAATAATTCGATCAACACTCACGGTATAGAAAGTGAATAAATGTGCCTCGTTATTCCCGTATACATTTGGCTGGACCTATAAGCAATACATTAGAATGTTCACATGAGTTAATTCACGTATATGTATACTTACGTACGAAATTAAGTGTAAGAACTAAATTCTTACCTGCCAACCGACTTCAATTGTTTCCATTATTCCCATAGTATTAATAATCGATATTTGGGCAAGGCTCATGTCATCTCCGATTGTAAAAGGCTTCCATACAGAGGTGGTTGCCGAACTTCCAAAGATCGGAACTCTATCATCGCTCTCATAGGCAGCATACTGCGAAATTGTACGAGAAAGAGAGAAAAAATTTGTATAATTGTGAGAATACTTAATTAATTATTCTCTGGCCTTCTATCAAAAAAAAATTAATTATTCTTTGGTGTGATGGTATATATATTCTTTTTTTTAAAAAACCAACAATTGTATAACCAAGTATGAAATCAAAGATATATTTGTTAAAATCGATTTTGAATTCATTCAAATCCAAACAATAAACCTTTTTTTATCCGTTGGAATTCATTAGAAGTTGACAAGGGGCAAATTTTTATGCTTTATTATGGTAGAAGAAAAGTAGGTAGAAGACTTATTAAAATAATGAAAGCAGATGAAGATAATTAAAATGTCAATTAAAATAGAAATAAAGAAAAGGAAAATGGTTAATGTAGGAATTGGGCACTTTACCACGTGTATTTCCGATGAACATGATATGATTTGGTGAGCAATAAGAAGCAAAGAGATCGACCATAATCTCAATCTGAGTCCCATTGTTGTGAATCGAATATATATTATCTACATGTATGCGCAAGATTTGGTTAATTAAAATTGATCTATATATAAAATCAAAAAGTTACATCCATACTTCTAAGCCTAAACCTAAACAAACATATTCCTTGGCTAAATTGTACGTACTTTCATTATATCGATTTCATTTATATGAGCCTAATCATCATAAATATTGCTCCAAAAAAAATTCATCATAGATCAAAGATTTGAACAACCATCATAGCTAAATTGAAAGTTACATAATAATTAATGTCTAAATGTGCATAATAATACTAGTATATCATACCAAAAAACAATGAATTAACTGCTATGTACAATAACAAAGTAAAGATCTTAGATAAAATAGAGATATAACATCATATAAAATAATTTAAACACAATAATAGTAATATGAAGATGATTTTCTACATACCATTTTAGGAATGCAATTAAAAAGGCATAATAGAGCATTCAAAGACATGACAAATTTCAAACTCATTTGAGTCAAAATCTTTGCTTTTCTTAGTATAACTACTACAATATTATATTTTGATGATATCAAAGATTAAATCCATGACCAAAATAACTACTAGTATATTTACTAATTGTAGCCTACTTCTTATTTTTATTTCTATCTAAAATTCTCAAAATTGAAAGATATATCAAATAAAAAAGAGTAGAAAAACCTTATTGAATGAAAAGGATTTTGTTGGAAGAGATGAAAATGTATCCTTTAAATATACCACTTAGTACGCTTTTTCATGGTCACCCACCTTATATCATTTAATTACCACTATCATATGACCTATCTACCAATTTACTATGACACACACCCTCTTCATGTCCATCTTGTATGCATGTCCATCATATGAGCTATCTACCATTACAAAATTTTATTTATCTATGTACAAATACTTTTATAATTATGGAAAAGAAATAAATTTATATGGAAGAATAATTTGCATTTTCTTGAAGGGGGTGAGTGATTTGGCTAAAGGAGAATGGTGATATATAAAGTACGAATCAAATGGGATAGGTCATTGAATATTCATAGAATAATTTTGTATACAAATAAGGATCCATTATTTTGTTACACTAGAAATTTAACTTCGTCTTAAAAAAATATATAAAATAAATTTGCAAATAGAAGTATTTTATAAATAATTTTAGCAAATTTTAATATTTTATAAAAACGATTTTTGAAAAAAATAAATCAAGTAGATCACCAAGCTAGAGCATAACCCACTCAATTCTTGTCATTTCTACAAACCACTTGGACTGGGCTTGAAACTTGGCCCAATACCCGGCGTTTTAGGTCGATTGTTTTTGGTAGCCCATTGCCTACTAACAACCTGTTTTTCGATAATTTTTCCTTAATAGTATTAAATAAATGTGATGAAATTATATAAAAGAAGAGAAATCAGAAAGAACTCCAAGAACGACGCTAAGTTCGACCAAAAAAATCAAAATGGCGCATGACGAGGGCAGAGAAGCACAATGAAGAACTCCAAGAACCCTAACGATCAAAAAAAGGAAAAACTCCAAGCAAAGTTAACCAAGATTCAATATGGGTAAGTTATTTATCTTTAGGGTTCTTGGAGTTTTTCCTTTTTTGATCGTTAGGGTTCTTGGAGTTCTTCTTCGTTGTACTTCTCTGCCCTCTTCCCGTTGGATTTGAATGGATATAAGGTTATACTTTACTCCTATTGTTAATGAGTTTTGGAATAGAACCACATTGGATTTGAATGATGAGCTTGACAGTTGGACCCGTCTTCCTTGTAGTAAGTGGTATTAGAACCGATGGTTCGACTTAGGAACTTGGTGGGTATCTAGTATATACTATGATCATGATATACTCCTATTATCAATTTGGTTTTGGGACTTAACCCCATTTGGCTTTTATACACTGCTTGACAATTAGGCATGTCACCCTTGTAATGTAGTGCTAAATCATTTATTCCGTATCAAACGAAAGAAGATTGTTGTGTTGATGATATTCTGCCAGTCTGCCATATATCCTAACATCTCTTTTCAAAGCATGCAAGGCTAAAAATAGAAGGTGTGCTGGTTTCTGGTTTACAACTTCATAAATGGTCATCAATATCAATGGCAATTCTTCATTTCATTTATGAACCATTTCATTTTATTGAATCATCATGTGTCATTCTTCATCAGTGTGCCGTTGCCGACAATCAAAGGCCATAGTACGTATTGTTTGGTCTCAAGTGAATTTTGATTATTCCTAAATACAGATCTTATTGGATTAAGAAGATTGTTTTGTTTGATTCTTGTAGAAATTAGATCAATATCATTACATGTAAAAAA
Source organism: Fallopia convolvulus (assembly GCA_964016875.1). Lineage (NCBI taxonomy): Eukaryota > Viridiplantae > Streptophyta > Magnoliopsida > Caryophyllales > Polygonaceae > Fallopia > Fallopia convolvulus. Next base: position 48,996,373 of record OZ024732.1, on the reverse strand, counting down.
TAAAAATAAAAAAGAGTTGATTCTTAAGAGTTTAAATAGAGTTCTTATAGATATCTTTGGAAAGGGTTGATGTATTTGTTAGTCAGATCATATATAAAGAGTGGAGACGTCGAATGAAGTTTGGGGGCCTGTTTAGTTGAAAGAGCGCGATTATTTGGAAGGGATTCCGAATGATCGACACAATCAATTCTTCCCGAGCATTACACCTGGGGTTGGAAATAATCTCAATCAAAAGGACAAGGTCCCTAACTCTTGAATAAGGGGCATGGACCCAATTCTCAAATAAAGGGCAACCTCTTGATTCCTCTTAAAAGTGAGGTCTTCTCAAGGCTTATGTAATTCCATATGAGATTCGACAAGGTTCATACACCTTTTGTTGTCCCATTTGCCCTCGTAAACATGGACATAAGGGATTTTTTTTTGATCTGGTAAGGTTTATGGTAGCCCAAAATCTACTAGTTTACTAACCAATTCTAAGAAAGAAGGACAAATCGCCGCCTTGACGCTCGAACCTGAGACCTCTTGCCTGCAAGAGGCCCAACCAGTTGAGCCTTGCGCACATACATCGACACAAGAGATTATGAGAGTACATGAAATAATCACTAAATAATTAAATGAGAAAATTATAAATATTCAAAAGACACAATATAATAAGAGGTGGGATTACATATGTCTGAATAAAGTTTAAGACTCAATTCTCTAGAAACTCGCAACTCAACCCAAAATTCGATGAATATGTTGTGCGCCTAGAGGTGTGTCCGGTTCCGGTTCCACCGAACCATGGAACCGGGACCGGAAATCCCCCCGATTCCTTTGTTCAGTTTCGGGTTTTGGTTCAATTCTGCGTTTTTCGATTCCGGGGTGGGTACAGTTCCGGATCGATTTCGAACCTTGAGAAAATAAAAATAAATGTTGAAAATGCAAAACCTTGATCCGGTTCCTATTCCTATTCTGGAACCGCCGGTTCTCCAGTTCCAAGGAACATGGAACCGGAACCGGCCGACCTCCGGTTCCACCGATTCCGGTTCGGTATTAGTTCCGGAACCGTCAGTTTTTCTGATTTGGTTCCGTTTGGTTGGAAGACACACCTCTAGATACGCTTGATTTCTAGCGTGACCTCTACTATTTTTATAAACATATAAACTCTACTTACGCCATCATATAAATGAAGTATATATTCCATTGCACTATTCTTGAGTTGAGTTCGGTGGGCCAAAGGGCATGGCCCATTCAATAAATTAAAAGCATGTCAAACATATTTGAATGGCCCAAAGTTTGAGTAAGCAACTCCAACAAACTTTTTCACGCAAAAATAGTCCCACATCGACCATCAAAATCAAATAAGGAGCTCATAATACTATATATATAGAGAGAGAGAGGAAGAAGGATACATTATTAAGAGTCTAGTGTTTAATCTCAAGTACAACTCATAAAAACATCGTTTAGTTTAATGGGTTGATTCTCTCGAGAGTGAAGTTGGTGTTTAGTATACTAAAAGGGATTATGCTCAAGTTGCATAATCGAAACAATTCTCACAAAAAATCAACACTTGTTGCATCCTCACAAAATCCATTGTGTTTGATTTTTTTTTTCTCAAGTTGCATCCTCACAAAATCCACACCACATTCACATTCATACAAACTGTTTTAATTTGATTTAATAATCTACTGTTGGACCTTGTAGTTGACCTGGTAACTGGTAGTTGATCGACAACTGTTTTAATTTTCTACTGTTGGATCTGATAGTTGATCGATAAGCATTGGTCCCAACTGTTTTAATTTTCTACTATTAAACCTGGTCCTAATTGATAGTAGCTTTTTAACAGTGGTTATATGAATCTATCATTGTGGAGGAAGTGGATTTTTCTAACCAAATCTCTTCTTACTCTCCTAGACGAAAAAATGAAAAATTATACTATTGTTTTATATAAATTTATATTTTTATGCCAAATGGACCCTAAATAATTATGAAAGGTATTTGTACATAGACAAATAAGTGTCTCATGGTAGATAGATTGAAGAACATGGATATAAACGTGGACATGAAGAGATGTGTATCATGGTAGATAGGTCATAGGATGGCCATGGTAAATGATAAAAGGTTTGCCACGAAAAGGTGTACTCATAAGTAGAATTAGTATATTTAAAGAAGATATTTCCATATCTTTCAACCAAAACCTTTTCTTTTAATAAGGTTTTTTCTTCTCCTTTTTCGTTTGATATTTCTTTTAATTTTGAGAATTTTAGATAGAAATAAAAATAAGAAGTATGCTACAATAAATATAATAGTAGTTATTATGGTTTACATGGGTTTGATTTTTGATATCATCAAATATAATAGTAGTTATGCTAAAAGCAAAGATTTCGACTCAAATGATATTGGAAATTGTCATGTCTTTGAACGCTCTATATACTTTTTTAGTTCCATTATTTTTACTTTTCACCTTTTAATCTCTAGGGGTATCTCTTAGTTTTGACTGTTTTATACTAGGGGTATTTTGTCTAGATCTTTTACTTTTATTCTTGTAGTAGTTTTACCTGTTTTTTGGTATGATATACTAGTACTATTATGCACATTTAGATATTAGTATGTAGCTTTTTTTAGAGCAATTTTATCTATGATTTTAGGCTTATATAAATGAAATCGATATAATAAAAGTATTGTTTGCCTTAAGAGTACTTTTTTTGGTTTTAAACTTAAAAGTACATTTGGATGTAATTTTTTGATTGATATATATAGGTCAGTTTTAGTTAATCAAATCTCATGCATACATGTAAATAATATATATTCACAACAATGAGATCCAGATTATAGCTGATCTATTTGCTTCTTATTGCTCACCAAATCATATCATTGTCGGAAATCCACGTGGTAAGAAGGCTCGATTAAAAGCGCCCAATTCCAAATACCTATACATGAATCAATTTCCCTTATCTCTATTTCTAATTTAATTGAATTTTTAATTATCTTTATGTGCTTCCATCTTTCAAAAAAATCTTCATATGCTTCTATTATTTTAATAGGCCTTCTACCAAATTTGCTAACCATAATAGAAAAGAAAAGGCATAAAAAATCGCCCCTTGACTAATATGTTGTAATCTTGTAATGAATTCCAACATATATAAAGATGTTTATTATTTGGAATTGACTTCAAATTTAATTTTGACGAATATATCTTTGATTTCATATTTGGTTATACAACTTTTTTTGTTTTTTTTTGGTACAAAATAGGATATATATACACCTTTACACTAGAGAATAATTGATTAGGCATTTTACAATTTTTTTCTTCTTTTTCTCGTATAATTTCGCAGTATGTTGTCTATGAGACTAATGATGGTGTCCCGTTCTTTGGAGGTTCTACAACCGCCTCATTGTGGAAGCCTTTGTATTGTATAACGATATGAGCATTGCCCAAATATGAATTATCAATACTCCGGGCACAAAGGAGGCAATTGAAGTCAGTTGGCCGGTAAGCATTTATTACATACACCTAATTTTGCACTAAAGTATACATATATATATTTTAATATATAGTAATATAGACACTAGTTTATAGATCAATTAACTCGTGTGAACATTCCAATACATTATTGCTTATAGACCCAACCACATGAATACGGAGATTACAAGATACATGTATTCACTTTTTATACCATGACTGCTTGAGTTATTCAGTAAATAATTGTATTAATTATATATACACTATTATATTTTATGATCGGTATTAATTATTGAATACTTTGATTAGTCGAATGATTATACAAAGAGGTGCTACCATTTGGAATTTCTGGTTTTGTCCTTGATCCGACAAGTCTCATCCGACCTAGTCACCCAATTGACGATGTTAATAAAAGAGAAGGAGAACTACCCTTACCCGCTAAAGCATTAAGGCTTAAGGTAGTCCAAGTACAATCGTACAAAAGTATAAATATAGATAGATATGTATGAAATTAATTATGTTTAGTAAAAAAGACATTGTTTTCTAAGTCAATAATAATATAATAATCTTAAGTGGGGCACTCGCAGAATGCAGCTATAAGAAATTGGGACTTTCACATGGGAGAACAAAGAGTTGGCCACTTTGTCGGCACCGTTTTCAATCACCTCTGGAATGAAGCCACTAGGGTGCAGTTTGGAGGGGAGGTGGCCTTTGGCCCGAATGTCTACACGAAGACGGGGATGGGTAGTGGAACAAGTCCCATATCATACACTCGCTACTCGTCCTAGTCTTCGTGTAGATGTTCGGGCCAAAGGCCACCTTCCCTCCAAACTGCACCCTAGTGGCTTCATTCCGGAGGTAGTTGAAAACGGTGCTGATAAAGTGGCCAACTCTTTGTTCTCCAACGTGGAAGTCCCAATTTCTTGTAGATGCATTCTGTAAATGCCCCACCTAGGATTATTATATAATTATTGAATTAAAAAATAATGTCTTACTTACTACACATAATTAGTCTCATACATATTTATTTATTTTTTATACTTTTGTACAATTGTACGTAGACTACCTCTTAATGTTTTAGCGAGTAAGGATACTTCTCCTTCTCCTTTACTAACGTCGTCAATTAGGTGACCATGTCAGATGGGTCTTGTCAAATCAAGGACAAAATCAAGACATTTCAAATTGTAGCACCTCGTCGAATAATCATACGACTAATCAAAGTATTCAATAATTAATACTAATCATAAAATATAACGGTGTATTTAATTACATACAATTATTTATTGAATAGCTCATCGCTCATGGTATAGAATGTGAATAAATGTGTTGTAATTCACATGTACATGTGGTTGGGTCTATAAGCAATACATTGAAATATTCACATGATTTAATTGATCAATAAATTAGTATCTATATTACTATATATTAATATGTATATGTATACCTTGGTACGAAATTTAGTGTAAGTACTAAGTTCTTACTTGTCAACAGACTTCAATTGTCTTCTTTGTGCGCAGAATATTGATAATCCATATTTGGCCAATGCTCATATCGTTATTCAATGTAAAGTGTTTCCACAACGAGATGGTTGTCGAACCTCCAAAGATCGAAACACCATCATCAGTCTCATAGACAACATATTTCGAAATTATACGAGAAATAGATAAAAAAAATTATAAAATGCTTAATTAATTATTTTCTGGTGTGATAATGTATATATATACACATACTATTTTTTACAAAAAAAGTCAAACAATTGTATTAACAAATATGAAATCAAAGATATATTCGTCAAAATTGATTTTGAAGTCAAACCCAAACAATAAATCTTTTTATATTCGTTGGAATCCATTACAAGTTTACAACCCACTTGTCAATGAGAGAATTTTTATGCTTTTCCATCTCTATTATGGTAGAAGAAAAGTAGGTAGAAGACCCATTAAAATATTTTAATGGAAGAATATGAAGATTTTTATTTTGAAACATGGAAGCAGAAGAAGATAATTAAAAAGTCAATTAAATCAGAAATAAAGATAAGGGAAATTGGTTCATGTATAAGGTATTTGAAATTGTGCATTTTTAATCGAGTTTGGTTACCATGTGAATTTCCAAAAATGATATGGTTTGGTGAGCAATAAGAAGCAAATAGATCAGCCATAATCTGGATCCCATTGTTGTGAATATAAATTATCCACTTGTATGCATGAGATTTGATTAATTAAAATAGATCTATATATAAAAATCAAAAAGTTACATCCTAACGTAATTCTAAGGCTAAAACCAACACAAACATACTCTTAAGCCAAACAGTACTTTCATTATATCGATTCCATTTATATGAGCCTAAACATCACATATAAATTGCTCAAAAAAGTGACATACTAATATCTAAATGTGCATAATAATACTAGTATATTATACCACAAAATATTGAAAAAACTATTACAAGAACAAAAGTAAAAGATTTTAGACAAAATGCCCCTAGCATAAAATACGCAAATTTAGAAATGTCCCTAGAGATTAAAAGGGAAAAAGTAAAAATAATTCAACTAAAAAGGCCTAATAGAGCCTTCAAAGACATGACAAAGTCCAATCTCATTGAGTCGGAATCTTTGCTTTTCTTAGCGTAACTACTATTATTTTTTGACGATATCAAAATCAAACCCATGTCGACCATAATAACTACTATATTATTTATTGTAGCATATTTTTTATTATTTTTTCTATCTAAAATTCTCAAAATTGAAAGAAATATCAACGAAAAAAGGACTAAAAAAACCTTATCGAAAGAAAAGGTTTTTGTTGGAAGATAGGGAAATGTCTCCTTTAAATATACTAATTCCACTTATAAGTACGCCTTTTATGACCACCTTATATCATCTACCATGACCATCATATGACCTATCTACCAATCTACCATGGCACATGTCTCTTAATCTCCGCTTTATATTTGTGTCAATAATATGACCTAGCTACCATGATACACTTATTTGTCTATGCACAAATGCTTTCAAAATTATCGAGGGCCTATTTGATATAAAAATCTATAAAAGACACAAATTTATATGGAACAATAGTATAAGTTTTATTTTATGTTTTAGTCTAGATGAGGAAGGAGAGATTTGGTTAGATAAATTCACTTCATTCACATAGAAATGGAGGCGTATAGTCACTGATGAAACTTGAGGGCGACCACCCCTAACTCCGCCATTGTGAGTTTCTACAATGATTGACTAACTTGAGACATCTCTATATATTGCCTTTATTTGTGTTGATATTTAGGAATATTAAGGTTGACTTTTTTAATTTTTTTAATAAATAGGTTTAGAATAGTATTGTTCAAACTATAATTATTCAGATTAAAAGTTGGAATTCAAATAGATTTTACTTGTATTTTTTAGATGGTATTTTAATATAAATGTGTGGAATGAGTGCGACTTTTCAATTCTTCTCATCAATTTGCCTAATATTAACATGAGTAATTATATGGAAGAATGATATTTAGTTACTTACCTAGTCATTCCGACATGAACTTGACACCTTTTTAGGCCATTCATAACTTTTTACAAATCCTTATTTTCTCCCTAGAGTCATGAGCAGATGCCCCAACTTGTTAGCATAGAACAAGTTTAGTCTAGAAAGAAATTCTCCCAACATTGAGAAAACATAAACAACCGGAGTCAGATCATTTCACCTTATTGATCATATTCCATTGACCTGAACAAGGAATAACCTTTGAATTCTCTCCATTTTTCTGATACTTCAGCTAAAGAGTAAAATATGTAAATTAATGCTCGTGTTCTAGTCAACATCCATCTTGTTAGAATTTACTTTAGATCTTTGAAAGCAGATAATAATATTTGAGCATTATTGCGTATAATACTTATAACTTCCAATGTGGTCTCTAAAATTCTCAAAATTGAAAGAAATATCTAACGAAAAAGGAGTAGAAAAAACCTCATCGGATGAAAAGGTTTTTGTTGGAAGATATGAAAATGTCTCCTTTAAATATGCTAATTCCACTTATGAGTACATCTTTTCATGGCCACCTTATATCATTTCTCATGACCATCATATGACCTATCTACTACCATGACACGCGTTACTTCAGATCCACCTTATATCCATGTCCATCATATGACTTATCTACCATGACACACTTATTTGTTTATGCACAAATACTTTCATAATTATTGAGGGCCCATTTGGTATGAAAATATATAAAAGAGGAAAATTTATATAAAACAATAATGTAAATTTCATTTTATTTTTTAGTGTAGAGGAGGGAGGAGAGATTTGGTTAGAAGAGAATGAGAGTATAGTTATCCCATTTGGTATGAAAATATATAAAAGAGGCAGATTATATAGAGCAGTAACGTAAATTTTATTTTATTTTTTAGTGTAGAGGAGAGAGGAGAGATTTGGTTAGAAGAGAATGAGAATATAGTTATCCCATATTACAATTAGGGAAATAGATAAGGAGAATTTGCTCAAATATTGCATGGAAAATGGGAGAAGGATGGTAATGGTTACCATCTTGTTCAATGAACCATATACTAAAAATAGACTAGATACATTTCCTTTTCATATTCAATTACAAACGATCCCTAATATACATATTTACAAGACCTTTTTTAATTATAATTTTTTATAATATCGTTCATTTTAATAAAGGGTATTTTACTAAATTCTCTTATACAGATTATTTTGGTAAATTGTGACCCCGATGAAATTGAATGTCAAATTTCTTTTATGTTTCTTGAGTAATTAAGAATGTAAAAATAAATGTAACTTGTGATATGAAATTATTTCTTAAATAATTCGAGCAAGTTCATAAAATTTTCTTAAGATAAGAAATTTAATTTTAAGTTTGGAGATTCATAAAAATAAATCTTAGAGGTTGTGATGCTTAGAATATGTATTTATATGAAATGACAAGGTTAAAAATAGTGTAAACTTAAAATGTGGTCAATAACATTGTTTAAATAGAATTACAAGGACAAATTTGCCACTTTTTCAAAATATGGCTCATTTTGCAAAATTGGAGGCAAAAATACCTCATTCCTGAATTTCACAAAATAGTGGTGAATTCGAATTGTTGTTTGTTCAAGTTTGATCAACTATTATGGAGTTGTTTCTCAACGGTTTTCGAATCCATATAATCCACGATTAAACCCATCACGAGATTTCCAAAAGCCCTAATTTCATAGTGAAGGTTGAATCCAAATAACTAAATGGTGTCATTTCACCGATGTGATCAACATCGAGGAAACTACCTTCAACATAGTCCCTTAATATATACATTCATAGGAACAAGATCTGAAATACCATCTCACTCACGTGATCAAGATGGGAGATAGAAGTCCATCCCTTATTCACCACCATGAATCTATATTGAGGAGGTTTGATTCTTAAAATCTTACAAATTCATTTTGATATAAGATTTCGGTGTGCTATTCTTAATAAAAACGGCCATGTTGTAGAGTTATGTCCTAAATTGCCTTGAAACGTTTCTCTTACATGGGCCAAACGTTAGCACACGATTTGATTTGACATGCGTAGTTATATTATGGAAATCCATAGTCTTAATATAGAATCCAAAATACTATATTCTTACAAAGAAGAATGGTCAGATGCATGATTCAAGTTTTCCGACTACTACTAGGACACCAAAGTGTTCTGAAAGCGGACAAACACGGGTTACAAGTACTACAATTTGGATAAAAGAAGGGACTATCTATTCCTTTGGAGCATCTAGCGTGACAAGCTTATCATTGTGGTGCATCTCATTGAATTGTTGACTTTGAATCTGAGATGTTGTTGGTCTTTTTTCCTTATTCTCAGTTGTGGACTGAATAGAAGTTGTCCTTGCGGCTCTATTCGAGGCTTGCTTGTGCTGAGAAGCTAAGGCTGCCCTAGACTGATTTAGGCCATTCTTATTCTATCGGCACTAGGAACGAACATGTCCTTCTTTTCCACAATTAAAGCATACCTTCTGGGGTTTGATGTAGTTCCTATTGATATGACCTTGCTCGCCACAGTTGTAGTAGGTTAAAGAACCTTTAGAGGTATTGGTCATGCTTGACCTAGATTAGGCCTTCTTTGACCATCTTGACTTCTGTGGGGACATTGGCCTATTGAATCCACCTTGATTATAGTGACACAATATTCCATTATCACTCTTTTTCTGATCAGATTCACTCAGAGCGGACTTTATCGTGTATGCAACATCAACATACTCTTCTAATGTCGAAAAGTGGTGGTTCATCATCTGCGGCTTGATGGCATCCCTCATCCACTCATGGAAGCGGAAGATTTTCTACGCTTCGGTGGAGATCTCGAGCTTAGTATATTGAAGCAGATGGTTGAACTTTTTTGCACATTCCAAGACGTTTATCCCTTTCACTTTTGGAGCAAACAACTCGTCTAACTTCACGTCTTTCATGGTAGGCGATAAGAAATGATTCATCATCTTTTCCTTGAACATTTTCCATTTCAGCTCAAGATGTTTTGTTAGGTTCGAACTTTCCCACCATTCACTGGCTTCTCCCTTAAGCTTTAGGGAAGATATATGCACTTTATCAACTTCACAAAGCAATGCACATTTCTTAGCAATCTCTCCACATAGGAGAACCAATAATGGATGCTAGTGGATCCTCCAATGCCATCGTAAGTATCGGGTTTTGATACGCTCTATATTAGTATGGTTATCTCTTGTATTTTAGGCATGATTTGAGTGTGTTTAGGTTAGTTTTGAGCATAATTATAATATGAAGACCGAAGACACGATTTGAAGAATTGCAAGAGTTTTGAGGACGTGTTGATTTGGAGTTGTTTTGACGCCACTTTCTTGTGATGCATCGTTCGGGAGCTACGGTGATCAGATGAAGTTGAAATTGGTATCATTGGAAAGCTAACTTGAAGAGATACAATTCATGTTTTTTCTACGGGTTCAAATTCCAACTCTAAGTGGGTCAAAACCACCTCTGAAGGTAACACCAGAAAGTTGTCAAAAGAAAATCCGCGACCGCGGAATCCTACCGCGCTCGCGGTGAGTTCCATTTCTGCGAAGCTGTGTAGCCACCTTTACCGCGCCCGCGGATTCCTTCCGCGCTTGCGGTGGATGGTGTTCCGCGCCGCCATCGTTTTTTTCCTTATTTTATGTTTTATTATTTTTTATTTTTTTAGTTATTATTCGGTTGTTTTAGTCTTTATAAGACCTAGTTCGTGAGAAGTTTGGAGAGCCTCCTTTTAGTTTTAACCTAGAGCTTATTGAGTATTTCATTGATGGAGACTTAAACCTTGGAGTTTATTCATCAATGAAGCGTTGATTTATGATTTCGTAAGGTTTTCGGTATTGATTTCTTTCCCTTGATTAATATCTTTTCTCTTTGTGCTTAATTTCATAATTATCAATTGATTTCACTTGGTGCGCAACTTGTTGAATTTGATTGATATTCTATAGTTTGATTAGGTTTGAATCATTGTCTATGTGATCTTACTTGATCTATGAAACAACTTAATTTCTAGGACCGTGGACTAGGAATTGAGAAAGAGATTTGATTGTTTGTTCTTGCAATTGACTCGTAGCTTGATTGCTTGAATCGATATCATGTATATCCTTGTTCTCTATGCTAATTCTAGGTTAAGCGTCCTTGTCTAGGATTAAAGAATTGCTTGGACTGTGGACTTGCAATTGTTAATGATCAGGATAGGAATTAATCTTAGGTGTGAATGAAATCAAAGGAAAAAACCAATGATCGAATGACTTTATCAATGTGAATCTGCTAGATAAACTTGTCTGCTTCTCTTAATTTGAATACTTGTTTTGTTTATTAATTTGAATACTTGTTTGCCTCAGTTCTCTTGGGTTCGACCCCTTACTTGCATGTTATACTTAGTCTGTAAGTTTGGGTAATTTACTTTTGATCTCGGCATAACGACTTTAGTCGGGTCAGGTTTCATTGTATTGAAGGTTTTTAATGCGCTTGTGAAGCTTGACTCATCTGCTCGGCCACGAATAGCATTGGCCCTATAAAAAAAATCCTAGATCCCTATAAAAATCCTATAAGTTAATTAAGTAATAAAAAATATTATATATTCCCTATAAAAAATAAAATCCTCGATTCCTAACTTTTCGATTTCACCAATTGTAGTTAGTGTGTGAATTACTTGTGTTTTGTTGAATATTTATCAAGCCTTTTAGTATTTCTTGAATGCTTTTTGTATGTTTGATGTTACATTAATTAGTGTAACATTTTGGAAATGGAATTTAGATTTGAGATGAAAGGAGGAATCGAGAGAGAGAGTTTTGAGAGGTCAATTTCAGTAGTGGATTTCTAAAAATCAGTTTGTTAAACAGCTCGGGTGGCCTTTTATACAAAGGTCCACGCTATCACATATTCAGTTACATAAACGCATCGTTTCACACATAGCCTTTACACAGAGGCTTGAATAAAATAGTAAATTGACCTCTATAATAAAATGACTTATAGTATGATAATAGCCCCCATCAAACTGGAGAATGGTTAACAATATGTAAGCATTCCCAGTTCGTGAAGTAATTCATAATGATGACCAGAAGGCAGGATCTTCGTGAGAACATCAACAATTTGATTGGAAGTAGGGAGGTAGGATAACTGAAGGAGACCATCCATAACCTTTTCTCGTGTGAAGTGACAGTCTATCTCCAAGTGTTTGGTTCGTTCATGATACACCGAATTCTTTGCAATATGTAGAGCAGATTTATTGTCACAATGCAAAGTGACAGGCTTAAGATTAGTCTCTCCCATTTCTTGTAAGAGGTTGACTAACCATGTGACCTCGGTTGCAGCTTGTGACATTGCTCGATACTCTGCTTCTGATGAGCTTTGAGAAACAGTGGCATGTTTCTTTGATTTCCAGGAAATGGGATTTCCATGCAGAACAACTTATCCTGTTACTGACCTTCGTGTTGTTGGACAACTAGCCCAATCTGAGTTTGTAAAAGCTTCTAGAGTGATCTGATCACCAGGTTTGAAGATAACTCCAAAATGTGATGTGCCTTTGATGTAGCCTAACAGATGTTGTAAGGCCTGGTAATGAAGATGACCTGGATGTTGAAGAAACTGACTTAGTAATTGAACTGCAAAAGAGATGTTCGGCCTTGTGTTGGTCAAGTATTGTAACTTTCCAACATGACTTCGGTAAATGGATGGATCAGGTAGGAGATCATCTGAACCAGCTTATGTAAGTTTATAATTGAGTGGAAAAGGAGTAGCTCTTGCACGCAAGTGTTGCACATCTGCATCCGCAAGTAGCTCTTGAGCAAATTTGGATTGGTTCAATAATAAGCCATCTTCTCGGTGTAAAAATTCAATACCATGGAAATAAGTGATCTCTCCAAGGTCCCTGATACTGAACAGAGTATGAAAAGCTTGTTTTAAATGGTTGATGATGCTCAAGTCTGAACCAGTGATTAGAATATCATCGACATAAATAGCCAGAATAGTCATGTTGTGATCTGTGTGTTGGATAAAAACAGAATAATCATATTTGGATTGAACAAAGCCAAGAGTGACCAGAGTAGTGGTGAGTTTATAAAACCATTGCCGTGAAGCTTGTTTGAGGCCATACAAACTCTTTTGTAGCAGACACACTTTGTTCGATGGATTAGGAATACCCTCTGGCATCTTCATATAAACTTCCTCAACTAAATCTCCATGAAGGAATGCGTTGTTCACATCCAATTGATAAATTTTCCACTTCCTGGTCAAGGCTAAAGAAATCAAGGCTCGTACAGTTGTCATCCTCACAACTGGTGAGAATGTTTCCTCATAATCCAGGCCATATTTCTGAGTGAATCCTTTAGCTACAAGGCGAGCTTTAAATCTTTCAATGGTTCCATCAGACTTGAGCTTGATCTTGTATACCCATTTGCATCCAATAGCTCGTTTCCCTGCAGGTAAATCTACAACAGTCCAAGTATGATTAGTAGATAATGCCTCTAGCTCTTTGTTCATGGCATTTACCCAGTTTGGATTTTGTGAAGCTTGAAGATATGTTTTAGGTTCAGATAAAGCTGGATTAAAAGAACTAGTGAAGGCTGTAGGGAAAAGAAGGAAGAGTGGAAGCCATTTATGAAAGGAAATTGACTCAAAGCATCAGCATAATTGCATATGTAATCTTGCAAATATGCAGGGGGATTGTGGTCACGAGATGACCTTCTTATGACAAGTGTTGGATTTGGTATTGGAGGATAAGAAGTGGGAAATGATGGTGGTGATAAATAAGGAAGGGAATCTGGTGCAATTGTAGTGGAACTTGGAGAATGATGAATGACTTCATCCAGTGTGTATGGCAGATAATGGAGGGGGTCTGGTGTTGATGGAGGAGAAGTGTTTGGGGTAGTAAATAAGTTTGTGGAAGGAAGGAAAATAGGTGAGGTTTCTGTGATAGATTGAGGCAAGGGTGAGAAATCTGAAGCCAATTTGATGTTTGGTAAATGAAGGGGAAAAATTTGCTCATGGAACTGGACATCTCTGGATATGAATATCTGCTTTGTTTGAATATCCAGAACCTTATAACCCTTGACACCATGGGGATATCCTAGAAACACACAAGGGATGCTTCTGTGGTCAAACTTGGTTCGGTTTCTTTTGAGAGTAGAAGCAAAACATAAACAACTAAATGGTCTTAAGTGAGTGTAGTTTGGAATCTGATTGTATAGCTTCTCAAAAGGAGTTATATAGCCAAGGCTTGATAGGGGAAACGATTGATAAGATATGTGGTTGTTAATATGCATTCCCCCCAATAAGAGTCAGGTAGATTGGATTGAAAAAAATAAGGCTCGGGTAGTTTCAAGGAGGTGCTTATGTTTACGCTCCACAACTCCATTTTGTTGTGGAGTTTCAACACAAGAGGTATGATGTGTGATCCCTTTTGAGGAAAAATAGGCTTTGGCCTCTAAGCTACAAAACTCACTGCCATTGTCAGATCTAATGGTTTGAACATGAGTGTGGAATTGGTTTTCAATAAATTGAAGAAAGGCTTTGAGGATAGGGAGAGTATTGCTTTTGCGACTCATCAAATGCACCCAAGTGGTCCGAGTATAATCACCCACAACACATAGAAAATAAGTATAACCATTATGTGTTTTGGTTTTATAAGGTCCCCAAATGACTGTGTGAATTAATTGAAAAGCATAACTGGATTTTATAGAACTGATGGGGAAAGATTGTCTATGTTGCCTTGCTTTTGGACAAATAGTACATATCTGATGATTGCTTGGAAGATTTAAAGCTTTGACAAAAGGAAACTTAGATAAAGCATCAAAAGGCACATGCCCTAGTCTCAAATGCAACAATTCAAGAGAAATTGTAAAGGATGCAGTGTTTGGCATCTTATTACAAGAAACTGAAGGTAAAACAGTGGAATTTGTGAGTTGGCTTTTGGATGATGGAAGCTGGTTTGTGGTGATGTATAGGCCTCTTGAATTCCTACCAAGCACCTGAGGAGTGTTCATTGAAAGGCCCTGGAGAAGACAATGATTGGGAGTAAAGAGTACATTAGTTTGAAGGTCATTAGCAAGGCAACTGACAGATAAGAGATTGAAACTGAATTCTGGGACATGTAAAACATCCTTGAGAAGAATGTCTTGGGAAAGTTGAATGGTGCCAATGTGAGTGATCTGTGCTTGCTTGTTATTGGGTAAATTAATAGTGTTAGACTTGGTATATGGTTCAAATGAGGAAAACAAAGCAAGGTTAGGTGATATATGATGTGTAGCTCCACTATCTATAACCCAAACACAAGAAATACCTTGAACAGAAAAGCAAAGAGAATTACCAGCTAACATGCATGATTTGTTGATGTTGTCTGCGATGGAACTTCCAATGTGCTGCTGTTCCAACATTGCAAGTAGCCTCTCATATTGAGATTTAGTGAAGGAGTAGTTCTTTTCACTATTCTCCGTGTTTCCTTCTTCAACAACAGCATTAGCAGAGAACTTCTTCTCCTTCCATCCTGGTGGATACCCAATTATTTTGAAACATCTACTCAAAGAATGACCAGAGATCTTGCATTTCTCACAATAATAATGGGGTTTGCCCTTCTGTCCAGTACCAGAATTGCTCGAACTACTCTGATCTGTACCACTGTTGTGACCACCAGAATTCTGTCCCTGATTACCATTGTTCTTGGAACCTCCCTTTGGATTGAAATTCTGACCTTGGTTTTGGTTAGAATTGTAGGAACTCTGATTCGACTTGACATAAGCATTTAACACAGTAGAGTCTTGATTAGTCAAGCCCGATGGATTCTGTAACCCTCGTTGCTTTTCTTCATTGAGGGTCATTTGGTAAACTTCCCCGATCGATGGGGTTAGCTTAATCATGAGTACATTAGCACGCACAGCAGCATACGATTCATTCAAACCAACTAGAAATTGTAGAATCTGTTGATTTAGAATCATTTGAGGTATCGAATTCAAATTTCCACATGATCCGCACTTAGGTAACTCAGCTAAAACCAAATATTCTTCCCATAGCTTCTTGAATTTCGTATAATAACCCGAGATCGTGAGATTACCTTGAGATATGTTGAATAGCTCCTTCTGGACCTGGTATGTGCGAGCTAGACTTGGTTGTCCGAAGCGAAGACAAAGATCAGCCCAGATCGTCGATGCTGTGTCATAGTAGAGTAGAGTCTCTCCGATTTCTTTCTCAACGGAGTGAAGTAACCATGAGATTACCATGCTGTTACATATCTTCCATTGCATCTCCAAAATCGTCCTCCGATCTGGTGGTTGCTGGTCACCGAGAACGAACTGAAGCTTGTTCTTCGCCATTAATGAGACTTCGACCGCTCTCCTCCATTGATGGTAGTTTGAGTCATTGAGTAATTGAGTAGAGAGGCTATAATTCGGATGATCCGAGTGATGCAAGTATAGAAAATGGTTTGGATCATTCAGATTTAGTAGCGATTCCTCAGGTTTACGTTCTTCGTTAGGCATGATTTTCATGAATCAAGCTAAACAAGATCAGCGGAAGGAAAAATCATGATGGATTTCAAGCTCTGATACCATATAACGTTTTGGAAATGGAATTCAGATTTGAGATGAAAAGAGGAATCGAGAGAGAGAGTTTTGAGAGGCCAATTTCAGTATTGGATTTCTGAAAATCAGTTTGTTACACAGCTCGGGTGGCCTTTTATACAAAGGTCCACGCTATCACATATTCAGTTACAGAAACGCATCGTTTCACACTTAGCCTTTACACAGAGGCTCGAATAAAACACAAAGGTCCACGCTATCACATATTTAGTTACAGAAACGCATCATTTCACACTTAGCCTTTACACAGAGGCTCGAATAAAACAGTAAATTGACCTCTATAATAAAATGACATATAGTATGATAATAATTAGTATGAAATCATTACTTAGATTCTTTTTCATATTATCTTTCTGTAATGATGTGTCTTTTTTTTAGGTCTTGGGCACTACCCATGAGAGTCGAAACAGACTTTATAATTTTTCTCTAATAAAGCCAATAGTTTTGTGGGTAGCCGAACCCGACCCTACAAGCGGATATAAGCAGAATATTGGGCTTTGAGGAGCGAGCCTAAGCCCGCATATATAAATGGACTGAAAGAAGTATTGGCCCAGCCCGCATAAATGGATTGAAAGAGAGCAAAAATTTTAGATGAATTAAAACATTGTTGAGCAAAGACAATATATATCATGCAGCCTCGTAAACAAGTTCGAACATTTTGAAGTCGTACGTTCACATGAACACCAATATATGTCTTCCTTTCTTTACCCAAGTCTACAAAACACATATAAGTGACCAAGACAAGTAGCTAAAACGTTGAACCACATCCATGTCCTCAAATCAACTCTATTCACCCTTTCTTTGATGCTCTACTAGAACTTGCCCAATACTCATCTTCCCACATTTCAACTTGCCTCGTCAAGTTAGCCTTTTTATCAAGAAAGGCTCGGAGTTGGGTCGGGTCATAGGGAGGCAGGTTGCACGGGGTGACATAGTCACCCGGAGACATCTCTAAAGACTCCTCCATGGACTTGCGCCATGGACCTCCCTCCTGCTCCTGACACGCCATTGTGTCCGGACACAACTCAACCGCGCCTGGTGGAACCTCAGGCTTGAACCGAAGCAGCTTTGCATACTCGCTTAGCAAATGGTACATGTAGTCATACACAAGCTCCATCTTTACGTCGTCTAGTACGTATTGGCTTCCTGCCTTCCCTATTGCTCGCGCCTTTATCACATATATCACGAATATTAATGAATTTAGTTCCGAAAAATAAGAGTTTATATACGATCAAATTTGATGTACAGACATGTCAAAACATGACCCGACTCGATAAAGAAATATACCTGGCGGGTGTGGTTGTTGCCCCATTCAACGGCGAATTTGAGGGATTTGCATTTATCTTCTTCGCGAATAGGCCAATAATGTTGCAAAGGAAGCATGCCTCTCGCGAAGAACTGGTGGAAGTGAGGCCTCACCACAAGCGTCATTGCGTCGCAGGCAAATATGTACTTCTCGCTCACCGACCACGCCCACCCTTCCACATATATCTTGTATCTTCATTTACCCCTTAATTATTTTAGTTAATTTGCTTAATTATATACTATTAGCTTGGCGAGAATATGAGACGATGACTACGTACCTGTGGTTGCATTGATTCTCTAAATTTGATTCGTTAAACCCTTCTTTAGCTTGTTTGTCCCAATCCTATAATGATCCAATTAACACACAAGAAATTAGCATTAAATACGGAGTACGTATTAATTTTGAAGGCTATATATATATAAACAAACAAATTAGTAGTAATTAAGTAGTGATTACTTGGATGTAAAGGCGAGTGTTCCAATCAGCCGTGTCGGAGAGGTTACACTTCATAAGGTCAGCTCTAATAGGGGAAACGTTAGGATTGCCCTTCCAATAAGCCAAGGGCGATCTCTCCTCCCATTTCTTCTTCTTGTTTCCTTCTTTTAGAGCCTTTGATTCGCTCCTCCACGGCTTTTGGTTCGTCTCCACCCTACCGTACGGACGGACACATTATAAGTATATTTAATTTAGATACCAAACCATAAATCCTATGAAAAAATCTTAAATAAGCACATTATATATATATAAAAAAGAAGATATATATGAAAAGGCTAAACAATCACGGAGAAACCATGAGCCACCTAAAGAAGCATCATGCTACATTTACTTAATTTAAAGAATAAGAAAAATAAACTAATGTATATTATCAAGGGTGCGTTATTGTTAAATTATATTAAACTGTCAATTTAATGAAACTTACTATCATAATAACGCAAACGCTCCCTAAATTAATAACTTCACAGTACTGTAGGAGGGAAACGAAATTAACGTACCAACTCCAGAAGGACCAATCGGGAAAAACGATGTCCAAACTCGTCCAATCGGAGCAGTATCTAAACAACGGCGGTGGGCCCGAGTTGGGCGCTTTAAAGTCCTGAGATCGGACGACCGGCCTGTCATCACAGTCAAACAGCAGCTCCAGATCAGGCAGCCTCCCGGGGTACCACCGTAAGAGCTGTAGGATCCCCCACAGCGTAAACTTATCCCTCGTCTGAATCGCCTTCTTGTACTTCTCCACGTACACCCTCCCGCCCAGGATCACCACCCGGAAGTGGGCGTTCTGCCTCGCCTTCTCCAGCATCTCCCGCGTGACACCTGTCTCCCTCCACGGCCGTAGATCCTCGTGGATCCAGCGGAAGTAGTCTGGGCACGATGGGCCCGCCGATGGACGGCCCAGATTTAGTGATGGTACTGGTGGCATCGTTGAGTTGGGGCATGTTTGGGTGGTGTTTTTCGGCGCGCAATAAAGCGGCGGATACTCTCTCGGTTTCGGGTGAAGTGCGGTTTTGTACTTGAATGTCCGGAGATACCCCAAGCTAGAGAACACAGACTGCAAGAATTCAAGAATGTGAGTAAAATTGGAGAAATTATTTTTGAGCTAACCAAACGGGGAATAAGTAACTTAACGGTATCGTTAATCGAGCCCAACAAGATGATGCATACAAAGATGACGAAGAGCAAAGCGAGGAAGAG
The DNA here is from genome assembly GCA_964016875.1 of Fallopia convolvulus. Taxonomy (NCBI): domain Eukaryota; kingdom Viridiplantae; phylum Streptophyta; class Magnoliopsida; order Caryophyllales; family Polygonaceae; genus Fallopia; species Fallopia convolvulus. The sequence goes on along the minus strand of OZ024732.1, from coordinate 48,976,843 downwards.
CAGCGCGTTTCTACACGCGGCAGCCGCGACGCTTCGTTTCTTCGGCTGTTGCAGATGCCACCAGCTCCATCTGGCCGTCGGATGAGATTTAGTTGATCCGACGGTTCCGAATCCAGGAAAATGAGTGTAGTACTTGCGATTCCACCGCTCGTTGTTGGTGTTCTTCATCGTCATCGATTTTGTTTTCTCTCTTCTTAATTGATTAAGTAAATTCTCCTAAGTGATGGAGATTAGTTGCTCTATATAGAAATAGAATGTTGAGTGTGCAAGTAGCATGTGATTAGGGCTCACTAATTTGGACGTATAGGTAAGGCAAGAACGAGAGGAATGAAGATTGAATTTTTAGATGATAAATTACATGCATTAGGGTGAAGAAAAGCGTGTTACGTACACGTACCTATGCTTTTTTAGTTAATGTTTGGTGTAGGGTCATTGTTTAGGTGAGTTTTTAGCGTGAATAATTCATGTATAAGGGACCATTCTAAATTCCATTCTCTAAATAGACATGATCAAAAAACGGATCTTGATTCATATAATTTTGAACTGAATAATATTAAAATGGCGTTTGACATGCGTAATCTATCCTGTATCAGCACGTACTTTATGCCCGCAACCAATTGCATATGCATGTTGTGATAGTTTTTTGGAGAAACAATTTGTTAAAATATTTTAGAGCAAGCCTAACAGCTTCTCTCTCCAAAATGGAGAATAATTATCATATTCTTCAAAAAAAAATTCAGCCTAACTTCAACAGATTCTCTATTTTGGAGAACACTATATTTAATACTTTTATTTTTTACCATATAAATTATAATAACTAATTATATATTACCTTATATAAAAAAATAAAATATTATAGAATCTTAAACTAATAAATGATAATTATTTATTATTCGACTTTTAAGGAAAAAAATATTTTAAAATCTTAATTTAATAAATGATAATTTATTTGTTAATTTGACTTATAAGGAATAAAAATATTCTAGAATCTTAACCTAATAAATGAAAAATTATTTGTTATTTCACTTATAAGGAATAAAAATATTCTAGAATCTAAATTTAATAAATCATAAATTATTTGTTATTTGATTAATAAGGAAATATTCTAGAATCTTAAGGAATAAAATATTTTTTATTATTGTTATTTGACTTATAAGGAATAAAAATATGCTAGAATCTTAATTTAATAATCTCACTTTTTGGATGGCTCTTTTTTATTTTTTATCCATTAAATTAGTAAATAAAAGAAAAAAGAAAAGAAAAATATATTGATTTGGAGATTTGGGGATCACGGATCACCCTAAATTTAGGGAAAGCTCACCTCATTTTGGTGAATTACTCCAAAATGGAGAATGGAATGGAACATACAATTTTTTGATCCAAAATTCTTAAAAAACCCAATCCCAAAAATTTGGAGAAGCAGTTGAACTTACTCTAAGCACACTGTCTTCGTAAAAGTCGACTTGAAGAGAATACTCCTCAATTTGGTCAACGATTTAGCAGGTTAGATAAATTTTCCAAAATCTAGAAATATTATGGTAAATTTCATTTTATACCGTTAAATTTAATTATGCTTTTTAAAATATATATGCATGTTAAAAATGTACGCTGTTTTAACGAGTTTACACATTTTATTAAAAAAAAATGTAAGCACATGTACAATATATATGTTGATGGTATTAATTGAAGAAGCCAGATCGAGTTAAAAGAAATTGGTCTTAGACTTTTAGGTTTTTATGGACCGGCCTATGTAAAATCTAGCTAGATATATAGATCATATATCGTTGATTTGATTAGTTGAATAAGGAATTTGCCTCTCTTAATTAGATTTGTCATAGATATATATAAGATACGTCAACTGGTAGCTAGACTCCTGAAATTAATATAGTTCATTTTTCGGTAGGATGGAATGTTGGGAGAAAGGTGCACTTCCCCCATGTCGCGAATGAGTTAGGCAAAATACCAATTGACTTCAATTTTAGAGGTCCCGATCTTATATGTAAAATAAAAATTCAACATGTCACCTGTTTTTAATACAGTATACGATTCAAAAATGAGATGTGTAACCATTAGCCATGAGCCATTAGCTTTAATTTGAGGGTGAATGTTTGTTTAGCTTGCCATTTTTCAAAGAGAATGTATTATCTATCATATTCATAGTACAATACCAAAGCAAAAACCAATTTTTTTTACAAAAATTGAGTCAAGTGGCAAATTTGAAATAATTTTTTTATTTCTCATTTTTAGCACACTTTCACTTATCTATTTTTCTCGCTATCTCAAAAACTACTAACCATTCTACTCTTCTAAATAGATTAACAATTTGTAATTTTTATTAAAAGAAATATGATTTATTATTAAAAAATATTTTAATAATCCAATCAAACGTCTCAAGAAGGATAAAAAAATAATTTAAAAATCTATTCGAATAATTAAGTTGCATATTTGAAAAAAAAAATCTTCTTAGCTAGTTTTTGATTAAAAATTTGTAAATGGTTGATATCACGATCAATAAAACCACTTCCTCTCAGCTATTTGTTTCGGCCTAATCACAAGTTGGGCTTCACTCTTTGTTTTGTAGGTCTCTTCCTTTTTATTCTCTTCTAAGTTAGGCCCATTTTTGTTGTGTGATTTGATTAATGGAAATCTCAATTGATTGTGTTATGTATTTCAATTGCTAGAAATCTAAATTAATTGTGTTTTGGATTTTGGATGGAAATTGTTGCAGGAGCAGAAGAGAACTAGAGGTTGACGACGCGTTGATTAGTACATTAGTACTGTAGTAATCTTAGCAAGAATGTATCGAAGAAATGACCACTTTTGATACTTTTTTATAGGCTCGGAACTAAAATAAAGGTCATGGATCACTAAACAGTAAATACACACAGTATAGCCAATTTTGTTTTCATGAATTTGCAATAAATTACAAGCGAGTCCATTTTTGGAGAAGCCTCTTAGTTTTCCACCTCTAAATATGGAGAAAGGGGGAAATACTCCAGTAGAGAAGCCTGTGTCAGCTTTCCACTTCGTCCTCTCGACTCTTCTAGCTCATGCAGCAGTGCCTTGGCAGCAAAACATATCAGAATCAACAGGCTTCATCAACCATTCTCGGAAGGGAGGAGACTCTTTCAAGGTCTTTGACATCTTGTTATAATCCTGAGACTTCTCCTATAATAACACAAGACTTCAATTCAGCAATCTCCAAAGACAAAACATTACTTTTTTGACCGTTTTGATATTCATCCTATGGGTCACACCAATCAATGGCTATAACCGGTGTTTAAAAAACAACTACTTCTGTCTAGAAATCTAGATGCGTGTAAAGTAATCTCCATGATGCAGAAAACCACCAAATAGATCTTACAATTAACCCCAATTACAGTCATATCAGTAAGCCAGCAGAAAGTGCAACACATTATTTGATCATTAAAGGCGTCAAAGTGATCAGTAGGCCTTATTCTAGTTTCTTTATGTTACCTTTAGCTCTTTGTAAGAGATTTCATGGTTTTCAGGTTCCTTTTGCAAGTCTAGTCTCAGTGACAAGAAACACTCCAAAAGACGCTTCCTGGAGCATGACAGGGGACAGAAAAATGCTGATTGTTACTAAAATAGGAATTAACCAAGACATAAAAAGAAAAAAGAAGGTAGGAAAGAAATGGAAGAGTATGTATCGCAAGAGAATTAATCATTTTACTTGCAAAGAGCTGACTCAGTGGATGGAAAGAGTGCTCCCTTAGCAGAAGTGCCTTGTTTTCTACCAGTAGTCCCAAGGATGACCTCGTGCAACCCACTCTTGTTCCAACATAGTGAATATCTACACAGAGCAATTCAAACATCAAGTCTTTCATTTTTAAAAGAAGATTTAAGGTGTGTTTGCATTTCTAATACAAATGCACCCTTGACTACAAAACTGACATAAACAATTAACTGACCCACAAGTTAAAGTAGCCTGTGCAGATTCATAATGCTGAAACTCAGTAGGAGGGACTGGGCCTTCAAAAAATTGTGGCTGCCAAGATAAAAAGATCAATTCCACTAAAGCTTCACAAAGATATGTAGTCAGATTAAAGGATTGACAATGATATCATAGGTACACACCTTGTTCACTCTAAAATTACATATTAAATCGTTTGATGATGGTCGAATGCGCTCATATAAGGCTCTTTTGATATTATCAAAGGGAAAATCTACAGAACTGTTGCATGATTGTCCCACGGTTATAGATGTAATGTAAAGCGGTTGTAGTATGGAAGAAAGCAAAGCGCCTGCACACACAAAAAAAAAGATACAAGGACTATTAAGTGTTATAAATTGTTAGTTATCAAACTCATCAGTGAATAAAAAAGTTGCTACAAAGAGAATTTCAGGCATCCCTAATTCACATAGAAGATTAAAAACATGCTATTTCTTCCAATGCACAAGTTTTAACACTTTAAGCATCATATAGTTCACAGTATAAAAGCAAAGCAGGACTTGTCATTCCAGGCAACAAAGATAAGAGATCCAATTCATGCAAATCCAGCAGAGCAGATAGATATTGAGCTTCTTAAATCAGTACATAAAATGCAGCTAGAATAACACTGGTCCAAACATGTGGAAGTAAAAAAAAAAAAATCAAAGTGATTTTACCTTGAACACCGACGACATTCCAACGTGCTATCTTGTCAGAGCAACTAACAGAAGAAGTAGTGATTCCACGGCCAGGCTTTCTCTGAACTAAGCCATTTGAGTGATCTTGACAGCCTGTCAATATTTTCAGCAATTCATGTCAAAAATTAGTTTGCAGCCTCTAAAAAGTATGATGTGTAAAAAACTACAAATAGTCTTAGGGGCGGACTTTAAAAAGATTGATATCCTCCAACAGAACTTTTACTTTGGCAAGGTTTGTTAACAATTTGATATCAAGGCCTTTTACATCCTCGTATAACCAATCCCCAATTCTAATGACAGCCCCAGATGTAAATAAAAATATGATCCTCTAGGAGAAAAACAGTGTTAGCAAAATTGCACACAACATGTTTAAACAACCAAATATAGATGTGGCTATGAGCAAGTGAAAAGATGTAAATGGAAATGAAATTTTAAAGGACATTGGGTGATAGATTCATCCACTCCAAAGTGATACAACATAATAAATTATAATGAACTATTAGAATTACTCAGGATCAAGAAGTAGAAATACTTTTCACCATTACTCATTGCTGATGAAGCCTCAGAAGACCCATCTCTGGTAGTAATAATAACATTTGTTGAATGTTCCTCCCCAAAGGAAGCACCCCTCAGAGAGGTTGGTAAACTTTGTGAAGCATCCCCACCTAAAAAATAGAGTTCGAGTGCTATAATTATTATAATTTTCCACTTATCCAGTTACCCAGGAAGTAAATAAGAACTAAACCACTAGTAACTTACATGGTAACTGTGACACATACATATGTAATTGCCAACCCTCCGCTAAGGTGTATTTAGTCGAGTTCGCACTATCAGTCCCCAGCCAAACAGGCAGGTTCTTTACAACATTGTCTGATCTTAAACGTTTGCAGCCATTAACAAAACCCTTATTTGGATTATTGCTAAGATTTTGTTGGATCTCTGAATAGAAGAACCTAAAATAGACAAGGCATCAAACTCTCAAAACAAACAAGTGCACCTAATGCTCATAAGACAGGCATATAAAACAGAAGCATTCTTCCACCAATCACGACCATTTTTAACAGTTCAAGCTAATAAATAACAGAAGCAATCACCTCAAAAGAGATCTCCTTGCAATGATCTCGGCATGGGAATCATTCACCACATCCCCCAATTTGCTCCGGCGAGACCTTGGGAGACACTTGGTCCCAGTGCCTAATGCTACAACTTCCAAGTCTGCGAAAGATAACACAATCATCAATTAATAAATCAGAAGAGTCTCAGTCTCGGGGAGAAGAAATTGCAAATTCCGAACTCCATAATCATAATAAACCATTATGAAGCAGAATTTAAGACAAGTAGCAATTTGCGGAATTTGATCTTAATAAGAATCAGTTTCTGCTTTCTTCTGGCAGAAATTGCCAATTTTTATTGTTAAAGATAGACAAACCCCAAGAGCAGCATTCGGTCTTACCTTGTACCCAATTTTTCTAACTATTCTAAGGTGAGTTTTTAATTTTTCTTAAAGTAAATTATTATTAAATAAATATTAATTTTGAAATATTGTAATATTGTTTCGTGCTCAAGCAATATACCATGGAGAAAGATTATTTAGGTTGAATAAACAATATTATTTGAATCAAGAATCAATGCTCATAGTCATACACTAAAATTATTAAAATTAATTTTTCTTTATTTTTGACCAATAGACCCAATGATTTTATCACCAATTTTAAGGATTATTAAAATAATAAATAAATTAAATGTAGAAGATCATTCTTATAATTACGTTTTTGGTGAGAATTTTCTTTTAAAAGAGATTGTGTTTTTCTTTATATTTTTTTAATTTGATTCTTAATCATTTTTAATTCAACAATATTATATATAACAAATAAGGATAACTAGACAAGATTATTAAGATTTGATGGGTATATATCCAATTTTAAAGTTTTGATGGACATATTTCCAATTAAATAAGTTTGAATGGGTATATACCCAATTATCCCCTATATATAATATAGAATCACGATCAGATACAGAGGTATCTTACGGTGTTATATGCGAGCAAGCCTAAGCCGTTCGTTCATTTTTTTTAATGGTCAGGATCAATAAATGTGCTGAAGTGATTTTTAGAAACGGATGGGTACTTTTATCACTTTACAATTGAATCATCTTCCAGATTCGTACATGTGCAGACTTCAACGCTCTTTTCGATCTAAATCCTTCCGCTTTTCATTTTCTCCTTCCTTTTTCTATTCTGGATCTATTTTGTTGTTGATTTGTCCCTAATTTTTGTTCTCTCTTCATGGTTTTTGGTATATGTTGCTTTTAATTGGTTTCAATATCACATTTAGGGATTTTTCAAAGTTGTGAGCTTCGCTCTTCAAATCCATGTATTTGTCTTCCTTACACCGATTTTTGTTTATTTTACCCAAATCTATGAAGATTTGTGTATGTTTTGCATTGCGATTCAAACTTTTCGATTGAAAACAAAGGCTAATGACAATAGTTTTCTTCATTGTCCACCATGTGTTCTGATAAAATGCCCAAATGTTAAACTTTAGAATTTTGCCCTCTTTTTATCCTTTTTAAAAAATTTCTAATTTTATTGTTTCATCTTTGATAAAATGCCATGAACCATATTGACATTTCATGTGTTCAAATTGCAATTAAAGTCATGACACTAATCACTTACGAGCAAAACATTCATGGACCATAAGAACACTTATTATGAACCCTAACATTCAAATATATGAACCCACAAAATATCATTTATGAACTAGAATATATAACATAAAATAACAAGTATTGTGAACTAAATTTCATGAACATTTATGACAACTGCTATGAAGCTAACCGCATAAGGACATGAACCCACAAAATATCATTTATGAAATACAATGCATGACATATTTTACGAATTAAATTTTCTGAACCTTATTGATAGTTTTTGTGAACCTAACCATATAATGACATGAACCAATAGAATATTATTTATGAACTATATTATACATGACACAAAATAACAACTATTGCAAATTAAATTTCACGAACCGGAAAAAAAAAAGAACTAAAAGACATGAATTGTAAGATGAAATATTGTTAACTTATACTTATAAATATACGAACCAAAAGAACAAATGTCATGAACCAAAATATATGAACGAAAATAATGAGTACAATTTAAAGACATGAATTGCAAGATAAACTATTATGAACCTGAGATTACAAAATCAACCAAAAGAAGAACTATAATGAACCAATCGTATGAAGTATTAGCCTATGTGTGATTTGAATCCACATCTATTTGCACAAACACATTGCTCTACCATTTGAGCTATAAGCTACCAAATGACATGAAGTCATGAACTATAAAATAAACTATTAAGAATTAAAAGTCATGAACTATAAGAATTATTATGAACCCAGCTTACAAAAACATGAACCGAAAGAACAAGTACTATGAACCAAAAATCATGAAAGAAAATAATAACTACCATGAACTAAAAGACATAACCATAAGATGAACCTAAGATTATTCAAATATGAACTAAAAGAACAATTGTTATAAACAAAAGCATGGAACAAAATTTATGAACCATAAGAAGAAATACTATGAACCATACTTTAAAAAGTCATGAACCAATAGAACAACCGATATGAATAAAAAGACATGATCGTATCAAGAATTAGCCTATGTGAGATTTGAACCCGCATCTATGTACACATGCACATTGCTCTACCATTTGAGCTAATAGGCTACCAAATATATAATTTCTCAAGTGTCAAATGCACATTTCTCATTTGTCACTAATATAACAAGATCTATACAAACTTACATAGAGATTTCTCCTAAGAGGACTTAGTAAACAAATTCAACAATGAACTAACAATCTTCTTTTCACTGACAAATACATGTGAAAATTAGTGAATACTTCTTTTACTTACAAACAACAAAGGGCTAAAAATTGGGAATTTGGGGGTAATTGATTTTACTAAAAAAAGATTATACGATCGAGTCGTTTCTTTCCAACTTAGAATTTTAAACTAGAAAATTAAACAAACTTGCTATCATAAACAAGAAGAACTTGTAGATTGTAAGCAAATTTCTACTTGAACCCCTGAAAACAAACCCTAGAAAAATCCAATTTATGCATACCTTTCTTTGTTTCCTTCTTCATGCTTTTCATGAATCTAAATCAACACTTTTGCTTGAGGTAGAGTGCAAGAGATCTCTCAAGTTCTTGGTAGATTTCACCCACAAATGTGTGTGGTTGCTTGATCGGGGAGATCATGGTTCGCGTACGGCGTTTCGCCCAGACAATAAGTTACGTTGAAGATGATGCGCGATTTGTGGATTTTTAGGTGAGGGGTTGTTTTGTCTTGCCAAACAAAATTTACCATTATTACGTTCCGTGCCATCAAAATTGACGCGCGCCTCTTTTTTGTAGTTTTTGTTAAATCATTTTATTTTAATCTTGACCATCCATCCACGTAACCTAACGGTCTAAAAATATCCATATTTTTTACCCTATCAATTAATCCCACCCGAGCGTGACTCGTATCATATATATCTAGATAAAATTAAACAATGTACCAAATTAAATCGTTCGTATATGCATGGACAGCCTATCCAACTCATTCATTATATTTTAAAAAAAATACTGTATATAAATATGATCAATGGATATATTATCATTAATATAATTGAGCAGGAATAAAATTAATGGTTACTTTGTGGAAAAGCATAAATGCGTAATGCAAGTTGTGTTTGAAAGTATCGATCGCTGTTGGCCAATGCTTTCTCAATCACAAAACACAATCATTCGAAGATGTGAACTCACGACAACAAAAAGTTGCATATCACCAAATCTGCCAATTAATTCCGGGCAATGCAGGAATCTATTTAGGGTTGTAAATGAAGCGAACCGTTCGTAAGAAATTCGTGTTCAGTTCGGTTAAATCTTGTTTCTGTTCGGCTCGGTTTATAAACTAACTGAGCTTGAGCACAATTTTAAGGCTCGAAAGATAAATGAAATGAGCTTGAGCACAAGATAACTCGGCTCGTTTGCTCATAAGCAAACTCGATTTTATGCTCATGAGCAAGCTCGATTATACACTCATAATAAACTAGATTATATGTTCATAATAAACTATACTATGTATATATATTATATACAATATAACATTTATGTTAAATTACATAGTTTTTGTGGTGTTTCTCAAACCACGTAGTTTAATTTTTAGTTTTATTTGCTTGTATAATTGATCAAGTAAACGAGTTGTTCACGAATTTGTCTATCGAAGAAACTAAATGAGAGGTTCGCGAGCAAGCTCGAGCTCGGTGAACATTTAAATGAACGAAACTCAAACAATAATTTAAGCTCCAACAAAGCTCGCGTTCGAACTCGTCTATTTTTAACCGAATCAAGCTTGAACAACTCAAAGCTCGGCTCGGCTCGGCTCGGTTCGATTACAATCCTAAATCTATTACAATAAGTACGGAGTATATTGTTTTCAACCGAATCCATAGGACAATAAACCAAGGGTCATTCAAGCATAACTGCATAAGTAACTTATTAGTCTAATGAAATTTAATCCTAATGAAAGGATTGATTTGGAGAATATTTTCTGTATTCTCATTAGGCCTCAAAGGGCTAAATATATACATAATATACATAATCTTATCCAAGATAAGTTCGCAAAGAAAAAATACAACATGGAAACTACCTATCTTATACATAACTAATTATATCTTCTAATACTCCCCCTCAAGTTGGAGCATGAGGATCCATAATGCCCAACTTGGATGTCAAATAAGTGAATTGCGTTTTGGCCAAAGCCTTGGTGAAGAGATCAGCAGGTTGATGAGTCGTAGAAATATGGGACATAAGAATCGTGCCATTAAGAACAAGATCCCGAACAAAGTGACAATCGATCTCTATATGCTTGGTATGCTCTTGAAATACCGGATTGGAGGAGATGTGCAGGGCGGCCTGGCTGTCGCAATAGAGGCGAACCGATGAAGGGGCAATACCAAGAGACTGGAGAAGAAACCAAAGCCAAATGACTTCACAACAGGCCGCTGCCGTTGAACGATACTCGGCCTCAGCAGAGGAGCGAGAAACCGTGGACTGTTTCTTGGTTTTCCAAGAGACAGGAGAAGTACCAAGCATGATAAAATATCCAAAAATAGAAAGCCGTGTAATTGGGCAAGCTGCCCAATCTGAATCACACCAAGCTGTCAAACTGAGATTGCTATCCTTGGAAAGACGTAAACCCTGTCCGGGGTGACTTTTGAGATAGCGAAGAACACGCATAGCGGCATGCCAATGCTCAAGTTTGGGACGTTGCATGAACTGAGATAAAATGTGAACGGAGTAGCACAAGTCAGGCCGGGTAATCGTCAAATAAATGAGGCGACCAACCAAACGCCGATAGCTCTCAGGATCCGGGTAATCATCACCCGTAGCTTCGGCCAACTTATGATTAGGATCCATGGGCGAGTCGCAAGGCTTAGATCCAACCGTGCCGGAATCAAAAAGGATCTCAAGTGCATACTTTCGCTGAGAAACAAAGATGCCAGAAGCGTTTCGGGCAATTTCCAGTCCAAGGAAATATTTGAGAAGACCAAGGTCTTTCATATGAAAACAACTGCTTAGATAAGCTTTGACTGAAGCAATGACGGAGGCATTATTTCCGACAATAATCAAATCATCAACATAGACTAAGATGTGCAAGATATTACCATTCCGGGAAAGAGAGAAACGTGAATAATCAGCTCTACTTTGACTGAAACCGAACGCACGAAGCGCAACCGCCAATTTTGAGAACCATTGTCGCGGTGCCTGTCGAAGTCCGTAAAGAGATTTCTGAAGTTACAGAAACGACCAGGAGAAGCACCAGAATAACCGGGAGGTGGAGTCATGTACACGTCCTCAGCTAAATCACCATGAAGAAACGCATTGTGTACATCCATCGGATATAATTCCCAGTTTTGAATAACAGCAACAGTCAAGAAAACACGGACATAGACCATTTTAGCAACCAGGGCAAATGTTTCATGATAGTCAATGCCCTCAACTTGCCGGTTGCCAAGAACAACAAGGCGAGCTTTATAACGTTCAATTTCGCCTGTGGAACGATATTTGATCCTGTAAACCCATTTGCAGCCGATGGGTTTCTTGCCTGGCGGTAAATCGGTAACGACCCATGTTTTGTTTCGCTCAAGTGCAGCAAGCTCGGAATTCATGGCTTCACGCGATTGTGCATGAGAACTAGCTTCCCGAAATGATTTGGGCTCAAAACCTGCCGTAACAAATGCTAGAAAACGAGCATAATTATCCGAAAAAATAACGGAAGAGACATATGAAGCTATAGGATAGATAGAACCTGAAGACGTGATGGTCGGGTTTGATGAAACTGCAACAGAGGGGGGTTTGGGCTGTTGAACAGTATTACAGATGAAGCCCCGAAGGCGAACAGAAGGCGTGCAGGGGTGCGAACTGCGGCGCAAATGAGGCTGAGCAGGCTGTTCGACAACCTCATTCGGCAACTGAACAATGGGCCGAGGAGATTTTGCAGGCACGGCAGGAGCAACAGGCACCGGAGAATCTGGTGGTGCCGACAGTGATGAAGAACTCCCCCTGTCCCCCGGTGGCTCAACGGAAACAAAAATCGTCGGGTGTCGATCCTCATCAAAAGCATGAATTGATAGAGGCAGAGACGTCGTGGCAAAAGGGAATGACGTTTCATAAAAACGAATATCCCGGGAAACAAATGTGCGGCCCGATTCAATCTCATAAACACGCCAACCACGTTTTCCGGGTGGATAACCAAGGAAGACGCACTTAGAGCTCCGTGGTGCAAATTTGTCTCGTGGTTTCGGATTAATAGACACATAGCATAAGCAACCGAAAACTTTGATGTGATCATAATTAGGACGATGACCATGCAATAATTCGTATGGAGTTTTGTATTCAATCAAAGTCGATGGAGGGTGATTAATGAGATAACAAGCGGTTAAAATACACTCACCCCAAAAGCGAATTGGTAAATGAGCTTGAAAGCGTAAGGCCCGGGCCACATTTAGAATGTGCCGGTGTTTCCGTTCTACCCGACCATTCTGTTGAGGAGTGTAAACACAAGATTGCTCAAATAATATGCCTTGGGAAGCAAAATAGGACTCAATGAGAGAAATTCGGCCCCATTATCCGAACGAATACGCCGAACAGATTTTTGAAACTGAGTGTCATTCATCTTGCAAAATTTTTTGAGAAGGCCGGAGACCTCAGATTTAGCTTTCATCAGAAAAACCCAAGTGGCCCGAGAATAGTCATCCACAATAGTAAAAAAAATATGATGCACCAGAAGAAGACGGAACACTATAAGGTCCCTAAATATCGCAGTGAATCAAATGAAACAAATCATCAGCTTTATTTGAACTCAAAGGAAAAATATTGCGAGTCTATTTGGCCTTAAAACAAATGTCACATGGACTAGCAAACTTAGAAACTCAAGAAACAGATAGTTTAGATAAAGCAGTAGTGGATGGATGCCCCATACGAGTATGCCAAAGAGAAGTAGAGTCTGAAACTGACGCAGCATGTGCAGCCGAACTGATGTCGCGTAGCCAATAAACCCCGTCTCTCTGCTCACCCAGACCAATCAGCGTCTTCGAAATTCGATCCTGTATGAGGCACATCTTGTCAGTGAAGGTAATAACACAGTTTGTAACAACAACCAATTGGCTTAGAGAAATCAGATTACAATCCAGTGAAGGCACAAACAGAACATGATGCAGAGTCAAATAGAAGAAAAAGACAAAGTTCCTTCAAATACATCTTGCACAAATCGATTATCGGGCAATTTAATAGAAATGGGATCGATAGAAACCAGATCATGAAGCAAAGACCTGTCGCCTGTCATGTGCAGCGAGGCACCAGAATCTAGAATCCAAGGAGTCATACCAGACGAATTTGGTGGAAGATGCAAGGAGTTATAGACAGATAGTACTGTATTCCATTGCTCAGGAGTAATGCCAAGGCTGAGAGCGGCTTGAACAGCGGAAGTCAAAGACGCAGCATTAGCAGAAGAAGAAGATGGTAGATGTGCAGGGTTAGCGGAGCCCGTCTTTCCGCCTTTGCCGCGGCCACGGGGCGGCGATGGGGAAGATGACGATGCACCAGCAGCTACAGCAGGAACACGGACTCCATTGCGAATGACGTCCCCATTTTTTAAAAGAAAACCTTCGGGATAACCGATGAGGCGGTAGCACTTGGACTTGTCATGCCCAACAACGCCACAATGAGTACAAGTGGGACGATCTGCTGGTTTCGAATCGCCAGAAACACAACAATGTTGAGCCGCCAAAGCCAAAGAGTCAGTGGAGCGCGACTCCCTCTCTTTAACGATGTTGTGCTGTCGTTCTTTGTTGTGCTGTCGTTCTTCTTGAATAGCAAGGGCATAAACTCGACCAATTTTAGGAAGAGGATCCTTTGCCATAATATTGGAACAGAATGTGCTGAAGAGAGTATCATCAAGGCCAATCAGAAATTGATGAACATGATCCTCCTCGCGCTTATTGGCCTTGATGATACTCTCTTCAGCACATTCCGCAAGTACATGTGCGAGGCGGATCATAGGTTGCAAGCTCGTCCCATAACTGTTTGAGTATGCCGTAATAAGTGACGACGTTTTGACCCTTTTGAGCGCAAGTAGCGAGAGAAGCGCGAAGTTGAAGAATGCGAGGGTCGTTGCCCTCATGAAAACGCTAATGTAAATCGTCCCAAAGAACACGAACCGTCTCTAGAACGGAAATAGATGACCGAATAGAGGGATCAATAGCCTGAAATATCCAACCGATCATCATGGCATTGACGCTCCACCAGTCATCAATTTCATCAGATTGATCGGACGGTTGTAGAATACGGCCATCAAGAAAACCCATCTTGCGCTTGGCTCGAAAGGCGTTCTTCATTGCGGTACTCCACTCTTGAAAGTTGTCACCTTTTAACGTGACATGACAGATTTTGAGGCATGGATGATCTGAAGGATGTAAATAATATGGACTGGTTGAATCAAGCGCAGCCCGTTCTGTGACAGAAGAAGCAGTGGGATTGATGTTGTCTTGCTTGGAGTCCGACATGGCTAGCAAGGAGACCGAGCCGTAACGAGGCAAGCGAGAGAATGCCGGCGGCGGGTGGAAAAAAATCGGTAGGGTTAGAAAACCTGCTCCGATACCATGAAAGGATTGATTTGGAGAATATTTTCTGTATTCTCATTAGGCCTCAAAGGGCTAAATATATACACAATATACATAATCTTATCCAAGATAAGTTCGGAAAGAATAAATACAACATGGAAACTATCTATCTTATACATAATTAATTATATCTTCTAATACCTAATTCAACCAAAAAAATGAAATTTAATCCTAAAATCAATTGCTAATATGAGAAATAACTATTATACTCATATAAAACTTAAAGTATATTTGGAGATTATAATATTCTAACGCCAACTACGTACATTCAATGTTATAAATTTTTTTTCTGGTGAGTAATGTTATCAGGGTTGTTCAAAATGGCCGATGATCCGTAATCCGACCCGACCCAACCAGTAAATTACAAGTCACGGGTCAAGATTTTTGAAATTACGGGTTACGAGTCGACGCGTAAAACCCGTAACCATACCCGTAACCAGTAATATATTTTTTTAAATATTTTTATACTAGATGATTATATTTATTCTTTATAATAGATAATTAAATATTTTTTTACGAGTTACGGGCCGGGTTAAATGGATCATTTTGACCCATTTGACCCGACCCGTAAAACCGTAATCCGGGTTACGAGTCGATTAATTTTTTACGGGTTGAACAACCCTAAATGTTATGATTTTCTTTAATCTTTGTTTAGATCAATTAACTTTGATATATGTTTATTTTTTTATCTAATGCACGAGTGCATCATCACGTCTTACCAAGGGCATAACTAAGGGCGTAGCCGTCTTACTTTTTCCTTACAAACAACCTTAAGATATGTTGAAATACAAACTTTAACCCCCCCCCCCAGGCTAAAAGATCACAAGATCTAATGGTCGATGGTTACTTGATGTTATCACTCATGAGTTGAATCAAGTGTTCTCTTTAAAAATTTGGGGTAGTTGAGCTTGACACCACTTAGCTTCTCGTTGAAGTATGATATGGGCTTCCTATCCTGTATGAGCACACCTACAATGCCAAGATTAGACGCATCACACTTGACCTCAAATGTCTTGGATAAGTCAACCAATTGGAGAAGCGAGGTATGGTACACCATTTCTTTCAAAGTGGCAAAAGCATTTTCATGTTGCAACTTCCACTTAAACTATGCATTCTTCCTGGTTAGCTTATGTAAAGGTGCAACAAGAATAGAGAAATCACGCACAAACCTCCTATAGAATCTAGCTAAACCAAGGAAAGAACACACCATAGTAGGGTGGTTGGCTGGAGTCACTCTTATATGGCTTTCACCTTGTTGTCATCTACTATGGTGTGTTCTTTCCTTGGTTTAGCTTAGTGCACAAAGTGGAGATTTTTTGTTAATCCAACATTTGAACTGATATTTTGAAAGAAGGAGGTTGTTGGATCTACGTACGTTAGTACAGAGTAAGCAACAGTTTCATAACTATTCCTTAGGCGGCGGAATAGCAAATATGAAAGTGAAATTAGTAAAGAAAAAAGGGCAGTTCCTTATAGAGGAATCCCACGACGACCAACTAGTTGTGCGAGTAAACATCTAACTTTCTTGAAGGATTTTGAAAGGTCTTAGAGAAATGGAAAAGTGTATTCTCCTTATTGAAGATTTTAAGAGGTTACAATGAACAAAAAGATCACCTAGCTAGGAATTGAAAGGTCGTTGCATACACTTTTGAATGTTGTATACTAAGTCCTTAATATGTTGTATTTTATACAGCATAACTAGGACTTTTTAGTACATATTCGTGTAGAGTTTTAGGTCTTTTAGGAGGTTTATTGAAGATCAAGACTGAAGATCGAGAGTTCATGATACAGTTAAAATTGACATTTTGAAGAGTAGAAGATCTGAAGAAGATCTGCGATCGCAGGTCCCAATTCCGCATCCATGGATTCCCAACTGAGAGGCACTAGCTACATGGTCGCGACCATAGATTACTTGGCGGCGATCGCGGATTCACACCGCCTCAGAGGGTCAAAAGTCATTTCCGTGACCGCAATATTGTTTACCGACGATCACGGATATGCACATCGAGGATATACCAAGTCTATCTTAGTTGCCTTATTATATTATATCTTTCATTTTTCGGTTTTTACTAGTTTATAAGACCTTTTAGTTTAAGTTTTTCTAAGTTATCTATTGTTTTGTATTCTCCATTTTCCTTATTTTGAGAGAGAATTTTATGGAGAACTAAACCCTTTGATTCTATTTAAGTTGAAGCTTTTTTTTGTTCAAGTTTATTGCGAGATTCTCTTTTCAAGTTTATTCCTTTTAAGTTATTTCAGTTCTCTTGAGCTTAATTCATATTGATTGTTATTGATTTCTCCTTATTTGGCCAAATAGTTGAATTTGATACACTCTATTGCTAGGATCTAGGTTTTCTCGTAGCAAAACTTAATCTTTGTAACAACTCATTACTTTAGGACTCGTTGAACTAAAACAATTGAGAGAGAGAATTGATTGCATGTTAATTGTTTGACTCGTTGGAATTCAATTGCATGTATCATTCATATCCTTGTTCTTACTGCTAATATCTTTATAATTCATGATTGTTTCATGTTTATTTTGATACTAAGTATTTGCATATCTCGTTTCCATGTTTATTATGTCTGATCGGAATAGGAATAACTGAAGTGAATAACTTATTTGAATCAATGAACTTCATGAATTAAGTGGATACTTGGATGGAAAATTGTTTTTCGTTGATTGATTACAAACTCAACTTTACTTGCCTTGTTTACTTGTTTAAATTCCATAGAATTAGAAGTGCAATTCAAAACCGATCATCATTACTACTTTGAGTTGATAAGAATATTGACTTGGAATACAAGTGTCTCTTGGGTACGACCCCGACTTACTTGCTAAACTAGTGAAGTAACTAGGGATTTATTTTTTATTAGACATCAACGATTTTCAACCTGTCAGTCCTATTATCGGGAAAACGATTGTAATTGATGCGATGTCATTGTATAAAATACTCTTTCAATACTTATCTTGTCTTACATTTAGTTATTTTTTGCGTTGTATACCTTTTTCAAGACTGTTGTAAGACACCATTTGTTTTCCTTCCGTTGTCGTTTACGATAACCTTGTAATTACAATTGATGTAATATTTATGCTTAAACTATTTGATTATACTTCCGAAGTAGTCTCAAGATGGCCAATCCCGCAATTACTAGTGGTAATACCTCTCGGTAATTAGGGGGTCTTATAGAAATTGTCTCAGGGGCTCAAGGATGATTTCTCTAATGAAGTATTATATATTTGAAGTTCTTTGTGGTTCTAATGATGCTAGATTCTCATAATATCTATTTTAGGTTTGATTTTTTTGTTTATGATGATTTTATTTGGAGAAAGTGTTTAAATGTCATTGATTACCTGAATTTAAAAACAAATTGGTGTATTGAGCTTTATTTGGATTGTTACTCTCGACATCGGTAGTCTAACACTACTACTATTGTTAGGACGATTCATTTAGTATGTGGCCTAGCAAGATGGACTCCGGAGTCTAACAAGATAGACTCCGGAATAGGCTTCGTATTCCAATATCACTTTATGGGCATATTCCGAGAGATTTATTGTTGGCGACGTACTTGGTATGACTGAATCTTTAACTGCTAAATAATTTTCTTATATGATGACATGATTTGTCTAATTTTTTTCTTCTCAAATTTTAGATTAATCTAAAAATTGGATTTGAAAGTGTTTTTCTATACATCTCTATGTAATGTTGTTGAGGTTCAACTAGAACAGTGTTAATTGTGCAATGATTTCAATGCTAAAGCATTTAGTTGTGTCGATGCAACCATTGTTTTGAGATCACTACTACATATGCAACAATTACTCTGATAGTTGTATACATGACCTTGAATTGTACATTCTAGTCCATGAGAGAGAGCTCAAAGACTTTAATGATTTGGTTTTACATTTTCATGGCTGTTAGAGTATCTGTTTTCTTGCTATAGTGTGGTATTGCATCTTATATTTTATTTTTATTTTATTTTAATTTTAATTTGATACATAGAGCATTATTATGATTTGGTTTACAATATTGTGCATATTTTCTTATCCTTCTATTCATAGTATCATATTACATTTTATTTTAATTTTTAGATTAATTATTTGTATCATATTAAATTGAGTTGTTAATGAATTTCAAGTATTTAACAAGCTAGATGTCATCGATATGACCTTTAATGATCAAGCATGTAGTTTTTAATATATTCATAGTTTCATTGTTAAGATGATATCTATTTTAGGTTTGATTTTTTTTTGGTGATGATGATTTTATTTGGAGAAAGAGTATAAATGTCATTGATTATCTAGATTTAAAACAAATTAGTGTATTGAGGTTTATTCGGATTGTTACACGCAATATCAATTGTTGTCACTACTAATGCTACTAGGAATACTCATTTAGTGGGTGACCTAGCAGGATGGACTCTAGAATCCAATAGGATGGACTTTAGAGTTCAACAGGATGGGCTCCAAATTCCGATATCATTTTATGGGCAGATTCTGAGAGATTTCTTATTAGCGACGTAGTTGGTAGTAGGGGTGTCCAAACCCGGTTAACCGAGATTTCGGTTAACCGAAGTTCGGTTAACCGTGATTTCGGTTAGTTAAAATTGAGAACCGAAATCAAACCGTGAATCTCGGTTAACCGTAGTTCGGTTAACCAATTTTTCGGTTCGGTTTTCTCGGTTAACCGATAACCATTTATGTAATTTTACCTTAAATAATTAAGATTAAAATAATAAAATTTGAATTAAAAGAAGTGATAAAGTAAGACTTTTATTTTAAATATGTACTTATATCATATTGTTTTGGTTGTTGTAAACAAATATCGAGAGTATATACTATATTGTGTAAAATTAAACATTGTGTGTAAATTTTTATCTCATCAAATTTAATAAGACTCTTATATCAATGTAAAGTGGAAAAATAGTGTGTAAATTGTTAAAATTGAAGAAGGAAAGACTAAAACTACATTAACACTTTGAAGAACATGGAGTTTAACCACTAAATAAATCAAAGATTACTAATATTTGAATAAAATATTAATATACTTTCGGTTTTTCGGTTAACCGTTATATGTAAAACCGTGAACCAAAACCGAACCGATAACCGAAAATATTTTCGGTTCGGTTAACCAAACCGAAATTTCAAAAAAAGTCGGTTTGGTTAACCAAAAAAATTATCGGTTTTTCGGTTTTTTGGTTCGGTTTCGGTTTTTTATGGACACCCCTAGTTGGTAAGATTTAATCTTTAATTGCTAAATAATTTTAATAAACGTAAAACATCTTACATTTCTAATATGATGACATAATTTGTCTTATTTTTTTCTTCTTAAATTTTATATTAATCCAAAAATTGGATCCGACAATGTTTATATATACATCTCCCTATAATGTTGTTGAGGTTCAACTTGAGCGATATTATTTGTGCGATGATTCCGATACTTATAAAGTATTCAGTGGTACTTATGCAATCATTTTTTATCTTCCTGAAGAGATCACTACTACATATGCAACAACGACCATGATAGTTGTATACATGGCCTTAGGTTTCACATCTTAGTTAATGAGAGTGAGAGGTCAAAGACTTCAAGGAGTTGGTTTTACATTTTCTTGTGTGTTAGAGTAGTTGTTTTCTTACTATAGTGTGGTATTGCATTTGATTTTATTTTATTTTATTTTGATTTTAATTTGATACAAAGAATATTATTATAATATAGTTTACAATATTGTACAAACTTTTAATATAGTCATAATTTCATTTCTACGATGATATTTATTTTAGGTTTTTTTTCCTTTATGATGATTTTATTTGGAGAAAGTGTTTAAGTATCATTGATTATGTGGATTTAAAACAAATTGGTGTATTGCGCTTTATTTGGATTATTACTATCGATATTCGTAGTTGACGCTACTACTATTGTTGGGACAAATCATTTAGTGGATGACCTAGCAAGATGCATTCCGGAGTGCAACAGGATGGACTCCGGAGTTTAGCGGGATAGTCTCCAGATTCCAATATTACTTCATGGGCAGATTCTAAGAGATTTCTTGTTAGTGATGTACTTGGTAGGACTGAATCTTTAACTACTAAATAATTTTAAGAAACGTAAAACTTCTTACGTTTCTTATATGATGACATAATTCGTCTTATTTTTTTTTCCTCAAATTTTAGATTAATCTAAAAATTGTATTTGACAGTGTTTCTCTGTACATATTCCTATAATGTTGTTGAGGTCCACTTGAGCAGTATTATTTGTGTAATGATTCCGGCGCTTATAAAAGTATTTAGTGGTGCCCATGCAATCATCATTTTATCCTCCCCATTAGATCACTACTACATATACAACTACGACCTTGATAGTTGTATACATCACCTTAGGTTGCACATTATAGTTGTTTTCTTGCTGTAGTGTGGTATTGCATCTTTTATTTTTTTTAATTTGATTTGATACATAAAATTATATTATGACGTGGTTTACAATATTGTGCATGCTTTCTTGTCCTTATATACATAGCATCTTATTGCGGTTTCATGAAGGCTGGTCATTATTATTCGTACGTATCAAATGTTTATACACAATAATAATTTATATCATATTAAATTGGATTGTTGATAAATTTTTAAGTATCTAACAAGGGAGATGGTATCGACTTGACCATTAACGATCAAACATATAGCTCTAATATATTCATAATTCTCTAGGTTATCAAGAAGACGTAGTCAAGTTTATTGGGTGCATTTATCTTGAATTAGGTTATTTTTTTATTTTCTATTGTTGTGTATATCCATTGGAACTCAATTGCATTCCCAATGTTCATACATGTTTAATACTTCAAAAATGAATAAATCAAATTCTTTTGAAAGGTAAAATTTTATTTTAACAAAAATTATTCCTAACATATGAATGTCATATTCTATAAAATATTTATAAATAAGTCATGATTGTTTTTGAGATTTTATATCATATGTAATTTTTAAAGTTTTTATTTGATTCCAAAAATAAAATAATTATGGTTTGTGAGTATAAAATTTCAATCTTTTATGTGTCATTATATTTAAAAAACATGATCATACCTAATTATATTATATTTTTCTATATTTATATTTATATCATGTTATTGTTCATGCTTATAATTTTTTCTGCTATATAAGGAACAACTATTGTTCCTTGTCAGGAAACTAACATATATCGTTCAATCCAACAAGGATCATGGCCCTTTTTATGTGCCTTTTACTTCAATTTATTATGTATCAATTCTACTTTTCTTTCATTTTCGGTCTAAGTATATTTGCAACTTGCTCGTAATTTATATACATATGAGAAGAATAACTTTTGATATAGTTTATTAGGTCTTCTAGTTTTGGAAAGTGTAAACAATCCACCGAGATTCATATATTGGGCTAATGATAGAGACAAACAAAGAAATTTGATCAATATTGCTAGTTTATTGTTAGCTGATGGACTGGGGGTCGTACACATAACAACGCACATGTACATAGAAGCCTAATTCAAAAATTATATAGGATTTCATCCTCCCAACACTAATTCATAATTATATAATACTAGGCTCTATGAGTCTAACTTTTGATGTTTGAACTTTGATAGTCTAACAACATTGGAAAAAATTCAAAAAATGTTTATTTATTATGCACAATGCTTCCACATATATTGAGAACATCTATAAAACACTATACTTGGATGTATATATCATCATACTATTATTTTGTCATTATCTTGAACTATTATTATAAGTCCTTTATAAAAATTTATAATATTTTTTGCGTCAAATGAAGCCGAATTAAAATAATACAAAATAGCGTAGTAAGGTCTTATATGTATCAGCTATAGCTTTCATTTATCACTTGGTGAAGGCAACGAGAACGCGGCGTGGTGGAGTGTAGGGGCGACGGGCATGTTGAACAGCATAATTGTCAAGCAAGAGAATATCGCCCCGCCTCCAAGGGAGGACAATGCATTCCTCTTCTAGGATCACATGACAATCTTCGACCACCTCAGGAGGGATAGGGGAACCATCCCCTAATGTCACTGGATTCTTTACCTTGTATCTCGGATCCACATGGCTCATTATGACTACCATCAAGCTGTTGAACCATATTTTGCGGGGAGTGTTGTCAATCTTGATGCCAGGAACTGGCCTCATTGCGAGCTTCATCCCGTTCTCTACCCATTCTACCTTATATCCTACCTTGGTCGCCCTACCAACACATTATAAATTAATGTGGTTCGACAAGAGGCTCATCCAATGTAATTTTTACTTTAGAATAATTATAATTATAAGGGTATAAAACCATAATAACATAACAAAATAAAAATATGTCTGATAGTGCTAATTATGTCTTCCTAAAATACCAAAAATTCTTAAAATATCAAGCCTAATTTCATATATAAATTTTCTATTTGGAATATATCATCTCACATGGTAGCAAAATAAGCAAATAAATAGAAAATAAAAGGCGATTAATTGGGGGCCTTTAATATTAGTATGACCGACATACTTTCATCCATTTAAAAGTAATTTCTATTAATGTTTTCTATAAGATGAGGCTTAGAAAAATCTCAAGTACAGTTGAAGGCGAGCCTATAATATCCTTTACAAATGAGAACTTTCTTAGACAATTCGAACCGATAACCTAGGATAGAACATGATCAATTGAACTGATGTTGGAAGACAAAGTATATATATTTTTCATTAATGGTTGTTGCAGGCAGACAACATCTTTAAAATAGGAGAAATAAAATATTAACATTGGGTAATTAACTAAGTATATAGGTGGACCGTGATGTTGAAGGCTCATTGTATGTGGTGTCATGTTCATTCTTTTTGGTATACTCAAAGATTGGGCTTGTTAGTGAATCACATATCTACTTAATTTGAATTGGCTATCAATTTGTATGAATCAATCAGTCAATCACGGAAGAGAGAATAAGATATAAGTGATTACTTATTACGTACTTGCGTTCAGCTATAGTCTTGTCGTTGGTGGCGAAGGAGGTTTTCCAACTCTTTCCGATGGGTGACGAGACGTCGATCTCGTGTGGAAGGACTTTGTGATAGCGTAAGCCGTGCTCCTCAAGATGGTGGATGAAGTCGGGGTGCTTCATCTTCATTCTCTCATACACAATATGGCCTAGTACGATTAGGGTCTCTCCTTGGCTTCCTGGTTCTTCCTCACAATAAAAGAACCCCTTTCTCGGATGATCCTCCATCTGAATATATACATCTTTTTTAGTAGAACTTGACCAAAAAATGTTGCATTATTTGCTAAAGTAGGTTGGATTAGTTATGCGATCTAGGTTGTGTACGTCCGAGCTAGAGCAACATGCAAAATAAGTCAAAAATATAGTTAAAACTTTCAACCAAATAAATTCATAACTATTACAGACGTACTCTAGTTTTGAACAAAATTTACTTTTTGAACAAAATATACTTTTGTTATATTAAAATATGTAAAAAGTAATTTTATTTTACATTTCTCAAAATAAATGAGTAATTTCTACCTAAAAAGTACTCTTTCTTCAAAACTAGAACAACATAGTACAATATATCTAAAAATGATATGCATTATACTTAAACATCATGCACTGTCTATGTTAAAGTTAAAAAATTATTATTATCAAAATAACTATCAGTTCAGAAGGCTTAATTTGTCAAAATCGACATCTTCCCTATGATTGAATTATTGCACCACCTAGACATTTCAAATGACAAAAGATCACGTACATTTTTTTTATCTATTCTTGAAAACCTTTTGAAAAATATATTATATAGTTGTGTGCATCTAAATAATATGAACTCACTCACATAAGCGATCTCGTTATGAAAGTAGACATGGTTGTGTGGAGGGCTATCATTGGCCGTGTATATCTGGCCGACGACGTGTGTCCTGGGGACGGCGACCCCACCAAAAGGGAAGGCCTCATATCCAAATCCGTTGAGAACGTCGTTGAAGTGGTCGGCGGTGGCCACGTCAAACCCCCGGAAGAGGATAGCGCCAGCCTCATGAAACTTGGCCTCCAACCACGCTTTGTGGGCTCCGACCGCCTCGGCCAGATTGCCGGAGGCCGAAGGTTGCGCTGGGGAGAGCACAAGTGGAAAGGGCGCGCCGTTGAAGACCTTTTGTTGAGGTACCGAAACTTCCTTGAACACCTCTTCCACGATTGTTGAACCCATTATACTAGTCGAGGTATGAGTGGATCAAAAGTTGTGTGAAGAGATTGTGGATATGGGAATATGGCTAAGGTGGGCAAGCTTAAATAGAAGGAGACTCTTCAATTGCCGTGAAAACTTCTCATTTGTAGATTATTTGACAAGTGATTTATTTTTTTATATTGTCTATTTATAGATTTGGAAATTTATAAAAAGTTGACTTGTATATGAACCGATTATAAGGAGTAGGATTAAATTGCAATTTTTATTTTATAATTTGTACAATATTTTGAAAATTAGGATTGAGAATGCGTTCGGTTCAATTTCGGTTTTCTTAGTTTGAGATGAACAAAAAGCTATCCTTTGAAAAAATTTGAACCGAACCAAATCAAACCGAAATTTGGGCAATTTTTAAACCAAAACTGAATTGAATATCATCAGTTCGGATAGATTTGGTTAGGCTCAAATATTCGGTTCAATCCATGCTTAGCCCTAGATGAAATTGTTGTTCACATGGCAAGTTAGTTTAAATTGAGACTCGTATTTAAGGTTTGTACATGGACGACTCCTATTCTTGGTTATTATTTAAGTTTGGTACGTGAACTACTCAGTTTATTGCCAAATAGTTTTGGATGGAACACGATTGGCTTATTTGTGTATGTGTACTTCTACAAACATGTTCACAATTTATCTATCGGTTCACTACTTTATTATTGCATGAAATTAGTATTGGTCCTAAGCTTGTTATCTGCCTTCTCTATCTTGAGTTGGACTTTAGTGATCATGAGTTGTTATCCCACCTTTTACCTACTTTACTACCTACCTATGTCAAGTGTAAATTGGTCTGGGCTAGTTCCACTGAACTTGAGAGGACATGTAGAAATAAATTTATAGATTGAAAGTTAGATTAAATCGATCCTAGCTAGTATTTATGTTGATAGATAACAAGTATGTATGTTGATGGGCTACTGATCTACCACAAGAGCATGTACGTAGACATCACGTCTTCGGTTAAGAATGTGTTTACGGAATTAGTTGGGAGTTAACGAATTAGATGAAGTTGGCAATCTCCTATAAGTGAGAGTTGCATGATTTCTCATAACCAACCAACCTCTCTCATTCTCCTCTTTCGTTTTGCAATCTCCTACTTACCAACAAGCGCGCATGTGGCATAAATTGGAGAATTGGGTAATTACAAGGTTGATTGTTGGTCTAATGCTCCAACTCTAGGCAGATTTGAAAAAAAATGGAAGAGGGAAAGTAGATGGGAGTCGTGAAATGGAGCTTTTAAAGGCTAGGTTATCAGAATAGTTAATGTTTTAGTATGCAACACCATTCATTATTTAAAGTATCACAATTTTTAAAAAAAAAATTGTTAGATTTTTCTAAGACCCAATGTACGTATTTTAAGAGAGTATGTTGAAGAAAAAAACTCTCACTTTCTTGGTATTCTTTTATTTTCTTGCCCATAATCTTCCTCCGTTGTTTTCCTCCCAACTTAGAGAGAAAGAAAGTTGGTGGGTTTTATCATGGGCCTCTTTCGAGAGAATGGGCTGTTATCAGTGGGCTTCAAATTAGTTTTTTTGAGCTAATTAAAAAAACGGGTTTGGGTCGGACATGGCACTCATTTGATTTTAGAAAGTTATATCATGAGTCACGCTCGGGTACCTTAAATTGATATAGTAAAACGTGCGAGCAAGGCAGAGACGTTGGATTAAAAAATTGGACGATCGAGATTGAACGAAACGGATTCGGTAGAAAAGAAGAAAAAATTAAGCGGTGGCACACACAATAAATACATTAAATTTTAGTTTCGAAAGACAAAGCTATCCTTTGAGTTAAATCTTTCCCAAAAACGCCGAACTTCACAGTCTCCAAATTTTGCCCGATATCGCCATCCTCTATTATAGGCTCTCAAACTTAAATGGTGAGAGGCACGATAAAAGGTATGCTTGTATTTCACTTTTCTAGGGTTTATTATTTTAGGCTCTCGATCTTACTATTATGGATTATTTTGTTTGAGATGGTTAATTTGAAAGTGGTATTGATTCTTTAATGACATGATTTTGGTATAGAAGTCATAATTGATGATATGTTGACACTGTTGAAGTTATCTACTAAGTCTTCATGGGAGAAATCAATGTAAATTTGTTTAGATGTTGTTATATCAGTGAGAAATGTGCATTTGACACTTGAGAAATAATATATTTGGTAGTCTATTAGCTCAAATGGTAGAGTAATGTGCATGTGCACATAGATGTGGGTTCAAGTCCACATGGGATAATTCTTGATACAGTCATGTTTTGTTGTTCATATCGGTTGTTCTTTTGGTTCATGTCTTTTTAAGGGAAGGTTCATAATATTTCTTCTTATGGTTCATAAAATATGTGTCATGATGTTTTGCTTATAACAATTGTTCTTTTGGTTCATATTTGAATAACCTTAGGTTCATTAAAGTTCATCTTATGGTTCATGTCTTTTAGTTCATGCTAGTTATTGTTTTCTTTTGGGGGTTTTGGTTCATGGTACTTGTTCTTTCGGTTCATGTTTTTTTTAAGCTAGGTTCATAATAATTCTTATGGTTCATGACTTTTAATTCCTTATAGTTTATCTTATATATTAGTTCATATCATTTGGTAGTCTATTAGCTTAAATGGTAGAGCAATGTGCGTGGATATAGATGTGAGTTCAAATCCCGCATAGGCTAAATCGTGTACGGTTTATGTCTTTTGGTTCATGATAGTTTATCTTACAACTCATGTCTTTTAAATCATACTAATTGTTATTTTGATTTACATCTTTTGGTTCATGATATTTGTTCATTTGGTTCATGTTCTTATAAACACGGGTTCATGATATCTTACACGGGTTCACAATCCATAAATTTTAGTTCATAAAAGTTGGTTTATTGGTTTATGTTCTTACATGGTTAGGTTCATAACAATTGTCAATAAGGTTCATGTAATTGAATTAATTATACTTATTATTTTGTGTCATGTATTCATCGATGGTATTTTGTTGGTTCATGTCTTTATACATAAAGTTCATAACAACTGTCAACAAAGTTAATGAAATTTAATTCATAATGCCTGTTATTTTTGTCACATAATCTATTACATACATCGTATTTTGTGGGTTCATGTCTTTTTACGATTAGGTTCATAACAATTATCAATAAGGTTCACGGAATTTAATTCAAATACTTCATACGTGTGTCATGTATTCTTGTTCATAAATGATATAAATTTAAAATTTGGTATGCTAGGTTCATAATTTATGACACAATTGGTAAAAAAATGCTCTAAGCTCTAATTTGATTATTTAGGCATTTTGTCGAACACATGGTGGGTGGTTAGAAGAGCATTGGCCATTAGTCTTTGTTTTCAATTAAAAACTTGAAATTGTAAAGCAAAACATACATAATCTTCATAGATTTGATTAAAAGCAACATAAATCAGTTTAAAAAACACATAAAAATATGTAAATCGAAATACTAAGCTCTCAAATTTGAAAACCCCTTAATATAAACTTAAAACCACATAAAGCAAATTTATACCAAAATTAATGAAAACATGGAGCCTATTTCACTGTAGCATATTATTCTATAGCATATTATTCCAGCTAATCGTGATTCGTTATATCATATATATCCGGATAAAATTAAACAATGTATCAAATTAATCGTTTGTATATGCATGGAGCCTATCCAACTTATTAAATTTAGATATTCTTGCATCTTCATTTAAAAATATATATATATAAATATGATTAATGGACAATATATATCACTAATATAATTGAGCAAGAATAAAATTCATGGTTACTTTGTGGAAAAGCATAAATGCGTAATC
This sequence comes from Fallopia convolvulus, assembly GCA_964016875.1. Classification (NCBI taxonomy): domain Eukaryota; kingdom Viridiplantae; phylum Streptophyta; class Magnoliopsida; order Caryophyllales; family Polygonaceae; genus Fallopia; species Fallopia convolvulus. Next base: position 48,947,935 of record OZ024732.1, on the reverse strand, counting down.
CAAAGTTATGTTTGAAAGTTAAATCGATCGTTGGCTAGTGCTTTCTCAATCACAAAACAGCACGATCATTCGAAGACGCCAGCTCTTTGTAGACAAATGATTTTAGACGTCTAAAATATAAAATATAATAAATCCATTATATAAGTTTTTAGGTTACTCTATTTATTATCAATTAGTTTTATGATGAAATTTTATGAGCTTATTTGCTAGATCATAACGTGTATATGCATATGAACAGACGTGTGGACCACATGTTATAATTGGACCACCGTAATTTAATATTGTATTAGAGCCTATTCGGTCTTGGGTCCCTACTTCTTGGTCTCATTGGACTAGTTGGCCTTATGGAATAACGTCAAGTTGCAACGAGCATATTGTGAGGACAGATAGTTGCATTTGGGGGCGCATTAAAATATGAAACATAATAAACCTACTATATAAGTTCTTGATTTACTCATCCTATTGTCAATTAGTTTTAGGATGAAACTCAGATAACATATAAGCCTACTAGTTTGTGGGTTATATACATATGAAACCCAAAAAAAGCTCTGACCTTACTCTACCAAGTAGAGAGAGAAACTCAACAAAAACATGAAAACCTCCCCATCCCATTAACAATAATTAGGGAAAATTTTCCAGTTTCAACATCATCCATCAGCAAGGAACATTCAACAATTTGGAGTATAACAATAATTAGGGGAAATTTTCCAGTTTCAACATCATCCATCAGCAAGGAACATTCAACAATTTGGAGTAACCTTTTTCACTAGCTCCCACCTCAAGTTGAGAGAAACATGGAGGTACTTACTATATTAAATATCAAGGGACGTGTTGGATTCATGCGCACACATGCGCGGACGGGCCTAGCACACAAGCCCATGGGGTTCCATCCTAAAACCAATTGACAATAGGAGGAGTAATCCAAGGGTATATATGCTAGGCAGTTTCTCTTTATATTTCAGATGTGGAATACATATTATATTCTCAACATACTTGAATACTGGACATATTCGGATGCCACTGGACAACCCAGACACTACCGGGAAACTACGATTACCTATGAAAATGGATTAATCAACAAATAGAAAGCAACATCTCGTTCAAACAAGTTAACATCAATATTCAAGATCTCCTCCCCTCCTTTTTTCCTTCAGTCTTTGTGAGTTGGAGATGGAAAAAAAAACAAAAAGTTGAAAAAAAAGTATACAATAATACTCAATCTACATGGTGATGTGTACCTGCCCTAACCCGAGGGTCCCGAGACCATGGCAACCCCCTTGGGCTAATCCGCTTCTTCATAGAATTTGTGTCAAGACCCGTGGTCCGCCTTGTCATCGGCACCACGACCCCGGACGTTCGAGTCGTGCCAACGCAGTTGATGTGAACTCCGTTGGAGGATTCACAAGAGAATCTTGTCATGGACTCGTATTGGGTCTTTTCACCGATCAAACCGATAGTTTGAGGCGCTGGACGCCTAGACTAGATTGAGAAGATAAGTGAAAGGATTTAAGAGGGTGGATAGTGTGACATAGACGAGGAGAATATGGGATGAGAAGAGAATTGTGTTTATGACACCTAAATGATAAGTGTGGGAGCAATCCGACAACAATTCGATATCAAAATCAAGCGTGAGGAAATACAATAGAGGAGGCTCCTACAAAACCCTAAGGAGGCAAGGGGGTAACTAGGGTTACACATGCAAGAGGTCCAACGTTAGGCCCAAGCCCATAAATACTCAACAATAATAGAAAAGACATATCAAGTAAGGTTCGGAAAGGAAATAGTAATAAAGTAAAAACGGATAGTAGTCATGGTGGCCAGTTTGCGGGTGTCGCGACAAGGCTGTCGGCGCGCCAGTGTGCGTGCGCAAGGGCAACGCTGAGTCTGGCGAGTTGGTACCGATGCTGGAGCGTCGTTAACGAGGGCTGGCCGGTCGGTATCGATGCTGGAGCGTCGGTAACGTGGGATGGTGGGAAGTTACCAAGGGTTAGCACGTCGGTAACGAGGGGCGTGACGCACAAGAACCTCATGTGTCGATGTCGGGTTGGCCCGACGCTGGCACGGGTCAAACGTTCGGGGTCGTGGTGCCGATGGCAAGGCGGACCACGGGTCTTGGCACGAGTTCTACAAAGATGCGGATTAGCCCAAGGGGGTCGCCATGGTCTCGGGATCCTCGAGCTTGGGCAGGTACATATCACATGGGCAGAACCGTCGGATTTGATTTTATAGTTGATCACTTCCTAAGACGAAGGGTGAACAGGATATGGGAAAATAAAAAATAAAAGAAATTTTATAGTGTGTGTTTAACGCTAGTCTATCTTTAAGTATACCAAAAAAAATCAAGGAGAAAAGAAAAGTTGATCATGCATTGCCTCATGTGAACACTAACCTAGAAATATTTTCATTAAAAGGAGAAAATTTAGATTAAGAAGATTTTTTCTTCTTTCTTTTTTTTCTTATCAATTTTTATCTCTAGAGAACCCTAAAAGGGATAATTTTCCTATTAATAACCAAAAAGGGATAATATCCCTACCATCAACAGCCACACCATTCAATTTAAACAAGAAAAACATTCGAATATTTGGTCCGGTAGTTAAGACTTTGGGATAATATCCCAATGTCACCATTTCGAATCTCGCGGGTGACGATTTGCACTTTTCTCGTTAAAATTGGTTAGTAACCAGTTCTCATCCCTAATGGATGCTCTAGGCGAACCCAAGTAGTACTTGTGGCGACCCTAATTCTTACCCTATTAAAAAAACTTAAACAGAAAGAAAATTGTGGTTCTTTTTTCTAGTTTCACAAGCTAAGAATATTTTATGTGCGTTTAATTAACCAACAAATATCCAGTTTATTTGGCTTAAAGCCTTGTGTTCGACCCTTGAGATCTACTTTTAGTTGCATTTTTGTATGCATCTTGTGTTAGGATGTTCGACGGTAATGGTTTGGAAGAATCGTGGATGTGTGATTGGTGTCTGAAGGCTCCCCCACCCGAGTCCAAATCTGAGGTGTCAACAGTTGTTACACAAGATTTCGTTTTGTGTATTTTCCCAATTGTCGTCTTTGTTTATCTCATTGTGGCGCTGCGTACTCTGGTGGCTATTCAGTTTCGGTTCCAACACTCTTTTTCTTTTTTTTTTGGTCGAAGCACTCTTTTTCATTTGTGTACCTTTGTATTTTCTTTTCTAGTTGCATGCTTGTGTGAGATGTTTGTTTTCTCATGTTGGTTTGTCCGATTGTCGATTTATTCGACCTCTCGATCTATAAGGTATGTCTGGTACATCAAATTCTTTTCTGATAAAAAAACTTAGACACGCTTGATAATGACTCTACATCGATAACATAAATTATATTAGCCTACATGGATGACCTAGTTGTAGGAGACATAGAAGGATATTGAGAAATCTTAGGTTTAATCTTTGATTCCGCTCTTTTATTTGGATAAAAAAAAAAATCAAAACTTATAATTTTTACTTCTATAATGATAGGTCAAATTTGTGGCCGATTTAGGCCTTGTTTCACTTGGTAACTCAATATTGTAATTAGTTCGTGAGGGTGGGTAACTACGTTACGAACGACATAAATTTGGTTGTAGGTTTATAAATAGAACTAGCTGTCATATCCGTACTACGTACGGGTCAAAATTTTTATACAAATTTCAGTATCGTGTGTAGATATTTATTTAAGAAATTAAGGTCGTTTATTTCAACTTTGGTCTTATTGGATTTAAGTATTATAATTTGAGCTACATTATAATTCTTAAAATATTTTATTCACGAATCTACCATTCAAGGGAGAAATATGAAATATAAATATCTTGTGCATTTAATTATTACATAGTAAAGACCAATACAAATTTATTTTTGGAGGATAACAATGTAATATATCAATGGTCCTAATTTGTAAAGGCTATAATAACGAATAAAAGACTTAAGAATTTGTAAAGATATTTGGTAATGGTTGGTGAATTAAAACACCTATTAATTTTACTAATTTTACATATTCTTAAAGGATAACCTTAGGTGTTTTCTTTTAGTTCAATGAAAAACTAAAACTCACAAACAAATCAATCAAAGATGAGTAAATTTTCTTTTCTTTTCTTTTCAACTATTTCACCTTAATTGTGGATTTAAAGGATTTTAACTCTTTCACCTTAATTGTGGATTTAAAAGAGTAATAAGAAGATTAAGAATATGTAAAGGCATTATATAATGAGGAATAAGAACCTTAAGAATTTGTAAAGACATTTGGTAATGGTTGGTGAATTAAAACATCTAATAATGCTCCTAATTTTACTAACTTTGAGTGTTTTTATATTTGTTTAATGTTTTTTTTAATTCAATGGAAAACCAAAAGTCACAACTAAATCAACCAAAGATGTAAAATTTCTTTCTTTTTTACTCTTTCACCTTAAAATGTGAATTAAAAAGAGGAATAAGAGGCTTAAGGATTTGTAAAGGCATTAGATAATGACGAATAAGAGGCTTAAGAATTTGTAAATATATTTGGTAATGTTTGGTGAATTAAACTACTTATTAATGATCCTAATTTTACTAACCTTTGGTGTTTGTATTTTTTTTGATGTTCTCTTTGATTCAATGGAAAACCAAAACTCACAACCAAATCAACTAATAAAGAGTAAATTTTCCTTTCTTTACTTTCTTACTCTTTCACATTCATTGTGAATTTAAAAGAGGAATAAAAGGCTTAAGAATTTATAAAGACATTTGGTAATAGTTAGTAAATTAAAACACTTATTAATACTCCTAATATTACTAACCTTGTGTGTTTTTATATTTTTTTAATGTTCTCTTTAATTAAATGAAAAATCAAAACTCATATCCAAATCAGTAGATTGTCTTTTTTCTTTTTTTACTCTTTCACCTTAATTGTGGATAAATGGCTAAAATTTTAATCTTTATATGACATGGAACATACGCGAATAAAAGGTAGGGAATGAAGCAACAAATATATAAGATTATTTGTACAATAAGATGAAACATAAACTTAATTTAAAGAAAAATCCATAAACTTGATATCATACTTACATCAAAGTGGTGCATGTCAATCAATTGCATCCAAAGTTAACCATTAGAAAGTTAGGGGTTACATTAAACACACATACATATACATGAAAATGAAGGAAGAAATTATACTTAGAGAAGGAGGATTAGGGGAATGATGATAGCAACATGATGAGAGGATGCCTTTACGATGAAGATAAGTTGAATACAAAGCATCTAAAAAATTAAACCAGGATGTTGCATATTCTATATCTAGGCTTTATACATGGGACGTCATTTTGTGTGCATCTACATATTTATCTCGTCTTCACTACCAACTTGGCTTTTTGTGAAATCTTCCAAAACTCTCCTATAATGGATGGGTGTCCACATGAAGAGGATGAGATGACCTTTTATATTATATAAATTGGAGATTTAGAAATATGAAAGGTTGTTTAGAAATGTGAAAAGTTGGAGGACTTTAATAGAAAGTTAATAGGTGTCCAATTAATTAGAAAATTTCATCACCCATTTGATTAGAGAAATTAAGTTAAAAGAGGGTTATTAGTACACAAAATGGTAGATCAAAAGTTTCCTATGGAAGATTAAAGGTCAATTGAAAGAATATTTATAATTAATTAATTTATTTATTTTTTTTATTTTCATTAAATAGCTAGTCATAAATTGGCCAAAAATTTCTTCTTTATATGTTATATAGATAGACAGAATAGATATAGATATTTAATTTATAGGTTTGTAATAATAAAATTATTATTAATATTTAGATAATTGAATGAAATATTAATTGTCTAAAAATTTTCTATTTTATAATATATATAGATGTACTATTCCGTTGTAAATTGGATTAGGAGAAAAAATCAGAAAAAAGGGGTTGCCGACACGATTTATGCATATATTTGTTGCTAAAAAGCATTAAAGCGACCAACCAAACAGTAGGGCCCAGCATGGCTGTACCTGACTGACTACCTATACTCATTTGACATATGTGCTGGCTCTATCATTTTCTCTATGTTATTTTTTTTGTTTTTTCAACTATTCCGATTTTTTTTTCCATGTTTATTCGACTTGGTCGACTTTAACTACATAAAGATCCTCCCTGCCATGGAATCGCAATCGTATACAACCTGGTTTAACTGGCTAAGATTTTTCGATAATGATTTGGTTCAGTTTTTATTTTAAATCCGATTATATATGTAGATTTGGTATATCTTCTCATCAATATTTAATTAATAGTATCAATGGTTGATTAAGTAGATTTGTGTATAATGTATACCTTTATCATCAATTTATGTATAAAGAAAAAGTCAAAAAAATATAATAATTGTCATTAAAAGAGTGAATAAACTCTAACTTTTAAAATGTTTTAGTGGTTGGCAGGGGCGGAGCTATATTGGGGCGAGTGGGGGCATGGTCCCCCAAATCTAAATTTTTTTTCCCTTATATATGTTCCTCTCGTCAATAGGTTTGATTTGATATATCATACGCTCAATTATGATATTTGATCAAAAAGTTAAAACGTTTGAAAATTAGACGTATATAAACCACTTCTAACAAATTATTATTTATCTTTTGCTAAACTTTCTACTTTTATGATATGACTAAACCTGAAAACTTTGAAAAAATAAGTTATTGTTAGGATATCTCGAATCATACAATTCATTATTAGCATGAGTGCTTTAGTTTGTGTTTTATTTTTTAGTTAAGAGTTTTTAATATTTATAGATTCAATTAATTTGTATTATGAAACATTTTTGTTTTCGTAATCTAAATGTATTCTGAAACATATATTCATAATTATATAAGTTACCATTATAAACTCTTGTTTTCTTAATGTAATTGTATTTAAAAATATTTTAGTCCATCCTTTTTAAATTATGTTTACTTCTTTGTTTAGATTTATATTTTTTATTTCTACATTTTTTTTGAAAGGTACATTAGGTATGTTAGAAAAATTTATTAGTCCCTAAATGACAAATTTCTAGCTACACCCATGGTGGTTGGATTCATATCCAAATCATAAAAATTTAAATAACAAATATTCTGCCGGAACTATCCAAGATATGTATACAATTCCTTTGTTCTCAACTTCTCATGAATAAAAGATCAAAAACAAATAAACTTCTCATGTATTTGTAAATTTCAACTCTCCTTCGTTCTTAACTTCTCATGTATTTCAACTCTCTTGGATAACAAACTTAGAATTAACCTTTTTTTAATGAATTAAATATATATGAAGGTAACATGCATATGTATACAATCCGACTATAACTTTTTGAATAATTATAAGTACTTTATATGTAACTATTTTATACAAATACAACTGAAATCTATAGTTTTTTTTTGGTAGAAAATGAAATCTATAGTTCTATACCATATATAATATACTTATAATACTAGTTGTCCCCGTCGTACCCTGCACGACTATGACTCGATATTTTTTAGATATATTATAAAAAAAGATATTTATAAATAAAAATATAATATAAATTTTAATGTAAGTAATTTATGGCCCGTAATATATATAAAAATTATTTTTTAAATCAAATCAAATCAAATAAATATAGATTATTAAGTTTAAAATTGAGAATAAACAATATTAACCTAAAATAATCTACATTGCTCATTTTCCTTGACAATATTTGATAAATAGGTTTAATTTAAAAGAAGGAGATAAAATATGAGCAAAAAAGATATATTTTGAAAATATGGAAGAGATAAGATTGAGCATATATACTTTATTGGCTTATAAGGAAAAAATACAACCATTAATTAAAATTTTTAATTAAGATATTATCTCCTACCAAAAATTAAGATAATATCTAAATTTGGGAAATAAAAATAAATTTTAATTAAGTGGAAAAAATTTACCATGTGGAATATGAAGTGGGAAAAATAATTAATATATATATAGTAATACGCTAGAAACTTCCAAAATTACAATTTGGATTCTTACTAAAATATTGAATGATATTATAAATTTTTTCCAAGACTACCAATTTATTTGTATAATTTATATGAATTAATGAGGAGATGACACATGTCAAAATTTAATGTGACGCATTTTAGGAATGATATGTGGCAAAAGATGATGTGGCGCAATATGATAACTTTAAACCTTATTGCTTTTATATATATATATATATATATATATATATATATATATATATAGTAGATTCTAGTATGCTAAACCAACAGTACGACATGCATAATCATAAGGCGAGTGTTTTTATATATTGATTTATCATAATTAAACCAACGAATTCTCTTGTTGTATATGGTGTCATATGCATGCGAGCTAAATGGCCTTGCTTTACATAATTAGTGAACGGGAACGGGAATTTGACCCGCCATGAAGAACTACTACTCATATTGTTTCTGATTTTTTTGAAGGACATAGTGATTCTGGATTTATTATTCTTCAATAACAAATCTAATTACAAAAATTAAACATATAATAGAGTTACGATCAATCAATACTGTAGTTTTAAAGTTCACTTCGCTTTAATTGCTCTTAAGAAAGGGTTCAAAAACAACTTAAAATGTTCTTAAAGAATGGACAAAGATATGAATTTGTTGACGTAGTTCGGAAAAATCCTATTCTGTATAATTTCAGGAAGGGAGACTCGTCCAATCCTAGGTAATGAAGGCAAACACAAGTCTCAAATACAAAGCAAGCACAAGACAAAAAAGTAACAAATTAACTCAAAGAAGAAAGCAAAACACGTACAACAACAAAGAAGAAGGAATCATGATAAGAGGTGAGATGTTCCAAAGAAGGACAATCGTGAAGCTCCCAAAGAAGCCCCTTCTAGCACCGCAACCACTGTGGCCGTTGACTCTCTCACACTCCAGCTTTCCTTTTCTTTTGTTGTCTTTATTGGTCGATCTATTTCAGGATATTAGAGTTGTGGTGGAGTTGTTCGAAGAAATCTAAAAATAGATCTCACAAAACTCAACCACAACGGCAAAGAAAATGAGCAAGACAATCAAGGAGCTTCTAGGATTGAGTCGAGTTTAAATAACCCTCCTCAACAAAAGCAAAACATCATCATTCAAGCTAGGTTTGAAGAGAGAAGAAGATCGGGGTTCGTGTCATGTAACCAAGCGGCCCAACAATAAAAAGTCCATTCTACATTGTAATTAGAGGTAAAGAGCCTAAGTCACATAAATAAGCACACAAACACATAACTGACATCAACATGAGCCAAGACCTAGCCAAGGTTGGTCCAAGGGTTCACGAGTCACCATGGCTTGTGCAAGTGTGTCATGTGGAATCTTGTAGCTCTAACCTCCAAGTGGTCCCTATTTCTCTGACTAGTCTAAGTACTTGCTAATGTAATAACGATTTTTCTAACCTATGAACTTGGGATATAGGTTAAGCTTCTTAAAAAGGTAATATTTTATAAATTTTAAGGTATTTAGGGTTAATAGTTTTTCAAAAGTGTTCATTAGTTTCCTAATAGAATTTTAGTTCCCTTGTATAGTATGTTTAAGGCATAGGTAATAAAAACCGATGTAATAATAGACTTTATTGTTTGATATTAGATAGGGATCGATTAACAAATACATAACGTATATTAATGCTCTTTAAGTTGTTTCGTAAAATGTTGCAGCGATTTTCCTTCTTTCTGATTATTTTTTTATTTTTATACATAAGTGTTATGACATTTATCTTTAACCATTGTCACTAAAAAAAAACAAATAGCCTTAGCTCTTGTTTTCAATGAAATTCAACAATTTAGCTATAAGAGTAATATAAAAGCATGTTGTTACCACCAGGGATGTCAAAAAATAATTGAAAATCAAAAACCGAAAAGACCGACGTTTTTTTAATCGAATCGTTATTTTTATAAAATCGGTTTGGTTAACTAAATTGATATTTGTTCGTTTTTCATGGGTCAATTATTATTTAACATATTAATATTTTCGGTTAACCAAAAAACTAAAATATATTTTTAATTTTAAAAAATAAGATATTAAATATACTTTGTTTTTTTTATTAGGTAAAGATTAGGAAGCACTCCTTCACGGAGGGCGTCCTAGAGCATCCTTTCGGATGAGAACATTAAGTTCTGAATGAGTCTTGACGGACTCGACTGGGAGACTATGGCCCAATTTAGCAATTTTATCGGCCACAACATTACACTCCCTAGGAATATGATTGATTACTATATTGTGGGCTCCTGCAATGGAGACAAGGATATCGGAAATTATTAGTTCAATCTCCCAAGGACACTTAATTATCCCTTTAACCGCATTAATCACCTGAAGATTGTCTCCTTCAATTTCAACCTTCCTAAGGTTTCTGTTTTTGACTTCTCGAATAGCTTCTCGAAAGGCTAGGGCCTTCGCCTTCAGGACAGAGATCTTTCCAAAGTTACACGTTCTCAGGTCAATTATCTGGCCAAGTTATTTCTGATTACAATTCCTCTCATTACTTAGCTGTTAGGAAGTCTAGATGCATCAAAATTGATTTTCACTTGGTCTTGTTTGGGCTTTTTCCATTTCTTCCTTCTTACGTTTCGTTGGTTCGCTTTACTGGGTTTGTTCACTCTATTGATTTGACTCAAAAGAATTGCATGCTTATTTTGAGATATTAAATATACTTTGACTCAAAAGAATTGCATGTTTATTTTGAGAATTTAGCATTGTATTCCATTTTCCATAACATTATTTTTATTACCATCATAATTATTTAATTATGCCTTCTTTTAAATATTTTTACTTAAAAAATGGCTATTTAAATGATATACATATTGTAAAGAGTATTTAATTTGAAATTCTAACTGAGCGATAATTTTTTTTATAAAGTTGACAATTTATTGTTGTTTAAGTATAATACTAAAAATCTAATATTACATAAATAATTATTGGTTAACAAAGAAAATCGAACCGAAAAATTCAGTTAACCGAAATTAACGAGTCAATCGTGGTTAGTAATTTCAACTAAACAAAATCTGGTGAACCGAACTTCGATCAACGGACCTTAGTTACCGCTCCCTTACTTTTTTTCAGATCAAAGTTATTTCTCACAACTCACTAGTCCAAATGGTGATTACGCTCACCCCAAGCGCCCCCACCACACCCTGCCCTGGGTCACCGTGGAGAAGGCCGGTAAATCACAAAATATGCAACACATCGGCCATAAATCGAACCCTAAACCTTGTAATCTCGTTGCAGAACATCTAAACCCTTTTTAATCCGCCCTTTGCCACTGCGTCATATGCCCGGGGAGCTCACAACTCACTAGTCACTAATGAGTAAGTTCCACAGCTTGCTTTTAACTTTCCTAAGTTTCAAAAGAGAAAACGGAAAAAGGTGTACACTCTCTGTACACGTTGTTGTTCTTTAATTCTTTTACACACACGTCTTTATAAGACACAAGGTTATAAGACAGAGGGAGTCCACCACCTCACCTTCACCATTTAATTTCATATCTTCTTTCCGCCTTACTTCAGACAATTAATTCATATGGGAGAGGACAAGAAAGAAGAAACCCCTTCCACCCCGGCGCCCCCCGCCGCCGACAGCGCCCTCGCCGTTGTCCCCGCCCCAACTCCTCCACCCGCCGACTCCCCCAAACCCGATGTCGTTGCTCAAAGTACGTCATTAATTATCTAATTCCCTCTTAATTTCTGCTTTCCTATCTTTTTTTCGGTTGAATTTGTAGTTTCACATATATAGTAGTATATCATTGTTGGACTGTTTCTATCTGTCGTGTATAATCATAGCCTTGTTAATTATTAGGGAAACCGAATCTTCTTCCTCTATGTACTTCTTCCCTTCCTCAATTGAGCTTATACGTACTACTATCACTTTGATTTTTCTTCGTATTGGAATCTTTACAATATTTGATCGATCGAGAAATTTACTTTACAATTATACCATTGAAATCTTGCAAGTTTTTATTCTTCTAAAAACTAGTATAAAATCTTATCTAGTAAACGAAAGGGATTTTATTGAATTATGTAATCCAATCGATACCTACTAAGCTCATACGTGTCCTACATTACCGTCACAATTGGGATTTTAGATCGATATATACGAAGTACTAGTCTACTAACTAGCTCACATGCACATCTCATTACCCAACTTCACCCCCTCAGGCTTCCTCTAAAAAAAAGGTTAATACCAGCTAATTTTGGTGCCTAATTAGGTTGTCATTCATAATGGTGTTTTCCATTTGCGCAATAATTGGCATTTGCCAACAATTCACTCCCCTTATTATGTCCAATATTCCATAGCCACAAAATGCTGTGCATTTTTAATCATAGCTCACAAAACTATAAAATATCCAATAATATGTTGTAGTATTAAACAATAAAAAAAATTCTTCCATTACTTGTCAAATTCTCATCCATATATGGGCCCAAATTAATTAAATTATGGTCTTAACCCCGGCCTCTCAGAATGAAGCTTTTTTTTGTGGGCCTGTGGTCCATCCAAGCAGTGAAAGGTATAGTTAGATTCATAACAAGTATCCTATGAAATAGTAAGAACTTGTCCCACTAAAACAAGATCTTGATTTGGTTTGAGACTACTTTTCCCATTCAATTTAATCAAGTAGTCTCCTAATTAAGAAGAAAAGTGTCACCCAAATCTCTTTGCTTTTGGGGGCGATCCACACTGTTTGCTCCTAGTGTATCTTCTTTTTCCGATTTGTACTTATCCACGCTTTTTGTTTGTTGTTTCTTGGTGTTGTTATTTTTGTTCTGTTGTCATGAGAACCATAAACAATGAAAAAGAGATACAGAGATTTACATGGTTCGGTAATAGTTTATTATATACGTTCACGTGTGAATTCTTTATTAGGGACGCTAAACAGAATAGATTACCCCTTTCGTGTTAAGCAAGGGGTGCCCCCATCTTGACCCCCCAGATTTTCCGTAAGGGAAGTTCCATGGGTAAATGTTATTGTTGTTATTATTGTAAACAGAATAGATTACAATAATAAGGTGTTTCATGAATATGTATAATGACTCATGAAACCCTAATTAGATTATAATTATGCGACGATAAACCCGTTAATAGAAAACATAGCATATCGTTTTGGCGAGGTGGCGGAGGCGCATTGCCCCTTACCCCCCGACTCATTGACCGGTCGTAGGGCGCTGCCCCCGAACCCCCTGGGACACATGGTGTTGTAGGGGGCTTCGCCCCGAACTCCTGATGAGAACCGGTCAACAACAAATTCAAGGCATATTATCATGTTCATTTTTTGTGTTATTTCTCATACCGGTTTGTTCGGTTGTCCATTTTTTTCAACCTCTCAATCTATCAAACATGTCCGACACATCAAATTCTTTTCTTATTAAAAAAAGAACAATGTCATGTGTATTTCACTAGTCTAATATTTGATAATATATATTTCTGTCTTTGTATATATTCCTACTAGCTGATCAAATTTATTTCTTTCTTCTTCCTTCGACAGAAGTTCCTGAACTTGCGCCAAAGACCTCTAATGAAAGAGGTGAGTGTAACTGAAAATTTCAAATCTCTTGATCTGCTATCGAGCTTAACAAGAACTGTTTTAGATGAAGTCAACCTTGTTTAAACAAAAGAAGAAGAAGCATATCACAATAACTTTGTATATATAGTCATATACTCATATGGCACCATGGGGTCTCCATATTGGAGGCCACATTATCATACAAAAATACCAAATTCATGTTACTTCTTTAACTTACACGATATTTCTGTTATTTTCCAAATGCCTTTCAGATTTCAGGTTAATTTGAAACATTATTCTCTAACTTTCATTTGTAAAAAAACAACGGTCTTTTTCAACTTAACAAGATATATAACATGGCTTTATAAAATATCATTGTGCAGATATTGCACTAGGCAATGTTGAATTAGAGAAGAGGTTGTCATTCATCAAGGCATGGGAAGAAAACGAGAAAAGCAAGGCAGAAAACAAGTAAGCTTTTGTTATGCTATATGATCTCACAATCTTTACTAATCTTTCAAACTTACTTAGAACCAACATTAACTATATATTGGTCTTAAATCAACAGGGCACAGAAGAAATTGTCTGCCCTGGATGCGTGGGAGAACACAAGGAAAGCTAATATCGAAGCTAAACTCAAGGAAATGGAGGTAATCAAATAATTCTATATATATGTTTGATGTGTAACCGGGGCATTGTAATTTGCCACAATAGCTGCATTTCAGTTTTTCTTGTGGGTCTATCTAGCGTATCCTCTTTTCCTTACCCATCTTGACCCCCGAGGCCCCGACCCAGATTCCGTTGTAGGCTGTAGCGGAGCCTCACTGGTCAATGATGACGATGATGATGGTTATAATTTATGTACATACATAGTGGGGTATTATACATGTTAAATTCTTTTTTGGTGTCACCTTATGACTTGTCCGGTTGGACCAGCCACTATCTAACACTTGGAAGCTTAGAGTCACTTTATCACTAGACCAACTAAGTATTGATTGTAATTAACTAACAGGAAGATTTGGAGAGAAAGAAAGCAGAATACGGAGAGAAGATGAAGAACAAGGTGGCGGAGGTTCACATGCAAGCGGAGGAGAAGAGAGCCATGGTTGAAGCTCGTCGCGGTGAGGAAATTCTGCAGGCGGATGAGACGGCCGCCAAGTACCGTGCCACTGGGCATGCGCCTCCGACCAAGTGTTTCAGCTGCTTTAGCTATTAACACCTACACCAACTTGTTTAAATGATCCAACTACGGTGTTTGCTTTTTTGTCCGTTTTATATATTCTTGTGTTTGGAAATTAATCAGGTTTTTTTGCTATATGATTGTAAGATGATGAATATATATGAAAAGCTTTGGGTTGTATTTGTAAGTTGTTACGTGTTTTGTGATGAGCAAAGTCCTAAGTCTTTTAAATCCCAATCCCACAAGTTTACCGAGGCAGATTCAGCTCATTATCCAACTAGCTTGAAAAGTGATCGGGAACCAAAATTGAAACCTACAAGTTATGAACGATAGATTACAACAAAGAAAACATGAAAACATTCTAAGATATAGTCCCGTTGGGACAAGGTCTTGGGGTTTCAGATGTACTTATTTATACATCAAACATGTGAGAGGATGTTTATAAAAGAACCAAAAAAAGATAGGCGAATAACTAGTAAAACACAAAACGCAAAGGAAAAAACTAGATAACCCGAAAAACTCACACACAAGAAAACTAAACTTCTAGCACTCCAATTTTGTCCCTTCTTAAGTCCCTACCTTGATCGATAGCCTTAGCCATATTCTTTGTTAGTGACAAAAGGGTTCGTTTCTGATCACCTTATTCCACCTCTTTTTAAGCCTACCTCTACCTCTACAAGCATCTTCGAAAACTAGCCATTCACATCTTCGCACTAGGACATTGGCCCTCCTTCTTTGGACATTTCCAACCCAACAAAGCATTTTTTCAAGAAAGCCTACTGAGAAAAAGTCTTTTAATGGTTAAAAGTTGTGATTATTTTCACACCTAACCCATAATTGAGGCTATTTTTTCACATCTTCAAAAGTTGTGATTATTTTCCGCAACCAACTTAAAAAATTGGGCTATTTCCTTCAATTCTCTCCGAAGAAAAACAAAAGGAAAGGGAGCACGCCCAACGGAGGGAGGGTTTGCCGTTGTGCGCGCCGCTCCTCCTTCATAATTCTCTTATCGACCTACACAACCATCTAATTCCGAGCGAAAGTAGCATAGCAAATTGCTCCGAGAATTTCTACAAGAATCCAGCAATTTCGGGTAGAGGAAGGAAAATGGTATCGATGATCTTCACGGGCTATTGCTCATCCCCGACGACGGCTCGTTTGCTCCCCCTGACCCGACTCGGAATCCGCCATGGCAACACCCTTCAGTTTTGCCCTTGCTTTTCCTTAGCATTCAATTCCCGAACCACTGCTTTCCCTTCTTCCTCCGCCAATTCCCCTTCCTTTCCAACCATCGTCTCAGGTAACTTTCTCGCTCCCAAATTTCCACACTCTTCCTGTTTCAAGGTTTTGCATTTCGTTTAGGAATTTCGTCGAACAGTTGGCGTGCTACTCATCCCTAGGTCACTAGGCTCTTTGAGTTTTGACGATTGTAAAGAGTATGAGTTTTATAACAAAGACGACTTCACTTTACATAATTTGAATTTTGCGATTTGGTATTCGTCCATGTCTAGTCTTTTGGTATTAGGCAAATGACTGAAATCGACATTTATGCTTCATTTTTGCTGAGTTAGTGGAAATATGTTACATTTGCATTGTCCATTTGGTTTTATTTTGATGTTCTTTTTCTCTTGGGAACTTGTGTTTGAAGCTGCTATGGCTACGGACTCTGCAAAAATAATTGATGGGAAGTCAGTGGCACAAACAATCAGGGAAGAAATAGCTGCAGAGGTGTCAAGGATGAAGGAGGCTGTTGGTGTTGTCCCGGGTTTGGCAGTGATTCTCGTTGGAGATAGGAAGGATTCTGCAACTTATGTACGGAACAAGAAGAAAGCTTGTGACTCGGTGGGAATTATTTCTTATGAAGTTCATTTACCTGCAGACTGTTCTGAAGAAGAAGTGCTTACTTCCATTGCCAAGTTTAATGATGATCCTTCAGTCCATGGCATCCTTGTTCAGTTGCCACTTCCTTCGGTATGCTTTTGATATTCAAATCAGTTTATTCTTAATGAATTGGGATTTATGATGTTATATGACCATTGCTATGGGTTTGCTTAAAAAAGATGAAGAGTTTGACTGTTATAAGCTGATGTGCTTTGTAAACCTGTTTTCTGATGCATACTTGCTCCTCTTTTTTAATTTGTTATTGACTGTTGGAGTTTTCCTTCCTGTACTCTATGAGAGCTATTCTCTGTGTCAACAATATGCTTTGATGAGCAGAATGTTCTTCATTTTTATCTTGCAAGATACTGTAAGCGATTTGTTTTATTTTTCCTGCAGCATATGAATGAGGAGAAGATTCTAAATGCCGTTGGCATTGAAAAGGATGTTGATGGGTTTCACCCTTTGAACATTGGCCGCCTTGCAATGAGGGGAAGAGAACCCATGTTTGTCCCATGTACACCCAAAGGTTGCATTGAGCTTTTGCATAGATATGGAATTGAAATTAAAGGAAAGAGGGCTGTTGTAATTGGGCGGAGTAACATTGTTGGAATGCCTGCTGCTCTTCTTTTGCAAGTCAGTTCTTATTTCTTTCTTTTTTCTTAACTTAAACCTCTTTTGCACAATTCTTCTTTCAATTTCTCATCTGTCATTGTTTGTGTTTCTCCATTAATTCTACTAGAGGGAAGACGCGACAGTTACTATTGTCCATTCAAGAACCAAGAATGCTGAGGATATCATTAGACAAGCCGACATCATCATCTCTGCTGCAGGAAAAGCAAACATGGTGAAGGGAAGCTCGATTAAACCTGGCGCTGTTGTCATTGATGTTGGAATCAATCCTGTCGAGGTGAGTAAACATGTCTTTCCCATTGTCACATAAGCTGTAATTTATTTTAACCATCCGTTGAATTTTCATGTTCATTACAGGACCCAGAAAGTTCTCGTGGGTACAGGCTGGTTGGGGATGTTTGCTACGAGGAAGTGATTAAGGTTGCTTCAGCTGTTACCCCGGTTCCGGGAGGCGTTGGCCCAATGACCATTGCAATGCTTCTCTCAAACACTCTTAGCTCAGCAAAGAGGGCCCACAATTTTGAATAAGCATTGCTTTATTATCATTGTTTAGACTCATGAAATCCGTAGCAGTATTGGTGTACTCCTGTTGAAGTGTTAATTTATCCTAAAATCCCATCGCCCAACCTATTGACTGCTCGTTGCAACGGAGATTACAAGTGTGTTATAAATGGAACGTGATGGTAAATTTTGTTTGTGGCTAATATCTCTCAGTCGTCAATTTCTTAGAAGCCGAAGAGACTTGATATTGTTGAATAACCAAACTGTATGAAGTATGAACTTCAAATGCAAGCCGTTGTCTATGTAACTGTGCTTACTTGATATTGTTGAATAACCAAACTGTATGAAGTATGAACTTCAAATGCAAGCCGTTGTCTATGTAACTGTGCTTTTGGAAAAAACAAAGACAATCGAGGATCACACCAGTTGAACACTAAAGAAATTACAAGTGCATCCTCAATTCCTCATGATTTAAACAGAAGCAATAGACATAGAAAAGGCAAGTAAAACATCAAAGTCTTATTGTTGAAGCATGGTTAACAAATGCTCAATGACGGTTATGATTATGGGAGCGTAAGAAAGATCAACTCAATTCAAGCATAAGTTGAGTCCTTCCATCCTCTGAATGTCTCTTCTGGAAGATTGCGATCATAGCATTCTTGTAGATCATGAAACATTATAGTAATATGCTGTACGATTTATACATCATCATCATCATCATTGACCCAGTGAGGCTCCGCTACAGCGGAATCTGGGGCGGTCAAGATGGGGTACCCCTGCCTAAGGAAAAGGGTATGCCCGATAGACCCAAGAAAAACTAAAATTCAACCATATGACAATAATAACTGAATTTAGTTAGAATGCATCAAAATATCAAAGGGACTAAATCCATCTCAAAGGTAGTGTATAAAAAGTCAATGAGCACGAAGATGCGTCCCAAACGGCGGCCAAACATTTGAGAAAATACAATCGTGTAAAACTTAGAATATGGCATTTTGAGATGCTAAATCCCAAATACTCTCTAGTATTTTTGCTGAAAATCTGCAGGCTCCTTTCTCAATATTTCCGAACAAAAGAATTAAGTATCATCTTGGCCTACTCGCATACGACGACCCAAATGCCATAACAAAAGTACTTCCTCTGAGCCAAAATGGAAGTCTTCTGAAGTACAATTTGGAGTGAAACAATCCATGGCAATAGATTATTTCAGCTGTTACCCCGGTTCCGGGAGGCATCAGTCCTATGACCATTGCAATGCTTCTCTCAAATACTTCAGCAAAGGGGGCCCATGATTTTGCACAAGTATTGCTTATTATCATTGTTTAGAATGATGAAATTCGTAGCAGAATTGGCGTACTCCTGTTGAAGTGTTAAGTTATTTTGAAATCCATCGTCCAAGCTATTGATTGATCTCTGTAACGGAGATTACAAGTGTTATAAATGAAATGTGATGTTAAATTTTGAAACTGTATGAAGTTGATTGTATGAACTTCAAATGCAAACGCTGTCTTAGTAATTCGGCTTTTAAAAATAACAAATACAATCGAGTATCACAACAGATGATCATCACTAAAAGACTTGCGAGTGCATCCTCGTGACCGAAACAGAAGAAAGACACAGAAAAGCCAAATAAAACACCGAGTCCTGTTGTTGAAGCCTAGTTCACAAATCCTCAATGTCAATGATAGTTATGATTGTAGGAGCGTAAGAAAATCAAATCAATTTAAGCATAAGTCGAGTCTTTCCATCCTCCGAATGTCTCCTCTGGAAGACCACGATCATAGCGTTCCTGCAGATCATTAAACATCATATTAAGATGATTAGATGAATAATACATTGCATGAGAAATAAGGAGAGAGGACAAATGCTAATCACTTTTCATGGAAAAGTTATATCCTATAAGTTTTGTAGTAGGATCATGCAAACAAGTTTTATTGTTTATTCATTTGCATGTGTCCCAAGATCTACATGGAGGCTCGCTACATATTTTTCTAGCTTGTAATATGATACTAACCGTGTTATCCTTTCATGCTCTTTTATAAGAAATGAATTTAGGAGAACACATGGGAATAAAAAGACACACCTCGGATCTGAAAGTGAGACTAACTTTGACCTCCCCACAATACTCTCCATCCTTCACAATGTTATAGGCAGTTACAGAGAGGCTGCCTTCAGAAAACACTGGTTCTAGAGGAATTCTGCATGAAACATGAAGCAAAAGTTTCAAGTGTCATTTTATAGCCTCAGTTCGTACTGTCATTTCCCCCCAATTTGCTGCTTTTCCATAGACTGGAATCTCAGTCATCATGACCTCTTCAAAAAAGATGAGGCAATATGCTGTATACTATTTTGATAATGCAGAAGCTTAGGATACTCACTCAGCTTCTCCAAGGAAATCATCTGCACTGAATGTGTCCTTGTCGAATAATTTGATATTGAGCTGAGAAGTAGAGCCTGAGATTGTGAAAATGAAATTCTCATTCCATTCCGGGGTTGATCCGTTTCCTGCACCAATATGCAGAACTAACTTTCATTCTTGCTTTTGACTTGTAAGTAATAGGTATGTATGGAAATGTATGGGTTCCAGAATGAACCTGATGTGACGCTGCTCTTATGCTCTTGAGTGCGGCAAGTAAGAACAGCATATGGATCCACATTTGCTGCCACAAGTATACTTGTCAATGAAGCCAGTACATAACAGGTAATTTCACATACCAAAAGTACATCCAGTAACTAAGAATTTTCTCATTGGAATATGGAAGAAAGATACTGAGCATATTGCAATAAACAAAAGGGCTGCAATAGTATTGTTTAGTCTTCCAGGTTTTCATTCCATTTTCCCAACACAATCGATGGTTAATTCGTTGCAAAACTGCAAATAGTAGTTCCATTGCAACTAACTTAATTGAAGATTCTACTTTCCAACATGAGTATGTGCCCCCTTCTGCTCAACTCATTATTTTGTTGATCTTGCTGCTTTCTAATGCATAAACAATTAAGGTGTAGGAATTAGGATTACACATCAAAATTCTCTCACAGTGAATATTTTGGAAAAGAAACATCCAGATTATAGCAACTGACAATTCCAAATCAAGGATCGCTTTTACACTACTAGATCAAAACCTGGAATTGTCCACAGACATCAATTCTTAAAGGCGACTACGATCCATACTTGCGATTACTCACTAATTGCCTAAACAGATGTGGTATCCAATTCAGAATCTAGACAGAAACTGTATATTGCATTCTTCTGTATAAAGATCAACGAGATCGGTACAAAAAATCCACATCAAAACAATACCGATCTCAGGTTCAGATGCAAAAGCTTCAAAATCATTGATAATTGAAAAGGTAGAAACTGAAAACCATCCAAGTGCGGAGAGAGCAGGAGAAATTACACAGGAAATCGGCGCCGTCGAGGCCCTTGGCGCTGACGAGAAGAACTTCGAGCTTTCCCTGAGGCATCGTTGAAGAAGAAGAGAGAAAGATCCGACGATCAAAATTTTTGATTCAATGGATCTTCTGTAGTCTCCTACCTTTTTTTCTTCCTTTATTGTAAAGTCTATAATTGGTAGTTGATTAATGGGAGAGGATTGCCGGTCAGAAGACCATGGGAATCCAACTCATCATCACTGCCAGAAGAGATCCAAACGAACGTGGATGAAATTTCATTTAACTTTCAATATTTTATTAAATACGAATTATATTCAATTTTAATGGGTTGGTAAACTAAAACATTGACTTTCCCTAAAAAAATAAAATAAAATATTGACTCATCTACCCAAGTACTAAAGTAAAAATCAAGCCTTTGTAAAAGTTTAAGCTATGTGACATTTAAAATAAATAAGTTTTTAAAATTTTATTTCTCAATTTTTTCTAAAACACTTTTATTTTATCAATTTCCCGACTTTGTACGTACTACTTTCACATCATAACTGTTTCATAATTCGATATGGATAATTGATATTGGAGCAATTTGTCATATGTGTTGTGATGATTCTCTTTTTGAAGATCGTCAACAACTATCCAAGCCATTTGTTATCTCTCTTCCAAATGAAGTTATAACAGTTGTTAAAGTTGTTGGAACTATGAAAGTATTGCATGATCTAGTGTTGAAAAATGTCTTATACTGTATGTTCCAACTTTCAAATGCAACTTGATATCAGTTTGAAAGCTTGTTAATGACCTCAATTGCAACATGGTTTTCACACCTCACTCGTGCTTATTGCAGGCTCCTTCCATGAGGATTCATGTAGAGGTTGGTAAATAAAAAAAAGGACATACTTTCTAGTTCCTAAGACTCAGCAGGAACTAAAACAAGTTGAGGTAAATAAAGTGGTGCACTTGGCATGTTAAGCTTGGTCACCTACCTTATTATAAATTACAAACTTTACCTTTCATTAAGCCGGCCTTTACCTTCATATAAAATATGTTCACCTTGTGATGTTTATGCACGTTCAAGACAAATAAGGTTACCTTTTCCCTCTAGTTCTATTAGTACTTTGTATGCCTTTCAAATGATCCACATTGATGCTTGGGAGTCATATTATACAAATACTTTCAATGGCTTCAAGTATTCTATTACCATAGTGGATGACTTTACAAAAATGACTTTGGTGCATTTGTTGATAATGAAGAGCAACGTATTCACAGTTCTCAAGGGGTTCATGGCAATGGTTGAGAGGCAAGTTGGGAATCATGTATAGAAGATTAGATTTGATAAGCACTTGAGCTTGGGGCTAATAATGAAACTATGGCTTTTTTGAGAGTTAAGGGAATTGAACATCAAACTTCCTGTGCAACCACACCCAATAGAATGGGGTTGTGGAAAGGAAGCATAGGCATATTCTAGAGATTGTTAGGTCTCTCATGTTCCAATCCAAATTGCCTATGAAATTTGGGGGGGGGGGGGGGGGGGGGGAGGGGAGCATCTTGACAACTGTTCATATCCTCAATAGACTACCTTCTTCTATCCTTCAAAATAATTAAAACACATTTTGAACTCTTATACCATAAAAAACCTTCCTATTCTCACCTAAGGAATTTTGGCTGCCTTTGTTTTGTTTCCACATTAAAACAAGGGCGAGACAAACTTCAATCTCGAGCTTTGCCTTGCATTTTCTGGGGTTACCCCTTTTGGGAAGAAAGCTTACAAAACTTACAACCTTGATAGCCATAAAATTGTCTTGTCTAGATACATAACTTTTTATGAACAGGTCTTCCCTTTCCATGATCCTAATTTTCAGAAACCTCCCTATACTATTTTTCCTTCCATGCCATGCCATAATGATGATGAAGAAACTACAGATCAGTCAACTAATAATGATAATTTTGATTCTGTTGAAAGTATACCAGTGAGAAGATCTTCTCGAATCAGTAAACCACCAAATCATTTGTCAGATTATTTTTGTGGATCAACTTCTGCAGAAGAGTGTTTGTGTGCCCATACTTTGACTTCAACTATTCAGTTTCCTAGTATTTTTTATGCTTTTGATTTTCAGCCAGATTGTGAACCTTTCAGTTATGAACAAGGCATTCAACAAAGAGTATAGCAAAGCAAGCATTATTCTGAAAATCTTGTCTAGGCCTCACCTAGGCGTTGGAAGATCCCAATCCGCCTAGCCGTTCAGCCCATCTAGCCGCTCGTCCAAGACCGCCTAGGCAACCGTTTTGACCGTCTAGGCGGTCCCGCTCCGCGTAGCCTTTTTTAGAACATTGATAGCAAGAGGCAATGAAAGCAGAATTTGATGCTTTAGAGTTGAATCACACATGGGAAATTGTTGATTGCCAAAGGGCAAGAAGCCAATAAGCTGGAATACGGAGAGAATCTAAATTACTTGCCCCTCTTTGAGATCTTCCAACGCCTAGGTGAGGCCTAGGCAAGATTTTCAGATAAAATAAATTATGATTAAAAAAATTGATAAGAACATGGCTTATCTCAAAGGTACTTGCACTAAAGCTCTTTTGCTCAATCGTAATTCAGATTTTAGTTTGCAAGGGTTGTGGGATGCTGATTGGGCTACTTGCCCCTCTTTGAGAAAATATTTCAGTAGCTTTCTTATCTTCTTTGGTGGAAATTTGACCAATTGAAAGTCAAAAAAACAACAAAATGTTGATTTATCCTCTGCTGAAACCGAGTACAAATCATTGAGAAAAATCTGGGCAGAGTTAGCTTGGTTGAGCAGAGTAGTTTAGTTGAACTTAGTATTGATGGAATTACTCCCATTCCTGTTACATGTGATAATCAGGCCGCAATTTATATTGCTAAAAATCTCGTTTTTCATGAAAGGACCAAGCATACATATAGAGATTAATTATCATTCGTCCGGGAAAAACTTTTAGAAGGGTTTGATCACTTTATCTCATTGTTCTTTCTCTTCTCAGTTAACAGATTTTTTTACTAAAAGTTTGTCAGGTTCGCATTTGCATTGTTTGTTTCCCAAGACAAGGATCATGATGGATCCTAAGTCAGCTAGACTATAAATAGCTTCTTGTAAGGACTGTGTCCATCTCATTCACAAATATACAGAACAAAAACACTTTCCGCTCTCTGTTCTCCCCTCTTTCTTATTTCTTAAGTCTCTTCTTTGTTCCAATTCTTCTTCATTACAACAGGTGTAAATGAAGCTCGAGCTATGAATACATATTCAAGTATAGTAGCCAATAGGCTTCAATTCAAGATTAATGTCCCAAAGAAGATATATAACATGTTTTTACCCGGCGTAATATTCTAGTCTTGTACGTGACTTTAAATAGCCAATAGTGTATTTTTTGTGTCAATCTACGAGTGCTATGACAGAGCTGGGCATTGGCTTGCAGAACAATCCTTTAGCAAAACATTTCTGCAACGCCAGTGTACAGCTTCACGTACACGAAACAAAAGATTTCTGACCGTTTCCAATTCTTTTACACACATGAGAAATTATATTATCATTTACAGCAAACAGGTGGGGAATCACAAAATCCAAATGAGTTGCCTCTGCAGCTCTACACAAAAGCAGTAACAAGAGCTTCTTCTGTATGTGATATCAAACAAACAAGCACGCTATACCTCTTCGCATCCGTTCTGTTCACTGTTCTTTAGCATACACCGTTTGCACAGAGGACACGTAGCATTGATGTGCAACCATTTATCTATGCACGGGCTATGGAAATGGTGATGACATGGAAGTTCTCGTAGTTCAGATCCGTCTTCATAGCTACAAAGACATATTGCACATTCCTATATACATGATTCACAGCATAGAGAAATGATAAGTAGCTGACGGCAGACATAAAGATGGTGTGAAGCTGACTGAAAGTACTAAGATGGCGAATTCGTAAGCTAAAATGGTTTGCTCTTCGGCTAAAATTGTGGGAATTTGTGGGGACTGGGGATGAAAGAAGAGTTCAATGATAAAGTACGCCTACTTTAACTTGTACAAGATATTGTTTCTTCAATGCAGTTGGTGCAAGAGGTGGAAAAAAACATACATTCTGATAACTCCATGTAATTGAAACAGACAGAGTACTTACAGCATCCTCTGGGGAAAGAACATGCTCTACTGGCGTATCAGTGTCGCACTCAGTCATTATTCCCCCAAACGAAGATTCCTGAATCTCACCATTTACTTTCTCAACCTCACCAATTGTCCTGAATATAAACCTTGGTAGCTGCTCAATATCTTCTTTACTTGCTCCTTCCTGAGAGACAAGAGCGCACATAATCATATAAAATTACATACAAGGCAAGAACATGTTCAAGTTTGAGCAGCGAGAAAAAAAAATTGAAAAAGAAAACCATCTTTCTGAGTTACCTGATCAGCCACAGCATATAACAGTGCAATGATGCATGGAAGGCAGCAACAGACAGCTATGCCGATCAGGCATGCAACAACAACACAGATGACAACAAAGAAAACATCGAAAGCCAAAAATGAAATACATAACCTGTGAAGATAACGTGTCAGTAAGTGGATATATGTTCAAGCCATAACTAGTAGGAATGAGAGAAATGGTTATTACCAGTAAAGGTATGGAGCATCTACCACTATTGTTGATCCACCAGAGGACACCCAGTAAAATCCAATGATCCACCAGATAAATGAGAACATAGTATTTGCAGACTCCAAGTGCTTAGCAATGCTGCAATTTGGCAGTAAAGAAATCTAATGAAACTTAACTTAAGATACATTATGCCAAAAATCACATACAAAGAAAAAAGTTCTTGGGATTTAAGAAAAGAAAAAAGAGCAGATCACTAGTGATATTAATCATCAACGAATGCATCACTCGACTTGTCAGCCAATTGCGATGTTAATCTCCTTTACTATGAACACATTAACCAGCCAGTCAACCATATTCTCCAAGTGAACACAAATGCTGAACACAAATGCTCATTATGATCAGAAATTCCTTAAGCCCAAATTAATTTCCCAATCAACCCAGCCACTCCAAAATCAACCAGTGAAGCAACTATTTTTTTATCAATTCTTCAGTTACACACCAAATTGTATCCCGACAAAATGAAATTCCTATTACATTCCAAACTCAATTCAAACACTACCATCATCTTATCACCAATATTTCATCACGAACAATTCAATTACAATAACCTACTCAATAATTTCCATTCTTTAATCCTTCGATTTCCCGTTTTCACCTAATCAAATAAACTGAATAAGAGAAAGATTTGACATTACCTATTACTGTCCTCATCTCCTCCTTGATCAGGAGCAACGAACTCCACCAGCCTAGCCTCATCGCTTCCTGAGGATGAACTCGTACTCCTGGAAACCGCCGAACCGTTCAAATTCGAATCCAAACCTGAATTCGCACCAAAGCCGTTGACGAGCCGCAGCTCTCGCCTCCTCTTGTATTCCACGCAGACACATAACATATGGAGAACGCACTGAATTCCGTACCCGACTATCCACAGCCTCAGAGGAACCGACGTCGTTTCGTTCCTGCTGAGCACCAATACAACGAGAGCCACAAGCACGAACAAGGTGTTCCACACGAGGTCGAGAATCACAATCGGGCGAGAATAGGCCCAATCGCTCTGCCGCTCCTCGATTTGCGCCGCCGCCGCCTCCCGCACCCTCACCGACGACTCCCGCATCCCCCTCCGGCTCCCCGCACGTCGAAGAATTCGAGCGGCGGTGCGGATGGTGGGGACGCGAAGGATACCGCCATTAGGGCTCCCTCTCCGGCTGCTGGGCGAGCCGGAGGACGCAAGAAGCGGAGTCGGGTCGACGGGTTCGGCGGGGGAGGAGGTGGTGGTGGGTAATTGGGAATGGGACATGGATGATACGGTGGCGGGGAAGGGATGTTATTGAGATTCAATTGTAGTTTTGAACGGATCTTCAATTGATTTGGGAAGCCATGAACGACGAATGGAGATTCGAGAGGTTAGAGAGAGAAATCAGAAATCGGGATTGGTGAGGCGACTTTTGTTTTAGTCTTTTTGTTTAGAGAAATTACTTTTAGTACCCAGAATTTATGACTTTTTTCTGTTTGTGTTCCAAAAAAATGTATTTCTCCATATAGTTATGGTTTATCAAAAGTTCACTTCGTGCCCCGGTCTTATCAACACTGTTATTTTTTTTTTCGATTAGGTAAAGATTCGGAGTACCAGACAACCTGGCAACCCGAGAGGTTATCAAGAGATAGCAGTCGAAAGCTCGGCAAGCAACAAACACAACAAGCAACCACAAGTAAGGTAGAATACAACAACCGAAAAAAGGAAAACAAAACAAGAATGATAGCTGGATAGAAAACGCATGAGAAGTCAAAGCGTCGTAGGACTGGAGGTCAACCCTAAAGGACCCAGAGGGATGCGCAGATGACTGCTGACGAGTCTCCATCTAAAAGAACCATCAGAAGCCGCTAAAGCATCACGACCATGTCTAGCAATCCAAGCCCAAACTTAGTTCCCAATTCCGGTGAGTTATATACGCCAAATTGGAGGTTAGCTTGAAAAAGGAGAGCGAGAGCCAGACAAACAGGCTTGGGCCAAACCTACACAAAACAAACACTAGAGTACTAGACTAACAAAAGGGCAGGTAAAACTAGCAAGAACAAGCCCAACCAAAAAACAAACCACAAACCCAAAGGGCTAAAACGGGCCAAAGCCCATACCAACAAACAACAACTATATAGTTATAAATAAAATCGGGATAGGAATAATCTTAGGAAAGGAAATATTTGATAAAAATCAACAATCAATGAACTTGAGACAAATGTGAATACTTGTAATTGTATTCCTACTTGATTAAATCCAACTCTTTTACTGGTTTATTATTTGCTTTGTTTTCTTAGAATTGAAAATCCAATCACAATCCCAATGTTTACTTCTTTAGTTGATAAATATTAACTTTGAGATACACGATTCCTTTGGGTTCAACCCGCTTGCTATATTGTAGTTAAGTCATATGGATTTATTTTAAGGCACGACAACTTTAAGCCTATCAATAATGTAATTTGTTCAATTGAACCACTTATTTTTATTTTTAGTGAGATTTCATATTTTATTGACTAATATGTCCTTCATTCATATATATTTAGTTTTAAGAAAAAAATCACAAAATCATCCCTAATTTTGTAATATTTTTTTCTTCTGAAAACCAACATCATGGTATAATACAAAAAATCCAAAAAAAACATCAAAAAACTTTAAAAAATGAAATATTTTCATTTATTTAGGGTTAGTTGTTAAAAACAACCTTTTAAAAAGGGTGTTTCTTAACAAACCACCTTTTGTAATTTTTTTAAACAAAATCACTTTTTATATTATAATTTGTGAAGTTGAACCACCTATAATAAAATTTGGACTAAAATGTCCTTAACTACATATTTCATTAAAATCAATCCTAATTTATTACATTTTTCTCAAATCGTCTAATATATAATGGAAAATAAAAAAACATACTTTTTATTATTTTAAAATTTTAAAAATACACATTAGTTGATTTAATGTAGTAAGTAAGAGATGCATAAGAAAAAATATTTATAAATTAAATAAAAATATTTCAACTTTTTAAGTATTTTTTGGTGATTTTTTTTATCGAAAGTGTATGTTTTTTTTTTATTATACTATGATGTTGGTTTTCGGAAAAATATTACGAAAGTAGGGATGATTTTGTGATTTTTTTTCCTTAAAACTAAATATATATGCGGATGAAGGACACATTTGTTAAAAAATATGAAATCACACTAAAAATAGAAATAGGTGAGTTATTTGAACAAATTATATTATAAAAATTAATTTTATTTATAAATATTATTGAAGGTGGTCTGTTAAAAAATATAAAATAGGTGATTTGTGACAAAATACACTTTAATTTAGGTGTTTGCTTATTTCTTCTTTGTTTACCGCTTCCGTCTAATACTCAAATAAGTGAATAACTAACTCAACGGAGGAAAGAATGATGCTTCATGCAATATGCCAATATCTAATGCACCTCACAGTTCACATCACACCAACTGCTTTGAGTTTTAGGATGGAGTCAGCACATACCCATTGAAGTTCATATACTGTGATTAATTTTCCATATCTGAGTCTGCGTCGTCACAATTTCGATTTCTTTTTATTTTCCCTATTCCGATTAAGCGGAATTGCCCGAATAGTTGGAGAAAGCTTGTTGAAACAGCAAGTATCTGATCGTCGATTGTTCTGCATCAAACAATCAAGCATCTTCTAGCTCATTAATTTATTATCTCATAGCTACTCCGGAGCTGCTTATGCTCCGCAGACTGTATCCAGGGTTTCCTGGTGTATCTTATTTCAAGTTATTTCGTCGAAATGGGGACTGGAGATTCAATCATTTTATACCAAATGCCGAGAACTCGAGCCGGTGTACCGCTTCCGTTTTCGAAAACAATCGTCACCTCAGTGAATTGTTCAGGTCCGGTGAAGTGGAGCAAGCTCGCCAACTGTTCGACAAAATGTCTGAAAGAGATGAGTTTAGCTGGAATACTGTGATTTCTGGCTATGCCTATATGGGCAAGTTTGTTGAAGCTAAAGACTTCTTTGATGAGACTCCAAATAAGATCTGTATCACTTGGAATTCACTCCTTTCGGGGTATTGTCGACATGGGCGCGTAGGTGAAGCACTTGAACTGCTATGCCAAATGCTGCATGATGGATTTAGGCCAACTCAGTTTACTCTGGGGAGCTTGCTTGGGATGTGCTCAAAGCTTAGCTTGCTCAGAAAAGGCAAACAACTTCATTCTTTATCCATAAAGACTGGTTTAGACTTTGATTCCTTTGTTGCTACTGCACTTGTGGACATGTATGCCAAGTGCAACTGTATTTCAGAAGCAGAATATTTGTTTGAAATGGTTCCTGATAAGAACAGTTATATCTTGTGGACTGCTTTGCTTACTGGCTACTCTTGCAATGGATATTCAGATGAAGCAATGCAATGTTTCAAGACCATGCTTGGCTTAGGCATTCTTTTAAATCAGTTCAGCTTCTCTAGCATTTTAGCTACCAGCGCAACAGCTTCAGAGTTGAAATTTGGGAAACAAGTTCATGGCTGCATTGTCAAGTCCCATTCTGGTGAAAACACGTATGTTCAATGCGCTTTGGTTGATATGTATGGAAAATGTGGTGACTTAGATAGTGCATGGATTGTACTTGATAGTATGAGTGTTGATAGTGTAGTGGCTTGGAATGCGATGATGGCAGGGTTCATAAGAGAGGGCTTTGAGAAGGAAGCATTGTTGTTTTTTAAGAGGATGCACGGTAAAAACATGAAAATAGATGAATTTACTTATCCTTCTGTTCTGAGGTGCTGTGCTTCAATTCTGGATATGAGGAATGCAAAATCCTTGCACTGTTTGGTTCTGAAAAGCGGATTTGTGAATTATAATCTTGTAAGCAATGCTCTTGTAGACATGTATGCAAAACATGGAACCATAACTTGTGCACTTGCAGTTTTCAAGAATATAGCAAAGAAGGATGTGATTTCCTGGACATCCCTTTTTACAGGCTATGTGCAGAAGAACATGCAAGAAGAAGCCCTGAAATTATTCTCTGACATGAGAAAATCTGGAATCTACCCAGATGAATTCTTTGCTTCTAGCAGCTTGAGTGCCTGTGCAGAACTCACACGTTTGGAATTCGGTAAGCATATTCATGCGATCTCTATAAAATCAGGCCTTAGATCATCTTTACCAGTAAACAATTCCCTTGTAACACTCTATGCAAAATGTGGGCACATCAAGGAAGCGAGCAAGATCTTTAATTCGCTCAAGACACGTGATTTAATCACTTGGACAGCGCTTTTAGTAGGTTATGCACAAAATGGTCATGGAAAGCGCTCCATAAAGATCTACAATCAAATGATAGCAAGCGGCATAACACCTGACCATGTTACCTTCATAGGATTACTCTTTGCTTGTAGCCATGATGGTCTCATTGAAAAAGGTAAATACTATTTTGAAGCCATGAGCAAGATATATGGAATAAAACCAGGCCCAGATCATTATTCTTGCATGATAGACCTTCTAGCACGATGCGGGCAATTTAAGGAGGTTGAGAAGCTTCTAGAAGAAATGGTAGTTGAACCGAATGCCGGCATATGGAAAACATTGCTTTCTGCTTGCAGGGTTTATGGAAACATAAACTTAGCTGAGAGGGCAGCTATGCACCTCTTTGAATTGGAACCTTCCAACGCCATGGCTTATATTCTGTTAGCTAACATTTACTCCGCAGCTGGGCAATGGAAAGACTCTGCAAAAATCAGAGGGTTAATGAGATCAAAAGGAATCACTAAGGAGCCAGGTTACAGCTGGATAGACATGCACAATAAAGTGCATGCTTTTTTGTCTGAAGATAGAAGCCATCCTAGAACTGATGAGATTTACTCAAAAGTTGATGAGATTATTGTTCTGATCAAGAAAGCTGGTTATGTTCCAGATCTTAATTTTGCTCTCCATGATGTTGATGACAAGGTAAAGGAGGTTAGTCTGGCCTATCATAGTGAAAAGTTGGCTGTTGCATTTGGACTTGTGTCTTTGCCTCCAAATGCTCCTGTTGTGATTTTTAAGAATATCAGGGTTTGTGGAGACTGTCATACGGCGATGAAGTTTATATCGAAAGTGTTTGATCGGCACATTATTTTGAGGGATACGAATCGTTTTCATCATTTTAGGAAGGGATTATGCTCGTGTAAAGATCATTGGTAGATCTTCTCATGCCTTGTGCATTTTACTTTTGACTTATGTGCAGTTGAACTGAAAAATTGGACAACTTTTTTGATTACCCCAATTGTAATTCCTTTCAGGAATGTAGTACAAGAGCAAATATGAGTAAAGAAATTGAAAATTTCACACTAAATTATTTCCAATTAGAAAGTTAGTTTCATTGCAAATCATACTACGATTCTCGATCATATGATCATATTTATTGAAGATCCAACCCCTCGTTATCAAATTACATGACCAAATCATGATAAAAAAAGCACCCAATTATTTCTTTAAAAACACATTATTTGTACTGTGATCAAACTGCCCCAATCATGCTTAGTTGCGAGAAACATCAGCAGTGTTGAGAGGCGGGATCGAGTAGCAACAGCAGGAAGGGCCAACGGCAGGATCATTCACGCAACGAGCATGTGTGTAGAGTTGTGTCGAGCACTTGAACTCACACTCGCTCTGCTTGGTTGTACAGTCCGGATACGAGAAGCATCTTCGTGGCTGAAAACCTAGTCCATCAATGTCCCTCCCTTCAGCTGTAAACTCATCAAGTATATACAACATTACTCATAAAACCGTCTATTAAATACAGAATTAACAAAAAGACATGTTAAATAACATTCACATACATTTGAAGGATATTGTGAGGATGAAAAGGAGGAGGGAGGTGAAAAATGTATTCTTCATTGCGATTGCTTAATTGACTTTGAGGATATATTCTTTGCAGTTTTATCTTACAGTTTGAGGTGTTTTATACATTTGAAATGAGAGTCACTATGGATGAATTTAAAGGGAAGAAAAGAGGAAAGGAATGGGGTTTGTATATTTTAAAATTTACTACCATAGTACCATGTATATCATATGAATTTAAGGGGGAGAAATGAGAAAGGAATCAAATTTATACATTAGGAAACTCATTAGCATTTAATGTGTATCATATGAAATTCTAACTTAGGCATATTTATTTTATTACCTATCCACCTTTATGGAGAAGGACTAATGGATTTTATTTAAGAGAAGGGCAATGAAAATACGAGAAAATATATATATGAAGGACTAATGGATCTGATAGCTTAATGAATTGGTAATAACCCTAGAATTAGCAAATTTTCTTCCCATTAACCAATATTTATGAGAATTACATGGGTTGGCACTAGGTCCATATCTTTTTCTGCCATAATTAAGGGTATGCAATGCACAGCTCTGATACCAATTTTGTATGCATTTTTTTACTGCAAATGAATTTCATTCTTTCATATCTTCTAAAGCAACATTTAGAATACAAATACAAGTATGTTTTACTTCCCTAGCAGTTTGTAATTCATACAAACCAGAAAAAATACGAGTATACCCTACAAATCTATGAAAAGTCGAACTCACAGGGGAAAATTAAGAGTTTTCACAAGATAATGGCAAAATCCAGTTCAGATATTGAATAAAGAATAAGGAATGTAGTACATTACCTCACAAGGGAAACTTCTTGCTTGTCATCCAGCAATATGTATGTATCTCAACATCATGAGAATAAAAAGTTCACTCTGTCATACTTTCTTACAAAAGTTTTGACCAACAAATACCAGGTCACATCATTAGGGATGAAGCCATTTCTCAGACCCCTACATAGAAACGCATAGGCATCATCAAGCATCCCTTTCTTGCAATGCCAATTAATTAAGGTGTTATAAGTAATGGCATCAGGACAAAGTCCATCCGCTTGTAATCTCTCAAAAAGGGACAAAGCGTCTTGAAGGCGCTCTGCTTTACAGAAACCATTTATCAAGCTATTGTAAGCTGTTACGTCTGGTGTTACACCTATTTGAGCCATCTCTTCATGAAATTTACGTGCGGTTTGCACTTTTCCCATTCGACAAAGTCCATGAATCAAAATATTGCACATGTAATTACTCGGATTAGTTCCTTTGGCCCTCATTTCTTCAAATAATCTCTTTGCTTTCTCCACCGAACCGTCATCACAGAGTGCCTTTATTAGGCCATTATATGTAATCTCATCAAGAGGTAAACCTCTAAATAGCATATCATTTACAAGCTTGATTGCTTCTTCTGTTTCACCTTTCCTCATAAAAGCATGGATTAGTGTATTGTATGTCACCGTATTTGCAATTACTCCTTCCAATAGCATATCTTTAAACAAACACAACGCCTCCTGCATCTTATCAGTTTTGCAAAGGCCGTAAATTATAGAATTAAATGTATATATGTCAGCCTTACATCCTTTGCTTGACATCTCACCATACATTTTCAACGCCTCTTGAATCTTTCCTTCCTTGCACAATGCACGAATGAAGCAATTATATCCTATGGTATTTAGACTGATCCCCTTCTCTGACATCTCATTCAGCAAGTTACTGGCTTCTTCCAATTGACTTTTTTTGCATAACCCATCAATCAAAGTTGTGTAAGTAACTACATTTGGACTAATACCTCTGGATTCCATACCATAAACCAACTCTTGAGCTGAAAAAAGATTTCCGTTCTTGCATAGACCCTGTAAAATTATGTTATAACTGAAAACATCAGGCTTATAATTGCTACTTAATATGCACTCTTGCAAAATGACCTTGGCCTCATCAACATTTCCCATCTTCACATACCCATTCATCAAAATATTCAGCAGCACTATATTAGGCTCAGGAACTCTGCTTAAAAGCGCCTTTGCCTGAGCTACTCTACCTATTTTACACAATCCGTGCAATAGAACACCATAAGTCCTCACATTTGGGATACAATCCCATCTAAGCATCTTATCAACAAACTTTGCAGCCTCATGAACCCGATTAGCCCTACAAAGACCATATATAACTTCATTAAAGGTGTTCACATCAGGCACACATTTCATCACAATCATGTCATTCAAAAGGTCCGACGCATCAGTCATTCGATTCCCCTTGCACAATGCATGGATCA
This sequence comes from Fallopia convolvulus, assembly GCA_964016875.1. Classification (NCBI taxonomy): domain Eukaryota; kingdom Viridiplantae; phylum Streptophyta; class Magnoliopsida; order Caryophyllales; family Polygonaceae; genus Fallopia; species Fallopia convolvulus. The sequence goes on along the minus strand of OZ024732.1, from coordinate 48,913,164 downwards.
GAGTCTGATAAACCACTGAATTCGCTATGCACCCATTTTTATTCATATCTTTGAAAAGCGAGCACGCCGAATCCACCTCATTCATAGAACAAAGAGCCTTCATCACAATTGCAAAAGAATACACAGTAGGAGAAACGCCTCTGTTGAGCATTTCGTAGAACACATTGGGGGCAACTTCATAGCAGTTTCCAGCCACCAAAACCTCCAACACCACATTGTAAGACCGGAAGCTGGGCTTGCAACCATAAACACTCTGCATATCTAAGAGCAATCTAGTGGCTTGGCCAGACAATCCGGCTGTTCCATAATGTTTCATAATCAGTATAAAAACACTCTCGGTAAACCCAATCTTTTCATCCTTCATTTGCAACAACAACCTGTCTATAACCCTAAACTCCCCAGCAGCCCCTAATTTATTGATTAGAGCGTAATAAACATCAAAGGAGTGGGTGTAATTAACCTGGGTGGTGGCCCAATCGAAGACCTGGATTGAAGTGGGGACGTCGATGGGGAGCTCGAGGAGCTTGCAGAGCCGGTGGGGGGTGATAAAGCTGAGAGATTTCTGAAGGTCTTCCAAATCGAAGGGTTTGAAAAGCTTCTCCCACTCGTTTTGGGTACACGGGTCGGGTTGTTCGGTGGAATTCGTAGGGCTATGAATTCCGCCATTAATGGTGGAGGAAGAAAGGGAGAAAGTGGGGATTTTGGAGAGGGATTGGGTCACATAGGGGATCAGAGAAGGTGGGATTCGCTTTGGAGAGAAGAGCATAGCAGAACTACACAGACATACCAGCGAAGATTGGGGATTTGAAGTTTTGAACTTGAATGAAACACCAGTTGATTGAATGTATGAGTTCGGGTTTTTTTTTTTAATAATAACGGGGTTTGAGCAAAATGAAAATAAAATTTGTTGTTGATTGATAGTGTTTACGTTCAATTGGCAAAGTTTTTGTATGTATAGGTCAACAACTCACAAAATGTTTCATTGGTAGAATTCGGATTTGTGACAATTGAAACGTTAAGCCATAAATCCTTAACAGTGTGTTTAGCAATTGAGAATTGATGGGAAAAGAAAGGGTGGAAAAATATGAGAAAGGAAATGATAAGAAAATAAAAGGTGAGAATGTAGGGGATTTTAATGATTTATTTGTTTGGATAGGGGTGGGTTTTGATGAGAAAATGTGGATAAATTTTATTTTCTTTTTTCTTATTTAAAACATGTATTTCTAGTTTTCCATCAAATTCTACCAATTTGGTGGGATTCAATTTCCCATCATTTCACTCCAAATTTTCTAATGAATTCTCATCAATTCTCACATAAAATTACAACTAAACAATAGAAAAATGATTTCCACCATTTCCCTCCCAAAAATTCCCATCAAATCCCACCATCCAAACATCTCGCTTCCGCTTCGTCCACCGCGGCTCGTAAGAGTAATATGATAGAGCCAAATACTCTCTCTAGTAGAAAGTAAAAACCTATATTTTTTAAAAGAATTTATAATTTTCAAATAGGGTTTTCGAACTCTTAACCAGGATTGAAAAACCAATTTAAAAAAACAGATAGAGTTTACACTTACATTAATACATCTCAAATTATAGTACCACTAAAATATTACCAGATAGAACCAGAACCTTTATACCTGATAAAGGAAATAAAGGAAATTCTCAAGTGCATTTGTCATTATTTTGCACATTTGGACTATTACAGGAAAATCACCCAATTTACAGAGAAAAATGCACTAGGACGAACTCTATTAACACAATAATGTCACAAACCACAAACTCCTTACACATTGACTCCTCTAAGACCCAAAACCTAGGCACCGAAAACCGGCTCAGCGCCATTAATTCTTCATTCGATCAACTGGGTTCATCAAAATGCCAAAGAATGGCTACATTGCCTACAAGAGAAAAGCCACCTATGTGCACCATTTCATTCGGGTTCATAGGATTGAGGTACAAGGCATCGGCGCGTCTCCGGAGATGCATTTGCAAGCTCTACAATTCCAAAATGTGGCAACTTACTCTTTCTTTCTTTTTTGTTCTCTATGAGATATATTTCTAAATGATGATGCTTAATTTCGTTAAAGTAAATTGATCAACTTAGACGCGTACCTTCGGGTGTGAAATCAAATAGATGAGACATGGATCGTCCATCAGGCAATCGAGCATCCGGGTTCCTTAGATCATCGAAGAAGGGATGAGCACACGCCTCCAGCTGAACCAGAAAAAAGGAAGACATTCAATTACCAAAGGGATCATTATTTGTCAAAGTATAGCACCATATAGAATTAAAGAAGTAAACTAAAGTACTTATTCATTACAATTAAGAAGCTTATGGGATAAACTTATCTCATAAGCTTCTTATAATGAACAAGTTCTTTGCGCCGAACAAAGCCTAAGTTCTTACGGCAGTGCAGCGCAGGTTTGGAGAGAATTGGAGCAATCTAGACACAAGATCAACCGCTTCAGCTGGCATTCGCTTGGTGAACACCTAAAACAAGAGTTCAAAATTAAGGCCCAATCAAGTGGACATTTTATATATGATGATAAAACAGGGATGTTCAATTGAGGAGAAGAGAGGTGCTTAGCTGACCTTGTGCCATGGACAAGGCTTGATCTGAGGAAACTTAAACTCGCTGTAATGTGGGTTCATGCACTTTATTTCTTCTCGGCTTGGTGTTCCCAAAACCTATTTAACAACGCGTTAGAGAACATAGACGAAACAGAACTTGAAAGAACACTGATATAGATAGGTAGATACCTTAATGATTTGTACCAATTGATCAATACTACTTTTACCAGGAAAAAGTGGCTGCAAATTAAGCAAAACCATAATGGATTAGTAAACAGATATGATATATCCTACAAAGGATAATTGCTCTAATGTACAATAGAAAGCATGTTAGTAAAAGACACAATAATACATTAGGGGAAAACAAATTCACCTCGCCTAGAAAGAGCTCGGCCAACACGCAACCGACTGACCACATATCTATGGCAGGTGTGTACTCTGTAGCCCCAAAAATCAGCTCTGGAGCTCTATAATATCTTGAGCATATGTATGATATGTTGGGCTCACCTGACACCTATAGGAGGAAAAATAAATCTCAAAATCACTGCTACAAGTTTAACTTTCATGTGTACAAGTGAAGTTAATGAAATAGACATACCAACTTCTTCGCACTGCCAAAATCACACAGCTTCAATTCATGTGTCTGAGAATTCACCTGAAATACAAGATCAAGATTTTTCATTACCAAGAGCTTGAAAATGGTATTTTGAAGCTAGCTAGTAGGAAAACTCACAAGCATGTTTTGAGGCTTGATGTCGCGATGACACACACCAATTACATTGTGAATATAATTCAGTGCACGACACATCTGCAATAAGTTAAAGAATCAAATTCATTAATAAAGACACAAGCTACAACAACAATGACCTAGTGTAACTCCGCTTCAGCAGAATCTGAGAGGCCAGGATGGGAGAACCCCTGACTTAATGCTGAAGGGGAATGCCCTAAATAAAGACACAAGCTAATTAACAGAATTAATTAGGATGTGATTGGAAGGTCAATTATTAATTACCTGATAGGTGTAGAGCTGAACGTACAAGATTGGCATGTGACGGCCAGACTTGTAATGCTTCAACACTTGATACACAGTTTCAGGTACAAACTCAAGAACAAGGTTTAGATACACTTGGTCATTTTCGGTTGTGGAGTAGAAATTATTTTTGAGCTGAACAACGTTGGGGTTGTTAAGTAAGCTCATGATCTGGAGTTCCCTGTTCTTGAATCGCTTATCTTGCAATACTTTCTTAATGGCAACTTGTTCACCGGTTTCCAAACACTTGGCCTTCATTATATATATATAGTTTAAGAGAGACAGTGAGCATATATAAAAGAATATAAGATGAAAGAAAAGCAGTAAAATTTGTTCATACTTACAAGGAAAACGACGCCAAATGTACCGGTGCCAACCACGCCTTCTGCCTTGTATGAAACAGTCTGAGAAATGAAGATCATAGTAAATCAAATACTGCATGTATATATATTGGAACTCAAAGCCTATATCCAAACCCCGCCCAATGAAAAATTATTCAGTGATCTCGTTCGTAGAGATGCTTTAAGGGTGACCCTGAGACCGCAATAGGAATTTTCTATTTCTTTTTTTATTAAGAAAACAAAACAACCTTGTGCATATAGTGGTTACATTTAATGTATTAAGTTGCATTAAATCTTACGATCCATCCTTAGGTTCTGTTCAGTTTACCGAAGATGTATTTAATTGTTTTAAATCATGAATCCAATGCAATCCGACCCTAGCTTATTCACCTGGTTAGGCTGCCCATTGTGACCATTAATTGTGGTGGTTATTATGTGGCCAATTTCAGTGTCATTCCCACTCACATAAGCTGCTGCCTCCATGTCCTAAAAATGAAACATGTATGGAATTAATAGTGCATAATTTTTTTATACATATGATCACGCGAATCATTCCACAAATTCCGCAATTGTAAAACGGCCTATTGTTAATCCACCCTAGCTAATACATTAAAAATTGGGCCAATTATGTATGGAGTACAATTTTTTTTTCCAATTATCAGATGAATTAAGAAAGTTAATATCATGCGGTTCATTCCATTTCCACCACATATATCTAAACAATCTAGCTAATGTTGTAAGCAAAATCTAAATCAATACAACCCCAATGAACTCGTTTCTTAAGTTTCTAAAACGAAACAAAACTGTCCTATTAGAATTTCCGGGTAACATAAATTTTAAAAACCCGCGTGCAAAATGTGATGAGAATTAAAATGAATGAACGCGTACCGCCGGATCGGCGAAGCTTTTGAGACGGGGCAAAGCATCCATCGTTTCTGCTCCGATATGATCTAGCTTCTTAATTAATTCCTCGTGAAATTAATTAAAATGGGGTTAATTTGTTGAATTTGTATGTGTAGAGATCGAGTTAAGAATGAATGAATGTAATGTATGGGGTTTGTTCGATTGGAAGGCGAAAAATAACGAATGGGAATAGAAGAAGAGAGAAAGAAGAAAGGAAGAGAAAAATGTAGGTAGCCCCTCTCTCCCCCTCTCTCCTTTCTTTCTCCTCTGCGATTCCCAACCGAAGGGAAATGAGAGCTAGAGAAATGAAGGCCAAAATAAAAACTAAAACCAAAAACCAGAAAATGGAAAAATGGAAAATGAAAATGGAGTGTTACCCAAAAAAAGCCAGAAATAGAAGACAACGGGAAAAGGCGATCTCCCTCTTTTTCAGTGTTTGTTTTTGCCATTTTTGGATATGCTTCGGTGTTCTCTCACATGCTCATGTTTCTAGTTTTTTTTTTTTTTAAGAAAATCACAAACAATTTGAAAAATAAATAAAGAAATATTAGAAAATCAATAACAAATGATGATGATAGGTCGCATTGTTAGGGCCCACAATCAACACGAACAAATTTTGGTTAGTATCATGCATGCTTGATTTTTTTTTTGATGAAATGCATGCTTGATTTGAGTCCAACGTACGTACTTTTACATTTGTGATTGTTCTTTTTCAAGATAAATATTTGATTAATTAGCTTTCGTGTGATGCATGGACATGCTTATAAATGACTAATGCTTTATCTATCTTCGTCTAGCATTTGGTTTAATGGTTAAGTCCTTTAGACAATACTCTGAGGCCATCGTTTTGAACCCCACGGGTGACTGTTTGTCCATTTCTTCTCTCTATAATTTGTTCGTAATTTCGGAGTAATTCTCTCGTAGATGCTCTAGAAAATCCCAACTAATAGTTGTAGCAACCCTAATCCCTACCCTATAAAAAAATGCTCTATCTATCTTAGATACTTTTAGATCCAAATTCTTTTCTATGCATATAAAATTTCCAATATTATTATAACGACACGTCACGTACATTTGATTCCTTTGTGCATTGTTACAAATTCCTCCAAGGATATTTCTCTAATTTATAAACTCAAAAGCTGTAAGATCGACAACATTAATTTGGTGTCAAATCATTACAATTTCTTGAATGAAAATACTATATAATTTTTGCATTACATACGATCTTATATAGACCTTATTCATTTTATATATAGTACTATGATATATCTTATCATCTTAATTTTACCTCTTGTACGTAACTCAGCTCAACAGCCTCTCAAACTCCTTTAGACCCAAACCAAACAAAACTAGATCACCCTTAAACTCATGATCTTCACCACCTCCATTAAACCTAGCAACCTTGCAATCAGTAGCAAATAACCCTGTGCTCTCATACTCAACCTCTCCACCCAAAACAGGCATTTTAGCACCAACATTCACCCTGCTCACATAATCATCCCTATATGTTTTACCCAACACACCCTCCACATCTCCACTTAGCGAGTAAAACTTGAATCCTAAGTCAAGATGCGCTAAGCAATCATCGCTCGTGATCCCATAGTTGTGAACCTTGGAATCTTTCTCCGTGATGGGGACGGCTTTTGCATTGATCTTGAATCTCCCTTCCACCTCAAGGACAACGCTATTGGTGTCACGTATTGTTCTTGTTATGGATAGCCTTGGTGTTGTGGTGGAGTGCCACATGGCACCCTCGGTTTCTTGGAGGAATATGGGCTCGTTGTCGAATGTGAGGGCAAGTCGGTCAATTGATTCATCCCAATTTGAAGTCTTTTCGGCCCCTATGAAGAGGCAATGGTTGTCGAAAAGAATGCCTAATGATTGGACCCAAGTGAAGTCTCTCGTCATATTGGGGCTACGTTTGCCAATGAAGTGTGCATTGATATGGAGGTTTGGATCTGTTAAGAGGCAGAAGTTCTTTTCCTTTTTTCCATGGAAGTAGAAGGTGATTCCATCTCCTCCTATAAAACGCGGGTCTTGGCATACTGAACCCGGGTAGTCACACCCTACAAGCAAGCAAATTTTGGGTTTAAAGGTCATATACATTGAGATCTAACTAGGTGAGATGTCAATTTTAAAATACTCGTGTGCGCATTAGATAAAAGACAAATGAAAATACTATAACTTGATTCAAAGCATAAGCTGTATTGTATGGTTGTACTTGTATGCTATACTAATATAACTTGTATAGGTTGAAAGTTGGCTTGAAGGAAGGAATCTAACTAATTAGCTAGTAAATTGTTTTTTATATGTAATAGAAATTGTCTAGCTAGTATTTAATTAAAATTGGAGAAACTTACTGCAAAGTGGTTTGCAAGTGACACAATCAACTTCACATGTGGTGGGGCAATCAGCAGGGCAGACGTGCTCTTGTCCATAGCAAGTGTAGTTTTTGTTCTTGCACCTAACTCTCTTTCGTCCAGAAGTAGATGTAGGTGGAGAGGATGAAGGGTGTGAAGGGGAAGATGTTGATGGTGTGGGAGAGGGTTGTGTTGGAGTAGGAGGAGGTGGTGATAGATTGGAGCTTGATGGAGAGGAAGGTGTAGGCATTGATGGTGTTGTTGGAGTAGAAGGAGGGGAAGGGGAAGGTATTGATGGTGTTGGAGAAGGTTTTGTTGTAGGAGGAGGTGGTGATGGAGAAGAAGGTGTAGGCGATGATGGTGTCGATGGAGGAGAAGGATATGGAGTTGAAGGTGTTGAAGGTGGTGTAGTCGGAGTAGGCATTGATGGGGTAGATGGAGTGGGTGCTGGTGGTGGTGAAGTAGATGGAGTTGTAGTTGTAGGTGAGCCAGTATCATCTGAGGGAGGACCAGGATCAGAAGTACCACAGATAGGTTTGCACGAAACACATTCAACTGTGCACGTATCAGGGCAAAACTTAGGACACACATGCTCAAGGTTTTTACAGTACTTGAATTTTGTATTATTACACTTGACTCGCTTAGGCTCCTTGGCTATCCCGGGAGGAGTTCCCTCCACTATTGCCAACAACAAGAGGACAAACCCAAGACTTAGCATCTTGGGCGCAACAAGTAAAGCCATCTTGTTGCCTTCAACTTATTAGAAAAGAGTTTCTTAGGTTTACTCTCGATATATAAAAGGGGAGGAGATTTAGATGTTTTATGATTTGTTTGTTGAGTGCAATGAACTACAAAACTATTACCACAATATATAAGCCTATGAAACGTACAAGAAGAATGTTGCTTGCCGAATAATTCGGATCATAGGTCCCATCGATGAAGTTGCATGTCACTCATGCACCACCCCGACTCACATGGAATTTTACAAGTATTGCTTCAATAAACTACAATAATTTAATTTCACATGCATGATTTCGGTATCGCTTTGCTATGAAGAGTACTCGCCTTTCTAAAAATATGTTTTTCTTTGTTGGAAAGTGGAACTGTTCCTAATTCAGCGGAGCTAGGCCGAACCACAGAGCAACACCAGTCGGCGTAGTAACCTAGTAGGAACAACGTTATGAAATTTTAGAGTTGTCTTTGATTAATCCTTAATGTTTACTTGTGAAAAACGTTAGAAAGTAGGCCTTTGTTAACTTCCTATGAACATAAAGTTAAATGTCTTGCTTGTTTGGTCTACGTGTTATGCCCTAGTGATTAATGATTAAAAGAAAACAATTTACCCATTAATAGGGGCTAGGCCCACTAACTAAATATCTACAATTGTTGTTACAAAGTTACACATCATCGGCAAGTCTCAATTCTCAAATATCTTTACAAATAAGTTGGTATATTTGATTAATAAAGCATGAAAGTGAATACAAGTTTTTGGTGATCGATAATGCACGAATGATGGCAAATATTTGGATGATAAATTGACAATAACATGAATGCAAATACAAATTCCACCTTAGCTTCTATATATACCTAGCTAGTTTATACCACTAACATACTGTTAGGCCCAAAACCCAATCGGCCTGTTATATGATATAAGCCCAAGAGCAAGCGAGAAATCATGGGAGAGCGTGAATACATAAGTTTTTAGGAGCAAGAAGAAGTCAATGGTCATCTGAATGAAGGAAGAAAGTTTCAATCACAAGGTAAAGATACGTATCCAGAGGACGATTGTTCGCGATAGTTATCCCTTCTGACAAACACGGGCAGTGGCTAGGCGGTTGAAAACACATATCGATAGCCCAGAGATCATGGGAAAAGGGGGGATAGCGGTTAGCTCAAACAAGAATATAGGGGACTGAGGTAGAAAACCCGAAGGAGGGTAATTGTGCTTGCAATCGAACTTCAACTGAATTGTAAAAAATGGAGCTTTTGTATCCCGATTTCTCGATTTGCGTTATTTCCTGAGTATTGCTTTGATTTGGATTCGATCGTGCCCCAATCTAGGGCAGAAATTTGATTATCAGATTTTTGTCCAAAATAATTTGGCGCCCACCGTGAGGCCCAACGATCGAAAAGGATTCGTCTTTCCATACCAAAAGAAGTTCAGGAAGTCGCCATGAGCAACCCTAATGAGGGTAGTCAAGAGCTAAACGCCGGGGACGACGGAGGCGTACGCCAGGACACATCGACAGCGCTCCACCTCGAGTTATCTGAGTTCCAACAGAGGCTTCAAGCTCTAGAGAATGAACTAACGGACCAACGTGCTTGCAATGAGAAGCACAAGACTAGCATTGAGTAGTTAACCGCCGATAATAAAGGTTTGCGCTCTCAACTCCGATTCGTTTCCTCTGTTGCCCGGCGCGCCTGAACAACGGATCAAACCCAAAACAGTGGAGGTGAGGGTTCCTTTGGAAACCCTACTGGTCGACGCGAGAGACACATTGGCATGGAGTTCGTTACCCCACCAACAATAGTTCCTGGGGTGCCGTCATTTACCCCTGCGTAGGGCAATCCTACCGATGAAGGAGCGAGGGCACCCATACGCCTCCGATTGGCGCGAGAAGTTAGCCCTCGATGCGTTGAAGACGATATCATGGACGATGATGAGGATTGGGACCGCCATCGTCCCCGAGACCTAGAATACATCGTCCGAAATCAATTCAAGATGTTCACCGAGCAGTTGGCGAAGATACTTGGGGTTCCGCGACCCATAGAGAAGGAAGCGGTTGACGGTTACAACGAGTCACCCTTCGCTCCTCATATCGCCCAAGTCGAGATACCGAAGAAATTCTTGGTACCTAACATGAGTCCCTATGATGGCACGAGAGACCCTGGCAAGCACGTAGCCATATTCAAGCAGAAGATGATGACCAGTGCAGTTCCATATCACTCTCGCGAGGCAGTGGTGTGCAAGGGTTTCCGAGCAGCTCTCGCAGGGCCAGCCTTAAAATGGTTTGCCAATCTTCCACGAGGAAGTATCCGTTCCTTTACTGAGTTAATGGATTCCTTCCGGGTCCAGAGGACGACTGTTCGCGGCAGTTATCCCTTCTAACAAACACGGGTAGTGGCTAGGCGATTGAAAACACATCTCAATAGCCCAGAGATCGTGGGAAAAGGGGGGATAGCGGTTAGCTCAAACGAGAATATAGGGGCTGAGGTAGAAAACCCGAAGGAGGGTAATTGCACTCGCAATCGAACTTCAATTGAATTGTAAAAAAGAGAGCTTTTGTATCCCAATTTCTTGATTCCCGTTATTTCTTGAGTATTGATTTGATTCGATTTGATCGTGCCCCAATCTAGGGTAGGAATTCGATTATCAGATTTTTGTCCAAAACACTTGTTATTAGAGATATTTTATATGAGTTTGGTTCAAATGAAAAAAACTCTTATCCTGAAAAATGAAAAGTGCACTACAAAGTATGAAAACTACAAAATACGAAAAGTGAAAATGCGAAAAAAATGCACTAGGAACTAGAAAAACTGCATTTCTTTTTATTTTTCAAGATAAGAGCCCAATTTTTCCAAACACAAAAATCCTAGTCTTTCTTCCTAGTCACAACCGCCGCTACTCCATCCCACCTCCACCGGCAATGACGAATCAGTTGATCAAGTCACCAAGACCAGCACTCTTGCTCCTATGATGCATCCTCATCTCGGTCCTCCGGTGCCAACTTGCTCGTTGCTGCTCCCAGATAAGTCCGAATCTCGGTTTCCAATTCCCTGTCTTCTCCTTCAAGTTAGATCACGCCAATTATTCTATTTGACGTGCTAACGTTCTTGATGCTCTCGATGCCTTTGAACTGAAAGGCTTTGTTACAACGGGTGTCTCTGTCTAAGACCATCACCACGTCGACGTCAAGCGAGTTCCCTGCTAGTACTAGTTCAAATCCCAACATCCTTATATGGAACTATTTTAGCTTCGCTGCTCGGATATCTAACCAAAGAGAAGACCTCTCATCCGCCCCTTGTTGCTCACCCGCTCCAATCATTGTCCTCGAACTTTACACATTCTTGAGTTTTCTGATCTGAATATTACGTTTTGCCTTGTTTTTCTATCTTCATGTTTCTTCTTTTTTATTTATTCTAAAAGATAAATTTTCCATCTTTTTATTTTCCTGAATCCGGAGAATCTATTGCAATTGATTGGGGCTGTGACCTTGATCTGAATTCCATTACCCACTTGCAACTCTGTCCAGATCTTCTACATCTCATGGTGCAATCTACTATGCTCCATTATACTACATTTAATTATTTAAATAATCAAATAATGATAAAAAAAATATATTTATATTCTAAATGCTTATTCTCAAATATTTATAGAGTTTTGCTATACAAATTTCTAACCAATATTTTTAAAAGTTAAAACAACCACTTATTTAACAATTTTTAATGTAAAAAATAAAAATAATCACTTTTTTATCACAAAATTCTTCAAAAATATAAGAATAAGCATTTAGAATATAAATATATTTTTAAATTTATTTTATTATTGTATAATAATTTAAATAATTAAATAAAATATAGTGAAGTATAGTAGGTTGTATCATGTAATGTAGAAGATCTGGACTAAGTTACTGCTTGGTTGAATGAGATGTTTATCATCTCTTCGATTTTGGATGCTTCCTTTTGCACATTAGGGAGCACTTTCAAAGAACCTTCTAAATTGAGTCAATATTGTTGGCCTTTAGTTCTTGTCTGGGTTGAACATTCTTAATCAGAAAAATACTCTCTCTCAAACAGACATCAGACACTTTGATCTCAACCTTTTACCAATTTGAAGAGCAAAATTAGATGTGAACAACAATCATGCTTTAAGTTTTAAATCAAGATGAATAAAGATTATTATAATAAAAATACCTTGGAACTACTATATATGTCTGTCTTGGAAGGAATAATAGCTACAAGAATATTTTCCACCATCGAATTCAATCTTTCTTTGGCGTTAAATTCCGGCCGGCCAATATGACGTGGGGGTACACACGTCGGTTGCGTTCGGCCCAATACATAAGCCTGTGGAATTCCATCCTAAAACCAATTGGCAATAGGAGGAGTAGCCCAAAGGCGCCCCCTCAAGTGCAACTGTCTGGCATTTTATCTTTCAATTTTTAGATGTGGGAAGCTCTTTACTTCCACAATCGTACAACAAATATTTTCTTTGTTAATCTCTACTACAATGGCCACAGCCATCTAAACACATTTCTACACCGTGAAAAAAAAATTGAATTTAGAACATCAATTGTGTTAGCAAAAGAAACTATAAAAATAGAATACAAATCTTCAGACACACGGCAAAATTCTCGTGAACCACTAATAACAATCGATGAGTTGTCCTAAAATTCAAAACCTCAACACCCCCTACGGGCATTAAAAGGCCGCGTGAACCGGTGGTAGAATAGGTATGAGTTGCTCTGTAGGCAACCTTGGAATAAAAACGGTGCCCGGAGAGACTTGTTCGGGTGCGAGACTCGCTTCTACAGGAAAAGGACTATAATTTTCATCCTCCTCCCCTTTTAGCACATGCACATTTTTCCCATTTGGAGCTCCCATCATCATCTACGTGCATTACATTTGTAACAAATAATATCGATCAGTTAACTAGCTTATAATTAATTTGAAGCTCCCAAAAGACTATAATAATTAATGTCGATATTATATTAAAAAAATTAAGATTAAAATAATAAAGCAGTCGTACATACCTGATCAAACGGTTTTGGAACAGTAGGTAGGTTAGAGATAGAAATGATATCGACTATCTGTACTGAATACTGCAATTAAAATAGGTCATTGTGCTATAAATAAATAAAGGGATTAAAAAATTTATTTATAATTATGAAAGTTTAATTATTAAATGCGCAAATAATGTATCCGAATAATCGGAGAAGATATACGTACTCCTTCAGTTAAAGGACAGTATATGTCCGAATGGAATCGGAGGATATACTGAGTGTAGTCTAGCGACGGATCCTTTGAGAGGCGAAGGATCAGGCGCAGTTCTCATAGCTTAAGCTACGATGCTCTAGTTTAAAAAGAGAAGGGAAGTAGTTGATTGCCTTAGTTATAGAACTCGTCTGACCGTCCTCTCTTTAATATTTTCGATGTGGGAAGCCTCGAACCCTTTAGTATTCCCAAGATTGCTCAGCTCTCTCCCTACTGTCTTGGATTGGTCGCTTCGCTTCTGTTGAAATCCCCTGCCGTGCCCTATAGATTTCAATCCGACAGATTGGTCCTTCTCTGTTCTTCCTAAATTGGCCGAGAGTCTCAATCCCCGTCTGATGGCCTCCGTTCTGCTCCCAAACCCTAGTAGCAATCTCTTAAATCACCAATCATCTTTCTATCTTTTCCTACTCATTTTGCAGTAAAGATGGCTTATTGCGTCCACTATTGCAGCCATCTTTTGCTAGTTTGATTTTTAAGGACCTCTCCTATAACTCCAAACACCCTGAGATTTATTAGTTTGCTTTTTAAGGACCTCTCTTATTCATTTTTTCAAGGGAATTAGTCATCTGGAAGTCTAGATAGACATTTTTGTCCGCTAACTGATTGTGTGGTGGCCTGGTGGGCCAAATGTTCCTTTCTCCATAAGTTATATATTGGACAAGTTTGAAAGGGAACTAATGAGTTGAATTTCAGAATCAGATGTTCATAATGACACTTTACATTTGTTACTACTAGATTGATTAATACATGCTTGGCTATGTCATCTATCACTTAAATATGTGGTATAAATTTTCTTTCATTTTGCATGTGATATGCAGTTTTTTGGATTCAAAAACACATTGGTCTAGAGATTATTTAGGGAACTGCTAGCCAGTTTAGATGGCACATAGCTTTCCCTCAATCAACTTTGTGAACGGATCACTTGCCAAATAGGGAGATATACCATTTGCAGATTTGTCTAGATATCCTGACTTACTGTCAACTCCTACAAAATCTAGAATTACAGGGAAGAGAAGTAAGAAAACGGAAAATGTGAACCCCAAAGCTTACAGACCAGGCAAGTTCCAAAAAATTCCTAAAAAGGTGAAGGATGAGAATCTTGCATTTGTGTCTTCTTCGAGAGAAGAGTATGTCATCTGCAATGATGCTCAAGATTTGCGATCGTCAGTAAATTTGAATCGTCACGAAGATTGTCCTGCTCCAGCTTCACGTAACTGTGAAGACAAGTGCTACTTTGCTCAACTGGCCGGAGAGGCAACATTTGGAAAGTTAGAAGTTACATACAATCCACACCAGTCAACAATGAACACATTGAAGTAAGGTTCTTTTGTGTGATACGTCTTGTCAATAATGGTTATCATATGCAAGTGTTGCTTTTTTTAATGTCATGCAGCTTGACAAATTAGAAAGCATAGAAGTTCAAAACATTAACCCATCAGTAGCAATAATTTAATTTCACGTGCATGATTCGGTATCGCTTTGCTATGATCGAAGAGCACCGCTCGCCTTTCTAAAAATATGTGTTTCTTTGTTGGAAAGTGGAACTGTTCCTAATTCAACGGAGCTAGGCCCAACCGCAGAGCTACACCAATCGGCGTAGTAATCTAGTAGGAACAACGTTATGAAGTTTTAAAGTTATGTCTTTAATACTTAATGTTTACTTGTGAAAAACGTTAGAAAGTAGGCCTTCTGTTAACTTCTTATAAACAAACATAAAGTGGTTAAATGTCTTGCTTGTTTGGTCTACGTGTTATGCCCTAATGATGATTAATGATTAAAGGAAAGCAATTTATTGCCTTTGTAATAAATTTGTTGTACAATATAGCATTGCACCCACAAGGAGGCACTAGAACGGGATCAAATATATATTCCGCTAGGGGCGTTAGGGGCATTAAAAGGCCGGTTCAACCGGTGTTAGAATAGGTATGAGTTGCTTTGTAGGCAATCTTGGAACGAAAACGGTGCCCGGAGAGACTTGTTCGGGTGCAAGACTCAATATAGGAAAAGGACTATAATTTTCGTACTCCTCCCCTTCCAGCACATGCACATTTTTCCCATTTGGAGCTGCCATCATCTACGTACATTACATATGTAACAAATAATATCAGTTAACTAGCTTATAATAATTTGGAGCTCCCAAAAGACTATATTAATATCGATGTTATATAAAAATTCATCTTCTATTATCTACTGATTACTACTCCGTAGTTAAGATTAAAATAATAAAGCAGTCGTACATACCTGATCAAACGGTTTTGGAACAGTAGGTAGGTTAGAGATAGAAATGATATCGACTATCTGTTCTGAATACTGCA
Organism: Fallopia convolvulus; assembly: GCA_964016875.1. NCBI lineage: Eukaryota > Viridiplantae > Streptophyta > Magnoliopsida > Caryophyllales > Polygonaceae > Fallopia > Fallopia convolvulus. The sequence continues at coordinate 48,897,646 of OZ024732.1, read as the reverse complement.
ATTTTGCAATTAATTTATTAATAGTTACGAAAATTTAATAATTAAATGCCCAGATAATGTATCCGAACAATCGGAGAAGAAATACGTATACGTACTCCTTTAGTGTAAGGACATAGTATATGTCCGAATGGAATCGGAGGATATACTGAGTGTAGTCTAGCGATGGATCCTTTGAGCGGTGAAGGCTCTGTAGGCTCAGGCACAGTACTCATAGCTTATGTTACGATACACCAATTTAAAAACAGCAGGACTCTATTGCCTTACTTATAGAACTCGTCTGATCGTCCTCTTTTTAATATTTTCGATGTGGGAAGCCTCGAACGCTTTAATATTCCCACAGATTGCTCAGCTCTCTCTCTCCCTCCCTCCCCACAGCCTTGGATTGGTCGCTGTCGCTTCACGCTCCTGTTGAAATCAACTGCCAACTGCCGTGGCCTATAGATTTCTATCCCACAGTGGACATTGGTCTTCTAAATTGGCCGAGAAAGTGCCTAGTCTCAATCACCGTCTGGTGGCCCAACTCCACCATCGCCACCACATTCAGCCACTGCCTCGGATTCCCTGTTGATCGGAGGCAGCGAACGAGTCGCCGAGAGGAGTGAAGATGAAGATCGGTGTCTGTGAACTGAGGTTATTAATATACCCGTCAAAATTTGACCATGTGCTTTAAATTTTATGGGGTCATTGAAATGATTTTTTTTTGTCTAAGCAAATGATAATAATTGAAATAAATTTTATTGTTTTCACTTCTTTTAGATGTTTAAAATATCGCTGGATATTTGTAAGCAATCATCTTAATTTTGTAAAGGACCTTATGATGTGAACAATCTCTTAGAACACTCTTTTCCAACATAAAAATTCTCCAGCCTGGTGAAATCAAGAAAGACTCGAGTATTAAAATAGTTACATGCAATATGGAAAGATGGAACATACTTCACGCATGAATTAACAGTATCAAAAGGAAAACACAAGTGCAAATTAGTAGTATTGGTTTTTATAGCCTAAAAGCCCCATAGGTTAAGAAATGTGTTTATAGAAACTATTACTAGATAATAAAAACCTCATTGAAATTTAAAAAAATGATAGATAAATAAAATCTCACCATATTCGATCTGTAACATGCAATGAAATCTGAGAATCAAATAGAATTGCACTGGATCCTAACACTGAATTCAATGAGGACCCAATGGTACATGTCTTAACAAGAAAAGAATATGACAATTTCCATCAGCAAATTTATGGCTGATCACCACCCCTTCACACTTTCCCACTTCATTGTTTACTGTTATATTGTTATATGGATCTATGACCACCTATACCAACCCCAAAATACCAGGGCTTCAGAAACAACTACTCTCACATCAAAGAATCAATTACAAAAACTCAGGGGTAAGAACACTCAGAAAGAGAGAGAAAATACCAACAGGGTTGTAAATATTCAACATAAGCTCCTATGAAGAGATCTGTTATGATGAAGGGCCAGCTGGAGCTGTCCAGTACTGCTTCACAGCAACCAGGAGCTTCTCCCTGTGATGTGGGCCCTTTTCGTGATCGAAAATCTGGGTCTCCCATTGCATTTCATCGGTGTGGTGTTTGATCTTCACCACCATATCTACATCTTCCACCATGATCACACTGCCCCCTGGCCGTAGGATCCTGTCCATCTCTAGAAGAATGTCTTCCATTTTACACCTTCAATACCCATATGAACAAAAAATTCAGCATCTCCAGAAGAATGGATTTCTGATAATTACATTTCTAGGCTTTCTTACCTTCCCTCATAGAGAGAGAACACCGAGTCAGCGTGAATGAAGTCATAAGTTCTTGGATAGGTAGACATGGCCTCACACCTAAAAGGAAACTTTTACTCATTTTCAGTAAGGAAAAAAAAACTCAGATTTGGAAAAACGGAGTTATGCTACCAGCTCTGGTATGTGCCAATCAAGCCACGTTCAAAAATGGCTCCAAGGGTGTCAGCATTCGCCTCAACTGGGACAACATTCATTACCCAGACAGGATCATCAACTAACGCAGCTGCAAAGCCACCTAATTGAGCATTCATGTCAAGGAGGTTTCGGGACATCCCTCGCTGAGCCAGATTATTAGTCAAGGCCTTGTAGTAGGATATCCTCTTCTTCCAAGTCTTAACATCCTGTCTAAAATCATCTGGAGTAATTCCCTCCAAGCTTCCACTTAGAATCCTTGGAGGCACAGCATTTAGCCTCTGTGGCCACTTGGATAAGGGCCCACCAGCCACGTCCGTTAAGTTGGAAACTTCAGGAAGACGTATTAGGCAATCCTCCATATCAGTTTCCCTAAAACTCGAATCACAAAGGTTAGAAACTTAAAAACAAAAACAGAAAGATAGAATTCTGATAGCAAGGATCTAGCTCTTGAGCCAATTTGGAGGAATCCTCACAATTTGTGCATGTAATCCATTTCAATAATCAATTCTGTCAAATTCAAGATATGATTCTCTTTAATTTCATTATACAGAAAAAATAAACTAACTCATAAAACTAAATAATAATAATGCTAATAATAGAAAATAATCATGGAAATCAGATAAACATACTAGAAAAAAAAACAGAATATAACAATTAAAACTACTAATTTTGGTTTCTACACAGTCATTCTGTCTTATAATTCACTAGGTCCTCAACATGAGGTTTTAAGAATTACCATGCTTGATCAGGATTCTGATTCTTGCAAAGGCGTGGTTGTGTCTTCAGGACCTTTTTCACTTTCTTGCAGTGCATATGATTGGTGGGTTTCTGCCAAACGGCGATATCGCCCACCCGCTTCAGTTTCTTCCAGCACAAGCCCTTTGCAACCTCCTCTATTCTAGACTGCTCAGCACTCAAATCCTGAGCAGTTCTGTTCCAACCTTTCCAGTGGTTTTCCCAGTTGATGGGTGGGCCAGAGAGGATCCAGTACCCTCCAGGGCGTAGAATCCTGTCCACCTCAATCAAGTAAAGCCCACCTGATCAAATTTGTCATACTACTTTAGTGAGTTATGAAACAAGTATATATGTATAGGGGAATAATCAACCATTATGATTTAGGCTCACCGGATTTATCCCATGGAATGAGACAGCGAGAGCAATGGGCAATGTCAAATGCTCTTGAAGGATATGGAAGGCGCTTAGAAGCAAGAATTCCTATTAATGCGGGAATGCCTCGTTCAAGTGCAAATTGTACTTGTGCGTCGTGTGAGTCTTTGGGTGCGAACGAGATTGGTAAGATGTTACGTGACAGAAGGTAAGCTCCCCAGCTTGCAACCTATCACAGAAAAATCCAAAATCTAGATACAGGAAACCTGGAAGCAGCTGTGCATACTGACTTTAAGGTAATGGTTGGTTTGCTACTTTTATTAAAGTCAAAATCTAGTTAAGCTGAAGTTGAACAATTAAACTGAATTGACATCATGGTGATTAGACGTAAAAAGGAGGGCAAGCACTGATTGAATTTTAGATTAGAAGCAACAATAGCATGATGGTTAAGAGTTGGTTGATGATCCCATGTCAATTTGTCATTATCACTAAACAGAATTGTTAAACAGGTACTATACAGGTACCAACACTAGGATTCCCCAGTTGAGACCTTCATTTCATTGAAGCCTTTATATTTATGTGTGTCCTAATTAGTACCTACCTGCTATTCATCTTCTTCTTGTTTATTAGCATCTAATGAAGTCAAAAAAATATAAAAACGAAAAGGTCAATTTACAGTCAAAGTGTTAAAGGAACATACATACAAGGTTTTCAAATGTAATATTGATTTTTGAGATTAATTTTTCCAGTTTAATTATAAACTTATTTGCTTTCAAACAAAAATCTTAATTACGGATCGATTTTTAAAAAGGTTTTATAATACAGAAAATAGTAAAATTCATCCAAAAAAATCAATTAGTAAATTAATTCTAATTTAAAAATATAATCCTACGCTTAATTCTGGTCATGCTTACGGAAAATTAGCAAACAGATAAAAACAGACCACTAAAGAGAAGCATCAAGTATCAACGTCCCAAAGCCCCACCGTTCAACAAAGTCCAATCCACAGGAAAACACAACTAAACAAAAATTCAACAGCAAATAACAAGAAAATCGTTTTCCAACGCAATCAAGAAACAAAGTAAGAAACGCTAGGAGGAGAAAGAAGACTCACCCCGCAGCCGGTGTCAATGGCGGTCCGGACAGAACCGTCCTTGAGATTGATAATCCGGCCGATCTCTTCGATGTAAGCGTCGGCGCCACGGGGAAACATGGTGCCGCCACCGGGGAAGGTGAACCGGTCGCCCTCGAACCGCACCCAATTCTGACCGGCCTTCTCGATCGTGAGCCACTTGTGAGGGACGTTGGCGTACCAGACCATGTCTCGACTCCGCGGCCACCGGAACGGCGTCGTATAGCCGTGGGGAGCCGGAATCCGGCACTTCAGCACCTCGTCTTTCTCCGGACAATGCCTCTCCCTTTCGCAATAAATATACGCAGGCATTTAATTCGAGAAAATCGCGGAATTGAAGGAAATCGAAAACGGCGAGAAAAGGAAAGAAACAAGAAAATAAGAACCTGTAGATGAGGCGATCGCGGGGGAATCGGAGGGAGCGAGTGACGTCATGGCAAGGAGTGTACTCGGAGAGATTGGAGTAGCAGGGCGGGAAACGATGCACGAGAGGCGCGGCGGCGGAGGATGATGAATCGGCGGAGTTGAGGGAGGGGACGAGATCGGAGTCGGCGGAGTGGTGGAGGGAGAAGTCTAGGGTTACGGAGTCGTCGGGGGAGGAGCAGGCGGGGGAGGGGCGGCGGACGGCGAAGATAGGGATGGGGCTGCGGCTGAAGGAGCCGAGGAGGAAGGAGAGGGAGCAGAGAGCGAGGATGGAGAGGGCGTGGAGGAGGTTGATGTTCTTCAAGTGTGGCGGGAGGAGATTCCACCTCGCCATTGGAGTGCAAGATTTGGGAAGAGAAGACGAAACAGAGGAGTTTTGGGGGGAAGGAGAAGAGTTTTGATCAGGCGAGAGGAAAGATCAGAGATGGGATTCGGCCATTTAAAAGCGACGTCGTATTGGGGATTTGGGTTTGCTTGTTGGGTGGAGTTTTGGTGGGGCCGGGAGCACGAGTTAGCGGACGCGGTTAGGAGTAAAGGAGTAGCTTGTTTTGAGCATCTGTGTAAATCAATCGCTATTTAATATTAGGGGACTTTAAATGGAAGGAGATCGTCACTTGGCAAATGAAAATATACCATTTTCAAAAATGTTCCAGCTATCAAGTGATTTGTATTATGAACTGAAAAAGAAAGGTTGTGTAGTGCTTTACTAACTTATCTCATCAAGTTCGCCTTGATTTGTTTTCTTTTTGTTGGTTTTTGTCTTTTATACGGGCATTGTTCTAAAATTCTCCTCCAAGCTCCATCTAGGTCCAACCTAAACGCTCAGAATACTGTATATCGGTTTATCCGACTATCGGTCTCAGAATATCAACCTACCATATTTATTTAATACATTAAATTTTTACCTTATTAAAAGCAACTCGAAATAATGTTTATTTGTGAAACATAAGTTATCTCATATTGGCGTTGTTGTGCATGTGCGTTGGGACGATCTCCCCTCGGTCCGTATTTGGTCAACCGGACTTTGACATGTCTTCTATGAAACACATTTTCCATTTAAAGCTAGCCATATCCCAGCTGACACGACTTCTGATCAACCTAAGTCTCTACATTTGTTCCTTACCTAGTCCTCTCTAGCTCAAACGTAGACGGATGATAGGGGGAGTGAGATTTAATCTCCTCTTGTGCCCGTTTAAGAACCAACCCTTGTCACCAAAAATAGCCAACCACAAACAGACGACAATGGGAGTGGGATTCAATCTCCTTCTGACCCTGTTCAAGCCATCTCCTTACCTAGCACCACAAATGATCATTTGTGAAGTTATGTGATTTTGTTTGCAACATAACACTGTGCGATGATCAACAACTTCTTCGTCTTCATCATCTTATCCGTCAATTTGTCAGGTACATCTTTTCCCATAACTAATTATGTCACTTATAATCTGTTTTCGTCTCGTCATACTACTTTTCTTGCTATTGTTCAATCTATTGAAAAACATCATAAGTTTGCAAAAGTGATTTTATCACATTATAACTTCAACTACTTTGGCAAATGACAACAAAGATCGATTAAATCTAATAATCTCTTGCTTGTAAATGATACTCGACACTATCGAGGCATCATTTGACTAACATATATATCCATATCAAGGGATAAACTTCCCATGGATAGAATATGTGACTACTTGGGGCAAGTAAAGGTGCACCCGACCCTAGAATCATGGGAGCAGGATTCTTTCTCATAAACACGGTAAGCTTTGTTCTTAAAACATGTAGTGCAACTAAGACCCTTACTAACTTAGACATCGGCGGTGGATTAGAAGAATAAGTCCCTCTTTCTCCATTGTTTTGCAAGCTTAGCAGAGGATCTAGAAGGAAGATCAAGGTTTAGACACAATCCGTGATACTTTATGAATTTGTACACTAACAATTTTCTTATACAACAACTTGTTATATTTCATATATATCTCGTGTTACATTTTATTTAGTGTTTTTATTTATTGTATTTTATAAACTTTTAAATGGAATAGGAGATTCGGACTAATCTGTTATGAGTTTAAAAAAATGCCTTATTATATTTGGCTAGTGAAATTTGGAAGAAAAAAATAGCACTTGAATTTTTATTGAATAATTAAATTTTGATTAGTAGATAGTAAGATTATAAATTCTAGAGGAGTTAAATTGTAAAGATAATATTGTGTGTGGATGTGATTTCTCATTCAGTAGAATATCTCAAAAGGGTTTATATATACAATAGCTTGAGGCCCAAGAGATCTTATCTATCTTGGGACCCAAGGATAAGAATAACTGAATAAAATCTTATCAAATAAGTACCATATAATTTCTATCCTAATACCCCCTCCCCCTCCGCCCCGGCAAGCTCATGGCGGATTCCGAATATGCAGCTTGGACCGCAAATGTAGAAACCGAGCAGTACCAATGGCTTTAGTGAAAACATCCGTTGTTTGATCACAAGCACGAACATGACGAACAATAAGAGAGCCATCTTCAACTTGCTCACGCACAAAATAGTAATCAATCTTTATGTGTTTGGTGTGCTGATAAAAGACTAGATTGGCCGACATATAAGTGGCACTCAAATTGTCACAGAGAAGAACTGGCAGTCGAACAACTAGCGCTTGGAGCTCAAGAAGTAATTGTTGAATCCAAATTAATTATGTGGAAGTGAAAGCAATGGCTTTGTATTCAGCCTCAATGTTGGATTTAGCAAACACATGTTACTTTTTGGAGACCCAGCTGATCAAATTGCCACCATAATAAATAAATAAATAGCAAAGCCATGTTGGGATTGGTAGTCATCACCATAAGAAGCCCATCCTACATCACAGTATGCAATAAGCCGATTATCCAAGGAAGGGTGAATGACAAGGCCCGTTGTAAGAGAACCCTTAAGATACCAAAGAATACTTTTGACAACAGCCCAATGACTCTCAGTAGGAGAATGTATATACTAGAAAATATGATTGACTACATAGGAAATTTCAGATCTAGTAATAGTAACATGCATACTACAAGGCCCCTACAATGCTCCTATACAAGGACGGATCAAAGAGAGGATCACCGGAGCGAGATAACCTGGAGGCCGGTTTAGCAAGAGATGATATAGGTTTAGCATCTTGCATTTTACTGCGATTCAGAATGTCCCTAATATACTTTTGTTGAGATAATAGAAAACAATCTGAACCATGAAGAACCGTAAGACCGAGAAAGTAATGCAATGGCCCTAGGTCATGCAAAGCAAAGGTCTGATTTAGCAGATGCACAAAACGATCAATGTCAGCAGAAGGCGAGCCAATAATCAGCAAATCATCAACATAAACAAGAATATATAGCACAACATAGCCTTGTCGTCTAACAAAAGGAGAGGTGTCAGAACGACAGGAGCGAAAAACATGACAAAGGAGAAACTGCTTGAGCTTAGTAAACCATGCTCTAGGAGCCTGCTTGAGACCATACAGGGCATTCTTAAGAAGCCAAACATGTGTGGGTCAAGCCCGATCGATGAGTCCTGGGGGATGTGCCATGTAAACCTGCTCTGAAATATCTTCATTAAGAAAGGTATTGTTAATATCAATTAGCCTGATAGTCCATAAATGTTGTAAAGAAATAGAAAGAAAAAGTTTGATGGTAGTAGGCTTCACAACAAGACTAAATATATCAAAATAATCAACACCTTATTCTTGATTGTATCCCTTGGCTACCAAACGTGCCATTTAACGCTCAATGGAACCATTTTTTTTTTGCTTTATCTTGTACACCCACTTACAACCAACAATGTTATAAGTACAAGGGCGTGGGACAAGTGTCCAAGTTCCATCATGCAAAATGGCATCAAACTCAAATTGCATGGCATGCTGCCATTCAGGAGATTTAGAAGCCTGAATAAAGGTTTTTGGTTCATCATAAATTTCAGTGGACACGGTTAAAGGATGTTTAGTGGAGGTGAAAGATTTAGGTTTTAAATTGTTTGTTTTGGAGCGGGTGACCATTTGATGAGTGGAGGCTTCAACATGATGAAAATAAGAAGGAATAGTAGTAGAGAACGGAGAGGAAATACCTGTATCTTGAGAAGGTGGCAAAGCAACGACGAGCTCTCCATCCAAGGACTGAGAAACCGGATGATCACTTGGTTTTGTGGATGTGGGGGGTGTTAAGTGATATAACCCATTTTCAACGGTTCCTTTGAGGAGTGTGCACCCTTGTTTATCCTTCACAAAACAACAAGTAGGGTAAAATATCATATAAACATCATTATCTTTTGTTAATTGAGAGACACTAATAAGGTTTTTCTTAATTTGAGGAACAAATAAAATATTATGTAACTGAATAGGCTTAGGATAGGCAGGTAGGTAGAATTTCCCAAATGCGTAATAGGAAGAGACATAATGTTGCCTACTTGTAATTTGTCATTGCTAGTGTAATCAGAATGCAAAGAAAGATTACCGAAATCAGAGGTAACATGAGCATTAGCCCCGATGTCAAAACACCAATTTGAGTCGAGTAGAGTAGATTGTGAATAACTCATTTGATATGCTTGACGAGACTGTTGTTGAGGGATAAAAAATTTGAGTAATGACTAGCTGGACACTGCTGCTGGTGGGGGTAAAAGTCACCTTGACCACCATTGTTCGAGTGAGAACCATCTCCGCAGCCGCGGCCACCTCGGCCGCCATGTCCACCACTGCTGCTATAATTCGGATTTGTCGGTGGAAAGTCCTGGAAATTATGTCTCGGTCAACAGTTGATAGCTTCTTGCCAAGGCTTGGAACAAAGTTGGAACGAAGGCCGAGAAGAAGAGCCCGAGTCAAGAACAGAATCAGAACATGAACAAGACATGCGACTACGCCCACCCCGGCTTGTTGTATTAGCCAAAAGTGAGATATCAAAGGCGGGCTGAGTGTGAGCCGAAATGCGCTCTTCTTCTTGTAGAAGAAGCCCTAGAAGTTCATCAAAAGAGAAAGGCTCATTTTGCATATTATAAGAGGTCATAAAGGCGGAATAACTAGAATCAAGCCCATTGAAAATGCATTCAACAAAGTCAGAATCGGGAACAATATAGGCACATTCAGTCAATGCATCAGAAAAACTACGCTTCTTTTTAACATACTCCAAAATAGAGAGATTCCCTTTTTGCATGTTTTGCATTTGTTGTTTTAGATGCATAGTTCTAGCTCTAGTTTGGGAAAAGAACATACGTTCTAAAATAGCCCAAGCTTCATGCGAAGATTGAGCACGAGCCACATGTACATGAGCAAGCAATGGAGTAGAAAGTGTAGAATGAATCCATAAAAGAATAAACATGTCTTTTGTCTTCCAAGCCGGGTAGTCAGGGTTTGGAAGAGGAGGTGTTGTAGATGAGCCGAATGCAGCAGGTAGTGTTTCAAGTTGAGCATTGCTTGCAACAAGAGAGGAATCAATATGATACGCCTCAAGAGCAGATTTAGTTGTATGGCGCCATAGAGTGTAATTGGTACAATCAAGATTGACACTCAACGTCGGGAAATTCAGAGTAACTTTGCTTCTTGAAACCACGACCAAGATATTGGTGAGATTTTTCTCTTCGGATTGTGTGTCATCATCGGCGATGGATTTGTTCTGTTCATTTGCCATGAGTGCCAAAAAAAATTAGGGTTGAAGACTAAACATCGTAACTTGCTCTAGATACCATGTAAAGATATTATTTTGTGCGAATGTGATTTCTCATTCAGCAGAATATCCCAAAAGGATTTCGAGGCCCAAGAGATCTTATCTATCTTGGGGCCCAAGAATAAGAATCAAGGATAAAATCTTATCAAATAAGTACAATATAATTTCTAGCCTAATATAAATGATTTTAATCTAATCATATTATGTACTCTACTAGTAGTATAAGAAGTGACCCCTTGACAAACTTCTAGGATGCTTGAAGAATACATCCTTCAATGGGAGGCGGGAAAATGGTTACGGTAATTAGGACTTGTTTTACTCTAAAATTAAAATGACATTTTTCATATAAATTAATTTTATTTGCCTTAAAATGTAAAAAGTAAAGAAATTATACGCATTTTTAGAATTTTAACATATAATTTTAGGAAGAAAGTAATTTTGGTTTGAAAGTTAAAAACAAGGTCTTAAACATGTCGTCGTAATCATTCATGGTGCACGAATAAACCGTGCACTAACAGGCAAAAAAGATGACCTCTGCTTCGAAAAAATGATGGAAGAATCTCGCGGGTCCTGCATAAAGGAAAATTTTTAGAAGAATTTGAAGCGCCTGATGCAACCAATTTCCCACCCCTGCCAAAAACACAAGGTTACAAATGACCAAAATCTTCCACCCATAAACAATGCGCACATTGTATGCAAAAGGCAAATGGAGCAAGTTTATCTAGGTCAAACGGAGAAAATAGTTAATTCAGTGTGCACAAACCACTTGGGGATATGACCAAGAACCTTTGTGATGCAAGTTGTTAAAACAACACGGCAGTCTTGAAGAATGCGATTAGTCTAAACAAAACGGTGCTCCCTCCCACATCGGAAGATCTAGCAAAAACAAGTTCGTATTCTAAACCAATCAGTATCCACCGTCTCCTCAACCAATCAAACGACAACAACTCGCTTCTCAGCTCCCACGTCGAGAAAGTATCACAACAGTTCCTCTCGGATGCCTATAAATAGACAATGAAGTCGAAGATTACGAGGATCGAAAAACATCTCTAGCTAAAGACTTTCTTGTCAACAAAAATTCGACGTGTTGAACATTCGAAAAGACCATGTTACTTTCAAAAGAAGTTAATGAAAAGACTTCAAGTCATTCAAATAATTAAAGAGAGGAACAAATTCTAGAGTAATAATATAAAGCGCGCGTATAATCTGAAAGAAGTTGTACACGAATAATCTATTTATAAAAACACATTTGAAGACGTAGGCTATTCAATAAGGAACGTGTATATGATATGCGATTAATGTCACATAAAAATATCATATAATTCAATGGAAGTTTTGAAAATCGTAAAGGAAGGGAAGATTGGCTCTATACTTTTTATTCGTAACTTGTAGAGTTCCATGTAGGTGTCTAGTGTCCACACTTGATTTAGAAGCGGAAGTATGGCACGAAAAAGTGCTAACCAACAAGCAAGTTGCACAACTGAACTCACTCAAGTTTTATCATATCACGTCTTATACGATCATATGAACTCGGCCCAATTCGTCAAAATATAAGTATATTGTTAAGGTTCCTATGTATATATGTTACGTTAAAACTTAAAAGAGGTTAGGGTTTAGGGTGGGGGAAGGCTATAAGAAGTATATATAGTACATATAAGGTATGTTTTCTTTTCACACCAAATTCATGCATACAATTCAATATTTTGATTTGAGGTAGATAATGGAATCATGCAGTCAATTGAATTTATTCAAAAAGATTCGAACCAATGAATAGAATCAACATATATCCTTCGTTCTTTAGGAACAAAAAGCAAAATACCTTTCTTCTTACATGCTTCTATCATTCCATGGATTTTTGTTTGGTGACTAGCCCTGGCCTAGCTACTTTATTTTATTCATGTATCGAATGGAGAAGATCGACAAAGCATATTGGTTGCTTCAGTAGCTCTTGTAGGTGTAAGATGAACTTGGTTTTGTGGGGGCCTCTTTAATTTTCCCCTACCTTGCCCTCTTCTTCTTGGTTGCAAAGACTTTCCAACTTAATTCATTCAAGGAAATTAAACAGGAGAAGATGAAAGCCTTAATGATTGATCCATGTATCATTCAACGTAGGATACGTTCATTATAATAACGTACGTGAATAAAGCGTTTTATTTATAGGATCAAAGAACTTTGTTTCACAATTAATTCCAACCCGTAACATCTAATTAGAGTACATTTAGAAAATAATTTTGTCATATTATCTCGCTAGCTCATGTGGAATGCACACCGATGACCGGCCTACCATCTTGTACCATTCAATTTTTAACTACCTCGATCGGAATGTAGATATGCCTGGCTAACCTTACGGCCTGCATTAATCACTTGTTACATTATATATCATGTCATGTCAATTTACTTGTTTATTTATTTTTATTTTAAGACAATCAATTTATGAGCAATGATAGATGGGTTGAATAAGTAAATAAGTAATGTGAAACAGAATAATGTAACAAGAAAATTGTCAAGTAACTATTTTTTCGGTCCTAAGAAGGAGAGGCATAAAACTAAAAGTATTGATTCAAATAAAAATAACCCTTATCATCATATGATTAAAAAACTAAAAATGAATATGAATTATTTGATTAAATATTATTTATGATATAAATTGAGTATGAACATGCGACCACAAAACATGAACATGCAATACTAATATGTAAACGTACTTAATTATATTATATGTGATCGAACGCATATTAAACTTTTTGAAGTTAAAACATACGTAGTTATATGTGAACATTCCTTGTAAATTTGTAATAATGTGAATTGTGTATAAAGTGAACATATATAATGTAAAAAGTTAAGCGTCATGTTTTTAGCAAAAACAAGAGCGAAATATGAAAAATAATTATTTTTTTTACTTTTTGTCAATTTTTTAAGCCTTTTAACGCTCGTATGACGATTTAATCGACATGAACATATGACCATAAAACATGGATAAACAATACTAATATGTGAACACACTTCCATTATGCGTGACCATATTATAAATCTCTAAATCGTGTAAGGTGGTAATACGTGAACATGTCTTATAATAATGTGAACATATGCAATTATGCATAGAATATGTGGACACAATATAAAAAGTCAAATGTCGTGATTTCTGCAAAACAAGTGAAAAAAATAGATTTAAAATAAAATTTTATTATTATTTTTTGGTCAAAATTACCATTTTATCTTTTCTCTTTTAATCGTACTCATCCATTTCTCAAATTTAAAGATACTCATTTGTTTCTTGTTTTCATGATAAACCTCATTTCCATGTGAATCAATCTCTTTAACTAAAATATGATTTAAAATTTTGATTATTGGTAAACTATTTTGTAAATAAGATCAATCCGTGTAGCAAATTTTAAAAAATAAACACATTGGTAAAAGTATAAATATACATTAGTTTCGGGTATATATATAATTCTGATCATAATCGACCAGGCTCATTATTGCTAATCGTTATACTCAATAAGAAATTTCTCAGGCTTAGGTTTCAACTTCAACTTAACTAAAGGATAAATATAGGTAGACTTAGTGTTAAAAGGTATGGGTGATGTTGGAAGATTTTATGTTCGATTTTAACATCCGCCTCTGGGTGAAAAATAAAGTTTGATTATATTTCTTGTCATTGGGTCGAGTCGGTCGGTAAAAGCCAATTTACTTGGTTCATCATCCTTACTGACTCGACTATGTGTCCGAACCGGCCCAACCAGGGCCGTCCCATTTATTTTAGGGGCCCTGTGCCAAATCTAAAATTAGATCATTACAATAAAATATTACAAAAAATATATATACATATACGTGATCATAATTTATAATTTGGTGAACCATAAACAATGTTCTAAAAAACGCTAGGCGGACGTTGGGCGAATAGGGACCACCCAGCGCCTAGACGGCATGAACAGTGGCCTAGACGGTCCTAGACGGATGCCTAGGCGATCTGGACGGCTAGGCGGGCTAGGGCCTTCCAGCGCCTAGGCGGGGCCTAGAAAGGATTTTTAGAACAATGACCATAACCATATTATAAACCATCGGTTAAGTAATATCTAAATAAATAATTTTTCTATATTATATTTAATCACTAATTATGTTGGAATATATAAACAAAAAATACTTATAATAATTAACTATTTATATAAAATAAAGAAAGATTCAAATGACTTCAATATTTAGAAATATAGATAAACATACAAAATTGGAATTGACATAAGAAAATAAACGCAAACGAAGAAATAGAAAAACAAAGTTGAAACATTATATAATAAGGAGAATTAAAAAATACTGATGGGTTGAAGTTTTTAAAATACGTCAGTAACATTTCAAGAAAAAAAATTATGCAAATGACCCAGTAAAAAAAATTAATGCTCCATTGCTCCTGTCGGAATCGAACTTGTATCAAAACGCTTATGAAGCAGCCTATCTACCACAGAGACGAGAAGAAGCTTTTTCAAAACTTAAACGTTTTTAATATATATTAAGTTATAAAATTTTGGGGCCCTGTGCAACCGGACTGGTTGCACACCCTCTCCGACGGGCCTGGGCCCAACCACCCGAAGTTTGCCACCGAAGGTAGATTTCCTCGTCATAAAAAAAGGGGCAAAGTATGGGCAGTTGCGAAGATGAACAATGCAAGTTACGTGGGCCGTGGACTGTGGGCCACAAAAGGCTAAATTTGGCATGTTGCTCTATTAGCTTTAATTTCGAATCTTTCTCCCTAGAGAAAGCTCAAATCTGGTAATAACAAGAATAATGCATGCAATACTTGACCCCCCACAAAAAAAAAAGAATAATGCATGCAATAAAAGGCTTTGTGACTAGAGATTTATGGGCTTAAAATGAGCAAATGGGCTAGGCTTGAAATATAATGGGCTCATTACAGCGAAAGCATCGGCCCAATTTCAATGTCTTCTTTTACTGATTCGGTCAATTAAAATTATGAACCGAAATCGAACTGTGAATCCCGGTTAACCGTTGTTCGGGTAACCAATTTTTCGTTCAGGTATAGTCTAAATGCGCATTTTCTATGTCTGCAACTGATTGTATCTACATGGTCCTAATTAATTCTGGTCAGTGGTCATGTGTGTTTCTCACAGTTACTAGAATCCCAGAAATTACAAATTTTATTTGATGGAGATTTTTTTCCTTCAGGAGTCGGCCGATTGATATTTCCTCTTGCAAGGATATATGCACATTTCTCATAGTATACGATAGAGATGGCAATTCACTCAAAATAAAGTAGCCGAGTAATTCAACGTCATATACCAAAATAGCATATTACAAAATCACGTTTAAAATTTCCATTGATTGAATAACCAAGAAGTCAGGATGTATTTGATGACATCAGTCACGGCAAACAATTCATCAAGAATTCAAGATGTACAATTTTCGCTATGATGTTGTTAATAATGTAATTAACACTCTTAAGGTTTCTTACAAAGGGTAGTTATTAATTAGGGGAAAACTGCACTTTCTAATGTTTTGGTGTGTCTAATATTCAAGTATTCTGCAAAGCAATATGAATTTTGTGAAATATGAGTTTGACATAAATGAGATTCCATTGTGTTACACGAGGTTTCCTTTAGTATGTTCTATATAGCCATATAGGGTGGAATTATAGTAATTGAACTGAATATTAATTGGCCACCTACAAGGAGGTAGGGGTGTTCATGAAAAACCGAATCTAATTACCGAAAAATCGATTATTTTTTAGGTTAACTAAACTATTTTTTTTTTCAAATTTCGGTTTGGTTAACCGAAAATATTTTCGGTTTATCGGTTCGTTTTTGGTTCACGACTTTACATATAACGATTAACTGAAATATCGAAAATATATTAATATTTTTTTAAAATATTAATTCCCCTTGATTTATTAGTGGTTAAACTGTATGATTTTCAAGATATTAATTAAATTTGAGCCTTTTCATCTTCAATTTTAACAATTTACAAACTATTTTTCCACTTTTCATTGATATAAGAGTTGCTTATTAAATTTGATGGGATAAAAATTAATACACACAATGTTTGATTCCACACAATATAGTATATACTCTAGATATTTGTTTACAACAACCATATAAGTACATATTTAAAATAAAAGTCTTACTTGATCATTTTTTATTCAAATTTTATTATTTTAGTCCTAATTAAGATAAAATTACATAAACGGTTATCAGTTAACCGAAAAAACCGAAACGAAAAATTAGTTAACCAAACTACAGTTAACTGGGATTCACGGTTTAGTTTCGGTAAATGATTCAAACTAACCGAAATCATGGTCAACCAAACTTCGGTTAACCGGGTTTAAGGAGGTCCACAACTCCACATATAGAGTTTTTGATCGAGTCCACCGTATCCGTAACTAAAAGGCTATGGAATATGGGTAGTTTTTCGGTAATTTCGTTACATACGGAAGATTTGGTGTAATATTGCTCATTTTAGGGGCGATTTTCGGTAATTCACCCTACTTTTTTTTGTTCAGAAATTAGAAGTTGATGTTCTCTTCCCCTTCAACCCTTTGCAAACCTCAACCAACCACTCACTCGCCGGCGCCGCCCTACCTTCCACCGGAAGGCGCCGCCTCCAGCCCATCCCCACCTCCACAGTGAGGCCTATCGTTCACTTGCACCAGAGACACCACTTCGCCCGTCGCCCGTCGCCCGTCTCCCTTACCAGGTAGGTTTTCTCATAAATTCCTGTTCCCCGCGTTTTCTCTTACTGTCCATTTCATTTTTCAAAATTGAAAATTCCTGTTCGCCAGTGACACTACAGATTTCAGTGCTTGGGGTTTATTTTCTTTATCTCACGCAATTTGGGAGGTCCTAATTCACTACTGGCTGGAGTTTATCAGTCTTTCTCCAACGACAAAGAATGTCTTCCAGAGGTAACTTACAAAAGCTCTCTTCAGTTGTATCATACAAGGGTAGTAACAGCGCACTTAACAAATTCCTGCAAATTGATTGCCAATCGGGCAGAATTGACATAAGCGAGGCTGAGTACTTCTTCAAGCACATGCTATATATGACACCGCCGCCCCCAATTTCATGTTTCAATAAAGTTTTGAGTGGTTTAATTAAGTGCAAGCATTCCTCTCTCGCCATCTCTTTCTACAAGACTTTGGCTATTTCCGGTGCTTTGGGGTTGAGGTCAGATCATATCATCTTGAGTATTTTGATAAATTGCTATTCTAGCATGAAATTAGGGAGTGCTGCATTTTCTGCATTTGGCCTCATTTTGAAGAATGGTTTTTGTCCAAATATAATTATGTTTAATTCATTGCTCAAAGGATTGTGCTTAGAGAAGAAACTGGTTGAAGCCTTTGGTCTGTATTCAAAGATGATTCAATTGGGATGTACTCCTAATGTCTTTACTTACACTACTCTGGTAGATGGTTTATGCAAATCTGGGAACGCTGCTACAGCGCTTCAGTTGCACCGAGAAATGGTGCATGGTAAATTGGGCATTGCCAAAGAGGATTGTGAACCCATAACAATGCCGTGTCATGTGATTAGTGCTGGTTGTATGGAGCGGATTACAGTAGATATGAAAGAAAAAGATATCAGAATTTCTCCTAATGTTGTTTCTTACAATTGCTTAATTGACGGGTTATGTCGTTCGGGGATGGAAGAAGATGCCAAGTCTCTCTTTACTGAAATGATAAATCACGGTGTTCATCCCGATGTGTTCACATATAACATTCTCATTAATTTACTCTGCAAGAAAGGCGAGATAGAACAAGCATTGAAGATTTTGGAAATGATGATTCTTCGAAACACGATCCCTGACACCATTACATATAACACGATTCTGGATGGATACTGTAGAATTGGGAAGATAGAAGAAGCCATGAATATGTACAATGATATGAATTCTAGGGGAATTTGTGTAGACATTGTAACTATAAATGCCTTGCTCAAAGGTCTATTTCATGTGAGGAATGTTGGAGATGCTACCAGGTTATTTAACAACGTGAAAAAGATGGACATAAGTGGTGTTTGCACACCAAATCAAGTTACTTATACAACTATGATTGATGGGTTATGCAAAGAAGGGCGTATAGGTGAGGCTCAAGAGCTCTTCTTGGAAATGCTTGTTGCCGGTATTTCTCCTGATAGAGTCATGTATAATTCTTTGATTGATGGACTTATTAAAGGAGAATGTGTGGATAAGGCTAAAGAGCTTTTCTTGCAAATGAAAAGCCGTTCCATTTCTCCAAATGTCATCACCTATGGTTCTTTGATTAATGGGTTGTACCTTTCTGGAAAGGATGAGGAGGCAAAAAAATTGTTGGAAAATATGATTGAAGATGGTATTTTGCCAAATGTGGTGACATTCACTATCATAATTGACAATCTTTGCAAGGCAGGAAGTATAGAGCAAGCAGTGAAGGTTGTAAAGTTGATGACTCAAAGGGGCGAACTTCCTAATCTGGTTACTTATAATTGTTTAATCAAAGGCCTTTGTTTAAAGGGGAGGATGGGTGATGCACGGGACGTGTTTTCTTTGATGGAAAGTTGTGAATTTGAGTGTAATGTTATAACATGTAACACGTTGATAGATGGGTATTGCAAAGCGGGGATGTTGCAGGAAGCACACAACTTGTTTCTTGAAATGGAAGCCAAGGGTTGTTCCCCCGATGTCATAACATATAACACGTTGATAGGTGGATATTGCAAAGCAGGGATGTTACTGGAAGCTTATAATTGTTTCTTGAAATGGAAGCCAAGGGTTGTTCCCCCGATGTCATAACATCTAACACTCTGATAGATGGGTATTGCAAAGCAGGGATGTTACAGGAAGCTCACAATTTGTTTCTTGAGATGGAAGCCAAGGGTTGTTCCCCTGATGTCGTAACATATAACACGTTAATAGATGGGTATTGCAAAGCAGGGATGTTGCAGGAAGCTCACAATTTGCTTCTTGAAATGGAAGCCAAGGGTTGTTCCCCTGATGGAATTACTTTTGGTACATTGATTAATGGCTTCGCTCGCCAGAAAGATACTGCAAAAGTCTTAGAGCTTGTTCAGAAAATGCACGCCATGAAGATACCACCTGACTCGCACACACAGTGCATTTTGTTGGAATGCATTAACAAAATGGATGGAGATTGTGAGAGTTGGGTCAATTCACTCCCAGATTTCTCTTCACTTGGAAACTCAGAAAGTGAAGTAGCAGAGGTACAAAGATTTCTTGAATTTTGGTCTAAATGTGCATTTTCTATGTCTGCAACTGATTGTATCGGCATGTTCCTAATTCTGGTCCAAATGATCATGTCATGTGTGTTTCTCACAGTTACCAGACTCCCCGAAATTACAAATTCTATTTGATAGTGATTTTTTTTCCTTTAGGAGTCGGATTGACTAGACATTTGTGAATAATAGATTTTGTTGCGTCGGATTGGGTTCATTCATGGCCGTCGGTTTCTTCAAAATTAATGTGCGTTTATTGTTTAAATCAATAAATTATCTTATCTTGAATAACACTTTTATGATGTGGTGAAACTTGGCTGTGTTATCCACCGTTTATTTTATCTGATGATTCTCTTTTTCTTTCCTTTTTTTAATGAAAATCTGAAGACTCGAAAGGTTGGTTTTGTTTCAGGGAATTCTTTCATCTTCAACCTGCAGATTGATTGATGCACTCCCATTGGCTTGATGCAGTTGAACGAGAAAGCATTAGATTTGTTTGAAGATGATCAATCAACTTCGGTACCTTCCTCATGCTCCTAATTTCATGATTTATGTCTGCTGTATGGAAACTGGTGATAATGTTTTTTTTCCTATTCACAGGTTGTATTGCACCGACATTTGCTAAGAACTACTGGGGCCTCCATTGTGGTATGCTCTTACATAAGTTGTTCTCCAACAGCCATTTATTATCTTTGCTGTGAATTAAGTTTTTGTTTTTGACTTGTGATTTTTTCTGTTCTTGGTGATAGGGAATGTCCTGTGGAGGATGTGCTTCCAGTGTGAAGAGAATACTACAAAATCAAGTTAATTCCTTTTCTATTAATATATTATTTTTTTGATGGGATGAAATAGCTTGCTCATGTCAATCATGACCACAATAGTTTCTTGATTTCATGGATATGCAGTAGTGTGGCATGTACTTTATTCTACAACACACACTTTCTCTAAAGTTTTTGAGAGGAAGATGATGAAAAGCACAAGCAACTAAATAAAAGTGGCAAGTACTTTATTCTACATTTTTAACTACATCCTGGGGTATTTATCAATTGAATTTGCATTAATTGAATATCTAAAATATCAAAATATTCTGCAAGCTTAATACAACTAAACCTTAAGGCCATTCTCATGTTTGTGAAAATATCAGTATCGTACTCATGGATTTTACATCCTAATGTGAATTATTCTTAAGCTATGGGTATCACAGACGAGTATTAATCACTTTGCATTTTTATTCTTCATTCTCCATTAGTCCTTCTGAATGTAGTGTTTTTATCATAAAATTAAGGCTGAGGTTGCAGCAGGAAGTATAAATCTGCTCTATCATTTGAGGTTTCTGATGATATTTTAGGGAGTTGTAAAGCTGAAACTGTTACTAGTGTGTTTGCTGATGTTTTTGATGCAAAAAATGGGGCTGAATCTGTTGAAACAAAAGTGTTACTAAAGGATTTTCTTAGGTAGAGATGAGGTGATGTTTTGAATTTCGCTTTCGATGTTGATTATTTGTGTGTCATATGTGTTTGAGTTTATGAATACCTCTTCACCTGCAGTATATAATATCCAAGTAACCAAGTTGTATGCAAAAGTTTAGGTTTCACTGATACTTCCGTTATCTTTAATGAGATAAACACTGGAAACTGTTAAATGATTTGACTATAAAGATAAGATGATTTTGGGTGCCGGAAATTTGGGAAACTGTTAAATGATTTGACTGTAAAGATAAAGTTGAATTTCTTTTCTTTTCTTATTGGAGTGCTCATCATTCTTACAAACTCCACCACCACCTTGTTTTCAAATTTCACTCAGATAACTTTTGTGCATATACAAATACAAGAGTACTCCATGTTACCTTAACAAGAGCTTTTCATTTGTATATACTAATACAAGAGTACTCCAATTAAAGAACACAATATTAAGATGCAACATTCTTGGGTTTGTGTTATGGCAGGGAGACAAGCTGGAATTGATCATCCTGAGTGCAGAGGGTATACGTTGAGAATACATGGAGTTGAGGAAGGATTGATTTCTCATAACGTCACTATCTATTCTCATAAAGTATTGATGGCTTCTTATGTTTAAACTATTCTCAATGGGATTTGCTTTGGTAGGACCTGAAATTTGATTTCTTTGCGTATCTGAGAGCAGTATGAGGGGGCTTGGATTCGTGTAGACTTGTTTGTATCTTTGACAAATTTAGCTCCTTCAAGAAACACTTTCAAGTTTTAAGTTCATCCACTTGACATATTTTTTTATTCATTAGAAGGAATTTCTTGTTTAGACTATTTTGATATGCTAGAAGCAGCAGAACTCTCACTTCTGATCTACACAACAAAGATTTGTTAGGTTAAGAGGGTATATTAGCAAATGGTTACCTCTTGCACGATGGTACTGGTTATTGTTCGGTGTATTTTGCTGGATATTTGTTGCTTCATGAAGCGAGACGTTTATAGTGAGTCAGGGATAAACTTTGTTCGTTTAAAAGAAAAATGCTTCCCTTATATATATATATTGCCAACGCACAATTGATATAGGTACAAGCGTGTATGTGAGAGGTCGTGGGTTCGAAATGGGGCGGCTTTTATCGTGGGTTCAAATCGGGCGAGCAAAAGCCACCCGTTTTCTTTTTCCACCGTTATTGGACACCTAGTTGGATTCTTGTGCAGTAAGTGCAAAAGTATATGCTTCAATAAGCTCTCCAAGGGGTACTCGATCCCAATCAGCCAGTATACCCTCCAGAAGTTGAATTCTCAGCCACTGTTCAATTCATATAGGACTTGTTCTCAATCTCTCAACTGAACCATGAGATTTGTTCACAAAGGCAAAAACTGATCTTCCCTTATTTGCTTACAAAGGAGTAATAGGGTAGGACTTTTGAACTTGTGATCTGTCTGATACAGAATAAGCAAAGGGGAAGGGAAAATTTACTTCACCAGAGGTTTGTTTCGACTAAAAATATTTTATACCTCCAAATGTATGCCCTTTTGTAAATGGTGAATGTTATTTGTCATAATAAACTGTTATGATTCAAGCATATAGAAAAATGAACTCATTCTTAGATTTAAGTGTTTTTTCAAAGCCGGTCTCAAATATTATGAGAACCTTAGGCTGAAAATGAGCATGACTTGATGGTTTTACATTTACTCATATGCAGCACTACACGTTTGCAGTATTTGGGTTTGCATTTATATAGGCATTTACAAAGGTTAGGGACTAATAAAAACTTTATGTGATAGGTTAGAGACCATAGAAGGAATTCACCCGGCTAACGGTGATGGGGTAGTTTTTCGATAATTTCATAAAATACGAATGAATCAGTGTAATTTTGCTTATTATATAGGTGATTTTCGGTAATTCACCATACATTTTTTCTTACAAAGTTGAAGTTTCTGTTCTAAAAAAGTAGAAGCACCTACAACCCTTTCCAGCCCTCAACCACTGAACCACACTCACTCACACTCACTCACACTCGCCGGCGCCACCCTACCTTCCACCGACAGGTCGCTGCCTCCAGCCCATCCCCACCTCCACGGAGAGGCTCATCGTTCACTTGCACCAGAGACACCACTTCGTCCGGCACCGGTACCAGGTAGGTTTTCTCGTAAATTCCTGTTCCCCACATTTTTTCTTACTGTCAATTTCATTTTTCAAAATTGAAAATTCATTTGCCAAAAATATTTTGACTCTCCAGATTTGCAGTGCTCGGGTTTAGTCTCTTTTATCTCAACGCAAATTGGGGGATCCTAATTCAGTACTTGCTGGAGTTTATCGGTCTTTCTCCAACGACAAAGAATGTCTTCCAGACGTAACTTACAAAAGCTCTCTTCAGCTGTATTATATAAGGGTAGACCGAGTGCACTTAGCAAATTCCTGGAAATTGATTGCAAATCCGGCAGAATTGACATAAGCGAGGCTGAGTACTTCTTTAAGCACATGCTATTTATGACACCGCCGCCTCCAATTTCATGTTTCAATAAACTTTTGGGTGGTTTAATTAAGTGCAACCATTCCTCTCTTGCCATCTCTTTCTACAAGACGCTGGCTAATTCTGGTGTTCTGGAGTTGAGGTCAGACCTCGTCATCTTGAATATCTTGATAAATTCCTATTCTAAGATGAAATTAGGGAGTGCTGCATTTTCTGCATTTGGTCTTGTTTTGAAGAATGGCTACAGTCCAAATATCTTTATGTTTAATTCATTGCTCAAAGGATTGTGCTTAGAGAAGAAACTGGTTGAAGCCTTTGGTCTGTATTCAAAGATGATTCAATTGGGATGTACTCCTAATGTCTTTACTTACACTACTCTGGTAGATGGTTTATGCAAATCTGGGAACGCTGCTACAGCGCTTCAGTTGCACCGAGAAATGGTGCATGGTAAATTGGGCATTGCCAAAGAGGATTGTGAACCCATAACAATGCCGTGTCATGTGATTAGTGCTGGTTGTATGGAGCGGATTACAGTAGATATGAAAGAAAAAGATATCAGAATTTCTCCTAATGTTGTTTCTTACAATTGCTTAATTGACGGGTTATGTCGTTCGGGGATGGAAGAAGATGCCAAGTCTCTCTTTACTGAAATGATTGACCGTGGTGTTCATCCTAATGTGGTCACATATAACATTCTCATTAATTTACTCTGCAAGAAGGGTGAGATAGAACAAGCATTGAAGATTTTGGAAATGATGATTCTTCGAAGCATGATCCCTAGCACCGTTACATATAACACGATTCTGGATGGATACTGTAGAATTGGGAAGATAGAAGAAGCCATGAATATGTACAATGATATGAATTCTAGGGGAATTTTTATAAACATTGTAACTGTAAATGCCTTGCTTAAAGGTCTATTTCATGTGAGGAATGTTGGAGATGCTACCAGGTTATTTAACAACATAAAAAAGATGGATAGTTGCACACCAAATCAAGTTACTTATGCAACTATGATTGATGGGTTATGTAAACAAGGGCATATAGGTGAGGCTCAAGGGCTCTTTTTGGAAATGCAAAGTAGTGGTATTTCTCCAAATGTCTATATTTACTCTTCTTTGATTGACGGATTATGCAAAGAAGGGCGTTTAGATGAGGCTCAAGAGCTATTCTTGGAGATGCTTGTTGCTGGTGTTTCTCCGGGGGAAGTTGTATATACTTCTTTGATTGATGGATTACTTAAAGGAGGGTGTGTGGATAAGGCCAAAGAGCTTTTCTTGCAAATGAAAAGCCGTTCCATTTGTCCAAATGTCTTCACCTATAATTCTTTGATTAATGGACTATACCTTTCTGGAAATGATGAGGAGGCAAAAACATTCTTGAAAAATATGATTGAAGATGGTATTTTGCCAAATGTGGTGACATTCACTATCATAATTGACAATCTTTGCAAGGAAGGAAGTATAGAGCAAGCAGTGAAGGTGGTAAAGTTGATGAGCCAAAGCGATGAACTTCCTGATCTGGTTACTTATAATTGTTTAATCAAAGGCCTTTGTTTAAAAGGGAGGATGGGTGATGCACGGGACGTGTTTTCTTTGATGGAAAGTTGTGAATTTGAGTGTAACGTTATAACATGTAACACGTTGATAGATGGGTATTGCAAAGCGGGGATGTTGCAGGAAGCACACAACTTGTTTCTTGAAATGGAAGCCAAGGGTTGTTCCCCCGATGTCATAACATCTAGCACTCTGATAGATGGGTATTGCAAAGCAGGGATGTTACAGGAAGCTCACAATTTGTTCCTTGAGATGGAAGCCAAGGGTTGTTCCCCTGATGTCGTAACATATAACACGTTAATAGATGGGTATTGCAAAGCAGGGATGTTGCAGGAAGCTCACAATTTGCTTCTTGAAATGGAAGCCAAGGGTTGTTCCCCTGATGTCATTTCTTTTGGTACATTGATTAGTGGCTTTGCTCACCAGAATGATACTGCAAAAGCCTTAGAGCTTGTTCAGAAAATGCACGCCATGAAGATACCACTTGACTCACACGCACAGTGTATTTTGATGGAATGCATCACCAAAATGGATGGTGATTGCGAGAGTTGGATCAACTCCCTCCCAGATTTCTCTTCACTTGGAAACCCAGAAAGTGATACGAAATGAAGTAGCAGAGGTACAAAGATTTCTTGAATTTTGGTCTAAACGTGCATTTTCTATGTCTGCAACTGATTGTATCGGCATGTTCCTAATTCTGGTCCAAATGATCATGTCATGTGTGTTTCTCACAGTTACCAGAGTCCCAGAAATTACAAATTCTATTTGATAGTGATTTTTTTCCTTCAGGAGTCGGATTGACTTGTGAATAATAGATTTTGTTGCGTCGGCTTTGGTTCATTCATGGCCGTCGGTTTCTTCAAAATTAATGTGCGTTTATTGTTTAAATCAATAAATTATCTTATCTTGAATAAGACTTTTATGATGTTGTGAAACTTGGTTGTGTTATCCGCCGTTTATTTTATCTGATGATTCTCTTTTTCTTTCCTTTTTTTAGTGAAAATCTGAAGACTCGAAATGTTGGTTTTGTTTCAGTGAATTCTTTCATCTTCAACCTGCAGATCGATTGATGCAAACCCATTTGCTTGATCTCGGGATGGTTACTGTTTATGAGCATTGTAAAAGAGTGTTCTTTTTCTAACATGATGCAATATTTCCTCTTGCAAGGATATATGCACATTTCTCATAGGCTTGAGGGCGAGATTCTGGATGAAAAAGTAAAGCACTTACTTTTTTAAAAATGAGTATATGGCATGGGTACAAGTGTATAACAAGAACAAATTTCAAAGCTGTTCGAGAGCTTCCGTTATGATGCAATTCTTCTAACATAGGATTTAAAGAACACAAAATGGCTTATCAGCAGTGATGAATGGTAAATTTGTGATGCAATTGTACTAATTACTTGAGAGAATTCTAGAACTAAGAGAAACTGTGTGAATTATGTTGGGGTTAGTTGTTCACATTTTGCTATACTTGTTAAGTGGTCACCAAGAATCTGTTCTCTGCTTTTAGTCTTTCTTACAGATGCAGTTGAATGAGAAAGCATTAGATTTGTTTGAAGATGATCAATCAACTTCGGTACCTTCCTCCTCATGCTCCTAATTTCATGATTTATGTCTGCTGTATGGAAACTGGTGATAATGTTTTTTTCCCAGTTCACAGGTTGTATTGCATCGACATTTGCTAAGAACTACTGGGGCCTCCTATTAATATATTATTTTTGTTTAATGGGATGAAATAGCTTGCTCATGTCAATCAAGACCTCAATAATTTCTTGATTTCATGGATATGCAGTAGTGTGACATGTTGTACTTTATTCTACAACAGACACTTTCTTGTAAGTTTTTGAGAGGAAGATGGATGAAAAGCGCAAGCAACTAAATAAAAGTGGCAAGTACTTTATTCTACAACTTTAACTATATCCTAGTGTATTTATCAATTGAATTTGCATTAATTGAATATCTAAAATATCAAAATATGCTGCAAGCTTTCTACAACTAAACCTTATGGCCATTCTCATGTTTGTGAAAATATCAGTATCGTAATCATGGATTTTACATCCTAATATGAATTGTTCTTAAGCTATGGGTATCACAGAAGAGTATTAATCACTTTGCATTTTTATTCTTCATTCTCCATTAGTCCTTCTTAATGTAGTGTTTTTATCATAAAATTAAGGCTGAGGTTGCAGCAGGATGTATACATCTGATCTGTCATTTGAGGTCTCTGATGATATTTTAGGGAGTGATAAAGCTGAAACTGTTACTAGTGTGTTCGTTTTTTATGCAAAAAATGGGGCTGAATCTGTTGAAACATAACTGTTCCTAGAGGATTTTCTTAGATAGAGATGAGGTGATGTTTTGAATTTTGCTTTTGATGTCGATTATTTGTGTGTCATATGTGTTTGAGTATTTGAATACCTCTTCACCTGCAGTATATATATTCCAAGTAACCAAGTTGTATGCAAAAGTTTAGGTTTCACTGATAGTTCTATTGTCTTTAATGAGATAAACAGTGGAAACTGTTAAATGATTTGACTATAAAGATAAAGCTGCATTTCTGTTCTTTTCTTATTCGAGTGCTCATCATTCTTACAAACTCCAACACCACCTTGTTTTCAAATTTCCCTCTGATAACTTTTGTGCATTTATGAACTCCTTAGGGCTGTGTTTTATTTTTCTTCAAGTAAGGGCTGTGTTTTCACATATGATGTTGTTGGCTCATATGAAAAGGTTGGATACGGTACTCAAGGCTCTGGAGCAAAGCTCATTGTGCCTTTCTTGGATAACCAGCTTAAGTCTCCCAGCCCTCTCTTGTATCCCGCCGTGGTACTTGCTATTCTCCTGTTTTTTTTACCTTGATTACTCTTGAGTGTTGATTGAGTCTGTTAAAATTTCTTTTATGAGTTTGTGATTGAAAGTCTTAACAACTTGTCCAGGATGCTGTAACTCCTCTATCTGAATTAGAAGCAATCGATCTGGTGAAAACCGCTTTTGCATCTGCAACTGAGAGAGACATTTACACTGTAAGTATCTGCCACTGGTTTCTGTCTTTGCTTATTTAAACAGTGTATTCCAATTGCACCTACTTGTTTCAGAAATCTCTTCCGACGACATGGCTGTAGCCAGAAATTTCAAAGTTCAAAACCACGTTGTTCTTTTTACTGTGTACGGTTCTTGTTTTGCTATATCATAGGGAATCAGCCATGAAACCTTGTTTCTTGCAAGCTAGAAACTTTGTCTGAAAAATCTAATTTTCCATGTTATCTTAACAAGAGCTTTTCATTTGTATATACAAATACAAGAGTACTACAATTAGAGAACACAGTATTAAGATGCAACATTCTTGGGTTTGTGTTATTGTAGGGAGACAAGCTGGAATTGGTCATCCTGAATGCAGAGGGTATGCGTAGAGAATACATGGAGCTGAGGAAGGATTGATTTCTCATAACATCACTATCTATTCTCATAAAGTATTGCTGGCTTCTTATGCTTAAACTATTCTCATAAAGTATTAGAAGGAATTTACTTGTTTAGATTCTTTTGATATCTAGAAGCAGCAGAACTCTCACTTTAAAGAATAAGATTTTGATTTGAACCATTAACAACAGTCAATTAGTTTTCTGTTTTTAGCTTTGCACTAGCTATATCACCCTTTTTTGTCAGAACTGCAGAAGTGCAAAGGGTTACCTCAATACCTCCTACTAGCTTTCAGGGTGGTACTGGTTATTGTTCGGTGTATTTTGCTGGATATTTGTTGCTTCATGAAGCGAGACATTTGTAGCGGGTCATGAAGGAACGCGGCAAAATCGATACAGGTACAAGCGTGTATGTGAGAGGTCGTGGGTTTGAAACGGGGCGAGCGAAAGCCACGTGTTTTATTTTTCTGCCATTTTTCACGTGGTGGTATTCAATTGGACACCTAGTTGAATTCTTGTGCAGAATATGCTTGAATAAGCTCTCCAAGGGGTACTCGATCTCAAAAAAAATTCTCAGGGGTAATCAGAAGTTGAATTCTCAGCCACTGTACAATTCATATAGGACTTGTTCTCAATCTCTTAACTGAACCATGAGATTTCACAAAGGCAAAAATTGATCATCCATTATTTGCTTACAAAGGAGTAACATGGTTGGACTTTTGAACTTGTGATCTGTCTGATAAAGAGTAAGCAAAGGGGAAGGGAAAATTTACTTCACCAGAGGTTTGTTTTGACTGAAAATATTTTTATACCTCCAAATATTACATTTAACGACGGAAGATTGGTAGGTGGTAGTATTTGCAGTCCAAATGAAATGAAGGACAGTTGTAACATTGTATGTCGTGTTATGTTTGAGAACAACTAAAAACTTTAAAAAATAGAAGGATGCTAAAGCATGTTTATAAATAGGTGGTATGCATTTTGTCAAAAACTTCATGTACAAAAGCTTTCAAACTCAAAGGAAAGTAGAAATGTAATAATTATGGACTAACTTCTGACCTTCAAGCACATACATAACTACTATAGAGGATTTCATATAATTTAAGCAATGATTGATAAAGAAACATAAGATGAAATAATTTCTTCCTTTCCAAATGCTAATTCCCATAACCTTCTTCTAAGATAGACCATCAAAGAAAAAACATCTAACGAGGCATTTTGTCATGCATCTTATGTGCAAAGATATACAAACCGAAAGAAAAACAGATATCTAAACAAAATCATTGCAAACTCCTGCCCAAATAAGCATGAACATGTAAACCTAAATACCTAATCTAAAGATACAACTCAAGTGAACCTAATTCCATAAACACAAAAAAATAGAAGCTGCAATTGTGACATGTATACGCAAAGGAAAAATATAAACATATATTCAATCTTCAAAACAGAGTACAGATCAACCAACGAACTGAACCTAGAAAATCTATGAAATTATATACAAAGTATATCAAACCCTTATATATGAGAAACCCTAATTGAAGTCCATAATCGATTGGATTAAACAACAAACGAATTACCGGGATAGAAGACAGAACGCCAGCTTGTACGAGATCACAAGTGAGAAGAAAATGAAAATGGGAAAAAGGGCACCAAAGAGAAGATATGAATATACAAGTGAAATAGTATTTTTAATTCAAGGACGCGCAATTTTATGATCTAAGCCTCTAACTCATAAGTAGTTACTGATAGGATCTCAAGAATAGGCTAGAAGTAGATAGTTAATTCAGTCATATTATTATTAATTTAAGTATTTGATTACTGTTAGTTTAGGAAAAGTTAGGGGGTCAGTATTTTAATTACTGTATTTTCTTTTATTAGCCTTAGGACTGAGTCAATTAGTCTTTGTTTAATTTCAGTAGTTAGTTCCTGGCACTTCTCCAACTAACGTAGTGGATTAGTGGATTTCCTAGGCTATTGATGATATCCAAAACAGTAAAACAAGGAGTGGGTCCGGAGGGATTCCCAAAGGCAATTTAGGGACCCACATCCATACCCTTCGTTTATTTAAAACAAAACTCATGCCCTCGCGAGGTCTCCCAACTACCCGGGACGAGGTCTCGACCTCGTCACCGACTCTACTAACGCACCCGCACACTCAGACCAATCAAAAGCGACCTCATTCCTGAACCAATCACAAGCGACCTCACTCCTGAACCAATCACAAGCGGCCTCGTCCCCGGACCAATCAAAAACCCCTATTCCGAGCATCCCACATCGAACCTTGGCCTAAACTCGACTCCCCAATTCTCTATAAATAGAGGAGAACCTCATAGGAAGAGGGGGTCGAAAAACCACTTGAACTCAAGAACTCTCTTGCTTGTTGAAGATCGACGTGATAGAAACATCGTCAAAAGACCTCGGTACAGACAGGATAAGTCCACAAAAAGACCCCAAGTCGTACAGAGACCTCACCCACACCAAAGACCTCGCTACAAAACCTCACAAAGCTCTCTACACCACGTACCCAAACCTACCTTGCTTTAGAGTCAACCTCGCCACATTTAGGTTTGATCTCGGAACCTCGTAGGAGGTCTAGGTGTAACTCTCAAAGTTGTTCGTCAACCTCGTAGGTTTGTAATCTCGTTACCACGGAGAAAATCATAAATAAAGGAGCAAGTGTTTGCACTCAAATATAATAATCTTGTTTCTTGTCTCGTATCGTAGCCGTTATTTCAGGTTTCATCACTGACACCATCTGTGGGAAACCTCTTCATCCTAAGCATCCTCCCGTTTAGTGCAAACCTTGACTCCTTAAAAAACCCTCAAAATGGCTTGCCCAAAGAATTTTTTCCCCCAACATCCCGACAACATGGCTGAGACCCCTCCGTGGACAACGGCAGGTCCCCCGGGGTACCCTTTTGTGGTTCCGTCGGGTTGGACATACAACGTTCCACAAAACCCATACCCGTTCTAGGGGTATGAACAGGGTGGCGCACCTTTCAACTCGTATCCCTACCCGGGTTACGGGCAGTACCAACAGGGCCAAGCTCCCCCATATGTCCCGATTCCCTCCCAGGGGCAACCTCACTCCGAGTACGTGCCTGCGTATGTCCCGGGCTATATGCCGGGGCAGGAGGCGCCCACCAACGGATCCACCACGGAGAGACCCTCCCGAGATCCGATGCAGATCTCGCGATCCCGTTCACGACATGCGGAGAGGCGTGACACAGAGTTGTCCGAAACAGCGGCAAGCGCGCCACGCCCTCTGGCAAGATCAAAATCAAAATCTGCTCGCCCATCCGTCGAGAGTGGATACAAGAATCCCTTCATGCCTGAGATCCAGGAGGCACACATGCCCAAAGGTTTCCATTGGCCGCAAATGGGACTCTACGACGGCACGGCCGACCCCGAGGACCACATAAAACACTACGCCGTCCAGATGAACGTCAACTCCTACAATGACGCCATTTTCTGCCGCATCTTTCCGACCACTCTGGACAAGGCGGCAATGACGTGGTTCACCAGCCTTAAGGTCGAGTCAATAGCCTCGTTTTCCCAGCTATGCGAGTCCTTCGTCAAGCACTTCAACGGCTCAAGGAAGCGCAAGAAGAACATGCGCGATCTCCGCGGCATTGAGCAGGGAGAAAACGAGAAGTTGGGTACCTTTTTTACAAGGTTCACCACCGCGGTCACAGAGATCGCACAGATCGACGAGACGTCGGTGCGAGACATCCTCATGGGCAACCTTCGCCAGGGGGATTTCAAGTGTCGCATTTTTCTCAAGAATCCGACAACGTATGAGAGTCTGTGTGCTCGGATCACGGCGCAGGTCTACGCCGAGGACGCTGCCAGCCAGAGCTCGCGACCGAGGATCGACAAGGAAATCGTGACCGAGGCTAAGGGGAAAGCTAAAGTGGCTGCACCGGCCGCGAGGGACGCGTACATGACGCAAACTCACGACCGGTGCGCCGATTACAAAAGCAACAACAACAACAACAAAGGCAACAACAATAACAATAGAGGCAACAACAACAATGACAATAGGAACAACAACCGCTACGACAACCGCGGGGGTGGCGGTGGGGGTTGGAGCTGCTTCGGCGGGAAGCCACTAGGTTACAAGGGCAAAGGTGGCCCCGCCTACAACCCAAATGAGAAAAAACGTGCCAACCCCGCGTCGGGGGCCAACCTCGTGCAACAGGAACCAACCCGGTCCCGACCGAGCAACGCAGAGCAACAAGCTCCGACGAGGCAGTCGCGCTCCGGACAAGCCGCGGCGCCCGATGGATACATCAACACCATCTCGGGTGGACCCTCACTGGCAGGTTCGAGCCAGGCGGAAAGAAAGAGATATGCGAGGGCAAGTCACCATGAGCCCGCGGTATACAGCGTGACGCAGACCTCACGGTCCCACGTAGGTATGGCTTTCACCTCCGAGGACGCCGAAGGACTCCATATGCCCCACTCCGACCCCCTGGTGATACACGCTCAATTGGGCTCAAAGATAGTAAAGCGGATACTGGTGGACACGGGTTCTTCCGTGGACATCATGTATTTTGGCGCTTTCGAGCAGCTGGGGATCTCCGCGACATCTTTGAGGCCCTATGCTGGGAAGCTCACCTCCTTCTCGGGAAACGAGGTCGATGTCGTTGGTCTCATAGACCTATGGATGACCCTCGGTACTGGCTCGACAATGAGAACCGAGGTGATAGAATTTACGGTGGTACACCTACCCTCGGCCTACAATGCAATCTTCGGGAGAGTCTCCTTGATGAAGTTCCAGGCGGTGGTCTCCATCTACCACCTTAAAATGAAGTTCCCCACCAACGGAGGTGTCGGAGAGGTGAAGGGCAACCAAGAAGAGGGCCGCGTCAGCTACATGACCTCGGCAAAACAAAAATGCTCCGTGTTTATGGTAGAAGCTTCAGGCGAAGCAAATCTCGAGGTCCGGGATTTCACAATACCCACCCCCGAGGCAGAAAGAAGAGTGATTACCCCCTTCGAAAACAACTCCGAGAAGATCTACCTCGGGGGTTGCCTCACCGGAGATGCAGCGACGTCACTAGAAGCCCTGCTTGCTGGGTCCCGCGACGTGTTCGCCTGGACTGCAAAAGATCTCCGAGGTGTGCCTCGGACATTGACCTAGCACTCCCTGAACATCGACGTCGCCATTCGCCCCGTGGTGCAGTGTCGAAGAAAAATGAACGAAGAAAGAGCAACCGCCGCAAATGAAGAGGTGGCCAAGCTGCTGGCCGCATATTTCATCCGTGAGGTCCAATATCCGAAATGGCTATCCAATGTCGTATTGGTCAAAAAGGCCAACGGCAAGTGGCGGATGTGTGTAGATTTCAATGACCTCAACAAGGCATGTCCCAAAGACAGCTACCCTCTGCCCTCGATCGATGCACTCGTAGATTCAACTGCGGGGCACGAGGTCTTGAGTTTCCTCGACGCCTACTCAGGGTACAACCAAATCTCGATGAATCCTCGTGACGAGGAGGAGACGTCCTTTATCACCCAGCGGGGAACATACTGTTACAAGGTCATGCCATTTGGCCTCAAAAACGCCGGGGCCACATTCCAACGCCTCATTGATCGGGTTTTCAAAGACCACCTGGACAGAAACGTATCCGCCTACGTTGACGACATCGTGGTACGAAGCAAGGGCCCCGAGGAGCACCTGGCTGATCTCGCCGAGGTCTTCACTACCCTCGGACACCACCAGCTCAGCCTGAACCCCGAGAAATGCGTTTTCGGCGTATCATCGGGGAAGTTTTTGGGATTCATGATCAGCGAACGCGGGATCGACGTCAACCCCGCCAAAATAGAATCTATCCTCGCAATGAGGTCTCCCCGATCTCGAACCGAGGTGCAACGACTCAATGGCTCTGTAAATTACTTGGGGCGATTTTGCTCCCGTTTAGCAGACAAATCTCTCCCATTCTTTGCCGCCCTCAAAAAGAATGACAATTTCGTCTGGGACGAGAGACTTGAGACTGCCTTCTCCGAGTTAAAGATCTTCCTCACCAAGCTCCCCACCCTGTCACCTCCGCATGCGGGTGAAGACCTGCAATTGTATGTAGCGGTGAGCCTCGAGACAGTCAGCGCGGTGCTCACAAGAGAAGCCATGCACCCGGTGTACTTTGTGAGTCGCGTGCTCCAGCCTGCGAAGCAGCGATACTCCCCGACAGAGAAAATGGCACTGGCCGTAGTGACCGCCGCAAGGCGTCTACGCCCATACTTCCACGCACATCCCATCTAGGTCCTCTCGGACCTCCCACTCCGTCAAATCCTGCATCAGCTCGCCCTCTCCGGGCGTATGACAAAGTGGGCCGTCGAGCTCTCCGAGTTCGACATCAGTTATCTCCCGAGGACCGCAATGAAGGGACAGGCACTCGCCGACTTTATGGTAGAGGTCACCTTCCCCGAAACAAACACAAGCTCGGACGAATGGAAGGTGTTCGTTGATGGCTCGCGATGTGACGCCGGTGGCGGGGTCGGAGTATTCCTCGTTGGCCCCTCAGTCGAGACGGAGTATGCTCTCAACTTCGCCTTTGATGCCACCAACAACGACGCCGATTACGAGGCCATGATCGCCGGGATCGAGATGGCGCTACTTAGCAGAGCCCGCAAGATCAGGGTCTACATAGATTCCGAATTGGTGGCACGACAACTCAACGACCAATACGACACCAGGACAGGTTTTCTGCCCGCCTAACGAGCAAAAGTGAAGGCCTTGGTCTCATGCCTGGAGACCTTCGCGGTAGAGTCAATCCCGCGGACCTCAAACACAAAGGCGGATGCCCTCGCCAGGTTAGGCTCCGCGCTTCCCTTGGATGTGGGGAACCGCGTGATGGTAGAGAGAAAGCTCTCACGAAGCGTTGATAGTGAGGTCATGTCCATAAGGACCGAGGACTGGAGGTTCCCAGTAACGAGGTATATACAAAACGGCATCCTCCCAGAGGACCCCACACTGGCCAGGAAACTAAAGATGCAAGCTGCCCGCTACTGCGTCATCGGTGACCAGCTTTACCGCCGAGGCTACGCTGAACCCAACTTGCTATGCATACCACCTGAGACCACGGACCACGTCCTCTACGAGGCCCACGAGGGAGTTTGTGGAGGACACCCGGGGTGGAGGTCTTTGGCACACAAGATCGTCCACATGGGATACTTCTGGCCCACTCTCCGACAAGATGCAAAGGCTTACGTCAAAAGGTGCGTCGGGTGCCAGAAACACGGGAACCTCCAACACACCCCGACGGCCCCCCTCCGCAGCATTCACGCACCATGCCCATTCGCGATGTGGGGAATGGACATTTTAGGTCCCTTCCCCAAAGCTGCTGGCCAGGTGCAATACATTTTGATCATCGTCGACTACTTCACGAAGTGGGTCGAAGCGCAGGCAATGGCAAAAATCACCGGAGCAAAGGTCTGCGAATTCTTGTGGAAGAACCTCGTCTGCCGTTTTGGTGTCCCCATGACAATCATGACCGATCATGGCCCCCAATTCGATTGCGAAGAGACTCGGACTTTCTGCTCTGAGCTGGGCATCGACCTCAAATTTTCCTCCGTGGCCCATCCCCAGTCCAATGGCCAGGTAGAAAACGCCAACGCCCGCATCTTGACAGACCTAAAAAAGCGCCTGGGCGTGGCACAAGGTCGCTGGGCCGAATTACTCCCACTTGTCCTCTGGACGTATCGCACGACCTCGCGCCGCGCAACGGGCGAAACACCCTTCGCTCTAACCTACGGGGCGGAGGCCCTCGTTCCCGTAGAAACCCTGATCCCATCGGCGAGGGTGTACAACTTCGACGAAAAAGAAAACGAAGCCAACCTCAGGGTCGAACTGCAATTCCGGGACGAAATCCGCGAGGTGGCGGACCTGCGCTCTAGAGAATACAAGCGACGTGTCGCCGTATATCACGACAAGAAGGTCAGACCTCGCCTCTTGGCCACAGGAAATCTCGGGCTGAGACGCACCGAAGGGGGAAAGTTGGACCCTAACTAGGAAGGACCCTACATCCTCAGAGAAGAAGTCGCGTCCGGGGCTTTTAAGCTCAGGGACGGCGAGGGGCGCACACTGAGCAAGACATGGAACGTCGCGCGACTCAAAAAATATTACATGTAAAATCTCGAAACCCCGTTGTTCCTCACAGTTGATGAATAAAGGATTCCAGGCTTTTCTAAAAGAAAAACAATCTCTCCCTCGAAAATCCACCCCTCGCTTCCCGCTTGGGGTTGGAGAATCTCGTTTGAAAGTATGGTCCACCCCTCGCTCCCCGCTTGGGGTTGGAGAATCTCGTTTGAAAGTATGGTCCACCCCTCGCTTCCCGCTTGGGGTTGGAGAATCTCGTTTGAAAGGATGGTTCACCCCTCGCTTCCCGCTTGGGGTTGGAGAATCTCGTGTGAAAGGATGGTTCACCCCTCGCTTCCCGCTTGGGGTTGGAGAATCTCGTTTGAAAGAATGGTCCACCCCTCGCTTCCCGCTTGGGGTTGGAGAATCTCATTTGAAAGAATGGTCCACCCCTCGCTTCCCGCTTGGGGTTGGAGAATCTCGTTTGAAAGAATGGTCCACCCCTCGCTTCCCGCTTGGGGTTGGAGAATCTCGTTTGAAAGTATGGTCCACCCCTCGCTTCCCGCTTGGGGTTGGAGAATCTCGTTTGAAAGAATGGTCCACCCCTCGCTTCTCGCTTGGGGTTGGAGAATCTCGTTTGAAAGTATGGTCCACCCCTCGCTTCCCGCTTGGGGTTGGAGAATCTCGTTTGAAAGAATGGTCCACCCCTCGCTTCCCGCTTGGGGTTGGAGAATCTCGTTTGAAAGAATGGTCCACCCCTCGCTTCCCTCTTGGGGTTGGAGAATCTCTTTTGAAAGTATGGTCCACCCCTCGCTCCCCGCTTGGGGTTGGAAAATCTCGTTTGAAAGTATGATCCACCCCTCGCTCCCCGCTTGGGGTTGGAAAATCTCGTTTGAAAGTATGATCCACCCCTCGCTTCCCGCTTGGGGTTGGAGAATCTCGTTTGAAAATATGGTCCACCCCTCGCTTCACGCTTGGGATTGGAGAACCTCGTTAAAACCACCCCTCGCTTCACGCTTGGGGTTGGAGAATCTCGTTAAATCCACCCCTCGCTTCCCGCTTGGGGTTGGAGAATCTCGTTTGAGAATAAGGTCCACCCCCTGAGAAGGCGGGATTTACTGACAATGGTTTCAGATTGGAACGAACATCCGGAACAACGACGCCGAATTTAGTGAAGGGCGAGGTCCGGCAAAAGCTCATAACCGCGATGCGAAACTTATACGCCCGATGTGGCCCGAGTTCCACAAAAATGTGGCACTCGTACTATGGGGTTGGATGGATAAAGATAGACATAAGAAAGAAAGACTAAAGCAAACAATCAAACAAACAAGCATAGCAAAAGGAAGTAACATGAGGCATAAAGAGAAGCAGGCCACGAGGACCACGATGTTCGATTACAGACCCCGCAGGGCCACCCCAAAAAAAAAGAGAGATGTTTTAATTACAGACCCCGTAGGGCCACCAAGGAAAAAATTATTTTCACTTCTTCAGGGTCTCGGCGTCTGGACTGGTGAGGTCGACGGTCTCACTCTTGGAGGTTTCAACATGAGTGGCGGAGGGCTGGGACGCGGGCGCATCGGTCGCGGGCTGAGGTCCCGTGGAGATCAACTCCGAGTTCCCTTCAATAAGACCTACCTCGGGGGGTGCGGTGCTGGACACAGTCCCATCCTCGTTGAGGAAGAACTCGCACTCCCCCTCGGGGTCCTCCGATCCCAACTCCCCCATAGTTTCACCATAGTTGGGGTTGAAGAAGACAATCTGGGGATCGAGATGCCCGTGCGGACGGCCTGGTGGAACATCTTCCTCACGCTCTCCACCAGCTCCGCCTTGTACTCTTCCGAGTCCACGTACATGGGACCCGCGGCCACGACCTCCTCGTTGAGCTCAACAATACGCCCTTCGAGACGTCTGATTTCCTCCTCAGACCTCAAAAGCTCCGCTTCCTTCTCCTTAAAAAACTTGTGTTCAGCGAAGAGCTTACCCCGAAGTTCCTCGTTCTCACCCCTCAGAACCCCGACCTCGTCCCTCGCCTTTCTCTCCCCCTCTTTCGCCGCCAGCGCCGCCTTTGCCTCCTCCCCCGCCGAGGTCTCTACGGCCTCGATCCGCTTCTTTGCCGCAGCCTCCGCGGCCTTGGACCTCTCCATGACCTCGGCCAGTTCCTTGGCCTGTCGCTCACATACCTCGTTGCGAGCTTGGTGCGCCGCCCCCATCTTGTCCATCCTCGCATGCGCAAGGGCGATGCGGCTCCGGTTATAATTATCAAAAAAGGTGTGTTGTAAATGTGCAGGAGGGTGAGAGAAGAAACAAAAAGAGACGGAAATTAAAAACACAAAGGCAGAAGCTTACCATGGCCGAGTACCGGGCAGCCTCATCATCAAGCGCCGCGTCGGTGAGGTTATTGGCCCACGAGATCTCCTCCTTATAATCCCCACGGGTCCACTCCAACGGGGCCCCCCTAATCGGTCCAGGACAGTGAAACCTGGCGGGATGGGGGCCTGTGACCTCGCGACCTCGCCCCTCGAAGTCGAAAGCGGGAATGATGTCCAAACCCCGCGAGCTTCGTTGGTGGTCGCCCGTCCGGGACTTCTTTTTTTCCCCAGGGGGAGACTCCGCTTCCTTCCTCTTCCGCCCGGCCTTGTCGTCGGACCCCCGAGGAGGATGGGAGGGCGTCTTCGGCGTGACCCCTTTCAGCGGGACCGCCTCAGACCTTTTGTCCCCTTGGGGCGGCCCCGCGACGTCCCAATGAGACGCCCTCGCGACATTCCCCTTGGGCGGGACCCCCCCGACCGCGATCGTCGGCGGAACAGGTTTAGGCTGCGTTGTGCCTGTCCTCGCCTGCGAGCCCGGCTCGTTGATGATTGTCCCCTTGAGAGACCGGGGAGCCGGGACTTTGGAACTAGAAGTCAGGGGTTGCTTCCCCTTCGACTTCATGGTAAGAGCGTGCAAAAAATCCACTGTCAAGAAAAAAAAGCATAAAAAAGAAAAAGCAAGTTAAGAAGAAGTCAGAAACAAATATAACGAGGTTTATAACCTCGTAACCTTACAAAGAAAAGAAGAGCAATCAGAAAGAGAATAAAATACCCTCTCCACCCTCGCGGGGAGGGAAACTGAGGCTCACCCCGGCCCACTCAAGCCGGTCCTGAGAAAGGTATATCTCGTATGGCGCCTGGTACGCTGTAGCGTATCGAGCCTTGAGTGCCTGGAACTCAGCGACCTTGTACGGGCACACGCACCTCTCGAAGGTACCCGGCGCCATAGGGAAATTAAGATATCTCCCGCTGAGATCTCGAACCAAAAACCACTTAGGTTTCCACGTCCCGACGTTCGACTGGGTCGTGGTGATCTTGACGTTCGGCGTGCTGAGATTGACAAGGGAACATCGAGGTTCCCTCCTCGCTAAAACTAGCGCCGACAAATCATTGAGGTTCGGTTCGTCCATGAGCTCGCGACTTCGAATCGTGTAGGCACACAGCAGCCGCCAGGCATTCGGGAACAGTTGGGCAGGACAGACACCCATGGCCCACAGGAAATCCACGATGTGCTGGGCCAAAGGCAGCCTGAAACCCGCTTGAAGACTGAAGAGGTGCACGACCGCGCACCCCTCATAGGACGCCAAGGGCCGTCCCTCCTCCTCTGGGAGTGCCAGCTCGACTCCCTCGGGCCAGGGGAAGTCCATAGCTATCTTCGCGAGGTCATCCAGTTTAAGATCGGTGGCCCTCCCCTCGGATAGATAAGCCTCGGGAGTGCTCGAGCTCATGGGAATCCGTTCTTCAAGGACGATAGGGACGCCAGACACGGCGTCAGTAATATAGGCCTCGGGAGAGCTCGGGGGCACGTACGCAGCCGAGGCTGAAGCAATCGCCGCGTCCAACCTCGCCTCAACCTCGGCGGCGATCACATCGGGAGAAGAAGAGGAGGCCATTTCAACACCAAAATAAATGCGCAGACGGGGAAAGAATGAATTGATCGAAGCAGCGGAGTCGCTAGACGAAGGCTCGCTGAAGACCAACGAAGGGGAACTTGGGTTCTGGGAATCACTAGGCTCTACACTCTCTACAGATTCGGAGACCTCCTGATAGAAATTCTCTTGAATGTTGAAAACAAAACCGGGCGGTGGGCTCGCGGAAGCTCTCCTAGGCATGAAAAGACAACGTCCAGGCCGCGAAAAGCTAGCACCTGGAAAAGAAAAGGTCAGTAAGACACTAGGGGTAAGGTAACCAAAGAGAAAAGCACGAGGTCATAACCTCGGGAGGAAAGAAGCACGAGATCATAACCTCGGAAAGAAAAAAGCACGAGATCATAACCTCGGGAGGAAAGAAGCACGAGATCATGATCTCGGAAAGAAAAAAGCACGAGATCATAACCTCAGGAGGAAAGAAGCGCGAGATCGTAACCTCGGGGAGAAAAGCTACGCGAAGTCATAAAGGGGAAGGCCACG
This sequence comes from Fallopia convolvulus, assembly GCA_964016875.1. Taxonomy (NCBI): domain Eukaryota; kingdom Viridiplantae; phylum Streptophyta; class Magnoliopsida; order Caryophyllales; family Polygonaceae; genus Fallopia; species Fallopia convolvulus. The sequence continues at coordinate 48,856,748 of OZ024732.1, read as the reverse complement.
TGGCATCCTAGAAGCTACTCTGACAAGATAGGACGTCAAGGAAGAATTTGAAGCGCCAAAAGAAAGGAAAGAGAAAGAAGGCCAACCAACGGTGGAAGCCAGCGGTGGAAGCACAAACGTCCCGTCAATCAGACATCATGACGTTTGGGCTCCCGAGGGTTTCGAAATTCAAAAAGTGGTGGGCGGAGAAGCAGAAGTTTAACCGCCACCCCAAACGAGCAATAAACCCAAAAAAATACAGCGATAAAATCACGGCGGTGACTACCCCTCACCACCGTCCCACCACCACAGCGCCGGTGAGGGATACCCGTCAAAACACCATCGCCCAAAAAAAGGAAAGAAAAGAAAGAAAAAAAAACACAGCGAACAAGCGAAGAACAAAACGGAAAAACACCAGACGACACACAGAAACACCCGCTCCCTCACCACCGCCGCTCCGCCACCGTGACACCGGCGCGAAACGCCAGGCGACACACCGTCGCCCAACCAAAGCACGAAACAAAAAAACAGGCAAAGAAGAATTTGAAGCAAAAAACACCAGAAAACGAGAGAGAGAGTCGGGGACTTACTTGTTTAGAATCGACGTGAAAGGAGCGTTGACACGACTGGGAAGCGGTGGAGGTTCGTCGGAAACCGTCTCGGAAACCGTTCACGGAAAACTGAGAAGACGAAGAGAAAGAAAGCGGAAAGGCTGAAGGAGAAGATGAAGAGGAAGCGTGTGAGATACGCCCTTATAAAGAGCATGCGTGGCCCCAAGGAACTTATGGCCTGCGAACCTTGGAGCGAGGTCCCCAGGCCATGGGGTTGTGATGATGTCTAAAACAGTAAAACAAGGAGTGGGCCCGGGGTACCAAGAGGAAGTGGGCCCGGAGGGATTCCCAAAGGCAATTTAGGGACCCACATCCATACCCTTCGTTTATTTAAAACAAAACTCATGCCCTCGCGAGGTCTCCCAACTATCCGGGACGAGGTCTCGACCTCGTCACCGACTCTACTAACGCACCCGCCCACTCAGACCAATCAAAAGCGACCTCATTCCCGAACCAATCACAAGCGACCTCACTCCCGAACCAATCACAAGCGGCCTCGTCCCCGGACCAATCAAAAAACCCTATTCCGAGCATCCCACATCGAACCTTGGCCTAAACTCGACTCCCCAATTCTCTATAAATAGAGGAGAACCTCATAGGAAGAGGGGGTCGAAAAACCATTTGAACTCAAGAACTCTCTTGCTTGTTGAAGATCGATGTGATAGAAACATCGTCAAAAGACCTCGCTACAGACAGGAGAAGTCCACAAAAAGACCCCAAGTCGTACAGAGACCTCACCCACACCAAAGACCTCGCTACAAAACCTCACAAAGCTCTCTACACCACGTACCCAAACCTACCTTGCTTTAGAGTCAACCTCGCCACATTTAGGTTTGATCTCGGAACCTCGTAGGAGGTCTAGGTGTAACTCTCAAAGTTGTTCGTCAACCTCGTAGGTTTGTAATCTCGTTACCACGAAGAAAATCATAAATAAAGGAGCAAGTGTTTGCACTCAAATATAATAATCTTGTTTCTTGTCTCGTATCGTAGCCGTTATTTCGGGTTTCATCACTGACACCGTCTGTGGGAAACCTCTTCATCCTAAGCATCCTCCCGTTTAGTGCAAACCTTGACTCCTTAAAAACCCCTAAAAATGGCTTGCCCAAACAATTTCTTCCCCCAACATCCCGACAACATGGTTGAGACCCCTCCGTGGACAACGGCAGGTCCCCCGGGGTACCCTTTTGTGGTTCCGCCGGGTTGGACATACAACGTTCCACAAAACCCATACCCGTTCTAGGGGTATGAACAGGGTGGCGCACCTTTCAACTCGTATCCCTACCCGGGTTACGGGCTGTACCAACAGGGCCAAGCTCCCCCATATGTCCCGATTCCCTCCCAGGGGCAACCTCACTCCGAGTACGTGCCTGCGTATGTCCCGGGCTATATGCCGGGGCAGGAGGCGCCCACCAACGGATCCACCACGGAGAGACCCTCCCGAGATCCGATGCAGATCTCGCGATCCCGTTCACGACATGCGGAGAGGCGTGACACAGAGTTGTCCGAAACAGCGGCAAGCGTGCCACGCCCTCTGGCAAGATCAAAATCAAAATCTGCTCGCCCATCCGTTGAGAGTGGATACAAGAATCCCTTCGTGCCTGAGATCCAGGAGCAAGTGTTTGCACTCAAATATAATAATCTTGTTTCTTGTCTCGTATCGTAGCCGTTATTTCGGGTTTCATCAGCTAGTATTTACTATTTAATGTCTTGTTCCCAGTTGTAATGATCTGAATCCATTATTAATCAAAGAAAAGAGTCGTAGGACTGTCTTCCTGCAAAAATTTCCTCTTGCTAGATTCTGGCCAAGAGTGGTCCTATCATTTTGGTATCAGAGATCCGATCCAAGATGGTGGTTTCAACCCGTAACACACCCAACGACATTGATCCTCCACAATTACCTCAGCCACCCACTCTCCTCGATATCGCCCAACAGTTGGCCGCCCTAACCTCTCGAATGGAGGTCCTGGATACGGTCGTTGCCAAAGTAGCCACCCTAGAGGCAAATTCCCAGCCCCTAGGTCCACCCAACAATCACGACGGTAACCCCGAGAGTTCCCATCAGAGAGGCTCTCGAGTCAGATCCGTCGTCCACCAGTACGAAGGGTTCCAACGAGATCATGCTCGATCTCCTCATACGCCCAGAACAGAGCGCAACCCATACCGCTCTAGGGACGACTATGACGATGGACGCAGGAGTTATCAGGCTGCCCACCACCCCCGGGCTCGCATCGACTTTCCAAAGTTTGATGGAGGTGATCCACGTGGCTAGATTCTTCGAGCGGAAAAGTATTTTCGCTACTATGACGTAGCGGAAGAGATGAAAGTCGAGGTTGCAGCGGTGTACTTGGAAGGCGACGCCCTGGATCTCTATGCGTGGATCAATAGCAAACGAGAAATCTTAGTGTGGGAGGACTTGATCCATGTCTTTCAAGAGCACTATGGTCCACCGGATTTCCAGATTCCGGACGAAACCTTATGCTCCATCAAACAGTCCGGTACGGTTACTGAATACCGTATGGAGTTCGCGAGGCGTGCGGCTAGGGTGAGGGACTGGCCGGAATCCGCACTTCTGGGAGTCTTTGTCTCAGGTCTGAAGGAAGAGTTGAAGGCCGAAGTCAGAATTCACTCTCCCAGGTCGGTATTTAGAGCTGCTTCTTTAGCCCTAGAATTCGAGGCCAAATTGGGCTCAATGAAAGGCCAAAAAACTGCTCCGCCCAATTATAGGCCCAACTCCAACTCTTATCCTTATAGCAGCCCAAATACACAATATGTTTTACACCCAAATCAAACCCTTATGCGAAACACAAACTCAACCTCCCAAACTCATCGACCGCAGGAGAATGAGAGACAATGGAGGACAGAGAAAGGTCTTTGTTTTCGATGTGGCGAAAATTTTTCACCGGGCCATCAATGCAAACCCACCTTGTCTATCATGGAGTACGGTGGCATAACTGAAGATGCCCTCGAGGAAGCTACAGAGGAAGATCAATTCTACAATTCCGGTGCGGCAAGCGTGGGAGGCGAAGCTGAGATTTCGTTCCATCAAATCTCGGGCAAGACATGTACGATGACTATGAAGCTTAGGGGGACACTGAACAATCGACCAGTCTTGGTCCTAGTGGATAGTGGCTCCACTCACAACTTTATTTCCGACAAGCTCGCCCAAGAACTTAAGTTGCCTACACAAGAGGTTCCAGGCTTTAGAGTCACCATTGGCAATGGCGAAGCCATCCGCTGCAACAAGATCTGCTCTAATGTCGCTATCCAATTTCTGAGCCTTGTCATTACTCAGGACTATTACCCGTTCTCATTAGGCGACACCGAAGTAGTTTTGGGCATTAAATGGCTCGCCTCCTTGCACACAGTCTTAGTCAATTGGAATGACATGTTCATCAGTTTCAAGTGCAATGGGAAACAATATACACTCAAAGGTGTCAAGCCGCCTCCCCAAGAGGAGCCTAGCTGCGAAATTCTTCCGACTTGAGGACAAGTCGGATTTTCAAGGGGGGTGCACTGATAGGATCCCATGAATAGGCTAGAAGTAGATAGTTAATTCAGTCATATTATTATTAATTTAAGTCTTTGATTATTGTTAGTTTAGGAAAAGTAAGTGGGTCAGCATTTTAATTACTGTATTTTCTTTTATTAGCCTTATGACTAAGTCAATTAGTCTTTATTTAATTTCAGTAGTTATTTCCTGGCACTTCTCCAACTAACATAGTGAATTAGTGGGTTTCCTAGGCTAGTATTTACTATTTAACGTTGGTCTTGTTCCCCGTTATAATGATTGAATCCATTATTAATCAAGAAAAGAGTGGACTGTCTTCCTACAAAAATTTCCTCTTGCTAGATGTTGGCCAAGAGCGGTCCTATCACTTACTATTCCTAAGATTATTGGTTTCTTTATGGGCTTTTAGATTTTAGATAGGTGATTTTCGGTAATTCACCCTACTTTTTTTTTTGGAAATTCCGGATGGTACCCCTCAATTTTTTGCTTTTCCGAATGGTGCCCATAAAAAAAACTTATTCCGCACAATGCCCCTGAGTTTTAATAAAAGTCTGTCCCGTACCCTTTATCCATTTTCGTTCTAACGTCATTCATACGCGTCTCCGTCGACAACTCTGTACTCCGTAGAGCCGGAGATCAATCCGCCGCAATCAAAGCTTAAATTTACGTGCGCTCCTTCTCTCCTCTCCCGAATCTCATCGTTCGACTTATCTTTCTACAGATCTGTAGATTCGAAGCTAGAATCGGCGCCGGTAGAAGCACGCGAGCAGCACGTGAGGAGGTCGACAATGAATGGAGTTGAAGAAGAAGATGTTGCCTCCAACGATGAAGAAATCATCAAGCGAGAAGATCAAGAACGGAACGGTACCGGTGTCGTTTGATAACAATGAGTTAGATGCGAAGGCCGACAACTTCATCAACCGGTTCAATCAGTAGTTCCGGCGTTAAGGGTTTGATTCCCTGTTCCATTTATGAAATTCTGCAAAGGAAATTGAGTGATGGTGATGTAGTATTTCATTTACAGTATTTTAATTTTTTTAGTTCTAAAATAAACTACAACCAACTAGCAAAAACTAAATCATTACCATCGATTATCAAAATCCTCAATTCCCCATTCCTCTATCCCCTCTGTTCTGGTACAACAAAAGAATCTTGATTCAAATCATACTCTAAAACCCAAAACATCTAGATCTAATTTGAAATCAAACTGAAGTTTATCCTCATCCAAATATCCAATCGTGTCTTGCAAGACAACTAGATTTCATCATGTGTGTTTTAATCACCAGAAATTGTTTCTTGATTTCCATGTAATTGCTCCCTTGATTCTTCATTCACTTATTTATGAATCGAATTTTATTAAACCAAATCATAGCCTGTAATTATATAAAATTGGATCCAATACATTTTAGTACGAGAATTTCCGAGTACGTGTGGATTAGTACTACACAAAAAATTGACTGAAGTTGAGTTTGAATGGACGGAAAATGGATAAAAGGGTACTGGACGGACTTTCATTAAAACTCAGGGGCATTGTGCGGAATAAGTTTTTTGTATGGACACCATTCGAAAAAGCAAAAAATTGAGGGATACCATCCGAAATTTCCCCTATTTTTTCTTACAAAGGGGAAGTTTCTGTTCTAAAAAAGTACTCCGCACCTTTAACCCTTTCCAACCCTCAACCACTGAACCACGCTCACTCGCCGGCGCCACTGAACCACGCTCACTCGCCGGCGCCGCCCTACCTTCCACCGACAGGCCGCCGCCTCCAGCCCATCCCCACCTCCACGGCGAGGCCCATCGTTCACTTGCACCAGAGACACCACCTTGTCCGGCACCGGTACCAGGTAGGTTTTCTCGTAAATTCCTGTTCCCCACATTTTTTCTTACTATCAATTTCATTTTTCAAACTTGGAAATTCATTTGCCAAAAATATTTTGACTCTCCAGATTTGCAGTGCTCGGGGTTTAGTCTTTTTATCAGTACTTAGCTAGAGTTTATCAGTCTTTCTCCAACAACAAAGAATGTCTTCCAGACGTAACTTACAAAAGCTCTCTTCAGTTGTATCATACAAGGGTAGTAACAGCGCACTTAACAAATTCCTGCAAATTGATTGCCAATCGGGCAGAATTGACATAAGCGAGGCTGAGTACTTCTTCAAGCACATGCTATATATGACACCGCCGCCCCCAATTTCATGTTTCAATAAAGTTTTGAGTGGTTTAATTAAGTGCAAGCATTCCTCTCTCGCCATCTCTTTCTACAAGACTTTGGCTATTTCCGGTGCTTTGGGGTTGAGGTCAGATCATATCATCTTGAGTATTTTGATAAATTGCTATTCTAGCATGAAATTAGGGAGTGCTGCATTTTCTGCATTTGGCCTCATTTTGAAGAATGGTTTTTGTCCAAATATAATTATGTTTAATTCATTGCTCAAAGGATTGTGCTTAGAGAAGAAACTGGTTGAAGCCTTTGGTCTGTATTCAAAGATGATTCAATTGGGATGTACTCCTAATGTCTTTACTTACACTACTCTGGTAGATGGTTTATGCAAATCTGGGAACGCTGCTACAGCGCTTCAGTTGCACCGAGAAATGGTGCATGGTAAATTGGGCATTGCCAAAGAGGATTGTGAACCCATAACAATGCCGTGTCATGTGATTAGTGCTGGTTGTATGGAGCGGATTACAGTAGATATGAAAGAAAAAGATATCAGAATTTCTCCTAATGTTGTTTCTTACAATTGCTTAATTGACGGGTTATGTCGTTCGGGGATGGAAGAAGATGCCAAGTCTCTCTTTACTGAAATGATTGACCGTGGTGTTCATCCTAATGTGGTCACATATAACATTCTCATTAATTTACTCTGCAAGAAGGGTGAGATAGAACAAGCATTGAAGATTTTGGAAATGATGATTCTTCGAAGCATGATCCCTAGCACCGTTACATATAACACGATTCTGGATGGATACTGTAGAATTGGGAAGATAGAAGAAGCCATGAATATGTACAATGATATGAATTCTAGGGGAATTTTTGTAGACATTGTAACTATAAATGCCTTGCTTAAAGGTCTATTTCATGTGAGGAATGTTGGAGATGCTACAAGGTTATTTAACAACATGAAAAAGATGGACATAAGTGGTGTGTGTAGACCAAATAAAGTTACTTATGGAACTATGATTGATGGATTATGCAACGAAGGGCATGTAGGTGAGGCAGAAGAGCTATTATCGGAGATGCTTGCTGCCGGTGTTACTCATGATGGAGTTGTATATAATTCTTTGATTAATGGATTACTTAAAGAAGGGTGCGTGGACAAGGCTAAAGAGCTTTTCTTGCAAATGAAAAGTCATTCCATTTCTCCAAATGTCATCACCTATAATTCTTTGATTAATGGGTTGTACCTTTCTGGAAAGGATAAGGAGGCAAAGACATTCTTGGAAAATATGATTGAAGATGGTATATTGCCAAATGTGGTGACATTCAATATCATAATTGACAATCTTTGCAAGGAAGGGAGTATAGAGCAAGCAGTGAAGGTGGTAAAGTTGATGACCCAAAGGGATGAACTTCCTAATCTGGTTACTTATAATTGTTTAATCAAAGGCCTTTGTTCAAAAGGGAGGATGGGTGATGCACGGGACGTGTTTTCTTTGATGGAAAGTTGTGAGTTTGAGTGTAATGTTAGAACATATAGCATGCTGATAGGTGGGTATTGCAAAGCAGGGATGTTGCAGGAAGCTCACAATTTGTTTCTTGAAATGGAAGCCAAGGGTTGTTCCCGCAATGTGATAATATATAACACGTTGCTATATGGGTATTGCAAAGCAAGGATGTTACAGGAAGGTCACAATTTGTTTCTTGAGATGGAAGCCAAGGGTTGTTCCCCCGATGTCGTAACATATAACACGTTGATAGATGGGTATTGCAAAGCTGGGATGTTACAGGAAGCTTACAATTTGTTTCTTGAGATGGAGGAAGTCAAGGATTGTTCGCCTGATGCCATTACCTTTGGTACATTGATCGGTGGCTTTGCTGGCCAGAAAGATGCTGCAAAAGTCTTAGAGCTTGTTCAGAAAATGCACGCCATGAAGATATCACTTGACTCACACACAGAGTGCATTTTGTTGGAGTGTATCAACAAAATGGATGGAGATTGTGAGAGTTGGGTCAACTCCCTCCCAGATTTCTCTTCACTTAGAAACCCCAGAAAGTGATACAGATTTCTCTTGATCTTGAGCTCAGAAGTGGAGACAGGTGTACTGCAAATTGCCTTAATTTCAACTTTCTACATGGGTTGCCAATATGAGTTTTCTACTCTTTTAGCAATGGGCTAATCTTAGTACACTGTATTGCCCAGTTGGGCAGCAACTCCGTTAATGTATTTTAGTTTACTTCATGTTTAGGAATAAAAATTCTATCTCCGTACTCCAACCGAGGTCAATGTAATAGACCTTTCTAAAAGTAACCGTATTAAGAACACAATCCATACCTAATAATAGCTTAAGAATTAGGATTTAGAAGATTTTACTCTCATCATATGCTTAACACTTTCATAGTATTAACCAAAACAGATATGTTCAGTGGAGATTTCGGCAAAACATTTGACTGTGTGTTCATCAGAATTTGCTGATTGAACACTAAAAAGTATTGATGTCTAAGATTTTGATGTAATTTTTACTATTTGTTATTCTATAAATTACCATTTCACATCTAAATAGTATTGATTGTACCCTATAAATTATCATTTCACCTTGTAACATAACAAAAGTTGGTATTATTAGTGACCAATACGCATATTTTGAGAGCCACATCACATATTTTGCCAAAATTTTTTTTACCAAAAACACCCTCATATAATTTTTGGTTAATTCAATAAAAGTTAGTATATTTTTGGTTAATACGATGAAAATTGGTAATGTTTTTACTCAATTTAAAAGTTTATATTATTTTTTCGTCAATAGATTAAATTTTTTTAATATTTTGAGTATTTTTCTTAAATTTTTATAAATTTTAAAACCAAAAAATTATATTTTTTTAAAAACAAACTTTTTTTATAACAGAGTGTAAATATTAGTTACTAATCTACCCTAGTACAAATATAAAGCAAAAACCAAGTCTTTGTAAAAATTTGAGCCACATGGCAAATTTGAAATATTTTTTGATTTTTTATTTCTAATTTTTAATCCACTTCTACTTTAACCACTTCCCCACTATCTCAAAAACTACCATCTACTCTTTTCTTCTAAACAAATTAAAATTTTATAATTTTTATTATTAAAGAAAACTACTATCCACTCTTTTCTTCTAAACAAATTAAAATTTTATAATTTTTACTACTAAAGAAAATAAGATTCAATCGTGAAAATTTATTTTAAATAGATATTTAAATAATAAGTTAGAAATAAAACTATTTTAAAATATTTCCGTACCTTGTACGGGGATAACACTAGTTACTATGTTTTACGTAGCTGAAATGTAAACTTTTATTCTTTGAAAATTTGAAGTCCTTTTTTCTACTGTCAATTTCTCGTTTAGAACGGGCACTTCCCTTCTCAACCCTCAAGCACCCACTCGCCACCCTATCTTCCTCCGGCAGGCTGCCGCCTCCACGGTGAGGCCCCTCGTTCACTTGGATGCACCACTCGCCCGACACCCCTCGCCGGTCACAGGTAGGTTTTCTTGTAATTCCTGTTCCTCCATGTGTTCATTAGCTACTCTGTCAATTTCATTTTTCAAAATTTGAAATTGATATGCGGAAAATGGGTTTGACACTACACGTTTGCAGTGCTCGGCGTTCAATCTCTCTGGGAGCCTTTTCATGTCCCATTTCACTACTTGCTGGAGTTTATCAGTCTTTCTCCAAAGGCAAACAAAGAATGTCTTCCAGAGGTAACTTACAAAAGCTCTCTTCAGTTGCATCATATAAGGGTAAAAAGAGTGCACTTAGCAAATTTCTGCAAATTGATTGCAAATCGGGCAGAATTGACATAAGCGAGGCTGAGTACTTCTTCAACCACATGCTATATATGAGACCATCGCCCCCGAATTCATGTTTCAGTACACTATTGGGTGGTTTAATTAAGTGCAACCGTTCCTCTCTGGCCATATCCTTCTACAAGACTTTGGCTATTTCCGGTGCTTTGGGGTTGAGGTCAGATCCCATCATCTTGAGTATTTTGATAAATTGCTATTCTAGCATGAAATTAGGGAGTGCTGCTTTTTCTGCATTTGGCCTCATTTTGAAGAATGGTTATTGTCCAAATATAATTATGTTTAATTCTTTGATCAAAGGATTGTGCTTAGAGAAGAAAGTGGTTGAAGCTGTTGCTGTGTATTCAAAGATGATTCAATTGGGATGTACTCCTGATGTCTTTACTTACAATACTCTGGTAGATGGTTTATGTAAAACTGGGAATGATGCTAGAGCACTTCAGTTGCACCGAGAAATGATAATAAGGAAACTGGGTATTGCCAAAGAGAGTTGTAAGCTAAACAGAATGTCGTCTGATGGTGACTCTGTAGAGCGGCTTATAGTTGATACAAAAGGAAAGGATGTCAGAATTTCTCCGGATGCTATTTCTTACAGCTGTTTGATTGACGGGTTGTGTCGTTCGGGGATGGAAGAAGATGTCAAAACTCTCTTTACTGAAATGATAGGTCATGGTGTTCATCCTGATGTGTTCACATATAACATTCTCATAAATTTACTCTGCAAGAAAAGCAATGTGGAACAAGCATTGGAGGTTATGGAAATGATGATTCTTCGACGCGTGATCCCTAACATTGTCACGTATAGCACGATTCTGGATGGATTCTGTAGAATCGGGAAAATAGAAGAAGCTTTCAATCTGTACAATGATATGAGATGTAGGGGAATGGTTGCAAACAATGTAACTACAACTACCTTGTTGAAAAGTCTTTTTCAGGTGAAGAAAGTTGGAGACGCTATAAGTTTGTTTAACAACATGAAAAAGATGAAAAGTGGTGTTTGTAGACCAAATCAAGTTACTTATGGAACTATGATTGATGGATTATGCAAAGAAGGGCATGCAGGTGAGGCAGAAGAGCTTTTCTCAGAGATGCTTGCTGCCGGTGTTTCTCATGATGGAGGTGTATATAGTTCTTTGATTAACGGATTACTTAAAGGAGGACACTTGGATAAGGCTAAAGAGCTTTTCTTGCAAATGAAAAGCCGATCCATTTCTCCAGATGTTGTAACCTATAATTCTTTGATCAATGGATTGTACCTTTCTGGAAATGAGGAGGAGGCAAATACATTCTTGGAAAATATGATTGGAGATGGTATTTTGCCGGATGTGGTGACATTCAATATCATAATTAACAATCTTTGCAAGGAAGGAAGTATAGAGCAAGCAATGAAGGTGGTAAAGTTGATGAGTCAAAGGGGTGAGCTTCCTGATCTGGTCACTTACAATTGTTTGATCGAAGGCCTTTGTTTGAAAGGGAGGATGGGTGATGCACGGGAATTGTTTTCTTTGATCGAAAGTTGTGACTACAAGTGTGATGTTATAATATACAACACACTGATAGATGGGTATTGCAAAGCCGGGATGTTGCAGGAAGCGCACAATTTGTTTCTTGAAATGGAAACCAAGGGTTGTTCCCCCGATGTCATTACCTTTAGCGCATTGATCAGTGGCTTCGCTCGCCAGAATGATACTGCAAAAGCCTTAGAGCTTTTTCAGAAAATGTATGCCATGAAGATATCACTTGACTCGCACGCACGGTGTATTTTGATGGAATGTATCAACAAAATGGATGGAGATTGCGAGAGTTGGGTCAACTCACTCCTAGATTTCCCTTCACTTGGAAGCCCCAGAAAGTGATAGAGCCTGCGCTTTGCTCTTCATCCTGATCTTAGTGTAGTAAGGAGAGGTGTGTGCTGAATTTGCATAATGTCAATATGAGTTTTCTGCTGTTTTAGCAATGGGCTATTTTGGTACGCTGTAAAGCCCATCTCCATATATAAAGTATGTTTTCTAATTTCGTTATGATCATATTTTAGTGTATACTTCAAGTTTAGGGAATAGGAAATTAAGAATTGTATCTCCATACTCCAAATTAAATACTAATTATAAGCTATCTTTTTCCTTACCTAATTAGAAGGATATTGTTACCTGTCACCTAGTGAGGTAAAGAAACAAAACATAATACGTGTGGCTTCAAAAAGTGCATCCGACTCATCAGCTCGGCAAAGTCTATTTGCTCCCTCATATCCAAGTGGCATCTCTTTTCAGATTAAAAAATTTAAGAGGATACATAATTCCGGATCACTAGTGATTGAATGAATAACCTTAGTACGAATAATACCAATTTGTTAAAGTAACCTTTCTCTTAACTGGCTCTACTGCATCTGAATGGTTCACATAGAGAAGTCCACTAATTAAGAACCTTGTCGGGTAATCGGTGTTGTGATTATGTTGTTCTTTGTATTTTTGCCTATACCCTTGGTTAAAGTTGGTTTGGTATTATATGGTTTGTTGTAAATTTCCTTCCTTCTTAATTCATTTTTACCATGTTCATAAAAACGTGACGTGTAGCAATGTAATGATATACTCCAGTACTAGTTTTGATCGAGTTGTATATATACTTGTCTTATATATCTATCATCCAGAAAACTAATTGAAGGAAAACCCAAAAAAAGAAGCTATAATGTTTTGGAAATGTGTAATAATGTGTTATTAAATTATAGGAGAAATTGCATTTAACCACCCCTTATATCGGCATTGTTGCATTTCACCACCCTTAATTTTTTTTCCTACATTTGACCACCCGTTATTTACAATAATGTGGCATTTAACCACCTATTTAACAGAATCCGTTTATCTATCCGTTAACTCAATTAAATGACACTTTTACCCTTATTCAATTTTTATTTACAAGAAGAAAAAAAGACATTTACCCCTTTTAAGCTTGCAAAACTGCAGCTTAGGAGATTAAAATATCTTAAACCTATTAATTACAAAGTAGCCAAAATCGTCTATTTACCTCATTCCAATCGAATTGAGGGAAAAACAAACTCCATTAACAACCTGTTTGGTACAAGTGTTAACGGGATAAAGTGAGGGGAGGGAGAAAATAAAAAAATTAGGAAAAGAGGAGAAGGGGAGGGTAGGGAAGAATTTAATTCAGATTGTGTTTGGTTGGAGGGAAGAGAAATCTCTTCTTCTGTTTGGATAAAATTTTAATTTTAAAGGAAAGGAAGGAAAAATGGGTTAAAAAAATTTCTCAAATTCTGAACCAAGTTCAAGATACGTAGAATTTTCCACCCAAATTCCACCAAATTGGAAAGATGCCATTCCCCTCCCTTTCTATCCTTATTTTCACCTAATTAATTCTCAAATCCTTCGAATTCTCTCCTTAAAAATTAAACCAAACAGGAGAAATTATATCCCTCTTCTTCCCTCCATTAAAATCCCTCAAAATCCCTCCAACCAAACCTACTGTAAAGAGGAGCAAGATTTAACTGTACTTTTGTTTGAACCTACCTTCAAATTGGTTTGAAAGAAAGAAATTGAAGATTTGGGGAAAGAAGAAATTGATTAGTTACAATCCAAATTCAACCAATAAATTTGTCTTCCAACAAATTCGAATCGTCGTTGTCTCCAAGGGTAAATCTCACCTGTGGAGACCGCCGCCCCGTGGCACTTACACAAAATTCGTCGAAGAGGGTCAATTCAAGTACTCGATTGTCATTGGAGGGAAAAATTTCGGGTGTGGCTCGTTGAGGGAGCACGCCTTCGTGGCACTCGGGGCGGCGGGCTCGATGGCTGTGGAGGCGTCGGAGGCGGGAGCGGTGGCGATAGGAGCCAGGCGAGGCTATGAACAGTCCTAGGTTTCCCTCTAACAGGACCCCCGCCATCTCTCGTTCTGCCATCAGCCATGGCCGCCGCCGTCTCAATCTCCTCAAAGCCATCTCCAAGACAACGCATCAAAATTTAGGGTTGCTGACTTATGCAAGGATTGTGCATAAAAATTAAAACAAGGGTAAAAGTGTCATTTAATTGAGTTAACGGATGGATAAACGGATTCTGTTAAATAGGTGGTTAAATGCCATATTATTATAAATAAAGGGTGATTAAGTGTATAAAAAAAATAAAGGGTAGTGAAATACAACAATGATAATATAAGGGATGGTTAAATGCAATTTTTCCTAAATTATACGTGAATGGCATCATCAATGAAATACTTGAATGGGACCATGATCTAGTCCACGATCTCAATTTGCTTTTACACACTATTCTTTATACATAATTTTTGAACTTTTTTGCCACAGTGGCATGTTCTTTGTGAGTAATCAGAATCCATCATATACGTACTTCCAAATGTTCAAATAATATAAAATATTTTGCGAGTCACTACTAGTATGCATTGGTGGCCGTATGAACTATAAACTATAGTAAATTACTAGTTGTTCCCGTCGTGTCCTGCATAACTATATCGATATTTTTTAAATATACTATAAAATATATTAATAAATAAAAATATATTATAAATAATAATTGTGAATTAGTTAATTATATAAATTATAAAAAACATGATTCTAAATTAAAGATTTTGATTATATTATTTTTTATTCCTTATATTTTCAGATAGAATCTTTATAATGACTTGTGTATTAAAAACTATATATGGCAAAATTCTATGTGATATGATATGTAGTTTTTAATATGGTGGAAAATATAACTTAAAAAATTATTTAGCATTAACATTTAATATCTCTATAATTTATTTTAATTTAGATATAAATTTTTTTAACTTAATTAAATAATCATAAAATATTTAGCATCAATATTTAATTTCCATATAATTTATTTTGTTTTAGATAGAATCTTTTAAACATATGCAAATTGCCAAAAACACAAAATCACATGTGAAAAAATCCAAGGTGGATTAATATGGGAATGACTTATATAAAAAATCCTATGTGGTACCTACATGGCATATAACTTATAATGTGGTAGAAAAAATTACTATAAATATTTGATATATATGCTATTTTAAAAAAAAATAAAATTACATAGATTAATATGGTTGCGACATGTGGCAAAATCCAATGTGGCTTAATTTAGGAGTGACATGTGTACAAAGCTGATGTGGCACAATGTGGAGGCTCCAAACCTTATTGCTTTTATATATATAGTAGATTGGAGAATAATTCTAATAAGAAAAATATGATGTCTAAATATTATTGAGGCATAGGCTAAGAGCATGAAAATGAATATATATTGTTAAATCATATGTTTTAGGATTTTTTTAAAAGGGTTTATTAGTTTATTTTTAGGATTTTAGTTCCTAAGAAGAGAATATTTAACATATACTCTAAGAATACAGGTTAAAAAATCGTTAATATAATATCGGTGATCGACTAAAAATAATCCAACTTTCAAAGTTTGTACGTTCAATCGGTTCATATTTTACAATGGGTTTGTTCGATGCTTCAAACCAGATATGAGTTGATGTTGATTTATTAGTTGATGCAGAATTTACAAGTTGCTTTTTTGAAATTATTAGCCTATTTTTGTGAAAAAACATTTAGGTGTTCGCTAGATAAAACTGATCGAGACTGATTTTATAAAAGATGGAAGTAAAATTACAAAAAAGGACATATTTATAAATTTATTAAGAGAATATTAAATTTTATGAGTTTGGTTCAACTTAAACAAACTCTTATCCTAAAACGAACTCTTATCCTAAAACGAATGCACTTTTCATAGTTAGTAATGCACTTTTCATATAAAAGTGCATTGAAAAATACAAAAAGTGCATTACGAAAAAGTGCACTAAAAAAATTTGAAAAGTGCACTAAAAAGTACGAAAAGTACAAATTCGAAAAAGTGCACTCTGAAGTATGAAAAGTGTACTACTAACTACAAAAAGTGCATTCGTTTTAGGATAAGAGTTCGTTTTAGGATAAGAGTTTGTTTCATTTGAACCAAACTCTAAATTTTAGATTTTCCAAAATTAAATTAGTGAGGGCCAATCAAAAGCAAACAAATTCTATAAAAATAAATAAGGCTGAGAGGGGTAGATTAATTTTTGGGTAAAATATAAATTCTCGTCAACTCTCATAAACTACAATAAACATCATCAAGTTCCACTATCAAAAAGATAATAAAGATTTAATTATTTTTTTTACCATTAAACTTAATTAAAGCAAGGTCAAAATAAGGCTCGCCAAAAGGAACCACCTTATTTTTTGAGTGATTAAATTTATTTCGAGACTAGTGTTGCGTTACTTTGAGTGATTAAAATGTATTGTTGGTGCACCAAAATTCCGCCTTTAATGCACTAATTGATTACTCCTTCTTCAACTTTCGTTCCAACTGTTCTTCAACCTAAAACCTGCAAAACAATAGACCAAGGGGGCGAGTACTCCTAATCCACATCCGATGCCTAAGTCAAAATAATAGTTGTTGATTGAGCGTCAACGTAAAGACAAGAAAAGCTAGAAAAGTCAGCGAGTTTGAGTTTCCTTGAACAAATAAGCTAAGCGAATATTAGCCTGTTCAAGCTCTCAATATGTGTGTTATTGTATGCTCTTCATCGGCGAAGAAGTGTTCGTCGTGTATTTATAATGGAAGAGAGAGAGAGAGGGTAGGGTGCTAAAATTCTATCCCATAGGGCCGACCCAATGTCTTGTGCCACAAGCAAGCGATATCTTGCCCCCACTCCAGCGAAAGTTCTATCTTTTTGTTAAGATAAAATCTTCCATTATGTCAAATAACCACCATATTTAATTTTATAATAAAATATTTAAAGATATAAAAAACATAATAAACAAAATACATTTATTGCGATAAATAGAGAGAATAATAATAATGATGGTTAATTTTTACCCTATACCTAAAACTGGAACCTCCTTATTTTTTTTCTCATGCTTTACCCAATAGTTTTTTTCTCCTTTCAACATTTGTGTTTTCTTGTTATTTTCATTTTATTAGTGGAGAATATAGTTTTGCTTGAGCAAATTAGTGGAGAATATGAAGATTAGTTTGAATGGGGAAGAATTAAGCCACTTTTTAGGCATCTTTTGCGGGTATGAAGATGCTTTCCAAAGAAAGCAAAAGACGCCATCATAACATTTTACACACAAAACTAAAATAATACTACTTGGATTGTTGTTAAATTGTGCGGAATTCTTGTTGGGACACTTTGGATTTTGGATAAGATCGAACTTCTTTTATGGCAAGACCATGATTGCTTATTTTTTTGATGGATGATTGCTTTTGCTTGCCCTCGCAATATCTATCAAAAGTCATAGTGTATAAATAATAATTCTTTTTTGAGGAATTGACTCAAAACCACCCTTATAATATGACATATTTCACTTAACCATCCGTATTTTCAATAATTATAAAAAACCACCCATATTAAGGTCTCCGTTAATTTTTAACCACCCAAAACCCAGATCCGTCAAACTCCGTCCAAAAACAGTGACATGGCACCTTAAATTTTAATTGTTTTTTTTTAAACTTGCTACATCTTTAAATCACCATAGTGACGTGGCCCTAATGCACCATCCTCTCCTTCTCCCTCCTCTGCCTCCTCTCCACACCAGAGCATTGGGCGTCTCTCTCCCACCTGAAGCTCTTTCAATGGCAGCAAGGGCCGCCTGGCCCCACCGACACCGATTTTCTCCCCCTTTTCCAACACTTCCACCACCACGGCCGGACGCTCACCTCCTTCGACCTCTTCGCCTTGTATTGCTGGACGGAATATCTCCCCGCCGCGCTCGAAGCCTTCCATGGCTTGGCGGAATATCTCCCCTAGGAAAGAACCAGGATGAGAATCAGGACATAACATCGACATATCTTCTCCTCTGTTCCCCATGCCTTGGCGGCAGCCTCCGCTCCTTCCTTCCTATGTCGCGGAGACTCCATTCAAGATCTCGCCCGAGTCGTCGACGACGTCAAGCCCCAGATCCAGGCATGGATCGATCGTAAAAGCCTCGAAAATCTCGCCAAATCCTTTGATTTGTTCAAAGCCCTCGATTCATCTGAAAAAATTAGGGGAATTTTTGTGGTTGCAACTACAAACCCTAAATTTAAAAAATGAGATCTGTCTCCCATTGAGCACAAAAGTGTGAAATTGAATGTCAATATTGGGTTTATTTGAGATGAATTTGAGTGGAAAGGAGTTCGATTTGTATATCTTGGAGTATTGTGGGAGGGAGAAGATGATATGTATTATAGATTTTGAGCAGCCATTGGAGGAGCGATGGAGCTTGAAAGAGATTGAGAAGGAAGAGAGCGATGGAACACAGAGAGCGATGGAACACAAAAATTGATCGAGAATGATAGGTGCCCCCTTAATTGATAGGATCTGGATTTTGATGGCGAAATTGATAGATGCAGATAATGATAGATCTTGAAATCATTAGTATTTGGCAAGTTTTTTATTTTAAAAAAATTTGTGATCTTTTAAATATGGGTAAAAATGGTGATTTGGATGGACTTGGGTAAAATGGGTGATGTGGCAAGGTTTTAAAAAAAAAAAGAATTAAATTTTGAGTGCCAAGTCACCCTTATTTGACGGAAGCTAACGGATCTGGGTTTTGGGTGGTTAAAAATTAACGGAACCCTTAATATGGGTGGTTTTTTATAATTATTGAAAATACGGGTGGTTAAGTGAAATATGCCATATTATACGGGTGGTTTTCAACCAATTCCTCTTCTTTTTTATTTAATAATTAGGACATTCTTAACTTTTTTGGGAGAGGTCACGGGTTTCTGGGCTCGAACCTACTTTGCAGGAAACGGTGTTAATTAATCCCGCACCTTCCTGCATCCTCCTAAACCACGAAAAGGGAGTAAATCGCGGAACGCGGTGATGGTGGCGCGCCTCAACTTAAAGGTATATACCAAGGGAAGTGCCTCAACTCAAAGACAGTCTTAACTCTTAACTATAGCTAATAAAATATAGATTAGGAGGCCATTCTAGTGTATTTTTCCGAATGAAGTCTAGATGAGTCTAAATGAGATACAATGAAATTTTAGTTTTTTTTTTTGAAAATGTGTAATATTTAAATTGTTTTAATTTTTTTTTAATAATTTAGGATATTAGAGACAATTCCATAAATTTCCTATAAACAATTCCAAATTCCTTTAATAAAATTAATTATATTAAAATTGTTGTCTTTAATTTTATTTTTTGGAGTAATAATACTACAGTATTTGGAAGGGCATTGTACTCAATCCTAAAATATTGACACATTTTTTCTTTTTTTGAGTATTGTTGTTTGGTTATGATTGAGAATAATATATTTACACATGTCATTGTATCTATAATATTTTCAACCAATCAAAATTAATTATTAAATAATCTTGTCGCAGTTTAGTATATTTTATGTTTTCCTCTCCTATAATTTGCTTTTGTGAATGGTGGTTTCTACTTCCACATTCTTTATTAGTCCAATTTTTTATTTGTTGTCAAATATATTGTTTTAGATTTTTCATATAGGACTTGTTTCATATTTTTCATAAAACTATTTTCTGCCTAAAAATTACTTTTAATACTTTTAAAATTTATACATTTTTCTCTATTTTTTTATATTTTTAAGATAAAAAAATAAATTTTCACCCAAAAACTACTTTCTACCTACAAGTGAAATAAGCTCTAGATTTTTTTGTTGTAAATGATTTTGTCTTAAAAACTTAACTGTCTAACTAAATGTCAAAAACATTAATTACTCTTTTATTAGAATAAAGTTTATTTCCTTTTGCGGAAGCTAACAATTATAATATAATTTTATATTAAAAATATATGAGGAGAAAATAAAAATCAAGCGTAGATAATTGATAAATTGAATATTGATTGGATTTCGATATGGATAAGAAGAAGAAAAACAAACGAACAAAAATCACTTTGCACTTCTCAATTTCCCAAATCCCTGTCTCCTCTCTCCCACGGCGGCGTGAGGCCTACGTGTCTCATCCCAGACCTCCACGAGCAAACCACCCCAAGCCGAATCTTCCTCCCAATTATTTCTTCTTCCTCTCCTCCTCACAAACCCAACCCCAAATTCGGAAAATTCGAACGCCCGTCTTCCGATTCAGCTTCAATGGGGGCGAATCTTTCGACGGCTGAGGCGAATTCCGTTGCCGGAGCTCTGATCCGACCCAGATTAGGCGATATACCAGAGAGTTGTATAGCCCTAGTCCTCGCAAATCTCGACCCGCCTGAGATCTGCAACTTGGCCCGGCTTAATCGGGCCTTTCGCGGGGCTTCAAGCGCCGATTTCATCTGGGAGTCGAAATTGCCCTCTAATTACCGCTTTATCATTGAGGAATTGTTCAATAACAAGGATCTAGGGTTGTGTTGTTGGGATTGTAAGAAGGATATTTATGCTCGCCTTTCTCGCCCCCATTCATTTGACGGTGGTACTAAGGTATAATTCAACCGATTTACTTTGTGTGTATATGATGGATTTTCGTTGTGATTCAGCTGCTAGTAGCAATTGGAGCTTGAAATTTGAATTTCACATGTGAAATTAGTTTTTCCTTCTTTGGCTTTTACATGCTTCTGTTGGGAAAATAGTAGGTTTTAGTTTGATTCACGTCATAAGAGTGCAAATCAGCTAAAAAATTCAGCTGAAATTGTGATCCTGAACCTGTTTCAGCTTGTATTGCTTTCTCAATTGTCAGTTTTGTATGTAGGAAATATGGTTGGATAAGAGAACTGGAGGCGTTTGCTTGTCAGTTTCATACAAGGCCATGCTAATCACAGGGATAGACGACAGAAGATACTGGAATCGAATTCCTACAGATGAATCTAGGTGAGGTTTTCTTGACCAGTTTCTGTTATACAATAGAATGAATCAAATTCTTGTTCCTTGCCTCTGAATTTGACCCTTGGTGATTAATCACTCAATTTTCTATTAGCAATGATTTTAGAAGACTATAACATTACTACTTCATTTCCTTGCTCACAATCAGTTTTATCAGTATCAATATCTTATCTAAAATTGATCTTAGAATCAGTCAAGACAGGTTTTCTGGTATAATTGATGCTTACTTGCTGTGTGACTTGGCTCACTTTGGCCAAGTCTACTAAACGTTTTATTTCATTATAGATGTTAAACAAGTGCTTTGAATCATTCTATTTCTTTTAAGAAATTGGCACTTTCATAGTTTCATGACACAAACTAATGGTATATTCTCACTGGTGATGTCACATGGAATCCTCTATCCTAGAGAGGTTTGATTCCTAGAGATGTGGTACTTGATCATATCACTGAAATTGGTAGAGAAAAAAAACTTGTACTTGCAACAAATGGAGCATTCAAGTTCGAGTTTTCACTTTCAAATCAAGACCGACTTTCTTTTAATATTCATGCCCTTTGATGACTTTTGCCTGTAGATTCAAAGCCATTGCCTACCTCAAACAGATATGGTGGTTTGAAGTAGAAGGAGAAGTGGAATTCAAATTTCCAACTGGAACTTACAGCCTATTCTTCAGGCTCCAGCTAGGCAAAACATCAAAACGGCTCGGTCGAAAGGTTTGCAACGTGGAGCACATACACGGGTGGGATCTGAGACCTGTTCGGTTCCAGCTAACAACATCAGACGGTCAGCACGCAGAGTCTCGCCATTATGTTGATAATCGGGGCTCATGGGTCCTCTATCATGTAGGAGATTTTGTCGTCTCTGACCCGAACAAGATGAAGAAGATCAAGTTTTCTGCAATGCAGATAGACTGCACCCACATCAAAGGCGGCTTGTGTGTGGACTGTGTGTTGATTTATCCTCAGGATATGGCTAAGGGTGCCATGACAGTTTTGTAGAGGAGAGATGAGAAAGGTCATTTCTTGAACCTGTGGGATTTTTGTTATATATATGTGTCAATTGTCAATAGTTCTATCGTAGGGTGTGTATATATTATATATAGCCCTGTTTTTGCCCCTTTTATGTAGTTTAGGGCGCTTTTTGCTGGGTTTAGGGTTTTGCTTAATTGAGTAGGGTCAATTGAATTTTTTTTTTCCTTGTATTTTTTTTAAAGGTGTTGATATGATTATTGAATTTCATCAATCCTTTTTTGGATTTCTATTTTCGTGAGATGATAATGATTTGAAGATGCTTCCTCTTGGAAGTATTGAGCATATCTCCTATTTGGATTGCCAATTTAACACATTAAATTGCATTAAATGACCCATTTAATGCATTGATGCTGTATTGCTGTGAATCTGTGATCTACATGGGCTACACAGAAGCCATGTTTAATTTTGGTAACAGAGGAAGCTACTATAATGCCTCTAGACATTTAACCTAAATTCTTTCTAAACACACTCCTACAATCCGAAGGGAACTCTTAAAACTTAAAAGTAGAAGTTCATCCGATGACATAGTATTATAAATATAATACAAAAATTTTAATATATATTTAGCCCCTATTTGGTATAACAATGAAGAGTAGTGATTTTTTTTTAGTAAGAAAAATTTACAATGAGGTGAGGGCCCAAGCGGGTAATGGTTAGAGGAGAAAAAATGATATGGTTATCTCATGTTAAAGGGGTGAAGAGAATCATTTAAGTTTTACATAAAAAATGTTAAAATGGTGAAGATTGAGTAAAGGTTACATTTTGATCAATGAACCATAAACTAAAAATGGACTATTTTCATGCTCTTTAACTATTTTTTTTCCCTCAACAAATACCAAACGATCCATGATATAAAATTTTAAGCAATGGGCAAGGATTCTAATTTATAAATCAACCTAAATGTTAGTTGACATAACCATTTAACCTAAAGGGTTATTTTTCGTTTCAGTTTTATTACTTTATAATCAATAGTGGTTGTCAATTGTCATTGTCACATGTTCTTCACAAATAACCCTTACCATTATCGAAGAAACGTGAGCTTCCTTTGCTTCAAAGTTGTTCTTCCTATTTTATCACCTTACTATCTTTACTCTTTAGTACGAGGATTATCCACAATATAATCTGCATGGTTTTTTTAAAAACAAAAATCAAATTGTATGTTTTTAATGTGAAAATTTACAATAGGGTGATTTTTTTTTGATAAATGTTACTAAAAAGTTATAATTATGAAAAAAGGACATAATAACATGTTAATTATAAAAAAAATCCCTTGTTAGATTTTAAATGGTTACTATTTAGTATGATCTCAAGGTCGTTGATAGCAGGAAAAAATATCCTAAGCTCATGGGACCAAACGACTTCAAAGCCATGGGAGCCCATTTCTAGGCCAAAATCTACATCAACAACGGTCTTAGTCCTAAAGAACGATGGAAATTCTATAACTTGGCAACTGCCAAGGAGACATGGAATTGATGCGACCCTACTCGAGTTCGGGTCACTAGGGGCCCAATCTAGGCTCGAGATGCCCAGATCTTTTCTAAAAGGTTGTAACCAGATAAGTATGAGACAAAACGTTATGATCTTGCGACCCCCTAATGCTTGTATGAACGAGGGTGGCGCGAGAATAGAGATGAAAGGCACTCGACCCATGGGAGGATCGAACAAGAGGGAGATAGGTTGATTGGGAGATTGTGACGCACAAACCAAGGACAAGGAGAAACTCGGCTTGAGAACATGGAATTAAACTATGCGTGAAAACAAACACAGAGAAGCCTATTTAAAGGATTTATTTTCCAAATTTAGATAATATCTTAATTTTTGGTAAGAGATGATATCATAACTAAAAAAATTTAACTAATGGTTGAATTTTTTCCTTATAAGCCAATAAAATATATATGCTCAATCTTTTTAAAATTTTAGTTTGTTTCTTTCCCTCTCTTATATTAAAAAATAACTATACTCAATTACATATCAATATACTATTACTAAAGTCGAATCTCTCTATCCTATGTGTCATCGTTTTAACTATGCCACGTAGGCGTTTTAATTTTTTCATTTACTACTTTGCCCTTCTTTTATTTAAGTATTTACCACCCTTATATTATAACAATATTCCTTATATTACTCATATACAATTATATTTAGAGATCTTAAATTTTGGCAAGTTTTTTTTAGTGTGTAATCCATTATGGAACAATTTTATTGAATACACTAATGTTACTAATATTACTAATCGTATTACTAATATACAATTATATTTAAAGATTTTTAAATTTGATACAAAACATACTTTTCATTATTAAATAATTTTTTAATTTAATAATATTACTAATATACAATTATATTTAGAGATAATTTTTTAATATAATAATATTACTAATATACAATTATATTTAGAGTTCTTAAAATTTGGCAAGTGATAGAAACATAATCTTCATTATAAAATAATTTTTTTAATATAATAATATTACTAATATTTAATTTTATTTAGAGATCTTAAAATGTCGCAAGTTTAGAAGCATAATTTTTATCATATAACATTTTTTTAATTAAAACCCGTACAAGGTACGGGAACAAATGCTAGTATTAATATTAAATTAATTATTGTTTTTCAAAATCTCATCTCTTCCATATTTTCAAAATATATCATTTTTGCTTTATTTTCTTCATACTTTATCTCCTTCTTTTAAATTAAACTTATTTATGAAATATTGTCAAGGAAAATGAGCACGCTAGATTATTTTATCTTAATAATTTATGTTTATTCTCAATTTTAAACTTAATAATCTAAATTTATTTTATTTTATTTTATTTTGATATTTTTTTAAAAAATTTATACATATTACGATCAACAAATTAATCACATTAAAATTTTATTTATTAATATTTTTTTATAGTATAGTTAATAATTATTGAGTCATAGTCAGCACCACAAGGACAACTAGTGTTAGACAAATGAGATATTTTTTGGCGTGAAAGAAGATGAGATATTTTTGTAAAGACTGGTCGTTGGAATTTCAGTTCTTGCAATTTGCTAACATAAGGAAACCCTACTTACAAAACGACGTCGCTGCGACCCTCTCTTAGGTTGTGATATTTCAGTTCACAATCGAAACCCTCATTGTGCGCGTGTTCGTCCGACGTCGCGAATCATAGAGCGAAGGTACTTCTCTTTCTCTTCTCTGCTTTGGTTCAGATCTGACCTTTTTTCTCGCCCTGATTTTGTAGCATTTGCTTCTCAGCTAGCACCGTTGCGCTTTATCTATTTAATTTTGCTAGGTAGGCATTCAGAGTTTGGATAATTTGGGAGCCGTGAGAAACTGGTCTTTGATTCTGTTCTTTAGTTAGTCGTTTTCTCATCTCTAGAGTTGGATCCAGGTCATGGAATTCGGACTTGATTTTTAAGCTTGGATTAATTTGAGTTTTATTGAAGTACGAAGTATCATATGAAATTGGGCGTTTTGAATTAGGGTTTATGTTATGTGTGTCTTGTGCGTTGCCTGTGGAATAGGGAGTGAGCTTGAATGAATATTATTCTGAAACGAGAAAAAAAAGTGAATTTAGGATGTATGGCAAATTGTGCTCTTTGACTGTTAGTGATTAAATCAGTTTCATCTTTCCGTCAGTTCATTTGGGTAATATGATTTATGAGTTTTTAAGTTCGCTTGGCATGCTTTATATTAATTTCATTTTTGGGGCTACTGACACGAACAGATGTTAAGATCTCTGGTGTTTCGGTTGCTTTTTCTCCAGTGATTAATATACTTTCAAGCTTGTGTGCTATAATCTGTATACCGGGAAGATGCACCAACAGCTGATATTGTGAAGTTGTAATGATGCTAGATGCTACTTAGTACAACAATAGTTTTTTTTTGTTTATTTCTATACTTCATCTTTTTCCTTCTCCCCTATCATCTCTTGTGTTCTGGGAGGTGAATCATTCCTATGCTACTACTTTTTCTGTTCCAGGGACATTCAAGAAAAGTCTGCATTTCTTCCGCTCAGTATTTGCTGAGAATGAAGCCCCTCTTTTGTGGAAACCTGGACTACGATGTTCGCCAATCTGAGCTTGAGCGGCTTTTCAGAAAATATGGGAAGGTGGAAAGGATAGATATGAAATCTGGTAAGTATCTTTTTATATCATTATAATCGTAAAAAGCACACGTAGTTATCTTATTGTGCTACTTGTCAATGCTTGCTTTACTTCATAATCAGGCAATAGTATTGCCTTTTTATCATAGCTTGATGATGATCATGTTGGACCATGATGGGTTCCCAGATTCCTCCAATAATTTGCCCTGCTACACCCTCTCTCACAAATGAAATAAAAGAAGGGCACTTGTCATACCTGATGATATGCCTTATTCTGGGATGTATGCACCATTTTGAAACTGGTGTTTTGGGAACTGATTAAAAAGAACTACTCCAGAAGGAGAAGGATGGAGTAGATATGATCCTGCTGCTGTCATCCTTAACCGAATCCTTTGTTCATCAAATTTCCAGCAGTATATTGATCTTCATCAGCTGCGCGATCACCTGCCGCAGCACAAGGGACTGTATTTCCGCCTCCTTTACTCATCTGCTATATCACTCTATGGTATCGGGATAGTCTCTAGGGGTTTCAGATGAAGTCTCATTGGTGTGGATCTATTTGAGAAACAGCGTCATGTAAAATTCCATTATAAGGATGATCTTGGGAAGAAGAGATGCTAAATGTCTTTTAAAAGGATGGACTCTTAAGTACCCTGTGCCTGTGGATGCAGGGATTTATTTTGCCTTTTGGTTCTATACTTCTATGCTGGAGTTTGGATGGTGGAAATTGGAAAATATTGTTGTACCATACAGGCTTCAGCTGTTGGATTGATATGAAGTCATAATTGTGATTTGTAATTGTTTTGATATAATAACACAGTAGATTTGCCTGCTCAACTGCAAATAAGGAATACACCCCGTGATAGGTGAGTAATTATTTTTCAGGATTAGATACCTGTACTCAGGAATTTCTTTGGTGCAGGAAATTTTGGAACATCCATGCTTTTCTTGGATGGATGCGCTTCTATCCATTCTTTCCTGGCCTGTGCCAACGCATCATGTTCTAATGTTTTCCAGACGAACCAATCTGATCAGCATGGAACCATCATATCCTGAGACTCACATTACCTTTTCATTTCTCATCACTTTTCCCCAGTCTTGAGTTCCTGACATGTTTCATCAATAAATTCATGATGATATCACATTCAATGACAGGTGTTGTGTTCACTCCTGGAAGTTTTTCTCCTTTCTTAAAAAGAAATATTTCGACCAGTTGGGGTTCTCATATATTGTCTTTTGTAGGATAACTGACAAATGTTTTGTATTTATGCTTACAGAAGTAAATTTTCCTCCACTTGTCCTTACCATCATGAATTCGTAGGATTTGCTTTTGTCTACATGGAAGATGAGCGAGATGCTGAGGATGCTATCAGAAGGCTTGACCGCATTGAATTTGGAAGAAAGGGGCGCCGTCTACGTGTTGAATGGACTAAGGTTAACATCTTTATTATGCTATATGCTCTTTGCAATTACTTTGTTTTTCCGCGATTTTTTTAAAAAATTAAATTATGTAAAACTGCAGCAAGAACGTGAGAGTCGTAGAGCTGGTAGTGGTGGTGGTGGTGGAAAAAGATCTTCTGGGAATACAAAACCTTCAAAGACGTTGTTTGTGATCAACTTTGATCCAATCAATACTAGGTCAAGGGATCTTGAAAGGCACTTTGAACCATATGGCAAAATTGCCAATGTAAGAGTCAGGAGAAACTTTGCATTCATACAATATGAATCTGAGGAAGAGGCCACTAAAGCACTAGAAGCAACAAATATGAGGTCTGATCATTTTTATATCCTTGCTCCGTTTTTAATTGTCATCTCATTTGTGTGTATCTAACTTTAGTTTATTCCTCATCTTATAGCAAGCTTATGGACCGGGTTATATCAGTGGAATATTCAATCCGTGATGATGATGACAGAAGAAATGGATATTCCCCTGACAGGAGAGGAGGAGGACGTGATGCCTCTCCTAACAGAGGCTATGACCGTAGGAGGTCTCCAAGCCCTTACCGAAGGGAGAGGGGTAGCCCTGACTATGGTTACAGAAGGGAAAGAGAGAGCCCTGACTATGGCCATGGAACAAACGCCAACTCCAAATCTGAGAGAAAAAGCAGCCCGGGTTATGCCCGTGATGCAAGTCCACCCAGTAGGAGAAGTTACAGGTCTGTTGTTTAGTCTTTGGCAAAGTCCTGTTGAATGCATTTTGATGTTTAATGCACCATAAAGCCACAAAATTTAACTGCATTTTGATGTTTTACTATACATTAGTATAGTGCATTGCACAAGATCTGCATTCTGAATTTTACTGTCCTGTAATGCACAAGCTCCTTTATACTACTACGTGACACCCATACAAACCCGTATTAGTGTCTAATAAGTGTTCTTGTATTTGTGCAGTCGTTCACCCCCACCACCGCGTGAGAGATCGAGGTCAAGGTCAAGGTCAAGGTCTTGAAAAAAGCCGAGAGAAGATTGCTTTATGCTGCATTTCCGCTGTCTTTTGTGAGATTAGTTCCTCAGACGGTTTTTGTTTTCAGTATTTTGGATGGTTAAATTGTTATTTACTGTATAAATTATTGGTAGCGACTCTTTTGGATTTGAAGGCTTGTTTCGGAATGTTTGATGCGTTGACGACGTAGATTTGATTGTGTTCTCTTTATGGAACTAGATTATCAACTCAAGTATTTAGCTGCCGTTTCTTTGCCTGGATGGATCTTTGCCGATGTTTTCGATTTCAGTTTTGTTTGTATCAAAGATACTGCTCGTCTCAAACTCCGAGTACTTGAAATTCTAGTTAACGTGATTCGAGTTAAGACATGAACCTAGTATCAGAACATATCGAATTCATTCTTAAATCAATTGGACTTAATGATTAACATAGCCGGATAATCACTTGTATTGCTCCTTGAGAGAGATTGAAAGTGGTTCTTCAAGAGAGAGTGTTCAATAGGATCAAGAAAAAACATTGTCCAATTGACTGAATTGAGAAATCCAATTTGGGTCATTGGGATATGTTGTCAAGTAACCTCCTAGGTTTCAAGTGCTCGAGAACCGAGATTATTTAAGGGCCTGTTTGGTACCCATTAATTATGTGTTACCAAACAATAAATACGGAGTATTAGATATAATTGATATCCTTTCTATACCAAACAAAGATATATGGATATCAAATCCCATGTCCATATTTTATACCGATACCGATACCGATATTAATATCCCGAAGATATCAAACGAACCCTAACACAATTTTGTGTACGCATAACGACGCATCTAGGTGGGCATATAAGTTTTTCTGTGTATCTAATTCTTTGAATTGATTTTTTTGGGTCCAAGACTCCAAGGTCATTTTTTGAAATAAAATTTTATTCTAATAAAAAAGGTTTTAGAATGACAAGTTTCCGATTCAGGAAGACGAATGCAGAAACCCTTTTCTCTGGGCTCCATTAAAGGGTAGAAATTCGCAACAGAGAACGAACGGAAAACGGAGCCTCGAAACTCTACTTCTTCTACTTCTTCTACTTCGTACAGTCTGTGCTGGTAATTTCCGTCCCCTCTCTCCCCGTAATATCGTTACATAATTTTTAGTAATCCCCCCTGAACTTTAAGTCTTTAACTATCTGCTCTCTAAGGTTATATTCTGCTCGAATTTTAATACATTGTGTGTTCGTATTAGCTTCTAGTGATATGGGCTTTTGGGTGAACACGATTGGAGATTGTTTTCTGTTCTGTCTTAAGATTTGTAGCTCTCTAATTTTGCCCTTTCTGATTCGTGATTCTCCATTGTTCTGGGGAGGGTTTGTGTTGAATCTAATTGTTAAACCAAGGGACGATTTTTATATATCGAACTTTCTGCTAATCATCTTGAAACAGAAACCTCCTCATGAGAAAGTGGCAGTGGAATTTTCAGTTAAGTAGTGTCATGCCAGATGTTAAGCTTTATTGTGCCTCAATCTGTGATGGCTATTAGCTTGTTATGCAAGAATTGTAAGGCTTTTCTATCAAATTTTTTGGAATTTATTCTTATGATGAAGGCCTTGAAGGATATATTGGTCTATGCTTTATGACATTATTTCATGTAACTGTTTTAGATAGGGCTCTTTGCACAACAGGTTCAAGTATTCTCGCTCTTACAATTTTGTGCTTCGGAGCTACTTAGACAAATATTTCCTGGTTTAATATGATTTATTATATACCTGTCTAATGAGCTCATTGAGCAGTCTACCTGCTTGCATTGTCTTTGATTGTTTGAGATGGCTGAATTCATTTCAGAAGCTAAAAGATGAATACTCTAGAAGCAACGAGGGAAGAGCTCGGTCTTATAGTTCTGTATTTGAGCAAAGCCGAAGCAAGGGACAAGCTATGCAGGGCAATTCAATATGGTTCAAAATTCTTGAGCAATGGCCAACCGGGTACGGCACAAAATGTTGACAAATCAACCAGCTTGGCCAGAAAAGTATTCCGTCTGTTTAAGGTGAGCCCAGATAGTTAATGCAATTCACATTATCTTGATTGAAACAACTTTATTGTGTGTTGTTTATCACTAGTCAGGATGCATAACAATTTTCCAAGTTGTTAAATTATTTCATTTTCTGTCCTAGAAAAGCTGAAAATGAAATCATTTTGCTATTTCTTCTGTTGCAGTTTGTCAATGACTTGAATGCTCTTATCAGCCCAAATCCTAAGGGGACACCTTTTCCATTGATACTACTTGGAAAGGTATGCGGTAATTTTCCATCAGAATATTTCACTTTCTGAGCAATCTCTATGCCCCATTTATCTAATGCTAAGGGCATTTCTATTCCCAGTCGAAAAACGCACTGCTGTCAACATTCTTGTTTCTCGATCAAATCGTGTGGCTTGGTAGAAGTGGAATTTATAAGGTGCTCCATTCAAACTTTCTTATCTTTGTATTATTCATGTGCATCAATATAATCAGGAGGATAACTCACTTTTTCTCCTTACAGAACAAAGAGCGAGCCGAGCTGATTGGAAGAATCTCTCTCTTCTGTTGGATGGGCTCATCTTTTTGCTCTTCCTTGCTTGAGGTTTGTTGCACTGAAATGTTATTCTGCCATCTGCATATTCTTTTTTTTTTAACTAAAATTAGGAAGATTATGAATATCTGGATCAATGTTTCAGGTTGTGGAGCTTGAAAGGCTTTCAAATCAAATGAATAAATTAGAGTGGCAGCTTAAAGGGAGTAACAAGTATAAAGTACACCATCTGCCACTTATTTTTAGTTGTCTTCTGGAAATACCTACTAGTTGTTCATTGAGCTCATTTTATTGTTATTGGGTGCAGAACGAGAAATATTGTGCTAATCTTGACAAGGCAAATGAAAGGTCACTGGCTTTGGTCAAAGCAGCTGCAGATATCGTCGTTGCAATTGGACTCCTGCAATTGGCCCCCAAGAAAGTGACTCCTCGTGTCACTGGTGCCTTTGGGTTTGCTTCATCTCTTATTTCTTGTTATCAGGTCTGGTTCAAAGTTTCCGTTTCTAACTTTTCACTACTATACTGTCAGAAGAAGTCTTAATTACAGACATTTATGGTGAAATATATTTACTGTCTTCGTTTGGATTAATCAGAGTACGTTTGACAAACTTGTGCTCTTATTTTTTGATGCAGCTGCTTCCTGCTCAACCAAAGCCGAAGATTTCTTGGAAATGGAAGCTTTTGCTTTCTGGGGAGCTGGAATTATGATTGGGATAGTGAAAGTGAGCTTCTTATCATGATCTCACCTTAGGTTTGTTTCATTCTTAGTACAAATTATAACGGTAATAAGATCCTCTTGCTTGTCAATAGTGATTTTAAGCGCGAAATTTGTCCCAGTTTGAGTGCAAATGATTTTCACAAATGGTGGTGTTGGATGTGTTCCATGGCTCGAAAGTTCATTACAGGTTGGCTTACTTTAGTGACTCCAGATCTATAATTTTTGATGGGTTTTGCGAGCTTACTTATCAATGGTAGGGATCCTGGGTTTGAGATGATGAGATCTATCTGTCGATGGAAACCTTGTTTAAGCATCAAAATGACGTGCGGATGTAAAAACTCCTCGTCTGATTCAAAAGACATATCCAATGCAGGATGAGACACAACATCCAAAAGAGCACTACTTGCAACTAGGGCATGCCTAGTCTTTGTGCAAATGGATTTGAATCTGTTACTGATACTCAGCCTCCATTTCAAATAGATGGAAGTAAGTACTGCACTCTGTACATCTACATTGCATGGATCATTATAAAAACAAGCTGAGAGCACTTTTTTACGCTCAAACGGCAGAAACTATCATTGTTGAAGGCGGTAAAAAAATATTAGCAAAAGAGGGAGAAAATAAAAAAAATAAAAAAATTCAAGATCAAACTAGGATCATGGATGAAGGATGAGAAACTTTTCATTGTTGCTGATGGTACAACCCCTCAATTTCAAGTGAATAGTCATGATGCTCAAGAATTATGCATTTTTCTTTTTCCCACTACACATTTAATGGTTATATATGAACGTTTCTTTTTGTCAGCTGGAAAGCTGTTAAAAACTGAGAGCTAATAAGCATGTGATTTCTTCCACTCAATCTTTGGTCAGCATTGCAAATGATGCAATGACAATTGAAGATTTAGACAACAAGGTAGGTAAAAGGTGAGGTTAATATCAAAGTGTTATTTTGATATAACTAGAAAAATTGGTATATCAAAGTGTTATTTTCAATACGGAATATTTTGATTTCACTTATACTAATATCTTGATATCCATATCTCACAAAATAGTAGAAACCGAGGACCATACCAAATTCCTAGATTCGGTTCGCTCCAAAAAGTCAATCTAGACTAATTGTTGCACAACCCTAATTTTAATTCGGTACCTCAGTTTTGATCCCTGTTTTTAGTTAGTTCCATAGTTTGATATTTAGGGCCCGTTTGGTTTTAGATGTGGAAAGGAAATGGTTAAGGAAATGTATCTAGCCTACTTTTAGTTTATGATTCATTGATACAAGTGGTAACCATTACCCCCTTTTCCCCAATTTTCATGTAAAATTTGAGCTAACTCTCCTCATCCCTTTGGACGGTGATACAGTCACACTAAGTGTAAATTTTTATTCTACACTTGTTTACACTTGGCAGAAAGTTTCTTTGAAAGAAAAAGAATAGTGGGCCTATATATAATAATTTTACATTGTTGCCCTTGCTTGATTTTCTATACACCATTAAGTATCAGGATTTAATTTTTTTTTATTAAACCCAAATTTTAAATAGAGCCTATCAACAGCTTGTAACTTCCTTCCCCATAATAGCTTGAGACGTCATTAATTATTTATGGTTTCGAATTCAACATGAACCTTAATCACCAAATCCGAAATTCACCTCTTAAACTTTAAATTCAAAAATGCAAACGGGGAAAAGTTTAGGCATCATTAACAAATAGATACAGAGATTGATGTTTAGATAAATTTGCATAATCAAAATCAAAATTGGGAATGGGAGGTTGTGGGTTACTGGGTTGTGGCTGATTGACAAGAGGGTTGTGGGCGGAAGGAGAGATGTGTTAAGCCGGTCGGAGAGATGACTTCACTATGTTATTGGCACATATTCAGGGGCGGAGCTATTTGGGGGCGGGTGGCGGGCATGGCCCCCCCAATCCAATTTTTTTTTGCATATATATGTTCCTCTTGTTCATAGCTTCGATTTGATATATTATAAGCTCCATTCTGACATTTGAACAAAAAGTTATGAACGTTTGAAGATTGAACATATAAAAACAACTTTTAACAAGTCATTTACTTAGTTATAATGTTTTTATCTTTTGTTAAACTTCCCACTTTCATAATGTGATTGAACACGAAAATTTTGAAACAATAAGTTATTGTTGGGATGTCTCAAAT
Organism: Fallopia convolvulus; assembly: GCA_964016875.1. NCBI lineage: Eukaryota > Viridiplantae > Streptophyta > Magnoliopsida > Caryophyllales > Polygonaceae > Fallopia > Fallopia convolvulus. The sequence continues at coordinate 48,822,847 of OZ024732.1, read as the reverse complement.
TATACAATTCATTATTACCACGAGGGTTTTAGTTTTAGTTTTATGTTTTAGTTACGAGCTTTTAATATTTATATATTCAATTAATTTGTATTATGAAACATTTTTGTTTTCTTAACTTAAATGTATTATGAAACATAATTCATAATTACATAAGTTGTCATTATAAACTCTTGTTTTCTTAATGTAATTGTATTTTGAAATATTTTAGTCTCTCCTCTATAAAATATGTTCATTTTTTCTCTAAATTTATATTTTTTTATTTCTATATCTTTATTGAAACATACATTAGCTAGGTTGGAAAAAAAAAGTTGGCCCCTACAATGAGAATTTTCTGACTACGCCCCTGCACATATTCATTATTGTGTTATATGTATTTATAGATCTAATAACTGATCTTAGCTAAATCAATTAATCCGTTAAAGAAAATGTACATTCAAAAACTCTCGATCAAGCAAAGATATACTATCAAGTATATCCAACACAAGCAAAATATGCGACCCCAATCGGGCCTTACAATAATTTTTGTTTTTTTCCTTATCAAGTTATAGCCCACATTCAAAATTGTACCAATTTTAAAATCCTAAACTTTAAATATTTAATCGTCGTATCAATAACAACCTATATCCAGATGGATCCATATGAAGAGTCCATATGCACACCCTTGCCCTGAGTTTTGAAACCCTAAATTCCTAATCACAAATAAACAATAAAATTAAAATGCATCGCCTCAAACTTAGAAGCAACAAACCACCATTAATTGTTGATCTCATTACCAGTCACCATCAAACACCTCCTAGTTGTTATTTTTCAGGAAAGAGAACACTACTAGCACCAACAACGAACAAAAAATCCGCTAGCAATCTTCAAACAACGGTTATAAATAAATAATAAAGTATCGCTTCTGCTACTCCTAACAAACCATGATTGGGAATAGATTGGTTGATAAATCTTGGGGTTTAAACATGTAGACGCTTTTAGAGAGATGCGCATGTGAAACAATGCTTTTAGAGAGATGGTAAGTGCAACTTGAATACGGAGTTTAGGCTTCTAAAAAAAAAAGAGTTTAAGGCTGATCTTGCGAAATAGCATAAAAGATGGTACAAGACACGAATTTGGCAAGAACTAGGGGTTACATAATGAAATTTCCGTTTAATAAAAAAAAAACATCAGCATCGCTGAAAAAACAATGAAAATGGCGAGTCTCATCAAGTCGGTGAACACTTGGCACGCTGTGCTGTAGCTAACTCAGCAGCGGAGAGGAGTGGGAACGAAGCAGATAAAGAAATGGTGGCGCTCGTCGGTATACTCTCTCCCTCTCTCTCTCCTGTCTTTCATCTTTCTCCTCCTCTTCGGCTTTGCTTCTCCAAGCGCAAGCCATTTTCTGGTACTCCTTACTTTTCAGCCCTAAGCTACAATTTCCAAGCTTTGATTTGAATCCACATTATTTTCCTTCTTAGTTTTGTGATCTGAATTTCTGAATTATGATAGAGGAACAACCCCCAAGCCCCATAATTTACTATGCTTCTTCTACTCATACTGAAATTTTACTTCTCTCTGATTAATTTCATTTACTTCAAATTGATTTAGCAACTGCATAGCTTTCCAGTATCCCTAGAAATTTATCATTCCTAGCAAAGGACATAAATGATTTGGTTCTGACCAATTTGTGATTCTTAATTTTAGTTATTGGCTATGTTAACACCTGAGTAGCTCATAACTTCGCTGAATTATATACTTGTTGTGTCACATTTTCCATAGTGGTGTTTGCTAACTTCTACCTGACCCATATGTGCCCTTCGCCTGCTAAATTGATGGGAAAATGAGTATTTCTGTGTCAAATTAGTGACATTTTTATAGCTGTCTTCTTGGTTTAATTTGAGTTTTGGTGGCTGGGCAGTTATGGCAACGAGTAACGATCCGGTTCGTGAATGGATCCTCACAGAAGGGAAAGCTAGTGAGATTAAAAGAATAAGTTCTGTTGGTGGTGGCTGTATTAATCTTGCCAACCGCTATGACACTGATGTTGGTTCTTTCTTTGTCAAAACAAATAGGTATGAATTCCTTCTCTGAATTACAATTCCAAAAAATATCGGACGAAATAGTCAAGACAAAGCTGAATAATTGCTGGTGGCATTTTTTGTAGAAGTATAGGACCTGATATGTTTGAGGGAGAGTCTCTTGGCTTGAGACTTATGTACGAAACTAACACAATACGTGTACCTAGACCATTTAAGGTAAGAACGTGTTGTTTGCAATCCACGATTCGACCTTCACTATTTATCTGTACTATGTGTAGCCATAAAATCTGAGTGCAATAGTTTTCAAGAATTGTAGCTTGGACCTCTTCCTAGAGGAGGTTCTTACATCATTATGGAATTCATCGAGTTTGGGGCTTCTAGAAGTGGTCAGGTAAGATGTTAATTATATTGATGTTTATATCTATCGTAAGAACCTTGTTTTCAAAGTGAACAAAACTAACACAGAACAACAGGCTTTGTTAGGGAAGAAGTTGGCCGAAATGCACAAAGCTGGGAAATCTGAAAAGGGCTTTGGTTTTGATGTTGATAATACAATTGGAAGGTATCATCTTCTCTTGACAAGTTTATCATATTATCTCTTATAGTCTTAATTACTGCCTATCTATATTGTGTTTGCCTCTAATCTGTGGGATTTTCACAAGTATACACCTAAATTACAGCTCAAAGTGTTCCTTACTTCCTTGAGCCAATTGTTAATTTCACGGATTTGTGCTAAATCTGAATGCCTTTTCCTGCAGTACTCCACAGAAGAATGCTTGGACATCTGATTGGGTGGATTTCTATGCTGAGCATAGACTGGGTTACCAGTTGAAATTGGCAAGAGATCAGTATGGAGATTCTACTATCTATGAAAGAGGTGATTTTGGTGTATTAATGTCTCATGACTCTTTAATCTGTTTTATCATCATTATCACAGTGCCCATAAACCCTTAGTTTAAACCTTAAACACCTCTTTGTTAGTTCCTTTAGTAGGATTGTATATTTCAACAGAACTGTAAGCTCAAAAGGTTGAGCCCTACCCTCTACTTCTATAGGGATATCTTATTTTAAGTATAACCTATCATTCTATCAATACATTCTTCCCTGTCCATATAGTGCTAGTTTTTTTTTTTTTTTATCCTTTCTTCATCACAGAAATAGTATATCCTAATATGAAATTTATTGTTTGTCAGGACAACGGCTAGCGAAAAATTTGAGGCCACTCTTTGAGAATGTGGTGATTGAGCCATGCTTGCTACATGGAGATCTATGGAGTGGAAATATTACATATGACAAGAATGGGGAGCCAGTTATCCTTGATCCAGCTTGTTACTGTAAGTCTTAGTTGCTTAAGCTCATTGTTGATACAGTAAAAAAAGTATATTTTCCCATTTTACAAGTAGTAATGAAAGTTTTTCATATGAAAAATGTTATATAAAAAGGCCCCTTGTATCTTCCTTGCCTTAGATGGACACAATGAGGCAGAATTTGGAATGTCATGGTGCGCTAGCTTTGGCGGGTCATTTTACAATGCCTATTTTGAGGTAGTTCTTGTTTCCATGATTCATAGGTTTTTTACCCTCATACATTATTTTTTTCATGTGTTTAATCTTCTGTTGGTGTTTGAACGTGTTCGACTAGGTGATGCCTAAGCAACCGGGATTTGAGAAAAGGAAGGATCTCTATTTGCTGTATCATTATCTCAATCACTACAATCTTTTCGGGTCTGGCTATCGATCTTCGGCTATGCCCATAATTGAAGACTACCTGCGGATGTTGAATCTCTAAGCAATTGTTCCTGCCAAAAGTGCCAAGTGCGATTCAGTGAATAGTAAGTAGCCTGTATTTGAACTCTTTTTGTTGGATTATTCTGTGTGAATTGATTTTTCGTTTGTGTTCATAAGTTTCTGGTCGTCCTGTAATGTACATTATTATGTCCGTAGGCGGCGTCTTGTCATCTTGTGTATCTAAACCATTATGACAATCAGGAAATGTGATATCTTAGCCTATTGGTTAAATAGGTATTGTCACTTGAGAAAATATAGAGGAGAGAAGTACAAAATGCAGGATGGGAAAAAAAAAATGTGTGCTTCTCATTTAATTACGTTTCAGAATGACACTTTACACCTACAAGAGTACAAGACAACTTATTGCAATAAAACTACTACAGTACCAATTATAAACGCATGTGTAAAAGTAAGCTATGTATCATCATCATCATTCATCATGGGAAATCAACCTAAATTGTGTGCCTTTTTAATAGAATTGTTGAGGAATGATGTTGAAATGATCCTACCAAAAACAAAAAAAATTGTTGAGATGAGAGAAATGTTTTAATATTCAAACCCAACCTAAATCCTCACCTAATTCAATGATGATTCGAGATTAAAGGTTGAAGACATAATTGCACACTATCACTACGAATGAAGTGTCTACTTTTACTATTACTTTTACTGAACTATCATTATCAGTTGTAGGTAGGTAAGGCAGTAAGCAAGTAAGTAACTGTGAATTTCTGGAATTATTCTGAGTTTCCCAACATAGGATTAAATATATAATGCCCCATGTCTTTAATTCCTCCTCCATATAAAAACAATCAACAGTAACGAGCAAGTACAAATTAATTACCCATTTATTTACCATATACGCCCATACATGAAACCCAAAAAAGCCATCTCTCACCTTCCTTTTTTATATGCACCCACACTCATTCCACTCTCCTTCAATTCCCCACTCTTTCTCCCACGATTCCTCAATCTGACAACAATGGCTTCCAATTCCAAACATAGAAGCCCGCGCCCCATCACCAATTCCAGGCCGCTGATGCTCAAGGATTTCCTCCTCCTAGAAGATTCGGGCTCCTGCTCTTCGTCCGGCTTCAAATCCTTCCCACGCTTCCCCTCCGGCAACGCCAACTCCCCGAACCTTCTAGAAGACCTTCATCGCGCTTCCAGAGCCCTCGCACCTGGTCCGCCACCGGCGAAGTTGCGGAGGAGCCGATCGCGGTCTAGGTCGGCGGCGGAGGCCGCGATCGCCTCCCTCCTTAAGCTTCTCACCTCCGTCAAGACTCCGTCGTCCAAGAAAAAGCCGCCTTCGTCGTCGGCGAAGACGAGTAAGGAGGAGGATGCGGAAGTCTTCGTGCAGGTTAGAGTGAAGGACATCCTGCGGTGGAGATCGTTCCGGGACTTGATCGACGGCCTTGATGAGGAGGAGGAGAAGGCTCCGCCGTTGGATTGTTTCCGCGCGTCGCCGAATGGACGGTCTAGATTGGATGCTTCGGTGGGGCCCCCTGTGGAGTGGGAGGGTGAAAAGAGGAATGTCGGCGGGGAGGATCCAATGATGGCGGGAACAGGGACTCAGCTGTGCTGCAGCGATTACGTGGGGCCCTCCAAGGTAAGAAAAAGACAAAGTGGTGGGTGTATTATTCCGCTGCGTTGCGGTGTACTCCCTCCGTTTCAAAATAGTTGTTCATAGACAAAAGTGCACATATATTAAGGGGAAAAAATTCTTCCAAAAATACCCCTATAAAGTGGTACTTTCTACTCCAAAAAGTTGCTTTGGAAAAAGTGTATGTTTAGTGTGGTGTAATTATTAAGGGTATAAATGGAAAAAATTATTATATGAACAACTATTGTGAAACAAGAAAAATTGTCTATATGGACAACTATTTTGAAACGGAGGGAGTATATTAATTTATCTGCTCTGCTTTTTATGGCCCTTGGATTTTATTACTTTTTTTTTCTTCTAGTTTAATAAATTGATGGGCCCCCACGTGTCTTGGTTGACTTCTTTGTCAGCTAGTGAGTGAAGTGCACCAGTAGTTGGTCAAACCCAAAGCTTTATCTTGTTAGAGTTAGGTCAAAGAAAGACTAGTAATGATAAATAATTTTTGATGCAAAAACTAAATTAGAAACTTGCTAAAGGACAAGGGCAGGTTGGTGAGGCTTGAATTATGAATGATACCTCAAAGTTATTCTATTATGTTGATGAAACATCACATGATTCAAGCTAAAAAAATAGAACATTCTGGTTGTGAAAATGAAAACTCTTATCTATTTGATCTTAGTTTGGCATAGTAGATGTAATTATGTCGATATTTAGATTTCATTAACTGGCAACGTGTATATATAGGTTGTACACTTGTACCGCACACTGGATAGAGTTAGTGGCATGTGTTGTGATTTTCAAAGGATATGTCACAACTTTGATTATTGATCCTCATACTGACAAAACAAAAGACTGATCTAAATTGTTAAATTTGAACAACATATAGATTGTTGTTGCCATAGAATTCACAAAGTTGAAGAATATGAGAAAGTCACATAGGTTGTTTATATGAATTGACAATGGCCGGATGCCTATTCAATTTTGGACTCATTACACAGTCTTGTGTAGTTCACCAATGACCAGCGTATCTTAAGACTTTTTTAATTGACATAAACTGTATTAGACTTTCAATTAATCAGGCCGTTGGTTTCAATGAAACTTGACTTTGTTCTCATACCAGGAGGAGCATATTTCGAATGATGATGAAGAGCAACACAGCCCTGTTTCGATTCTGGACTCGCCTTTCAGAGATGACGAGGATTCCGATGCTTCCTTTGATCAATCCTTGGCCAATGTCGAAAGTACGTAACACGATCCCTTTGTGCTATCATCTTTACTCGCTCGATCGCTCACCTGTTAATGACTTCTCTTCATAACACTTGAAAATTTACATAATAATGAAAAACAGGGACAAAGCAAAGGCTTCTAGAAAGCATCAAATGGCTGGAGAATCTTGCTGGTGTGAAGCCCATGGATTCAGATGAAGAAGACGAGATCGACATTCTCATAGAAGAACCAACAACCGAGGCAAAAACGAAAAGTCACCATCGTTGCAAAGACGAGAAGCTCGAGGCACAATTAACGAAAGAGGCAAAAGCCAATCTTGGATACAAGAAAGAACCCGGGATGAAAGAGGCAAAAGCCAATCTTGGATACAAGAAAGAACCCGGGATGGAGGAATGCGTTAGAGAAATGGAGAAGGAAGCACAATGGAGTCGGTTTGAGGAGCAGACGAACCAGCTCGGGACTGAGTTAGAGCTCGGGATGCTTAACACATTGCTCGACGAGCTTCTCTTCGACGTCCTTGTTGGAAGGTCTAACTAAGTCAAGTACTTTTTTCCTGCATATGGGTTGGAAAAATAGTTATAGTTTCTTGTAATGTATAAGACTATAAGGTGTTGTTGGCGTATGAGGAAGTCTCTAAAGTCTGTGGTGATTGGATGCATTGGATGGTATGTTCATGTGTATTGTTCATTGATAAAGGACAACATATAGTGTGTACACTACATAGGATAATAGTGCTGTGTAATATCAGGAGATAAAGCACATGTGGTAACCTTCGGATTTTGTTGACTTTGAGCTATGAAGCAAAAAGAAAGATGATCAACTTTGGTATATAATCTTCATGTTAGGTTAAGTACATAGTTGGGTATGGAACCTAACTTCGTTAAGAGTTCTCTCGATATATATGCACTAACAAAAGAGAAATATTAGAAATGTCGTAGATTTTTTTTTCAGATGATAACAAAAATAAATGTTAGATTTGAGGAAAAAACCAATGCCATAATTAGATTGAAGAATGACGACTAACGACGAGCATACTCTTAACTAAAAATTAGGGATCATAGTATTTTTCGAAATTTGTGAAATTATTAGTTGCTTTATTATATTTATTCATATTCATTTCAACATTTAATGAAATTATGTATGTTAATAATTACCGTACACGGGATCGGCGTATGAAGATTGTTGGGAGGTTCCAAGCTCAATCCCTACCTTCACTCAAAGTTATCGGAATTCCGATCTGATTCTACGATTCTAACGATCATGTGATCCATAATTGCCGAAAGAATCCACGATCCTATGTAGGATCTTAATAGAGCGGGATCTTGTTGATCCGTTGAGGATCCTCAACAATTCAGTGATCCGATTTAAAAAATCCTTTACGATTCGATTTAAACAAGGTCAACTTGTCTTCGGCTCCTTACTAGGGTGAAGAAATCAAGTCTCGCCATTATTTTTTTCATTTGGTCAAGCCGGTTTGTTTACCTGAATAGTAGTCCTTACCGGTTGGATCATATGTCTGATATTTACTACTCCGTATGAAAGATAGATTTCTCTTTATAAGAAAATATCTATCTATTGATATTATATACGTAGTTATGTGCATATTTTAGGATTTTTGTATAGATAAAATATAAAATCTTTGTGGTCCAAGTCTTGTAAACTCTAAGAGTATTTAAGCTCTTCTTATCAATAAGGAAATCAGATTTGCAGCCTCAAATAATCTTCATGGTATAAGAGCAAATTCCTTTAAAATCAATTTTCTCCTTGATCGATCGCTGATTAACCAACATCTTCAAATTTTACGTGTTTGTTACGTGTTTGAGAATTTTCGGTTGTGTAATCACCGAATGATTGTGATTGGTTTACACTATAGTGATTCCATTAGAATCAAAACTGAAGTCTGCAACTTTGCTCGTCTTTTTGTGAATTTGGTGATATTTTTTTATTCTATTTAATTGCCAATATGTCAGATGACATTGCTATTGACGGCGGCACTTTTATTGCTCAATCTCTGGCGATTGGTGATGGATCGCGAGGGTGCGATTGCGAGTATGAAGGTGTTGCTAACGTCGCTCAGAACAAGGGCAACAGTGGCTCGATCGGATCTTGTTTGAGCGCACAGGATAGGCATGGAACAGGTTTATCCGATGCACAGTGGTCAACCTTGGTGAACATAATTCAGTCCGTTAATGTTGGGTCTTCAAAATTGACGAGTATGTTTTGTTTTAAATGAATATTAGATACCGGGGCATCGTTTCATATGACTGGGGATTCATCTCTTTTGCATAATTTAATTGAGGTGCCAACTTCTACAATTTTGCTTCCCGACGGGTCATCCACAAATGCTAAATTCGCTGGGAATTTGAGGCTAAGTGACAATTTGAGTTTACAGAATGTTTTTTATGTGCCGGGCTTACATTGCAATTTGATCTTTGTTGCTCAATTATTGAAACATCAGAATTGTATTGTCACTTTGACTGATAAGTTATGTATCCTACAGGATCACACATTGATGACGCTGATTGGAGTGGGTGAAGAGCGAAATGGAGTTTATTGGCTTCGTGGAGTGGCGCCAGCGACACGTGTTTCACGGTTAGAGGTCGATTCACCTGCCCTTTGGCATTCCCGTATTGGTCATCCATCGTTATCTGTTCTTTCACATTTGCCTAATGTTAAAATAAACGGCCACCTTGACCCGTGTGATAGTTGTCATAGAGCAAAACAGACTCGTTCCTCGTTTCCAATTAGTAATTCGCATGCTTTAGAGATTTTTGACTTAATTCATTGTGATGTTTGGGGTCCTTATAGAACTCCGTCTATTTCTGGTGCTAGATATTTTCTAACCTTGGTTGATGACTGTTTTAGAAGTGTTTGGGTAATATTGATGAAAAACAAGACTGAGGTTGCTACTATTATCCCACAATTTTGTTCTATGATTGAAAGACAATTTGAAAAGCTTGTTAAAAGGTTTCGTAGTGATAACGGGACCGAATTTACTTGTCTTCGTCCTTATTTTGACCAAAAGGGAATTGTTTTTGAAACTTCTTGTGTTAATACCCCACAACAAAATGGTAGGGCTGAAAGAAAACATCGCCATATTTTAAATGTCGCCAGGGCTGTTCGATTTCATGCAAATCTTCCTTTAAGATTTTGGGGTGATTGTATTCTTACTGCCGCATATTTGATTAATCGCACTCCTACTCCTTTATTGAAAAATCGAACACCTTATGAAGTTTTGTATGGGAAGCCACCCAGTTATGACCATTTGAGAACTCTTGGTTGTCTTTGTTATGCATCTGTGATCCCTCGTTCTTCAAATAAATTTGAACCTCGAGCAACTAAATGTTTTTTTATTGGATATCCAAAAGGTCAAAAAGGTTGGAAAGTTATTAATTTGGAAACTCAGGAACGATTTGTGTCATGTGACGTTGTTTTCTATGAAACTCACTTCCCTTATAAGACATCTACACCTCAACCTGAACCAATTGACCACCATAGTGATACTAGACATCCCTCGATTTTTGATTCCCTTACCCAGTTAGCTCCAACGCAGACGGACATTAGGGGGAGTGGGATTCAATCTCCTCCTATGACCGTCCAAGAACAAACTCCAAGCACTTCAAATGACCTTTCGCAGACGGATGCCAGGGGGAGTGGGGTTCAATCTCCTCCTGTCGCCGTTCAAGACATCCCTTTACCAAGCACTTCAAATGACCAATCGCAGGCAGGCGACAGGGGGAGTGGGGTTCAATCTCCTCCCGTCCCTGCTCAAGACAATGTCCGTCGTTCTACCCGTGATCGAATTCCTTCTGTGAAATTGCGTGACTTCGTTTGCAATACAATACGGAAACAAGACGCTCCATCGTCTCTTTTGTCTTCTCCGTCAGTTTCATCAGGTACATTCTATCCCATAACTGATTATGTTCATTATGATCGTTTTTCTCCTAGGCATGTTGCATTTATTGCTGCTATTCAGGGTGATACAGAGCCTGCCTCATTCTCTGAGGCGGTTCGTAGTTCTCACTGGCGTGATGCTATGCGAGCCGAGATTGACGCTTTAGAGCGTAATGGTACTTGGACAATTACTGATTTGCCTAAAGGCAAGAAACCCATTGGATGCAAGTGGGTGTTTCAGATTAAGCATAATTCTGATGGCTCTATTGAGCGTTACAAAGCTCGTCTGGTGGTTTTGGGTAATAATCAGAAGGCTGGTATTGATTATCATGAGATATTTGCTCCAGTAGCGAAAATGGTCTCTGTTCGGACTTTCTTAGCTGTTGCTCGCAATTGGGAACTCCACCAGATGGATGTTCACAACGCTTTCTTACATGGAGATTTGGCTGAGGAGGTTTACATGAGGCTGCCTCCGGGATTTTCTAACTCATCTGTTGGGCGTGTTTGTCGGGTAAACCGTTCCTTGTATGGTCTCCGACAGGCTCCCCGAAATTGGTTTGCCAAGTTAGCTTCCGCATTGCGTCGTCTTGGATTTGTGCAGTCTCTAACTGACTACTCCCTGTTTTCCTATACTCGGCCAGGTGTATGTTTACACGTTTTGATTTATGTTGATGACTTAATTATTTCCAGGAATAATTCTGCTGCTATTTCTAAGTTCAAAAGTTAGCTCAGTTCTTGCTTTCATATGAAAGATCTGGGCCCTTTGAAGTACTTCTTGGGCATTGAAATTGCTCGTTCTCCTGATGGTTTGTTCCTTTTTCAACGTAAGTATACATTGGATATTCTGACTGAAGCTGGTTTACTTGATGTTAAGCCTTGTGATTTTCCTATGGAGCAGAATCACAAGCTTGCCTTGTCTACATCACCGTTGTTTGAGGCTCCAGATCGTTATAGGCGACTCATTGGTCGTCTCATTTACTTGACTATCACTAGGCCAGAGATTAGTTATGCTGTTCATACTTTGGCACAGTTCATGCAGAGTCCTACTGTTGATCATTGGGATGCTGCTATCCGAGTGCTGCGTTATCTTAAGAGTCATCCAGGACAAGGAGTTCTCCTATCTAGTTCTTCTAGTCTTGAGCTGACTGCATTTTGTGACTCTGATTATGCTACTTGTCCTTTGACCCGTCACTCTATTACGGGTTATTTTGTTCAGCTTGGCTCTTCTCCTGTTTCTTGGCGTACCAAGAAACAAAAGACGGTGTCTCGTTCATCTGCCGAGGCAGAGTACAGGGCTATGGTTGCTGCTTGTTGCGAGTTGTTATGGTTGAAGTCTTTCTTATGTTCTCTTGGTGTTCACCATGCTGTCCCTATGAAGCTATTTTGTGATAGTCAGGCAGCTTTGCATATAGCTGCCAATCCTGTCTTAAGCTGCCAATCCTGTCTTTCATGATCGTACGAAACACATTGAGGTGGATTGTCATTTCATACGTGATCTTCTTCTATCAGGTGTTATTCAGACTGCTCATATTCGGACTCGGTCTCAGCCAGCAGATATTCTCACCAAGGCTCTTGTTTGTCAACAGTTTCAATTTCTTTTGGACAAGTTGGGCATTCGTGATCTCCATGCTCCAACTTGAGGGGGAGTATTGATATTATATATGTAGTTATGTGCATATTTTAGGATTTTTGTATAGATAAAATATAAAATTTTTGTGGCCCAAGTCTTGTAAACCCTAAGAGTATTTCTTATCAATAAGGAAATCAGATTTGCAGCCTAAAATAATCTTCACTATCTTCCATATCTCTCCTATTTTATCTTGGATTTTTTATTTTCAAGCGGACTAAACCTTACCGTGAAGGTAGGGCGTGGCTTGTACAGGAGTTGTTTTGGTGGAGGTAGACAAGTCACAAATAGATACGGGTTGTTTTTGCGGGCTTTTCGGTTGCTTGTTACCAAAATGCATGTGCTTCTATCAATCTGCGCCTAATTTTCACATTTCTTCTTTTGGGATCAACTTTAAAGCTATATTTGTTTTTATCCTTGTTGTAATTTTTTGAATAAAATTTTAAAGGTCAACCGAGACCATTGACCAAATTCCTAATTTAAATATGACCTATAAATTCCAAAGATGTAAATTAAGGTATTCCCTGAATAAGTCTAGTGGCTATTTGCCAAAATACGTTACGGTTAAGCGTCTTTTACTTGTAATCCGTCCGACTAATTCAGGAATTACATTTAAATCTGTTTTAACTATTTGAGTAAATTATCCAACTACAAGTATATACTTAGTAATATTCTCACCAAAAATATTTGAATCAAACATAAATGTAAGGTGAAGTGTTCCAAAAAAAGACTAGGTGACCTCTAGGCGGAGAGGGACCATCTAACGCATAGGCGGCCTAAATGAGTGCCTAGATGAACTATAAGGTCTCGGACTGAAAGGCTAGACGGTTTAATTAGGATCTTCCATTGTCTAGGTGTGACCTAGATGGACTAAAAGACTAAGGAGATTAGGAGTTTTCATCTTTTTGGAGATTAGGAGCTTTCATCGTTTAGACGGGGCCTAGACGGGAGTACGGGACTAGTCAGAGATTTTTTTTGGTCGAAATTAGACGGAGATTTTTAAAACAGTGGCGGAGATTTTGAAAATAGTGGTAACACGGAAGACTATGGTAATTCATCGCACAAGTAGGTTTGATTCATAATAGTATATTCAATGCATGAAACTGAAAATCTGCATTATGAGAAAGAAATTTGGAAATATCAAACTTCTTCTCTATCACTTATCTCCACAAATGTCCCTTGAGAAGATAGAGTAGCCTCTCCTTCTACCAAAAAAACGTATCTCCACGAATAGACAAAATTTTTCTCCTCTTAATTTATGGTTCTTAATCTTAATCTTGTAGCTATAATTCAATGCATCATTTTTTATTTATTTAAAACTTCATATATGTATGGGCTTTAAGCCTTTAATTGCGTACGTACATAGAATATTGGTAAATTTCCTAATTTTTTATTAACAGAATATCTCATGAATCATGATCTAACAACCAATGAACCAAATATTATCGAAATATATATAGGACTCATTATTGGAGTGATGCTTTTATATAACCATTTGTTCATGTTATATTACATAAAATAACTCCTAAATTAGGAGAATTATCACAAAATTATCCCTATAAAAGAAAATAACACAAGATTACCCAATTTTGGTGTTTTGTTTTCAAAGAACCCCGCAAGGCACAAATGTTAATCGTTCACATAAAACGAATTAACCAAATGTTTTGGAAAGATTATCATTTAACATTTAAAAAAAGGTACAATATAGAAATTCAACTTGTAAAATCCTAAATGTCTAATAGTGGATGCTTTTATATAATTTTCTGTTACACAGAAGATTTTGGAAAAAATTCTTCATTTATGGCGGTTTTGTATCAATTCTTTGCACATACACAAATTTGTAATTTTTAGTGAATTAGTTTAATTAATTTACAAATTAAATTATTTTAGCTTGAATAAGCAAGCAGTCCGTCCTTTCTCTATCTTCTTAAAAAAAACCTTTCTCTATTCTATTCTTTTTATACAAAATTATTTTCATTCCAATTTCCAAATGTAAATGTAAGTAACTCTTCTCTTCTCCATCGCCTTCGGCTTTGGCTTTGGAAGCCGCTTCCCTCAAACACAAGCAACGTGATTCTCCTTTCTCTCAACACCTCATCACCTCATTTGCATGCTACAAAAGCCTAATTTTTGATACACCGCAGGACTTGTACGTAGCCCAAATCTCTATCTAGCTTCCTCGAATTCAAACCTCCATTAACTCCGATTCTCCTTCAACTTCAAGTTTTTGCTCTTTCTTTCTTAAATTTGGGGGAAATTCTGAGAGTTTGTGTCAGTGCTCCCCTAAAATTACTACATAACAAAGAAAGAGATGAAGGTGAATGCGGAGCAATCGAGGTCTCTGTTTGGGATTTCTCTTACTACTAGACCCAGATGGCACCAGTTTCTCATTTGCTCTTCTGGGTTCTTCTTTGGTTACCTCATCAATGGCGTCTGTGAGGTAAAATCGAAAAAAAAGATCCCACCTTTTTCTTTTTTTCTTTCTTTTGTGTTTGTTTCCGATCAAGCTGAAAATTCAGTCAACCATTTTTGGTTTGTTTTGATTCTTTTGGGGGTTTTCCGCATTTAATCCGTGAAATTAGGTTGGAGTTATCCGGATATTCGCCTTCCTCTTTAGCCTCATATTTTTCTTCTTTTGTAGTTTTTTTCCCTTTCAAGTTATTGTTTTCTGTAGTAGCCAAACAATAACTTTGAGATTCTGCTTCTTTGATCTTCTGATATTTTACTTTTTTGGGGGTTTGGCGTGCATGTTTTCCTATTCCAAAGTTATAAGAGAATTTCTTCGTATTAAAATTGATGGTTTGTAATTCAATTTCAGGAATATGTGTACAATAGACTCCAATTCAGGTAAAATTGTTCTTCTTTGTGCAATGTTATTTCTTCTTGCATTTCATCTGGCTTAGCGTTTTAATTAAAATACATTGCACTTGCAGCTATGGATGGTACTTCACATTTGTTCAAGGGTTTGTTTATTTGGCACTGATTTACTTGAATGGGTTCACCACCAAGCAAATGGTGAATCCATGGAAGACCTATGTGAAGCTTTCTGCTGTGCTTATGGGCTCCAATGGTCTCACCAAGGGCTCTTTGGCTTTTCTCAACTACCCTGCTCAGATCATGTTCAAATCCACTAAGGTAAAACTTGTGTTTTTCCTTTGGATCACATCATAGCCTTTTAAATTGAGTTCTCTTTTGATTTTTCTATGTATGCTAATTCAACTTAATCTCAGCCATAAGGTATGTTTAAGATATCATGGTAATACAGTGGAGGTTTTGATTCACTTGAGTATGTTTGACATAATTGATAAGGTCTAATAAGGTGATTGAGATTACAGTGGCTCATATATGTGATGCCAAACACACACTAAGAGGATAGATTTTGAGAATTTGGATTCTGATGAGGTGTTTGTAAGAAATTGAGATGGATTCCATATGAAAGATTGGTTTGTTAAGAATGTTGTATGCTTGATCAGGTGTTGCCAGTGATGATCATGGGCGCTTTCATTCCGGGTCTGAGGAGGAAATACCCTCTTCACGAGTACGTCTCTGCTATACTGTTGATCTTGGGTTTGATCCTGTTCACCTTAGCAGATGCAAATACTTCTCCCAACTTCAGCATGATTGGTGTTGTCATGATAACCGGGGCCCTAGTCATGGACGCGTTTTTGGGCAACTTGCAGGAAGCAATCTTTACCATGAACCCCGGCACGACACAGGTAATTTGCACACTTCTACCTAATGGAAACACTTCAGGCATTTCTTTAGGCTTTGCATAGAAGAAGTTATGCTGTGCTTTTTGTGTGTGCAGATGGAGATGTTATTTTGTTCAACAGTTGTTGGGTTGCCAATGTTGATCCCTCCCATGATCCTAACCGGAGAGTTGTTTACAGCGTGGAAATCGTGTTCTCAGCATCCTTATGTCTATGCTGTGCTGATTTTTGAAGCTATGGCCACGTTTGTAGGCCAAGTCTCAGTTTTGTCCCTCATTGCCTTGTTTGGGGCTGCAACCACAGCCATGGTATGCTTTCTCATCCACAAAAGTTTATTTCGTCTATCAAAAAGTTATGGTGTCACAAAAATCTCAAAGCGCACCCAATTTGTACAGAATCATGGGTGCATTTGAACCATGTGATGATGAATTCGCCATTCAAATATGACTTCTAGGATATATCATATTTTGAAACAAGTATTTTGATAACTAACTATAGGAAAACTAAAATGCTTCACAACTAATATTTGTTAACTCAAAAGCCAAACCAAACGAGCCCTTAATTTTTCTCTCTTGTTTGTATGTTTTTTGAAGGTGACGACGGCAAGGAAAGCAGTGACGCTATTGCTGTCCTACTTGCTCTTCACAAAGCCAATGACGGAGCAACATGGAACAGGCCTAATTCTGATATTAATGGGGATCATACTGAAAATGCTTCCTGAAAACAAGCCTCATCAAAAGAGGCCTTCAACTCCTCCAACACTTCCAAAAACCATTGCTAGAACTTCTCTTGAAAATTCACAACAAGTTGATGAAGAAACAAAGAAGTTTGAGTTAGGAAATGAAGATGATGAGGATGAAGAGAAAAGGCCATTAGTGTGAAGCTTTTATTTTTTGTCCCCTTAATTTTGTTAATTACTTGTGTAAAGGGATCTTCATCAATAAGTTGTTCCTCCCTTTGGCTCGTAAGCATATGTGATGAAAGTTTGATAATAATACCAAGGAATATGTGTTTTTCCATCACGTGCTCGATTTTTCAATGGATCGAGAAAATTTAGAAAAGGGCCGTTTTGAATGTTTACCAATGCAAATTGCAAATCCAAAAATGTCGCACTTACATTAAGTAATAATAGACCGATGTTAATTATTATTGATGGGATTGGAGAGGAATACATCATGCAATTAAATAAAGATAATATGTGGATGAATTTTCATAATCCAAGTGGATATCATTGAGAGGGTGAAATTTTTTCTTGAATAATAAATGTAGGATTTTATTTGTTTCTAAGTTTTCTGTAATAATGCACCAAAGTTTTGGGAAGCATTTATACTTTTCTTCGTACGTTTCTATCCTAAGATTCTTCTTTTGGTGACGACGATGGGGTCCGCCACAAAAGAGAAGTACTTGTGAAAAATGCATATATCCATGTGAAGTTGTAGTGATGTAAGAAATAATGAGCAAATAAGTATGAGTTTGTGGGTATTTAGAATATCTTATCATGTGACCTATATAATTTTTGTAAAGACATCAACGAGCCCGATGTGGAATCGTATTGAACCCTTGTTGGTCAAGGGGTTGAGAGGAGTCCGAGATGGACACCTGACTCAGAGAACGAGTTTGAGGGAGAGGGAAAAGGGCTAGAGAGAAATCAGGACAAATAATTCTTGGATAAAATGAATCAGGAAGACAGGACAGAATATTTAAAGCTAGCCCTAACGGTTCAATAAAAGTGACCCGGGAAAGAACCGTAAAGAAAACCCGGGAAGAGAGTAAAACTCTTGTTTATAAAAATTACATAATTAAATTAATTATCAAAAATAGACAAATATTAATCCTCATAATGCTTTGGCCTCCGTCTAATCCTTTGCGGTCTTGAATTATCATATTGAGGCGTATCACACAATGAAGGTGCATTGGCTTATGCAAGATGACTTCTAGTTCTTCTAAGAGTCGAATGAGCCATACAATTTCTGATGAAGCTTATGCCATTGCAGGATATTCAGCTTCGATTAAGCTGAGGAAAATGATGCTTTGTTTCTTGGATTCTCAACTAATAGGAAAGTTACCAACGAGAATCACAAAACCAATGATGGAGCGGCAAGTGCAAGGACACGAGGCCCAGTCAGATTCGGTGTAAGATGCTAAAGCATGTGTGTCACATTCATTTAGAAGAATTCCATGGTGGAGTGTGCCAGAAAGGTATCTCAAACAATGATGTAAAGCGGCCATGTGAGAGCTTCGGGGGGAGCAAACCAATGAGGTAAATTTTGTTGGAAAGTCATCTAGGAGTTCTTTAGAGAACTTATGTTGTGTTAAAGCAATTCCCTTGTCTAGGTAATGCACTTCAAGGCCGATGAAATAGTGTAGAATACCTAGATCTTTAATGTTGAATGTTGAGTCAATATATTGTTCGAGTGTGTTGATCAGAGTGGGATTTGAGCCAGTCACTAATAAGTCATCAACATACGCAACAACAATGGTGATGTTTGGACCGTGGCGTTTGATGAAGAGATTGTAGTAATTTTTGGGCTGAATAAAAGCTCTAGATTGAAGGGAGGAGGTGAGTTTGTGGAACCATTGTCTAGATGTTTGCTTCAAACCGTATAGGGACTTGTGAAGTTTGCAAACAAGATTGGATGAATTTGCTATTCCTTGAGGCATGACCATATAAACTTCCTCATACAAGTCTCCATGGAGGAAAGTGTTGTTAACATCTAATTGAAACATTTTCCAATTCTTTGATGTAGCAATGGCAATAATGCTTCGAATGGTGGTCATCTTGACTACGGGAGAGAAAGTATCATGGAAGTCTATTCCTTCCCTTTGAGTAAATCCTTTAGCTACAAGCCTTGCTTTGTACCTTTCCAGACCATCATCCGCCTTTAGTTTGACTTTGTAAACCCATTTACAACCTATGGTTTCTTTCCTAGTGGTAAAGGAACCGTGGACCAAGTCCCATTATTTAGTAGAATATTAAGTTCTCTTTTCATAACCAATGTCCAATTAGGATCTTTGATAGCTTCAGTACTATATAAAATAGGTTCAATATAGGAGGATGAATAGCTCAAGAAAGATGTGGAGTTTGATATGGATAATAAGCAAGTGGCAGGTGGGAGAGAAGAACAATAGTTATAAATGTAATCTTGTAAGTATCTAGGTGGATTGGAAATTCTGGTTGATCTTCTTGGGGGTGGGACAGGTGGTGTAGAGTCTGGTGATGAGGAGTTGGATGTAGGAGAAGTTGATGTAGAGTTTGGAGATAAGGGAGAAGAATATATGTTATGAGTTGAGGTGGATTTCGGTGGTATGACACTTGGAAGGAATATGAATTAAGGAAGGAATTGTTGAGGTGGGATTTGCGTTGGAGATGTGATGAAAAGAAAAATGGGATTCATGGGAGATAGTGTCTCTAGTTTGGACAATTTTCATTGTTTGGAGGTCTATTGCTTTGTAACCCTTTTGAAAACACATGAGGATGACCTTGATTGCAATTTGTCACTATCCCTTTTACTAGTAACAACAAAACACAAACATCTAAATGCTTTAAGGTGATTATAATCAGGTTCTGATGTGAAGAGCACAAAGAAGGGTAAGCCTTTGGCTTTTGTATATATTGAATCAAATTTTGTAGAAGTACTTTTTAACACTTGGTGGATTGATTATGGATCTAATGTTCATATTTCAAACTCGATATAAGGATTCATTACAACCCGGAACATTAGCTCAAATGAAGCCTACCTTTACATGAGAAATAGGATGAAAGCCTTGGTAGAAGCCATTGTAACTTTTTGTTTAGTATTAAGAACTGGTTTTGATTTAGGTTTAGAGAACACTCTTTATGTTACTACAATTTCTACATGATTACTAAGAGCCAAATTACAGCCCTTATAGATGTCAATAAAATGCTAGAGAAGAAATTGAGATCGGGCGAGGATGCACGAATAAAATGTGAGAAACAACACAATAGACATCCTTATATACACATCCGGAACCCAAACTCCGAGAAATTAAAAGATGATAGTACCAAAAAAACGAGGACAACAACCTTAAACCTCGAGATTTCCCCAATGTCATTGACCACCTCCTTTATCTCCGTCCTCTTCGACATCATCCTTTTATGTTGTTTTGGCTTAAAATCGTTCAAAAACGAAACAAATCTCCCCATCGTCATTGACCACCACTTTTGAATAAGGTAAATTGAGTTGGAAGTCGGTAAAACACGACATATCTCTCCACCACCGCCTTGAAAACAATCGTAAAATTTTGAGATCTCTCCACTACCTTGGGGTGCTGCCTTTCATCTTTTCTTTTTCCTTTTTGTCGTTATCTTTAGTTTGTACTCTGTCAAGGTAAAAAGCCAAACTTATAAAAATATCAATAGACGAAGTCAGTTTAAAATCGAAGTCGGCAAAGTAAGCATGTAATCAAAAAGCCCAATTTAAACCTTTTTTAATTGTTGTGAGTGCTATCTAATGAACATTATTCATTTGACAATGTTTCATTTATATAGTAGTATAGATAACGATTTGAAACAAAGATACCACATTTCCAAAAGAAAAAACCTTACGTTTTGTTTTAAGCATACACAATAAACTTTTTAAACATACCTCTCCTCTCGACCTCTCATATCGATATTCAATTTTAAGCTCATAAAGTGGTCAAAGCTCAAGTGTTGTTCGCCTGTTCTACCAGAAAAAAGGCTCAAGTGTTGTCCAAAACAAAAGCCTAAACTTGCAAACGCGCCGTCTTGCGTTTGCGTCTTTGCGATGTATAAAAAATCTCCCTACCGTCGTTGACTGCCACTTTTAAAGAAGGTAAATTGAATTGGAAGTCGGCAAAACATGACATGTCTCTCCACCACCGCCTTGAAAACAATTGTAAAACTCTGAGATCTCTCAACTGCCTTGGGTTGCCACCTTTCATCTTCGTCTTTTTTCATTTTGTCGTCATCTCTAATTTGCACTACATCAAGGTAAAAAAGCCAACCCGGTTAAAATATTAATAGATGAAGTCGATTTAAAATCGAAGTCGGCAAAACAAACCCAATCGCGTGTAAGCAGAAAGCCCAAATCGAACTTTTTTTTTAATTATTGTGAGTGCTCATCTAATGAATACTATTCATTTGACAAAGTTTCATTTCTATAGCAAGTATAGATAACGATTTGAAACAAAAATACCACGTTTTTCAAAAGAAAAAACCTTACATTTTTTTTAAGTATACACAATAAACTTTTTAAACATACCTCTCCTCTCAAATCCATATTCAATTTTAAGCTCATAAATTGGTCAAAGCTCAAGTGCTGTTCTACCAACAAAAAAGCGCTGTCCAAAACACAAGCCCAAACTTGCAAACGCCGTCTGGCGTTTTGCGTCTTTGCGATGTATATGAGAGGAGAGGGCTGCGGACAGACTAGGCGCGCGTTAACTTTGTAGAGTTCGGAGGTCTGTAAGCAGAGATGACCCCAGAACAAAAGCTCGAATCATTTCTCCAATGGCTCCAGGTAAATCTCTCTTCCTCCTCCTCCTACCCTTTTCTCCATTTATATTGCAATGCACTGAAATTTGAAGAAACCCCAATCAAAACCAGTTAAACAATGTGGAGCTTCGTGGTTCCACCATCAAATACTGCGATTCAAGTAAAGGGTTTGGCCTGTTTTCTACCAACGACGTCCCCGATGGTGAGTGTTTTTATGCTTTCATGTTTGCCCCTTTTCAAGTGGGTCTTTGCTGAATTCCCCATATATGATTTTAATGTCCTCTGTAGCTTGAAATTCTTCTTCTATCTTAAAATAACTTGTTATGCTTTTCTCTGCAATTAATACTCACCATTCTAGATTAGCACTTAACGCTATTGGTTTTGGTGAAATGATATGAATCAGGGGTTTTTCTTGTTGTGCCGCTCGATTTAGCTATAACTCCGATGAGGGTCTTGGAAGATCCTTTAGTGGGACCTGAATGTAGGAAGATGTTTGAAGAAGGTGAGGTGGATGATAGGTTTCTAATGATTCTCTTCTTAACCGTGCAGCGCCTTTGTAAGAATTCGTCATGGAAGCCGTACGTTTGAAATTTGTGTAATTTACTTGCTTACTTTGGTGGCCTGTTAATTTGATAATGTTTTAGGGTGTATAATTGTTGTAGCCTTGTAGGTACCTTGATATGATCCCAACTACTTTTGGGAACCCACTTTGGTTCACTGATGATGAGTTTCAGGAATTGAAAGGGACATCATTGTATAGAGCCACTGAATTGCAGGTAGAGGACTTTGAAAGCTATTTTTTGAGGGTTTAGGGAGATCTTGATCAGTTTTAGCTAGGAATATCGTGCAAAAAAACTAGCCCGCAAGCTGACTATATTGATTTTGATTGTTATTTTGAGTTAGCTAGTTCCTTAATCAATCATGAAGTTTTTTGTTTATTATCCCAACCCCCATTTTTTCTATATTCTGAGTTAGCTAGTTCCTTAATCAATCCTGAAGTTTTTTGTTTAATTGTCCCAACCCCCATTTTCTCTACACTTTGAGCTAATATTGTAAGAGGCTAAGAACTGAACCTGGGTATCCTTGGTGCAATATTCTACTTCTTAAAGAAGTGTTGTCAAAATTTGCTTTTGTTAGTTAAAGGCTTTATTTTTCAGATTTGAATAATTTTTCATGATTTGGTTTATTTTTTGATGTGCCTAAGCTTTTCTAGCTCAACAGTTAAACTTCATGACTAATACACTGGATGTGTGTTGCAGAGGAAAAGCTTGCTATCAGTCTTCAATGATAAGGTGAAGAACGTGGTTAATAGACTTCTAATCCTAGATGGAGATTCAGAAAGGTGAGAATTATCGGCACTGAATCTACTAATAGCACTGTGAAATTTTGTGTAAATACACATAATTTCGGAAAAAAAAAATCTGTAACATAATATGTAGAGAGCTTCCATTTAGATTTGATTTTCAATTCTTTAGCATGGACATTCTATCCAAATGAACTTAACATCTTTTTTACTATATAAACCTGAACAAAGTCCGGCTTAGCTGAACCATTATTGTACTAATTATTTTGTTACTGCATTCCAAAATTTGAAGAATATCAGGACTACTGCTACAATTTTACAATTAATTTTCTAACATTTACTTTTTTTCGTATGATAATTGAAATCCACTTGCGATTATCATCTTGCAATAACTCAGTTGTCTTCTATTTTTTTACATCAATGCATTCGGTTAGCAGATACATAAGGTTCCTAGCTGGCACCTGATTTGTAACTTTTGTTTCTTTCTTTCAGCAGTGAGGTGACATTCAACGATTTTCTATGGTGTGTCTCTCCTTGAACTTCCACTCACGTTATGTTTTTTAGGAAAAAAGAAGTGCAGTTCTATGATCTCTGTAAATGAGTGATTTTCTCTCTCTCTCATGAAATTACTTTTTCAGGGCAAATTCTGTATTTTGGACTCGCGCATTAAACATTCCTCTTCCACGAGCTTACATATTTCCTGAAAATCAGCATGATACTGATGGATGTCAAGATTCTGGACCTGCAAGTAATAATACTTACAGAGAGTCAGCTAATGAAAATGGAATAAGCTGTATCTTATTGGATAGCTGATTCATTTGGCGGAGCCTAGTGATTCATTAAATTATTTACTCTCTTGTTTGCATGCAGTATCTTCTGACTCCATACAAGGAGAAACTGTGTGGATTGAGGGACTCGTACCAGGAATTGATTTCTGCAACCATGGTACTATTATGTATCTTAGAACTGTCTACTTGTTAATGTGTTTTTGTGTTTCTTAATCATGCATGACCATTGTGTCATGGCTCTGAATTTAGCCAAATATAGTTTGATGCAATTTTGCAAACTTAAACTTCAATATTATTGAAGCACAAAGCGACACTTAATGTACAATTGAATTGACAATCACTATAATAGTAGTTTTCTCATATTAATAAAATTGAAGTTCCAAGTTTATTATTGCTTGCATGAACAATTGCATGGGTATTATTCATTTTCCTTTCTTTCACATAAAAGTGGCTAACCTAATGTGATTATGCTTCAGACTTAAAAGCTGCAGCAACATGGGAAGTTGACGGAGCAGGATCGATAACTGGAATTCCTAATTCTATGTACCTTCTTTCAGGTAAGTACCTTCCCTTGGAGGCCACTTTCAACTTTGGCTAACCAACTGCCATCTTTTCTTAGAAAGGGTGACAGTTTACTTTGCCATAAGGGTAACAAAGTGTCCCAGAACTTGATTTCATATCTGATATCTGCTCCACTCTTTTTCATGCTACCAGTGAATAAGAATCAAAATTCTGCCTTGGGTATTGAGAAAGAGATAAGCATAAGCTACGGGGACAAAGGAAATGAGGTACCATTGCTTTTGAATAAGATTCAGTTGGGTGTGGATTAAACTCAGCTACAAGCTGTAGTTGATGGAAGCACTTTCATAATTTGCCTTGACTAATAGTGTGTTACATGCATATTGCACATGTCATTTACTCATTTTCTAAGAAACTCTTTTTTCATTAGCTTGCAAGCCTTATTTCTTTCTACTTCCTAGAGTTACTATTAAGATGTTATGCACTTATGCCTTGTGTGAAACCAGGAAAAACGTTCATGGTTGCTTTTATTATTTATTACCTTAAGGGGAGGGCAGGGAAAAGTTTGTTGTAAATGAACTTGAACCTGTATGGTATCTGTTCATATGGAAGTTGATATCAAGAGGAAATAAACTCAAAAGTGCGAGTTATAAGCACGTTTACCATCTTGGTATAGTAATTCTAAATATATCTTTTTATATGATGCTCAAAATTTATATCAGGATAGGAAAATCAATTAATAGGTACTTTAAATGGTGGATGAAGAGTAGAGGTGTAACATGTCAAGTTCACTGCTGTTAGATGTGTAGGGGAAGGATGAATTCTAGTTTCTGCTTAACATTGTTCGTTTGGACCTTGAAGAAAATGTAGGACATGCTTCTTCTTCAGACCAAAATGATAAATAATCAGCCTTCCTGTTGTCATGCTTTTAAGTATCTATTCTGATTTCTGAGGCTGGAATATGCTGCATATGATGCAGGAACTGTTATATCTCTATGGGTTTGTTATCGATGAGAATCCAGATGATTATCTTATGGTAATGCATCATGTCACCAGTAAATTTACCTATATTTTCATGATTGGTTGACGACTTGTATAATTGACAGAATTTGCCTTTCAGGTTAATTATCCAGTAGAAGCACTTCAGAATGATCCACTTGCTGAATCAAAATTGCAACTGCTCCAAGTTCAGGTTGTGCGTATTGCGATATTTTTTTCCCCACCTCTAGACTCTTTCAAATATCTGCTTCTTATGTATTTTGACCGTTTTACAGCATGCTAATTTGGAATCTAATACTTTTTCCAAATGTAATATGCAGAAGGAAGAACTAAGGTGTCTTTTACCGAAAAGATTGCTAGATCACGGGTTCTTCCCTGCTAGAACCTCCAATGATAATGACAATGATAAGATTACTGTTGATACTGTTCACAACCACAGTTGGAGTGGTCAAAGAAAGACGCCGTCTTATGTAAAGAAACTTGTTTTCCCAGAGGACCTCTTAGCTTCCTTGAGGACAATAGCCATGCAAGAAGATGAGCTATTTAAGGTCTCATCATTACTTGAAGAGGTGTGCAACTTACTACTTCTTCCCTTTTGTGTCTTGACATGGAGAACTGAAAATACTCAAGTCACACATGCTCCCTCACTATTTTAGTTGAATGCCACAGTTTTCTTCTGTTATGAACATTTCTTATCATGCAATCCAGATGACTTTGTAGCCTCTAATGACAGAAATTTAATTTGGAACTGTGGAAGTAGAATGCTGACTCTATTGTTGATGACAAGTATTTGGCTCTTCTTTTGTTCATTTCAAGCTTAGGGTTTATTTGGCATTAGTATTGATTAAAAAAGAGTATTTTCTATGAAAAAAGTATATCTATGGCACAAATCTAAAGGTCTAATGCGTTTCTTGTTTCTCCACCAAACAAACTCTTTACTGAACCAAGTCCTTGCTTCTCCTTCCTGTATAAAACCTAATGACGCGTGATAAAGCAAGAAATTTTTAACCTAATTTGAGAAGTGAGAAGTGAAATGACATTTGAGCATACTGAGTATCAAATCAAAAGATAATCAGCTAACTAGATCGCTCACATTTGTTGATTCCAAGTTAAAAGTCATTAAATATGGATACTTAGTATGAAAAGTTATGTGCATTTATATCCAAAAGTCTATGCATTTAACTCTTATTTGCATATTGGATTTTCAAAATTCATGTCCAATTTATGAGTGATAGTGTATGTGCTCATTTCATTTCTTCTGATCCGTTTTCTTCTGAAGCTTGTTGGATGTGAAGGGGAGAGGGAACCATCAGATGCAGATGTTCGAGCAGCAATTTGGGAGGCTTGTGGGGATATCGGAGCTTTACAGCTTCTGGTCGATTTGCTAAATAACAAGTAATTAGCTGTCTTGTTATCTGTGATATTATCAATTCATATGCTTATTATCCAGCAGTGTTTTTTTTCATTAGCCGCTCATTTGATAGAGTCACTCTTCTAATTATTGAGTTCAAATGATTTTGAGGATAGAAAGGTAATCAGGAAAGAACGAAATATCTACTCTTTATGTATTTGTCTTTGGAAGTTGAGGAAAGAAAAAAATAAATTCAAAATTTTCTTATATACATTATTTACAGATCATCAAGGAAAATTATTTCTACAAGTCTGTTCTTTTTTTCTTCTTGTTTTTTCGTTGCTGGAAACAAAACCATCCATAAAGTTTTGATCTTCATTCCTCAGTATAAGGCATTGAAGGTTCTTCTTCTGTTACATGTTTTGAATCACACATGGAAAAAAAAAATAATCTTCTAAATTTGTCAGGTTGATGGACCTTGAAGAGGCCTCTGGTACAGAAGATGCTGATGCTGAACTGCTTCAGAAATCTCACTTTACTGATAACCCTGCCGAATGCAACAGGTATAATATCAGTAAACAATTCTTAAGGCAGTTAAATTCCTTGTAAACCTTGGACGCTAAATAAATCTGATCACTTCTAGTGCTAATATTTTTTGTTTCTCTTGCTAATCTAGCCTTCTCGGTTAAAACACGATGCTTTCATAATGATTGATTAATTGATTTGACTTGAATCTGCAGCTCAGAGGTGATGAGCAAGAACAAGTGGGCAAGCATAGTTTATAGGCGAGGCCAGAAACAACTGAGTCGGCGTTTTCTGAGAGAGGCAGAGCATGCTCTGGAGTTATCCATGACTGAGGAATGAGGATAGACTTTAACCCAGCCACACTCCAGCCTTTTTTAATCCCCCATTTTCAAGTGTAGAATCCCATACTTCTCGGTCCGGAATGAGTCTAGTTTTGCTGTGTTTTAATTCTCAATCTTGTTTTGCTGTTTCTTGGCATTATTTTGTTGAAAGCAGGAAAACTTGTCCAATGGCCAATGGGTTCATTCAGTCCTGTTTCATTACTTGGTTCTAGTTTGTATCGGTTCAATCTATTTGTACCATTAGAACTACAATAAAATATATGTGAATCAAGTTATGGAACATTTATGGCTTTGTGTTTCATTTTTATACTGGGTTGACCAGATTATATCATTATGTATGTGTTTAGAATTGTTTTGATAAATAACAAAAAAAGAAGCAATTTTTTTATTGTCTTTCTTAATTGCCTGATTTATTCTTCTACTTGAATTTATTCTTGTAATAGCAATATAAAAAGTAGGTAAGCTCATTCACAACAAAAATAATTAAAGCAAAGATATGCTTCACCTTAAGCTCAAGGTTAAAGTTTCCTTTACCTAGTAAATCATTAGAGCTTGATTCTTGAATGTACTCAATCTTCAAGTTTAGGTGAATAAACAGGGAGAAACAACCTAGAATTTATAGTTTTGGTCACTTGTTGGAAGATGGGGGCGTTCAATTCTGAATTTTTTTTGATAGACGATTCTGAATTTGAGGTTAAGTGAATCATGGGAACATTCTTAGGAGTAACCAGATGGCAAATGCACAAATGTAAAGATTAATTAAAGGTAACAACGTGTAGTAGAATAATGTATGGACCTAAATATCATTGGGCTGGACGCTTTGTGTATCGGCCCAACTACATCACCGCATCAGATTGGGCTGGACGAACCTAAACATCATTGGGCCCATAATGATAAGGGCATAACAGTAATTCAGAGGATCTCAGGCTTTAAAACCAAACTGAAAATCCACGTAAGAAGGTAGAGCAAAGAAAAACCCTAGCTTTCCTTGTTCTCTCTCTACCCGCGGCAAGCCGGAGCAACCATGGGTGTGCTACATTCTCCATCTCCCATTTTCCCTTTTCTTAGTTCATTTGATTTCGATATCATGTATCTGAGAGAAAATTTCTAATTCGATGATTGGTTTGCAGGTATCTCTCGTGATTCTATGCACAAGAGGCGTGCCACTGGTGGCAAGAAGAAGGCATGGAGGAAGAAGAGAAAGTAAGTAAATGTTCCTCTTCCCTGTAGTTTTGTTGTGGCTGTTTAAATTTGTCGAACGTATCTTCGTGACACTTGTTTATCTCTTCAATTTAGAGCTTCAGTCAGTATTTTGAATGCATCTCAGTCACATTTGTTAATCTATGCAATTTAGAGCTTTCGTCAGTATTTTCTCCCCTTGAAAATCAATAAAATTCAATGTCTACTAGTAACAAAATGAATTTAAACAACATCTGTTTCTTAATTTGGTTGAATGATCGAAGAATAGGATTGTATCATATTAAAGTTTGGATTATTTTCGAATGAGGTTGTGTATATGATTCAGCCAGCTTCAGGGGATGAGCTGGATAGTTTGCTGTGATTGCTAATATAAGATATATTCTTCTGCAGTAATCATTTTGAGTGAAAGTTTAGTCAGTTACATTTTCTAACAATTTCCTACTTGTATTGAATGGTATCTTTTGAAAGGAAGAGAAAATGTTGTTTCATTACTCCTTGGATATGATTTCTGAATGTGATTAACCAGAGCAATTTGCATTTTTATTTTATTTAGTAAGTTATGTTTCAAGCTGATGTATTATTCTTTCATAAAGGTATGAGCTCGGGAGGCAGCCAGCTAACACCAAGCTGTCTAGCAACAAGACAGTTAGGAGGGTTAGGGTTAGAGGAGGAAATGTGAAGTGGCGTGCTTTGAGGTTGGACACTGGAAACTACTCGTGGGGTAGTGAGGCTGTCACCAGGAAAACGCGTGTGTTGGATGTGGTGTACAATGCATCTAACAATGAGTTGGTTAGGACTCAAACCTTGGTGAAGAACGCCATTGTTCAGGTTGATGCTGCGCCTTTCAAGCAATGGTATCTCCAGCATTATGGAGTTGACATTGGTCGCAAGAAGAAGGCTTCTACCACTGCCAAGAAGGAAGGAGAGGTGAAAAAAGTTTATGGCTTCCTGCAATTTCCTTTTAGTTTATGGTCAAAACAATTGTGTATAATAAAATAAAGAATTATGAAAATATTGAAATTATTCCTGTGCCCCAATGCTATTTTGATTGAGTGAATATGAAAAAAAAGGAGTTACATTTTTCTGGGCAATGTGTTCTTTCTTGAGGTCAGTAGTTTATAACAAAATCATGTTCTTTTTGTCTTGAATAAAAGGAAGCTGATGCCGCAGAGGAAGCAAAGAAGAGCAACCATGTAGTGAGAAAGTTGGAGAAGCGTCAACAGGGTCGCTCTTTGGATGCACACATTGAGGAACAGTTTAGCAGTGGACGTCTTTTGGCTGCCATCTCATCACGCCCTGGCCAGTGTGGTCGTGCTGATGGGTATGTGTCCCTGATTTCTTTTTTTTTAGCATGTTAACTTGCATTCTTGATAACTTACACTGTTTGATTCTTGGTAAATTATTCATCAGAAAGGACATTCTTGATAACTTGCACTGGCAAATCATCTTCTACCTCCCTATTGATTTTAATGTTGTAAATGCATTCATTATTGTAGATACATCTTGGAAGGCAAAGAACTTGAATTCTACATGAAGAAACTCCAGAAAAAGAAGGGTAAGTCAGCAGGTGCTACTTAAAACATTTTTGGTGCCAACTTCAACACCATCCAAAGAGCAAGAGACAGTACATGTTCTTTATTTTATGATTTTAGATCTCATTTCTTTGTTCATGGAATTAAGGATCTCCTTTGTCAATTTGAGTTTTTAGCTCATGAGAATATTGTGAGGTTTCAGATTTTTGTAGCGGTTTTCTATGTTGGTTGATTCAATACTGTGTGTCCCTTTTTTGTCCTCGTGATGCCCTTATCGTATGCTTCCGAAACAAAATCTGAGTTTGAATTCTGTGGATACGGGCTGAAAAATCCATCCTCATGCTAGGACTGCATCTGAATTCTTTGTAAATTTACACTGCAACCATCCTGTCGAATGCCTTGAGGATCGAGGGTGTCATTCAGTTGTGCTGTTGTCAGTTCAGGTTGCTTTGGTTCCTCGTCATGTTAGATCATGTTGATTTATTGGGTCGACTCTGTTCGGAATTACATTTGTTCAGGTGAAGTCTGGTTATCGGTCAAATTCGGTTGGGTTAGTTTTAGATTTGGATCAGGTCTTTGGGTTGAGTTGGGTTGATCTCATATATACATGTTTGTTTGTTCTTTTATTAGGCAATTCTTTAAGTCATTATTTGTTTGATCAACCTTTCCATGTGTGTTCATCACATTACTGGCATAAAGATGGAAACAAACTTTTTCACGTTCAATACAGTCATTGATGTTATACATGATGGGCTATAGAATATAAGGGCTGGGCAAAATGGGTCCGTTCTGGATTTTTTGGACTGATCAATCAACACTCCCTCCGTTTCACAATCCATGTTTTTAAAGACTTTTTTTTTGTTCAAAATAGAAGTTCATATAGTACAATTTTTATTCATTTATACACCTAGAGTATATCCACACTAATTAATTACTCCCTTCGTCCTAATATATATGGGTTTTTAGCCTTGTGCACACATATTAAGAAATACTTTACTTTTACTTTAAAACAAATAATTATCCATCTTTTTACTTAAAAAAAGTAAATTTTAATTGCTTGAAAAAAGTGTCACCTCTATTTCCAATGGATAGAATTAATTAGAATAACAATTACCAAATAAACTCAAAACCCCATACATTATGGGACAAAGAATTTAGGCTAAAAACCCATACAATATGGGACGGAAGGAGTACTACACTTCTCCCAAAAACAAATATGGGTAAGCGTATACGAAAATCATTAGTAGGGGTAATTTGAGAGAAAAAAATTCATTAATATGTGTGAAATTTTGTCTAAGAACATGTATTGTTAAACGGAGGGAGTATATATTATTAAAACCGATCGTTCTTGAGCCACCGTATTGATTCTAACCTTATTATAATTAATTTTCTATTATTTGTATTTTTACTTTTTCTAATATCTCTTTTGTTCAACTATTTTAGAAAATATTCGTGATAAGTTTTTCAATATTATTTTTAATTTTGAAAACATGATCTAACATGTAATCAATACTACTATTATTTTGGATACATGTCAATATTATTTCACCTTTTTTTATTTTTATATTTAAAAAATATTCAGATGCATATACATTTGAATATATATGCATTTGAATATTTTTTTTTTTTGGTTTTTTTACCGGAAACCACCCTTACAATATGCCAATTGGTGTAAACCACCCTTTCAATGGCTATTTACCGAGAACCACCCCTACAATGCCTTCCATTACGTTTTGACCACCAAATTAAAATTTTCCGTTTGAAATCACGTTAACTCGTGCAATGACCTTTTTCCCCTCTTTTTTCCCCAAATTACACCCCTATCTTCCTCTTTCTCTCTCTCGACTGAGCATTTCGATTCTTAGGGCTCAAATCTCTTACAATTCGATATCTCCCCCAATAGAATCCTCAATCGCGAAATTACAATTCGATAGCTAGGATTCTTCTTGCTCAAACTCACACGCTCCATTTGTGGCAGTTGATGTTTCAGATTGAGGCAACCTGAGATTGGGGCTTTGGACGAGCTTTTAAGAAAAAATAAAAACAACAGTGGACCTGATATTGAATACCTTGTAATTCTCTTGCTTAATGGACTCTAGGCTACTCATCAAAACCACAGTGTAGACATGGGTACCCAAGTAGCAAGTAATCAGTCAGGTCCATCCACCCCCATGAAATGCCTACAATTTCATAACAAGTTTCTATAACATCAGCAACAACAATTGATGTCTCTACTCAGGTATAATCTTCAATAAAATCAAGCTTCTTACCATTGCATGATAAGTATAGCTTGCACCCAATTTCTTGCATTTTGTAGATGTCCCAACCACAGGCTTCCACACAAGGTGATGTTGGGAGTGCCTATTTGACTCAACCACTTCCTAGGAGAAAGATGATTGCATCTAAGAAATCACTTGCAATAAGGCGTTCACCCATGAAACAAGGAGGTCGTCAAGCCAAGCCCTAGATTATGCCTAGATTTTATTTGTACTGATTTAAGTATTAGACAATTTGATTGCCCTTTTGCTTTTAACTAAGACTTTAATGGCCCCTGTAATGGCCCCTTTTGAGAATTTGTGTGCTATGTAAGACACATATCTATGCCACTCCTATGTAAGACCTTAATGGCCCCTTTTGGTTTAGCATCTATGTCAATTGTGTTGCACAATCATGTCTTGTCTTTTTAGCAAATGTGGTAGTTTTTCAAGTGTCTTTACCATCTTTTATTTAGCAATTCTATTACAGGGAACAATCTGTCTTCCTTATCACCATCTTGTTTGTTGCTGCTATGGGTAATCAGTTCACAAAAACTATGACAGCAAACAATGGCACAATTTCAGTACAATTTTATTAAGTACTTGCTCATTACAACATCAACAAAAGCAAGTCATTACAGGTACTTGCTCATTACAAGAATGAACACTAGCAATTGATCTTCAAGAACAACTCTTACAATGTCTAAGTAGTAGCCTAAACATGAACCTGCATTCAAGTCTACTTCAGTATCACAATAATGAGAAAAATCAAAAGAAACACAGCAAACAGAACAACATTAGCTCCATTTGGAGCATGAACATTCAAATTCTGACTTTTGCTTCCTACCAATTGCAGCTCTAGCTTTTGAATTGTGGCCTTGTAAGTTGCAACCTCTCCTACCAACTTTTCGAGCTCCATCTGATGCGTGTGAGTTATAGCTTGCAACTTCCAATTCTCACCTTCTAATTTTGCCTTCTCCGCCATTAAATTGTTGATTACAACAATTGCTCTCTCAGTGTATTTCTCATCCCTCCACTAAAAAGTTGCACTTCTTAGGAAAGCAGTACATACGACAACCAGAAATGGTGTTCTTCCAAAATTCTTTTCAATATGAGCAGTGGACTCCCTAGCCCGAATTCCACAAGAAACAATACCTTGCTTGCTGATTGAATGAGGTAGAGCTCGAACTAGACATAGGGATGACTTACAATCGAGTTTGGAAATGGTTGTGCAACTTTGCTTCGAATTCCTCAAGGATGAAGCGTGTGAGATCGAATTCCACTGATTTCACCTAGCAATTTTGAGCCCTATCGAAATGCTCAGTCGAGAGGGAGAAAGAGGAAGATAGGGGTGTAATTTGGGGGGAAAAAGAGGGGCAAAAGGGTCATTGCACGTGTTAACATGATTTCAAACGGAAAATTTTAATTGGGTGGTCAAAACGTAACGGGCGGCATTGTAGGGGTGGTTCTCGGTAAATAGCCATTGAAAGGGTGATTTACGCTAATATGGCATATTGTAAGGGTGATTTCCAATAAAAAAGCCTGTTTTTTTATGTTGTTAGATATTTGATGAGAAAGAGTCGTGTGAGAATGGTCGCACAAGTGAGAATTAAGAATAAATCTCGCTCAGCCCTTTCAAAAAACCAGTGCCCCTGATTAAACATCATTAAAAAGGATAAAATACGGCACGGGCGAATTTATCCCGTATTATTCGCGTATTTTTCAATAAAATACACCACATACGAATTTTTCCCGTATTTTTCGAAAAATGCGTTTTTATGAGACACGCCCAGTTTGTTCATCAAAATAGCAATTTGTTCATCAATATTCCCCAATTGTTCATCAATACTAACTAATTGTGCATCGAATTTTTTGATAACATTGTTCATCGATTTCGAAGTTTTTTAATTTTATTTTCTAACCTTATCCATGTGTATGAATACAATATTATCTAGTTTTTGATGCACATATAATTATTTTCAAACCAGAAATGGTGTTCTGATTGTTAAAGATAAGGTCTTTACGATACTTCCAAGTTGTCTATATATAAGCAAAAGTTGAACCCCAAAGGTCTTCTTTTTTTAAGTTCAATAATTGATTTCAAACATCCGTCTATGACTCCTAACGACGTCGAGGAAAAGCTAAGGGTGTCATTTGACGGATCAATCACAAGAACTCGAACCAAGAAGATACAAGATGCAACCCATGCTCTTCTAAATCATTTAGGAGCCATGACGGATCAAGCTTTGCAACCTCCATGGATTGCCATGCTTAGACATCAAGTTTAAACCCGAGCTTGGATCAAGAGGTCTCAATGCCCATATTTGTTCATTGATATACTTCCATTTGTTCATCGATATAACCTTATTTGTTCATTGGTATACCGTTATTTGTTTATTGATTTACTCATATTTGTTCATTGATAAACTCCTATTGGTTCATTAATATAACCTTGTTTGTTGATTGATATACCCATATTTGTTCATGGATATACCCCTATTTGTTCATTGATATAACCTCTTTTTGTTCATTGAAATAACCTTATTTGACCATTGTTTGTTCATTGATATACCCTATTTGTTCATGGATATACCCCTATTTGTTCATTGATATAACATTTTTTGTTCATTGATATAACATTGTTTGTCTATTGTTTGTTCATTGATATACCCTATTTGTTAATGGATATACCACTATTTCTTCATTGATATAACCTGGTTTGTTCATTATTATACCCTTATTTGTGAATTGAAATAAACTTATGCTTATGTGTCAATACCATCAAAATAGCAATTTGTTCATCAATATTCCCCAATTGTTCATCAATACTAACTAATTGTGCATCGAATTTTTTGATAACATTGTTCATCGATTTCGAAGTTTTTTAATTTTATTTTCTAACCTTATCCATGTGTATGAATACAATATTATCTAGTTTTTGATGCACATATAATTATTTTCAAACCAGAAATGGTGTTCTGATTGTTAAAGATAAGGTCTTTACGATACTTCCAAGTTGTCTATATATAAGCAAAAGTTGAACCCCAAAGGTCTTCTTTTTTTAAGTTCAATAATTGATTTCAAACATCCGTCTATGACTCCTAACGACGTCGAGGAAAAGCTAAGGGTGTCATTTGACGGATCAATCACAAGAACTCGAACCAAGAAGATACAAGATGCAACCCATGCTCTTCTAAATCATTTAGGAGCCATGACGGATCAAGCTTTGCAACCTCCATGGATTGCCATGCTTAGACATCAAGTTTAAACCCGAGCTTGGATCAAGAGGTCTCAATGCCCATATTTGTTCATTGATATACTTCCATTTGTTCATCGATATAACCTTATTTGTTCATTGGTATACCGTTATTTGTTTATTGATTTACCCATATTTGTTCATTGATAAACTCCTATTGGTTCATTAATATAACCTTGTTTGTTGATTGATATACCCATATTTGTTCATGGATATACCCCTATTTGTTCATTGATATAACCTCTTTTTGTTCATTGAAATAACCTTATTTGACCATTGTTTGTTCATTGATATACCCTATTTGTTCATGGATATACCCCTATTTGTTTATTGATATAACATTTTTTGTTCATTGATATAACATTGTTTGTCTATTGTTTGTTCATTGATATACCCTATTTGTTAATGGATATACCACTATTTCTTCATTGATATAACCTGGTTTGTTCATTATTATACCCTTATTTGTGAATTGAAATAAACTTATGCTTATGTGTCAATACCATCAATTTGTACATTTAGGTTAGGACTATCTATTTATGCATTTTTGCATTTATTTTGTGCTTTAAGGCTTTTTTTTCCTTACTCATATAATTAGTTCACTCACATACTCATATAATTAGTTTCAATGCACACATATGTTTATCTAGTTTATGTAGTTTATTATACGATGTATGATAAGTGAACGAGCCAGCTACAAACCGAAGAGGAGTGCTTGTGCCTTATTTAGCTATGTTCGGAGCCCAAAAAGTAGCCACACGTTTCACATTAGCAACAATGACAAATCCAAAGGAGTCAAATAAGACAATACCGAGACCGATATCAAAACAATTAGTTTTGTCTCATATATGGCTAATTATGATGCACACACATGTATTAATGCATAAAATTTCGATACACATTCGTCCATTTTTTATATACAAACAATAGATTTTTTATGCACAAACAATAGTTTGTTTATGGACAAAATCATAGTATTGATGAACAAAATTACAGTGTTAATGAACAATTTGGACGCGCTTCCTAATTTCGTTTTCTATGAACAAAATCACGGTGTTGATGAACATATTGCATACAATTTCGATACACATTTATCCATTTTTTATTTACAAACATTAGATTTTCGATGCACGTGTAATAGTTTATTTATGCACAAAATCACAGTGTTGATGAACAAATCCACAATGTTGATGAATAATCTGGGCACGCGTCCTATTTCCATTTTTTTAAAATACGCGAATAATTCGCCAAAAATTCGCTTGTGCCGTTTTTTTCCTCCTTTTAAAGTGAAATGGTCATCGCCTTTGATATTTCTTCATCCAACGACTCTTGTTCTTTTTTATTTCGTACATGGATGCCCATTCACACCTGAACCGGAACCTTATTATTATATAAGAGTATATAATCTACTATATATATAAAAGCAATAAGGTTTGGAGCCACCACATTGTGCCACGTCAGCTTTGTCCACATGTCGCTTCTAGAATACGCCACATCGGATTTTGACACATGTCGTCTTTTCCTTAAGCCATGTCATGTAAATTTTGACACGTCATATGCCACATCGTATTATTTTCACTCCGCCACTTACATGTCATATTTAACTATAATGATAAAAAATGCTTTCCTTATAAAAAAATATTTTTATATAAACAGATAATTATAAGCCTAAATATTTTGATAAATCTATGCTTTTTTTAATCAAAATATTTCCTTATGAGAAGTTTGGTCAAAATACTTTACTTTTATTGCAACTCACTATTTAAAAATTTACCATAACATTTTATGAAATTATTCTCATTATTTGAAAATTTATCACAATATTTTATGAGCACTGTATATATTATCCTCATTATTTACAATTAATAATCTAAATTTTTTGTTTTATTTGATTTTAAAAAATAAAATAATTTTTATACATATTACGATCAACAAATTACTTACATTAAATTTTATATTATATTTTTGTTTATTAATATCTTTTTATAGTATATCTAAAAAATATCGAGTTATAGTCATGCATGGCACGACGGAGACAACTAGTACTTTCTACTTTTGAAACTAGATATCATATATAATTCACATCATGGCCAAATTTTGGTTTCGCTAGCAAGTAGTAGCAAATAATCAAAATTTGGACTCGGTTTTGCTTTCATTTTTTATGAAAATTCAATCTAACAACAAAATGAATTGTAGAAAAATAAATATTGAGGGAACATAAGTCTGGCCAATAAACTAAAACAAACAAGAAAAGAGAATCTGATTATTTAATCGCAAGAGAATATCCTTCTTTTATGTGCGCACGATCGTTAGATTTTATATGGGGTTAATTATAATTATTTAAGTGCTTGAATTAAAATTATTATTTCAAACTTTTTTACTAATCTTGTTCTTGTCATTGTTCGATTTTATATGGGGCTAAATCTACTATATATATAAAAGCAATAAGGTTTGGAGCCTTTACGTTGCGTCACGTCAGCTTTTTCCACATGTCAGTTCTAGAATACGCCACATCGGATTTTGCCACGTGTCGTCTTTTCCTTAAACCATGTCATGTAATTTTTGACACGTCATATGCCACATCGTATTATTTTCACCCCGTCAATAACATGTCATATTTAACTATAGAGATAAAAAAAATGCTTTCCTTATAAAAAATATTTTTATATAAATATATAATTATAGGCCTATATATTTTGATAAATCTATGCTTTTTTAATCAAAATACTTCCATATGAGAAGTTTGGTCAAAATACCTTCCTTTTATTGCAACTCACAATTTAAAAATTTACCATAACATTTTATGAGCATTGTATATATTATTTTCATTATTTGAAAATTTACCATAACATTTTATGAGCATTGTATATATTATTCTCATTATTTAAACTTAATAATCTAAATTTAATTTAATTTATTTGATTTAAAAAAATAATTTTTATACATATTACAATCAATAAATTATTTACATTAAATTTTATATTATATTTTTATTTATTAATATTTTTTTATAGTATATCTAACAAATATGGAGTCATAGTCGTGCATGGCACGACGGGGACAACTAGTTTTAATAAAAGATAAAAAGGGTTGCTGCTATTTTTTTTGGTAGAAGGAGAGACGGTACTCTCCGGCCCCTCAAGGGAGCATTTTATTAATAATAGAAAATGGGCTAAGTAGTCAGCAAACGGGGGATAGCCCGACCCTAACATCAGCGGACAGCAAATTAAGAACGCCCTCAGGAGGGTCACACAATACATGAAAGCCTAGACTAAACGAAAAAGCTAACAAAGCGAGGTAGTCGGCCACATAATTAGCCTCCCTAAAAATATGACGGAACTGGATAGACCAGTCCCTACGAAGAAAGCCTTGGCATTGAGATACCAGGCTAAATAAGGGGTGATAACGATCTACAAGTTTGCTTAAAAGAAGACACACAAGTTGTGAGTCTAATTCTAAACAAACTCTCCTGTAACCCCGTTCCCAGGCAAGATTGAGACCTTGTAAAGCACCCCAAAGCTCGGCCATCGGAACCGTACACATACCTATATAATGGACAAAACCTACATGCCATTGCCCATTTTCATCACGAATAACTCCACCTGCAGAAGCCGTGCCATCATGTCTCACCGAGCCATCCGTATTAATCTTCACCCATCCTTCTCTCGGTAGCTCCCACCGAATGAATTCTTCTGTCTTTCTTACATTCACCATCTTCTGTACTCTTGTTGCTGTGTCATATTCCATCACTTGTTTCATAATGAAATCAGTTCGGTTCCCTGAAAAAGGAGCATTACGAAAAACACATTCGTTACGCCATTTCCAAATCCACCAAATCGAGGTCACAAAAATACAAGACCAAGCAATCCCGCTATCATGTTGAAGATCACACGAAATATTTGCCCGAATCCAAAAAGCAAAAGGAGACTCGAAAAATACTTCCCTGGCAAGAGGAGGGTGAAGATCTTCCCAAAAGCGCGTTGTAATATTACAATCACGCAATAGGTGAATCAACGACTCCTCCTCGTTCACACATATCGAGCAGGATGCGTCAACAGCAAAGTGTCGCCGGACCCGTTCTAAATTTGTCAAAACCACGCCTTTGATCACAAGCCAAGAATACATCCTAGCTCTTTCAGTGACTTGAATCTTCCACAACAATTGATATATAACACGATCCACACAATACAACTTGGTATCCTGTCGCATTATTTCATAAGCAGACTTGACAGTAAAGTCTCCTGACGAGGAAAAGCGCCAGCTGAGCACATCAATATACTCTTGTTCAGGTACAATAGCAACCGCTGCTAAATTCAACAAA
The DNA here is from genome assembly GCA_964016875.1 of Fallopia convolvulus. Classification (NCBI taxonomy): domain Eukaryota; kingdom Viridiplantae; phylum Streptophyta; class Magnoliopsida; order Caryophyllales; family Polygonaceae; genus Fallopia; species Fallopia convolvulus. The sequence goes on along the minus strand of OZ024732.1, from coordinate 48,783,118 downwards.
ACCGAACTCGGTACCAGGTGAGAAAACAATTGCCATCTCCATCCCAAATTAGGCTCCCAAAAATAGCAGACCGGTGCATTTAATAAATCTGGTGGAACCTGCTGGTTTGCAACATCAATTAGCCTATGCTCCCCAATCCAGTGGTCAAGCCAAAACCGAGCAATCTGGCCATTTCCAACACACCAGCGTGAGCTAGGGATAACAACACTATCAACACAGTTTTTATGCGCTTCCACACATACGATATATGGGATCGATCAACAAGAGAAGGACGAATGTATTTGGCTCGCAGCACATCGACCCATAGCTTGTTATTAGTGGTTAAAAAACGCCACGCCAATTTTCCAACAATTGCAATATTCAGCTCCGCCATGGAACGGAGCCCCAATCCTCCACAATTTCCCAAAATTTTTCTAAAGGGTTGCTGCTATTTAAAAATGCAGTTGGGACTTGGGAATATTAAATAGGATCAATAAAGTTTGGACAGGCGAGAATCGGGAGCAGGCACGATGGGGTCAACATCAGGAATGGCGACCCCATTTTGACCGTAAAAGAGCCCATCAAATTAAAGTTCCCTATTTTCAGATTTTGATTGTTCCCAACAGATTTGCCATTTTTTAATTTTTTAAGCCGTTTGAATGCAAATGTTAACTGTGTGTCTCCCACTTTTTGGTTTACAAATCCATTCAAGGTAAAAGTGTGGTGATGATTAGAAAAAGCTGTAAAAGTGGGGAAACCTAGTCATGCTGAAATCTATCGTTTCAAATGTTCAACTTTCATGATCACATTATGATTTGTCATTGTTTTCGTTTGCTTTTTTTTCGTCGATCTACATGTTTTGTACGGAGTCTATCTTGCTGCATTTCGCTTATTCTTCCAAGTAAGGGACCTTGTTAATCAGTACAAAACTAACAATACTTAGCTCGTATTACTATCAATTTACATATTTGATATTTTGGTTCAAGACAGTGTGATGTATGGCATCCAATGCCCCAAGATAATCAACCCAAAGGATTTCATATAATTTTTTTAATTTTGGTGCAATCAAGTAAAAGTGATGTAAAAAATTATGGTGATCGAGTAACCCAAATGGAACACGAATCTTCCTAAAAAACAACAATTTAGGATCGTGTTCCAACATTTGTTAAAATACTACTAGTGAATAGTATATAAAATATCGGAGAATCAAAACAAAGCAAATCCCAATGTGGACTCCGATATAAGGACTAAAAGAAAAGGACAGAGAGATGGCAGAATGCCACCCACCATAATATGTGGTGCTCTACACTCATGACTTATCGCATATGCATTAGCAAAAGAGATAGAGACTAGAACAATGACAAAACACGAATAGAAACCTGTCACATAGGCAACGACGGGGGGCGCCACTCTATTCTCATCATATGCCACCGCACCTTGCGTAGCTCAATCGCCAACAGTAACACTATTTAGTTTTTGGCCCACTCTCATCGGATAGATAGGCCATTAATAATTTTGTGTAAATCTGGTCTAACACATATATGCATAATTAAGTAGTAATTACAACGGTTTTTCATACACTAAAACTCTACTTTTTTAAATCTAGTTTTTTTTATCTTATGCATATATATATATATATATTAAGAGTATATGATAAATAACGCCCAATAATAACAACAACCACACCAACCCAGTGTAAACCTGTCTCGAACAGGGTCTGAGAGGTCAGGATGTATCCACAATTTCCTCGACCTAAAGATCGAGAGGGTGTGCAAGAAAAAGCCTAGTGATGTAAAAACATGCAGGAAAAGAGATAGAGAGAAAAGAGAAAGGGAGAGAAAAACGCAGGAGTGTAGGATGCGCCCTACTAGCCTGCTGCTACCGCTCTTCCACCGTAATTTTCTTCCTCCAAAGGTCCTTGCCACTTGTGAGGTCCGTAACATTCAACAAGTTTAGATCTTGTTTTATAACTCTCTTCCAGCTCTTCTTCGGTTTACCTCTGCCCTTGCGGACATCGTTGAAAACCATGCTCTCACATCTTGTTACATGGGCCTTTGGTGGCCCCCTTTGTAGTTTGTATGTGTCCAAAGCAGAGCAACATCGATTCCTTCAGCTTCTCTCCTATACTAGCCACTCCGACCTTGTTCCGAATCACCTCGTTTCTGATCCTATCCAGTCTCGTATGCCCTTACATTCACCTCAGCATACACATGTCTGCTATCATCAATTTCTGCTCCTGCACCTCCTTGGTAGGTCAGCATTCCGCCCCGTACAAAATAGCGAGTCTAATTAAATATGAGGTTATTTTGGAGGTCGATCTTTTTCTACATTTGAGAAGCTGATCCGTGCATGAACCGTGTTGTGGTCACGCTCGAGACTCAAAATTCATCATTTAGATCACATGACCAAAATATTACGATGGTCTATTTGACGACTATTTGGATGGAGATGATGCTTCTCGATGACACTTCACAATGTTATAATTACCTATGTTCTTTTAGATTTTATGTTAGTATGTCCCTGCTTGTTTGAAGTTTTTTTTTTATTTCTCTTTACCGATCTGTAAATCTATTATTTTTTTCATCCTTTTGATTTATCGTGTTTGTCTAGTAATCAAATTCTTTTTTCTTATATTTAAAACATATGTAAAATTTAAAAGCCTGTACCGATATTTAGTCCAAATCTATCCTAGTACAAATATAAAGCAAAAACCAAGTTTTTATAAAAATTTGAGCCACATGGCAAATTTGAAATATTTTTTAATTTTATATTTCTCTTTTTTAATCCACTTCTACCTTAACCACTAATAACACTAATTTAAATTTGATTACGAACCTAAAATCAACGTAAATTCAAATCCGATTTTGCGTAATTTACGTAAATTGATATGATATCAACGATTTGTTATTGAAATCACATCACGCGCTCCCCACGCGATTTCCATGGTCGGTCACCTCTGTTGCCAACCCAACCCCACCACTCTCTTCTGGGGGAGAAGACAAAAGACAAGGGCGGTCCCCACTTTCTTCACTCTCCTTTACCGCCTCTCAACTGTTTTCCCCCATTCCTCTCCCTCTTCTTCTTCTTCTTCTTCTTCCCCCTTTCTGTATGTGTATCAAAGGAAGGAATAATTAATTATAGTTAAACTAAAAAAAATTAAAAATCACCTTTGCTCTTAGCCTACTCCATCCCCCGCCTCATTCCTCTCCGCACTGTTCAAGGAAAGATACGCAGATCGATTTTTCTCTTCGAAAAATCCGGTAAATTAAGGAATCAAATTATCCCTGTAGTTGTTGTTGTAGGAGACTCCTCGACTCCAATCCCGCATTTCCTTTTCTGTGCTCTAGGGTTAGTAATCCGCTTGTATCTGACGGTTGATTAGCTACTCTTTTTATAGATTTTGCGTGCCGTGTTTGTTTATTGTGTTTGGTTTTGCATTTATGATGTACGCATCTGGTGTTTGCGTTTCTCATCATCTGATTCTTTTCTATTTCTGTTTTTCGTGTAGGTTAGTCGATTTAAGATTGGGAACCGATTTCGTTCTTCTTCTGTTCGTGGAAACCTCTGGAGAATCCACACGGATTTGTGAGAGAATAGAAAGGAGAAAGCGAAAATGTCTGGTTATGTCGGTGTAATCGTCTCTGATCCAGGGCTTCAAAGCCAGTTCACTCAAGTGGAGCTTCGTGGACTCCAATCCAAGGTGAATCTCCATTGCTACGCCTCCATTCTCTGCATTATGTTGCCTTTTCTTCAGTGCGCTGGAAGGAATCAATCGTATTCAATCCGTTTATGGTACTTCCTGCTTTGTAATGGTCTTTTGGCGGTTTAATTGTAGTTTGTTTCGGCCAAGAATCAAAAGGGCAAGGTGACTATGGGAGATTTGCCAGAACTTCTGGTCAAATTGAAAGGATTCAGTGAATTGTTTAAGATCCATGAGATTAGAGATGTGTTGAATGAGTTAGAGTATGATGCTGCTGAGGAGGTGGAGTTTGAAGCCTTTCTCAAGGTAAATTTCATTTGCTATCCTGCATTTTTCTTTGTTATTTTTAATTATTAGGCTTTTTTGTTTTGTTGCTTTAGGGGGTTAAATGTTTGATCTCAACTACTCTATTCTTGATCTTAATTGTTGAACTTTACTACATTCACTGATATATTATTAAGTGCGGGTGGATAGATAGTTGCATCACTGCATAATTAGCAGTTAGCACACAGAAGAACAGAACTGTGGGAGTTACTAACTAATTAATTTGCCAAGCTTAGTTGTAGTTTTAATTACATTAATGATGTTTTTTGGATTTTGAGCAGCTGTACTTGACATTCCGAAGTCGTGCTTCGGATGATAAAGGGAATTCAAAACATTCCTCTTCCTACCTCAAGGCGAGCACAACAACACTTCTTCACACGGTTTCTGAATCAGAGAAACGATGCTATGTAGCTCACATCAATAGTTTTCTAGGAGATGACCCATTTCTGCAGCAATTTCTACCTCTTAAACCAAACTCAAACGATCTCATTGAACTTGCCAAGGACGGTGTTCTCTTATGGTATCCAGACAGACAATTGATATTCTTCATTGCTTGCTTGTTTCTTAGAAAACTAATATTGATTATTGAATGGCTGTGTTGATGACTTCTGTTGGCTTTTGGTAATACTGCAGTAAGCTGATCAATGTTGCTGTTCCTGGTACAATAGATGAAAGGGCTATTAACACTAAAAGGGTGCTTAATCCTTGGGAAAGGAATGAGAATCACACGCTTTGTCTTAACTCAGCTAAGGCTATTGGGTGCACAGTGGTTAATATTGGTCCTCAGGATTTGGTGGAAGGAAGAGTTAGTTTGCACTTTATATTGTTGGCAAATGCTATTTGGTTCTATCACCTGTTATTGTGAACTCTCATGTTTAAATTTTCTGTTTCATGCAGCCTCACCTGGTCCTTGGCCTGGTTTCTCAAATTATCAAAGTAAGCTATTCAACTTATTTTTACTTTGTGCAACCCTTTAGTTTTGTTCCTTTGCTCTATATATTGATATAACCCAATCAAATTGCTTCTTTGAAAATTTTCTCCTTGTAACTTCAGATCCAATTGTTGGCTGATTTAAACTTAAGGAAGACACCCCAACTCCTTGATCTGGCAGATGATAGTGATGTAATGCCATTTTTCCATTGCTCTATTTGATGTAATATTTATTCATCATTAAAGCTAGGGAACTAACAAATTAACTTTTGGTATTTGAATTTGTGCAGGACATTGAGGAGCTCATGAGTTTGTCTCCAGAGAAAATATTGTTAAAGTGGATGAACTTTCATCTCAAACAAGGAGGCTACGAGCAAACTGTAACAAACTTCTCCTCGGATCTGAAGGTATTTTTTCACCCAAACTCTACTTGTATGCTTATATAGTTGAATATATTTTTTATCCTGCAGTATTTCATTGCATAGTGGCGTAAAGAAAAATATTTACTAGTCTCTTTCTCCACACTAGGCCTATAATTGTTCTGTCTCTTTCATATGCTGGATTGCGCAGTTTTATATATTGAGTCCCAACTTTTGAGAGCATGCAAAATTCCTAACCGGGTCTTTGTCTGACAATGTATTTGAGTTTTGACAGATGCTATTTTGAGTATTCATTACCGTTTCTGACACTATGCTTAAACATTGTATGCTTTTGATCTCTTTTGTCGTGCCAAGATGAGATTATTTATACCTTTCACGTGCAGGATGGGAAAGCCTATGCTTACCTTCTCAATGTTCTTGCGCCGGAACATTGTAGCCCAGACACGTTGGATGCGAAGGATCCAACTGATCGGGCAGAGTTAGTTCTTGACCATGCAGAGAGAATGGGATGCAAAAGATACCTTGACTCAAATGACATCGTTGAAGGCGCATCAAATCTCAATGTTGCCTTTATTGCTCAAATATTCCAGCGAAGGTTTCAATTTCTGTTGATTCCCACTTATTTTTCTTTTCATTTGCTTGCTCATCATCCAAATGGAATCTTATGCTTCTATTTCTGTTTTTTAAACTAAGAATTAAGAAAATATGGTCCTTGTTACTTGTTTCATTAGCTGACCTAAGGGAAAGATGAAATATTTTTGGTTTCAAGTGTTCTTGATACAAGATATTCTTTAATTTTTACTTTAACTATTCGACTAGTTTTATCTAACCAATAAGGCAGTCTGGTATTATAGTTCGAGTTTCATGTAACCAATAAAGAATTTTGATAATGTACTTCAAGAGCATCCCATAAATGACTCTCAGTGTGTTATGAAATATATCTTGCATTGGATTATGCTCTACGAATGAAGGTAATAAGTAATGTTAATTCCAAAATCAATGGCTCTACCCATTGAGTTACATTACTGAAGGATGTGTTTGTAATGCAGGAATGGCTTATCATTGGATAACAAAAAGTACTCCTTTGCTGAGATGATGACTGATGACATACAAATCTCTCGGGAGGAAAGGTGCTTCAGATTTTGGATGAACAGCCTTGGGTGTGCCACCTATGTCAATAATTTATTTGAGGATGTTAGAAATGGGTAAGCGCTCTGTTCTTATCCAAAGGCTGCATCTTTGATAACTAATATCATACTGTTATTTTTTCCATTAACTATTGTTATTCCCGTACCTTGTACGGGTATATTTCAAAATAATTTTATTTCTAACTTATTATATAAATATTTATTCGAAATAAATTTTCACGATTGAATCTTATTTTCTTTAGTAATAATAATTATAAAATTTTAATTTGTTTAGAAGAAAAGAGTGGATGGTAGTTATTGAGATAGTGGGGAAGTGGTTAAGGTAAAAGTGGATTAAAAATGAGAAATCAAAAATTAAAAAATATTTTAAATTTGCCATGTGGCTCAAACTTTTACAAAGACATGATTTTTGCTTTATATTTGTACTAGGGTAGATAACATTAAATAACTGAGTCAGTTTTGCTTGTTTATATTAACAGATGGGTACTCTTGGAAGCTCTGGACAAGGTTTCTCCTGGATCTGTCAAGTGGAAACAAGCAACAAAGCCTCCTATTAAAATGCCATTCAGAAAAGTAGAAAATTGCAATCAGGTTGTGCAGATAGGAAGGCAGCTGAAATTCTCTCTTGTTAATGTGGCTGGCAATGACATTGTCCAGGGAAATAAAAAGCTAATACTTGGTAACTATTTATTTTCTACTTCCCCATCCATGACCATATTAGCTGTTTATTTTGTTACATGGTAAAATATATATGTAGGAACTGTACCATCAATCAGATGTTCGTATTCTTACATAGAATTTATTCTGGGACGTAATTGTTGCCATTTTTTCCACTATCCCAGCTTACTTGTGGCAGTTGATGAGGTACAACATGCTCCAACTTCTGAAGAACTTGAGAGCTTTCTCTCACGGGAAGGAGATCACTGATTCAGATATCCTCAACTGGGCGAACCAGAAAGTAAAAAGCATGGGTAGAAGATCTCGTATGCTGAGCTTTAAGGTCAACAAACCTTATTAATATTAATTCTTCTTTTTCAAACTCCTAATACAAACATCTTGAGAGTGAGGCTGATTTGCTTTGTTGGGTTTATACTGGAATATAATTCTCAGGATAAGAGTTTGTCAAATGGTCTATTCTTCCTGGAACTCCTCAGCTCCGTGGCCCCCAGGGTTGTCAACTGGAACCTTGTCTCCAAGGGTGCATCTGGTATCAAAATTAACCCGAATAGCTAATAATAAAACTGAGATAGATGATATTAATTCAACTAATTATGTCTCTATATTGTTCTTACAGATGACGAGAAGAGATTGAATGCTACTTACATCATCAGCGTTGCAAGAAAGCTTGGATGCTCAATTTTCTTGTTGCCTGAGGACATCATGGACGTAAGATCATCCTATTACTCAAATTACTCTCTTGTTTTTCTTTTTAAACCAATGATTCACATTTGATCTATGATGTGTCTGAATAATGCACACAGGTAAATCAGAAGATGATACTTACATTGACAGCAAGTATAATGTACTGGTCACTCCAGCAGCCTGTGGAAGAATCAGCTGAGTCGCCGCCGCCTCAATCTCAGGGAGAGTCGGCTTGCACCACAGACATATCATCGTCTGCACCTTCGTTCAGCGAGGACGAAAGCTCTGTTAATGGTGAATTGTCGGCCTTGACCCTGGACGATGCAGCATCTGATACCACGGTTTCCTCCCTCGTAGAAACCATAGGCAGCCCTGTTCGGGATGAAGCATAGAAAGGATCAAGGAGAAGATGCATAGAATTTGTACAAATAGTCATAAATCAGGTGGTCGATGAAATACTGAAGAAGAGAAATTAACCCCCTGGGTTAAGATTTTGGTTTTTTTGGTCAGAGGGTTAAGATTTTGGTGGTGGTGGTGGATGGGGAGGGTGAAGTTTCAGAAACATAAAATTAGAACGAGTAGAATTTTCATTGTTTTTTAATGAAATCATGTTAATTTTGTGGTTACTGGTGACTACTAACTAGGTAATGAGAATGTTCTCAATGCATATATATAAATAAAAAAGTACATTATGGTGCTGATTTTAGTTTTAAACATTGTTTCCTAATTTTGACATTAAACTATGTTTAGATGTTAAGATCAGAGTACTATTTAAATCTTGCATCTGCATTCTGTATCTAGGATGAGGGAGCATATTCTTACCGCATACCCTCATTTTGGTTTTAGCAATATTACCTTTATGGTGATGGCAAATGAATTACTCCGTACAATAGATTTATTTTTCTGATACGCCGCAAACTTTTACATCATTGTTTGAAAGTTGATAAGTTGCTTATTTTACTTTAGATGAGGACTATGATTCTTCATCTATTCATATCATTGGATATGATTGCAGTAACTGAATTTTGGTTTCATCAATTTTCACCTTCATATAGGTAGACACTTTTTTTTTTTTCTTTTGATTGCGGGCAATATTCTTTCATCTTTTACAACTACAGCAGTGTTGGATCGGTGGTAGTTTTTAATACTGGAATAATAGTTTCTTTATTCGAATAATCGAAGTTTTGATAATAATACTTGGAACTAATTTCTTATATGAAGGACAAAAGAGGCTTTTCACTGTTGTTTTGGGCATCAAGTATAAAAGGATAGAAATGTCCCAAGATGGAAAGTTTCTAAAAGGGTATGCTGGTCCTTTGCAACAGTATCGTGTGCCCAAGAGTTAAAGGACAAAAGCGTCAAATAGAAACAAGCTACCACTACAAATAAAAAACGATGAAGTTAGGTCAAGTACACTCTCAGAAAGGAATGAACAGTATTCTATGAAAGAAGCAAGTGATCCAAAGAAAGAGAGAGCTCGAGCAATTCAAGTAAAGACGACGAACCAGATCCAATTGATGGGAACTATGTGAAGCTCGCCATTGAATTGAAAGTCTATTCCAGTGCAAAAGGAACATGTACCAGGAAAGAGTCAGGTTTAAGTACTAGTATTAATTGTGTTTAATAGATCTAGATCCATGTTAGCTTAAGTCGATAATATTGTTTGAGTTTGGAAATTACAAACAATAGAGAAGTTCATCTTTATATTGTATTTATAGAGATCTATCAAATTAATATTGTACGTGCTTGTTCAAAATCCTCCAAGGAAGGTAGATGTTTACTCTTCAGCTAGTTGGTTGTAGAGGTTTCTCTATAAGGAAACATGTCTATCTATTGCGTTACTATTTTATTTTCTGTGTTGTTTATTTCTGTTGCGTAAGGAAACTATCACTGGAATATGTCTCGATTTGTCTTACTAATACAGATGTTCGATCCTTATAAACAGCTTAATACTATCCAATATATGAGTCACACAACTGAGACACATTGTTAAGATTGCATGTTCCATCATATCTATATAGGTGAACATTTCTCACATATATAGGACGCTGCACGTCTACTAAGTAGACTCACATATTACCATGTTTGCGAATTAAGGGTAATTAAAACGCCAAACAGTTGTACAAGAGTGTTATTTGTTTAGTACTATAATCATTATTTATATTTTGTATTTTGGAGTTAGCTTCCTATTAGCTAGGGTTTACTTGCCTCCCCCTTGATGAGCTACTTTAGGCGCTGGCACCTTGTTTTCACCGGCTAATTTGTCGTCGGAATTCGGAGGGTGACGACGACAGCGTCGAAATGGGCCTATCACACAGCCTCTGTTATCAACATTCTTCTTATGTGCATCATCATTTTCATGGTCAACGACGACATCTTGACTTCCGGGAGGAGGGTGGCCGGGGCAAAACTTGTGGAAAGGCCACCTGCATAGTTTGTGATGATGAAACAAGTTCTTCAATCCAACCTCTTCCTTGGCATTTCTGATTCTCTCTTCCTTGGCGCCTGCATATGCACGGATGACAGATTAATTAATTAAAACCCATGCCAAACAAACAACAAAATGATTAATTAAGCATGCATAATTAAATTTAACCTGACCCAACTCCATGAACATCCATGAATCTTTTGCTAGCCAAATGATATATATGTAATATGTTCAGTGAGAACCCAAATACAGAATGAATCCAAACAAACTATATATATAATTAACATGCATGTAACATTTCTGACTTGATCATTACTTTAATGTACAGAATATGTATATAGTACTATTGATTATACCTATCTCATGAGAGGAAAAGGAAATGATGGCAAGAGAAGCAAAAAGCGTCAGGCAAAATAAGAGGCGAAGACTAAGACCCATCGATATTCGATTCTTCTTCTTATTATTATTTTTCTTGTTTGCTTGAAACTTAGTAGTAATTTCCGACTATTAATTGGTGCTGATTTTGGCGGGTTTTTGTAGATGAAAAACTAGCTTTGGGTTTTTGTACGGTGTCGGCGGCTAGGTGTACGTGCCAAGTGCCAGATTGTGATGAAATTTAGAGTTCGCCTACATACACGTGTACTCAGTGGCGGACCCAGAATCTTACGGAAGGGGGGCCGAAAATGCTCAAAAGTCGGACTTCTTTGCAGAAGAAGTCATAGCGTAAAAAAGGGACAAATTCGTTCCAATAATTTAGAATCACATACAGTAAATATATAAGATCATATAAAAATAATATAATAATTAAATATTTTTTACATGAAATTTTACAATTTATAGTTATTTGTACCATTTCTTATCATCCCAATTTGCCATGAATGTTAATGAGTTAAATTATACTCCGTATTTGATTAATAACAATTACTCTTATTAAATAAATTAATGTATTATTATTACTAACCAACAAACATCACATAAAAATGAAATTTTGTTCTTTTTTTAGTATGCACTCAATTAATATGTAGTAATTAAAATTATCATGTATTGTTTTATATTAAGAAAATAGAAATGATTAACCCAAGCAATAATTAATAAGAAGTACTTTGTTATATGAACTAATGTAAACTAATTAAATTAAGTAAGAAAAATGAGTTGATAATATATTACAAATAACATATTTTTTTGATTAAAAAAATGAAAGAAATACAACCAAGTTAAAAAGAAAGGAGTCAAGATTCAAGACACACCTTTAACTTAAAAAATTACATCCAGAAAAAAAAAAGTAAAGATAGGTCTAAGTATACAACTAACACAAGTACACAACTGTGATAAAAATGGAGGAAAATAAAATCCGACCAAAAAAAAGAAAGAAAATGTTAAATACATTCAAGTGCTATCACAGATTCACAGGCAAAGAAAATTTTATCAAGCTACATGGGGAAAAGAAATCCCGACCAAAAAGAAAATATAAATAATGTAAGCCCATCAAAAAGAGTAAGGAAAATTTATTGAGGCTTACAGGTTTTGAACACGGGGCTTCATGGTAAAGGAATAAAGGGGGGGCTCTCCTCATCCACTGAGCTGCTTTGTTTTAATGCCCAATTGTACATGTATTACAAATATATTACCCAAGGGGGGGCGGCTGCCCCCACAAGCCCCCGCCTGGGTCCGCCACTGCGTGTACTGGTGTACGCAGTGGCGGTCAATGATATTATTAGGCCCTGTTTTAAAATATAAAAGGGCCTTACTAAAGAGAAATTATTCAATTTTAAACGTATATTTTATAGTATAAGAAAAGAGACTTAATATAATAATTAAATACTACTAGGCAATTAGGCATTCATACAAAATTTTAGTGTTGGGCAACTATTAATACACATTTTCTCTCTCTGCAATTGGGAATTGCAAATTTCAAAAGGGAAGTAAATGCCCAGCTTTTACGTTAATTGATGTAGATAAGTGGAGTTCCAAGAAAACATTTTAATTTGACATTTTTAATCTCTTTAAATATAAAGTATTGTTTATGCCTTTAAAAAAATTGGGCCTTTTGTTTTTGGGGCCCTGTGCAGGTGCACAGGTTGCACCTGTTGTGGGCCGCCCCTGGGTGTACGTAAGTTTGCTCTTCTTAGGATCTATCTACAGCTACAGTATAAATACAGTTGCCGTCATCACCACCTTCTATCTAGCTTCAAGGTTGATTGTCCTTTTTCTAGAGCAAAAAATATCAATAGACACGCGAATTTGTATATTTTTTTTTAACCAATCTCCTATATTATGAGATTTAATTTTCAAATATACTTGAACTATACAATTTTTTATCTTTTAAACACTCTAATCTAACATGACATACCTTATGAGATTCACTCTCTCTATGTGCCACTGGGAACTTGCAAAATACTGATTCTAAAAAAAAAGTAAAAATTATTCAAAATAATATCAACTTTTACCTATTGACCCAAAATAATACGAACTTTTTAATTGACTAAAAATAATATCAACTTTCATCGTATTAATTAAAAAATAATACTAACTTTCATTGTATTAACTAAAAATAGTATAACGGTGTTTTTTGTGAAAATTTTGGCAAAATATTTGATGTGGTCATTGAAATATGTCGGTTGGTCATTAATAATTCCAACTTTTGTTGATGCCACAAGGTGAAATGATAATTTATATAATGTAAATCGATACTATTTATATGCGAAATCGTAATTTATATGATGATGGTGAGTAATAATCACATCAAAATCTTAACCATCAATATTTTTTAATGTTTAGTCAACAAATTTTGATAGACAAGTCATTATGTTTTGTCAAAATCTCCACCGAAAGTGTATTTGTTCTATTTTTTGTTAATACAATGAAAGTTGCTATTATTTTTAGTCAATTTAAAAGTTTGTATTATTTTGGATCAATGGGCAAAAATTAGTATTATTTTAAGTAATTTAAAAAAGAAGTTTATTAGAAAAAAAAGTGACAAATCCCTTCCCCCACCATTACTCCATTCCTATACAAATCTCTTTAATCACCAAATTATGTATGTTGATCTGGAAATTTTTATTTGGAAAATTTAGAAAATGCAATCATTTGAATTTTTTGTTTTCCTAAATAAAATAACCCTAATAAGGAAGGAGCTAGAGTGAGTCAGGATGGAACGAAAGGAAAGGGAGGAGAGGCAAAAAGATGGAGAGGTAAAGGAGAATTAGATTTGCAAAAAAGGCTCTCGATGAATACGCTCTCGATGGCAACCAAACCCACTCATTGCCGGAACTCAAATGAAGGACGACCGCTGGATAACTTGCATATTCTGAATGAAGAGGAAAACGAGATTGAAAGACTAATAAAAAGAACTAAGAAGAATGAAGACAACAACAATGAGATTACAAGGAAGCGAGAGATGGATGCTAACATGGAACTCGAGTTCCCAACTTTAAATATGACTATGGAGAAGGAGCAAGTAGGAGAAAAACAAAAATTGGGGCGAGTGTCTTTTATAGACAAAATGACTGGGAATGGAGGTGAAAGAGGATTCATACAATATGATAATCCTTTTTGGAATGATGCAACAATAGAAGAAGACTTGGTAGATGATGTTTGGAACAGAGAAAAAGACCCTAATTGTCTTGTGGTCCTTCTAACTGTAGAGGAGAAAGAAAGGATTAGGAAACCATGGAGAGATACGATAAGAATCAAAGTCCTTCCCGAATGAAATTACAATCAAACTCTATATGTATGCTTGGTCCTTTCATGAAAAACGAGATATTTAATTAGCAATATAAATTGCGGAAGAAATGACAATCAAGCTCTATATTTATGCTTGGTAATTTCATGAAAAACGAGATATTTAGCAATATAAATTACGGCTTGATTATCACATTTAACAGGAATGGAGTAATTCCATCAATACCAAGTTCATCAAATACTCTGCTCAACCAAGCTAACTTAGTAGACCTGGGTCCGGTTTTGGAACCGGCGGTTCCTATTCCTTGGAACCATGGAACCGGAATCGGGCATGGGCCGGTTCCCCGGTTCCGATATGGTTTCGGTTCCGGAGCCGGTTTCTCTCGGTTTCGGCTCCTGTTCAGAACCGACGATTTTTAAATATAAAAAAAAATTGGGCCTTGAATCCTTTGATCACCGCGATCGAGGGTGAAGAACCGCGATCGCGGTCCCGAGTTTGTTGAAAAAACAGAAGTGCGACGTGGAGATCGGATCAAGGCGATTAAAGCAATTGTTCTTCAAAACAAAAAAAGTTGGATAATTAAAGGGCTTGGATTTAAAATTAAGTTGTCTGCGTTTCTTCTCAGGGTTATAGAGGAATCAAAGCTCACGTAGTTCTCTTACCTTTTGATATGCTCCCTTTAGTATAGGTTAATTCTTGTATTTTAGGCTTGATTTGAGTGTTTTTAGGTTAGTTTTGAGCATAATTGTCATATGAAGACCGAAGACACGATTTGGAGAATTGCAAAAGTATTGAAGACAAGTGTTGAATTGGAGTTGTTGTTTTGACACCACTTTCTTGTAACGCTTATTTCGGGAGCTACGGTGGTCGGATGAAGATGAATTTGGTATCATTGGAAAGCTGACTCGAAGAGCTACAGTTCATATTTACTCCGGGTCAAAATTCCCACTCTAAGGTGGTCAAAACATCTTCCGAAAACACCGCTGAAATTCTGTCACGATCAGGTCCGCGATCGCGGAGAGTGTTCACCTCGCACGCGGAAGTCCACGTTAGCAAAAATCCGAGAGCCGACTTCCTTTCGTTTATTCTATCTTATATTTATTATTCTATCTTTTAGGTTTCGGTTGTTATTTCGACTACTTAAGCTTAGTTTCGTTTTCAGTTTAGGTTACACATTCTAGCATATTTCCAAAGATTATTCCAGTTTTTAGTTTTATTATGGAGAACTAATTTTCCTTTGGAGTTTGTTTGATCAAGGAAGCCTTTTTATGTAATTTGTGAGATTCTGGTAACTTTTCTATCCCTTGTTTAATATCAAAACTCTTGTTTTTATTTATATGATTATCAATTGATTTCTCTTGGTGCGCAACTTGTTGAATTTGATTGATATTCTACTGTTTGGATTAGTTTGATAGTTGTCTGTGCAATCTTATTTATCCTTAAAACAACTCTTTTCTAGGACCGTAGACTAGAATTGAGAAAGAGTGTTTGATTGTTATTTTATGCACTCGTAGCTTGATTGTATGATTTAATATCCTTCTATCCTTAATACTTTGCATGATTTGAATTAAGCGTTCTTGTTCATATCATAAATCTGCTTGGACCATGGACAAGCGTAAATCTTTTATAAGGATTGGAATTAACTAGGGAATTAATAGAAAAGTGGATGAATTGATGACCGAATGATTAAAAAGGTGGAATTGGTTGAATAAACTCTGCTTTCCTTTCCATTGATTTAATCCCAAATATTAATTGATTGTTTGTTTGTTTACTTAAACTTCCAAAAAACCCTGTCTTGTTTTCTGCTGATTATTCAAAATCCCGATTCTCTTGGGTTCGACCCCTTGCTTACTTACTATACTAGTTAGTAGAATAGGATTATTTATTTTTGATCTTGGCGACAACGACTTTAGCCGAGTCACCTTTCGATATGAAACCCCACTTTGCTTACCATCTACGTCGATCCATCGGAACCGGCGGAAGCGATTTGGGATTGGGAGTCATCGTCTAGGCCGTCCGAGTCGGATGTTTCGGATACCTCCGCCTATTGTTGACGAATTTCCGCCCTCTTCCAATCACATATGCACACTTGGGCTTCCAAGACATTGGGCTTTAAACTCGATCGTTTTGCGTTTAGGACGTGTCCTCCTTCGCTAAATGTTTGCTCCACCGATACATTCGATGCAGGAATAACAAGCACTTGAGCCGCGATCTTGACCAAGGTTGGGAAAGTCTTCTTGTGGGTCTTCCATCAAGCTAAATTATCAAATTCTCCTTCACCAAACTCAAAGTGGGTTGTTAGATATGTTTCAAACTCCGCATTCGAGCTCGAATGTCTCGGTCTCTTCGTAAGACTTTGTATAATACTAGCCCCCACTTTTTGGTAGCACCGATGGCACTTGAGCTCGAAGAGGAGGATGAATGTGAAGGTAATGGAGAAGAACTAACACTAGATGAATATTCGGTAACCAATTTCTCAATTGGTCTTCTAACTTTACTAAGTATATCCCCAACACTAGCAATATCATCATTAACATCCAACTCCAATGCATCATAATAACCATTCAAAAACATTTCTAAACCACTCATCTTAAACCTAGGATCAAACACACAAGCAACAAGATAAATATCGGGGATAACTTTATAATAGGTCAACCATTTCAATTACATAGCATCAATAACACCACAAAGTTCGGAAATTTACGCCCCTCACAAAAACCACCCACCACATTCAATGCTTCAAAACAAAACAAATGAGCACAAGGTTTATAAACATGACTAAAAGTTAATTTTGCAACATGAAATATTCTCAAAACTTCTAAGATTTTATAACAATAATCCCAAGATTGAGAAATAATGGCATTGTCGGGAAAATATATGGAGGCAAAAGAAGTCAAAACTTCTTTGTAAGGCATGCATGCATGAAGTAGTTTAAAAGTGTGGTGAAGCAGATCTCGAGCGGTCGTGAGGGTGGTGAAGCAAATCCATCGACTTGAATCAAGCTGGGACGGGTTGTTGCTCGGTGCGAGCGAGACGGAGCCGATGTAGCCCAGCTGGTCGAAACCGTTGTTGCCCGTCTTTTGATGATGTCAGATTTTGATGAATGGGGCTCGTCTTCAATCACGACGCTCAATCTAGCTCATGTGAAACTTCTTAGATCTGGAATCTCATTTCAGTAGACAATGAAATGAATATGTGTATTTTTGGTCTCACAATGACAAGGATGTGGTTGGTAAGGTTTGTATTTTTTTTTTCTATATATAAGGTTATTTTGGTCATTGTATGTTAAAAGTGAAGCCCAATTTGGTAATTGAGTCTACCCCATATTTTTCTCCAGCGGGTCATACCGAACAATCATTCGTATTTTCAACTCGTATTTTCAGTTCTTGCTCCAGCACAACTCCAGCTCGGATTCCAGTTTCAGCTACAGAATCCAGCTTCAGCTCCAGCTAGTGCATCCGAATGGAGCCTTATATATATATATGTACGCTTGTGGTGCAGTGAACTGAAAAACAAGTGGAGGATGGAAAAATGCATGGGTCCGAATGTCAGGTGAAATAATGGATGGATGGATGTAGATGTTTATCTATTCATAACCTAATTAAAACCCCACCCCAATTAAGGCATTAACTATACTTTAGTGCTGCTGTCCCAACTTGCTCGATCCACAAGGCCCCAAAACTCATTAACGTACATTCGGGTAGGATGTGCCATTTATGCTACTAGGGGTGAAAAACGTACATTCGGGTCGGATAGGGTCATTTTAAATTCGGATCAATAACGGATATTCCGACATGCTGGCTAAATTGGGCTGGTCCGGGTTGGATTTGATGTTTGTTTAATCAAATGAATTAGGGGTTTTAAGTCAATTTCGGTCTACCGACACACTTAGATCCATAAATCTACCTACCCCTCAAAATTTTGAACCTTATTTTCTCATACACATGTATTACATTACATAGTTCACGTAGTCTATAAATACAAGGTTGCTCTTCACTTGCGTCTCATCCATCAAAAACCACCTTTGAATTCACAAAAAAAGTAGTCTCGATCGATCGATCAGGGTGAAAATGAAGGGCGTTCTCCTAGTCTGCCTTCTCTTCAGTGTGGCACTTCTGGTCTCTGCTCGTCAGCTTACTGAAGCTGAAACTCAGACCACTCTAAACACAAGTGATTAATTTTTCTTATTACTTTTGTGAAATCCTTCCATTTTACTCCACTACTTACTTAATTAGAACTATATATAATTACAAGTTCGATCTTAAAGATAAGTTGGAAGTCAAGTCATGTTTATGTAAGCATAACTATGTCACTCACTTAGCTCACAAGTTCTTAACGATAATTTTTTATTCTTAATTAAGATATCTACTTACGGAAATAAATTAAATAGCTAGGATTGTACGTTTGAAGATGTTTTCAGTATAATTAGATGATAGAGAGAGTTCTTTCTTTTGTTTTTAGTATACAAAATTGTGTGTGCAGATATAGCTAGGGATGTAATTCTTGATTAATATATATTTTGGTATACATTGTACTAAATAACAGAGTCGATGGAAGAGTCAAAATGGTACCGGGAGCATAAATCTGATCACCATCACGACCATGATCACCACGGTGGGCATGGCGGATACTCGGCCATGGAGAAGGAGAAGGAGAAGGAAGATGAAGTGAAGCCCGACTTTTTCCACCACCACCACGGTGGACACTACCCACCTGCTAATTAAGCAACTATATTGCATATGGCCAACTAATTGTTAATCAATCAAATGCCGGCCCATAAGTACGTTTATCTTTCAAATTGAAATAAAGTTGGCTAGAGTAATATCATTGCCCGTGTGTGTGTACGTTGTAGTACCTATATATGTATGTATTGTAATGTAATATTTAAGTGTGTGACGTTTGTGGTTTACGTAATGCTGTTTATCCTCTATGACGTACAACTACTTTTAGTTTGATTGATTAGGTTTAATTTTTAATTATTTTAGTTATCTAATAGTGTCAAAATCAATCAACCAATTACGGTAAAGTGACACATTATATTATTGAACATATAATATCATTTGTCAACCAACCTATATGTTGGAATAAATTCCAAATAGAAAAGCAAAGTGGGGGGCAAAACCAGTGTCCCACATCGGGAATACGTGGGCACTTAGTGCCATTTATAAGGAGCACTTTCACTTGAGCTCCTAAAGGATTGAGAGGAGGAAGAGTCCCCCATGCACGCGCGCCGCCGTTGCCGGCCGTCCGTCCGGCTCGTGGGGACATCTTTTTACGGGTTTGCTATACTTTTTGCGGATAAAAGGGCCAACTGAATTGCAGATTATTCAATTCAATGATTCTTCCGCAATTTCAGTTCTTTGACTAATTCTTAAACTGATGGCGAGATTTTATCAGATTTGATTTTCAAAATTAAAACACGTTTTTGTTTCAACCACTTTGCTGATTCGTGGAGTAGTGGAGAGATTTGAGGGAGCGGAGCAAAACTGACTCCAGAATTCCTCTATTAAAGAAGCTTTTCTCTGCTCTTCTGAGATCATCCAAAAAACGCCATCTTCTTTCTTTCTCAAAATCCGCAAACCCGCTCTCTCATCTGTTCTGAGTTCCGAGGATCCCATCTACTCTTTTCTGAAGTGCACAGAATCGAGGAGAGATGTGCTAACCTTGGGGGAAAAACGCCGCTTTCTGATCTGCACCGTGTTGTAACACCCCTATTTTACAACATTGGGTATTACCGCCAGTGACCTCGGACTTTACCGTCCAAAGTCACCCTAGGCTTTTAGAATGATATAGAACGATTAATTGCGGAATAAACATATTACATAAATAGTAAAACATGCTCCCGAAGGAGACTTAGTTCATTACAAAACACCCTACATTGTCTTTAACTTTAATACTACTTGAAAACAAATACCAAATCCGTCATGTCTCGGAGATAAAGTAATATTAAAACCAAAACGAAAATAAAAGTACATCTTGAGCAATCTTGACTTCCTTCACTTCCCTTCACCTCGCCTTGCTATGGGTTCCTGAATCTGACATAATTCGCTAGGGGCGATAGAATGCCAAGCAAACATGCGGAAAGAAGAATTAGTCTAGGAGACTAAGCAAGCGGGAATAGAACTTCCCGATGGTAATTTGGTAATTTCACTTAACGATATAATGAGAGAAAAGAGGGTTGTGTTTACGATGGGCTTTATCATGTGGAGCTTAGATACGAACGATAGCGATAACATATCCAAAAGGGATAGCTTGATGAGCAAGAGAAGTACTACTAGATTGTAGTCTTCCTTAAGATTTCGAAAGTATGTTGGGAACATTATTTAATTCATACAAGTGAAAACCTCTCGCGCTTTTGGGCGGACCGAGAGCCGGAACGATCATTTGAGACCGGTCCGGTTTTGATATCTTAAATGTGCATACGCACTTATCTTAATTAGTGATGAAAATATTCAATCTTGTTAATGACTTTTACAAGAGAGAGTGGTGGGACACGGATAAACCGAGCCACCCGATGGAGAACATCAATTCTCCTACACTTAGCTAGAGTGCGCTCAATCCCTCCTTGCAATCGGAGCGGATGGAGATCATGATCCCGAAAGTCGTATGGATGTACGACTTAGTAAGATTATATAGAGGCGTCGACTAACTCGCACCCCTTTCTAGTTTATTCAAAACAAATCTCTGAACGAGACTTGCAATCAATCAAGAGTACACACACTAGCAAATATAATCCTAACAAGGAATATAATATTTACTATGCTAACAAGGGTCGTTATTTCTAGCAATCGATATTTCCTAGGTTCATTTTTATTAAGCATACAAGAAGTTCCCAACATCGAAAGGTATCATAAAGACGGATATAAAAAGGGTACAAGGGGAAATTCCACTTGCCTTAGTGTTACTAGTTTAGTAACGAGCTTTGACGAAACTTAGGCGATTTCCTACTACGAGCGAGGATTCCGACCTAATGATAGAGAATTTACGAAAAGTTCAAAACGCGATTCTTCTACTAAAGTTCGGATCATCTCTTATAATATTTTTATAAGAGGTTTGAGTTTCTAAATTATTATAATAATAAGTTAGAAAATTATTTTCTTTAAAATAATAATATTCCTTTATTATTATTTTGGTTTTTGTAATATCCTTAATTCCGAAAATATTCTATTAAAATAATTATTTTAATTAATCCTTTTTATTAAAAGTTTCCTTAAATAGAAATCTCTACTTTTCTTTATAAGGTAACTTGCCTAAAATAGCTTTTTCCCTTCTTTGATCTATTTCCAAAATTCTTTTATACTTTAAGATTCATAAAACTTCTTTGATCATAATTATATAATATGATATATTATAGTTCTTAACATAGAATCTTTTCTATTTTGATTTCTTTTCAAAGCAAGACTCTAATAATATTTCTTATTTAATATTCATATGCTAGTAAAATATTTTATCCTATTTTTCCACATAACTAGCATCTTTTGAATATTCTCTTCATAACTAATATATGTTAAGTTGATATTGAAAATAGCTTTGTACAAAAATCCTTATTTTTATTCTACTTTATAATTTCTATATTATATATATATTATATGCCATGCAAGACTTTTCTCTACTTGAACTTTTATTATAAATCTTTGAAAATATGGTATTATTTTTATTGTACAAGCTTTTGATTTATAAGGTCATAAAAACATATCCTCTTTTGTATAAAATACATGCATGATGTTTCTCAACTTTTTTATTTTGATCTAAGGTAAGATAATGCTAAATATGGACTTTTCATACTATACTAATTTTATTTCATCTATTTATGTCTTGTAATAGCATGCATGTAATAATTTCATGAATATAATTACTTATTTTTATTTCTCTTAAGTTACTATAGTAAAAACATATAGTTTCTAGTTTTTCCAACTAACAAGATCTCCCTACATATTTTTTTATTCCATAAAATCTTAAATATACTTTTAACAATTATAAAAGGCTTTTAAATCAAAGAATTACATATGGATAATATAATTTTTAAGGATAGAAGGTTATACTTTTGGTATTCTGTAATTACAGAACACTTGGAACAAGGCAGAGGAGGAGGGAGCGGCGGCCAGGGGCGGCGCGGCCAAGCATCCGACGAGGGCAGGCGGCGCACGAGGTGGCTCCGGCGGTCCGGCGTGGCTGGGGCGGTCCGGCTGGCTCCGATGGGTGGTCCGGCGGCTCCAAGGAGAAGAGAAGGAGGAGTTTTTGTGGTGTTTTGAATGGATAAAACCTTTGAATGGTGGCTGATTTTTGGAGACTAGAATGGCACTTGATAGAAGAGATGGGTATTCTTGCTAGAGGAGAGAGCAAAAGCTTCAAGTGAGGCTTGAGAGAGGCTTTATATAGGCAAAGTGATGAAGTCCTCAATCCATGGCTAAGGGAAGAGGCCAATGGATGAAGGAGAGGAGTCTCACCATTGGTCCATGGTGTGTTTCTTCCATGGTGAGGAGAGGTGAGGTCACTAGGGGTGGTCTACAAGCAAGAGGGTGGTGGGAATGGCATGCAATGGCCAAATTCAATTCAACGTACAATCAATTAGACTATTGTCTGATGTTGTCTTTGGGAGAAAGAGTTTATTTGATATAAGAGGAAAAGGCTAGGTAGAATGAACAAGAAATTGTAAATGGTCTAGCGGGATTTGGTGAGGGGCGTGTGAGGTTGGAGTGTAAGAGATCTCGGGTTCAAATCCCGGCTCTTGCATTCTTTTTGCAAGAGTTGTAATTAATTTTCTAGGCTCTTATGTAATTTATTTTCTAGAATGAATTAAATTGCCAAAGGATATTATTTTTATTAATTTTCTTTTTTATTGATTTACCTCACTTTATTAAACTATACCCCTCAAGTTATTTTATTACATTTTCATCTATTTCGACTTTTGCTAATAGCCTTTTTCGAAGAAAATACGATGAATTAATTCGATATCCAAATCCTTCTTTTTAACTTAGATAAAATAATTGAAAATATTATATTATAAATGTTTGGAATATTGCGGATATTACACGTGTCAGGGCGATTTGTTTCTAAGGCAGCGGTCATTTTTCGCGACACAACGATTCGTTACGCTCAAATCAATTTACCCTTTCGGCCCACATTCAAATTATCTTCTACTGCCCTGCAGTGAATTTTTACTTACACTATATATGTTTTGAAATTATGTAACACAAAGTATATTTTTGAAATTTGATATCTAGCTAGTAAGTAGTTCCCGTATATTTCTTTCTAGCAAAAACTTAATATCAAAAAAATTAGATCAGAGGAAAAAAGGGCAAAAAAATTTGGACCATTTCTCGATTTGTGCGTGTCATCCTTCCGCAGGGGCCATGCTAATCTTCTCTGTATCGTTCCAATTTTATCAGATGTCTCCGAAGAGACAATTATCGATGCTTTGCTCCGCTATATAAACTACTCTCTCAAGCTTCTGACAAGCGATGTGGGAAGGAGAGCTCCTGACAATCAATAAAAAGAAGTATTGGACCGGACCCTCCTTGATGGAACCTGAGATTTAAAAATGTCATTTCGGCCCAACCAGGCCCAATACCATCAATCGATTAATGAGATGTTAAATTAGCCTCATCAAGTTATGGGGAATTATTAATCTGTTGCTAATATATTCATTTAGGCCCATTAGTATCGACCGATTAATGAGATGTTAAATTGCTTGCATATATGTTTAGTTTTCTGTCTTCTGATGTATTTATTTATCATATGGACAGAAAATTCCTTCAAAATTTGTCAAGGCTCACAGAACCATCATATCTGAGGATGTTAATTTACAAGTTGGTCCTGGTGGGTTAACTTGGAAATTAGGAGTGGAAAGGTGTGAAGATCAAGTTTGGTTACTCGAAGGTTGGAAAGAATTTGTTGAGTACTACTCCATCAAATTTGGGCATATATTGATGTTTAGATACAAAGGAAAATCCAAATTCGATGTCTCCATATTTGATCCAAGTCTTATGGAGATTCAATATCCTGTCAAAGCTTCCAGCAAAACCAGAGTCGAGTTTGACCAATCTAAAGTCACTGAAAGTGAAGAGGAAGAAACTGATGATGATGATGATAATGGAGATGATGATGGAGACCACAATGATGATCAATGCCCTCAAATGTCACGTGCCAACCGATCCAGTATGGTTATTTTCTTTCATATATTTCCTTATATAGATTATAAACTAAGTATTTTCATTCTTGATCCTTTAGTTGATAGATCTAATATCTAAACATGTTCTTCTGTAATTGTTGTTATCAATTTTTGATGTGAAACTATAGGTAAGAAACGAACTCGGCGTGCTATAAGTGCATGGGACAAAGTTGATAAAAGAGATGAGGCCTCTAAAAGCTCATATCCTCACTTCAGTGTTAGAATGCTAGTGAATTCCCTCACCAAAAAAAAAGAATGCTACTGAAATCTTCATTGGTATGCTTAATATTCTATAATTACCATTACACTGAATTCAATCAATCCATTGACTTTCTTTTTGTTGTAAAAAATATACAAATAAAGGATGTGCCAAAATTTTCCTATTTTGATCATATATGCAGTGTGTTCCACATAGTCACTCCATTCGCCACTTCCTTGAAAAGGAAAATAATGGAGTATACCTTAAAGTTGGAGAAGATGGAAGAGAGTGGTTTACAGAATATTGCATTGGGCCTGATCCATTTTACCAAGTACGGCTCTTGAAGTCTGGATGGAGCGTGTTTATGAAGGATAATCATCTAAAAGAGGGAGATATGTGTGTTTTTGAGCTGATTAATACCACGAAAATGGTATACAAGGTCACCATTTTTCGTATTGCTGATTATGAGGATGATGATGAGGAGGAGGAGGAGGAGGAGTGCCCACCACTCAACCAGTCAAGTAAGTGATATTTCATTCATGGTTAAGTATACGGTTTAAAGTTAAGGGTTTGTTTGGCATGTCACAATGATGTGGTAATTTTAGATGATATGATAAAAAAAAAATTGTTGATACGAGACCACCATTGGCATGCCATACAAGACCACTGGTTGTAAACATGTTTTAATTGATTTTTGGGTTCTAAAATTGCAGAGGCGAAGAGAAGTAAAGATTCTAAAAGTGCAAGGGAGAAAGTTCTTCAAAGAGCCAAGGCCTTTAAATGCCAAAATCCTTCATATGTTGTTGTAATGAAAAAATACAATGTGAAATCTTGTCTGGTATGTGTAATAAAAATCTGTATTGATCTTTTAAAAAAAATTATCTTCATATTTTGAATGAAGTATATATGCTAACAGTTTTCTAATGATGTGGATGCAGTATGTTCCTCAGCGACATTCCAAAACGTACTTGCTTGAAAAGGAAAATACAGGAATGTATCTTACTAATGGAAAAGATAGGAAAACTTGGTTTGTGAAATACGCCTTTGAAGCCAGTCCTTTGTTCCGAGTACGTCTATTGATGCGTGGATGGCGTTCATTTCGGGAAGAGAATCATCTTGAAGTCGGGGATGCTTGTGTTTTTGAATTGGTTGATAGTTCAACAATGGAATACAAAGTCACTGTATTTCGTGTAGCTGATTATGCCTAAAAGTTAGAGGTACATAATGGCTTGATTTAAGGCTTATGTACATGTAGACTAACATATAAGTATGAAATTAAAACAATGTTTTCTTTGGCTTATGTTAGGTTGCAAAAGAAAGGAGGTGAAGTTTCTGGGTCTTCATCAATGCAGATTGCAGAGGTTATGTTCCAAGTAGAAGAAAATTCAGATTTGAAATACTATCTATGTATAATTCTAAACTTAATTCATCAAGTATATTTGCTGATGATTTGCTTAGTAGTAATCTAGTTTAGATGATGGAAACTATTCAATCCTAGCATGCTTATTTATGCTCGTCAGGAAAGATGGCAAAAAGAAATGAACCATTTATCTATGATTTGTGTAAGGGCGCCATGCATGTTGATCATATTCTATGAATCTATATGATGATGAGATTGATGCAATTTTGGCTCTCACATACAAGGGAATAATAGCACAATTTGCAGCTACATATTTACAGCATTTTACATGAAAGTAATTAGGCACCCACCACCAGAAAACATGGGACAATCTGGATATTCAGACTCTAACTTCAAGCTTTGTATAAATTTATGTGGGGAAAATTCATTTGAGGCTCCAAGTAGAAGAAAAATCAGATTTCAAATACTATGTATTATTCTAAACTTCATCATGGGTATTCAGTTACATACTGACTGGTTAGGAGTCTGCACATCTATAATCTAATAATATAGAAGATGGAACGAAGTCAGAATCCTCAATCATAGCATCTTTATCTGCTCATCAGAACATAGAACAACATGCAATTATTTTCCAAAGCAATTCTTGCACAATTTTTTACACTGTCAACACTTACAAGTTACAACAGATGAGAGCATATAACTTAGATGTAAAAAAATTTGGACCATTTCTCGATTTGTGCGTGTCATCCTTGCGCAGGGGCCATGCTAATCTTCTCTGTATCGTTCCAATTTTATCAGATGTCTCCGAAGAGACAATCATGCTTGCTTTGCTCCCCTATATAAACTCCTCTCTAGAGCTTCTGACAAGCGATGTGGGAAGAAGGAGAAGTTATGACAAAATAGATGAATAGAAATATGGGGCCGGGCCTTACCTGAAGTAACACGATGTTAATAAATGCCTCTTCGGCCCAAGCCCATTAGCATTAATCGACTAATGAGTTGTATGTGTTTATTGATTCATTGGGTACGACAGTTTGGTTGTGTACTGAAAGTGAAGCTCGTTGATTACCGTCAAAATTGTATATTGGAATTCAATTCATTTTACCCTTTAATCCATTCCCATATAGTTTCATTTTGAGACAAGACATTAATAAGATATCTTTTGAATACGCTAAGGAAATCGAGTGAGGAGGTTGAAGAATGGAGCTAGAGACGAGAGAGACCCTAGATTTACCGGGATTCTCAGTTTCAAGCTTATCCTTCTGATATGCTATCTACTACATTCAGTACTACTATCTAGAGCCATCTGATCCGTGACTATTGGATAATATTAGGATAGTTTAGATATCGTAGATATTCTGTTAATATTCTGTATCCTTTTGTTATGATCTTTGTAACACCCCTATTTTGCAACGATAGGTGTTACCGCCAGTGACCTCGGATTTTACCATCCAAAGTCACCCAAGGCTTTATAAGATATTTATGTTCAATAAAATGCGGAAATTTAATGATAATACATGTTATAAAAAGGTGCTCAAACTTGAGACTTTAAATATTGTCATTACATCTTAAATTGTTTCAAAATAACATGTTAGAGTTTAAGCAGCAGAATTAATAAAACCTTGTTCTTGCAAAGCTTAGTGAATCCAAAATATGAGAGAACTATCTTCGAGAAGACTTGACCTTCCTTCCTTGAACTTTCTTGATTCTTCGTCTTTAAACCCTCGAGTGAAGTTTCCTAGAGTCTGGCATTTGTCGCGAAGGGCGAGAAATACCAGGCAAAAATGCGAAAAACAAACGGAATTAGTCTAAGGAGACTAAGCAAGTGAGAACGGAAATTCTCAAAATGGTAATTTCATTATCTCATCAAGGAGATTAAGGGAAGAAGTACTTGAAAATTATAATCACTTTGTGGAGCTTATAAGGACGGAATTTAGTTGATCTCGAAAAGAGATAAACTTGGATTCGAGAAGAAGGGAACCACGGGATTGTAGTTCCTCTTAGAGTACAATTTACGTTGGGAAAGTTTTAGGCCACATCAATTTTCTAGAAAACCTCTCACACCCTTTTTGGACCGAGAGTCGGGTCGGTCTTACACGTGATGCTAAACCGGCCCGGTTTTAATTGATGTTAATGTGCACTAGCACTTATCTTTACTACGTGTCAAAGCATTTCATATTATTTATATTTTTTTAAGGGTGTGGATGCTGTGAAAGAGCCGAGTCCACTTAAAGGAAACGAAGGAATTTCCAGGCCTCTTTCATCCTGAGTGTTCAGGCCTCTTTCATCCTGAATGTGCAGGCCTCTTTCATCCTGAGTGTGCAGGCCTCTTTCATCCTGAGGATACCGAGCCTCTTTCATCCCGAGTATATAGGCATCTAGATAGTGCATAATATAATATCATCTATTCTAATCCATAACAAATCTCGAAAAGAGATTGAAACAAACAAGGTCACAAATCATCGGTCCTAAAGTTCAGTACTAGCGTAGTATGAATAATAATAACAATATGTCGTTAATTCTTAGCAAATGAATAAACGTGAGTCCATTCATTTTAACAAACAAGTAGTTCCCAACATAGAAGAATTTCCTTAACGGAAACGAAGTATATATATATATATAAAGGTTACAAGGGAGAATATCCACTTGCCTTGAATGTCTTTCGATCGTTTACGAGGCTTGGAAACTAGAACGACTTTAGCGAAATTTTGAACGCTTTGACCTAGTCATTCGAAATAAGATAACAAACGAATTTTATATTAAAATTCTTATTTTATCCTCAAATATTCCTTTCTCTTATTTTCCTTTTCTAAGAGATGGAATGTTAATCTAAATTATTGGCTTAATAATTTAGATAGGAAAAATTTAATAATAATTCTTTGTTACTATTTTCAAGATGAAGTTCTTGAAAACATGCAAGGATTTATTTACTCATAAGGGAAAAATCCCTTTTAAACCATATGCAATATATATTTAAATAGACTAAAAGTATTGTTTTCATGAAGTCCACTATTCTAACATCATTCATATGTGTGTGTGTGTATATATATATATATATATATATATATATATATATATATATATATATATATTCTGAAAATTTTATTAAAGGAAGTTTTTGACATGCAAAAATGTTTTAGGACAATAAAAAAAAGTCTTCTTACAACCACATGCATTTTTATGCATCTTTCCTCAAATAAATATTGTTCTTATGAGTATACTTATTCCTAGATGTCAAATATAGTTTTATTCCCAAAACTATAATAAGGGTTAATATTGACATGCATGAATGGATTGTTCCATAACAACCTTTTAAATCCACATGCAACACTTATTTAATTTACTTATGTGCATTTTTATGAGTCTATTTAATACAAAGGATCATATATAATTTATTATAAAATTATAGTAAGGTCCAAAATTGACATGCATGCATGAATTGATTTATAAAAACCTTTTTAAGTCCACAAGCACTACTTATTTACTTGTTTGGTCATGTTTTAATCTTCTTAAACTTACATTAGTCAAGATCTCATATGAAATTATTCTAAAGTTTATAAAAAGAACATGCAAAGGTAGTATGAGTTATAAAAACCCCTTTTTAATTACATGCAAGGACCTTTTTAATTTAATCAACACATCTTAATCTTATAATTCTTTTTATAGTAATAGATCCTTTACAAGAATATTCTAAAGTTTAAAAATTAGAGAAAAGAGACATGCAACAAAGTTTATCTCATAAAAACTCGTTTAATCTTACATGCAAGAACATTTTTAACATAATTGATCATAACTTGTCCTTATTAAATTTATTCAAACTAGACAAATTCATAAAAAAAAACTTCCATAGGCTTATGTAAGACATGCATGAAGGTTTTATGCACAAAGAGTTTATCTTATAATTTCTCAAGTCATTATCTACATTAACCAAGGAGTTTTGTGTAGAAATGAAACAAAAATCTAGAGCTTTGATAATGAAAATAAAAATCATAATTGTTTATGCTCAAAAACCACCTTGTTCATCTAAATAAGTTCAAATTTCATCTTGTATCTTATAAGACAATTTTTCTTTTAAAAATCTTGCATGCATGTCATTTACCAAAGGTAATATGAACACAAATGGTATTTTATAAAATCTGAAATTTTAGTCTCTTTAAATCAAGACAACCTCCTAAAAATACTTGGAATCAAACTAAGAAATACTTAAAAAAAAAAGAGAGATTACCCTTTAAATGTGTCTTGTGTTCTTGTAGGAAGAACAACACAAGGGGAGCAAGGGGAGGAGGGGCGGCAGCAGCCCGGCGGTGGCCTGGTGGCGCGTGGCTGGCCACTGGTGGCACGGCTTGGTGGCAGCCAAGGGAGGAGGCGCTGGTGGTGGTGGCTAGGGAGTGCCAAGGAATGAGTTTAGGTGTGTTTATATGTGAAAAATCAGCCCTTAGATGGACTAAAGCAAGGCTGATTTTTTTCTTTTAAGGAGAGAAAAGAGAGTTTTAGTGTAGAGAAAGAGAGTGTTTTTAAGATGAAAGAAAATGTTAGGAGATTTATGGAGTCTTTGAAGAAGTTGGAAGCTTTAAAAGCCAACTAACAAGTGTTAGTGGGAGATCAAAGTCATCATGACTAAATCCTTGCTCATGTGAGTGGAAGAGGAAAAAAAATTTGACTTAATAAAATAAGTCTCATGTGAGTGGGAAATCTCTACCCCAAATCCCACCCAAATCCACTCTTTAAATGATCCAACGCATTCGTAAACGGATCGAAAGTCGGTTTGAAACGCATAACGACACGGTCGGGTTTTACGAATAGAATTTCCGTTGGTTACGAATTTATTAAATTCCATCTATAATAAATTCATTTACTCGAATAAATATTTCCTAATAATATTATAATTTATTTATTTTAGAACGTCTAGAAAAAAAATTCAAATTTATCCGAAAAAAATTCACGGATATTACAATCGTATCCTTGTTTAGCTTAGTGTATGTACATATAAACGCCTTTCAGTAATGATAATCAGTACCTTTTGCCGCCATACACATTCTTTCATGGTATCAGAGCCAAGTCGCTCTTTTCCGATCTTGAGCCCTAACTGACTCACCGGCCGCACCACCCTCACTCTCGGCGCCTTGCCTAGTTGTGAGCAGCCGCCGGTTCCACCATGACAAATCCCAAAGACAAAACCGAATTTGCCAGTGGAACCAAAACAGCAGCAGATGGTTCACGTCCTCCTCATTCGCCTTTCTATTTGCATCTTTCGGATCATCCGAAAATGAAGATCTGTCCCGTGACTTTCAAAGGAGATAACTTTCAAGAGTGGGAACTAGTTCTACGCAATTCACTCCGAGCAAAGCGTAAACTAGGGTTTCTCGATGGCTCTATCGCTCAACCAGAAGACATCAACGACATGGATGACTGGTGGAGTGTGAATTCGATGATCGTCGGTTGGATCCTGCAATCCATCGACGAATCTGTGCGGTCTTCCATAACGTTTTTTGACACAACAAAGGCGTTGTGGGATGACTTGAAACAACGGTTCTCAATCGGGAATGGTCCAAGAGTACAACAACTCCGTTTCGATCTAGCCCGATGCGTTCAAGGTGGTCGATCTGTGGCTACTTACTATGGAGATTTCAAAAAGATGTGGGATGAACTGGCGAATTATACCGTGTCTCGCCGATGCACTTGCGGAAAGTGTGAATGCAAGTGGGCTGATGAGTTGACGAAGGAACGAGACGATGAACGAGTTCATCAATTTTTGATGGGACTCGATGATGCTTATAATACAGTTCGATCTAGTGCCTTGGCACAAGATCCGATTCAAAACATCAACAAGGTCTATGCTACGGTAATCACCGAAGAAAGAGCACGAATGGCTCTACAAAACCGCGCAGGGGCTGGTGCTGAATCACGGCTTGAAGGCGCAGCCTTTGCCGCTCAAGGAGGACGCAGGCGCAGTGAGCGCCGTGACCGTGACAAGCGAAGTGATGGCGATCGTGGTGATCGTCGGAATTCTGTCGGAGGGAAAGCACACGAGAAGAGCCGCGGTGACCGTCCGTGGTGCACGAATTGTGCAGTTGCTGGGCATGATGTGAAGACTTGCTATAAGATCGTCGGATATCCCGACTGGTGGGGTACCGAGCGACATGAGCAGCAGCTCGCTTTTCAACGGGCAGAGCGAAACAACGCAGGGGCTGGGCACGGCAGAGGACGCGGGCGTGGCCTGGCCAACGCAGCCACTGGTGGCGATGTCACGGGGCTGCAGATTGGTGCGCTTAGTACCGCGGATCGCGCCGGGACTGGACTGTCAGAGTCGCAATTCATCCAGCTGATGAATTTAGTAAATAATTCCCAGCACAATCAAGCCACAAATTCGTCTGGTACGTGTATTTCTAATTGGATCTTAGACACCGGGGCTTCGTTTCACATGACGGGAAACGACAAATTATTGACTGATTTATATCCTGTGGCCTCGGCTTCAATTGTTCTCCCAAATGGGATGTCTACCACTGCAAACAAGGCTGGAAATTTGATATTGTCTGATAAATTTATTATTCGTGATGTGCTGTTTGTTCCCAAGTTGACTTGTAATTTGATCTCTATTGCTCGACTCTTGAGAGATCATAACTGCATTGCTCGGATGACTGATAAGCTATGTATCTTGCAGGATCGCACTTCGATGAATTTGATTGGGGCGGTGAAGAGCGGAATGGTGTGTATTGGCTTCGTGTGGTGGCGCCGATGGGACACGCTTCACGAATGGATGTTGCATCACTTGCCTTGTGACATTCCAGAATCGGTCATCCCTCACTTTCTGTCCTTAAATTTTTACCAAATGTTAGAATAAATGGTCCCATGGAACCTTGCGATAGTTGTCATAGGGCTAAACAATCTCGTCCTTCATTTCATATTAGTCAAAAGCATGCTTCTAAAATGTTTGATTTAATTCATTGTGATGTGTGGGGTCCCTATCGGACTCCGTCTGTTCAAGGTGCTATTACTTTCTTACTATGGTTGATGATTTTAGCCGATGTGTTTGGATTTTTCTTATGAAACACAAAACTGAAGTTGCTTCTTTAATACCTAATTTTTGTGCCATGACCGAGCGACAATTTGCGAAAACTGTTAAATGCATTAGGAGTGGCAACGGTACTGAATTTACTAGTTTACGAAAATTCTTTGACGAAAATGGGATTTTATTTGAAACTTCTTGTGTCGGAACTCCGCAACAAAATGGTAGGGCAGAAAGAAAACATAGACACATTTTAAATGTCGCTCGGACTTTAAGATTTCATGCGCATTTACCGTTACATTTTTGGGGTGAGTGTGTTTTGACTGCGTGCTACTTAATTAATCGAACTCCAACTCTAGTTTTGCAAAATAAAACGCCATTTGAACTATTGTACGGTCGTCCTCCGGCCTATGATCATTTACGTACTTTTGGCTGTCTTTGTTATGCTTCTGTGATTCCTAAATCATCAAACAAATTTGCTCCTAGAGCTAGAAAATGCGTTTTTATTGGCTATCCGAATGGACAAAAAGGTTGGAAAGTTCTTGACATTGAAACTAACGAAAGGTTTGTCTCCCGAGATGTAGTTTTCTATGAAACTATATTTCCATATCAGCCTGCAATTAACCAACCTGTTAATGACCACACTTCTCCACCTGAATCTCACCCTGCTATATTTGATGATTACCAATACCCCTCAACTCCAACGCAGATGGACGACAGGGGGAGTGGGGTTCAATCTTCCTCTGTTGCCATTCAAGAACCTATTCCTATCTCCACAAATGACCAAACGCAGACAGACGACAGGGGGAGTGGGGTTCAATCTTCTTCTGTCGCTGTCCAAGACAACACTATACCTAGCTCCTCAAATGACCAAACGCAGGCAGCTGATGGGGGTGGTGGGGTTCAATCCTCTCCCATTGCTGCTCAAGACTTGCCTCGTCGTTCTACCCGTGATCGCACACCATCTGTGAAGTTACGTGGTTTCATTTGCAATACTGTGCGAAAGCAAGAAGCATCTCTGTCTCTTTCATCTCAACCGTCAAGTTCATCAGGTACATCCTATCCCATAGCTGATTATGTTGCTTTTGATCATTTTTCTACTGGACATACTGTTTTTGCTGCTTCTGTTGAGTCTGTTACAGAGCCACAATCTTTCTCAGAAGCTGCTCGAGATGTTCGCTGGCGCAAAGCCATGGAGGCTGAGATTGACGCTTTAGAGCGTAATGGTACATGGACTATGGCTGCTTTGCCATATGATAAGAAACCCATTGGATGTAAATGGGTTTTTAAGATTAAACGGCATTCTGATGGGACTATTGAGCGCTTCAAAGCGCGTCTGGTTGTCCTTGGAAACAATCAAAAAGAGGGCATTGATTACAAGGAGACATTTGCACCAGTTGCCAAGATGGTGTTTGTTCGTACATTTTTGGCAGTTGCAGCTGCTCGAGATTGGGAGTTGCATCAGATGGATGTGCATAATGCATTTCTTCATGGCGATCTGCATGAGGAGGTGTACATGAGACCACCGCCAGGCTTTTCTAAACACTTGGCTGGTCAGTTCTGTCGATTGAACAGATCTTTATATGGTCTTCGACAAGCTCCGAGGAACTGGTTTGCTAAACTCGCTTCCGCTTTGAGAGGTTTTGGTTTTGTTCAATCTCTTGCTGATTACTCTTTGTTTTCGTATAATCGTTCTGGCATTACTATTCATGTTCTGGTTTATGTTGATGATCTGATAGTTGCTGGTAACGATTCTGCTGCCATTGCTAAATTTAAGGGACAGCTTAGTTCCTGCTTTCACATGAAGGATCTGGGAGCATTGAAGTATTTTCTGGGGATTGAGATTGCTCGTTCTAAAGGCGGTTTGTATTTATGTCAACGGAAGTACACCTTGGATATTCTGAGTGAGGCCGGATTGTTGGGAAGCAAGCCTTGTGATTTTCCGATGGAACAGAATCACAAACTTGCTCTTTCTACAGCACAACTGTTTGAGTTTCCAGATCGTTATCGCCGTCTGATTGGGAGATTGATTTATCTGACTATTACTCGTCTTGAGATTTGCTATGCAGTTCATACTTTGGCTCAGTTTATGCAGAAGCCTACGGGTGATCACTGGGATGTGATCACTGGGATGCAGCGATTCGAGTTCTGCGCTATCTGAAGTGTCATCCAGGTCAGGGAATTTGTCTTCCTAGAGAGTGTAATCTGAAACTCACAACATTCTGTGATTCCGATTATGCTACTTGTCCGCTCACTCGTCGGTCTCTTACGGGTTATTTTGTTCAGCTTGGTTCTTCACCTATATCTTGGAGAACTAAGAAGCAGAAGACTGTTTCACGTTCCTCTGCTGAAGCTGAATATCGTGCTATGGCAACTGCTTGTTGTGAGTTAATTTGGTTGAAGTCACTGCTGCGTTCACTTGGCGTGCTTCACACTGATCCTATGCAGTTGTTTTGTGACAGTCAGGCCGCATTGCATATTGCCGCTAATCCGGTTTTCCACGATCGGACTAAGCACATTGAGGTCGATTGTCATTTTATACGTGATCTTCTTTTGGCTGGTGCAGTTCGCACAGGTCACATTCGTACACACTTACAGCCAACCGATATTCTTACTAAAGCCCTTGGTTCTACTCAATTTCAGATCTTATTGGGCAAGTTGGGCATTCGAGATTTACATGCTCCAACTTGAGGGGGAGTATTGGATAATATTAGGATAGTTTAGATATCGTAGATATTCTGTTAATATTCTGTATCCTTTTGTTATGATCTTATCCTTGTTTAGTTTAGTGTATGTACATATAAACGCCTTTCAGTAATGATAATCGGTACCTTTTGCCGCCATACACATTCTTTCAGTGACAATTATGTTCTGAAGCTCCTTAATTACCGTCAAACTTGTAAAATATAATTCAACCCTTTACTGCATTGCATATAGTTTTAATACAAAAACTATTTATCAAGTATAGTTTGGAGTTTTTTTGAATACATTAGATATGAATTAAGTTCGGAGGAGGAGATATGAAAGACACAGAGAGGCTGTAGTCTGTAGATAAACCATAGAATGAGAAAAAGTTAATGCAGCAGATCTAAATTCATGGGTGATTAGTAGCTTGATTGATTCATCTCAGAGTCATTTTTTACTGTTTTGTTGCAGCTAGCATATATTACAGCCTTTATACATTCTTACCTCTCTCGCATTTCATGTGACCAAAAGAGGCTATAGAAACAGTTTATTTGCATGAATAAACTTAAGAAGCTTGTGTACAAGCCAAGAGCTACCATCAAAAATATAATTAATTGTCTACAAGAAGCAATCCCACATTGTTTGTGAGAACATATTACAAATTAAAAAGAGCATATAAATGGACCAAACAATAGGAAGAGAAGGCATACCTTTCTCGGCCTTTTGGCTAAGATCAAGTGTAGTATCTGTTCTTATCAGTTTAATATCTGATATGTGGGCCATAGGCCCACTTCGATATTAAATTTATTTTTTAAGGGGTTTGGCCCGTATGAAGTAGCTTGCTACTTTGGGTCATCAGGCGTCGTCCATGTGTTGCAATAGCATGGGCCTGGCGCACCCCTCTAAGCCCAGTGGCAATCATTTGTGCTAAGCTGTTCTCAATTAAATTAATCGTGCTAAGCTCTTTTTAAATTTGAGATATAATTCACGGTAGGGTGTTTTGACTAAATTTCAATTATGCAATTAGAGTTTTTTTGGCTGCATAAAGTACCAAGATGTGATCTGTGAGTTCATTGTAAATGGTTAGGGAAAAAGTGTTTCCTTAACTAGAGGTCATTTCTCCAATACTCATTATTCTGGATTCTTTTTTGTTCATTTATCAATTTTATTGAAGAGTTGGTCATCAACCAAGTGAATGTCGCTAATAATTAATTTATTGCGCTAAACAGATGCAACTATTTCTATATTTAAAAAAAAGGATTTTTTTTTTGCCAAAAACCATCTTTTAAAATATGTTTTTTTTAAGAAACCATCTTTTAAATTTGTTTTTAAGTAAAAACACCTTTTATAATACAAATACCCAATTTCAACCACCTTAAGTTATTTTCCGACAAAAATTTACCCTAATTAGACCAAAATGCCCTTTTGAATTTATTTTATTTTCTTTTAATAATTCATTTATAAAATTTAATTATTTTAAAAAAAATATAAGTTGGTTTAGTTTTTTATAACATCACCTTACAATTTTTTTTAAAATAATTAAATTATTTTTTATAAATGAATATTGAAAGAAGTAAATTTCGGTCCAATTAGTGTATAATTTCGCTAGAAAATCACATAAGGCGGTTTAAATTGAGTATTTGTATTATAAAAGGGGTTTTTACTTAAAGATAATTTTAAAATATGGTTTCTTAAAAAAACTATATTTTAAAAGTTGGTTTTTGGCAAAAAAAAAACCTACAAAAAATCAAATAATCCTAAACAAATAGACATAAGCAACACCTATCTTTCCAAATCAGAATTTCTAAAGATTAGAAAAATCCATATAACACTACTGGTGATGTGAATAACGAGTTTCTATATAAATGGGTCCAAATGTCGGATGGATATGTAGATGGCATCCGAATACGGCCCATAACCTAATTTGGCACATATGGTCGACAACGATCAGTCATGCCAGTTTGATACACAAGGATCCAAATTGAACTCGATCATTAGTTAGTTTGGCATATATGGTCGACATATGTAATGCCAAAACATGTACAATACACTACATTCCATTACTTTCAAACAAAGTAAGTTTTTCTTTCTTGGGCAGGAAAAAAAAGCAAAATTCAAGGACATACAACTTTGAAAAAAATTATGCTTAAATTATAAAGTTTGTTCCACTGCGTAAGTGGAAATAATAGTACGTATTTGCACATTCAAGCACTTCTTGTTTATTATGCACACAGGCTTGTTATGATATTAATAAGAAGACGAGTACAAGTATGCCTTAGGACGCCAAGATACAATATCTAAGATATGAAAATAATAAAGATAAATATATACCCTCGCAAGCTCTCTATCTTAATACCCTCGCAAGCTCATCCATGAGCTTGAATATGTAGCTTAATTGGTATGTAGATGGACAAATCGACTCGATCCAAGAGCTTTGATAAATATGTCAGCAATTCGCTTATGAGAGCTACTATGATCCAATAGCTTTGGTACGTAGATGAATATGCTTGGATTGATTATTCACCACATAATTCCGAGTCACAAAGGTAGCACTTAAGCTACCTGGAGAGAAAAACTGGCCAAACAACTAAACAAATATACAAGTCATGAAGAAGTTGTAATATCCAAGATAATTCGACAACTATAACTCTATTATATTTAGCTTCTATACTAGAACGAGCAACCACTTTTTGCCTTTTAAAAGTCCAACTAATAAGAGAATTGCCAAAATAAATGGCGAAATCAAACTGAGACCGACAATCATCTTTGTCAGATGCCCAACCCTCGTCAGAAAAGGCAACACGAGAGTGACGATTAGCAGGACACATGCATAAATAATGAGACAAAGTACATGTAAGATACCTTAGAATATGCTTGACAACACAACAATGATCCTCAGTTAACGGATGCATACACCGACAAACTCATTTTACAACATACGAGATCTCAGGACGAGTAATTGTAATGTATTGCAAGGAACCAACCACACTTCTGTGAGTAGGATCAAGCATTGTATCACCGGATTGAACAAGATGGGAATAAGGTTCAGCCGGCGTCCCAATAGGCTCAACATCGGCCATTCGAACCGGAGTCAAGACTTCACGAATGTACTTTTGTTGGCAAAGGTGTAGATTATCTCCACCAAGAGAGACTTCGATGCCTAAAAAATATAAAAAGGGTAATTGAGATATTTCAAAGCAAAGGTGTCATTTAATTTTTTGACAAATGAAACGATAGCCTACGGAGAGTTGCTTGTAACAATAAGATCATCTACATAGACATGCCATCCTTTTGAAAGAATCAAAACGAAGTAGAAAAGCCTTGAGCTTACTAAACAAGCCTGGGGAGCTTGTTTGAGGAGCTTGTTTGAGGCCATATAAAACTTTATGAAGATGACAAACATGATTAGGGTGAGTTGAATCAACAAAACCTGAGGATTGTTCCATATAGACATGTTTACTAAGATCATCATTCGATCAAAGTGGCGTTATCAATATCCAACTGTCTAATGGGCCATTGTTTAGAAAGAGCAATAGTGAGAACACGCCGAATTATAGTCAGACGAATGACCTGGTTGAAGGTGTCGATATAATCAACACCCTCTTTTCGATGGTAACCTTTTGCTACAAGACGAACTTTATAATGATCAACAAACTTGTCAACTTTTTGTTTGATCTTGAAAACTCATTTAGAACCCACAACATTAGTATTAGAATGACGATGGGCTAATGCTCAAGCTAAGTACCACGGTCAGTACCTTGTAGATGGATATTTTTGTGTTTGGGCAAAGGTTTTCGATTCAAAGTCGGATGAAAGGACCAAAAATTACATTATCGTTTTAGAGTTTTTTCTTTTAGAGTTTGTTTTAAAAGTTCAAAAATTTATTTAATTTAATTTAAATATCCTTAATCTTATTAAAATTAACTTTTTACCTTATTTTGTAGATTTATGTAGAGTGGGTATCCTCCTTTCATCCTTTGCACGTGCAGTTTTGTTCTTGTAGTTTTGTTTAGCTCATTACTGGAGACGTGTCAATTTGCATGTCTCTGCTTCCACACGCGTCTGATTGCTCAATATAAGTCATTTCTTTTGCTTTTAATCAGTCAAAGTGATAAACATAGGGATGGGTGGCTTTTGGCTTTTTGCTAATGGATATGATGTTGTGGCATGGCCGGGTTAACTCTTAATGAATTCGACCTACCGACATACTTTTCTATATCATTTCTTATCCCATGGTAAAAAGTAAAAACCTACCGACATACAATAGAGCGGCCAATTTATTCCCATACACGGATTACGTTAATTTCCTATAAATACATCATCGCTCTTCACTTACTTCTCATCCATCCATCCATCTCTTTCCTTTGAAATCATATCATAAGAAAACAAAGAGTGCTTAGATGATGAAAATGAAGGCCATTTTCCTAGTCTGTCTTCTCTTCAGTGTGGCTCTTCTAGTCTCTGGTCGTGAGCTTACTGAAGCTGAAACTCATCAGACCACACTCAACACAAGTGAGTGATTAATGTTTCTTAATTAATTGATTTATGTATGTATGAACAATGTGTGTACTGGAAGTAATTGTTGATTGATAATTATGTACTGATTAATGAACAGATGCAGAGGGTTCTTCGGTGGGCGGATACTCGGCCACGGAGAAGAAAGAAGGCGGTGTGAAACCCGACTTCTTGGGCTTTCACCGCCACCACCACCGCAGCCGTGGACGCTACCCACCTGCCACCGCTAATAATGGCAATTAAGAGACATCCGTATGGCCAATTAAACTAATTAAATGCCCATAAGTACGAATGTATGATCGAATATCCTTCAAATTGAATAAAGTTGGGGTGCAGTTAGTTTAGGCTGCACGTCACGTCTCTGTGTGTTGTACACTCAGCTCGTACCCCATATATTGTATGTATTGTGATCTGTTATGTGATGTACACGTGTTCGCGTTTGTGGTGGTTTGTTCTATATTAATTAATTCTCTGTTCGGTGGAGAAAACAACGCTGTTCATTTCATGGAACACATATATTAGAAAACTGTATATGCTTAATTAATCCTAATAAGATCGGGATGTAGAGAATTGGAAACTCGAAGGGGAGTTTAAATCGCAGATTTCATTAAGTAAAACATTTTTACGTTTCAGGGGCTACTGGCTTGTACCAAGTCCTAGCTACAGTTTTTTGGTTGTTATTAGTAGTTATTAAGCATGTCATTTGCAATAACAATGGTCGACCGCTTTAGACATTGTATGATAAAAATCTTGGGCCGGACCAGCGGACCATTCATGAAGGACGCTTAATAAACACAATTTCGGCCCAGGCCCATTACCAAACAGAAAGTTATTGGCCAATCTATCAGCTAATCAATCTATTGGCATTGCGGGGAACATGTTGGATCCTGAAGCTCGAGCCCAGTTGCATCAGAAGCTCCAAGCATTGAGCATTTAGATGATAATCTGGGCGAGTGTGTGGTAGCTCGCCAGCTCATTGAGCAAGAGATTAACAGCAATTTGTGAACATCTCTATCCTTGCAAATAGTTAGTGCCACATTAATGGCTTCAAGTTCAGCTCTCAACGCCCTTCAAATTCCCATGCTTAAGGTACAGCCGTACAGGCTAGATTAATTTGTTACTAATTGGCCTTGTTTCACTTCCGTGCAACTCTCTCTACTTTTTACGTTTTTTAAGACACTAAAAATCAATTTTCACCCTCTCTCTACTTTTTACGTTTTTTAAGACACTAAAAATCAATTTTCACCCAAAACAACGAGGACCATAAATTGGAATCCAAATTGGGATATATTCCTAGAAACTTTGGACTAGAATCTATCTTGGAAGCTGACCAAATAGGAAAGCTTCCTCAAAAAATAAGGATATGCCACTAAGTAGAGAACACACGGTATTCTTTAGTAAAAGGCGAAAGAATAGTTCGCTTTGTGCTCACTACATGGCTCCACAAGTTTTAAATAAGCACTCTGGAGTTCTTATTGTAGTTTTCACTAGTTAAATTTGAGGTTTTCTCGATGTGGGAACACTTACAAGAGCAAAGTGATCGAGGCCTCAACTCAAGTCTCAAAGGAGGAGCCAATATTATAATTAATGAGAGCAATTAAACTAACCCTTTCACTTGTACTTCAGTCCCACTCCCAGCACAACATAATACGGACGCTCGAAAAGT
The DNA here is from genome assembly GCA_964016875.1 of Fallopia convolvulus. Lineage (NCBI taxonomy): Eukaryota > Viridiplantae > Streptophyta > Magnoliopsida > Caryophyllales > Polygonaceae > Fallopia > Fallopia convolvulus. The sequence continues at coordinate 48,741,583 of OZ024732.1, read as the reverse complement.
ATATGCAACCAAGAGAATCGAACTTCCTCTTTACACCCTCTCTCCTCATAGAGGACATTCCCTTTGTTGATGTGAGATCAAGCAAGCTGCATATAATTTAGTGAAGTAATATTTACAGAAGTCTTCTTATGAGTTAGATGGGAGGAACAATTTGGGTCAGCAATGGTCAGTTTAAACTTAAAATTCTTGGATAAGGTGAATTTTGGTTTTGAGTTCATGGTTAATTAGCCAAGTGCATAGCTCTTATAAAATCTTGTTAACAATTGTATACTTGAGTGCACCTATATAGCATACCTAATTGACCTTCATAATATTCCAAATGCCCTAACATACTGGAAAACTAGCCAAGAGCAACTATTAATCTTAAAGCAGGGCAACTTTAGAATATCATTTAGATCCTCCATAGAAACATCGATTCCGCCTAAAAAAAACAATTAGAAAAGGCCAGCAATTCCAAACTGTTCTAAAGGCATAAAATTAAACCATCTTTTGTCAAGTGCATAGCCAACCCTGCAAAAACATTATGACAAGTCAAAAAGCCTATGAGTTGTTAATGGCAACTTCAAGTCGAAAATGTAGGATCCCGTCGATGTGATGGCCCAGATTTTCCGTGAAGAGTTCCAACTCCTTGTCACAAGTTAAAAGTATAGTTTTTGATCTTGTACCTGGTTTCGAACTCCATTGATGACTTATTCATCACTGCAGATTCATAATCCAACGTGCAAGCTTCTGAATTTTCCGCCATTTGTAGAAATAAACTAATGCTAGCCTGCTTGTCCCTTGTGCATTTTGCCAAGAAGAAAAAACACCGTCCACCAAAGCAGAATGGCATAGAATAGAATTGTCTTGATTGACAACATAGCGTAAAGCACTCTACTTTCTTAATGTCAAAGTAGACGACACAACCAGACTCGGAAAATTCAAGCTGCACCACCTTGCCAATTCCTTGACTGTAGTCACGTCTTGGAAACCTGCATTTGGTGGTTCCGAGGTCTTCAGAGGGTGAGGCACGGAAGTGTAGCCCATGGGGGTCTTCAATCTTGGAGAAGAGGGCTTCAAACACGAGCTTTGACACTTGTTCAGGGTCAAAATCAGGGCAACCTAGCACCTTTTTCAACTCCGAGCTACTCATGTATGGGAAACATATGAATTGCACCAAGTCCTTGGTGAGGATTTCTCGACGCTCTTCTAGTTTGGGATAGTGTGCACGGGCCCACTCCAAGATAAAATTGAAAACATCATCTTCTGAATTCACACGGAGACCATCACTCTTTACAACAGCCTTGATTGCAGAAAGGGGCAATGCCATTGCCTCTTCTCGGCACCTAATTAATTTGAGACAAAGTATGCAAATGTAAATATATAGTCCGAGGAAATGGATAGAAATCAGTGTAGCATATTAGATTGCTTACTTGATGAAATCCTTATAATGCAAATCAAAATAATACTCTGCTCTATTTAGTAGGGGCTGAACTATTTCACCTACTAAGACACTTGAAGGAAGCTCGAGACACAAAATCGCAAGTTCTAGTGACATGGGAATCTTATTAAACTGCTTAAGACAATATCTCATACAAGGAGAATGCTCAAACTTGTCTGCAGCCATAAGCACACCCAGCAAATCCGGGCCTGAAGTTACACTCAAAAGTGTTACTGTACATATATTTCAACAGTTCCATCAAAGATGCTTCCTCTGTTCATGATATTTAGAAGAAAAAAATAAACAAATTCATTATGAGCTAACCAGAAAATTAAATCCATCCTTCCCCAGCCAAAGAAAACTCTAATTCCATAAAAAGAGTGCAAGGTTAGTACACACCAGATGCATTGATTCTCAAGATTGCGTCCCTTTGTTGTGATTCTCTCATGCCATTTTTGAATAACTACACCATAATGTCAGTTTTAGTAGTTGAAATGCACAGCCACAGAAAAAGATAAACAGCATGTCACTAATAATTAAAAAAAATTGATGTGTTCCTTGTAAAAGAAGGGGCTTTTTGCAGCTAGGATGGGAGAACTTATGTGAAAAGTTTTAACTTGGACAGCCATAGAACAATTTGAATCATTACTATTACCAACTTCATCTTCTACAACCAAAAAAAAAAACCAAACCATTTAAGAAGAACTTTGACCACAGAAGAACTATTAGCAACTTCATGGGCTTGATGCTTTATAGATCCCAACTTAAAAAGAATGGATTTCACTAAGAAGATTATGCTGCTAGTTTTATACAGTAAGAACACTCAAAGTTCAATTCATGTCTTTGTTAGTGTTTGTGTTTCCTTTCGATTCACCTCTCAGAATCAAAGTTGGAATTTACCTGGAGAGTCTGTCATGATCTCCAGACGGAGAATCCGGTCAGAGAAATCGACATCATTGAAAGCAAACCCGAAATCCACCTGATTCATATTTGTACTCGTATCTCCCATCTTAAATCTTTCCCTGCCTTACCACCATGCAAAATTCTACAAGACACTAAACAAAGGCATAAAAAGATTTGGCAATTAGTATCTGTAAGGCTATAATCAGGGCATAATTTTAGAGAATGGTTGAATATTCTAAAAATTTACCGTCTTTTTCAGTCAAAGATAAGTTACACTAACGGGTGCACATAATTCCTTCATATGTACTTTTTTTTTTAGTAGAAAAGAATTAGGTCGATACAACTCAACCTAGCGCATCCTTACGGATGAGGGAACGAACCCCTAAATGAGTCTGAATCTGATTGACACTAACCGAATGTCTTAGGTCAGCGATCAAATTCGCCACATTATTGCAGTCACGTGGTGCATGTAGGAAACGGATCATCTCAAAGGACTGCAAATTAACCAACGTATCGGCAATTAGCATTTCAATTTGCCAAGGGCAAGATCTACCTCCTTTTAAAGCGTTTATGACAATGATATTGTCTCCTTCAATTTGAATTTTTCGAAATATTTCTAACCTTAGCTTCACAAACAGCGTCATACATTCCCTTGGCCTCAGCCTGAATGACGTTCCAGTGTTCATTTGCAGTAGCATTCATTGTGATCACTCTTCCGCAATGGTCTCTAATAATATATCCCGCCGTTGTCATCCCATTACTCTTTTTTGACCCGTCAAAATTAATTTTTGCAAAACCCTAAGCTGGTTTAGTCCATTTCTTCTGTTTACCATTTTTCTTTTTTTATTGTTCCAACTTCAGTAGAAAAATTTTCGTGTCTATTGTCTATCGTCTGCGCTTTAGTCCACAAATTTATAGTATCATACACTCCACCAGGCAATAGTTAGCTTCGTAAATAGTGACTCATTCAATTGTTCTTTTAGTCTATGTATAATTGTCATTATGGAGTCATTATTTGGCCCAAGTTGCAAAATTCTATTGACAATATTCAAGTCAACTTTAGCTAATGTAGTTAATGTAACGGGACAGTCTATCAACAAATGTTTTGCTGTTTCCCGTTGGTTCTGACATAACGGACATTCAGCAGTTACTGACCCGTGTCTTTGTAGTAATTGATCTTTAGTCGGAAGTCCTTTTGCAAATATTTTCCATAAGAAAAATTAAATTTTGGCGTTACATTTAATTGCCAAATCCACATAAAGTCACAATCACTCTCGCTATGTTCAGGTGATACAAAGGATGAGGCTGAGTGAGTAGAAAACCATCCATTCTTACTCGGGTACCAATACAGACGATCTCTAATCACATTCTTTGGAATTAGTATAGATACGATTTTTCTCACCCATTCATCAGGTAACCAGGTAGAAAGCTCTCGGGTCTTCCACTGTCTGTTTTCATTGATAAACTGAGATACAGTTGCATTTAGATCTATGTTCTGTGTATTCGAGCAAACCTTCTCTAAGGGGAAATTCGTAGCCCATTGATCCTCCCAAAAGCGAATACTGCAACCATCCCCTATCTGCCATATTAGACCTTCTAGGAATTTGTTCTTTAATCGCATTAATTTAATCCGCTGCCATGACATATTTCTGATTTGTGAGTATGTGAACAGATTTTCATTTTTGAGGTATTTTTCAGATAAAATCTTAACCCATATCCTTCCTATGTACTTCTTGCATACTGAAATACTACATCCGCTAGTCTAAAAAGTGCAAAGAGAAATATTTTTTTTTTCAAAAGCAATCCACAATTTCAGAGAGGGTTACTCGAAAATTACTTAAAACTATTTAATTATCAAAATTTAGACTTACTGATAGCTAATCCGAAGAAGGGAAAAAGTTACCTCACACGAACACAAGGAGATAAATCAGACGGGGTTGATGATGAACTCGCCGCATCCACGATAGCAACGGCTATGACTGCGACGATAGCGACTCCATTAACTTCGGCATCCTATCTACACTATTAAATCTGTTATTGAATAAGAATAATTCTCAGTTAGCAAATAAAATTATGTCAAAGATGATGAAGAAGCATCAGAGTTTCTTTAGTTTACAAAGCAATAATCGGATAATATTTATGGATAACAGATCAAAATGGAAGATTTGCCGGGGGAGGGGGACTAGTGGTTGAAGAAAAATGGAAGGAAAATCAAAACGGAAGATTTGCTCAGTATGGAAAATTTTTATGAAATTTATTTTGTTCGATTTTAAGAAAATATTATAAAATTGAAAAAAATTAAACCTTCTCTAAAGTGTTCTAACAAAATTTCTAAAATTATTAAAATATTTTTAACACCGAATTAAGATGATGATTTTAGAGTCCGGTTCAGGTGCGAATGGGCGCCCAGATGCGAAATAAAAAAAAAACAAGAGCCGTTGGATCAAGAAAAATCAAAGGCGTTGATCATTTCACTTAAAAGGGGGAAAAAACGGCACGGGCGAATTTTTGGCGAATTATTCGCGTATTTTTGAAAAAAACGTCCCAGATTTGTTCATCAATATTGTGGATTTGTTCATCAATGTTGTGGATTTGTTCATCAGTAATGTGGATTTGTTCATCAACAATGTGGATTTGTTCATCAACACTGTGGATTTGTTCATTGGTTTTGACATATTTGTTCATTGGTTTTGGCATATTTGTTCATCGTTTTGTGCATATTTGTTCATTTGTAACATCAATTTGTTCATTAATTTATGCATATTTGCTCATTGATATATGCATATTTGTTCATTGTTATATTCATATTTGTTCATTGGTTTTGACATATTTGTTCATCGGTTTGTGCATATTTGTTTATTTGTAACATCAATTTGTTCATCAACAATGTGGATTTGTTCATTGTTATATTCATATTTGTTCATTGGTTTTGGCATATTTGTTCATCGGTTTGTGCATATTTGTTCATCAATATTGTGGATTTGTTCATCAGTATTGTGGATTTGTTCATCAACAATGTGGATTTGTTCATCAACACTTTGGATTTGTTCATTGGTTTTGACATATTTGTTCATTGGTTTTGGCATATTTGTTCATCGGTTTGTGCATATTTGTTCATTTATAACATCAATTTGTTCATTAGTTTATGCATATTTGTTCATTAATATATGCATATTTGTACAAGTTGATGTCATTGACACATAAACATAAGTTTATTTCAATTCACAAATAAGGGTATAATAATGAACAAAAAAGGTTATATCAATGAACAAATAGGGGTATATCCATGAACAAATAGTGTATTCCAATGAAAAAAACAAGGTTAGATCAATGAACAAAAAAGGTTATATCAATGAACAAATAAGTGTATATCAATGAACAAATAGGTGTATATACATAAACAAATAGGGTATAATGAACAATGTTATCAAAAACTCAATGCACAATTAGTTAGTATTGATAAACAAATCGCTATTTCTGATGAACAAATCGCTATTTCTGATGAACAAACTGGGCGCGTCTCATAAAAACGTATTTTTCGAAAAATACGCGAATAATTCGGGAAAAATTCGTTCGTGCCGTATTTTATTGAAAAATATGCGAATAATACGGGAAAAATTCGTCCGTGCCGTATTTTAATTTTTTAAATGAATGTTTAATCAGAGACGTTGATTTTTTGGAAGGAACGAACGAGATTTATTCTTATTTCTCACCTAAGCGTCCATTCGCACGTGACTCTTTTTCATGATTTTATATATGAATATAGCTGAATTACTAAAAAGATTATCATATTTTTACCATTGTGCTCTAACATAGAATTAAAAATGATGTGCATAATTTTTTAATAATGAATTCATTTTTTCCTAATTTTTTAATAAAAAATTGGACCCCTTTCGTCCTCGCTCAGGGTCATGTATTATATTTTTTATCTGTTAATTTAATTATATGGTCATCATCATTTTTTGGTCCAACACAGTGTGCATCGGTCCACATTCCACAATGCTAAGTCGCTAACTTTGTGATGTTTGTCGTGTCCAAACCCGGTCCGTGTAGGGTTTTTTACTTGTTTCTGTGTGATCTCTTTGTCCACCGGTCTGGTCCGGTCCAAGGATGAACTTTGTGTGATGGTGGTTTGTTTATTCAACAGTGTCCAGATCCCGGTCCATGCAACGCTAGTGCGGGGTTTTTATGTTTTTGTCTGTCTGAAAGAGTCGATCGGTCCGGTCCAATATAATTTTGTGATGTTTGTCGTGTCCAAATTATTTTGTAATATCGGAGTGTCAAACGCGGTCCAATGTGTTCCAATGTGTGAGTGTCCTTTCAGTGTCCTCTCGGGGGGTCCACAAGTAAATGGACTAACAATCCCGGGTTAAGTACGACGGTCTCAAGAAGAGACTACCGATTAAACTTCGCTTCGATGGACTATATAAAGTCATTTCTGAAGCCTCTGGTTGTCGATGTGGGAGGGGTAATTCTGATCAGATTGTTATGCATGACTTAGGCTACTATTAACACTTAATATAATGACATCGTAAATCAGGCCCATCATAGATACTATTGGACCGATACTATTTGGGCCCATCATATATACTATTTGGGCTAAATTAGTCAAAAAGACATCATTGTCTCCAATTGTTTCACTTCGACGAAATTACCCTAATACCATAAAACTTGAAATAATGAACCAAATCGAAGTTTGCTCGACCCAATCCTAGACAGGCGACCCGATTGACACTTCTACTTGTATACTGACTCAGAAATACATATCTGGAAATAATAAATTAGTAAACTTACAGAAATAAAGATAGCTCAGGCGCTGGAATAAATGGGAACAAGTCCTGCCCAAAATGCTCCAACAAAGAGGCTAACAACTGCCCAGCATCCGAACCGTCTTTCCAGGCCTGAGCAAGAACAGAAGGCGACTTCTGAGGTTGTCCATCAATTGCCATCTTCCCGCCTCTTCCTTGTCGGCTTTCCACCTGCCCCTGCTGCTGTGGGCCCATGCCATAGCCGGAGTTCGATACCGCCATGCCAACAGGACCACTTTCTGTGGCCAGCCTCTTCAGAGGCGGCTGTTGTTGCTGAGCCAGGTTGTCCATGCTCATCTTCCTCTTATCTAAAATACAACAACAGCCTCAGACTGAGACATCATCATGTCTTAAGTATTTGCTGAACCCAGTTGTTCAGCATCACAAACTACTAAAGAGACATCATGTCGAAGTCAAAACACTCAAACGACTTGCACGGGGTCAGTCAGCCAGTTGGAATGTACAACAAGCAAATCATTGAAATTGATAGAAAGAGTGTAAGGTTAAGGTCTTACTTGGGTGTGCCATAGCAACCTTAGGCTTGCTCTTCAAACTGATTCTTGGTGACGAGAAGGGAAAACGAGGCAGTTTCTTGATTTGATCATGTAAACATTGACCACAAGCAAGCTGAAGTTTTTAATTTAGCATTAGTTTGGACTAAGCAAAAGCATGAGTGCAGGATTGCTTTGAAAAATGATACAAGCACAAAAACTAGGAATCTGAAATAGTTACCAGCAAGGAACCATAAACCCGCCAGGCTTCCCGTCTCTTCAACTCATTCTTTTGTTTCTCCTGAAGCATTTCAGTTTCCAGAAGTTGCATAAATGGCTTTAGGTTTGGTAGTATGAGCATATGAACCTAATGTCAACATGTACAATAAATCTCATTAGATAATCATTATTAAAAGTGTTCAGTAAGCAAAAAAATTAATATAAGTTGCATAATTAGATATTCTGTCCACCTTAATACAGATATAACGGGGGCCAAGCCACTAAGGAATTGAGACCAGAACTTACCACACGTGGTCCCAGGGCTGCCAATCCTTGAATAGCACCATATTGTTGAGCTAGACCTTTTGTTGGGTCCAAAAAAGCATGTAGCAGTGTCCTTGTAACTCGAGGTTGGAGATTGTGATAAACATGCCCAAATCTGTAAGAAAATTATAGCTATAAGCCAATAATTCAGAGTGCAAACCTGCAACAAGTCAAAGTGTTGTATACAAAAAAAACTCAATATAGCTTAGGAATGACACATATTATGCTTTACCAGTTCTATGTAATATATCTTAGGGGTATATATCCCATTGTACCGAAAAAAACAACAATAATTCGTCTTTATACTTATAAACCTGATCCTATATTTGGCACCAATTTTGCTAAAGATCATGTGAAAACTTTCAACTTTTCATATAATTCATCAAGCTCAGCAAGCGACAATCACTGGCCAAAATGCTACAAAGCATAACCCCAAAATACTGATGTCTAGAAATACCAAAGCTGAATTAATCTTCTGCACATTACTAAGGGTATTAATTGACTCTCATGTATTTTTTTTCACATAATATACACACATATTGTTTGACTAAATTTTAGACATTGTCCCAAATGCAAAGGTTAGAACTATAAAGTTACTAACTTTAGATTGGATTATTTGCACACAGTCTCACATATTATAATCATTTACATTCAGACTTCCTACATTTTTTATACCTAGGAAAAGGGTTTCATTAGTTGTTCAAAATTGCAATTTGTCATAATTTTGCAAGTGTGAAAATGAAAGAAGCACTGATCCGCAAAGATTCCCAGTCTGCCTATCGTAACATTACCTTTTGACACATCGCAAACTTTAATCTTACAAAAAGGAAGAAGAAAAAACAAAGCATGTCCTCACCAAAGCTTTAATCAAAAAAATTTAGTCAAACAAAATATTATTTAACAAGCTAGTGTACCAGCCACTCTAAATACACACCTTCTGCATATAGAAGCAACCAGATTTGCACTAAAGTTTCTTAGCTCCCAGTGATTATCGGACAATCTGTTTCCCAACTTCTTGGCTACCAGACAAGTAATGACAGATGGCATCATTTGATGTAGCTACATACAGTGAGGAAAGAATAAGAACAAACAATATTAGTAAAAAGGCGAATTATTAACAAGGTTATATATGAATGTAATTGAGATGGATTTAGCCCCTATATTAGTTTTGGTGCATTCTAACTAAATTAAGTTATTATTGTCACATAGCCGAATTTCAGATTTCCTTGGGTCTATCGGGCACATCCTCCTGACATGTTCATGTTATGGGTGCCCCCATCTTGACCCCCCAGTCCTGCTCAGGGCGATGATGATGATGGTGATATATGAATGCAATTAACTAGCAGAAACAAATCATTCTTAAGGATTACATTTTTTCATGTATAAATATTTCAACTGCAATTAACAAAAACTAATCAATATTAAACATTTAAAATTATTAGGAGCAGCCAACAAATGAACACGAGCTTGATAGTGCACATATGTAATAAATCAACACATCATATAAGCCATGAAAGCACGAGGAACAAGCATCTAGAAAGTAGTGGTTTGCTTACATAAGGTTCTATATGGATATGTCGGTTTTGGAGAAGGCTCCAGGCTACACGCATCAACGCAAAGAGGGGAACAAAATTATTCAGATTCTTTGAAACCTGTGGATGCAGTCCAGGGTCAGAAGTGGACGAGGATGAGAAATAAAGGCTAAATTCTGCCAACATGTAATGGCAAGGAAAACAATATATGAATGGCTTAAATATACCTCATCAGCAATGAAATATGTGAAATATGGAACTAATGGATGCAGTCCAGGGTCAGATGCCAAGCTCAATAAAGCTTCTTTAAACAGGAGGGAGTCTGGCTTACGCATAGTAAGCTCAATAACTTTGTCAAAGTAAAGCTAATTAAACAGCATTAGTAAAAAGGGGTCAGTGACCAACCAAGGCAATGCCACCAAATCTATTGAAATCAGCAGAAAGGAAATGCATAAACAGACCTGTAGCTCTTTGGATAAGACATGCTTAACAGGTAATTTAACATCAACAGGAAGTCCGTCTTCTTTGCACTCCAATCTTTTGCCATCAGGCTGAGCTGCAAGTACTGCACAATCAAAGAACTATCAAGCTTCTTAATTATAGTATAAACTTTACTTGAGAAATGTGCTAAACATGATAGGTTTAGTTTATTTTATCAGTATTACCAACAGCAAACAGTAAATAGGACAATTGAAAATTACTAATCCAACACACCAAATATGTATACGAAAAGAAAGGCTATCCATCCTCTGCTTCTTTTATTACTTTACTTTGTTCTCAAAATCAAAGCATGCATATATAATTATATATCCATACTGATTACAGCTAAGCAATAAAAAGCATTTAAAATTTAGTAGTTAAACAGAACATATAATTAAGGGGAAGTATATTATTAGATATTCTTTAGTGCAAAAAAGCAGTTAGCAAGATATTGCGGAGTGCACCTTCTGCTGGAGGATTCGCAGGAACTATAGGTTGTACACCTTCTATAGCTAGCCAATGAGTGTAAACTCGAGTATCAAGAGGTGCTCTTGGCAATGGTGTTTCAATGACCTGCTCCATTTGGTATATACTTGGAAAATAAGTCCTAAGAACTCAATAAATACAAGAGAGAGAAATCTTCTCCACCACCAAAAGTATCTTACCTCCTTAAAATCCAGATCCTTGTCATCAACATAGAACAGATCTTTGTGCCCAGCAGCTCTTCTAAGTCGTAAAGGATCATTGGAGGCAAAGCCATATAAGGGCTGATCAAAAAATGGAAAATCAAGAATTTAAGTAAATTGGAATATAATGGTGACTTAAGAAGTTAAGGGTCTTATAATATATAATTGAAGCTATGATGGACAATGTAAACATTGGACAACAGAATAAATTAAAAAATGTAAATAATACACTGGAAAAGCTGGTCTGACCTCAACATTTCTCAGCTTGAGTGCACTGTCAACATCATCTGCTGTCAAAACAGTTCGCTTTGAATGGCGCATACATTTAATCGCCTCCTATGACATAAATACTAAAGATAGATTAGCAAATCTTCTGTTTGACCTTCTGAACCTTAACTTTGATTGTTACAGTATCTGACATCCTCAATTCTCAACTCACAAGAAAAATGACCGAAGGAGAAAAAAACATTATGCCAACAACAAAACTGATTATATGAGGACTACACAAGTCTCAAGCATATGTTAAGCTGATAATCTTCTCATATATTCACAACTGAACACCGCGAACTATTATGTATCACAGTCAAAAGTTAAGATGTTCAGACAGATGTCATACAAGTGGGAAGTGTGCAGCTCCTCTCTTTCTTTCTTCAGCTTCCCCCTTTTTTAATTTTCTAACTAACCAAACCTCTGCCCATACAACAGTATGAGTTTAAGTTTTATCCTAAGACAACATGGGTATACATTCAATCATTCCACGGGTGACAATTCTAAAATGCCAATGGTAACATAGTACACCCATCGACTACTAAAATTTTCAACAGAAACAAGGCTGTAGCTGCAAAAGTTGTGGTTGTCTGCATCCAAAAAAGAAGCAACAATTTGAATCACCAAGTAACCTACTTTATTTTCCTATTCAAGTAGAAGGTTGAAACCACTAAGTTCAAGTGCAAGGAATTAGTCACCTGGGGCGACATCCACGCCAAAATATTGAGATTAATCAGAATTATACGGGTAAATTGCACAGTGTGCATCATAATCACATATGACAATATCCTTCAAAATGTGTATAGGTTTCACTTGTCCACCACTTCGTCAAAAAGCTACAAATCACTCCAAAATCATAGTAAATGAAGCACCTCGATGCGATACTCACCCGAACTACACAACTAAAACAGAAAAGAGAATATTTGTCGCAAAATATAAATTGCGCCGACTTGTTGCAACAAAAGATAAACTAATATCGGTAATTTTCTTTCTAAGCATCATGGATAAGTCGGAACTATACCTGCATGATCTCGCGAACGCGATATTCGACATCAGGAGCAAGTGCATCAGAGACTTCTGGGGATAAATTGATTATGCCTAAGCTCTGTGCTATCACTTCGATTGTCTCCTTCGGGACAATGCTCATCTTCTCTATAATTTTTCAACACCAAACTTAAACCCTAAAAGACGTGTCTTTAGAGAAATTCGATCAATCAACATCAAAAGCTAGGAAGAGCGGCTTCAATTGATTCTAGTACGAGAGAAACAGGGGCAAATCTTGCAGCAAGCTTTTCAATCGGGTCTAACTGTCTAAGCTCTGGGCCACTGGCTATGGCGATAGTTTGTAATAAAAGGGGAGAAATTGGGGGTGGTAAGACTTTAAGAAGGGGGAAAAGCTGATGAATCGAAGTAAGGATGTCATTTGAGTCATTTGACATTTGATTTTTTTTTTCTAGCTCGACTTCCACAAAATAGCTCAATGGCTTATTTTTAATTTTAATAGATTTTTAACATATGTTCTCATAGGTTTTTTTGACACGAAAAATAAATTATTTATTATAAATCAAGTTCTACCAAAGTAAGAATGTTTGGCGATATGTTAGAAAGTCCGCCACGCGGGGAGGCAACCAGATACTTGAATGCCTTGAACGCGCAACTACTGATGTTATTACTAAAGGCGAAGCATTTGCATAACTAGACACATAAGTTGTAAAGCTTGAGAGCAATGTCATACCATTAGTTTGGGTATGTTGGAGCACGAATTGATTTCTAACCGTCCAAGACACCCAAGATAGCAGTAAAAATTGAATAAAACCATATGTACCATGTGAAGTCATGATATGTACAACAATCGTAGAAAAAGTCAAATCAGTAGAGTTCAACAAAAAATTATAAAAAGGTGAGTTGTGCACAAAGAATTAGTTGTTGAACATTCAAATAAAGCATGCCAAATGGTTTTCTTTTGCAGCCAAACAACAATCCAACAAAGCATTGTCAATCACATGTCTAGAGAACAAAATGGTTTTTGTTATGAAAAAGATTTATGAAAGCAAGATCACTTTAACTTTTGGGAAAACACTTAAACAAACTTTATGAGGACTTTTAGATCATTAGAAGAGAGGGAGGGAGAGTAAGAACTTTAGAGAGTGTATTTCTTACTCTACTTTGGTGCAAGTTTTACAATGGATGATGGCCATATTTATAGGCCAAGAGTGGGGTAAAACTTTGGTAAATCTCCATGATTTATGCATGGAAATAAGGAGGTGAAGAAGGTGAATAATTCACCTTGCACAATTTTCCTCCATTATACACTTGTTCATACATAATATGTGTAATACATGTGTGTGTAAATAGATAACTTGTAGTGTGATAATGTGGACTAAAATTTGGACTTCATAACACTCCCCCTTGAATATTCACCTTCTTTTCATGGAGTAGGATATGGGTAGACGGTGCCTCATTAAAAACCTTGTCAGGAAAAACCGAGTGGGATAAAAACCTGAACGAAGGGAAAAAGAGTGCAACCATTGATCCCATTGTACGCCTTGATGCTGCCTCATTAAAAACCTTGTCAAGCAAAACCCAGTGGGATAAAAACTTGATCGAAGGGAAAAAGAGTGCAGCGTGTATGATACTCCCCCTGACTTCAACATATGTCTCGAAGTCTGCACATTCCAATTCTGGATACCAGTTCTCCAAATTTCTTGGGGATTAAAGACTTTGTGAACAAGTCAGCCAAGTTGTCATTTGACCGAATTTGTTGGATGTCCACTTCACCAACTTCTTCCAATTCACGAGTGGAGAAGAATTTTGGAGATATGTGCTTTGTGCGGTCTCCTTTGATGTAGCCCTTCTTCATCTGAGCAACGCATGCTGAGTTATCCTCATATAATATTGTTGGATCATCAGTCATTGGTTTCATTCCACTTTCTTTCTGGATGAATTGAATCATTGCTCGAAGGGACACACATTCTCTTCCTGCCTCATATAGTGCAATCAATTCTGCTTGATTTGATGATGTGGCAGTCACAGTCTGCTTTGTTGATCTCCAAGAGATGGCAGTGCCTCCGTATGTGAACACATAGCCATTTTGAGATTTGGCTTTGTGTGGGTCAGACAAGTACCCTGCATCTGCATATCCAATTAAGGTCGCATCCCTTTGGTTACGATAATACAACCCAAGATCATGTGTGCCTCGGAGATAGCGGAATACATGTTTGATCCCGTTCCAATGCCTCCTTGTGGGTGCAGTGCTATACCTGGACAACAAATTTACTGCAAAAGCAATATCTGGTCTTGTATTGTTAGTTAAGTACATTAAAGCACCAATTGCACTTAAATATGGTACCTCAGGACCAAGAACCTCTTCGTCCTCTTCTCGGGGACGAAATTGATCCTTTTCTACATTGAGGGATCGAACTTCCATTGGAGAGCTCAAAGGGTGTGCTTTGTCCATGTAAAATCTCTTAAGAACTTTCTCGGTGTAATTAGACTGATGGATAAAGATTTCATCCCTTAAGTGCTCAATTTGTAAGCCAAGACAAAGCTTTGTTTGTCCGAGATCTTTCATCTCGAATTCTTTCATCAAATACTTCGCAGTATCTTGAAGCTCATTTGGAGTTCCGACGATGTTTAAATCGTCAACATAAACTGCGATAATAGCGAATCCCTTTTCGGATCGCTTGATGAAAACACATGGACAAACGGTGTCGTTCTTGTATCCCTCTTTCATGAGGTATTCACTGAGGCGATTGTACCACATTCGTCCAGATTGTTTTAGCCCATACAATGACCTCCTCAATTTTATGGAAAACATTTCTCGAGGTCCACAATTATTGGCCTCAGGCAGCTTGAGTCCTTCGGGGACTCTCATGTAGATGTCTGTATCAAGTGATCCATATAAATATGCGGTCACGACATCCATGAGGCGCATTTGTAACCTTTCAAAAACAGTCAGTCCAATTAGGAATCTCAACATAGTTGCATCAACTACTGGAGAGTATGTTTCTTCATAATCAATTCCATGGATCTGAGAAAAACCTTGTGCTACAAGCCTTGCTTTATATCTTACAATTTCGTTTTTCTCATTTCTTTTACGTACAAAGACCCATTTATAGCCGACTGGTTTCACACCATTGGGTGTACGAACTACTGGTCCAAAGACCTCTCGCTTTTCAAGCGATTTTAGTTCTGCCTGAATAGCCTCTTTCCATTTTGGCCAATCATTTCTTCGTCGACATTCATCGACCGATTTTGGCTCAAAATCATCATCTTCAATTACAATATTACTAGCCACTGAGTAGGCAAATATATCATCGACAATTACATCTTTTCGGTTCCATTGTGTGCATGTGGACACATAGTTTATGGAAATATCAAAATTGTCGATATCATTATTCTTGTCTAGAATATCATCCTCTGTTGAGGTATTCTCATTTTCAATATCTTTGCCTTTACCATCATTCTCATGATCCATTGTGGCTTCTCCTGCTATACCCTTTTGGCTTCTTGCCTTTCTCGGTTTCAAATCTTTTGAGCCTAATGGTCTACCACGCTTTCGGCGTGTTGTAGACTCGCTTGCGATGGATGCATCTGGCAATCCATTGGGTATTTCAATTCTTGCTGGAGCATTTGCTGCAGGTATATGTGATTTAGTTACCTTCTGTGTATCAGTAAATGCATCTGGTAACTGATTTGCTACATTTTGCAAATGAATGATCCGTTGTACTTCTTGTTCACACATTTTTGTTCTTGGATCAAGATGGGATAATGCGGTTGCATTCCATGTGATTTCTTTCACATGTGGGTCCCCATTTTTCTTTTCTCCCCCTAAGGCTGGGAATGTATTTTCATCAAAATGGCAATCAGCAAATCTAGCTGTAAATAAATCACCAGTTGTTGGTTCAAGATATTTGATTATCGAGGGAGACTCAAAACTAACATAAATTCCCAATCTCCTTTGGGGTCCCATCTTTGTGCGCTGAGGTGGAGCAATAGGGACATAAACCGCACATCCAAATATTTTTAGATGTGAAATATTTGGCTCCTTACCGGACACAAGTTGCATAGGGGAATGTTCATGGTTTGCACTTGGCCTTAATCGAATTAAGGTTGTTGCATGTAATATTGCATGTCCCCATGCCGATGGTGGTAATTTTGACTTCATCAATAATGGTCTGGCAATTAATTGCAATCGCTTTATCAATGATTCAGCAAGACCATTTTGTGTGTGAACATGAGCCACTGGATGCTCTATATCAAGCCCAATTGACATACAATAGTCATTGAATGTTTGAGATGTAAATTCTCCTGCATTATCGAGCCGAATTTTCTTTATTGTATAATCCGGAAATTGGGCCCTCAATCGGATTATTTGGGCAAGGAGTTTAGCAAATGCAACATTTCTTGTTGATAGTAGGCTTACATGTGACCAACGTGTAGATGCATCAATTAGCACCATAAAGTATCGGAATGGTCCACATGGTGGAGCAATTGGCCCACATATATCTCCTTGGATTCTTTCTAAGAATGCAGGATTTTCACTTGCAATCTTGTTTTTAGAAGGCCTGCTAATTAGCTTTCCAAGTGAGCAAGCAGTGCAATTAAAATCACTGGACGGAAGAACCTTAATGTTCTTTAATGTATGTCCAAGTGAGCTCTTTATGATTTTGTGCATCATTACTGCCCCTAGATGACCCAATCGATCATGCCATAATGTGAATGTAGTTTGGTCATATGACCTTTTGTTAAACATTGCATTGACCTCAAACGGATAAATGTATGTATGATATAATCCGGAGGTTTGCGTTGGCATCCTTTCGAGAATCTGTTTGTGGCCAGATTCGTGTTTTATGATGCACAAGTATTCTTTCCCATTTTCATTCATGGTTTCCATATGAAACCCATTTAGACGCACATCCTTAAAGCTTAGCAAATTTCTTCGAGATTTACTCGAATATAGTGCGTCATTTATTACTAGCTTTGTTCCCTTTGGGAGTAGAATGACAACTCTTCCAGAGCCTTCGATGAGTTTTGACACACCGGATATTGTAGTGACATTGCCTTCAAAGGCTCTTAATTGGGTAAAGTATTCTTTACTCCTCAAGATGGTGTGTGTTGTCGCACTGTCCAAAAGACATTGCTCCTTCCCATCGGGTTTCACTTTAGGTAAGTCCATGTTTTCTTTGACCAGTGACCAGTCACGCCACATCTGTAGCATGCTGATTTGGATTTCTGGGAGGATCCTGATGGACCCGTCTGGACCTGTTGCTTCACACCCCCTTTGTAGCCATGGTTCTCACGGTGATTATCATGGCTTTTGTTGTAGACTCGGCCACGCCCATGGCCACCACGACCACCACGGCCACCACGGCTCCCATAGTGACCACGACCTCGTCCACGCCCATTGTTACGGCGTGATTGCTGCCCACGTTCATTGTCGTTCCTATCATGGAACGCTTTGTTCATAGCATTTGCTTCTGGTGCAGCTGTTGAGCCAGTAGGCCTTAGGTTGTGGTTTTTCATTAGGAGCTCATTATTCTTTTCAGCAACCAACAATACTTTCAACAAGTCAGAATATCTTTTGAAATTTCTTAATCTATATTGTTGTTGCAATAATATGTTTGAAGCATGCATAGTGGAGAAAGTTTTCTCCAACATCTCTTCCTGAGTGATCATTTTACCACATAGTCTCAATTGAGAAGTGATCCTGTGGATAGCACTGTTGTACTCAGTGATGGACTTAAAGTCCTGGAACCTTATAGTGTTCCACTCATGTGTTACTTGTGGGAGCAAAACTTCATTTTGATGAGCATAGCGCTCATTCAGGCTCTCCCACAATTCTATAGGATCCTCCACAAATAAGTACTCAGTTTTGAGACTCTCATGAATGTGGTGGCGGAGGAACACAATGGCTTTCGCCTTTTCCTGTGGGGTGGCATTATTGTTTGCCACAATTGTTTCCTCAAGGCCATTTGCCTTGAGGTGAACCATGGCATCTACCCTCCATTCGAGGTATTTCTGGCCCGATAGGTCAAGGATGTCAAACTCCCTCTTAGCAATGTTTGCCATTAGTTGCTTGGTGATTAGTGAAGCTCAATTGGTAATTAGAGACTCGTGCTGATAACGTGTTATGAAAAAGATTTATGAAAGCAAGATCACTTTAACTTTTGGGAAAACACTTAAACAAACTTTATGAGGACTTTTAGATCATTAGAAGAGAGGGAGGGAGAGTAAGAACTTTAGAGAGTGTATTTCTTACTCTACTTTGGTGCAAGTTTTACAATGGATGATGGCCATATTTATAGGCCAAGAGTGGGGTAAAACTTTGGTAAATCTCCATGATTTATGCATGGAAATAAGGAGGTGAAGAAGGTGAATAATTCACCTTGCACAATTTTCCTCCATTATACACTTGTTCATACATAATATGTGTAATACATGTGTGTGTAAATAGATAACTTGTAGTGTGATAATGTGGACTAAAATTTGGACTTCATAACAGTTTTAACATTTATTATGCCACTAAGAGCATGCCAACCAAAAACATGCAGCTTCAAGGGCACATTCAAAGCCCAAATGATGGCCCATAATTTTTTTTTGGTAGAAGGAGAGGTGGTACTCTCCGACCTCTCAAGGAAATATTTTATTAATAATAAAAAAGTGGACTAAATAGTCAGTAAACGGGGATAGCCCGACCCCTTACATCATCAAGCAGTAATAAATTAATCCTCTCAGGCGGGGCAAGCAATACATGCATACATAAAGAAAACGAGAAAGCATAAGACGTGAGGCGATCGGCAACCGTATTCGCCTCTCGATACACATGACGAAATCGAATAGTCCAATTCCTACTTAAAAAGCCTTGGCACTTAGTGACCAGGCTAAACAACTAGAATTTAAGAGATTGATAACAAATTGAGAGTCGGCTTCCAATGTCACTTTACGGAACCCTTTATCCCAAGATAATTGGAGACCGTCAAGACACCCCACAATTCCGCCATCGGGACCGAGCAGCTACCGATGTTGTGAACAAATCCACCAACCCATTGACCATTACTATTCCTCAGCAAACCCTCCGAGGTCGCACTCCCGCTCTCACGAACCGCACCGTCGGTGTTTAACTTGATCCAATCCTCTTCGGGGGTCCCAAGAAACACCCTGCAAAGTACGGGGAGTAGAAATAATGGAATGCAAAGAACCCATACCTTTAACATGAACATAATCCATCGCTTGATCCTCAATGAAAGCGGCACTTCTATTAATCGCCAGCTCTTCGTTAAACACTTTGGCATTACGCCAACGCCATATCCACCAAACGGATGTGGCAAAGAGATCGCACCAGCAGATTGACGGGCCCTTCATGCCTTCAGACAACACGTTGATGCATAGCCAACAAGAAAATTTGTCCTGAAAAAATTAAGGAACAAAATCAGTTGCATTTAAATCATGCCAAATAAAGCTCACCATCGGGCAATCTCGAAAGAGATGCTAGAAGGATTCCTCCATGCCCGGCTAAAAAGGGCATCAACCTTATTAGTGATGTGCCTCCGTCATCTTTCCGAATTCGACATTACCCCGCCTGGAGCGTTCATCCTCCAAACAGATTTATAGAAGCAGTCATTGACATACAGTGGCCTTGAATCAGATTGAACCCTATGTTGACCGAGTAAATTCCGTCTTGAGAAAATCTCCAGCATAGGACGTCTTCACTGCCAATATATTCTTCACATACACATGATACTACAATTAACAGAATACAGGAATTTGGGAGGCAGTCGGACATCAACTCCCACCTCCAACCGTTGGAAGGGTGCCAGTAATTGGCCACCAACAAGTCTTGTTCGGTAACGTTGATCTGTCTAGTAGCCATCTCAATGAGCGGATGATCTGTGATCCAAGAATCACGCCATAACCTAATCGAGAGTCCATTCCCAAGCAGCCATTTTGAACCTTTGACAATAACTCTAGAGATTCCCATTTTTAGGCCCTTCCAAAAATGAGAGGCAGTTGGAGAATTACCCAAGGGACACGACACATATTTCTGCTTTAAGACTTCAACCCAAAGATCACCTGCACTCATAATAAATCTCCATCCAAGCTTGCCAAGCAACACAACATTCATATCATGCATGGATCGAAATCCGAGACCCCCTTGGTTTCTAGGCAAAGTAATTTCCGACCAAGCCACCTTATGCATCCTTCTCTTATCACTCGAACTTCCCCAAATAAAAGCCCGATTAATTTTGTCAATTTTGTTGCAAACACTCACTGGAAGGAGCGCATTGGACATCGAATAGACGGGTAAATATTGCAAAACTGATTTTACTAAAGTGATTCTCCCAGTGAAACTCAGCGACCTTGATTTCCATCCAGCCGGCCGCGAATTAAACTTGTCAATAATGCTACTGAAGGTGTCTTTGTTGACACGCTTGTGAATGATGGCCCATAATTGTTTGGAGAAGCATTAGCACCAGCGATGTTGGACCGGCCTAGTATGCCAAACAAATACCCGGATTTCACCGTACATGCCAAGTATCCGCTTTGAACCAATAATAATACAGACTATTTCCAAGTATCGGTTTTTTTGTAGTAGCCATGACTGAATCATACAAAAAAGGACGTGTTGCAGGAGGCAACGAAAGAAGTTAGGTAGGCTACACTCAAGAGGCAGCAAAGATGGAGAGGGGGGACGAGGTTGTCGGATGTGGTGCGCGGTGTAGAAACTCTCAACAAAATCGGTTTCAAGAGGGAAGAGGTGAGAGAGATAATGAGGAGCTAACGAAGACGATATATGAAGAGAAGTTGGAGAGGATGATGGTTGGGATGGAGGAGTTTATACGTGTAAATTGAAATGTTAATTAGAAAAAAAACGAAGTGTCAATTAATTTGATGTCATGTCATAATTTTGAGTGCCATGTCATGAGTTTAACCGAAAGCTAATTGTCGTATTGTTTTTGGTTAATATCGTAATAGTTCATATTTTTATTATTTTTGGAAAAGGTAATTTCCATTAGAAGAAAGAAAATACAAAGCTCGCATCAGGAGAAGTTCCTACGAATTCAAGGTTACAAACACATTAGAAACTTGACATCATAAGCACACAATAGGCTTCAGACAACAAGAGACTACATATAATGGATTATCTATCAAGCCAGAAATGCAGGAGTTCTTAACATCTTTAACTCTTCCACGGACTCGAATCTTGGTGAGATGGATGGCTTTGAGCGCACACTCATACAAATTAGCTCTTTGGCCTTGAAAGCACACAATGTTTCTATGGATCAAGATTTCATAAGTGGTAGTTGTGAAGGCAGTTATGCGGTGCTTGAAGATTGGCGACTTATGCCTCTTGTTGATGGAGAATCAGGAGAGCCACGTGTGAAGATGATCAAGGTGGATATGAACACCCGTCTAGTTCATCAAATAGGAGATGACAACTCGAGAGAAATTACATTCAAACCAAGTATGAAGAGTTGTTTCTGGGGAAGAATTACAAAGCAAGCATAAGTTGGAAGCAACAACACCCAAGTTATGCAGCCTGCTCATGTTAGGAGTTCTATCTCTCATAGCAAACCACACAGTGAAAGAGCATCTCGAAATAATCGGGGACCTTCAGATGATCGGACCCCATGTTGTGGAATTCCCTATGTTTCACCAGTGGTTATATAGGCTAATGCTGATATGTTTTAAGTTGCATGCATGCCATATTTTCTCCCATTCAACACTACCGAGCCGAAGCTTCAGTTGACTCAGCTCTTCTTTAACTTTCATCAATACTTTCGAATTCCAAGAGTCATTGGGTTTAGCCAATGAGCTCCAAATACTCCCATTGGTAATGAGATTACACCTCGCCTATTGGCTCCAAATCTTAGGAGCCCCAACATCAATAGTTCATATTATTATTGGTTCAAAGTAGATACTTGATATTATTACATGTTATTTTTTAACTTCGTATTAATTTAGTTTACTATCGTGATAGTTTGTATTGTTGCTTGTGATTTTTAAAGTTCGTACTATTATTGGTTCAAAGTGAATACTTTATATTATTATAAGTCATTTTTACTAAAAAAATCGGTTGAAGATGGGATATATGAGGATGTTAATATATAACTAAAGTCAAACGCCCCACATGGGATGACCTAGTGGTAAGAGGCATGGGTGATGTTGGGAGGTCCCAGCCTTGCCTCCGCCCCTTCACTTGGGTGAAAAATCATGTCTCATCATTCTCCCTACCACTAGATCGAGCCGGTCGGTACAAGCCATTTTACTTGGTCTGTAAGCTTTATCGTTTAATTCATGAATCCAGGGTTTACCATCAAAAGTGGGTTTAAAAAAACTAAAGTCAAACCTTGAGTATGCCGTCTTTAAAGTTTAAACTCTTATCGCATCGGAACAAAAAAAACTCCCATCTTTACCGGTTGAGGAAGCCGAAGATGGTTTTTTTGCTCAGAAGCTTAGGCGTTTTCCGATTGAGAGAAAGAGTCTTAAGAAATTTGGTTACACGTCGGGCAAGACCTCGTTGACGAGGCTTGTTTTTTCTTGAGATCTCTTCTGTCCTGAGACTTGGAGGGCCATGGATTTCTATTATGCTTGGCATGTGACCAGATTACATGATAAAATATGAAATCATTACTAGAATTTTGTTAATCCAAACTCTATACTCTACTGCAATCCGTTGAGATCTTGTTATATTTGGAAGTTTGGCTACTTTCAGTAATGAATCAAAGAAAACTGGATTTTCAGGAAAAAATTAAATAAAAACAATTTGTTTGGTGCGCAAGCATAGAAGAACATAGGAAATATTAACTTCGATCGTGTTTATGTCACTTTTTGAACTTCGATCCTGTTTATGTTTCTTTGATCGATTGCTTTGGGCCTTTGTTTTCCGTGTTCTTTGGGTGCTGTCTAATAATCACATGCCTCATTGCCGGTGACCTACCGTCTTAGGCCTCTTCAATTTTGCCATTTGCTTGTCTGGATAAGCATGTAGAAATTAAAAAGAGAAAAAAGAAAAGTAATTTGATAAAACTAAGCATGTAGAAACTAAAAAGAGAAAAAAGAAAAGTAATTTGATAAAACTAAGCATGTAGAAACTAAAAAGAGAAAAAAGAAAAGTAATTTGATAAAACTAACCCTTCATGGTTCATAGATCTTGTGTGTTTGGTGTTTGTGTGGAAATATAAGCTTTGGAATGTGTCAAGTTGGAGCCAAGATGATGGAAGGCGTGGGACTTGGCACATAAAAACCAGAGTTTGTGTTTTCATACTATTGGCGGGAATAGCTTGCCTCTTTGATGGGTTTAAGTTTGGTTTGTATTGTATTAGTGTTTAGTGAACGGGTCTACTAAACCGACACTATATAAGCTTTCATGGTTATGTTTTCTGTTGAGTTTTTCCCTCTCGTTCTTGTGTAAGCTCCAAGCTATGTCGGCTTGAGAGAACGTTTGTGTATTGCAGATTTCATATTGAATTCTGTTGTTTCTTTGTTCCAATCTCGTCTCCGATTATCAATTTCTTGTTTCATACCTTCAATTTCCAAAATCTACATGGTATGAGAGCATTTCTAGGTTTTGACGATTTGCAATTTGCGATTTCTCTAGGGATCGTGAGTTACGAAAGATAAATTGCTTGCAATTGATTCTGATCTAAGTACATCATTAAGATCTTGACGAGAGTATGGGTATTGACGATAAGGAGAAGGAGGCGTATCAAGCCGCAATGATGGCTCATATGGTGGATTCGTTGATGTTGACGAATTCGGATTTCCCTAGCATGATTCTGACTACTATGTATGTCGTTCGATGGACAGAACTTTCCTTTGTGGAGCAGGCAAATTGAGCATGCGTTCATGGCTAAGATGAAGCTTAGCTTTATTGATGGAATAAGAGTGATTTCAACTGCTGGATCTATGGAGTATGAACACCGGAAACATTGTGATTCCATGGTAGCTTGTTGGATCATCAATTCGATGACTTCGGAAATCTCCAACGGCTTCGTTTACACCGATTCAACACTTTATCTGTGGCGCAAGATATGTGATTGATCCAGTCAGAGCAGTGGTCCCTTGATCTATCAACTTCGTCAAGTATTGTCTTAGATTACTCAAGGTAGTTCATTTGTTACGCACTATTATTGTAGGCTTAAGGCTTGCTGGGATGAGCTTTCAAACTTGACTGGCTTGCCTGTGTGCAAATGTGGTGTGTTGGAGAAATGTCAGTGCATAATGATTGCTAAAATGCAGGAACAAGAGAATACTTTCAAGTTAATGGAATTTCTCATGAAACTTAATCCTGAATTTGATGGAGTTAGGAGTCAAATTGTTGTTATGGATCCTTTGTTGGATGTTGGCAAAGCATATAACCTGGTGCTGCAAGTTGAAACTTCCAAACATGTGCCTAATGGAGTTACTAGTGAGTAGCTTGCCTCATTGATGGGTTTAAGTTTGGCTTGTTTTGTATTAGTGCTTAGTGAACCGGGTCTACTAAACCGGCACTATATAAGCTTTACTGGTTATGTTTTCTGTTGAGTTTTTCCCTCTCGTTCTTGTGTAAGCTCCAAGCTATGTCGGCTTGAGAGAACGTTTGTGTATTGCAGATTTTATATTGAATTCTGTTGTTTCTTTGTTCCAATCTCGTCTCCGACTATCAATTTCTTGTTTCATACCTTTAATTGCCAAAATCTACAGTTTGTCCATGTTACACTCTCCACACGTGGTTGTTGTGCAACCTGGGGGTGTGCAGTTGTTGGTTTTGAAAGAGTTTCTTGGTTGGGTTGTTGGGCTTCTTAGCCTTGTGCTCTTTCTTGGGCTGGTTTTGGGCTCTTTTTTGGCAAGCCCCTTTTTAGGTACCTTCTTTGGTTTCCTTTTTGTTGTTCCTTTGCAGTTTTGCTAGCTCTTGCGTGGGTTGTACAATTTTGAGATTTGTCTTTGGGATTAGGTGTAGTTCGTTTGTGATTGGCGTGGTAGCCTGGACGCTCTCGAGGCTGCTGAAGATCCTTCATCTCGGTGGAGGCAACGTCAGTAGACAGTAGTCCACTACTTCATATTTGTCCGCTTTTGACCCGAATGCTAAAGATTTTCATCTTTAGACCCTCACATCTCACACTATTTCGTTCGTTCTAGTGCCTTTTTTCGCCAGATTGTACTTCTTTACGTGTTTTGTTTTTTTCAGATTGTTCTATTCGGTTTTTGACTGCCGTTTATTCGGCCTCTCTGTTTATCGGACCTGTCCGGTAAACCGAATTCTTACCTATTGAAAAAAAACTCCTATCACAAAGTGGGAGATGTGCAAAATCTATAACTATATATTAAAGTTGTCCCTTTTCGAGCCACCAAAACGATTCTGGTCCCACCTTATATTTACAAAATTAATTTTTATTCATAATATTTTAACTTCTTATTGAATTCTTCTTTAAATATTTAAATCTATCTTTAAGTCTTTAACATCAAACAAACATCTATTTAGTATAACAATATCTTTTAAAAACTTTCTTATAAAAATATTTAAAATTAAAGATAACAAATTTAAAATATTTTAAAATAAGTATAAATATCTTTTATCTTTTAACATGATATCTTTTCATGAATTTATTTATAGATATATAATTATATATTTTTTCTTTTATAATAAAAAATCTATAACTGTATATTAAAGTTGTACTTTTTCGAGCCACCGGAACGATTCAGGCCCCACCTCATATTTAAAAAATTAATTTTATTTCTATTATTATAACTTTTTTCTATTAAATTGTTTTTAACTATTTAAAATTATCTCTAACATCAAACAAATGTCTATTTAGTATAACAATATCTTTTGAAAGTTTCCTTATACAAGTATTTAAAATTAATGATAAAATAATAAATATAAATCTTTTAGCATATATCTTTTGAAGAATTTATTTATAGGTATATAGTGATTTTCTTTTATAAAAAATAATGATAAATATTTATAATTTTTAAAATTAATAAAAATAGATAATAAAATATTTAATAGATATATTGAAATATTTGATAATCTCTACTTTTACGTACATTAAAAGTAATAAAATATGAAGAATAATATTTGATTAAAAAATCTATATACTATTACTAAACTCGAATCCCTCTATCCTACGCGTCGTCGTTTTAACTATGCCACATAGGCGTTTTAATTTTTTCAATTACCTCTTTACCCTTCGTTCTTTTTAATATTTACAATCCTTAAATATATCTAAATATATAATTATTTTTAGAAATACTCTAATCTTATAATTTCGCACAATATATGTTAAAATTTGGCAAGTGTATCCATAAGAATATATAATAATTGTACACAATGTAAATATGTACATTATCTTTGATATCTTAAAATAATATCTACTATTTTTTATGGCCATATATTTTTTCAAAGCATATACTTTAGAATATGTAATAACTTTATACAATGTATTAGTACGTGATCTTTGATATTTTAAAATAAAATTTACTATTTCATCTTTATTGCCATATATTTTATTATCATATAACTTTTTAATCTTTTTTTTAATATTATTAGTACGTGATGTTTGATAGTGTATATATTGAAGCCATATATTTTAATATCATATAGTATTTTAAGTTTTTTAATATTATTAGTAAGTGAGATAATGTGTCATAAATTTTGCAAAGCATATCCTTAAATATATATAATATATATAAACAACGTATGTAACCTTTGATATTTTACAATAATATTTATTATTTCATCTTTATGACCATATATTTTAATGACATATAATTTTTTTTATTTTTTAGTATTATTAATACGTGATCTTTGACTATTTATTTTAAATTTTGTCAAGTAGTATATTTTTACAAATATATAATATTTCTACACAATGTATTACTTTGTGATCTTTGATGTTTTGGAATAATATATACTATTTTATCTTTACGACCATATATGTTATTAACATATAATTTATCTAAAAAATCAATATTATTTGTTCATGGTCTTTGATATTTATTATAAATTATTAATTGATATCGATAAATAATAATATTTACAAAAATTATAATGCCATTATCATCAATTTAATATAACTAAAGTCGAATCGCCCTATCTTATGTGCCGTCGTCTTAACTATGCCACATATGTATTTTAATTTTTCCATTTATCTTCTTACCCTTCATTTATTTAATTATTTACAATCTTTATATTATAATAATATTTTTTATATTACTAATATATAATTATATTTAGAGAACTTAAATTTTGACAAGTTGTGTTTGGAGTGTAATTCATTATGGAATAGTTTTATTAATTATATTAATGTTACTACTATTACTAATATAGTAATATACAATTATATTTAGATATTTTAATATTTGACAAGAAACATACTCTTATTATGAAATAATTTTTTTAATATAATAATATTACTAATATACAGTTATTTTTAGAGATCATAAAATTATTGATGAACATAATATTGCTTATAAAATATTTTTTAAAATTCAATAATATTACTAATGTATAATTATATTTAGAGATCTTAAAATTTGGCAAGTGATAGAAACATAATCTTCAATATAAAAATATCTTTGAATTTTAAGAACATAATATTACTATTTTTTAAAATATTAGGAACATAATTATTACATTTGAATTTTTGTAAAATAATTCATAATATTCAATTTATAATATTAAATCATATATAAATCTATATATGTATTTAAAATATATATTACTATTATAGACCCGTGTAAGACACGGGTACATCAACTAGTTATACATTATATGAGAAATATATTACTTATATTAAAGTTTATATTATTATTTTTTATTAATATCCTATTTATAATGTCTATAAATATCGAATCGTAGTCGTACATGGTACGACACTACGATGGGTAAAACTAGTTGGCCATAATTTGGCATTTTATTTGAATTCGGTTGGTTTTGAATTGGCAAGACTCACAAATCACAATTAATTAGTTGTAAGAAGTTGGTTATATAATCCTTCCTTTTAAACCAAAATTTAATTTTAGTATTTTTTGGTTCTAATCCTTCTCAAAAAAAAAAAAAAAGGAATGCTGTCAGTTGATTGAGTTGAAGACTTCCGGAGTTCCGGAACCTATTTGAATAATAATTTATGAACAACACGCCAAAATCATTCAATCCCTAGCAATTGAGAATTTCGATTCTTCCGATCACTCATAATTCCAATCTCCTACAGTTCAAATCTGAAATCCATCCTTCATAAACCTCAGAAATCAAGCTCAATTCTCCTTCTTCGGAGTTCCATGGCGCTCTCTTCCTCGCTTATGTTCATCACACCCTTTATTATCCTTTTCCTATTCCAAACCCCTGCGATTGCCCAATTGAGTTCCGAGCAAAAGGGTTTCATCTCCGTCTCCGTATCTGAAAAGGGTCTCGATTTTCTCAAGGACTTGCTGATCGAGAAGGCGATTTCGACTCTGACTCCACTTTCACTCCCACAGATCGAAAAGTATGTGAAAATTCCGGTGGTGGGGAAAGTTCATATTGTTCTTTCCAACATAACAATTTATCATGTTGATGTTAATTCTTCTACCATTAATTCGGATGAGAGTGGAGTTTCCATCAATGCTCTTGGTGCCACCGCTTATTTGAGTATGAATTGGGAATATTCTTATAAAGCTTGGGTGATTCAGGTTTCTGATAGAGGAAAAGCATCTGTTCAGGTAGTCAATTGCATTTAGCCAATCCTGTTGCTTTATTTGATGATTTTGTCATTTTTGTTGGTTTCTGTATGATCAGATTTTTTAGGGTTTTTATTATGATGGTTAATTTATGACTGATCATGCTAAGGTTGAAGGTATGGAAGTGAGATTAAGTGTTAGTTTGGAAAACCAAGGAGGAAAGCTTAGCATGTCTCTGATGGATTCTGGATGCTCCATAAAAAGATGTTGATATAGATCTGGATGGTGGAGCGTCATGGTTATATCAAGGGTAAATTTTAGATTTTTTTTTCTTTTTTGAGATATTGCCTATATTTATCTGTTTATGGCTTTGTTAGCATTTCTATCTGGATTTAGCATTTGAAAGTTGCACATGTTATATTTATGTCTCAGATTGGTAGATGCTTTTAGTCAGAAAATTGAATCTGCTGTTGAAGATGCTATTTTAAAAAAGATTAAACAAGGGATTGTCAAAGTTGATTCGCGATTGCAGTCTCTTCCTGACAAAATTCCGGTGGATGAGGTGTCTTCTTTGAATGTTACCGTTGTCAATGGTCCGAGTTTCAGTGAATCCTTGGTTGATATTGGAATTGATGGGTTATTTGTGTCAAGGAATAATCTTCTGGTGTCTAAGTATCAGCATAAAGGGCAGGCTTCAGCTTTCCAGAAGGAACCAACTAAGATGGTGCAAATTTCATTGCACGAAGACGTTTTCAACTCAGCATCATCAATCTACTTCAATGTAAGCAGTTTGTTTGTTCAGTATTTCACATTTTCACATTTAAGCAGTTTGCGGGGGGGCGCATCCTCATGCTCATTGGCTTTTATACACTGCCTTTGAGATGGATTTAGTCCCTATATCAATTTTGGTGCATTCTAACTAAATTCAGTTATTATTGTCACATAGCTGAATTTTAGTTTTTCTTGGGTCTATCGGGCGTACCCCCTTTCACTTGGGCAGGGGTACCCCCATCTTGACCCCCCAGATTCTGCTGTAGCGGAGCCTCACTGGGTCAATAATGATGAAATGATGACATTTAAGCAGTTTGCACAGGTGCTGGGGATTTTTAGCTTTTCAATATTAAAAATAAAATTCTTGCTTTGATTCAAATACTACCCTTAAAAATTCAATATCACACCTCAACTCAATTCTTCTATTAACAAGATACTTCTGTAGTCAGGCTGATTACATGAGGTGGACAGTGAACAACCTGCCAGATCAGTCCTTGCTAAACACATCAAAGTGGAAAAATATTGTTGCTCAACTTTACAAGCAGTTTCCTGATGATAACATGAACTTAAACATATGGGTGAAGTCTCCACCTTTTGTGGATGTTTCCGATGAAGATGTCACAACTGCCATTTATTCAGATGTGAGCCTTGGAGTCTTGGATAGTGGTAAATAATTACAAGTTGCTTGCATTTCCGTGGTAAGACTATCAGGATTTATTGGTAACTGTTTCTGATTAGGATGTTACCATGTTAATGAATTGTTGTTTTTTGTCCATAAAACTGACTGGTTGACTAAGCTGATGTTTTCTGTTACAGGTGATTCGTGCTTCTGGGTATGCTGAAATCTCTAGAAATAACCTTACTGGTACCATTGGACTAGATGACATTTCTTTGTCATTGAAGTGGAGTAAAATTGGGGACGTTCAACTGGAACTGGTTCAAGTACGATTAAGGAGTAATTACGTTGTTAGCCTAATTTTCATTATTCAACATGTAAGTATGTGATTATTGATTGTTTATCTTGATTTTTTTTTGTTTGTGTGTGCAGCCAGTGATTGAAGAGGTTATTGAAGCTGTTCTGTTGCCCCGTCTGAACAAACACCTCATGCAGGGATTTCCCTTGCCTCTAATCCATGGCTTTTCGCTTCAGAATGCTGATATCATCTATTCTGAATCAGCCATCACAGTTTCTGGTGACGCTGTTTATATAGATAGCGATATCTCAACACTGCTACTGGCCATTTACGGCGATCACAATCTTGGATTTCTCAAAGCTACATTGTAAAGAAGTGAAGAAAATCCTGCCCTCCTTGCTGAATTAAAGCTCATACCGGCATCATTGGTGGATTCAGTTGGACTCAAAAGATCATTTTGCTCTCTTTGATGGCTGACAAACTCGTGCCTTCAAGGTCCCCTTTGTTTTAAGCTCAAAATTCTCAAATTTTCTGAGTTAATGGTTGAGTGTTTGCAATGTTGTGCTGTAAAATGTGAAGCGGTATGTCAAGGTGTTTTTTTCCCCTCTTCTAGTGATCTGTTTTAGGATTAGTTTTCAATTTATTTTTTTGTTTTCAAAATAGTACAAAATTGAATAAAAGGATGGTTGCAAAATTTTGTCATGTAAGTCTGTAACAAAGCTTTCTCCCGAAGACAACCAAGAATTGACCACTTGCAGAACTAACAAGCAACTTCTATGAGGATAGAAGCTTGCAAGCAAATAACACGCAACTTAAGAGCTTATTCTGCATAACAAAGCTTTCATCGGTTTGTTGTTGCATGCAATAGAAGCTATAAACATTCCATCATTTAGCTCTCCCAAAATTTCACAATCTTTTTTTTTGTCATAGATACAGATGATAATAGTGTTGTATGGATTTGGATTCAAATCAGTTTTGAACCCATGCTCTATAGCTAGTGTGTAGCCTTTTGAATGTTAAAACTAAATTCATACTATTAATAATAAGCTTTGTTATACGTTTAGATAGATAGATAAAAAAAGCCAGATATATAGATAGTTTCATATATGATTAGAGGGATTGAATTAAAACTATTATTAATTGTGGCATTGATTGTCAAGATCCTTATTATGTTTTGTATGAAATTCATTATTACACATATATAATTTCATTTTTTTGTATAAAGTTTAATTTTAAATAATATGTGCATTATTAATTATCTAAATCAGATTATACAAAGCAGCACTAGAAAAGTAGATTCTTTTAGTTAGGTTGTATGTCTTGTGGTTTCATGTTGTTTTCTCGTATTGGTTTGTCCGACTTTTGAATTATTTTCTTAAAAAAGCTCATTAGAATTATTTTCTATAAAAAAACTCATTAGAATGAAATTCAGGATTAGATATTTATAATTCTAGAGGTCAATAACTTATTTTTAATTTTAATTTAGATTCTCTAAAATAATAATACCATTAATTATGATAATTACTTATGTAGAAAAAAGTTAAAAAAAAAAGAATCCATTATAAGAATTGGTCCCACTGTCCCAGCACTCTTCGAATCATATGGTCCATCGCTCATTCAGGACTAGATATTTGTAGGAAGTACGCAAGTGCAAGGAGGGAGTTGATCCGCCCGTCACTCTCATTCCCTTGTACCACTTAATCTCAATGCACCAGCTACTATATTTGCATATGTTTATCCGTGAGCATTCACAATCAGCATCAATGACATCAACCAAACACGGCCTAATTCTCCTCCCAGATTGATTAATGCTCACTTTATAAGCAGCAGAGATTCCATGCCCACACAGCTTCATATTTCACGCTAGATCCCTAAGAGGGCCGGTAGCCTGCTCCTTACTTGCTCATTTCCCTCACATTTCTAAAGGCATTTAAGATATAAGATAAAATGGATGCATTATCTTCCTCTTTCATCTCCGCCCTCCCTAAACAAAGCCTTATTCTCTCTCCAAGAAACCACTCTCACTACTCTCCTCTCCTCATCTCCTCCGTCAGGATTGAAGATAAACCAACTCAATTATCAACTAATTCCCGGCAACCTCCATCCCAGCCCCGACAGTCCTCTCCTAAATCACCGCCGCCGGCAAGGCCCCAACGACCGGCGATCACCATTCCGGCCACCATCCTCGCCGCCGTCGACGACCTCATCAACAACTTCATCGATCCGCCTGCACGTCCGTCGGTCGATCCACGCCATGTCCTCGTCGGAAACTTCGCCCCAGTCGACGAGCTCCCGCCGACAGAGTGCCAGATCGTCGGCCGTCTCCCGGCGTGCCTCGACGGCGCCTACATCCGCAACGGCCCGAACCCTCAATTCCACCCGCGTGGGCCCTACCACCTCTTCGACGGCGACGGCATGCTCCACTGCCTCCGCGTCTCCCGAGGCGGGGCCCACGCCACCCTCTCCAGCCGTTACGTCCGTACCAACAAGTTCAAAACGGAACGCCAAGTGGGCACCCAGGTGGTCCCCAATGTCTTTGCCGGCTTCAACGGCCTAACCGCCTCCGCCGCTCGAGGCGCCCTCGTCGCCGCCCGGGTCTTGGCCGGCCAGCTCAACGTGCTCGAAGGCGCCGGCCTCGCCAACACCAGCCTCGCTCGCATCGCCGGCCGGCTTCTCGCTCTCGGCGAGTCAGACCTCCCGTACGAGGTCGCCGTCACCGGCGACGGCGACGTCGTCACCCTCGGCAGGACCGACCTCAACGGCCAACTACAAATGAGCATGACGGCGCACCCGAAGCTGGACCCCGTGACGGGCGAGACGTTCGCATTCCGTTACGGCCCGGTTCCTCCGTTCCTCACCTACTTCCGCTTCGACGCGTCGGGCAAGAAATCCGGCCCTGACGTTCCGGTCTTCTCCATGACCCGGCCGTCGTTCCTCCACGACTTCGCCATCACGGAGAAGTACGCGGTGTTCAACGACATCCAGATCGGGATGGACCCGGCCGGGCTCGTGCTCCGCGGCGGGTCGCCCGTCGCGTCGGACGCGGCCAAGGTGCCTCGCATTGGAGTAATGCCACGTGACGCGACCGACGAGGGCGGGATCAGGTGGTTCGACGTACCCGGGTTCAACCTCATCCACGCGGTCAACGCGTGGGATGAGGTTGACCCCGTCACGGGGACCGAATCCATCGTACTTGTGGCGCCCAACATCATGTCCGTGGAGCACACGCTCGAGAGGCTCGAGCTCATCCACGCGCAGGTTGAGAAAGTGAGGATCAACCTGGAAACCGGGCACGTGTCGCGGGTCCCGGTTTCGGCTCGGAACTTGGACTTTGCGGTCATAAACCCGAAGCGGGTCGGGAGGAAGAACCGGTTCGTGTACGCGGCGGTGGGGGACCCGATGCCGAAGATCACCGGGGTGGTGAAGCTGGATTTGGAGATGGAGGGGAAAAGGGAGTGCACGGTGGCCGAGAGGATGTTCGGCCACGGGTGTTACGGCGGGGAGCCGTTTTTCGTGGCGAGGGATCCCGAGGACGGGGAGGCGGAGGAGGACGATGGATACTTGGTGTCGTATGTGCATGATGAGAATACGGGGGAGTCGAGGTTTGTGGTGATGGATGCGAAGTCGGCGGATCTGGAGGTGGTGGCGGAGGTCAGGCTGCCGCAGAGGGTGCCGTACGGGTTTCATGGCTTGTTTGTGAGGGAAAAGGATCTTCTTGGCAACATGAGGCCTACAACATTATATGAGTAGCTT
Source organism: Fallopia convolvulus (assembly GCA_964016875.1). Lineage (NCBI taxonomy): Eukaryota > Viridiplantae > Streptophyta > Magnoliopsida > Caryophyllales > Polygonaceae > Fallopia > Fallopia convolvulus. The sequence goes on along the minus strand of OZ024732.1, from coordinate 48,707,375 downwards.
TCGATGAATAGGTACCGATTAAATTTGCCAACAAGTTCAAATAGTAAATGTACATTTTGAAAGATTAGGATGTGATGACAAATGTATAAGCCCGATTCATAGATGTTTATATTTCGACTCTTGTATGTATATATGTACACGTACACTTGGGTGGCCGGGGACCGCATGTATCAATGTCAATTTGCAATTATTTCTTCAAATATACATATCATATTTACTAGATTGTCAACTTTCATTCATTTCTTCAAATATATATTCTTCATGGATCGGAGAAAAATCAGTATATATGCAAATAATTGAGCACATGGAAATCAGTATACATAACATACAAACATTTGAAGGCAGACATACAACAACCATAGAATATATAATACCTTTGTATTTTTATTTTTTTGGTGGAAAGTAATACATGCGGTCCTACCCAAGTCGTACATGGTGTGGCAAAAAAGCCTAGGAAGTTGAGGACGTGAGGTAATATATTACTCCATTTGATTCAAATTAATTATCGTTTTAGTACTTTAAATTTGATTCATTTTATAATTTTTTAGGCAATTGATTAGAAGTGAGTTATGGGAATTGTTATTGGAATGTGTTTTTATTAATTAATGTTATTCATTTATTGGTTGAAAAAAGGTGATGGGTGGTAAAATTTATAAAAAATTTACCTTTTTGAGTTTAGTTGATACTTTTTTTAATTCTTGTGTCGAAAACTAAAACAACAATTATTTTGAATCGGAGGGAGTATATATATTTACCTTTCTTAAAAGATAGGCATTTGTGATATAATCAGTATATCTAGGCTTGCAAAGTCACCCTTCATGCATAAAGCTTCTTCTCATCTTCAACAGAAGCATCATGTACGGTCGTGCTCTCTCAAGGTTAACAACATCCTCTTCAGCCAAAAGTCTGTGACTCTTTAACGTACATTGTTTTGGACAAGAATCTACCAAGGGATAATTCTTAATCCTCGAAGTCGATTGGAACCTGATTACCGATTAACACCTTCAAAAATAAAAGAACAACGAACTCGAATGAGTATGTATTAGAGTATTGTGTATATTAGGTTGCCTTTTATGTAATATATGTGTATAATCTAGTTGCCTTGTTTAGTTAATTAGAGTTAGTTAATAGCCTTGTATATAAACTCTTTTCACCTTAATCCAAAGCGGGGTTTTCATGCCACAATATTCTTTATGGTATCAGAGCTTCGGAAAAAAAAAATTCTCGATCCTAACCCTACTCTAAGACCGCCAATTTCCCACAGCCTTTACACCACCGGAATTCCGCCGGACTCACTCGTTCCAAATCCTTGTCTCGCTTTGCAGTCATGCCGGGAAAGGAGGTGAATCTCAAACTAAACTCGTCATACTATCTTCACCCATCGGATCATCCCGGGATGAAGATTTGTCCGGTGGTACTCAAGGGAGACAATTACCAAGAGTGGGAGTTGTGCATCGCAACGCATTTAGAGCAAAGCAAAAGATCGATTTCATCGACTGGTCAATCATGAGACCGGATGATTTGGTTGAAATGGAAGATTTAAGGAGCGTCAACTCAATGATCGTCGGGTGGATAATTCAGTCCATCGATGAGTCAATTCGATCTACGATCACCTACTATGAATCTGCTAAGGAATTATGGGAAGATTTGAAGCAAAGATTTTCCGTCGGAAATGGACCGAGAGTTCATCAACTCTTGTCTGATTTGGCACGCTGCATTCAAGGAGGTCGAAGTGTGTCAACCTACTTCGGGTCCTTGAAGAAAATATGGGACGAACTTGCCAACTACCAAAGTGCTCGACGTTTGTATTTGCAGAAAGTGCGAGTGCAAATTTGCCGACGATTTGATGAAAGAGCGAGAAGATGAGCGGATTCATCAATTCTTGATGGGTCTTGACGATGGCTTTGCAACAGTTCGGTCCCATGTTCTTGCTCGGGATCCAATACCCAATCTGAATCAAGCGTATGCTCTTGTCATTTCAGAGGAAAGATCGCACAACATTACTGTAGTGCGCGAGAACAAGGCTGTGGTTGATGGTGCGACGTTCGCTGCGCAGGGGCGCGTGACATCGTGTCAGGGCCAAGACCGACGTACAAATACAACTTAACATGGGTCTGTTGGGCGTGAGTCTGGACTCGATCGAGGCGACAACAAGCACCGAGTAGGCAAGTGACCCTACTGCACCCATTACGAACAAGTAGGGCACGAGGCTCGTACCTTTTATCAAGTGTCGGGTTCCCGAACTGGTGGATCGATGAGCGGATCACCAATTAAAAGGCGAGGCTGAGCGCTGGTGGTATTGTTGCAGTAGGAGATAGGTCGCGATCGGGCGGGCGCCGTGGTCGAGCAAACGCAGTGCAAGGGGGCGCGGGATCGTCCTCAATTTTGCGCAGTCTCGAAGCCTTAAATTCTGCTGAACGGGCTGGCATCGGATTGTCAAATTCACAATTTCAACAGCTGGTCAGTTTAGTTAAATCTCAATCTGGTTCATCGGGCAATAATTCGGGTATGTGTTCTAACTCGATTTTGGATATCGGGAGATTTCTCATTGCTTACTAATCTTAAAATTGTTGAGACTTCAACTATATTGTTGTCTAATGGTTCAACTACTACTGTTTGTCGGGATGGAATAATTCGCTTCAGTGACCGATTGATTATTCAGGATGTTCTTTTTGTCCCTCAGTTGACTTGTAATTTGATTTCACGTGCTCAACTATTGAATCATCAAAATTGTATTGTGATAATAACTGATAAGCTATGCATTTTACAAGATCGCACTACGATGACCTTGATTGGAGCGGGTGAGGAGCGAAATGGGGTTTACTGGCTACGTGTGGCAACCACAACGGCTCTTGCTTCACGGATTGAGGCCGATTCTACATCCCTTTGGGATTCTCGTATTGGTCATCCTTCCCTTTCTGTACTTCAGCAGTTACCTAATGTCAAAATAAATGGTCACTTAGACCCTTGTGATAGTTGTCATAGGGCTAAGCAAACTAGATATACTTTTCCTATTAGTCAGTCGAATTCTTTAAATTGTTTTGATATTATTCATTGTGATGTATGGGGCCCTTATCGGATCCCTACTGCCAGTTGAGCTCATTATTTTTGACATTATTTGATCATTTTTCTAGAGGAGTTTTCATAGGAGTGATGTATGTGTTGTCACCCCTCAACAAAACGGTAGAGCTGAACGGAAGCATAGGTACATTTTAAATGTTGCCCGAGCGCTTCGTTTTCATGCTCATCTACCATTAGAATTTTGGGGAGATTGCATTTTAATTGCGACCTATTTAATTAATTGCACTCCAAATTCTCTTCTTCAAAATAAAACTTCTTTTGAAATACTGAATGGTCGGTGACCTTGCTTTGATCGATTGCGTGTATTTCGATGTTTGTGTTTTGCATCAACTGTTCCACATATTTCTGATAAGTTTGCATCTAGGGTTAGAAAGTGTATTTCTGTGGGTTATCCCAAAGGTCAAAAAGGATGGAAAGTTTGTGATTTAGAGACCAATGAACGTTTTGTATCTGTTGATGTTATATTCTATGAAACACAATTTCCTTTTCAGCCTGTTTTTACTCTTGTTGCACCCTCCAGTGCAGACCCAAACCCGTTTATTTTTTACAATAGCTGTGACCTGATTTCCTTTTCGCAGACGGATGTCATGGGGAGTGGGGTTCAATCTCCTTCTAATTTCGTTCAAGAACCCAACTTCTCGTCCAAAAATGCCCCAATGCAGACAGAAGTCAAGGGGAGTGGAGTTCAATCTCCTTCTTATTCTGTTCAAGTCACTTCTGATTTGAGCTCCACATTAGCCCCAACGCAAACAGTTGATGGGGGAGGTGGGGTTCAATCCTCTCCTGTTGTTGTTCAAGAAATACCTCGTCGTTCTACCCGTGATCGGACTTCTTTGAAGTTGAGAGGATATATTTGCAACATTGTGAGTGGTTCAGTAACCTCACCGTCTCCTTCATCTCAACCATCTAGGTTGTCATGTACATCCTATCTATAGTTAATTATGTTAACTGTACCCGTTTTTTGCCAGCACATGTTGCTTTCATTGTTGTTGTTCAGTCTATTCCAAAGCCTACTTCTTTTGCTACGGCTGCTTCTGATCCATTATGGCAGGCTGCTATGCAAGCTGAGATTGACACTTTGAAGCGAAATGGTACCTGGACTCTTTCTGATCTACCTCCTGGCAAGAAACCCATTGGTTGTAAGTGGGTTTATCGGGTTAAGTATAAGTCTGATGGTACGGTTGAGCGGTACAAGGCTAGGCTAGTCGTTCTGGGTAATAATCAAAAGGTTGGTATTGACTACAAGGAGACTTTTGCTCCTATAGCCAAGATGGTTGCAGTTAAGACCTTTCTTGTTGTTGTTACTATTCGACATTGGGAATTGCATCAGATGGATGTTCATAATGCTTTTCTGCATGGTGATTTACATGAGGAAGTTTATATGCGACCTCCTCCTGGTTTTGCTAGTGCTATTGGGAAATTTTGCAGGTTGAATCGTTCATTATATGGACTTCGTCAGGTACCCCGGAACTAGTTTGCCAAATTGACAACTGCATTGCGTAGGTTAGGCTTCACCTAGTCCCGTGCTGATTACTCTTTGTTTTCTTACATTCGTTCTGGTGTTTGTCTTCATGTTCTAGTTTATGCTGAGATCAGATTATTATTGGGAATGATTTTACTGCTATTGCTAAGTTTAAAGCACAATTGAGTTCCTGATTTCATATGAAGGATCTTGGTTTGCTTAAGTACTTTCTTGGCATTGAGATAGCTCATTCTGCTGAGGGTTTATTTCTGTCTCAACGGAAGTACACTCTTGATATTCTATCTGAGGCTGGTATGCTTGCTAGTAAGCCATGTGAGTTCCCTATGGAACAAAATCATGAGCTTGCTCTTTCTTCTGGACCGCCATTTGAGGCTCCTGATAGATATCGATGTTTGGTTGGGCGTCTGATTTACTTGACTATTACACGTCTTGAGATATGTTTTGTTGTTTATACTCTTGATCAGTTCATGCAAGAGCCCATTGTGGATCATTGGGATGCTGCCTCTTACTGCTTATTGTGACTTTGATATGCGACGTGTCCTCTTATACGTCGATCTGTGTTGTGATGGTTTCCCACACACTCGCAAGAATACGAGATCTATTGTAGTAGTAGATCAGGATCGAATCACGGGGATTATTTCTATTTAAGTAAATTCTACAAACCAATTCCTAAGCCAAATAAATGATTATGAAGTAATTCTAACTAAAGAAAGCAAGTAAAACAAGTAAATTATGTGAATAAAAAGTATATGATAAAGCAAAGTTCCAATGTAAGGAATCCCCACAACTTTGATCCATGGAGTTTGAATCTCACTTCTACCTAAACTGAGTTGGGTATTTTGTTATAAAAGTTATTGTCTAATGTCAGAAATTAACTTTTCTCAAAGTTTAACTTAATGTACTTCTATCAAATTAAGAACCCACTCTCGTGACAAAACAAAACCGATAGAAACCCTTTAAGCACTTAGAAATTTAGATGGTAAACCAAACTTGCCCCACTCTCGTGATGAATCAAACTTGACTTAGACACCTAGAATTTCTATGACAATCAACCACATGAGAAACTAATTCTCAAGTTCAATTCTAGTTTTTCCAAATAGATAGAACCACCTCTCGATGTGTTCTCTCTATTTTGTTTACTTACTTAGACTACCACATCTTGATGCGCAACCTAAACAAGACTCTAACTAGTTAAAACCAATTAGATTAAGCCCCTAGAATTAAATCATATTAGTTTTTTTAACTCAATTCAAGCAAAAGATATTGAATCTAATTCACTTCACATCATTGGGATCAACCAAACCCTAGAACTATAGAGTTTAGCCTAGCATAATTAAATTCATGATCAAAACAATTAAATCAAACATGGATTAGAAATAATAACAATAATTGAAAGAGAAACTTACTAGAGATTCAATTGAAGAAACAAAAGTAGATTTAAAAGTGCCAAAAAAATCCCAACTTGAAAGAGCGTAAAACTAAAACCCTAGAAATTGTCACTTTTCTCTCTACTTGTAATTAGAAATAAAAATAATGCATAATAATAATCTAACTTAAGCTCAAAGTAGTATTATAAAAGTCCTAAAACTTATGCGAAAAGATATCCCAAAAATAAAACCAACTCTGTCCCAAAAAAGGAGTAAGAAGGCCCAAGATTCTCGCGTGCGCAGTTCTGGTCACGACCCGTGACAGGCCATCTGAGATCACTTTCTTGCTTTGTTTGCCCTTGGTTTGGCTCATGATGGCCTCCACGACCCGTGATGATGATTCTAACCTCTTCCTTCACTCCTTAGCTTGCATTTTGACTTGTTATAGCTCATCCACAACTTTTGAAAGCTCTTAGCTAGAATCCTTAAATCTTCATTCCTTAGTGCTAGTTGTGGTCTTTAAGTTTAATTAAGATCTTGTCCTCTTGTCTTCTTCTCCTCTTGACTCCAAAACACCATCAAAAGACCTAAAAAAGCGAAACAAACTTGTGTAGACCTCCATTCTATGAATAATACGAAAATCAACACAAAAAGAACAAAACCTAAGCTAGAAAAGGAGAAATCTAATCCTAAATGCTCATGCAAACTACTCAAAACTAGATGACATCAGTCTGTTACTAGTTTCTTTGTTCAGCTTGGATCTTCACCGGTTTCTTGAAAGACAAAGAAATAACATATTATCTCCAAGTCATCTGCAGAAGTTGAATATCGTGCCATGGCAAGCGCTTGTTGTGAGCTTATCTAGTTGAAAGAGTTGCTTCGTTCACTGGGAATCTCTCATTCTGCTCCTATGTGTTTGTTTTGTGATAGTCAAGCTGCTCTTCACATCGCTGCTAATTCGGTTTTTCATGATCGGACCAAGCACATTGAAGTTGACTGTCATTTTATTTGAGATCTTCTTCTTGCTCGTATTATTTGCACATCACATATCAGTACACGTTCTCAACCAGCGGATATTCTCACTAAGGCCCTCGGTTCTCAACAATTTCATTTTCTTTTGGGCAAGTTTGGCATTCGAGATCCCCATGCTCCAACTTGAGGGGGAGTACTAGAGTATTGTGTATATTAGGTTGCCTTTTATGTAATATATGTGTAAAATCTAGTTGCCTTGTTTAGTTAATTAGGGTTAGTTAATAGCCTTGTATATAAACTCTTTCACGTTAATCCAAAGTGGGGTTTTCATGCCACAATATTCTTTAGTATGGTTTAACATGTTGTACTAACGGTTGGTCAGCACGATCTCACCGGTCGTTTCCTTCCCACGTTTACCTGTCCTCGATCCATTCTCTCTCCAAATTGCCCATGGGCGTCCGTGGTAGTTATCACAGTCAGCGGGCTAGGCGGATCTATGGACTCTTAATGCTCGTGGGCCTCTGGAAAGGGTTGCTGAAGTTTGGGCTCAATAATAGCCCCAAAAGATTGAGAATTTTCGTAGCGGGAATTTGAAATCTTTTCACTGTTCAGCTTCTGGGATTGTCGACTATTCTCGAAGACATGTGAGGCGCTTGGATTGAAAAACATTGCTCGAGAGAAGGCGTGAGGCGACGTATTGTACCCTTATTTACTTTCGATTGCGGCTCTTCATCATTTCACCACTTCTCCTTCTTCCCAAGGTAAAAACTCTCTCTCTCTCTCTATCTATCTATCTATCTGTTCTTTTTCAAGCTTTCTTCCTTTCTGATCTCTCTAATGGGGAGAATAAGGGTGTCATCGGAAAATGGTTTTCAACCATCCCGTGTCCTTCAGTACTGTACGTGATAGCTCCACTAAAAACCCTAACTCAGGATGAGATGACCCAAATTCTAAGGGATGGAGGCTTCCCGAATGGTGTGGTGGCCATATGCCCTAGGGTCGAATGTCTTGACTGGACTCGCCCCTATTGGGTGAGTTTTTTCGAATTTTCATTATGTATCTCTTGCCAATTCCCTTTCTCCCCTTTGATCGTCGAGTTCTTAACCCACTTTCATCTGTCTCCTGCCCAAATTCTCCCGTCGACTTGGAAAATCATCTTCTGGGTAGGAAAAATGGTTGAGTTTATGAAAGTGGATTTGGCCTTGGCCGACTTGCACTTGTCTTATCGTGTCACGATGGTGAGACGGGGGCGGGCCATCCTCCAATCTAGCGCTGCTCGCCAACCATTAGTTCTCAATACCAAGGTCGATGCTAAGAGTTGGTCTAGTAGGTTTTTCTTTGTGGAGATTGCCTCGATCAGTCCTGACTGTCAATCGCTTTCTCTTCGAAAAGTGGAGAGTTGATAGTAAGAATTTACCCTTTTTCTCTGAATATTAACCTTCATCTGTTTTCTTTGTTGTCTTGTGGTTGCAGATTTGCTGGATAGTTTGGAGCCCAGGAACTTGTCGAAGAGGCTCACCTCTATGTTGTTCAAACTGACTCTGGTGCGAAGGGCTTTTGGGAAGGCATCGAGGGATAACTTACATGGATATGTCGACTCGGACTATGCTAGCAACAAGGACAATAGGAAGTCAACTATAGTCTACAACTTACTTCTATACTTGGGCATGAAATTGCATTTTAGAGAATTCCCCAAAACAATCTATTGTTGCTCTCTCCTCAATTGAGGTAGAGTACATGCATTACAACAACTGAGGCCTCTAAAGCTAGAGGCTACTTGTGGTATCTTATAGGAAATTGAGGGCAAGAAATACATGCACATACTCTTCTCAGATAGTCGGAGTGCTTTGTACTTGTGCAAAGACCTTGTCTATCATGAGAAAACAAAAGATATTGATGTTCGATATAGACATGGGTTCCGGTTCTTCCAACCCTGGAACCGAGAACCGGCGGTTCCAGAATCGCCATTTCCAAACTGGCGGTTCCACCAAAAAATAAATAAAAATAGCGTAACGGTGGTCGCGGCCCATTGGACCGCGGCCACATTTTCATTCAAAGGTAAAAAGATTAGACTTTTATTATTTTTTTAATATTTTCGGTTTCGGTTTCGGAACCGAAACCGAAACCGAACCGGCACCAGGGAACCAACCCAAGGCCAGTTTCGGTTCCGGAACCGGAACCATGTCTAGTTCGATATCACTATGTAAGAAAAAAAGTGTAGGACCAGGAAATAACCGTGAAGAAAATACTTGGAGATGAAAATCTTGCTGACTTTGGAGTACCTTCTAACAAATTTGTCCTTTGCAGGAACTCGCTATACATCAATGATGTACTACATTGAGGTGTGGAGTCAGAGTCAATGAAGAACATGAAACTCGTCCGAATCCCTAAAAGTGTTTATCGAAGCTATTTCTTTAGTTATCTAAGCTTGGTTTAGTAGGGCAAATTGTTATAGCTAAACCTAGCTTAATTTTACACTATGACCTAGATAGTGACATGAAAAACTTAGTTAAATATGTATCAGATTTGTACATTCAAGAAACCGGGTTCAGCTTTGCAAGAACCGGGCTCGAACTAGACTTAATATATATTTGTGGCTTCCCTGGTTCATCCGGTTTGGAGGTAGCTTATATGGACTTGGGCCTAAACCCTCAAGCTTGCTTGCGTTTGGCCCAAAAGTGATGAAGACGGCCCAACTCCTGAAGCTTGTCTGATGAGCTTTGCTAGCTAAATGGAACGCGGCGTTTTGATGTGTTTCGAACTTCCGGATCAACCCTAGCTATATATACTCATCTATTCACTTGATGAGTTCATTCTGTCTTGCGACGCTTCACAAACCAGAGAAAGAAAAGAGAGACAAAAGGAAGAAAGAAAAAAGAGAGTTTCGGCACCGACGGTGGAACAATCGACGGAGAAAGGTCCTCAGTTAAAGAACTTGGTGAGATCCATGGTGACGATGACTTGAAAGCTTCATCTCAAGCTTTCTAGAGCCTTGATTAGGGGGGGGGGGGAACTCGATCTGAGACTTCTCCTTTTACCTCTTCTTATATTCGTTGTCTATGACCGTTTTTCTCTTTTCTAGCATCATGTATGTGTAGATCTCTATGCATGTGTTGTAACTTGTTTTGTAGACGATCTTGAACTATCTTCGAGAATTTAGTGGATTCGGACGAGTCTCTAAGACTCCCTGGAGTAAGGTTATCCCAAATTGGCCAGGTCACCAAACCTTCTCATGTTCAATCTTGCTTTACTTTCTCAAGTTGTTAAGCTTTGTTTGCATGTCTATCGTTTGGACGTGGAGTTTGGTTATCTAATTTTACAGTAAAATTGTTGACAAGCCTAATCAGATCACATCAAAAAGGGTCAAATTTCACCTGCTTTAATATTAATATATTAATATATTAATATTGAGTGCCAAATTAATAAAAATAACAATCCATCATTCCCTAGGCTCCTTCATGTCTTGGATAGGGGAGGCATCACCTATAAGTAGGCTTTACCTCTTATTTTCATCTCTCATACGAACTTTTTATTCCATACAAAATCTCTCTTAAATATCTTAGACAAGAACATCTTGAATGAATCAGCATTTGGCTCCAACAACGCAACGCAATACACCAGATGTTCTCGTGATCATCTTCACACTCTTTGCATCCGCCGCTTGAAACGCTTGGTCAGGCGTATAATTCGGCCTCACCCTCTCCCCTGTCTGGCTAAACAAAGCTCCATTCTCAAAGTAATCCCCAACCGACTTGAAGTTCCAATTCTGGCCCTGCCCATTTATCTTAAGAGTCGCCTATGTACACATATTGTAAACAAAGACGAAATCAATCAAAATCCATGATTAGTACGCATAATATTCCATCAAGATCGATAATGCATGTTTAATTACCTCTTTCTGGGTGTTGGCTGGGGCAATGAAATAGTTAGCTTCACTTTTGATGCTTGGATTACTACTGCCTCCAATGGCATATTGTTTCCATCCTTGGTACAAGTTGTTCACAACATGAGCATAACCATAACGAACCCTACATTTATCAAGATTCATAATGGTTAATTAAAAAAAGAACCAACCATAACATGTAATTAATTAATTTTTTAAGTGTGCATTTACGTCTAATTTAATGTTTCAATAATTGGTACGTTTTTCAATTACTTATACTTTGTATAATTAATAAGGTATGTTACGATAATTAGATGTTTGTTCTCATGAATTTTTCGATTGAGAATCGAAAATATAAAATTAAGATAGTTTTTTTTAATCATTTTCTTCTTCTTCTTCTTCCAAAAACAAACCTGGGCATTCTTTGATTGCAGTTGGGACCAAAATGGTTAAATGCCACAGTGACCTTCATGTTCTTATCATGCGCGTAATCATCGGCATGCCCTAAAAGCATGACCTTGTCATGGTCTCTTAACCAATTGTTGGAAAGGGTGATCCCAGTGGATCCCAACGTAACGTCGATGAGACCATCTTGGCACTTGAAGAGTGTGTTGTGATCTATCCACACCTTTGTCGAACCAGAGATCCTAATGGCGTCCCCATCGCTTGGTCCAAGAGCCAACAGCTTTGACCCCGGGCCCATCACTTGGCCCGGAGTTTGGGGCTTGCAGTGGCTAAATACGAGTCCATGGATGATAACGTCCGTGACCTAAAAAGATTCACACATGTAAATGCATGGGAATCCCAAAAGAAAACCCTAAGGGCTTGTTTCGGTCACTTCCCTTCTAAAACTATTTTCTACGCAAAACTATATATTTTTAATAATCTTGAAATCCATGCGTCTCTCTACTTTTTTCGTTTTTCAAGAAACTAAAAATAACTTTTCACCTAAAAACTATTTTCTACCCACAAGTGAAACAAGTCCTAAGTGCACGTGTTTTAAGAATTTGAAGTACCTGGCTAAGGAAGAAACACGCGCCGTCTGAAATGTGGACTTTTGCACCCCTACCATCGATAGTAGTAAAGCTTCCAATGACAAGAGGCTTTGCGAGCTTGATCCTCATATCCCCGCGGAACGTAATCCATATGGGACCGTTAAGCTTGGTGACCCCAAAGCGTAGAGTTCCGGGAGCAGGGTTAATAGGGTCATCGCTTGGGTTGGTAACCTCATAAAACTTAACATTTTTAACATTGTTGACCATTTTCCCAGCGAACCCTACCGAACACATGGCTAGACTTTGCCTATTTTTTGCCCAATTCGCATCCCCCCTCCAACAACGATCAATGACATTGAGGCTCTTCTGAGCCAAACTAGGGTTTGGACATAATGAAAGGATGAGGAGAACAAAGAATGAAAAGAAGGGCGATATTCTATAGAAAGCCATGTATGCAAACTATATTTGTGCCTCTTTTGAGAGTGCAAACGCACAAGGTTTCGAGTTTGAATCCCCCCTGAGCGTTTGCCTCTCCGGAGGCTAGAGAATGAGAAATTGTTGTTGTGATGGCTGAAATGTCTAAGGGAATAGAGCTTGTTTATATAGAGAGAGGAGGAGGATTAGTATGCATTGCCTTTGATATTGACAACCAACCCATCAGCCATTTTTAGATGACACACATTGTTAAATTTTCGGTTACTAGGGCTTTAATTTACGATCAATTAATGGAGCCAGATGTATTCGACCAAAAAATGGAGCCAGAGTAGTCAATGGCCTTCTCGCACGTATTTGGTTAAATTAAAACATTTTGGTCAACGTATTTGGAGTAATAAATAGTTTTAATTAACACATAAAAATAGGTGTTGTGGGATGGATGAGTCATGAATCCACTAAAATGGGCATATTTGATGTTTCTGCGCCACCCTGTAAAAAAACCGAAGATTAAAAATTCTCTACCTCTATAACTTGTTGATTTAGCTAGCTAAATTATTGAAAGCTGAAACTGGAGTATAGTAATGGTGGTTTTAAATTAAATTAAACGGATAATTAAGCTTTTAAAAGGTTTTGAAACTTTTTAATTGTTACAATAATTCATCAGTTCTAACAACTCTTTCCTTCTTATTTTAGGTTCCACTTTTCCGATTTAAACCCATTTTCAGTCTTCTGTTCAAAGTTCATCGTTATCTCCATGCATGTATAATTTCAGCTTGGTTGGCATATTGAAACGTGAAAATTCGATGGATTGGGAAGGTTTGTATTCGCTTCTAGCTATGTGCGAATTTTTGTACTCTACTTCGTTTAAATTCTGTGCTCGTGCTTTTTGTTGATAGATGACGATCACTTACATTGCAAGATGACTTACATGGTGTGCCAAGAGAATATTAGTGACATCACCAACAAGTAACAATCTACCCATGCCACTTTATTCTTTAAAACAACCTTAATAGAAAAATCTTTGTTTACCCATAGTTAAATTTACCCAATTGACATGGAAATTGTTGCAATTGCTTTTGGAAATTTGTGTTTTTATTATTCAAATGATGTTTGAATTTTACTGTGTAGCCTAGGTATTTGAAATGGTTTATTCTGAAATTATACAAACACCGCATGATGTTTTAATTGTTATTATTGTATATTTTGTTTTAGTTTGATTCACTTTACAAATTATTATTGTAGAAAATGAGGGTAGACAATAGAATTCCTACACTTTGCAAATATTATGTTGAGTATGATCAAGATTTTCGGGATAGCATAAATGAAACCATTGAATCAAACCGCAATGGTAGTTGCCTTCTTCGGCTCTTGAAGTTGTGCGAGGGCATGAATAAAAAAGATAATTATTCTATAATTAGATTAATGGAAGAGGCAATGGAGAACTATAAGGTGATAGATGACAGTAAGAATGTTTATGGGTTCTCTTTTGACAATAATGATCGGTCGTCGATCAGAATGAACCCCGCAATAATGTCCTCTAAAGTGGGGTTCATTCTGATCGACGGCTGATCATTATTGTCAAAAGAGAACCCATAAGCATTCATGTTGTAATCTAGCTATCACCTTATAGTTCTCCATTGCCTCTTCAATTAATCTAATTATAGAATAGTTATCTTTTTTATTCATGCCCTCACGCACCTTCAACAGCCGAAGAAGGCAACTACCATTGCAGTTTGATTCAATGGTTTCAATGTTTCATTTATACTATCCCGAATAACTTGATCATACTCAACATAATATTTGGGAATTCTATTGTCTACCCTCATTCCTTACCATAATAATTTGCAAAATGAATCAAACTAAAACAAAATATACAATAATAATAATAATTAGAACATCATGCGGTGTTTGTACAATTTCACAATAAACTATTTCAAATGCATAGACTGCGCAGTAAAATTCAAATATCATTTGAACCATAGAAAAACAATTTTTCAAAAGCAATTCCAAAAAATTCCAAAAGCAATTGCAAAAAGTTTCCGGAAGCAAGTCAAATATCATTCAAACATCAAAATGCATAGGCTCTAGAAGCAATTCCAAAAATTCAGTAAACTTTTTATGTTGTATCTGTACAATTTCCAGAAGCAAATTTCACAATGACCCATAGAAAAACAATTGAAACTTGTTGTACCCTGTATCCTTTTCTTTTGCTCCAATTGTATCCTTTTCTTTTGCTCCAATTTAATTAAGGATATATAGAGATGAAGAAACTCACTGACAGATGGCGGGCAAGGCAACTGCGGGCGCGACAGCGAGCAGGATCGACCGAGCAAGGGGATGGACGGCGGGTGGGAGCAAGGGGATGGATGGAAACAGCGAGCAGGATCAAGCTAGCAAGGGGATAGACTGTGGGCGCAATGACGAGCTAGGAGATGAATGGCGGTGACGATTAGGTAAGGGAGTAGACGAAAGGAGACTTCGGTCTTTTGCTTGGCAATATAAAATAGGAGGAAGGAAAATAATAATTTTATTATTTTTGGATTGGTCAGATTAGTCCGAAAATCCGCGGATTTAATCCGATCCAATCCGAAAATTTCGGATTAAAAATATTCTTAATTGAATAATATTTAAATTCGAAAAATTTATTTATGAAAAATAATAATAAAGATTTTGTACGGGGTTGCTTTAATCACATGGATTTTTTTATATATGTATTTCTAATAAATTTAAATATATTGTTGAAAAAAACATAAATGATTTTATCCAAATTACGCTATACACACCCAGTAAATCTACTATATATATAAAAGCAATAAGGTTTGGAACCACCACAATGCGCCACCTAGGATTTTGTCACATGTCGTTCCGAAATTACGTCATCTCAGCTTTTGCCACATGTCGTTACCATATTAAATAACATAACTTTTCTTTTTTCCAAAAATATCATATAAACTTATTCTATTAATATATTTGCCATGTCATTTACACATCATAAAACTATTTTCATAAAAAAAAACTAAAATTACCATATAAAAATTGCCGTAATTTTTCTTTTTTCTAAAAATACCATATAAACTTATTACGAGATTACGTATATGGAAGAAGATATTGTTTCCAAATTATACAAATAAAATCTTAAGTCGTCTAAAAATAGGTCAATATCTGAAATACAATAAAACTAATAAGATTACTCATTCTTTATCTACTCTTAGCTTTTGTTTTTTTTAAATAATAGTGACTCATACCAAATTTCATTATTATGTTGTAAATCAATTTATTTTGGTTAAATTGTAATGGATTTTTATATATAGAGATCAAAATTTTGAAAAGATTTGGTGAATCTTTTATTTAAGATATACTTAATTTTTTTCTAAGATTTATTGTATATTTTCGGATTTTAGCTTTTTTATTTAACTGTATGAATGTTTTACAAATCATTGTTAGTCCTCAAAACAACTAAATTGTACAAACTAATAAGATAATTTGGTTACATATGAATTGATGAAAATCACAATTTCGAACAAGGACTATTATTTTAATAAAAGTGTAATGTGGCGCAATCAAATTTTCGGGTCTTGAAGCAATTTCTACCACCACATTCCGCCACATTAAACCTTTATTATAATAATAGTTTTTTATAGTTAATTAAGAAAAAAAGTTATCTCCAAATAAAAATAAAGATAAAATAATATTTGTAAAAATCTATCTCCAAATAAACATAAAGATAAAATAATATTTATATATTGTACCAATATAGATAACAAAGGACATTATATTTATCATATTTTTAAAAGATAAATTACAAAAATATAAAAAAAATAAGTACTTGTGGTCACATATATATCTTTGAAATAAAAATATCGATATAAATAATAATATCTTTGAAATATCCATCTACATATCTATAACTATATATTAAATCCAAACCTTTTCGAGCCACCAAAACAATTCTGACCCCACCTTATATTTAAAAAGTAATTTTGCGTTCTTATTATTTATAATTTTTTCTTTTAAATTTTCTAAAAATCTATCTAATTTTTATAAAAAGCAAAATTCTAATATATTTAATAAAAATTAAAAGAAAGGAAAAATAAAACATAAGATTTTTAAATATATAATGATAGATTGTTATCATAATAAGGTAGGAAGATATTTTTAATATTAATTTTTTCTATCAAAAACTAACATTACACACTATATTTTATATTTGAAAAAAATTAATTCGAATTTTAATTACAAATTAAAAAATATATTTTGTCTTTATCATTTTATCTATTTATGTAAAAGATTTATGTAAAAGATTAAAAAATTATCTTAAATAAAATTTAGATAGAAATAAATAAATTTTTTTAATATTTATATAACTACTTGCCTAAATTAGATTTTTATATAAAAAAATTATATTATCTTTTCCTTAATTTCCTTTTTGGATTATTTATGTTAATATAAAAGTTTTTTAACTTTAAAAAAATTCTATATTCATTCATATTTTTTTTTATCTTTTCTTATTAATTATGCTTTTAACTTTTTATTGAAAATTAAAGAATTGAATTTGATGAAAAAAATTATAGAATTTACATTATTTTTAGCTACGTAATATTTTTGTAAAACATTTATAAATTTTAATGATTCTAATTAAAATCATTTTTATTTATACTTTTTTATAAATAAATTATCATTAATCTATCAAACTTATATTGGACTCACTTTAACAACTTTAGTTGTACATCACATTATATTGGCTCAACTTAATGATTTTTTTTAATAAATACCTTATTTTTATTTTTTATATTAAATTAAAATACAATTCGTTAAATAAATTAAGTATTAAATCTATATAGTCATGCACGACACAACGAGTATGACAATTTAAACCTGGTTATAAAATATTGTCCAAGAAAAAAAGCAATGCAGATTATTTTATCTTAACAATCTATGTTTATCTTCAATTTTAAACTTAATAATCTAGATTTACTTAGTTTTATTTATTAATATCTTTTTATAATGTACCTAAAAAAATGTAAAAGCATAGTCGTGCAAGGCACGACGGGTTCAACTAGTGTTAATGAATTCAGTAACAGTAAATACAACAAAAATCTACCGTGTTAATGGACAAACATTATCATTCGTATAAAATATTGATAAATAATATATATCTACAATCTATACTAGAAATGCAATTTTTATAATATTAAAAGAATTTAAGGCTTATATTTTGGTAGGTTAAATAGATTGGATACTAAAATTGTATATTAAATAAAATAAATAGATTTTAATTTTTAAAATCTACAAAAAAAATTAATCAATAAAAAAAATTAAAATCAAATATAATGTACAAATATATCTTTTTTATAGATTTTAGTAATCTTTGATTTGTTATTTAACTTGTATATATGAAAAAACATTAAATTTGAGGATTAAAATAAATAATTACGTACATGAAATATTAAACTAATTCAAATCATTAAATTTTAACCTAATAAATATACATGTTTTTTAAAAAACAATTTCTCAAAATAAAAAAATTAGGTACATAAATGGTGCAAGATTAGTAAAGGGAAAGAACATCCATTAAAACACCGAGGAATACAATAGACCAAATTAAAACTGAGGAAGACACAACAACAACTAGCACTCATAGAGAGTGCATTTTAGGAAATGGAAAAAAAAAACAAGAACAACCGAGGGAATGAAAAATATTAATTCAAAACTGAAAAAAACAAACATGAAAGCTTTCCCTTTCAATTCATCCTAGTCAACCGGAATTATTTCCTTCACACCATTGAAGTCATTTTTGTTGTTCTTCTTTCTTGCGGACCTCCTTCCTATTTTGGTCGCGCTCTGAGCAGTATTTCCCTCTTGTGGCAATGACCGTTTTGGTGTATCGTAGGCAACATTCCACACTTGGTGCTCTTGTTTGAAGAGCATGATGAGATTCACCAATGGTGGATTCTCCACAAGAACTTGCCTTGTTGAAGGACCTAATCTCTTCGCAACATCCAATTGTAATACATCCTTGTCTAAATAGAAATGTCATTTGTTGTAGATTGAGCCTTCTCATACATAGACAAGAGGTCTAGTTTCGAAACTGGTATTGCCGACACCATTTCTACAGGTTTGGAGGTCACTGGATTTCTAGGGTTTTTTCCATTGTTTTGGTATGTTGAAGATAATTGAGAAGAGAAGAACATATGACAAAGAAGAAGTTTTTTAGTTCATGTGGTGTAAAAGACTATGTTAAATGCTATATATATACTTAAAAATGGGTTTTGGAGAAATCTAATGAGGATTTAGGAAGAGAATTAAAGGGGTAGGCATGTAGGGGGTCGACTTTTCAATTAGAGTTTGGTATCTCCAAACCATTTCCTATGTTAGTTGTTATTTCCAAACCAAACTCTTAATTGAACAGGTGCCCCTGCTCACCTACCCCTTTAATTCACTTCCTAAATCATAATAAGTTTTCTCTAGAACCCATTTTTAAGTATATATAATATTCGACAAAGTCTTTTACACCACATGAACTAAAAAACTACATCTTGTCACATCTTCCTCCCTTCTCAATTATCTTCAACCCACCAAAATAATGGAAAAAAGCCCTAGAACTCCAGTGACCTCCAAACATGTAGAAATAGTGCCGGCAACACCAGTTTTGGAATCAGGCCTCTTGTCTAAGTATGACAAATGACATTTCTATTTAGACAAGGATGTACTACAATCGGATGCTGCAAAGGGGATTAGGGCCTTCAACAAGACAAGTTCTTCCGGATGATCCACCATTGGTAGATCTCATCATTCTCTTCGATCAAGATCACCAAGTGTGGAATGTTGCCTAAGCTACACCAAAACGGTCGTTGCCGCAAGAGGGCAATACTCCTCAGAGCCTGACCAAAATAGGGAGGAGGTCCGCAAGAAAGAAGAACAAGAAAGATGACTTCAATGGTGTGAAGAAAATCATTTCGGTTGACTATGATTATTTGAAAGGGATTACTTTCATTTTTTTTCAGTTTTGAATAAATGTTTCATTCCCTCAATTGTTGTTCTTGTTGTTTTTTCATTCCTAAAAATGCACTCTATATGAGTGCTAGTTGTTGTTGTGTCTTCCTCAGTATTCTTCATCACCAAGGCGACTGTCTCATAGTCTTCAATCCTCCTCTTTTTTGCATAGAATCTCCTTCAAGAATTTTGCATATGTAGGCATCAAAATCCGATTAGGCTCGGATTATGACCCCACAGTTGGCAGTCTTATAGAGAATAAGAAGGAGACTTGCATAATCAAGAGAGAGAACACCACAACTTGTGGTTCCTTTAAGAAACATAAACGATTAATGGAAACTTTTACTAGCCATACAACATTCACAAACGTCTTCAACGACTAAACATCTTAACTTAATCACAGTTTGATTAAGTATCATCCTTAATCAGGAGCAAGAATGATTATCAAAAGAACTAACCATTCAGTTACATTGACGTGCCTATCGCACTCTCTTCATTTTATGATTTTAACATTACACATTCATCTTAATAACTTTTAATCGACCCAAACTGCTGTCGATAAATTCCTTGTAACTGATGTCGTCAGGGTGAGAGGGCCTATTTCATCTGTGACCACTTAACCCACATCAACTCCTTTTGCACTTAGCTAGAGTACATCATTGTCCTCCTCCAACGTGGAGCGAGACATGAGTCATGACTCCAATATTTGAATTCGCTAGCAAGCTACGCCCCCAATACAGACTTTGTTATAAAGAGGTCATTGGAGACTCGGCTCCTACCTCTGGACTACCTATTTTACAACAGTGTTCAACATAGAACCACTAAAGAGATATTTTGGAGTCTAAACTCCCATCTCTAACAATCTTACTTCATGAAAATGTCTTAGCATGAGACAGCTAAACACAGAAGGTCACACAACGGTCCTAAGTTTAGTTCTAGCGCAAAACTGAAATAACGACATGGTTGTTATTTCTAACAAAATAACAACCTATCAAACTTTATTCAACACACAAATTATTCTCAACATGAAGATTAAATGGAATTCAATTCCTCATTAATAACAATAACGCAAGAGAGAATCGTCCACTTGCCTTAGAAGGCGTGCTCAACGCTCTTAGTGATTCCAACAGTAATCTTAATCACCCTTCTGCCAAATATAGCAAAATATTTCTCAACGACGAAATCACGGATACACTTCTTAGTTGTATACTCAAATTCTATACTTTCCTAATCGATAAATGACTTGATTTCCGTAAATCGATTTATAATTAATCCTTAGCTATCAGGCTTTAAGGAGCCATCGTGGCGAACGGTTCTTAAAAGTGACCAAATCTAGGATCATACTGATTAACAACGAATCCCGAGTAAATGTCCGAAGTCCTTTACCTGCCAATCGATGTTACAACTTGTATTCGCTATAACTGAAGATCTGGACGTCTGTTTCCCGAGCGGTTTGAACATGTGGAACCGTATCAAAGTCAAGATCTCAGAAACATCAAAAACAAGTAGCGTATCAAAACCAAAAGGCCCTTACGGTGGCTCCGCAACCAACCCGCTAATTAATTTCGATCATAATTACCTTCGCTTGAGCCTATGGTTCGTTTGGCTTGTTAATGGCTCGACCGGAGGCTAGCGGGGCGAGCTTGGATGGCGAGTAACTACCTGGGGTGTCGAGGTGGCTGAGTGGTGCACCGACGGTGGTCCGAAACGACCTGCTCACGCACCAATCAAGTGCGGGAGGAGCCTTGGGCGAGTTGCTCAAAGCCATGGATGGCCCTGCTAACACCACTGGTTGGTGGCCCAACCCGTCCTCAGCATCTCCAGGGTGGTGGTCCAAGGCGAGGGGGTCGCCGGCGACGTCGCGCAGCGAGGCAAAGAAGATAGCCGATAGTGACGAATTCCATTCTTTATTCCCGAGTCCATCACTCCGCCCTGGTTTCTCTCCCTTTCCTGAACGAGGCAGCAAAAGTGTTGGTGGTTGAAATAGGGGTGAGGCAGAGAAGGCGAAGGAGAAGGAGGAGATAAAGAGGTGGCAGAGAAGGCGGGGGAAGAGGGGAGCAGCCGGCGGTGAAGAATTCTGATCGCCGAGTCCGTCCCCCTTCAATCTCCTTCTCGAATTCTCTCCTCTATCTCAATCAAAATGCGCAGAACCGAGGCAAGAAAAGTCGAGCTTTCCTCCCCCATTAAGTAGGTGGAGTTGTAAAAGGATTTTCCGTTTCGGAACGGGATTTTTCGTTAAGCGGTAAAATTATGTACCTCGGGTGGAAAAACTTACCACACATAAAACGTCCTGTAAATTATGTAGACCAATAAAATCAATTTTTCATGATTTTATCATGCTACCTTCAATTTTTAAGACTTCTGTTTCGTATTTTAAATCCTTTACAATACATAATTAAAAAGAGGGCTTATCTAATAAATATTCTTTTTCCACTGAAAAATCCTAGAGTTCACACCTATCCATAAAATCATTTCTTTATGATTTTAGGATATCACCAACAATTTTCTAGGATTTAAATTCCGACAAAAATACTGGATTAAGCGTTAAAACGGACAAAGAGGTTGAAAGGATATCCGAGAAAAATTCAAAAACATCCTTAAAAACCACAATTATTACATTAGCTCTCAATGGCAATCTCCCAGGCCGGTTTCTGAGCAGGTTGAGAAGCTTGATTTTGATAAGTAGGGGCTTCTGATGGAATTAATATGAATATAAATTGAGGTCATGTTTCTTATTATTAGATTTGTTAGTCTTATCATGTTTCTTCTTACCCTTGTTGTTCTTACCTTTTCCTTTAGCAAACATGACCTCAATTTATATTCATATTAATTCTCATTCTTAGACATATACGCATTGTTGTTCTTACTCTTGTGTTAATTTCAGAAATTTATCAAGATTTTCACTCAAAGTCATGTTGACATCCATTCTAAGCATAAAGAGTTTGCACAACAAGGTAATTCTTCTAGGCAAAGATTTTTTAGATAGATTTCATCAAGAACATCCCACAGATTCTTCGGTGCAAATCGTCTGTCCCCTTAATTTATCCCACTTCTGTGTCTCTTTTCTCTTATTGGTCCACCTAATATGGTTTTGCTACTGCCTTGGTTAATTACTTAATTCCATGTGGACCAAAATGATGCAAATTTGCAATTGCATACTTAAAAAGTCAATAATGTAATTTGTGAGAATAGAAGTATTGAATTGTTGAAATCTCAAAAAAAGATCTCATGTGCAAAACAAATTACTTGATACACGGTCTGATTTATCTTAAACTGAACAGAGCAAGAAGGATTCAGGTTGAGCCGATGGTTGAATTAAACATTTTGTGCTTGATTTAAGATTTTTCAAAATAAAAAATATCTAAAAATTATAAGATTAATTCAGGTTGAGCCGACGGTTGAATTAAACATTATGGGAAGAGAATGCTTGATTTAAGATTTTCCAAAATAAAAAATAAATCTAAAAATTATAAGATTAATTCCATGTGGACCAATAAGAGAAAAGGGACACAAAGGTGGGACAAATTAAGGGGACAGATGATTTGCACCGCAGATTCTTAGGGTTAGTGTGACTAAAACCTGCCTGACTACTTCATCAGATAAGCAACCCACGAAACATGCCGAACACATAAACCAAACTAAGGGCCAAGCCCAAGGCCACAACAGGCCACGTAAAGCCCAAAAAAGGAACAAAAAAACCCAACTTTTTTTAATCTCTCATTAGCATAAAAGATATTAAATTTTGGCTGTTTTTCAGCCTCCTCTTCTACAACAGTATGCCGTTGTGGGGTTAAATCGGGATGCTTATGTTTTTTAATATTTATATTGGAGTTTGAGATGTTTTTTTTTTAGTTTTAGAAACTAAATGATTTCAAACTTGTATTTCATAAATCTAAAAAAAAAAAATTCCAATAATGGACTCTTACCATATGCCTTGAGACATAGTAATATAGTATAGAGAAATTGT
This sequence comes from Fallopia convolvulus, assembly GCA_964016875.1. Classification (NCBI taxonomy): domain Eukaryota; kingdom Viridiplantae; phylum Streptophyta; class Magnoliopsida; order Caryophyllales; family Polygonaceae; genus Fallopia; species Fallopia convolvulus. The sequence continues at coordinate 48,684,199 of OZ024732.1, read as the reverse complement.
CACATTAATTGTATCAATTTCAAATTCCTCTAATGCATATAGTCGTTCGACGGGCCCGATTCTTACTATATTCTCTGTATAGGCAATCCTACCATTTAAGAACAGAGGCATATTCAATGAAGCAATACAAATCATGTGAAGAATATTTGGTGCGCTGCACCCACCACCACCCTCTTAACACCTATCCAGAAGGGAAAAGAAAAGAAAAAACAATGCACACATCACCAACTCATAACACAATGCCCCAAAAAATTCAAAGTGACCAAATTTGAAAAAACAAATAAATGCCAATTTATAGGTGCACCTGTATTGTAAGATAAGAACCCAGCTGGGCATCTAATTTTGAAATTTGAACAACTTCATGCTACAAAAACAAAAACCCATAACTTAGTCTAGTGCTATCTATGCCTTATGGCTTATGCATTACATATATAATTTTTCTGGTAAAACATTATTGAACACACAGCAGCCACAATTCCATATAATTGAGCACTCACCCACCACCCACAAATCCTCTCAATACAAGTGATCAGCACATCATCTTGACATGAGCTTCCATAATCTAAAATTATACAGACAAGAAGAGCAAAACCACACAATTCCAAAGCCAGCAACGCGATTTTTTCATGTACATGTAGTTCACAGAAGTATTTTCCTCAAAGAACATGATTATATTCATAAAATCGTTATATATCTCAAACCTGTGATGACAAAGCTTCCACATACTAACCAACAACACAAACTCCATAAGATGTATGAAACAAATAGGTCTAGCATTTCCTAGGCAAGCATAAATGGTGAATTTGGGAAATAAAAGAGAAACATAATGCAATACATTATGAAAGTCCCAAATGGCAATAACCATTATCACATAAGCAACATAAAGTACCATATATGGATAATACAAGTCTAATACAAGTAATTATACCTAAATGTGCTAGGTGACGGAAGTACGACAAGCCAGCATTTCACACACGCAAGAACTCGGTCAGATACGACAAAAAAAAGTCGTTGTTTTGTCCATCATATACAACAAAAACTCAGAATCTAAATGCATCACTAGAAGTAACTTCGCAAAGCACTAACCTATATAGTTAGTTCCAACATAACCTCAATCTGCTATGCAACAGAACTACAAGCTAGCATTTCGCAGACACAAGAACTGCGTCAGAAAAAAGTCCTGTGTTTATCCGTCAAATACGACAAAAACTCAGAATCTAAATGCATCACTATAAGTAACTTGGCAAAGCACACACCTGTATAGTTAGTTCCAACATAACCTCAATCTGCTACACGACAAAAGTACGACAAGCTAACATTTCACACACGCAAAAACTCAGTCAGATACGACAAAAAAGTCCTGTGTTTCTCCGTCATATACGACAAAAACTCTAATACATTACTATAAGTATCTTAGCAAAGCGCACGCCTATACAGTTAGTTCCAATGAAACCTCATCAGATGTGACAAAAAAACAGAATCCAGATGCATCACTATGAGTCTATAACTCACTTTTCATAGGATGCCCCAACAGTTTCAACATAACTGCAAAATACATCATGCTAACAATGTTTGCTTGCAGTTAGAAGAACATGTTGTACCCTATACAGATGAAACATAGGAATTAGAGGGATAAAACAAAAAAGTGTACCAACAATTTCTAAACGAGACAATGCCAAAGTGTTCACTATACTAACAACTTCACAAAATCTAATCCAATGGCAAACTTTGTGAGATACAGGATCAGCTAATGATTCAAATAGACTACGGGCTAATAATAGCTTATAAATGCAAAGGAGATAGAAAATGAACCATCTTTAGCGCTACACCAAGCAAAATGCTCAAAAGAACCATATTAGCAATTCCATCATCATTATAAAGATACACCAACATATTTAAAAAAAACCTAACCTAGCTATATCTCATCAAATCCATGATCGCAATACATAAATGAGCATGACTCCAACCAGCATTGGAAGCAATCAAGAGTAGCATAGTCATCATCTTATTGTATGAAACGAACCAAGGTATCCTGGAACAAAGCACCACTTTCCGGAACAAGGAGGTGGTTTTGGCTGAAAGACAAACAATATAACCATTTCAAGAATGCAAAGCTTAAAAAAAATACAAAATCAGACCAAATCAACAAACATCAGGTTATAAAGATTTATATCTTGACAAGGAATGCCAGTAACGTGCACCAGCAAATAGCATGAACACAAAAATGGCAAATTTAAACAAAATATCATTAGCAATCAAAGCTCAAAATAAGCAAGAAAAATCAGAAAGAAAATCTTGTAAAAGTAAAGCAAGAAGTTCTTGCTCTTTTCTATCTCATTCTCAACTTGATCCTTTTTTTACATAGGAGAATAGATTAGAATCGCCATGATCAATAGGGCAATGACAGACCTCAGATCAAATGACATTTCTTCTAACATTGCTAACTACAAGAAGTCAACAGCACAGCAAAAATGAAAAAAAAAGGAGAATATGTTTTCCTTTGTTCTAATGTTCAACATCGACATAGAGATGTTCAACTCATATCTCTTCTACAAATCATACAGCCACAGCATACATTCTATATTTGCATACATTTCTCAAGTTTTTCTCTGGTAATTGCAATTAACAAACAAAGAAAGATAAAGTCCTAAGCTTCTCCTTGGACCACCACAACAAGAACAACCAATCAGATGATCCTCATCTATTTTTCCTTCTGCTTAGAGACATGTAGAGAAGAAGAAAAAAAAGTGATTAGAGAGAAAACCAATAGTTGTTGTGATCGATCTTCATCCGATCCAGGAATCAACGCTAGTGATTAGAGCCTCAACGCGGTGGCCTGATAATCATCGGCGGTGAGATCAAAATCGTCCATGGGAGGAAAGTTAAGATCGAAAGGCAAGGGCTTCCTGAACGATGAAGAAGCCATATTCTTCCACTCGTCTCCATCCTCGTTCACAACCGAAGACGAAGAATCGCAGTCGCTCCGACAATCCTCCGGCTGCAACGGCGGCGATCTTGGTTGCGGCCGCCTAGGCTGCTTGACGGAGACCGCCACGGCCGTCCTCGGCGTACTCGATGACTCCACCGTGCTACTCATACAACTCGAAGCCGGTCTCTGCAAATCGGCGGGAAAACACGCGCCTGCGCCGATTTCTCCGTTACTGGCGCCGTTTGGGCAGAAGGGAGGGAATCTGACGGGATCCAACGGAGATAGGGCGGAGATCGGAAAGTTAGTCTTGGCCTTGGGGCCGCGGAGGTTCCTAGCGGCTGAATCGTACGCCATGGCGGCCTCCTCGGCGGAGTCGAAGGTCCCGAGCCAAACGCGAGTCTTCTTGGACGGATCTCTGATCTCGGCGGCGAATCGGCCCCAAGGCCTCTTCCTCACGCCTCTGAACTTTACTTGCATAGATCCGTTGTTGACGGCGTTAGGCGCCACCGTCGCCGCCGCGGTGGTTCTGCCCCTCGGCATGGTCTGGATGATGGAATCTGGCACCAGAAAAGAGGTGATAGATTGTAGGATAGGTAAGCGATGAATTTGCAACAGAATTTTTTGAGGAGGAGATGAATTGTCCTCAGGCAAGAAACTCTTTTTTTGTTGTTTCTGAGAAGGAGAGCAAAGGTAAAGAAAAAGAGAAAGAGAGGGAGGAAATGGAAAAGCGAAGGGGAGAGAGAGAATGGCCTGAAGCAAAATTGTTTGTTTATGGCGTCCGTAGCTTCTCTCTCTAACATTGATTGTGTGGGTGTAACTTGGAAGAAAGATGAATGGCCTGAGGCATTGCCTTTGCTTTCTCGATTTCCCTTCTTCTTTCTTTCTTTCTTCCCCACAAACCAGACGCACACACCTTTCTCTCTCTCCTCCCCGCTTTCGTCTTTTTCTGTCTCCAATTGCCCTGCATTTTTTCCTTTTTTTCACGCTTTTATTATTTGCTACCCCTCAAAAAAAAAAAAATGTCACGGAAACCTTACTTTTGTAAAAAAAAAATTACCTACCTTTTATCATGTTTTTATTGGCAATCCAATTACTTATGCATATTTATTTTAATTGATGCGTTAAAAAATTTATGTAGAATGCCCAAAGTAAACAATTCACCATTAAAAACAAAACTATAAGCACAATAAAAAAATAAAAAATATATATATTATATAAAAAATACAAGGCACTAAGGTTGAGAGTCAGAGATTTTGATGCATCTACCAACATGAAAATCCTAGATATTATGTGTGATTGGAGATAGTGAAAGCGATAAATGACAATTGGAATTGTTCGTAGGAGTTCGAGATGATCATAATCGACATTATGCTTCTTTTCACTCGGTTCAATAACTAACACATTTCTCGTGTTTTTAGCGAAGTCGACAAAGTGCCAGACTAAGTTCGGTCATTCTTTGAATTCCTTTGACACCCGTATTTCTCCTCATCTATATGATCACATTCGTTAGGATGTCCTAGTGTAACGGTATTAGAAACCAATCAAGGCATGTTCGACGTTAAGTGATCCGATTGGCACAGAAACAAAACACCCAAGTCAGCATCGCTTGGAGTAGATAAAATTGAGGAACAAACACAAAGGTTTTGTAAATGCAAAGGCACTCTGTTTTGATATTATACGAATAAATAAACAAGCTTTACAAAGAGTTCTCATGGTTCTTTCTATGAATCTCGAACTAGCCTAACAAATGGCTAAGTAAAAGGCTTTTATACAAAGAGAAGGCTTAGCTCCTAAGCTTTTTAGTCCTAGTCCGCAAAATTCATCCGCCCCACATGGGCTTGTCCCCTAAGCCTCTCGACGAAGCTTTCCCATTGTTCGTGCCCCCATTGGTCAACCATTGCAAAATGCTCTCTTTGGTCGAGTTGTCGTGGTGCGCACCTATTGGTCCAGCCTCGTGCATGCTTGCGGTGCCCTAATAGGTGTCACCTTGGCAATGGTCGTGTCAAGTGATTGGCGTGGCACACACTTGGTACAAGCACGCCCACGCCTAACGTACACCAAGCACACGCCATTCGCCACCCCCGTGCCACAGAGTTGTTTGCTCGTCACCTGGGTGCTTGTAACCTAGTCGCACATAATGACCCCTCAAGCGGCCCCAATCACATACTTAACCAAGACTCTTGAACACCATCGCATTGGCGCGCCCCGGGACCAAATGTTGTGACACTAAGGCACATCAAGTCGACATGTGTACATCACCTAGTAGCTTGTTACAACTCCACATAGATGCCAAGGTCATGTGCCTAGCCGGATCTCACAACACCCACGCAAGGGCTCAACCCAGGTCAAGCGTTGCATCACACATTGCCATGATGATCGTGCTCCTGACTCGCTATTTGCCTCTTAACTAGATCGGTTTTACACAAGGCTTACAATTGACACATCAAAAATAAACTAAGTAAGAAGATTGGAATCCAATTTGGTGGAGCGTCACATACTCCCCACCAAATTTGGTGATGCTCTATTGTCATTGCAATTTAGGGCTTGACTAGTGCCTTGTGCGTGCAAGCGCCTCAACCACAAGTCTCCGACCCAATAACTGGTCGAGCTTCATCACATCGACGCTCGCATGCGTCATCGATTGCTTGACCCTGCTTCCTTGATCAATAGAGCACACCACTTGGTCCTCGGGATACTTCAACTTCGTGGGCAACGTACAAGGCTTATCCCTGCTCATGACACAACAAGAATTTAACTGTGGCATGGGAACAAGTGAGTAGTATCTTATCGCTTTGAGACCTAATCAGATATATATAGTATGAGGATCTAGTGTAAAGGTCTTTTAGAGTAGAAAATGAGGTGAATATAGACCATTAGATTAGAATTTTTAAATGGCTGAGATTTTGTTTAAAAAGGTATAAAATATGATATGGACTACAAAACACAAGATTAATTCTATTAGAGATAATTTTGGTTAGAAAATCTTTTTTCTTTCCAATTTCTTATCTCCTCACCCTAATTTACGTAAAAAATAATCTTCTCTTTCTTTCTTTCTCCCATCCTCTCTTCTTCTCATTGACTACTCCCACAATCTCTTCGCTTCTTTCTCTCATCGTCGGAAAACAATCGTCACCGAACCACCACACCACTGTTCTGATGATTCTTTGTCTCCCATAGAAGAAATTTGTTTGACTATAGGTATTTTTTCTTCTATATTGTAATATAATTTGACACGAAACGTCTTTTATCACTGTTTTAGGGTTTAATCTTTAGTTGTTGTTCTACATTATCTATCATAATTGATTTTGCGGTTTTGATGTCATTGATTCGTTCGGTATCTCCAATAAAAAAAGGTATGTTAAATGCATTATACTTGTAATATGAGAAGGACTTGTCGACGTCTCTGAAAATTAAGTGGGTTGGAGGTGGAGGAGCGATGGCAAAAATGGCGAAATCAATGAAGGATAGGGAGACCGTCGTAGGACGACGGTTGGATGTAGAGGAACGATGGCAATTGGTGGAATAAGATCTTCGCGATCAGATTGTGCAAGTGAGTACAAATGCAAGATCTAACAGTTAATGTTTATGATAAATTGGATCTTCGCGAAATCTTATGCTATATTCATTGATATTAATTCCAGTATCCATTAATCATTATATTGTCCATTGATATTCATCTTTTAAAATTGTATTATACTATGGTATTCACCGATGGATTTTTGTGTTATTCAATTATGATATTCATTCAGATTAATTATGATATTCTTATTAATGTGTATTGATATTCATCTTTGAAAAATGGTTTATAATATGCTATTCAATATTAAGTTTTTGATTTTACTTGGTATGCAATGAATATATTCATTTAGGTTAATGTTGGTATTCATTAAAGTGTTCATTGATATTCCTCTTTATAAATTGGTTTATTACATGTTATTCTTTTGAGTTTCTATGTTATATATTTGTATTTATTTTGTGAATAACTATCAATTAGTCATTAATATTCATTATCTTTAATTTCACATTGATATTCCTTTTTGTCAAAGTTGATATTCTTTGTTTTTCACCTTTTAAACAACTCATACAAAGAAAATTGTTGAAGAAGCCTTTGTACTTGTAGGAAGATGAAGATCAAGGGCTTACAATATTAAGTGGAGTATAAATATTTGAAAGATGAAGATCGAGAGGTACGTGAAGACAGGGTGGTGTTATTCATGAAATTAATTAGTGGTGATATTTATCTTCATTTTATGTCATTAGGTTATGACACGCTCATATTATTCATTTAATTGTATGTTGATATTCATCTTCATTTTTATAGATATTCAATAAAAACGCATGTATTCATTTTAAGAATTATAATGAGATTGTATAACTATCAATTTCAATCCTATTTACCGTAAAACAAGTATATATTTATTGTTTATCACGATGGTAGTCACTCGACATACCGTAATGATGTATATTCATTGTTCATCACGTTGGCATTCGATCATCTAGCAGGTTACGAGAATAGAGATGAAAAATTATGTCAATATCAATTAGTTTTAAAAATAGAAACGAACCAATATTAAAAATATCATTTATTTTGATTTTAAAAACAGGAGAGAGAGAATTAATTTCACGTAAGATTTCATAATTTGTACGTGATTTGGTTGCTTGATATTAATTCTTTTCTTTTTTAAATAAGTTTTTGCTACTTTTAAGGGATGTGGAGTTTTTTTTTTTGCAAATGACATCTAATCTAGTAATATTCTCCCTAGTTTAACTATTTTGCATTCTTAAATCTGACCGTTAAATCTTGTTAATCCAACACAATATATTTACCCGCACTTTCTACTCTAAAAAACTTTCTATCATAACCTCTCTCTATATATACCAGATAGAGTATACCAGACAGGACATGGTTTCGGTGAGGACCACTCTTCTAGAAAGGACTAGCCTTATAATGAGTACTAATCTCAACCATTGGGTTTACTGCTTTATTATGTATTGAATGGTCAAGATTTTTTAGAATTTTTTTTAATTTTTAATTTTTTTTATTTATTTTTAATTTTTTTAGTTTTGTGAAAATCGAATTATATAAAAAAATGAACTCAAAGCACATAAAAATTAAACTTATCATAGATAAAAAAAATGAACTCATAGAATATGAAATTAAACTTATACAATATTGAAAATTGAACTTCTAGCATAAGAAATTGAACTTCTAATGTATAAAACTGAACTCATAGTATATAAATTGAACCATCATATTCAACATTTTAAAAGATTTTTTTTAAAAAAGCAACTAATTTAAAAAAAAGGTAAAAAATCTAAAACATAAATAATTTTTTTTTAGGAAAAATCATTTATTTTATTTTTATATTTTTTTAGTTATGTGAAAATGGAATTATATGAAAAATGAACTCAAAGCACATAAGAATTGAACTTATCATTGATAAAAAAAATGAACTCGTAGAATATAAAATTGAACTCATACAATATAGAAAATTGAATTCCTAACATAACAAATTAAACTTCTAGTGTATAAAAATGAACTCGTAGTATATTAAAATTGAACTTCCATATTTAACATTTTAAAAGCTTTTTTTAACAAAGAACATAATATAAAAAAAGAAAAAAAATCTGAAAAAATATAAAAAAAAATAAAAAATCTTGACCATCCAATATATAGTAATGAAGTAAATCTAATGTTTGATATTAGTCCTCACTTTAAGCAAAAGTCCTTATCACAAGAGTGGTCCTCATCAAAACCAAAACCAGACCAGAAAATTCTATTCTCAAATTCCCGATGTGGGATAGCTATATTAACAAAAGTGTAAATAAAACTCCAATGCTAAGTTCATTTAACTACATGTTATGCTTCATATGTGCAAGTTTAAATAGTAGCCATGTCTAGCATGCTTATGCTCATAACATGCATAAAAATGAGTGTAATTCAATCCCCATCCAAACTAAGATGATTGTGCAAGATATGAAATTTGAAATTCCTATACTCTAACATGCTTAATTTGAGTGCTAGCAGAATAAGATTCCCAAGACAGACCCTAACACACAAGTGGAGTTGATAACATGCCTTCCCTCCACCTTTTTACGAGCTTGGGACCGGTTATGTACTATTTACGCAAGTGAGTTAAAAACATGTTACCACCTATAGCAAACAAACTAACATACTGATACAAGCATGAAAAATAAATTACAATTTCTCATGGGTAAACAAATTTCTTATGGCAATGAAAGATCCCTGACAATTTAATTTAGTTATGGGCTCAGACCTCGAATACCAGTACAAAAAAATGATCACAAGCAAAGGAACATGATTTATACTCACTAGATTCCATGGCTAGAATTTGATTTTGATGGTATAAAAGAGTTGGTGAGTGAATTACCACGAAATGTTGATAGCTCAAGACTTTCACATTGTCATATAAAAATATAATGTTTACAAACAGTTTTATGGAATTAATTACATCATGTGAGGAAAGATAGAAGTTTAAACTTGCCTCGTCGTTATAGAAAATGTCTCGTAATGTCGCGTGCTTCGGGTACATAATCTTTATTTGCAATACACTTTTTTAGTGTTTTGTCGTTTTGATTATCTCAGGACTTTTTTTTCAAGTCGGATGCCCTAAACAGTGGTGACTCTCTAGACTCGTGATTAAAGGAGGAGGTTTCCAACATGCTCTTACTGTCTTTTCCACGAGTGGCATTGCCACAAAGACAACACGTGTACATGTTCGGTACTGTATTTCTCGTTGCCTTTATTATGTAATTATACATATATTTAATGATTGATTGATTTTTTTTGGGTAGAAATTGATTGATTTATTTTTTATTGTATATATATATATTATATTTTGGATCGGAGACGTGCTGAATCATGGTTTAACATGAATGCAAACATTGGTCATGGATGTCGTCGGTTACTAAGTGATTCGTCCTGCAACGGATCCCCTTTTAAGCAATTCTCGCTTAGCCTTTGGTACACAGAGTCATTGTTATGTGTTACGAGGCTAAGCCAACGTTCTACCGATCAAACACACACAACCACCACTATATGTCTATAAGAACAACTAACTAATGACTTGGGTTAGGAAAGCAAACTATTGAAATAATATGATAGATTTACCGATGTAATTATATGTGACCAAATCAGCCGTTAATGAATATAACTCTAGCAATATAGACTCAAGATACTTCATCTGATCAACATTATTTGACGTTTTAGTCTAAATTTCTTGATCAAAAGTAAGTGTCGTTAGCACTTATTCCAATTTTTGTCATTAAATGTCCACGCCTTTTTTAGACTATATGGTGACTCTATATCTATCTATATCTATTTATATAACATGTAAAATTGAAAAACTTGGGTCATTTATGTCCATCCTCAATTGAATTCAAAATTTAAAAACTAAAGTTCATTGAAAAAAAAAACAGAAAATGCAAAAAAAAATACAAAAGATCCATTAGTATAAACCTCTATTACAATTGAATTCAAAATTTGTAAATTAAAGTTCATTGAAAAAAACAAACAGAAAATGCAAAAAAAAAATACAAAAGATCCATTAGTATAAACCTCTATTACAAAAACAAGACTATTACTTTCAATTGAACGGCTTTTGAAATCCATAATTTGTCACAATTAATAATTAATGATCATATGATTTTATGTATCCCGTATCAATAAGGCATTTTGATAAACAATATCATGTATCAATGATCCATACATTAAACTTTTAAAATCATAGAATATGAATGTACCTGTAAATTATTCAAAGTAAATTTGTATTGTAATATATATACTACATATCATCGTTCCATTCATACGATGAATTATTAAAAAATGAATTATTAGAGGTCGTATATATTTTAACTACTATAAATTTCACTATTAAATTCACCGATCTTGATAATAAAAATATTTGAAAAAAAATTGTCAAGTTCGTCCACGGGAGAAAGTCAGTATCAAGTTTTGTTCTTACTTAGAGCGCAAGTAAGAGAGAAAGTTCAGGTTGTTATCAATAAAGGGAGAAAATCTAAGGTTTAGGTGTCCCTACGACAACAATCATGCATACAAACGTTTAATAAAACATAAAGATCATGCATTTATAACATAAAGTTGTCAACTTTCGTGAACTAAGCAATTAAGTAAATCAATCAACTTCGCTAAATTAGTAAACTTACTATCTATCTCTTCTACTTCAATTAGGATATCCACTTTCGTTTCAAAAACCCTAAGTTGACTGTTCTGATTCAAGGTTTCCGCTTTCGCTTCAACTATGAATGAGAAATTTCCTTTCAACTTTCGTTTTAAGGATTAAGAGCAAGAGAATAGAATCATGCAATAAAGACAATCAAATCATGATCACAAACAAGCATGCACAACCATTGTTGGGTTTAACCCCAACCTTAGAGAGGAAAACTACTCACTAATCATAATTGAAAGAACAACTAAATTAAATTAAAGAGAAAGGAAAAGCTTACAACCGAATCCACAACGAAACTTGTTCTCCAAGCAATCCTCAAACTCGTCCTCTCTATCTACCTCTCACGCCTCTCTCTTCTCTCTTCCTCTCCCTCTAAACTAGGTTAATTGATAAAACAAAGGCTAGACAAGAGTATTTATAGAGAAACTAATCTATCTAAAGTTATCTATAAAGAAATAAATCTTCTAATAAGATATATTCCTTAAAACTATATAATAACATATAAGGAAAGGGATAAAAGATCTTTTAAATGCGCCGACTCTGATCGTCTACCGACACGGAGGTCCTCGGTACCGACCTTACAGGGTCGGTAGACACTTGTTGAACTTCTTTACTTGCTTCTTTATTGAGAGCCTCGTTACCGACCCTATTCACCTCGGTAATGACCCCTGAAGGGTCGTTATCGAACTCCTTCAGCACTGCAAGTAGCTTTGTAACTGAGAGTCAAACTTCAATAGCGGGTTCATTACACCTCAGTTTGACTCGATTCTTTTTCCTATGTCTTTGTAACGAGTTTCTCTACTTCTTAATTAGCTCGAACTTGATTCTTCACCTCTTGAGTGCTTCATTCCTTAAGCTTTTCCTCGGCTTATGTAGACTCCATATCTTAAGAAAATACGAAAACCTACACAAACGACTCAAAACAAAACACAAAACTAAAGAAAAAGACTCAAACACACAAACACACCCTAAAAACACAACTAAAAAGGCGGATATCAAAAGGGAAGCGGATAATTAGTTATAATTCCGCCAAGATGGCTCCTTGAAACATAATAACTAAGGATTTATATATATATCGATATTCGGAAATTAAATCGTTTATCGATTAGGAAGTTATAGAATTGGATTATACAACTAAGAATTGTATCCATGAGCTCATTGTTGAAGAATCTGTTGTTATAATTGACAGAAGGCGGATAAAGATTTCTGTTGGAATCGCTAAGAGCTTTGAGCGCGCCTTATAAGGCAAGTGGACGGTTCGCTCTTGCATTAATATTATTAAATGAGGAATTGAATCCGATTTAATATTTTTGTGTTGGGAACAACTTGTATGCTTAATAAAATATGATAGGTTGTTATATTGTTAGAAATAATGACTATGTTGTTTATTCAGTTTGCGCTAGAACTGGGTTTTGGCCCGTTATGTGCAAACTTGTTTGTGGTCTCTCGTTGAGACTTTGTTGTGATTAAGATAGTTCAGGGAGTGATTCTATACCCTCTCTTTAAAACAATACTACATTAGGAGGGGCCTAATCCTAATGGCGAGTCATGACTCTGATCCCCTACTCTCGTATGAGAGGGTTGATAGGCACTCTAGCTAAGTGCAGGTTCGGTACGGTGGAGTGTAGACGACATGGTAATAGGCCTCTGTGATCTCTACCTCACCATTTGCAAATGAAAGATCAAGGATAGCTTAAGTCCTGTGATCTTGGTACAGAGTAGATGACATGGATGAAATACTCCGATGATCTCTACAATACCACGATATTTCGGCAGTAGTTCGAGCCGATTAAAAGCCACCAACCTATTTGAGAAAAGATTGAAACTAATATAAGATAAGTGCGTTAGGCACATTAATGTACCTGAATGGTTAGTCCAATCGGGAAGCCATTCTTACTCCCGGTTATGAATGATTCTTAATCAAACTTTGATTAAGTCAATCTGATTAGTCGATGGAGGCTTTTAAAAATATTGTGTGATTAATATAAGTTCCCAACAATTATTCATTTTTCTTAATGGAACCGCGAGTTGAAGAACAAGCCTGTTGTAAATATTTTACTTTTGTCCAAGTTGTGGTTATGCTTTTGTGTATGGAAGGAAGTCATACTATGGTTGTAATAAAGGGTTGTAATACTTGCTGTGATTATAAGTTTTAAAGCCTTGGGTAACCTTGAATTAGAACTAAATAGGGTTACTGGCGGTAACACCTCAAGTAGAATAGGGAGGGGGTGTTACAGAAGTGGTATCAGAGCTGAAGGTTCTCTAGAAATAGATTACCAGCTGATATCTTTTAAACCTTGGAGTTAGGTTTGAAGTTTTGATGAATAGAATTGTGAAGATTCTAAATTCTTTTGCTTGTTCTTTTTCTAAGGAAATGAAGAGGAATCAAGGGCAGCATAGTAATGATGAGCTCGGAAAAAGAGCGAAGAATGGAGCACTCACCGCTGATGAAGTAGAATCTTCACGAGTAAGTTTAATCAAAGGGTTTCCAGCTTCACCAAGAATGGAAATTGAATATGTGGACATACCCAACGACGAGGAATTGGGTATGGGAGTGAACCCTATAGTCATCTCGAGTGAAGAAGAAGACCCTGAGGAAGAAGAGGCTCCACAATCAGAGCAGATACAATATTCGAATTCAAGTCAATCTTCGCTATCTTCACATGAGTCTGGAGTCTATACTTCGTCTCAACGACTTTCTCCTTCTGTGGATAACTATCCTCGACAGATAGTAGGATCGGCAGATCCTAGTTCTTCTGGTAAAGATCAGGTTCAGGAAACTGAAGGTGCAAATCCTATGATGATACAGTCTTGGGAGGATTGGATATCCTCTGGGAGAACTCAACTTGTGAAATTTGAGGTGAAGACAGAAAGGTTAACGAATGTTGTGCAAGCCTGGAAGCGAGAATTGGAGCCTTATGATGATCTTTTTATCTGGGGCATTGCGAGACTGCATTTAAGCCCTTCGCGTAGAAACTTCTTCTATAGAAAACTCGAGCAAGGGTAATCACTTTTATTCGATCAGAATGTCCTAAAAGACCCTTTGCAGTTTGATGCTGACTTTTTAGATAACTAATGTCATCCTCCCTCGATGTAGTGAGGAATGGATAAGGGCATGAACAAGTCGAGATGGATAATTTGGTTTTCTGGGTTTTCTTAGATGTAAATTAAGGTTTGCTCTAAGGTTTAAGAAGTTGTGGTTTTAAGTGTGCCTTTATAGGATGTAAATAATGGTTTGTGGAAGTACAAGTCCTTTTATGTAAATAAGTTGGTTTTGACTTTGTTTGCAGAACAGAGTTGTAAAATAGAGTTGGTATATGGTGTAATATAAATAAATAGAAGTTTTGCTTATATATATGCCTCTTTAATTTCTTATTTCTGCTGTGGAATTAAGGAAGTTTTGTCTTTTGTTGTTTCATTCAGATGGTAAACACAGGAAGATCTGAGCAAGGGGATGGTTCAAATAAGAATTCTAAGGAGAGAGGAGAGTTTCAAAATCCTGCGAATCAACCTGATCCGAAGGTTAGAAGGAATATAGTTTTCGATGAGGAAACTATGGAGACTTTGAAGAATTTAATGTTGCAAACTATTCAGTCTGTTCTCCCAACTGCTCAAAATGTTGCACCAGTAGTTGAAGAAAGTGGACATGTGGGAAATGTAGAAGTGGAATACCCTCATGAGCTTCCACTTGTTCAAAGTATGAATTTTTCTCGGGCGTTGAAAACTTTCCTGTCCATGAAGCCCGACAGTTATGATGGAACAGGTGAACCTGTTAAAATAGCATATTGGTTTTCCCACATTGAGCAATTGATGGAAAATATCTCATGTACAGAGTCTGAGAAGGTACGTATTGCTGCTTTACAGCTTAAGGAAGGGGCGACTGAATGGTGGAAAAGTACTGGTTTGTCTAGGCACCCAAAACTGAGTTGGAGAATGTTTAAAGATAAGATGTTAGATAGGTTCTTTTCTGCTGCTATGAGGAAAGAAAAAGAAAGAGAATTTTCGTACCCGCAAGTTGAGGGTATGAAAATGTAACATCCCCGACCAAAAAACATACGTCGTACTGCATTCATATAAGATTAATAGTATATGCATAGCATATTGGCATGATATATAGTAAATTTTTAAAGGTAATATTTATTTTCTAATTAAGTTTATTATATTTTAAAAAGTTTTTAAAAAAAAGTTAATTATTAATTATTTCAGGATAAAGTTTGTAGTAAAGGAGATTTGAGGGTGCAAAATACAATTTCTTAAAATTTTAAGCCGACTTCAATACGCATATATATATATATGTGATATACGTGACATTCTTAATCATGAAGTTTTCATGCTCACAAAAATTACAGAGAGAGTTCGAGAATTGAAAATTGAAAGTTTTTGTTGTTTTTGGTTGGATCTGGTCCAAGATTTTTTCTATCGGGTTTTAATCTCGTAGTATAAGTGTGATTTGGTAAGTTTTTAATTAGTTAATGGATTATCTGGATTTTCCTAATTTTTCCAGATCTAGATCTACAGTTGGTTTTGATTTGAAAATCGGTTGATCTATAGTTTTCAGAGGGTGTTTTCGATATCGGATTTATATTCGGTAAATGATTTCAGAGTAATTTTAGGGTTTTTCTTGTAATGATATTAGGGAGCTCTTTGATCAAGTTTTTCAGAAAGGTTTGAACTAGAAAAATGTTCTTCTATATATATAGTTTATCATTGTCAAGTTTTAAAGGATTTGGATATATATGCAAGAAGTTATAATGCATTCTGGCATTTCATTGCATTTGGGGTTAGAGTTTATAAGAGTAAATAGCCTAATTTGCATTGGGTTATATATAGGAGAACAAGTCATAGATCGTGGTCAAAGAGAAAGGGAAGATATATAGTATCTGTCTTAAACAGGTGAGTATAGACCGGAGATTCAACCCTATATGCTATATGTAAAATATGAATATATGGATATATGCGCTATATGTGATATATGAGGTATATGAATATATATGCTATATGAGCTATATGGATATATGTGTTATATGGATTATATGGATAGATGTGATAGCTCTGAAATTTCCAGAGTTGTTTGCACAAAAAGTTTGATTACAGATGGCATATGATATATGAATACATGATGCATTTGATTGCATAGCATATTGCAATGAGATTAAAAGGACCTGTGACTGTCTTGCCCTGAACTGTAATTCAGGAAATCTACGGATTTCTTTGTTAAAGCGACCTACGGGTCATACAGGATCTACGGATCATACAGGACCTACGGGTCAATATTCAGGAGATCATCGGATTTCTTTGTTAAAGGGGCCATAAGAGCCAATATTCAGGAAATCTTCGGATTTCTTTGCTAAAGGGACCATAAGAGTCCATATATAGTAAACCCGGGGCAGATTCAGGCTTGAACAGTTAACAGAATAAAGAATCGGAAACATCAGCATTTGCATATGCATAGTAAATTCTTATATATGACATATGTATAATATGTGTGAATATGTATATTGACCAATTGCTTGGCATTGTATGAAATAATTGATGATGGTTTATATTCACTGAGTATGCGACTCATGTAAATCGCAAAAACAATTTTTCAGGTTCAGCTAGTTCTTTCTGTAGTGTGTCCGTTTAGAGGCCACATTCATACAGGTCGGCCGGCTGAAGCTCTAAGCAACCTTCTCCTCCTCATTTTGCATCATAGACATTTTGGGTTGTAATAGAAGTTAGAGTAATGGATGTTTTAGTATGAGCAGTAACGACATAGAATTGTTTGTGTGCAACCTTTTATGGTTGTTAATTCCGCTTTGTGCTTATATGGATAATTTTTATATGTGAATTATCTTCTTATATAGGAGATAAGTTTTATAGAGTATACGTCATAGGGTATAGGGGTGTCACAGAAAATACCTGAGATGGCTGCCAAATTTAATCATCTTTTACAGTATGTTGTATCCGAAATCTCTACTGAAGAACAGAAGATTGAGAGATTCTATGAATGGCTAAACCCGAAGATGAAGCCACTAATGGTCCATGTAAAGTGTTCAACTTTGGAACAATATGTTGATGCAGCCTACCGCTTAGAAGTTTCTTTGAAAAGGTCTGATCAGGAGGTAAAGAAAGGGGAACAGGTATCTCAACAACGTTCACAATTTAGTGGATTCAAAAGACCAGCACCCTTTCAGAAGTTTGAAAAGTCAAACCGGGCTAAAACTGAGTCTGGTTCAACTAGGTCCTTCCAACCTGGACAAAAGAAGGGTCGGACAGTTTGTTATAATTGTGGAGAATCAGGTCACATTAATAAGCTTTGTACTAAGACTCAAAGGAAGTGCTATCAGTGTGGAAAGGAAGGACACATGCGTGCATATTGTCCACAGAATAAAGATGGTTCAGCACAGTCGCGTCAAACCTCTGTTGCTCAGAATAGCCGTGTTCCGACTGAAGCTTCCAAGTCAGCCTCTGTTCAGTCTACTGCTCAGAAAAAGGGAAAATCGGCAATGACATCAACAAAGCAAGGTCAGCGTCTCTATGAGATGAGGCGTAGTGATGAACCAGAAGCTCGTGTATGCTAAGGTATTTTATATGTTCAGTCAATTTCTGTTTTCTTGTTGTTTGATTCTGGAGCAACACATTCTTTTATATTTGAGAACTGTGTAGAGCAATTAGGACTAAAATGCACTAATTCATGTGAACCTTTTGTGGTAAACCTACCAAACAAAGAAAAGATCATAGGAACCAAAGAACTTAACAATTTTCCCATTAGCATTCAAGGTCGGAAGTTTAAAGCCAACCTTATATGCATTCCAATGGCTCCTTACGACATCATCTTAGGCATGGATTGGTTATTGCAACATGGAGCTATAATAGACTTTAGTTCCCGAACGGTAACCATCCAAGAAGAAGGAAAATATGTGTGTCGTTTCAAAGGAAAAGGTGATGCAGAAAATGGGAAGCTGATCAGTGTTATGAAGGCTGCTAAACTGCTACGACAAGGATGTGTTGGCTATTTGTGTTTTCTTGAAGAGTCTAATGAAAAGAAGATAGATATTGAAGGAATTCTTGTGGTTAGAGAATTTACTGATGTTTTTCCCGAGGAACTTCCAGGTTTACCTCCAAAGCGTATTGTTGAATTTACAATTACGTTGGAACCTGGAACGGCACCAATTTCTAAAGCACCTTATAGAATGGCTCCTATCGAGATGAAGGAATTGAAGAAACAACTCGATGAGTTGCTGGAAAAGGAATATATAAGACCGAGTGCTTCACCTTGGGGCGCTCCGGTACTTTTTGTGAAGAAGAAGGATGGAACCTTTCGGTTATGTATTGATTACCGTGAGCTGAATAAGATCACCATTAATAATAAGTATCCCTTACCAAGGATTGATGATTTGTTAGATCAGCTAAGAGGTGCAAGGATCTTCTCTAAGATTGATTTAAGGTCAGGATATCATCAGCTGAGAGTGTGTGAGGAAGATATTCCAAAAACAGCTTTTCGAACTCGTTATGGTCATTATGAGTTCTTGGTAATGCCTTTTGGACTAACAAATGCACCTGCAGTTTTCATGGATTTAATGCATAGATGTTTTCATGAATATCTCGACAAGTTTGTGGTGGTATTGATTGATGGCATTTTGATCTACTCAAGAGATAAAGTTGAGCATGAAGAGCATCTTCGGATAATTTTTGAAGTACTTAGGCATCATGAACTTTATGCTAAGTTGTCTAAGTGTGCTTTCTGGTTAAAGGAAGTGGCCTTCTTGGGACATATTATCAATCAAGATGGAGTAATGGTATATCCTCAAAAGGTCAAGGCAGTCGCTGAATGGAAACAACATCAGAATGTTAAAGAGGTAAGAAGTTTCTTAGGACTTGCCGAATATTATCGACGTTTTGTAGAAGGATTCTCGAAAATATCTTTACCTATGATAGGATTACTTCGTAAGGTGAATAAAAAGTTTATGTGGGATGACAAATGTGAAGCAAGTTTTCAAGAACTCAAGAGACGACTTACCCGTGCCCCAATTTTGACTCTGCCAGATGGGAATGAAGGGTATGTGGTCTACAGTGATGCTTCTAAACAAGGGTTGGGTTGTGTGTTAATGCAGCATGGTAAGGTTATTGCATATACATCTCGACAACTTAAGGTTTATGAGGTGAATTATCCAACTCATGATTTAGAACTTGCAGCCGTGGTTCTTGCTTTGAAAATTTGGCGACATTATCTCTATGGGTCAAGTGCCAAATCTTTACCGACCACAAGAGTTTAAATATGTGTTTACTCAAAAGGAGTTGAATATGAGACAGAGAAGATGGTTGGAATTGTTGAAAGATTATGATATTGAGCTACTATATCATCCAGGTAAAGCCAATGTGGTGGCAGATGCTTTAAGTAGAAAAACTGCTCAAGAAACTATAGTAGCAATGTTGACAGTTCAACCAAGGCTACAACAGGAATTAATTCAAACAGAAACTGAAATTTGGTTTGAAAGGCAACAAGGGTGTTTGAGTACCTTAGAAATTCAAGCTACTCTGCTAGATCAAATCAGGGAGAAACAAGCTGAAGATGTTGTTTTGATTAAGATTAGCGGAGAAGTGCAAGAAGGCAAGGCACCGGGATTTATTATTCAGGATGATGAATCTCTGTGGTTTCGGGATAGGATCTGTGTACCTGCAATTGAAGACATAAGGAAGATGATTTTGAGGGAAGCTCATTCCTCTGCATATTCCATTCACCCAGGTTCTAGCAAGATGTTCAAAGATCTACGCCGAAATTTCTGGTGGCCCAACATGAAGAATGATGTGGCAGAATTTGTGGCTAGATGCATAGTATGCCAGAAAGTGAAGATTGAACATAGAAGACCAGGAGGAATATTACAACCACTTCCAGTACATGAGTGGAAATGGGAAGACATTGCCATGGACTTCGTCACAGGATTGCCTAAGACACAATGGCAGAAAGATGCTATCTGGGTTATATTGATCGACTCACAAAGAGTGCACATTTCATAGCAATCAAGATAGCATGGGAAATCCAAAAGTTGGCCAAGGTCTTTATTCATGAAATTGTTCGTCTTCATGGTACTCCTAAAACTATAATCTCTGATCGAGATGGAAGATTTATGTCAAGATTCTAGAAGAATTTGCATAAGGCTTTGGGAACTGAATTGTGTTTCAGCACTGCTTTTCATCCTCAAACTGACGGGCAATCTGAGAGAACAATTCAAACTCTTGAGGATATGCTTCGTGCTTGTGTACTTGATCGAACAACTAGTTGGGATACCAGTTTAAGCTTGATAGAATTCACCTATAATAATAGCTGGCATTCTACGATTAAGATGGCACCGTTTGAGGCTCTTTATGGTCGTAAGTGTCGATCCCCGATATGTTGGGATGAAGGTGCTGATAAGATTCTTCTCGGACCCGAGTTGATTGAGAAGACTACAACTGATATAGCTTTGATTAGACAGAGAATGTTAACAGCTCACAGTCGTCAAAAGTCTTATGTTGACCTGAAAAAGAAGAGATATTGAGTTTGCAGTTGGTGACAAAGTTTTTGTGCGAGTATCTCCATCTAAAGGAGTATTTCGTTTTGGTAAACGAGGTAAGCTCAATCCTCGATACGTTGGACCCTTTGAAATTTTAGAAAGAGTAGGTAAGTTAGCTTATCGACTTGCCTTACCTCCGGCAACACACCCCGTGCATGATGTTTTTCATGTGTCCTTGTTAAGACAATATGTGCCGGATGAATCTCATGTCCTTAGTTATGATGATATTGAAGTTCAACCAAATGGTACTTATGAGGAGAAACCAATCAGAATACTGGAACGTCGTGTGAAGATGCTTCGTAGCAAAAAAATACCTTTGGTAAGAATTTTGTGGTCTAAGAATGGTGGAGAGGGGACAACTTGGGAAACATGGGAAACAGAGCAAGAAATGCTAAGTCGTTATCCTGAGTTGATATCCACCTAGTGTGAATCTTTAAGGGGGTACTACCAGCCTTGCAGTTTTGTTCATGTAACTGTGTACATCGACATCTTTTGTTTCTTGTAACTTGACACTTCTGGTTTCGTGGTCGAAACCATTTTTAATAGCTACGGTTTTTAAGGATATTTTTGAATTTTTCTTGGATATCTTTTTAACCTTTTTGTCCGTTTTAACGCTTAATCCAATATTTTTGTTGGAGATTAAATCCTAGAAAATTCTTGGTAATATCCTAATATCACAAATAAATGATTTTATGGATCGGTGTGAATTCTAGGATTTTTCAGTGGAAAAAAGAATATTTATTGGATAAGCCGTCTTTTTAATTATGTAACGGAAGGAATGTAAAATACGATACGGAAGCCTTAAAAATTGAAGGTAGCAAGATAAAATCATGGAAACTTGGTTTTATTGGTCTACATAATTTTCGGGACGTTTTTCGTTTAGTGAGTTTTCTACCCGAGGTACATAATTTTACCGCTTTAACGCGAGTCCCGTTCCGGGACGGAAAATTACATGTGACGTCTCTTGCTTAGAGGCTAAGGAGTTGGAAGATAGATTTTTACGTAGCCAACATTCTTGACTTTTCAAAACTTATCATTTCTTTCTCCTTCTCCAAAGTGAAACCAAAAGAGAGAACAGACGGAACGACGCACTGGGCGATCGAATTCGGTCCTCACCACCGGCCACCTTCCTCACCACCTCCTAGCCAACCACCCTAGCACCACCCCATCTCCTCCTCTTGTTTGTGTGAAGCCAGCAGCCGGAAACCAGGGAGATAGAATTAGGACGACGTCGGACTCGGGGAAAGGAGTTGAGCGTCACCTTCGGCTTCCTCCGTTGTCACGCTGCCCCGCCGCCGGTGAACAACAGCTCGCCAACCACCACCACTGCCAAGGGTTGCCACCGGACACCACACCGCCACCCTCAGGCCCTTGGGTCGAGCCGCTATCGAGCCGAACAAGCTCGAGGTTTGAGTAAAGGTATTAACGCTCGAAATTAATTAGCGGGGTGGTTACGGAGCCACCGAAAGGATCTTTCGGTTCCGCTTTGCAAGTAAATTTATGGTTTTTATAATCTTGACGTTAATATGGTTCCACAGGTTCAAACCGCTCGAGAAACGGACGTCTGGATCGTTACTTATAGCGAAGACAAGTTTAGACATCGATTGTCAGGTAAAGGACTTCGGATAATTACTCGGGATTCGTCGTTAATCCGTTTAATCTGAAATTTTGTAATCTTGTAGAACTGTTACTAATGAACAATTTTTGTTTAGAAAATTGTTTCAAAAGGGAAGCAGATAATTAGTTATAATTCCGCTAAGATGGCTCCTTGAAACATAATAACTAAGGATTTATATATATATCGATATTCGGAAATCAAATCGTTTATCGATTAGGAAGTTGTAGAATTGGATTATACAACTAAGAATTGTATCCATGAGCTCATTGTTGAATAATCTGTTGTTATAATTGACAGAAGGCAGATAAAGATTTCTGTTGGAACCGCTAAGAGCTTTGAGCGCGCCTTATAAGGCAAGTGGACGGTTCGCTCTTGCATTAATATTATTAAATGAGGAATTGAATCCCATTTAATATTTTAGTATTGGGAACAACTTGTATGTTTAATAAAATATGATAGGTTGTTATATTGTTAGAAATAATGACTATATTGTTTATTCAGTTTGCGCTAGAACTGGATTTTGGCCCGTTATGTGCAAACTTGTTTGTGGTCTCTCGTTGAGACTTTGTTGTGATTAAGATAGTTCAGGGAGTGGTTCTATACCCTCTCTTTAAAACAATACTACATTAGGAGGGGCCTAATCCTAATGGCGAGTCATGACTCTGATCCCCTACTCTCGTATGAGAGGGTTGATAGGCACTCTAGCTAAGTGCAGGTTCGGTACGGTGGAGTGTAGACGACATGGTAATAGGCCTCTGTGATCTCTACCTCACCATTTGCAAATGAAAGATCAAGGATAGCTTAAGTCCTGTGATCTTGGTACAGAGTAGATGACATGGATGAAATACTCCGATGATCTCTACAATACCACGATATTTCGGCAGTAGTTCGAGCCGATTAAAAGCCACCAACCTGTTTGAGAAAAGATTGAAACTAATATAAGATAAGTGCGTTAGGCACATTAATGTACCTGAATGGTTAGTCCAGTCAGGAAGCCATTCTTACTCCCGGTTATGAATGATTCTTAATCAAACTTTGATTAAGTCAATCTGATTAGTCGATGGAGGCTTTTAAAAATATTGTGTGATTAATATAAGTTCCCAACAATTATTCATGTTTCTTAATGGAACCGCGAGTTGTGGTGTCCTATCTTTTGATTATGCATGCCTCATTTCTTATCCTCTATGGGACTGCTAACTGTTGGATCATCGATCGGTTGTCATTCGGATTTCGATGCCAATATGTTTAGTCACTACCATAGGAACCAATCATTTTCTCCACTTGCTTAGTTTTTCATTAGACTAATCCGACCACCTTATTCAATTGCATGGACGGCTGGTGCCCACCGTCTGTATACGACGCATCAGCTACTAAAGAAGTTAATCCGCGAAGAGAAGGCTAGCCAAGGAGTTTAGAATGTAAAAAGGTTTTGAAAGTGGTCGCTTGAAGAAGAACAAGTCTGTTGTAAATATTTTACTTTTGTCCAAGTTGTGGTTATGCTTTTGTGTATGGAAGGAAGTCATACTATGGTTGTAATAAAGGGTTGTAATACTTGTTGTGATTATAAGTTTTAAAGCCTTGGGTAACCTTGAATTAGGACTAATTAGGGTTACTGGCGGTAACACCTCAAGTAGAATAGGGAGGGGGTGTTACAACATTCTTCAAATCAATACCCTTATCAAAAAGCAACATCAAAGCTCAAGTAGAACAAGTAGACAAGTGAATCTAACGTCGTCACACATATATGAGCAACATCAAGCAAAAACAACTATAATCCAACCTCACAAGGGTATATTGTGTTTCTCTCAACTCTCAAGTGTTTAGGCATAGAATAATAACTCTCAACTCAATCCAATATGCAAAAACTACATAGTCATTGTTACTTATATCACCAAACTCTTCACTAGAGATGTCAAAACACATAAAAATCATCAAGAGAATTTAGGCTCAATGAAAAACTTCATAGAAGTTTCCATTCGGTCGGATTGTAATGAGGCTTGGTAATGACAATAAGGCGTGAAAATATTTGGGTTTATGGTGCTAATAATATCCGGGAATAAAGACTCATATAAACTCACATATTTCCAAAACTTCTCAAAAGATAACCAAACTCTCTCAACATTATGCACTCTCGCTTATTCTTCCTTAACCCTCTTTCCATTAATCTTGCTTAAAATAACAAGGAAGTTTGACTCATGTACATTATTCATTACTCAACTCTTTTTTTTCTCTTTCTTCCTTTATGATCTTTTCACTGATTTTTTTTTTCTGCTGGGAAGGTCGATAACGATGCACTGTAATTTTTCCTTTTTTTCTCTTTACTTCCCTTCTTTTTTTCATTCTCAACCCTTTTTGCTTAGATTTTAGATTAGGGCGTATAATATATCAAATTGAAATTTTCGACAAAAGGAAAATATATACTAAAAAATCAGATTTGGGGGGGGGGGGGGGGTAGGGCCACCTCTGGCCCCCATGTAGTTTCGCCTCTACACACGACCCCATGTTATGGCTATGGAATTTCAAAGTTAGTAGGAAGAGTTAAGGTAATATCCTATTAGGAGCATAATTATTGATGGATCTTGTGCGTGAGCCGCATCAAAAATTTCTCTAGTTAGAGGGATTATAGAAAACCACGCGGAGCTCTGAAAACGCTCGCCGGCGAACACTATCTGTTAAACGAGTGCGCCACTCATGGCCTCCTCTCCGGGAGACCCACCCCCTCCAAATGATGCCATGGACATTGATTCCTCGACCATTCAAGTTTCTGAAAAAACGGGGACCCTAAATCCTCTATTTCAAGCAGCCACTGCTGCTGGAGTTCAAGCAATTGATTCACAGGCAAATTCTTCTGGCCATCAAAAGAACCAACCTGCCACTGTAGTACCCAACACCACTACATTATCTTTCAAAGACGTGGTTGCCAACAAGAACTCTCAAGTTTCGCCTAAAGGCGCTGCCATCTCGGATGATGAAGCAATCTGGAAGGAAAGACCAGATTTGTATGATACAGATGATGAAGAGCCACCTGCGGAGGAAGACCCAGATTGTCCAACGATCACACTTACGGCAGAAGAGAAAAGATATCTCCGTAAACCATGGGTACGATCGATCATCGTTCACATGCTTGATAAGGGGCCTGGTTATGTCTTTCTACAAAGTCGACTGGAGAAAAAATGGCAATTGAAGGGCCAATTCTCCATGATCGACATTGGCAATGACCATTATGTCATCAGATTTTCAAATGAAGATGATCGTCACCATGTGCTGACTCAAGGCCCGTGGATGATCGGGGACAACTACCTGATTATAAGGAGGTGGCAACCAAACTTCGATCCATTCACCGAGAAGGCTAAAATTCTCACGGCGTGGATTCGAATCCCAGGAATGAGCCTGGAATACTTTAATGAGAGGTTCTTGCGCAGAGTTGGAACTCAAATAGGCCAAGTGGTCCGAATTGATCGTACTACTGCAAAAGCGGAAAGAGGGCAATACGTCCGCATTGGTGTTGAGATTGATCTTGACAGGCCACTCCGATCGATCTTTTGTTTTGGTGGCAAGTCGTGGAGAGTTCAATACGAAGGTGTCAGACAATTATGCTACAACTGCGGGAAGATAGGCCATGTCGAAGAAAAATGCCCGCTCCTTGGCCATGTGGAGGAAGTCAACACTGAAACCAAATCCCCGGACACGCAAACATCTTCTTTCAAGCTGGAGGAAAAGTATGGCCCCTGGATGAAGCCAATCAAGCCCGCTAGAAGACAAAAGAAAACCTTTCAAACAGGGGAAACCAAATCTCCTCAGTTCCATCGTGCTACACCATATCCCGGAACAAGCCAAGAGCCTAACTCAAATGCAGGTTCGCGTTTTTCTGCACTGGCTGTTGTAGAAGAAATTCCGGCGACGTGTGAAGAGCCGACGGTGGAGGAGAAAGGTGGGTCAATGACGAATTCAGCTCAGAATTCACAGGCGAAAAACAAGGAAAGTTTGGACGCTCCAGTAGCACAAAATCCGGGATCAGGGCCGTCTAAGCAAATAGAAGAAGGAAACTCCAAAGATTTGGGTCCATCCCAAAAGATACCTGGAGGAAATTCAAATGGAGAGAATCAAGCTAAATCTTCTCAGAAGGATATGGTTAACAAGAAGAAAGATAAAAAAGAGGCCAAAGATAATGTCTTATCCTTAAATAGAAGATCTAGGGGAAAAACTTCAACAGTTACAACGATCGTGTCTAAGGTGGCGGATGTTAAAAAATCATATTTAATATCCGAGATGGCAGAACAGTTTAAAAAAACACAAAACCCACAACCGCCTCAGAACACCCTTGGTAAAAAACAAGAACAGCCTGCTCTGCGTGCTGATCAATCGCAAAACGCAGACAAAACCAATGCAGCAGTTAACTCCAGTCTTGTACCCAGTATTCAAGAGGCGAAGTATGCTGGTGTCGCCCCTCCGGACAGGCCCTGGCATGGCTTTTCTTCCACCAATAGCAACAAAGATGATAGTGGACTTCCAAGCTCTGTTAACGGAGACAAGACCGGTTCTTTGCCGGGTAATGATGCCTCCCCGTCTTTCTGATGCTCTGCATCGGTTAGATGATGCAATAAATGCTCATGCACGTACGAGGTCTCCAACTACCTTCCCGATGACTTGGGACCGTATTCTCTCTACAGTTAATATGAATCAGTTAAGTATTCTTGTCTGGAATGTCCGTGGCGCAGGGGGCGCGAACTTCATAATTTCCATTAGAACTCTTATCCGGCTTCACAATCCTTCGGTGCTTGCTTTAGTTGAACCAAAGATTAGTGGTGCCCGGGCGGATGAGGTTTGTGATAGTATTGGTTTTGATGGTTTATTGAGAGTAGAATCACAAGGTTTCGCTGGGGGTCTATGGCTTCTTTGGCGGACCGCTGAGGTTCTAGTAAATCCTTTGTTACTAGATCCACAACACATCACGGTGGAAGTTGTAAGGCGGGGAGAAGAACCGTGGGTGCTCTCTACTGTCTATGCTTCTCCAATTTCTGAAGACCGCAATCACCTCTGGGATAGCCTGGAAATCTTCGCTGTAGCTAATAACTTGCCGTGGGTTGTGGCTGGTGATTTCAATGCGACTATGTCCGCTCATGAAAGAACCTACTCGTCGGAAGCTTCAAATTCGGCGTCTCATTTGTTCTGTGAGAAAGTTGATGAGCTTGGGTTAATTGATTTAGGATTCAGTGGTCCTATTCACACCTGGCATACCGGTCGTACTATTAACACTTTTAAAGCAGCCCGTCTCGATAGAGCGTTATGTTCCGAAGATTGGAGAATCCGGTTTCCTGAGGCTGAAGTTCATCATCTTTCGGCACCACATTCTGACCATTCTCCTTTGCTGCTAAAATTGGAACCGGGAAATATTGTTAGTGATCCGAAACCGTTCAGGTTCTTATCAGTTTGGATGACTCATGAAAATTTCTATGACTTCATGTCAGTAGCCTGGCGTACAGATCTCAGTTTGCCGGCCTCTCTGGATAATCTCCGCCCTCGTCTTCAGAAATGGAATAAAGATGTTTTCGGCAACATTTTTCAGAAAAAGCGTCTTCTTTGGGCTCGTTTGGAAGGTTTGCACAAGCGGCTGTCACATAGGCCTAATCCTTTCCTCATCAACCTGGAACGAGAGTTAAAAATTGAGCTTGAAAAAATTTTGCAGCAGGAACAACTCCTATGGTTTCAAAAATCCAGAGCAAATTTTCTCATTGATGGGGATCGTAATACCAGATTCTATCACTACCATCATCAGAAGACGTGCAAACAAGATTGGAACTTTGCAAAATGATGCCGGAGATTGGATTTCTGATGCTCAGGCAATTAAGCAACTTGTGTGTTCCTTTTTTGAATCACTATATACTGAAGCTGATTCGACTACACATCATGATATTTCGGGAATTAGTGGTTTCCCTCCTTTACAAGATGCTCATTTGTCTATCCTTTCTAAAGACTTTACTACGGCTGAGGTGTGGCAAGCGTTACGAATGATGTGCCCCCACAAAGCTCCGGGGCCAGACGGTTATCCAGCAGCTTTCTATCAACAGAACTGGTCTCAAATTCGCAATCAAGTGGTGGATTCTGTCCTAAGCTTACTGAACAAGGGCGTTTTTGCTGATGGTATGGGAGATGCTCTGATGTTTTTGCTAGCAAAAATTGACAACCCAACTTCTGCTGCTCATTTTCGCCCAATCTCTTTATTGAATGTGAGTTTCAAGTTGGCTACAAAAGTCATTGTCAACCGGCTCAAGCCTTTGCTCCCAGAAATTGTTTCTCCTTCACAGGCCAGTTTTGTTCCGGGCCGACAGATAATTGATAATGTGGTTATAGTGCAAGAGGTGCTCCATTCCATGAACTCCCTTCGATCTAATCGCTGGATGATATGGAAAATCGATCTTGCTAAAGCTTACGACCGAATCCGTTGGAGCTTCCTTAAGGAGGTTCTCTTACAGTCCGGTCTTCCCCCTCACCTTGTTAATGTTATTATGTTAACTCAAACACAAGGGAAGACAAAAGTTCTGTGGAATGGCGGTATAGCGGGTGAATTTAAGCCTACTAGAGGAATTCGGCAAGGTGATCCTTTATCGCCGTATCTTTTTGTGTTATGCATGGAAAAATTGTCTCACATTATCCAGAATGTTGTTGATGCTGGTTCATGGACACCGATTGAAGTGGGAAATGTCCGATTGTCTCACTTATTCTTCGCCGATGACCTGATCTTGTTTGCTAATGCTTCTCCAACCCAAGCGATGACGATCAAAGCATGTCTCGACCAATTTTGTGAAATTTCAGGAGAGCAAGTTAACTACGACAAAAGTAGCATCTTGTTTTCTAACTCAGTGTTAGATGATACGAAATCTCTGATAAGTGCCTTGGCCGAAATTCCGATCACTGATGATTTTGGAAATTATTTAGGAGTGCCAACTTCTTGTGGAAAAATGACGCAAGAGAGATACCAGTACCTTCTTGAGAAAGTTACAACAAGGCTTCGTGGTTGGCAATCTAAGACCCTATCCCTTGCCGGAAGAGTCACGTTAGCCAAGTCTGTGTTGAGCAGCCTTCCGGTGTATGTGATGCAGTCGACAAGACTTCCTCGTTCACTCTGTGACAATATTGACAAATCAATCCGAGGTTTTATCTGGGGCTCGACTTCAGAACGCCGTCGTATTCATCTGTTATCTTGGGATACCTTAACAAAACCGACTGGTGAAGGTGGTCTTGGCTTGCGGCAGATGCGTCAAACCAATACGGCTCTCCTTGCAAAGCTGAGTTGGAGAGCGCTCACTGAACCGTCTTCCTTGTGGTCTAGAGTAATACGGGGAAAATACTGTCATGGCCGTGCTGATGTGGATATGTTCCATCGTTGGCCGAGGTCCTCCCGTACTTGGAAAGGAATGGTTGAAGGGGCTCAAGTACTTTCAAAAGGTATCCGATCCACTATAGGAAATGGAAAATCAACATTATTTTGGTCACATAACTGGATTGATTCCAGACCTTTAGTGGATTTGATAGACACTCATTTGGACCCGGAACTTGAAGGAGCCACGGTTAATGAAATGTGGACTGGTGTTGGTTGGAATTGGAATCTGATTGGAGACATAATTCCTGCTGAAATTAAAAGCAAAATGGCGTCTGTGATGGTAGACAACAGTGACGAGGCTTTTGATAAGTATTTTTGGGGTCC
Source organism: Fallopia convolvulus (assembly GCA_964016875.1). Lineage (NCBI taxonomy): Eukaryota > Viridiplantae > Streptophyta > Magnoliopsida > Caryophyllales > Polygonaceae > Fallopia > Fallopia convolvulus. The sequence goes on along the minus strand of OZ024732.1, from coordinate 48,654,201 downwards.
ATCAGCCTCAGGAGTCTTCAAAACCAGCTCAGCGGTTCAGCTTCAACGGCCTAATAACACCATACAGCATAGCCCGTTTTGGAAAAAGATTTGGCGACTCAAAGTCCAGCAACGAGTCAAACAATTCTTATTTCTTGTCGCACATAATGCAGTGCTTTGCAATGCCAACAGGGTTCGTAGGCACCTAAGTAGCGATCCCAATTGTTCTCGATGCGGGCAGGAGGAGACGCTTCTTCATATGCTTCGTGATTGCTTCCAAATTCATTCAACTTGGCTTGCTCTAACTGGGAACATGTTACCGCCTACGTTCTTTCAAGATACTGATGTTGTGGGTTGGATTGATCATAATCTTACCAGCGATGAGGACTGGAACTCTATGTTTGCCACTATGATATGGTACTCGTGGAAAACACGCAATAAAATGGTGTTTGAAAGACACGACTCAATATCGACCCTCTCTACTGTTGTTGTTCAGCAAATGGCGATTTTCGCAAACACAAGGTCGAAGTTACAGCAACTGCAGCCACTGATTCCACCCACCCCTGCTTCTGGTATAAATTGCTGGAAACGTCCGTGCCTAGGCTGGTATAAGCTCAATACTGATGGAGCTGTGCGTGGGCTGACTAGTACTGCTGGTGGAGGAGGTTTACTTCGAAACCATAATGGTGAGCTTATTAAGGCGTTCATGTTTCAGCAAGGTAGTTGTTCTGTTCTTTCTGCTGAAATTTGGGCTATATATTATGGGCTTCTGATGGCTCACAGGTTGGGAATCGAGAAGTTGCTCGTTGAGTCTGACTCGCTCACTGCTTGTTCTTTGATCAATGATTCAACTTTATCAACCCATCCTGATTACTATCTGATTCAACGATGCCGTAGGCTACTGGTTTTGGAGGATTGGGAGGCTCAAATCTACCATATTCCACGGTCAGCAAATCAAGTTGTTGATAGCCTTGCTAAACACTCGTTTAATTCAACTACTATGTATGCTGAACTTTTTATTATTCCTGCAGACTCTAAAGCTTTGTTAGATAAGGATTCTTCACCTTTTATGGGTGAGAGTTCTAGTATTTAATTAGCAATATAATTTTTTTTTCGGGCACTGCCCGCTTGATGACCAAAAAAAAAAAAAAAAAAAAAAATATAGGTATTGGATTGCACATGTAAAACACATTGCTCTTTGCTCACGTATAACATTCTGATAATTAACACACTCAGAATGTTGTCTAAGATAGTCCCCTTTTGCTCTTGTTCAACTTCGTTTGGCACATGAACTCGCTTGTAATAATCTGTTAAGTTTATTATATCCGATCAAGTCGAGATAAGTCTTTTATTTTTGAATTAGTAGTTTACTAGTTTTAGTTCCCGTGTCTTGCACGAGTTTTTATAAAATTATTTTATTATTTATTTGTATTTGTTAAGTTTTGATTAATTGATATCAATCTAAAAATAAAATAAAATATTCTATAATTTGTATGATGAAATAAAATCTTTTTAGTTATCATATCTAAAAATAAAAGATTGTTAAATAATGAGATTTTCTATCATATATTCTAAAAACATGCATAAGAATTCATCATATCCAAAAATAAAAGATTATTTTTTTTTAAAAAGGTGGTGTGGTCCAATTTAGAAGTGACATTTGTCGTTTAATAATTTTTTTAACCTCCGCTTTAGTATATAGTTATGATTTATATTTGTTATCGCAATTTCCTCGCAGTTTTTTAAAAATATTTCGTTTATCCATACCATCGCATTCATCTTTTAGATTATATCCCATTAGTTATCATATCCCTCAATTAAGCAAATCAAGTCTGGTACGGAGTAGTAACTTTATTTGCCCAAAACGATTGACAATGTGCAATTTATAACATTAGGCTTTTGTAACAACACATTATCAAACACTAATGCTTAGTGAGCACGTACATCTAAAATACTAATGCTACATATCATCCATCATCTATTGATTTAACTTCAATGAAAAATTAAAGATTACAATTAAGCGATATATCTATCTAAAAATTCAAATCGTAAGTCATAACTAAAAGCTATCAATCTTCTTCTGCTCAAGTTGGTTTAGCTAGCTAATATTAATTTGTAGGGAACGTACACCTTCCATATCCTGCCAAAATGCATAAACAAAACCAAATCAAGTCAGATTCATATAATCGAAAGTGGAAAATAAAATCGTTATCGCTAATAATAAAATTCGAATCCGTCCAGAAAGGGAGAAAATTACTAGGAGGTTGAAAGACCACGTAAGCAGCGCCACCGAAATAGCACGTGCCAGACGCACGTGACTTCATTTGGTAGTAACTATTGAACGCATAAGAAGCGTGGGCCTCAAGTGTATCAGGATCGTAACACGTGGCACCTGGTTGGATCGGACGACAATCCGCCCCTCCCTCCCCGCAAGCGTAATCCAACCCCTCTTGCAACTTCTCCGCCCCCGCCTTCCCGTTCGCCACGCACCACGTCTCCCCCGTGGCCACCGCCGGCGTAGAGCTTCTATTAGCGGCGACGTCCGCCTTCGTGAGAGGCACGTTGTAAACCCTCGTCTCGTCAGGATAAAAGAGGCCGTAGTTCCTCTCGCTGGTGGGCCCGGGCTTCTGGTCCTCGTTGAAGAGCGCGAAAAGGTAAACCTCGAGAACCCGGTTCGGCCTTAGCGGAGTTCCGGAGCCCGTGAGAACCCTGCGAACCAGGTTCCCGTTATAAGACGCAGCATTGGCTGGGGCAGCGCCGGGCTCGCCCGCGTCGCCAGCCGAAGGCCAGCCCGTCTCAGCCACGACGATTGGAACATCGTCGTATTTGAGCGTGTGCATTGCCGCGTACACGGCGTCCACCTGTGTTGAAATAATACTCCAGACCGTTAAATAGTTAAATGAAATGATAAATATGTGATTTCGATCAGTAAATTCCACCCAATTGACGTGAGAATTAAAATTCAAGTGAGAAATAATTTCGATCAGCAGGTTGGTTTTAAAAAGAAGACAATAATATACGTGAGAAAAAAAATAAGGAGAAATAAAATGATTCCTTCTTAAATTAAAATAATATATATTATAAAGCTTAAATAACCAACTAAGTCTAACATTCAATTTAAAAAAAGTAGATGAATTTCAACAACAAATTATTAAATAGTAATGTTGAACAATAACAAATACCATTGATAATTAACTTTTTTTCCTCAATAATAGTTAACTATTTTAATTCTTGTAATAGAAACGTATTTGAATCACATTTCAACACCCCCTTTAATTCAAACTCACGCATTCGAATCTTCTTTAAAAAAAATAATGCTTGCTTAACTCAACACCTTAGTGAACAAATGTGAATCTTGATCATTTGTTCCACAGAACTTTAGAATAATCTTGTCTGAAGAGACCAACTTCTTACCAACAAGCATGTAGCGTAATGGGAAGGACTACGTATCCCTTCATTGAGGTCGAGTGTTCGATTCTCAGTGGAGGAGAAATGAACTTGTTGGGAGAGCAGATCCCACCCAAAACAAAGGGGCCTTCGCGAGACTCGAACTCCAGACGTAAGCGTTTGATGGAGCAAAGCTCTCCGCTGAACTGGAGTGACAATGACCAAAAAAAAAGAGACCAACTTCTTAATAAAATGATGTTGCACGTCAATGTGTTTTTTCCTGGCATGAAATAATGGATTCTTGGCCATTGTAATTGTTGAGTTGTTGTCACACCATAACTCAATGGCTTCTTCTTGTTCACAACACAGATCCATCAACAATTTTCTTAGCCGAAGTGCTTGTCTTGCAGCTGATCCAACTGCCACATACTCAGCCTTAGAAGAAGACAATGCTATAGTATCTTGCTTCTTTGAGCTCTATGTAATGGTACCCGAACCAAGGTTAAACACTGAGCCAGATGTGCTCTTTCTATCATCAATACATCATGTCCAAACACTATCAATATAACCCTTCAATTTGAAATCTTCAACACTTTCATACCAGATTCCATGATTGATTGTTCCAGCCACAAACTTCAATATCCTCTTTGCAGCTCCTAGATATTGCTTAGTTGGACTATGCATATACCTTGACACTAAACTCACACAATAAGCAATGTCTGGCCTTGTGTGTGTGAGATAGTTCAAGCCTCTTACCAAGCTTCTAAACACTTTCTCATCAACCTTTTTGGTGCCATCTTCTCTTTACAACTTCTCATTAATGTTCATTGGCGTCTTTGCTACATCACCACCTTTCATGTCAAATTTCTTTAGCATATCTTTTGCATACTTCTTTTGACACACAAAAAATGCCACTCTTTCTTTGCTGTACCTCTAGACCAAGTAAATATTGCATAATTCCCAAGTTTGTCATCTCAAACTCTTTCATCATTGAGGGTTTGAATTTGTCTAGAAGTTCTTGTGAAGAGCTAAAGTAGATAATGTCATCAACATAAAGACATACTACAATAAACTCTTGCATATCTTGTATCTTGACATACAAGGTTGGCTCATTGTCACTCCTTTCAAATTGATTCTCAAGAAAGAATGCATCAATTCCATTATACCACGCTCGTGGAACCTGTTTCAAACCATAGAGAGCTTTATGTAGCTTGTAAACTTTGCTCTCCTCACCATCCTTGACAAAGCCTTGTGGTTGCTCAACAAATACTTCTTCTTGCAACTCTTCGTTGAGGAAAGTGGACTTCACATCAAGCTGAAACACTAGCAATCTCTATTGTGCAACAAAAAGCAAGCACAATTCTCACTATTTCAAACCTTGCAATAGGTGAGAAACTCACCTCAAAGTCAATCTCTTCTTGTTGAGCATATCTTTTAGCCACTAGTCGTGCCTTTCCTTTTGTATACTCCTATCAGTGTTGTATTTGGTTCTGAAACCATACTTCAAACCTATCACATTCTTCCCTTCAGAAAGATCCATCAACTCCTAAGTCTTGTTCTTTTGAATAGACTTAAGTTCTCTTCCTCCATTGCTACTTGACACTCAGCTACATCCCTTGCTTCATTAAAGTTTTGTTGGATCTGTAGCAATCAAAGCAAAATCACAACTCTTATACAACTCTGTTAGAGACCTAAACCTTCTTGGTGGAGATTCACTTGAAGAGTTTGAAGGAGAGGAGTTGTGGCTCATTAAACTTGAAGAGGAGTTACTATGATTGCTTGATGGTGTTGATGAAGGACTTGGAGAATGTTGATTGTTATTTGTCACAACTTTCTTTCCATGGAATTATCAAATCTGATAATTTTCAAATTGCTTGTACTATTCTCCTCTTGCTTCCAACTCCATTCCGCATCCTCATTGAACACCACATTTTTGCTAACAATAATCTTGCCACTAAGAGGATTATATAGTCTATATGCTTTGGATTGAACGACATAACAAACAAACACACATTTCTCCGTTTTATCATCAAGCTTAGATCTTAAATAACAATGGTTTTCTTTTAACTCTTTCTCACATTTTTTGTGTCTAATTCCTCTATTAAAAATAACAAATTGTTATCAGAGTAGTTTCATGTTCTGGGTTCATATCCAAGGAATTGAGAGAAAAGAGTGAGTGTTTAAATAAAAGGTAAACACCAGTTAAGAGAGAAAATTGTTCACAATGCAAACAATGGATCAGGCACCAATTGTTCTCCTCAATTGTCAATTTGCAAAAGAGTAAACTGCCACTTTTGGAGCTTGAAATCATTCAAGTCTCAAAAGTTATGGTAAAAATTTCTATGGGAAGAAATAGAATGTTCCATTTGGATTTGTTAGGAAATATGAGAAAGCTTTGATAGTCAAGGGAGATGATGATGCAAAGTTGTGGCATATGTGTTACGTTCACCTGAATGTGCATGGTTTAAGGTTGTTAAATGCAAAAGAAATGGTGCAAGGCTTGCCAAAGATTGGTGAGTTTGAGTTGTGTGAAGGATGCTTGTATGGAAAGAAATCTAAGGGTCCATTTCCAAGTGGAAAAGCTTGGAGAGCCAACATATGTCTTGAGCTACTACATGTTGACTTATGTGGGCCCATGCAGACTGAATCACTTGGAGGAAGTAAGTATTTTCTACTCATTACTGATGATTATAGTAGAATGAGTTAGGTGTATTTCTTGAAGGAAAAATCTAAAGCATTTGAGAACTTCAAGAAATTCAAAGCTATGGTGGAGAAACAGTCTGTAAACTATATAAAAGAATTAAGAATAGATCAAGGAGGATAATTTCTTTCTCAAAAATTCACTGAATTTTGTGAAGAACATGGCATAAGAAGGGAGTTGACAACACCTTACACTCCAGAGCAGAATGAAGTTGCAAAGAGAAAGAACAGAACAATGATGGAGATGGCAAGAAGCTTGCTCAAAGCAAACGGAATGTCCAATACCCCCAGTTTTGGTGTGAGGTCGTGGCTACAGTTGTGTACATCCTCAATATTTCTTCAACAAAAGTCATCATGAACAAGACTACATTAGAACCTTGGAGAGGAAAGAAGTCATCTATAAGTCACTTAATTAAGAATCTTTGGTTGTATAGCTTATGCTTTGGTTAACTTAAGATCTAATCTTGATGATAAAATGGAGAAATATGTGTTTGTTGGTTATGCCATTCAATCAAAAGCATATAGACTATATCATCCTCTTAGTGGCAAGATTATTGTTAGCAGAAATATGATGTTTAATGAGGATGCAGAATAGAGTTGGAAGCAAGAAGAGAATACACAACAACAACAACAACAACATCTAATCAGGTGGAACCCGGTATGTATGGGATCTAGGAGTCGGAATGTATGCACCCCTAACCCGACTAGACGTCGGGAGGGTATCTAAGGAGGGCCCAAATTAAAAGGGGGGCGTGAAACAAAGGATAAAAAAAGCTAGAAGGGGAGTAGAAAATGACAGTGAAAGAGTACGCTAGAAAACCCAGAAAACGAAAACGGAGAAACTAAAAATAAAGAGAAGGGAAAGAGCAGGATACTCCCTCGAGGTCTTCTCTACTACCGATTTGTTACTGTAATCTTCTGACGCCATCGGTCCCTACATAAGGCCATATCTGTTGAGACCGCCAACAAGGAAAGATTTTGTTTTATCACTTCTTTCCAACTCTTCTTCGGCCTACCCGTTTCCCTGCAAAATTCGCTACCGATCAACCTCTCAATACTCTGAACTGGGGCTTCTAGAGGTCTCATTTGTATGTGCCCAAACCATCTGAGCCTTGACTCTTTGAGCTTTTCACCTAAATTGGCCACCCCCACCTTGCTCCTAATCGCTTCGTTTCTGACCTTGTCAGTCTCCTATGTCTGCATATCTACCTCAATATCCTCTTCTCTGCTACCATCAGCTTCTGTTCTCGCGCCTTAGTAGTCGGCTAACACTCCGCCCCGTACATCATAGTTGCTCAAACCACAGATTTGTAGAACTTGTCCTTGAGCTTGAGTAGGACCTTTCTATCACATCACACTCTGAAAGCACCTCTCCACTTTTGCCAACCTATCTGAATTCGGTGTCTAACTAATGTCCTCCTCAACGCTCCCGTCGCGCTGTGTAAGCCTAGGTATTTGAACCTCTCCTTCTTTGCTATGACATCTCCTCATAAGCGGACTTCCTCATCTAGCTCCATCTCTTGACTAAACGTAAACTCTACGTACTCTATCCTTGTACGACTCAACATGAAACCCTCTGTCTCTAGCTTCTCTCTCCAAGAGAATAGTGCAAGCAATTTAAAAACCATCACCTTTGATAGTTCAATGGATGAGCCAGTTGTGATAGATAACAATCAACATTCTCCAAGTTCTCCATCAACACCATTAGGTCATCATAGTAAATCCTCTTCAAGTTCAATGAGACACAAATCCTTTCCTTCAAAAAACTTTGATCCAAATCCAAAAAAACTTTGATGAGGCAAAGGATGAAGTTGAGTGGCAAGTAGCAGTGGAGGAAGAAATGAGGTATATTTAGAAGAATAAGACTTGGGAGTTAGTGGATCTTCTTGAAAGGAAGAATGTGATTGGTTTGAAGTGGGTTTTTAGAACCAAATACAAAACTGATGGGAGTATTCAAAAGCACAAGGCACGACTAGTGGCTAAAGGCTATGCTCAACAAGAAGGGATTGACTTTGAAGATACATACTCACCAGTTGCAAGGTTTGAAACTGTGAGAGTTGTACTTGCTTTGGATGCTCAATGGAAATTACTAGTGTTTCAGCTTGATGTGAAGACGGCATTTCTCAATGGAGTATTGCAAGAAGAAGTGTTTGTTGAGCAACCACAAGGTTTTGTCATGGAAGGAGAAGAAAACAGAGTATACAGACTACAAAAGGCTTTATATGATTTTGAAATAGGTTCCACGAGCTTAGTATAGAAAGATTGGTGTATTCTTTCTTGAGAATCATTTTGAAAGAAGTGAAAATGAGCCAACTTTGTATGTTAAGAGGCAAGGTTTGCGAGAATTTATTGTAGTATGTCTTTATGTTGATGACATTATCTACTTTAGCTCTTCACAAGAACTTCTAGATGAATTCAAGCTCTCAATGATGAAGGAGTTTAAGATGACAAACATAGGAATTTTACAATATTTTTTTGGTTTAGAAGTGAAGGAAAGAAAGATTGGCATCTTTGCCTGTCAAAAGAAGTATGCAACATGTTTACTAAAGAAGTTTCACATGAAAAGTTGTGATGTAGCAAAGACGCCAATGAACACTAATGAGAAGTTGAAAAGAGAAGATGGGATAGAAAATGTTGATGAGAAAGTGTTCAAAAGCTTGCTAGGAGGCTTCAACTATCTCACACACAATATGCCAGACATTGCTTAATTATTGTGTGAGTGTAGTGTCAAGTTATATGCATAGTCCAACTAAACAACATTTAGCAGCTGCAAAGAGAATTTTGAAGTATTCGGCTGGAACAATCAATCATGGAATCTGGTATGAGAGTGTTGAAGATTTCAAATTGAAGGGTCATATTAACAATGGTTGGGCAGGGTGTATTGTTGATAAAAAAAAGCACTTCTAGCTCAATGTTTAGCCTTGTTTATAGTGTCATTACATGGAGCTCAGAGAAGGAAGACAACGTGGCATTGTCTTCTTTTGAGGTCGAGTATGTGGCAACTGGATCAACTGCAAGACAAGCACTTTGGCTAAGGAAATTATTGATAGATTTGTGTTGTGCACAAGAAAAAGCCACTGAGTTATGGTGTGATAACAAGTCAACAATTGCAATGACCAAGAATCCAGCATTTCATGATAGGACAAACCAAATGATGCAGATTTGTTCACAAAGGCACTAAGTCAAGCAAATCATCAATTCTTCTTAGGAAGATTGGACTTCGTGAGTTTTTTTTTCTGAGAAAAACTTCGTGAGTTTGAATCAAGGGGAGATGGTGAAATGTGATTCAAACTGGAACATGTGTGGAATTGCATTATTTCAGGAAACAAATTTAGTCAAATTCAATTGCTATTTCATGTGTGGATTTAATTAAGTGTATTATTAAATTTCTAACACTACCTTAACCATTTTGTTAGGTGTGGTTAATGAAGTTAATTTGGCTTATTTTCTACCTTATATAAATCATATAATGCTCACCTTTCAATTAAGAAGAAGAAAATATTTGTTTCTTTTATCTATTTCTCACATTTTATGTATTCCTAAAAATAACAAATCGAACTTGCCCGATAACCTGTCATAACTCGATCCAATTGATAGTGATCCTACTGATCTGACCTGAAATTGTACTCAACCCAAATCCAACTAAACCGACCGGATTAACAATTATACCTTATAATTTTTTAGAGGAGTCTCAAAAGTCATGTACATTTTTAAACCAGTTTAAAAATTGTTTGAATGAATTGAATTAATAGAAAAACGAGGCATATAAGCAAATAACGGGTAAAAATTGTTTGAATGAATGAATTGAATTAATTTTTTAAAAGGTAATAATATGTAGTTTAGTGTAATCGAACTGCTCCAAACAACTAACCTGAGCGTCGAAAAGATTTGAATAGGTCAGCCCGGTCCCGGAGTCGATGACCCCAGGGGATCCCGGACGGAGCAGCGCGTAATCAAGCGAGATTTCACCGGCGTTGGCGGAGTAAGCAAAGAACGGGTAAACATTAACCATCAAAAACGAGTTCGTCCGTCGGAGAAACTCCAGCATGGGCTTAACGGCGGAGCCCACAAGCTCCGCCTTAAACTCACCAGAGGAAGGCGGAAAAGACGATCCTAGGGAGCTCAGCGCCACCGGAGAGGACACTTTAATGGAGCTCTGAAGCCTGAATTTCCGCAACGACGAGTGGAGGGTCCACATGGCGGGAACGAGGTACGGGGTGGCGGAGGGGTCGCCGGAGAAGACCTCATTGCCGACGGCGATGGCGGTGACGTTGGCGGCGGGGTAGAAGGGGAGGAGGGTGGATCGGAGCCACGTGTCGGTGAAGGATTGGCTGGAGGCGGCGGAGGAGAGGAGGCTGTTGGGGAGGGAGACGACGAGGGAGATGCCCGAGTTGGAGAAGGCGGAGATCACGGAGGTGTCGGCGTCGTAGATTTTGGCGCGCGTGAGTCCGTGCGATTGGAGGAGCTTTACGACGTCGTTTGGTGTTGGGAGGTTATCGGCTATTCTTCCGTAGTTTATTCCCACTGTGCCCTCGGATTTGGAGGGTGTCAAGTAGTGTAAGGAGAGAAGAACCAAAGCAAGCAAACAGCGCCATAACTAATAGTCCGTATTTTCTTTGGATATTTTGGGTTTGGAGAACTAATATGAAGTTAATTAATCACTTATAGGCAGCTAATCCGGGGAAATCTGGATCGGCCGATTTGAGAGGATCGGGGAGCTGAAATTTCGGCTACGGGTCAGAAAGTTTGCCCGAGTTTTTGATCTCCGTAATCAACTGTGCAAAGATCCTTTCAACCAAAAAAAACTGCGCAAAAATCCAGTGAGCTTTCCGTTTTAATAAAATGTATAATTTGTTATTCCATGATTATCGAAAAGGCTTTAGAATTTGTTGGGATGTTGTAGGAATTGAAAAAGAGGGTTCTCATTTTTAGTCATGAATATGGAGTGAAACGATTTAAGGCATTCACTTGAAGAGCATCCGTTGAAAACGGTTGGTTGGATTTTAAATTTTCATGGAAAGGGATTTAGATGTTTAGAAACAAGAAACCCAAGCCACAAAAGTTTAAAAGTATTGCAATGTTATTCTTGATGACTTGATAAATAAATGCATCCAATTGGTAATATCAAGTTCAAATCCAAGTGCCCAACCACCGGCTTAAATATTATCACCCGAGCTAAATTGAGTCCAAATTTTTGTGGATTTGGTTCAATTTGGGTACATCCAAGCGACCCGATGCCGATGGGGTCAACCATGCTGATACGCCTTGTGATGAGCCCGTCGTCAAGGCGGATCGGCCCAAACGCACCATCGTCTTCCAGTTAGGTTTAGGGATTAATTTTATAACATTTTTATTAAATGTAATTTTTTTAAACAGAGTGTTATAACTCCTTCTAGGGTTTTCTTTACGGTTCTTTTCCGGGGCGTCTTTCTTGAACCGTTAGAGCTTAGGTATAAATACTTTGTTATAATTCTTTTATGATTATCCAAGAAAATAGTTTGCCCTAGTTTATAGTTCTCCCCCCTTTCCTCGTCACTCTCCCTCCAGGCCGAAAGGCCCTTCACCATTCGTATAACAGCTTGGTGACAAGCTTTGGTTCGGTTCTGGCCTCTAGAACATTATCAACTGGTGCTTTCATCTTGAACGCATTCGTGACCATGGTCAATGACGAGGCATCTTCTCAGGTTATGGGAAACACATCGGATCTTCAAGAGATCCATGATATTCTTCAGTCCAATTACGAACCGCTCGTCAAGAGCAAGAGTCTCATCGGCTCGAACTTCAGGCACAACGTCGGGATCATGAGAATCAACGTCGCCGATTGGATCAAGTATTCCATATATTGGACATGCAGAACATCATCAACGATGCCAACCGGGGGATTCGCGCGATTCATCCGGCCGCACAAGTGAACCCTAATATGCTGGCAGGGTAGGCGAATCCAAACCTACAACCGCCTGCTATTCCCCCCGCACAACAGCAACCAGCGGCGCTCCTCGCCGCACAACAGCAAAACGCAGTGGAACACTAGCCGAACCCAACCGCACAGGCAGTAGGGTTAGGGCAGCCTCGACAAGGGGATTACCCTAAAATTCGGGTTGATGCCCCACGTTTCAATGGTTCGGATCCACAAGGCTGGGTGTATAAGGTTCAATGCTATTTTGACTACTTTCGGACGACAACAGCGGGTCGCCTTCAACTTGTCGGCATGCTCTTTGATCATCCGGCATCCGAGTGGTTTCGTTATTAACGACAAAACAACTGCATTCGTACTTGGGACGGATTTTTAGACGGCGTTAAACAGCGATTCGACCCTCACCACTATGAGGATTTATGTTGATTATTGGCTAAATTGCAACAGAAGACATCCGTCTTGGAGTATCAAACTGAATTTGAAACCCTTTTGAATAAAGTTGAAGGGTTAGTAGAGAACACTGTTATATCATTATTCAAATCCGGATTAAAGCAACCGGTTAAACGTGAACTAAATCTGCGTAATCCGACAACGATCGCTCAAGCTTTTGCTTTGGCTCGTGAATTGGCGGCATCTTATGTGGATACGGTTGCGAGTTTTCCCACCCAACGCCGCTGGAATACTCCTGGTTTCCGTACACCAGGCGCGGCTGCAAAGCCGCTTAATCAGGCCGCAAACAGCACACCAGGAGCGGCTACCACTTCAACAACCGCATCTCCGAACCGAGCTATCAATATTTTGCCTATCCGGCGTTTATCAGCAACCGAACGTGATGAACGACCAAAGAAAGGGCTATGTTGGAATTGTGATGATCAATATACGCCCAGGCACCGATGCAAACATCGTTTCTTGGCTTTATTAGGCAGCGATGATCCGGATGATAATGATGTCGGTGATGACATTTATGTGCTGGCTGTTACCGGGGATATATCAAGTGTCCATTCCATGGAAGGCCACACGAATCCGCGTTCCCTCAAAATTTGTGGCTCCATTCAAGAGGCGTCAATGCAAGTGTTGATCGATGGTGGTAGCACTCACAATTTCTTCCACCCGTCGATTGTAGAAGCCTTACATCTTCAAGTTTTCGACGTTACGCCCTTTCGGGTTTACGTGGAGAATGACGCTTCTCTCTTGTGCAAACATCAATGCCCGGCTACCCCGGTACGCTTACATGATTATGTTTTCCCTATTGATTTGTTTGTTTTGGATGTCCATGGACACAGGTCGTGCTTGGAGTGCAATGGCTCCAAACGTTGGGCAAAGTTTCGCATGATTATGCTAAATTGACGATGGAGTTTATTTGGGAAGGCAAACCGATTATTCTGCATGGAAATTCTCAACCGCCGAAAGCTATATCACTTCATGCTTTACATTGTTTGTGTGCGATGGAAGAAGTAGTTGAGTGTTTTGAGGTGCTTCCGGTTCAAACCGATTCGGCTCCAGCCGGGTGTGAAATTCCGGGTGACATGCACACCCGGGTGCGTGAACTGGTTTTGTGCCATTAATCAGTATTTCAAGTGCCCACCGGCCTCCCACCGCAACGCCCATGGGACCACTGCATCCGCTTATTTCACGAGTCCAAACCAATCAATGTCCGACCATATCGGTATCCCTATTTTCAAAAGACGGAAATTGAAAGGCAAGTACAAGATATGTTGAAACAAGGAATTATCCGACATAGTACGAGTCCTTTTTCTTCCCCGGCATTGCTTGTTAAAAAGAAAGACGGGAGCTTCCGCTTTTGTGTTGATTATCGAGCATTAAATACCTCTACTATGGCAGATAAGTTTTCTATTCCTAAAGCTGATGAGTTATTTGATGAATTGGGTAATGTTGTATTTTTCACTAAGCTCGATTTACGCTCAGGTTATCACCAAATTCGGATGTACAGTTCGGACATCCATAAAATGGCTTTCCGTACTCACGATGGCCACTTTGAATGCTTAGTTATGCCTTTCGGTTTAACCAATGCGCCATCCACATTCCAAGCAGCTATGAATCTGATTTTTGTGGATTATCTACGCAATTTTGTCATTGTTTTCTTCGACGATATCTTGGTTTACAGCTCTTCTCTAGATTTGCATATTCGCCACCTTGATACGGTACTTCAGATTTTACATGTAAATCACTTCTTTGTTAAAAGTTCGAAGTGCTCGTTTGGTACACAGAAAATCGAATACCTGGGCCATATAGTTTCCGCCGGAAAGTTGTTAGCAGATCCGGATAAACTTGCTGCCATGTCTAAATGGCCGCCTCCTAAATCAGTCTGACAGCTCCATGGATTCCTTGGCTTACATGATATTATCGTAAGTTAATTCACAATTACGCTTTGTTGGAAAATCCTCTCACGGCTCTATTGCAATAAGACAGGTTCGTCTGGTCTCTTGAGGCTTCAGAGGCTTTTGAGCATCTCAAATCGGTAATGATGCGTCCTTCTGTCTTACAGTTGCCTGATTTTTCTAAAATATTTATCGTGGAAACTGACGCATTCGATGAAGGAATCGGCGCCGTCCTTTTACAAGACGAGCATTCGCTGGCTTTTTTCAGCAAGACTTTAGGACCACGCCGCCGCGGATCTTCCACTTATCACAGGGAATTATTTGTTATTGTATCTGCTGTGCAGAAATGGCGTCAGTATCTATTGGGACGCAAATTTTTTATCAAATCAGATCAGAAAAGTCTCAAGGAACTTCTGTCTAAAGTCATTCAAACACCGGATCAGCAATTCTTTATTCGAAATCTTATGGGCTATATGTTTCGCATTGAATACAAGCCACGTACTAACAACCGAGTGGCAGGCGCTCTTTCTCGCTGCATGATTGATGCTGATTCCAAATTGAAACAGTTTTTAGCATGGTCTGCGCCTTTTCCTGATTTACTATATAAAGTTCGCTTGGAGAATACGGAATATGCGGACCTTACAGAATTGCACGTTGCGACTACGCATGGTCCATTATCGGCTCCATTTCGGATTCATGATGGGATCTTGTATTACGACCACCACCTTGTCTTAAGCAAGGAATCTCCTTTGAAGGTCGATATTCTCACTGAGTTTCACGCCTCTCCGAGCACCGAGCATCCGGGTGTCGATCGCACATTTCATTGTGTGGCCGAAGTCTTCTTTTGGCCCGGCATGCGGGGTGATGTCAAGTGATTTGTCGACTCTTGTTTAATCTATCAGTCAACAAAATATAGTACCAAGAAACCTGCCGGCCTTTTACAACCCTTGCCGATTCCGCAGAAGGTTTGGGATGAGGTGTCAATGGATTTTATTACCATCCTTTCGTTATCTCGCGGTTTCACAACTATTTTGGTGGTGGTAGATCGCCTCTCCAAATACGCGCATTTTGGCGCTTTAGGTGCACACTATGACGCGGCGAAAGTTGCGTCCCTTTTTGTGGATTTTGTAGTTAAGCATCATGGAATTCCGGCATCCATTCTATCCGATAGAGACCCCATTTTCACGAGCTCTTTTTGGAAAGAGATCCATCGCCACACTTCGTCATAGTTCAGCTTACCATCGTCAATCGGATGGCCAAACGGAAGTTAAAAACAGATGCTTGGAGCAATATTTTAGGGCCTTCACACAGGGGCGGCCTAAACGATGGGTTGAATTTTTGCCATGGGCTGAATTGGCATTGAACTGCACATTTCATGAAGGCTTACGCATGTCCCCATTCCACGCTCTTTATGGTAGAGAGCCGCCTGCCCTATTGCGTGTCACAACGCCTTCGGGAACCTCTTCCGAGGCGATTGTTGCGGGTCGCGAACATGACCAGCTCCTAGAACTCCTCTACATCAATCTTCGCAAGATGCATCAGCGCATGGTGGCTCAAGCGAATTTACATCGGCGTGATCTCGAATTTCAGGTTGGTGATTTGGTTTTGTTAAAACTTCAACCTTACCGACAACATTCTATTGCCCGGCCTTTGTCGGCCAAATTAGCTCGTCGTTTTTTATGGCCCTTTCGAGATCACCGAGCGTGTTGGAGCGGTCGCATACCGCTTGGCATTGCCACCGAACGCCAAAATCCACAACGTTTTCTATGTATCTTTACTTCGGCCTTATAAGTCAGATGGATCGGTTACAGTGCAGCCTTCGTTTCTGTCGGAATTCGTTAATGATCAACCCATCTCATTGCCCATTCGTGCTATTGCTAAACGCAATTTTTTAGTGAACGGGTAGTCCGTGTTTGGAGTGGCTCGTTGTGTGGAACGATGGCTCAGTTAATGACGCCTCTTGGGAACCTGTGAATCACTTGCAAAGTGTTTTTCTTGAATTACGCCTTGAGAACAAGTCGATCGTCAACGGGGGAGAGATTGATACGCCTCGTGATGAGCCCGTCGTCAAGGCGGATCGGCCCAAACACACACATCGTCTTCCAGTTAGGTTTAGGGATTAATTTTATAATATTTTTATTAAATGTAATTTTTTTAAACAGTGTTATAAACTCCTTCTCGGGTTTTCTTTACGTTTTTTTCCCGGGACGCCTTTTTTGAACCGTTAGGGCTTAGGTATAAATACTTTGTTATAATTCTTTTATGATTATCGAAGAAAATAGTTTGCCCTAGTTTGTCTGTTCTCCCCCCTTTCCTCGTCACTCTCCCTTCAGGCCGAAAGGCCCTTCACCATGCGTATAACAGCTTGGTGACAAGCTTTGGTTCGGTTCTGGACTCTAAAACCGTATCACATGCATAAGAGAACTATAAGTCGAAAAAAAGACATATTAATCAGAAAAGTACTCACTCAATAGCTTGAAGTTATACAAGCTTAAGACATAAGATAACCAGAGCCACACGTATTTTTATTACACAATGACAACCTTTACCAACGACGAATAATCAAACACAATGAAGCAATTCAATTCTTAACATCAATACATCACACGTGATAGAGGAATTATAACAAATGAATGTAAATAGTGTTTGCATAGCATGCAAGATCGCATACATAGGAACATTAAAGTAAACAAGCCTCTCACCCTATCTTCAATTTGGAATTTTTCTTGAAGCAACAATATTGGATTCATTCGACGCCCCAGAGTTAAGAGGTGGGTTGTAAGGTGTGTAGGGAGGACTTGGGGGAGGCGAGTATGAAGGAGCCGCTGGAGGAGTACCGTAAGGAGGAGAATAGGGTGGATTTGGAGGTGAATATTGAGGCGGCGGTGGAGACGGATAAGGTGGAGTGGGAGGCAAATATGGAGGTGGTGGAGGAGACGGGTAAGGCGGACTTGGAGGCGAATATGGAGGTGGTGGAGGAGACGGATAAGGCGGACTTGGAGGCGAATATGGAGGTGGTGGAGGAGACGGATAAGGCGGACTTGGAGGTGAATATGTAGGAGGACATGGTGGTGGAGGTGTTGGTGTTGTTTTAGGAGGTTGTGGGGGAAACGGGTGTGGTGGCTTAGGAGGAAAGGGAGGGAATGGGTGAGGCGGCTTTGGAGGAAAAGGAGGAAACGGATGTGGCGGCTTTGGAGGAAAGGGTGGGAACGGGTGTGGCGGCTTTGGAGGAAAGGGAGGGAACGGAGGTTCGTTGTAGCCACACATACCATAGGTGCAAAAGACCCCAAAGTTGCATCTATTGAAACACTTGCCACAATGAAAGGGATTTTTGTTAAGATTAACACACAAGCCACCACAACACTTGTGACCAAACTTACACATGAACCCACAAAGTCCACAATTCTCATCGTCGGATGTTAGATTCACGCAACGGTTCCTGCAGCAAAACGTCTGGGGTGGATACTCTCCTAGGTGGCATATCCATGGCTGCTTCCAGCATCCTTGTTTCCTCGGATCCACTTGTTTTCTCAACCACGACGAAGATGTCGTGTTCAATGTCTCCCTTTGTGACACATTTGGTTTTGCAGCTATGGGTAACAACAAGAGGAATAATAGCAAGGCAAGGTGCGAGAGGAGAGCCATGGGAATGGCCGTTGACAATGAATTTGAACCTAAAATGGGACATATATATACTCACTCGAGTAATTTGATATTTTTTTTTCAACGCAATTTAATGTGTTGTGGAGTGGCCAAGTGTTCATGTTTTTCTTACATTTAGTGTACAAGAATCGTGATTTGACGATGGCATTAACATATGTGAAGAAGGGTGAGTATCATATTTTCTGGGCTTATATAAATGACTTTTTCTTTCTTTCTTCTCTTGAAAGTAAACCATGATTAGGGGTAAGAAAACCATTTAACAGCGTGAAGCATTTATCTTGCCACTCGTACAGATTGAATACGTGAGATACAACTAGTACAATTCAAGTTACAGCTTTTAACTCGGGTAATTTACCCCTCATAATTAGTGTCAAAACCTAGTATTATCATGACGAATTCTGCTCTAGATTGACTTGTACCACACACTATCCTTCATGAACCATGTGAAGTGAGCGAGCTGATCTTGGCTGTTTGCTTCTAACAGAAGGTAATCACATCTTAATCTCGTCACGATAACTTCCCATGAAAACACAATTCTAAGACATTAATGAAAGAGGCACGAATTGTTGTTCCACTTATAAACCAAAAGATGTTCTACCCTCACATATCACTACGAATGCATCTCAAATAGCAAGTCCAAGGAAACACTAAGCAAACACAAACAATAAATGGTTCACTGTGATCAGCAAAGTCGTCTGCGGATTCAACCTCTGACTCTTTATCTTCAGAATGATCTAGCTTCTTAATTCAGCCTAACAAGATATAATGAACTTCTTTTGGTTAGCAATTACACAAAATCATACCATCTGAAATGGATAATAGAACTTGTACAACATGTATAGATCAGCAAAACATATAGCCTACTGTGAACAACAGCAGACACAGCTGTAATTACAAGAAGAATATCACTAGCCCTTATTGCAAAATGCATATTACTTGTTATATACATCAGAAGATATATTGATAAAAAATGCGTTCTTTTTTATGCTATGACAAGGGTAGTGCTTACATTGTGTTCATTCCTTGTTTGTTGGTGGAGCAGCATTTGCTTCAGCCTCCTCCGTATTGGCATAACGACGCTTGAACTTTTCGACATTGCTCAATTTTTCAGCCATATGACGTCTTGCTCTCCAATGATAGACTTTTCCCTCTCGGTGAATCTTAGACATCATAACATTAATCAACCTGCCACTCTGGGTGACATAGGATATCCACTGCATCTGAGGATGCAATCCTTTCTTCATCTTGTGATAGTGAAACCTGCAAACATATAACACAATGAGTATAAAATGCATTCAGTTCCTCCCTCTTATGCACAGGATGTATAAAATGTTGAGAAAAGAAAAAGAGAAAAGAAGCAAGCATAAATTCAAAGACCGAATTTGATCAAGTAATCATCAAATAGTCATTTTCATGGAAAATAATAAGTGAAAAGTGTATACTATGGAGCTGCCAAAGATTGCATAATGAACAAGAACAGCATGCTATTGGAGGTGGCCATTGAAAGGATTACAAAGCAGAGTGAATGCGTGCAACAAATGTTTATTTAGTAAAACGAAAATTCCAAAACAATCTTGTAATTTGTTCATAGTTCTCAGTATCTCTTCTGTTAATTGACTCCATACAAAAACAAGTTACATAGATGAAAGCAGACGATGATAATTCTACTTATCATCTGAAAACAAGCCTGAACATGTGCAAAATAACCTCTTTCTCGCAACTAACGAAATTAACAAACAATAATACCACCAATAACAAAACAATCAATCCACATTGAGACTCAGACAAGCAGTGCACCAGAATAAAATTAGAAATAAAGTAATCCTTGGCAAGATAGGAGGACATCGATGATCGAGCAACTCGACGGTAACGATTTTAAGGTTCAATCCATGTGAGCAGACAAGCAACAAAGAATAAATTACTATTTGAAAAAATTGGGACAAAAGAGACTAAGGTTCTGATCTACTTTCAAATTTTAAAGAGAAAAATGTAAGAAGGTTACCGAGCTCAGTTTCCGGTCGGCAGTGTTGGGAGAGGTAGACAGGTGGTTGGTAGTGGTACCGATGGGAAGAAGCAACCGGAGATGAACGACGGAGACCCGTGGCCTAGGGTTCTTGTGTTTGAGAGACGAGAGAGGACTAGAGGAAGAACAAACCCATTTATTTGTTCGGCTTTTTTTTTTTAGGGCCCAATTGAGGATCCGTTTCTTATACCTATCACAAAAACGGGTCAAGTAATGTAATTTATTTTGATCACAACTAGATTTTTCTGTTTCATTTTATAAAGGCCTTGTTTCACTTTCTCCTAAAAACTACTTTTTATTCAAAAACTATTTTTAACCTTCTTATATTTTTCGAGACACAAAAATTAACTTTTCACCCAAAAACTCATTTTCACACACAAGTGAAACACACCCAAAGCTTTAAGTTTGAATCAGGCAAGTACAATGAGATGCATATTGGTCTTAGCTTGAAAGGTTAATTATGGTCTAAAATTGGTCTATAGACGTGAAATAATCTTAGTATCCAAGTAATCCAACCATTGCAAATGAAGCATCCTATTCAATTAGAAATTTAGAATTTTTGTTTTCTTAAACAAGGATGGTGTACATTACAAAGTTGCTACCAAGATTCACCAATAACCTGAATGTTTTTACCTCCATCCCAAAATCGACTACTAAACAGAAAGTTGCTATCAAACTAAAGTGACCCTCATAGATCCATGTTAATCCTATTCACTACCCTCATGATCTCCAAAGCTGCCCATAGTAGCTGCGCTAGCCAAATCCATGTTAATAGCCAGATCTCGGTTCCACCATTCGCTGCAACAAGCAAGAAGAGCTCCTGTTCTATCATTGTTCTAAATTGGACATTGATAAGCAGCTCAAAGAGTATGATCTCATTTGCACTTGAAAGCAACCATCTTTGTCTTTGAGCTCATATTCTCAGTATCCGGGTCAGCTTGTAAACCTGACGGGTCAGAACAAATCGTGTCAAAGAACAAAACAAAAGAAATGTTTTCCTATTTCGTTTTTCAGGCTAGTTCAATCCAGTTTATAAGCTTAAGCTATATTTTTTGTCTTACTTTTCTTCTAAGCTCAAGGTGTGTTTGTCAATGCTATTTATAATGACATTTTTCATTATAACTACATTTTTCAATCCAAGATTCATTTAAGGTTTTTTTTCCTGTCAATTTATATTTCCTTGAAGATGGAAATTCGCATACCTGGGCGCTTCTGCTTGGTAGCATCACTTCAAGGCAGTTTCTCAGGCCATCAACTCTGCACATTTAAAGTAACCAGTTGAATAAACAGAAGAGGAAGGAAAAGAGAAAAAGAGTTCAATTGACTGTCTGTTAATGTAAGAAATGTTGAAAGCAATCTTCACCTTTTATTATTTGTTATTTGAAGATCATCATCATCATCGATTAAACCTTGTCCACCATACTTCTTTTCATCAGTATTTAATACTATCTGCACAGTTCAGCAATCAACAGTAACATAACCAGAATCATATTCTTGCAAGTCATTTTCTTAAGTGGAAATAAAAACCAATATATGTAGACACAGAAAAGGACATTATTTGGAAGAATCACTACTAGTTATTTATCAACTCTTCATGTTACATTCTTAATTTCTGTATCTAAGCATGTGAAAAGTTTAGTCTTCAGCATTAAAAAAAAGTTCATGAACAGGATCATCCTTTGCCTAATAATCATGAAAAATGATTTCCAGACAATTCTGTGTAAAACCAGTCATGAATGCAAAAAAATGCACAATAATGGGAGCTTTGACTTACTTGATACTCGCCAGCTTCTTCAACACCCACACGATATTGTTTATACGAATCAGTTGGATGAAAATTAAATATGAACAGAAGGGGGCCTCTGATGTAAGATATCACCTGTTTAAAAGAAGATTATTTAAGATTCAAGGATACTCATATGAATGAATCAATATACTATAACTAAAGTCGAATCTCTCTATCTTACGTGTCATCGTCTTAACTATGCCACGTAGGCGTCTTAATTTTTCCATTTCCTCTTTGCCCTTCATTTGTTTAAGTATTTACAATCTTTATATTATCACAATATCTCTTATATTATTAATATACAATTATATTTAGAGATCTTAAATTTTGGCGAGTTATGCTTAGAGTGTAATCCATTATATATGGAACATTTTTATTAAATATAATAATGTTACTAATATTACTAATATACAATTATATTTAGAGTTAAAATTTAGCAAGCGATAGAAACATAATCTTCATTATGAAATAATTTTTTAAATATAATAATATTATTAATATATAATTATATTTAAAGATCTTAAAATTTGGCAAGTTTAGAAACATAATATTCATTATATGACATTTTATTAATCAAAACCGTACAATGTACGGGAACAAATGCTAGTCTGAAAATAAATGAAAAGCTAAATTCAAAAAAGAAAAACAAAAGTGTCAACTTCTCAATTCCATTTCAATTTTGTATCAATGGAGCATCTCTTTGAAGATTTTCTCATCATGATGTTTGAACAGAGGGGGAACATTACAATGGCAGCGGTCAGAATTTTCTACCTTAAGTGAATCATGCACAGACGAAGTGATTACAAATGAAAAAGCTACTATACTAGATTCCCAGTGAGAAAAATAAAAAAATTCTTTCGAGGCAATCATTTGATATCCAAAAAGAAAGTACTGCCACTAGACACTAATACAGCAAAGCAAGTTCGAACTTGTCCCAGACTTTAGCAATGGGAGAGGTGGGTTTATAAAAGGGCAGTCGCTTTACCTTGTTAGTGTCGTTTACATGGTGAATCTTAGATTGCCGTCTCGACAGCACTCTTTCCTTCTCATCCAATTTCATCATGTCCTATATAAAACATAAGAAAGAAGCATTACCCATGGTCAGTGATTACTTTCTAGTTTTGACAATAATTTTAAGATACACCCTCATAGAAGAGCATAGGGCAAAAAGAGATTGCAGAATGAAAGAACGCAGTTTCACATAAGTTCATTTTTAAGTTGGAAAGTTTTGAGAGAGCATTAAGAACAGAACATATATTCACAGAAGCCTTTTTTTTCAAACTTGGAGGAAAAAGATGTATGAAAAAAAAAGTTTTAAATACTGAAGAAAGCATTGAACTTAAACCATTCAATTACAGGTGTGCAAATATTGTAAAAATGAGGGTTATGGAACCACATAATCTGACCTTGTCAAACAAAAAAAGATTCTGGTATATTCCCTCTTCATTCAGCAAATCCCAACTACGGTGAGCTAGTGATAAAGAGTTCTCGTTACTGTGCATTGGAAACTCTACCCTCTAGCACAAGACATAGAGAGTATGTCAGAAATTGATTAAAAAAAAGGTAACAAGTCGCATGAGAGAAAAAAAGTTATCACCTTTGGGTGCCCAAACTCGTTTCCCATGAAATTAAGATAAGCATGCCCGCCAATTGTGAAAGTGATCAATCTGATCATCTAAATTCAAAGGCAAAGATTCAAAAAAAAATGTCGGAAAAAACAAACCAATTATAAGCCAAAAGAACATTTTCATAACAAGTTTCCAGAATGAGAGAATAACAGTGCAGATATTCACCAATAACAGCAAATGCTTTACCTATCTTCTGCCACAAAAGCTCAGCCAAACATAGTGTTTCCAAGAATATAGAAACTTTTGCTAGCTACATCAATCTATGCCACATACGTCTATGCCTTTCATGCTTATTGCCTTCAACTAAAAAACCACTTCTCCTAAACATTTCTTTTCTTCAATATAAATGATTTAGCTTCTGAGTAATATGTTTATCTCACAAAAATAATCTTAACAGTCCTCCCATCTGTTCAATTCTAGACACAGTTTCCACCCTCCTAATAATGCATGTGCCCATCAGATGTGCTTGCTCTAAAATTGGGAAACAATAAGAATTATGTACAAATAGCTTTTGACAAAGCATTTATCAATTGTATATCTTCCCAAATTCACAAAACATCTCAAGGTATATATCAGAAGTTGCAGGCAACTAAAATCTGTTCATTCTAAGCAATATCCATAGAGAAGTATAATAATTTGTAGCAACAGTCAAAATGGTCATAAATATGTGAGTTCCGGAAATTTTCAAGTACATAATTCTATTCATTCTTTTCTTAAAAAAAAGCATCCATATTTTTATCAGTACCCCTCTCCATTTAAACAGAACTCCTCAAGAGGAAAATGAAGAGGTGTCCATCCTGCTGGCCTATCAGAGGATCTATAAGGTAAATTGACAGCATGACATACCTTGTGTAATGAACAACCTCTATCCAATGAATTCGATTCAGTGGACTCACCAAACAAAATTTCTGCAAATGAACACCCTCCAGACAAGGACTGGACAAGAGCGATACCATAAATGGTTATTCTGAATCTCAGGATAAAAATGCTTAACTAAAACATGGAAATTACCTACCTGATTGTGATTTTCGGCATAAATAAGCATTTTGTCTGCATAAAACATGTTTCCTGTCAATGTTTCCACAATCTGCAGTAGAAGACAAATGAGGAAACAACATAGATTTAAAAAGAAATGATGATTGAAAGCTGATCAAGGAATGGCCAAATAGAATAGGAAAAAAAAAATACTAAAATGCTTAGATAAATCTAATGTCCAACCTTGCTCATGTTCCATTCATGGTCAGGCACATTTTGAAGAAGGGATGACCACATATCAGGTGCAGAAAGATTGACATAGTAGTCAAATCCTAATCCACCTTGAGATGTGGGCTCACATAATCCTGGATAATTTGTTGCCTGATCATAAGTTTAAGGTTAGTTATGAGTAGACTAGAAACGTCCATGACAAGCAATCGTAACTATTTATCAAGGACTTCTTCAGTTTCAGGAGGCCAATATATAAGATATGTGATTCTTCTACAGAAGAAATGTCACTAAAAATTTGCAAGTAATTGCTTGAACTAGATACCCAAGAGATAGCTATATAGGCAGTAGCAGCAAAAATCCAACTAAATGCAACTTACATCTTCTGCAATAGTTATGATATTAGGATAAAGAAAATGTAGGATATCATTGGCCAAAATGAGGTAAATCATCGCATCCCTGTCAACATATTGATTACAGTACCTGAAAAGGCACACGCTTCCCCAAGTCAAGTCTCAGCACACGGTTAAGTTATCAGAATACTTTCATGATAATAATCTTGAATAGATACTTCCCTTGCACAAGTGACATGACCTATAAGTTCTAAGATAATTGTAACAGTCTAATATTGATTTAGCAAAAACATAGCATCAGGTACCAAGACCATGCTCATGTAGGATAGCCACATTTGAAGCCCCATCAATGGCTCATTTTCTGGGAGGCACCAGATTTACAAATCTTTTAGTGCATTTATTATGGAACATTATAGACAAATATCTCCATATGTAATAATATGCATATCTAAGCACAAAAACAAGTAATTAAAGTCTTCTTATATAGCAATGATTAATAATAAAGCCTTACTCATCTAGTTCACCAGTAAAAGAAGCAAATCCGTTGTGAGTATACAACATTGATGAGAGCGAATGAAAATGGAAGCCATCAATCTGGTACTCCAAGACCCACCTGTTCAAGCATTACATTAAAATCAATGCGAGCATATGAACAAAAGGGATTTGCTGATCACCGATTCAGATTTAAGAATGAATTACGAAACAAATTGAACAATTTCGTATTTGGTGATTACCAATTCAAATTCGAAAGCAAATAGTGTAGCACATCAGGGTCACCATACTTAAACATTCTAGTTCCCCAATACTTATGATGACCTCGTTTGCCTGGTGATCAAAAGAAAACAAGAGATTAATTCAGCAATATCTGAACAGCATGTCAAGTACTGAACTTACTTAGTTACTAGTCCATTCAATTTAATGTCAAGATGCATTTGAAACTTCATATGTAAATCTTCTACTTGAGATTATGTTATCCTCAGATACTTAACTAATTTCCAACATCAACATACATTTTTTTTGCATGAAAGTGATAAAACAGACAATTGACTTTCCTAGTCTGGCATGAATTATATTGTACAAACTAGACAAAGAATGTTAAGAAAGTAAATCTTGATCATTGGGCTACCTGTGTGAAAGTAGCAGTCATTTGATCCGTCATATAGTGACAACCCAACCATCTCATCTGCTGCTGCGTAAGAATGCACAATGTCCAAGAAGACGAGTAATCCTAGACCTGTGTATCAACAAAAGCAAACAACAAAATATGATTAACCAAATTTGCTTTATGTTTCCTAATTGGAGCAGATAGTCTCTAGCAGAAATTTTGAGAGGTAGCCATGTGCACTAGGATATCCATGTTTCATCTTATGGATTGTAGACAATTATTCCACCCACCCATAAAAGTTCACATGCTGTTAAATGTAGCATAGAAATGAAGTGCAAATGGAAATTATTTTTTATCGAGTGAAAGGATACTGCCTTAGAAAGATGTTTTTTCCCTCTTCACAGTAAAAGTCCACGAAAATTAAAAGTTGTCAAATTTTGATATGTTCCCAGATAAAACTGACAGACCATGAGCTTCATCAACCAAGCGCTTGAAGTCTTCGGGAGTGCCATATCTGCTACTGACAGCGAACATATTGGTGATCTGCACTGCATCATACAGACACTTAATCATATTGCTAGAGCTTTAATGACATGAACTATGAAATATGATGATGTTGAAGCCTGAAATGTTTCTATATATGAAATAATGAATGTGACCCAATAATCTAATTAACGTGGCAATATGCCTGGAAATACAAAATACTAATTCCAAATGTAAGAAAGATGAGTTGGAGTTGCATGAATTTACATAACTCCTAGTTTAAAATTATCTTACAATGAGGGAGGGAGGGAGGGAGGGAGGGAGGGAGGGAGTTCCTTAAGATCACAAGAGTTGGAATTTACTAGGAAATGTATCTTACAACTAATGACACAAGCAAAACGAGCAACCCAGTTTACTACATAATAACTTATTATACCATGTTTACCATAAATATCTAATTTGTAACATGTGAGCATAGATAAATGAAAAAATAAGAAACTAATGCAGTAATGCTCAACTCACTCTATATCCAGCAGTGAAATAATCTTTGTGTTCAATAACTCCAAAAAACTGGATCGCATTATACCCAGCCTTTTTAATGTGAGGAAGGGTCTGCATTGATAAAATTGGAAAAACAGAATATGTCAGCGTAAATGGCCAATCAGAATACATTCAATTAATTAAATAGCACTAAAAACTAAGTTACCTTCTCCACAAATTCAATAAAAGAAGTTATTTTGGGCTCTGACCCACTGATTCCAACATGACATTCGTATATTCGTAAAGATTTTGGAACCTTTGGTTGCTTATTCTTCCATTTGTACATGGATTCTGGTGGTGGTTCCCAATGAACAGCGACAGATTGATTTCCATCCACATCTATGACAAGAATATAGTGAATTGCAAACAATCAATGCTATGCATCACAAGAGATATTCAACAAAGTCATATATTTTGCATCACAAGAATATAGTGAAAAAGCAGTACCGTTTTATAGGAATTGAGTATAATATGCAAGAAAAATTGTGCCACCACAACATTTGGCTTGAGTATTGTAGGCACAGCACAACAGTAAAAAAGAAAGTGCAACCATGACACTGCTGATTCCTTTTCCAGATGCAATCTAAACATCTAATTCATAAAAAGGAAGAGAAATTGGAATTGAAAGTTAAATCACAAATTGGAAAGTTTACCAGGAAGAACATATGTAGCCCAAGCAGGAACTCTCTCCAAAGGTCCATCAGGAGTATTAAAGTAGACCCTATATTTGCTGCCGTGAGGAATGGAAGGAACATACTTCTTCAGCCAAGCTTTGCGTCCTTTTTGTATCTCAAACCAGTAAGGAATAGGAGGCTTTTTGTTACGAAATTTTTCTCGGGAAATAGCATCATCCACGATATTAGTGATGTCATATTCTTTTCCTTCATCAATGACATCATAACGGAAGAAGCTAGGAGGCTTATCCTTATGCTGCTCTCTGTATGCCTTGTATCTTATTTGAGGATCATCGGGTATTTCATCCATCTCCTCTAAACTTTGTGGCCCATTAGGGCCAAACATTTGTTCATACAGCTTTGCTGCAACTTCAAACCTACTTTTCGGGTCTCTGCACTCCCCTGGCTCCCAGTATTCATCATTTGCTCTCTTAAAAACTTCACGTACGGATACACCACTATCCCCTTTATCATAGTCATCAACATAATTATACATCTGAAAATAGAGCTCATCGGGTTCTTCTCCATCCCTCAATTTATCTTCCAGTATGATGAACCAATATCCATAATCATCATGGCCAAAACGTCCTTCTCTAGCACAATTTTCCGTTTGCGACCAACCATTAAAATCACCTATCAATGCACAATACCGTGCACCTGTGGCCAGATTGATCACATATATGTCAGATGGATATATAGAGGAAGCATTTCATATGCTCAAATTTAACTCCATATCTATAACTTAAGGCACTAATTTCAGTCTTCATAAATAAAAAATACCCATCCCAAGCACATTCTAGTTTTCCCAACCAAACCAGTACATCAAACACAACTGAAAAGAATGGCCTATACTGAACAAGTGGAAAATTGAGCACAGTAGGCCAGTAGCAAGGATTTCACAGACAAGCATCGATAGGTATTAATGAGGAATAGAATCACACTTGCATAACACAAATCAAATTTGTCAGTTAAAAAAAAAATCTGCTCAATTCAAGAATGGGCATCATCATGACATACCTGGAGCCCAATCCATAAAATCAAGTCGGTGTTGTGGAGTCCTATGTATACCCATTATTTCATATCTGACAAGGAGAGGCTTAATTAGAACAATAAACAAACGCAAATATGTAGTAACTAGTAAGCATCCATATCCTAGTCAATCTAATAGAGACAAAAAATATCAAAGACCCTTGAAATAACTAAATAAGTAATACAAATATACACAGAAAAAACTAACCCAGAAGCAAATTCCTTGAGATTCAAGAAGCGATTGAATACTCCATCCTTAAAGTCCTTCAATGCCTTGTGCCTGCACCAAAAATTTCAAAATTTATAGTCTAACAACCAAGTACAAGAAAATTTTGTCAAGAACACTCTAGAATTACACCAGAAAAAGAAATAGTTTCGTATTTCTTGACCTTTCACGGAGGAACTGAGCAAAGGCCTTATGTGTAATTCCTTGTTTGTTTAAGAACCCAACTGGGTCGACCCCTTTCTTCTCTTCATTTTCCTTGCTTTGAGTTTCCTTAGGTTGGATTAGGCGCTTTTGTTGATACTGCGGTGGCTTCTCTGAAGCAAAACATCTCCATCTCCATTTTTTCGCGAAATTTACCTTCTGAGCTCCTTTCTTCGCAGGATTTCGTTGTAATTGGGCTTGAACACGACGGTCATCTGGGCATGGAGGGACCTGGATTGGCGGTGCAAGGGTGAACATGCTACTGATTTGATATTTACCCTCTTGGGTTTGTAAATTTTTAGTGCTGAACAGAGTAATTTCAGAATCAGTAACCCATGAACAAAATTGACAATGAAAATCGGTATTGCATTTGAGGATGGTGGATAAGAGAGGGGTTTTGGGTTTATGGGCTCTATGCTTGAAAAGAACTTGTTTATTTGATTTATTGCTTTTGTAAAGTCACTAGGCAAGAAAGCTGGAATAGCTCAGTTGGTTAGAGCGTGTGGCTGTTAACCACAAGGTCGGAGGTTCAACCCCTCCTTCTAGCGTCGAAGTTATGTTTTTATTTTTTCATTGTAGTTACTATTCATTTTTTGTGGACTAGAAGCTGAAAGTTGACAATAACTATATTTTTTTTGTGGACTAGAAGCTGAAGTTGACAGGCAGTGTTCAAGACCAAAAATAAAGAAGCTGAAGTTGACAACATTGTTTTGTAACTAATTTACTATTATAGAATTTCTTTGTACATAGTTCTTTAGTTAATATCAATTGACTTAATAAAGTCAGTTACTTATTTATATTTTAAACAAACATATACATTTTGGAGTATCCTAAAATGACAGTGATTTTTTCACTTAAAATGACTATGCATTTTCACTGAATATGACTATACATGTTCTTATATTATTGTGTATGACTTTTTTCACATGTAATACAATGCACACTTAGTAATAATACCTACACAATAATGTTAGATGAAAACACACAGTTGATGAAATCCGAAATAACGACCCGCTAGAAGATAAGAAACGAGATTATTATATCCGAAAGTGCAAACGTTTGCTTCTCTATTTATACTTTTCTCTACAGCGAGGTTACAAGCCTACGAGGCTAATAAACAATGGAGAATTACACCTAGACCTCCTACGAGGTTCCGAGATCTCGATCTAACAGCGTTCGAGATCTCCTACTTGCTAAATGACTCTAACACCCAAGTGTTGCGCGTTCGATCTTGTGGCTAGGTGGACTTTGGAGCGTGGTGTAGAGAGCCTTGTGAGATTTTGTAGCGAGGTCTTTGGTGTGAGCGAGGTCTTTGTGCGACTTGAAATCTTTTTGTGGACTCCACTTGTCTGTAGCGAGGTCTTTTGACGATGTTTCTGTCACGACGATCTTCAACGAGCAAGATAGTTCTTGAGTTCAAGATGTTTTTCGACCCCCTCCTCTTACGAGGTTCTTCTCTATTTATAGAGGATTGGGGAGTCGAGTTTTGGCAAAGGTCCGATGTGGGATGCCCGAGATTGGGGACTTCTGATTGGCCCGAAGGTGAGGTAGCTGGTGATTGGCTTGGGGAAGCGGCATCAACGAGTGGTCCGTGTGGGCGGGCGTCAGTAGAATAGGTTACGAAGTCTAGGCTTCATTCCGAGGTTTAGGGTAGGGTCGGTTACGAGGTCTTGGACCTCGCGGAGGTAGGAATTTTGTTTAAATAAATAGGGGATACGGGAGTGGGATCCAGAGTCGTCCGTTTGCTCTCTGTACCCTGGGCCCCCTTTTTACTTTTACTATTTTGGACATCATCAACAGTCATATTAGAAGTCATACTAGTTGTCTCCGTCGTGCCATGCACGACTATGACTCGATATTTTTTAGATATACTATAAAAAAAGTTATTAATAAATAAAAATTTAATATATAATTTATTGTAAGTAATTTGTTGCCCGTAATATGTATAAAAATTATTTTGTTTCATAAATAGGTTTAAATTAAAAGAAGGAGAAAAAATATGAAGAAAATAAAATAAAAAAGATATATTTTGAAAATACAGAAGAGATGAGATTTTAAAAAATAATAATTAATTTAATAATAATATATGTAATTAAATATATTTATCTTTTAATATAAGAGAGAGAAAGAAACAACTAAAATGTTAAAAAGAGTAAGCATATATATTTTATTGGCTTATAAGTAAAAAAATTCAACCATTAGTTAAATTTTTTTACTTGAGAAATTATCTCCTACCAAAAATTAAGATATTATCTAAATTTGGGAAATAAATAAATTTAATTAAGTGGAAAATATTTGTCATGTTGAATATGAAGTGGAAAGAATAATCAATATATAATTTTTATGGAGCAAGGATTAAATGACATGTGACAAAATCATATGTGGATTAATAATAGGATGACAGTCAAAAGATGAGGTGGTGCAATGTGGTGGCTCCAAACCTTATTGATTATATATATATATATTAGATTAAACGGAACGCATAGTCGATCATTGTTAATTTTTTTCTTTGTAAAGCACTATTATTACTTCAATCGATTAATATTGATCTTATAAGTACCCGTTACTTATTAAATTTGATTTCTTGATGTCTTAAAGGTATACCTATATTTAAGTGATTAAAAGCTTATAAGTACCCGTTACTTATTAAATTTGATTTCTTGATGTCTTAAAGGTATACCTATATTTAAGTGATTAAAAGCTCGATGTACTCCGAGTCTCCGATCGAATACAAACTACGACTGAATTATGCATTATTAACCCAAAACTTAGCAGTATCATTGATTAAAGAGACATGCATGCATGAAAAAACTCATTTAACTCCAAAAGGTACAAACAAAAGAACCCAAAGAAAAAAGTGCATGAAATTAAAATCGATTGAAATCTTAAAGATACAAACTAAGACCTAGTACTACAACGGCAACAAATAACACATGAAACGTCGTGCATGAAAACTATAGCTGGCGAATCAAACTAGTACAAAGAGACTTATTATAACTTGAGCTACCATAGCAAGCTCATCTTGATACTTGCATGATCAACCTCGTCCACCAACATACTGACCAGCTCCAAGAGCCCCCGGCCCACCGAACCCAACACCTCCAGCGGGCCCACCACCCGTCCCCGCCCCACCTCCAAACCCCATTCCTCCACCAGGAAGCCCGCCAAAGCCCGGAAGCCCACCGCCCCGGATCCCACCCCCGGCACCAAACCCGGTCGACCCACCGCCTACCGGCCCACCAAAGGAAGTTCCCGTTCCGAACCCGAACCCTGCTCCGGGCATCGGAACGGCCGGTATCGGTACTGCGGGCACACTAACCCCTCCTCCAAAACCCGCCCCCATACCGCCACCGGGGGCGGCTCCTCCTACCGGTGCACCACCACCCACTCCTCCACCATAACCACCTCCTACTCCCGGAACGCCGCCCGCCACCCCACCGGGTGCGCCGCCACCGAACCCAGCTCCACCTCCGAACCCGCCGCCTGGAGCAACGCCGCCTCCAACCGGAACGCCACCTCCATAGCCGCCTTGGGGGACGCCGCCATAACCGCCTTGGGGAACGCCACCATAACCGCCTTGTGGGCCGCCGCCGCCCGGGCCATAGTCATTGGGCCGGAGAAAAGAGGGCTTCATATTATTCTCCCGGTCCATAACAAGCTTCCTGTTGTCACATAAACCACCGTTAGTGCATGCGAAAATGGCGACAAGGAACAAAATCAAACTCATTTGATTGTTGTTGTTTCGGTGTGCCATTTTTTTTTTTTGTGTGTGTGTGAAATGTTTTGTTGTGGGATCGAGCTAGCTAGCTGGATGGTGTTGAGTGATGGAGGAGTTGACGAGAATGGGTTTATATAGAGTGGGGAAGTACGTAATGAGTAGACTTCGGGAATATCGAGGTCGGATTAGATTAGGTTTGGAAAATCAATACGTCTTTTAAGCTCGGATACGCGGCTGAGCATCAATTTATTTAGGTTAGAACTTGCTACGTACTACGGGTGAGCAAAATACTCGATCTATTAATCCAATCCACCGATTTAGTCTATTCGATTCGATATAATTCACCAATTCGGTCTATCCGATTTGATAAAATCCGGATATAAATGAATCATAAAATTATCCGTATATAATCGCTACTAACTTTCAAACCCAGAAATACTTCATAGGATTTTATGTCCACACTCAATCTCAAAACGGGACGACTGAGCGTAAACATAATATGATTGTTAAAAAAGGGTTAGCCTTGCTTAGTTGCTCTCTCATGTAAAACTACCAATCACCTTTTAGGAACATGCATTCCACACATATGGGTACTTGCATAATCGAACCTCACTCCTATTCTAGGTTAAAAATCTCCTTTAAGTGCTTTTATGGGAAACCACCGGATTTTTCCTAATTATGAAATCCTTGGGTGTTTATGTTATTCACTTCTTCTTACTTATAATGTCAACAAACTTGAATTTTGGTATTCTTCATACATTTTTGCATGTTATAATTCCCAATATCGGGGATACCTTTGTCTTCATCTTTTGACAAATTGAATCTATATTACTCGAGATCTCATCTTTGATGAGATTAATTTTTTCTATCATATTCACAAAAATTGTCTGTCAACTTCACTCCAAAATCCAACCCCTACAATTTCCCCAAACCCTCTCCAAATCGTACCCTTAGCGACGCTGAGACCGGCTAGCCCTGAACTCGATTTCAGCCCATCATCCACGCCCAACCCGACGTCCCTTGCCTCATGCATGATGACTAGACCTATCAAAAGCTGACTCGACCCGTCCGGAAATTTCTAGGTTTCAACCCGGAAATTTGAACCCGAAACCCAGTTTAAACCCGACCCAGTTGACCCAAACCCGATTGCGTTGAAACCCGATATCCTGTTGAGTTGACCCGAACCCGATTGGCTTGAGCCCTGAAACCTGCAACGACCTGACCTTATTTGACTCCTTTGACTGCTCTAGAGTGGCCCATTATGACCCGAATCCGACTCAACCCGAACTCAAAATAACCCAATCCGAACCCAACTCGACCGACTCGATTAAAAATTTTAATTATTAAATACGGAGTACTACACTTGTCACAAGTTAAAATGACAAAGGATCTTGTAAAACTCATCGAGGTGTGTAATTTTAGTTTTCATATATATCCGTATATACATACTGTATTTGCGGCCGGATTATATTGGGCAAGTCTAGCTATCGAAGAAACCCCAACGTTGACATTTAGAAATGGAAATTAAAAGCATTCAAGGGGTTGACAGATGGGGAGTTAGAGGGAGTAAATTGGACGAAAGATGGAATTAATGTCGTGATGAAGATTGACAGTACATTTAAGGAGGACTACGATATATGACATGTCTCGGTCAAGAAAGAACACGTACCCAATGGAGCTAGACGAATGCATGCATGCAGAGGCCAACGCAAACCTCATCTTGCCATTGGCAGCCCACAAATTAAAGCACGTATATACGTACATGCATGTATATGTCAAATTAATGAATTTGCTTGTTGAAACGGTGACTTGAAAGTTTGGCACGGGCTTGAAGGAAAATTATGATGGAGTATATCATATGTGTAACTTTAGCAGTCTATTGATAAAAATTTGAAAATTAACATTCATAAACATCTAAAATATTAAAACTATGAATCATTTATGAAAAAAGAACAACTTAATGAAAAAAATAAAGCCAAAAACTCAACATCGTTTTTACACTTTGAAAATTAACATTCATAAACATCTAAAATATTTTGTGATTTTTTTTTTGATAAGGAGAGAATTAGGGTGGCCACTAACAGCCTAGTGGTCGTGGTTGCCCTAGAGCATCCTGACGGATGAGGATAAGTAAATCCGGATCAACTGCAAGCGGGATAGAAGAGACAAGTCTGAAAGATCCAGCGATAAAGTCCGCCACAGAATTGCGCTCCCAATAGACGTGAGTGATACTCCAATACTGGAACCGGCCTTTCTTTATTATTGTATTTGGATGCTAAGTATTGATTAGTAGTAACTAAACTTGACTCCATTGTAATATCATTATGCAAAAGTAGAAGACTTGTATAAAGAAAGGAGTAAAATAGAAAAAAGTTATAAATATAATACTTTCTTCTCTTTTATCCTTTTTAATACTAAAGGTTATTAATTTAATAACTTAAACGGGACACGATTATCTGAATGGATTTTGCTTACATAATCTCTTTTATCTCAACTAATTTCTTTTTTCTTCTCCAATTCTTGACAATGCTTATTTGTATTTTGCATCATTTTGAAATTATGTCCAACCATGATGATATTCTATGAGCTAAGTGCGATTAGAGTTTAAGAGAAAAAAAAAAGCACGTAGAAACCAAGACGAGATGTGTACGTGTCAACTGTCAAGGGTGTGCAGTCAAGTTCACTAGGTGGAGATTAGAATGATCGTTCGACACTAAGGAACAGAGGTTCGTCACAAAGAGTTGTGTATACCTAGAAATCAAAGTTTGTATTTTTTTTTTTGTTTGGTTGAAAATCAAAGTTTGTATTTTTATGTTCGACTTGACTA
The DNA here is from genome assembly GCA_964016875.1 of Fallopia convolvulus. Lineage (NCBI taxonomy): Eukaryota > Viridiplantae > Streptophyta > Magnoliopsida > Caryophyllales > Polygonaceae > Fallopia > Fallopia convolvulus. Next base: position 48,618,423 of record OZ024732.1, on the reverse strand, counting down.
ATAAAAGATAGTGAATTTGATTTGAAAATTGCTCGTCTTTATTAATCACTTTTATATTACGTTTTGATTCCGCTACCAAGTTGAATTGTTATATTCTAACACACTTAATCCAGTAGTAATTTATGAAATATGTTTGTGAAAATGTTCTTAAACTTTACTAGAATTAAAACTGTGATTAATGCTATTGAATAGCTTGTTTGGATTGCTCATTTGATTTTCCGTTTAGTAGATACATACGGTACACATCTACAAAATGTAGATGATGGTAATAAATGTTAACATACATATGATCCATCATATCTCACCAGAACTCTTATTTGATCATTTCTCTCTAAATCTTCAACATCATAACAAATCAAAGTCCATTATTCGTGATCATTAAAACGCACACTCAAGATCCAACATTCTTATTCTTTTCGGGTCTATACTCGTGAACCAACATTATAAATGCATTGTACAAGTTTCAAACTCCACTAAACGCAATTCAATTCAATCTTCACCCCGCCAACATCACACTCCTGCGTGTATACCATTTATTTTCCTCTGAAGAACATGAACGTGTTCGATCAGAAGGCTTCACCGAGACAAGGAACGACTCGGAACGCATCAGACCAAGATCAAGAAATGCTTGGCAATTATTATTAGCTTCTCAGGTCACTTAATTTCATTGCAGTTTCCTTTGCTCTTTAGGTGTGAGCATCCTTGGGGATCCAGAGTTGCTTTTCCCTCTAAACAAGAGGCTAAGCCTCTTGAATGGGCTTCTGGGGGTACCGCTTTCTTCCCGTTGCTTCATCATACTCGTGTATTTGTCTGGTGCCAGTACCATTGCCTCTACCGACTCGTAGACCTGAATTACCGAATCTGATTGATCACAAAATTACTGCTGAAATTCTAAATAACGTCATACAGATGTTTAAAATGTAGTAGTACCTGGCAAAGATCACCGATTTTCTCGGTCCAACAATCGCCTTCACATATTGCAAGTACGTAATCTTTGCATTCATAAAACAGCCTTGACACATCATCATTCTCGAAGGAGAGGTTAGCCTCGGCAAGTACAAATCCTACACCAAGCTGTGAAGGGCAAATTCGTAGTTGCATTGGTAACACCATCATAATTTACTACTCTAAAGAAACTACTTTTGCATAAGCATTTTGAATCCAATGGAATTATGTGGTCTAAATTCTTTGGAAAGTATTCCAAAGACCGATTAGATGATTTTCAAATGTAGTTTAGCCAACTTAAATGAAAAGACCTAACTTGTATCAGAACATTATTACCTTGAAATGATTTAAACATTAGCAAAAGTTGCAATGAACCATAAAATAGAGACTCCAAAAACTTACTAATGTGAGGAAGAGCTGCCTAAATAGACTGGAAGGACGAATCTCTTCAAAGCCAGTCAAAATGCTTTCTCTACACAAGTACCAACATATCATTGATTAATTCCTAATGAAGAAGATATGTTTATCAAGAATGTAACAACACTTGGTGTAAAAGGCCTCCAATCTTACACAGCTAAATCCTCATCAAAGAGAGGTGCTTGTCTCACAGCTGGCACTGGCTTTGATGTTTCCCACAGTTCAAGCCACAAGTTACCTATAAATCATACACTAGGAATTCATACAATGCAAAGTACATAGAGATCACAGGTTACTAAGACATTAGAACTCTCTGCATTCACCTTAAACAAAAAAAAAAAATCCATCACTTAAGAGAAGTGTATAGCTTTAGCATATATCACTTTAGCTAGCAACCTAATAAAAAAAAAATGGAAACTGACCCTCTTTCTGCATTCGACTACTTAGTCGACCCCTTGGAGTCTCTTCTTTTAAAAAGTCATCTGCCTCATCACTTGAACCGCCTTCTGTCCAATCAGGAGGAGAGTGCCATCTTACAAAATCTTCAAGTATACAACCAGGATTTGCAGCCTGTATCGTAACAGAGGAAAGCGCAAGACTCATTTGGCTTAGCTTTGTGTTTTCAGTTTTTAATTTTGAAAACATTTTAGATATCTTGTAGTTATCAAAATAATTGTTTCAAAACATGCTAGATCCTACTACTAGTCACCTTATTTTTCAAAACCGACAACTAAAAAATGTGTTCCCAAATATCAATTTTTTATTACCTTGAAAGCTTGCATGTCAGAGAGAAGTTGGGAACATCCAGCACCGAGACTAAGGAGTACACAAGAAGTATGAAAAGTTAGTAACTTCATGAAGAAATTTTCAAATGACATCACAAGATAGAAAATACAAACTCTTAGAAGAAAAAAATGTTCTCAACCTTCCTGTTCGCAGTACAAACTCTTCATGTTCACGGATAAGATCTTCTGTAAGCAGCGGACCTTCCTAAAAAGTTACAGGAAAAAATATATATTTACTTGAAAATAAGATGAAATCCTAACAAACGTCATAGAAAAATGTGATATTGAGAAAACCTGAGTTACGGGAGTGTATACTGGCTCCCCAGTTTCCAACATTGACATATCTTCTGCAGGACGATCAGCGCCTAAACGAAGAACTAGTTCACCGGTATTTAATCTAGCATATGCTTCATCCTGATGGCAACCATCTTCACTTTCTAAAGAGTCCAATAATTCAGAGTAGAGTTCGTGGCGCTTTTTTCTGGAAATGCAACAATTGATAACCTGAAGTTTTTGATGTATAAGACAACAATTTAGATCTGGTATCCCGTCTTTAGGAATGCCTGGTATATATTCATCTTCTGCCCATAGCATTCTCAACTGCACCATGTGAGAATTTCAAAGCAAATTTTTAGCAAAATTATACAGCATTTTTGTGAAAGTAAGAGAGGGAAGGAATAGTAAGGTGACACTCTTTATTTATAACGAGCACATAAACCAAAATAAACCAATCACATACCACACATGTAAGCATGCTAATTAGATGCACTCTAAAATTACAATCAGAATCAACTTTCATGTAATATGGATATTTTGCAGACTATATAATTAAAGGAAACCTATTACAAGTAGACTAAAGAAACTTAAAAACAGCAGCATGATGAAAAAGAGCAAAAAAAACTGTTGAGTTATTATTTACTTATTTAGTTAGCAGGAGGGAAAAAGTGACTTACTTCAGCAACAACCTTGGACCAGAGCAATGCCATCTTATGTAGTGATTGGAAGCTTCCCATGATCTCAGCGAGTTTAGCAACAAGGCTGTGAGGCGGAGCACCATGGATGTCTCTTGACAATATCATCGAATTCGACCGATTCTCTATAAAACATCCGATTGTCCTACTTGGAGTAAGTCCCTCTGCAAGTTATAATCACAGAAATTAAATTCAAATTTATTAAAGAATTTTCTCCCTGGTAAAAATGAAGCACCTACTGCTGTTAAGAATTGACCGAAAAAAAAGAGAGGACTCGTTCATCTTCAAGGTCAGATATAATTTCCCTTTTTGCAGGACTAGGAAACTCGGTACTTGATCCTTGCTTGGCTGGTGAAGAATTTTTTGAGGAGGTGATCAAACTCTTAATTGACTTATAGTTCTTACCAGACCTAGAAAATAAATTGAAAGAATTAACATCAGACAGTTTTTCATAACTTTGATTAAATCAGTAGTCATTGATCAAAAACATGCATACTTACTCGATAACTACGGATAGTTGCCTTAACACAGATGCAGGAGGAATAATATCCCCATTTGCAAAAGAACATTCCACTAATTGATCCTCTGAACGCTGAATAACAAAAATCCAATACAAGTGGAAATATATCAAAAGATGGTCCAAGGGATAATAACTAATAAACCCAAACAAACAAAAAGTTCAATAGCAATAACATGCATGTATTTTTGGCAAAGGAAGAAGATGATAAGTGATGAGATGAAGTAATAAAGTTAACAATTTCTAACCTCCAACTCATTGTATAAGTATATATTTTCATCATAGAACGGAAACATTTTTTCTAGGGGTTCAACTTTCTCAACCTCTTTAGCACCTGCTCTTGCTCACCCTATATTCTTGATCTCTCTTGTCATTCCTGCTTTGTTCCAAATATTTGGCAGTTGCTTCAATACTTCTCTGCATCAATTAAAAACTGTGTGATTTCACATTTAAAATAGTATAGGCAATTAGGTATAAGAGAGCTCAAAAATGGGGCAAAAGCACCATGAAACAAAATGGAAAAGATTGTCAGTATCTAGATGGTAGGATCTCAATGCGGGGAATGTTCCCTCTCCTCCTACCCAAACAATGTCATTAACAAAGCAGTAAATTTCTTCTCCTTCTTGAAAGTTGAAACTTCCATTTCAATTTTTTTTTTCAATTCTTCTCCTGGGATAAGAAACAATTTGGACATCAAAATCTTACTTAAAAGTTTATAATTTAAGCATGTTGGAGTAATAATTCGTTATTCTGCTTCAGTTTTAAGTATCAAATCAATTGCATATGGAAACATTCTTATTGATTGTACAATAATGGCTGCTGGAAATTAAAATGTATAAAAAAAAATCACCTTGAATCCACGCAATTCGTGAGCCCGAGCTTCGCAGATGATCCACAGAAACCTTCTGCGAAATCCTTTCCCCCTCTGAAAATCGAAATAAAAACAAAAGGAAAGAGAAATGGCAGCGTAGATATTTTTGGTATGAAGCAAGAACTTGTTAGGTGGATTGAATATTTCGACTACAAAGAAAAATAAAAATAAAACTTGATAAGGACGAACAAATTGAGGGGTTTTGTACCAAAATTAGATTTCAAAAACAAGCACACACCTGGATGGTGGGAGGAGAGATCGGTGGGGAAACTCTCCGGATTCCGTAACCCCTCTTATGTTGCAAGTTTTACACAGGAGATTGTGCTCTTTTCTTTTGTTCTAGTAAATGCTTGAAAACACTCCGAAGAAGCAACCATTGAAGCCATATGAGTGCTGGTTTAAGCTTGAATAAAACTTAGCTTCTAGAAAAGAATGAGCATCTTAGCTTGCTTTCAGATTCAAGGGTCCGAGTAATTGGCAAGTCCGTCATTAAAAAATGGACCATTTCTCGATTTGTGCGTGTCATCCTTGCGCAGGGGCCATGCTAATCTTCTCTGTATCGTTCCAATTTTATCAGATGTCTCCGAAGAGACGAGCTTTAGTGCTTCATTGGAGTATATAAACTCGCCTCTAAAGCTTCTCTCTGTCGATGTGGGAAGAGGGAGTGGGAATTCTGATCAGATTGTAATAAATACACTTGGGCCTTCTTTTAATGAACATGAAGTGAGTGAGCCTGGGCCAGGGCATGACCAGGCCCATTATAGAAGCCGTGAGGCGTTGTTTTGAAAAGTATTTTCAACAAGTATTGTGTTTTTATTTGAACTTGCAAACTTTCAGTTTTGCAGAAGATGACTTGAAATCCAGCAAGAAGTGGAGATCAGTTCATTTTCTGCTGTAGTGCTGTGACATGTATCAACAATATGACTGATGTAGAAATTAGTCAAGCATAAACAAAGAAAGTAAGAAGCACATAAATCAAGATCCGTGTGTAGACACTAACCACAATACAATGTTACAAAAGATCAGATTTGGATTCTTGGATTCAATAGAGAATTGATCCTTATTATAATCGTGGCGTGCTGTGTGTTTGATGGTGATGATCTGTCTCGTCATATATCTCCTCCTGCACAAACCCATCAACCAGATTATACTTGGCATCAAATGAATACATAAGCAAAAATTTGACAAGAGGAAGAATTAGTTGTATCTGAACTTGTAAAAGCTCTTCAATGACATCCTCAAGCGTTATAATTCCAACAGCTTCATCTTGGGCAAGTTTTTCCATCAATGGGCTGTCAATCTCACTCATATTTAAGACCTCAGATTTGAAGCTCTCTGATCTCTTTCCTTTTGACATCTCTCTTTGTTGAGTCTTTAGCTTCTTAAGTGACTTTTTTTTCTTCAAGTGTTTCTCATCAGCATTAATGTCCAGCTTCACTTCTCCTGGTTGCATTTATGCAGTTAGTATTTCAGATTAAGAACATTTCTTTGGCTTTACAATGAAATTTGAGAGTGTTTAATTAGTACCCTTTGTTGTGTCTTGTAATTCATCTTTCCTTCTCATGACGACAGCCATGTGACTATGACCCTTCTGAAACTCATTCAGAATGTCATATAATGGCATTGTCTCTGGAATTCTGTTGGATCAACAATTACATTAAAAAAAAAAGACAGAAACTGAGACAATATAAGCAATAGCCAAATTTCCTAACTCAGTTTATACCTTACCTTGGAACTTTATGAATGACGACGTTCTTTATTGGAACCTCATCTGCTGGATTAATTGTCAGCAAGTTCTTAACCTGCAATATAATAGCATGATGAGCATTGGATGTTCTCAACAAAAACAAATAAATAATTTGAGTACCTATTTTAAAGTCCAAACAATGCACCTTGCACTAAGTACTCATAATATATAAGGAGTTTGTGTCAAATGAAGCTGAATTACCAAAACCAAGCCAATGATATTCCTGGGATTCTCATGGTAAACCGGAACTCTGCTGTGCCCCTTCTCTAGTATCAATTTCATCAAACCTCTGTAACAAGTTTAGCTCAAAAATTTACTAAGTGTCACAAGAGCACAATGAACACTTACTTTTCAAGAATGCAAATTACCTGTCTAGCTTGGAGTTGATATCAATGGCGAATGTTTCAGAGATGGGTGTCATGGCATCCCTTGCTGTTTTCTCAGTAAGCTCAAGTGCTCCTGCAATGATCGTCGTCTCATCATGGGTTAACTCTCCTCCCTTTCCTGCCTGTATATATCACATTCAAATTCCACTCATACCCACATTTATAAATAAAAAAAATTGTCACATATACAATATCAAGAATTAGTCCAAGACATGCCTCATTTCCATGGAGGTTGACAAGCGTCTTGAGCTCAGCTCGACGAAAAAGAGCTTGGTGCCCTTTCCCTAGGACTAAGTCTAGCAACTGACAGGTGACAACAAAACATAAGAGATTGATTCATCAGGAAATGACATTATAATACTTATATTGTGCCAAACGAACCCTAAGAAAGCGATAACGAACCTTGCTTATTGGGTAAGCAATGGGAAAGCAGATCCAAACAAGAAGTTGTACAAGAGGAGCCACTGCTGCACCTATTGCAAGCTCATATCTTGAGCAAACCGCCTGTGGAATGATCTGCACACATACGACATCAATAATGAACTACTGATTTCAAGAACCGAGATGAATGATCAATATAGAGTTTTCAAAGTGACTTAAATTCTCACCTCTCCAAACAAGAGAATCATAGTCACAGAAATTAGAATTGCACCCCATGCTGTGACCAAACTGTCTAGGAAAATAGGAAGTGCCTGGATGAATCACACAAAAATAATCAAGTTAAAAACTTTGCTGCATTTTTTATACAATTGGTTTCTTCTTACATTTTCTAGGCCATTATTATTTTGAATTATATTGTCAGACTTTTTAATTAAACATACCTCCATTGCAGCAGCGTTGCACATCAGAAGTGTACATAACAGCAAATGTTGTCTTTGAACAACAGGCATTATTTTTGCTGTATGGAACCAGATCAAAAGAGGAAGGTATGTAACATATAACACTTTAGCCATAAAAATGCACCCTTGACAAATTGTTGAGACAATAATAATAGTAATGATACCAGCATTCTTGCGGTCACTTGGGCTACCGGATTTGGCAACAACTTCAAGCTCGACAAGGCTCAGCGACATGAGGCCAAGCGTGAGTCCAGACATCAATCCGGCAAACAACACTAAGAATATACATATGAGAACTCGGATTATGAATTGAGTTCCACAGCACGCGTACTCTGCTGCCATTGTTGGATTACTATTACTCTGCTAGTGTTTGATGAATTGATTCTGATGGGACATAGAGAGGTTAAGTGTTTGTGTGATCTATATTAGATGTTCAAAAGTCCAATATGGGGAGAGAATTGAGTTCTGATTCTGTATTCCAAAACATTAATATATTATGTTCTAGTAGGGTCTTTTGTTGATTAGATTGTGATATTATGGAGGAGTCTGGAAGTTGAATTCTGTTTCTTTGATCTTTCTTTTCGAAGATTGCTTGCTTGGTTGGTTTTATGTGAAGACATGTAGGGAGTGGAAACAAATAAAGTTTGTGTGGTGATGGCCTACAAAGATTGATAGGAGGACTTTTTATGTCACTTTGCTGAAGAGAGAAGAAATCTAAACAAGTGCTACAATTAGGTATGATTTTAAGTGAAAGATGCTTGAACCAAAAACATGTGGATTAAATGGCATTGAACATGAAGATCAAAGTTGAAGACTTGGAGGTTGGTTTTTAGAAGTCAACATTAGAGGACATCATAAAAATAAAAAGGGAAGAATATTGATTTTGTTATGGATAGCTAGTAGAGCTGTCAAAAGCTGACCGAACCCGCTAACCCGACCCGAACCGTCCGATAATTTTAGGGTCAAGACCCGAAATTTTGAACCCGAAACCCGAAATCAACCGAACCCGATAGAACCCGAAACCCGTTGGGTTGAAACCCGAAACCCATGGGTTGACCGATTTAGTATATTTATAGAATTTTTAAAATTTATTTTAAAAATTATAATATATTTTATTAATAAAATAAATAAAATAAATAGATTATAATTAAATAATATTATTTAATTATAAATTGATTTTAATAATCATAAAAAAAGGAAATTTTTGACCCGCTGGTCAACCCGAACCGACCGAAAACCCGTTACAACTCGACCCGATTGACCCGTGACCCATAACGAAACCGAAACCGATTCAACCCGAACCCGAAATAACCGAACCCGAACCCGCCCGACCCGACCCGATTGACAGGTCTAATAGCTAGTAGCTATATTGTATTACGTAATGACATATTGAGATTTATAAACTAACTAAACTAGAAATAGAACTATGAGTAAATTATCAACTTAGTTTAAGTGCTATCCAAATACAAAAAATACTGCAAATTGAATTTCTCTCTCACTACAACTTATCGCAATCCAATGTTAAGGTAAGTTCTGAATGTGATCCTTATAGAAATAGACTCTTCGCCTTCGAGCATCTAGTCAAACAGTTAAGGCTTAAGGATAGTACTCACAGGTCTCCGATTCGACTCTCATGGATAGTATCCTCACCGAAAAAAATAGAAATAGACTCTTCTTCTACCTCCTTGTGAGGGTGTTGCCTAGTTTCTCCTCAATAAATTACCTCAATTTAGGGTCAGTTTCTGTTGAGCCCTAATCTTTATCATTTTCCAATGTAGTCTACAGTTAATATAAGTAATTTATTGCTTGTAGAATGTATAATATTTTTTATCAAATATTATATTCTTCACATTTTATTACTTTTTATTTATGTAAATTTAAGGCTTATCAAATATTTTAATACATCTATTAAATATTTTATTATCTATTTTTATAAATTTTAAAATTATAAATATTTAAAATTAATTTTATATAATATCTATAAATAAATTCGTCAAAAGATATATGCTAAAAGATTTATATTTACTAGTTGTCCCCGTCGTGCCATGCACGACTATGACTCGGTATTTTTTAGATATACTATAAAAGAGATATTAATAAATAAAAATATAATATAAAATTTAATCTAAGTAATTTGTTGCTCGTAATATGTATAAATTTTTTTTTAATCAAATAAAACAATTAAAATTTAGATCATTAAGTTTGAAATTGAGAATAAACATAGATTATTAAGATAAAATAATCTAAATTGCTAATTTTCCTTGACAATATTTCATAAATATGTTTAATTTAAAAGAAGGAGATAAAATATGAAGAAAATAAAGCAAAAAATATATATTTTGAAAACATGGAAGAGATGAGATTTATAATATTTAATTTAATAATAATACATGTAATTTAGTATATTGATCTCTTAATATAAGAGAGAGAAAGAAACAACTAAAATGTTAAAAGGATTGAGCATATATATGGTTTATAAGGAAAAAGTTCAAGCATTAGTTAAAATTTTTTAGTTAACATATTATCTTATATATATATATAGTAGATTAAGATTTCGTAAGAAGTTTTTATTTTTAAAATATATCATCTCATTTGAAAGATGTAATTTTATGGCGATCAAATTAATAATTAGCTCAGGATGTAATTTTAGCTCAAGATTTAACAATAATAAATTATACAATATTCAAAATTTGCTTAAGATATGTTTAACGGATATGCTCAAATTAGATAGAATTAGGTTTTCCTTTATTTTAAATAAAAATATCTTAATTATATTGTTTGGAAGATCTGAATTTGTTAAAATATGTGATACAGTTTTGAGTTTAAAATGAGTTTAATAATAATGATTAGGTTATTTAAAATTAATTTTTAGTGAAAGTAAGTAGGTTATCAAGAAAAAGATAAGTAGGTAGATCTAGTATTAACAAATTAGTAAAGGTTCACATTTTAAAAAATCTTGATCTAAACGTTGGAGAAATTAACACAAGATCACTTTCTTATTTTATTAATATTGTATGGGAGAGGATAATAGTTTTCTTATTTAGAAGATTTTAAAGATCACTTTCTTGTTTTAGGAGATCCAAAAAATTAGTGACATGGAAAAAATAGACACTTGGCATATGATATGGAAAAATTATAATGATGTGTAAATTATAAAAATTTGACATGTGACAAAATCTATCGTGGCACAATCTTAAAACGACATGTGTACAAAGCTGACGTGGCGCAACGTGAAGGCTCCAAACCTTATTGCTTTTATATATATAGTAGAATCTAAAATATTTTATCTTTAATCTTAAATCCTTGTATAAGGAAGTTTTTAAAAGATATCGTTATACTAAATAGATATTTTTTTGATGTTAAAGATAAATTTAAATAGTTAAAGAAAAAATTAATAGAAAAAGTTAAAATATTATGAATAAAACTTAATTTTGTAATTATAAGGTGGGGCCAGAATCGTTCTGACAGCTCGAAAAGGCACAACTTTAATATATAGTTATAGATAGATAATTTTTTAGATTAATCAAATACATCTACGTACCTACGGACTATATTTTAAGGTCTTTCCTCAAAATCATATCTCAATTTTTCTTCTTCACAAAATCACCTCAATTTAGTTTATTTTGAAATCTACCTTAATACATTATAAAGCAGAACCCAAGTCACTTGTAAAATTTGCGCCACGTGGCATTTTTAAATAAATTAATGTGAAATTATATTTTTAATAAATTTTGTAACAACTTATAGTATTCTTGCTATATATACTAAATAGATAACATGTTTATACAATTTTTTATGTATATAATTTTCTATCTATTAATTATGTATTAGTTTACTACAATGGATAACATATATTCCTATGAGATGAAATTTTCTATATTAACTAAATAGATAACATCTTTATATAATTTTTATATACATAAATTTCTATGAGATGATATTTTCCATATTAACTTAATATTTTTATCTTTTAACAAGATTTAGGGTCTTAATATATTTTTTTCTATCTTTTAACAAGGCTTGAGCTCCAAATATATAATTTTAAATTTTAAATAATAAATGATATATTTTTTTAAATAATAAATTTTGTTATGTTGATATATTTTTTTTTTGATTTGAGAAAATGATATAATTTTACGTTGATGACTAAGATTATATGTAAATGTCAAAAAAAATCGAATTTTAATTTTAATTAATAATAATTAGTTTTTCTTTATCTTTGCATTCATATTACAGATTTTTTTAAATCAAATTTTGATAAAATAAAAATACAAATCTTGATGAATATTTGCTAAAATTGAATTTTGATAAAGATTTACATTGTATTTTTTAATTTCCTTTTTTAATTTATGTAAATATAGAATATTTTTTTTATCTAGCATTCTAGCCCCACCTTACATTTAAATTTTTGTATCTCTATGTTTTTTTGTAATTTAATAACCAAGTATTTTATACATATTAGCGTCTAAAAAAAAAGAAAATATTTTTTAAAAAGATTCAATAAAGAGTAAAATAATATTTTAATAATTTCAATCTAAATTTGGACAAGATCGCCACAAATAATGAAAAAATATTTAAAAATATATTCAATTAAAATATGGAGTACAATCTAAAAAAAAATAATTTGTCTATTGCATAATTTATTATGATATTATATAAATATATTTAGTATTTTAAATTAATATCGTAGAATTTTATAGGTTTTAGTAAAATTATCCCGTGAATATCACGGGACTTCAACTAATTTTCATATAACCGCTTACATATTTTCACAAATCATATTTTTCCCGTTAAAATCCATCCACTTTTGTTCAAATAAAATAACATTCTTTATCCTTTACAACAACAAAAAATAATCAAAACAACACCTCAGCTAAGCTTTTGTGGAATATAGATAGATATTTAAAATTTTCATAAGCTTCTAGCAAAATCTGAATCGCTTATTAACATTAGGTTTCTTAGTGGGCCTGGGCTAAAGTTCCTGATTCGGCCCATTATTTTTATCATCAATTATTCAATTGTCAGAAGCTCCCTCTTCCCACATCGCTTGTCAGAAGCTTGAGAGAGTAGTTTATATAGCGAAGCAAAGCATCGATAATTGTCTCTTCGGAGACATCTGATAAAATTGGAACGATACAAAGAAGATTAGTATGGCCCCTGCGCAAGGATGACACGCACAAATCAAGAAATGGTCCAAATTTTTTTGGTTTCTCATAAATGAGATAAGTTGTTCAGTATTTGTAATTTTTTTACCCATGTCATTTGTTTATTTTTTTTAGGAAACCCCATGTCATTTCTTAAAATGAACCGGACATAAACAATTATAGAGGTATAAACAAGTATTGATTTGAGCAATATAATACTTCACACTTTTCCATATCAATAATAGGCTTCGTGCTTTCATGAAAAGTGTTGTAAATATTGCTTGGAAAAATAACTACACGTTCTTCTAATCCCTTGTATATGAAAAACTGAAATTGTATCAACCTCACCATCACATATTCATGTAGGATATTTTTTTTTTTGGTCGGAAAGAAGGCCGCGCCTTACAAATTAATTAAGCAAAAGCATTACAAGCAGTTACGGGGCGTGGAACGCCCGTTAGCATCATCCTCAAGGATGGATATAACATTATTAGGCGGAAATGAAAGATAGTGGCAACCTAACGGGAACGAAAAGGCCAGCCTAGCAAGGGTGTCAGCCACAAAGTTGGCCTCCCTAAAGACATGGTTTAAACGGACTTCCCAGTCACGTTTAATTAAGCCTTGAAACTTACGAATCAGGCTAGAAAAGGGGTGGGATGACCTAATGTCCTTCTGAGCTAAGTTGATCGCCGGGGCCGAGTCGGACTCGATGTGCACCTTCCTGACCCCCTCCGACCAGGCCAGTTCAAGGCCGTTCACCAGACCCCATAACTCCGCTAAGATCACTGGTCCTTGTCCAATATTATGCACGCACCCCATAAGCCAGTGGCCGTTGTGATTGCGGAGAACACCAGCCGCCGCCACTCCACCGTCCGAGTTTCTTGACCCATCCACATTAACCTTCACCCACTCTTGGTTCGGTCTCTCCCAAGCGATCAGCCTTGTGGATCTCACTCCCGAGTTGACCGAGGGGTTCTTCATGTTCCAAGCTGTCAGATACTCCTTAGTGGTACTCCTCACAAACCCCACCGTATTCAGCGGTCTCGAACCGCTGTCGAAGATCTCCTTGTTCCTCCATTGCCAAAACCACCACAACGCAGTGGCGAAGAGCTCCGACCATCCTAGACCTTCACCATCCCTCGCCTCAGTCATGAGGTTCGCACGAACCCAACCTGCAAACGGAGCCACAAAGAAATCAGCAACTTCATTAGGGATACCCATCGCCAGCCAAAAACCGATCACCCTAGGGCAGTCACGAAGCATGTGGATGAGCGACTCCGGGTGGCCGTTACACAGGCCGCACGTATCGCTGTTCGTGAGGTGGTGCCGTCTTCTTTCGCAATTAGTCAAGACGCCACCTTTGAGCAGCAACCAGATGAAGTGTCTCGTCCTCTCCTGCACCTGTAACCTCCAGATCCTTCTAAAAATCCTGCCATCAAGGTTAACACCAGCACCGGCGTTAGTAATCAATCCATACGCCGATCCAATAGAGTAATTACCGTCGCTCGACTCCATCCAGCAAAGAGCATCGGGATGATCCGCCTAAAGGTCCACCCGGATGGTAGCAATTTGCATCAGGATGTTCATCGGGAGAAGATGTGAGAATAACTCCCACCTCCACCCGACACCATCAAGCCAGTAGTCCCGAACCAGCATAAATCTCCTCGGAGCCTCGATCTCATGGCAGGCGATGTCTCTCAGACGAACGGGCCCAATCCAAATATCCTCCCAGAACCTAACAGCGTCGCCCCTGTTTATGACCCACTTGCACCCTTTGAGTAACACCGAATCGATGCCTTTGCTCAAGCCCTGCCACACCGCCGAAGCCGAAGCAGGGGGATTGCCCGACTCCCGTATGTACTTGGTCTTCAGTAACTCACACCAGAGGCTTCCCTTATCGTTGAGGAACCGCCAACCGAGCTTACCAATGATAGCAAGATTAACATTCTTCATCGTTCTAAGGCCAAGCCCACCTTCCTCCTTAGGTTTGCATATCTCATCCCAAGCCACCAGATGTATCTTGCGCCTGTTCTCATCATGATTCCAGACAAAGTTTCGAATTATCTGGTCAATCTTATCACAAGTTTCCTTAGGGAGAACAACCGTAGACATGGCATACACCGGGATGGCACTAAGGACCGACTTCGCAAGGGTCACCCTACCCGCAAAGCTTAAGTACCTAGTCTTCCAACTAGCAAGGCGAGCCTTGATTTTATCAACCACCGGTCCGAATGTATCTTTCGTAACCTTCCTGTGCAACACCGGCATCCCAAGGTAACTACCAAGGTCCGTAGTAGTCTCAAAACCCGACTCCCTACGCAGATCATCCACGATTTCAGAGCTGATGTGTTTGGACACAAAAAGCTTTGACTTTGCGCCGCTTATCTTCTGTCCCGAAGCCAAACAGAACTTGTTGAGCACATCTTTGATGACCCTGACTTGTTCAATCGAAGCCTCAGCTGCAAGAACAATATCATCAGCGAAGAAAGCATGCGAGACCTCCAAGCCACGCCGCCCAATTCGAATCGGTTTCCATTGCTTGGCCATCACGGCCTCGTTAATCAGATTATTGAGTCTCTCCATACAAATAACGAAGAGATAAGGAGAGATGGGGTCTCCCTGACGGATACCCCTCGTCGGTTTGAATTGTTCAGTCATCTCCCCGTTCCACACCAATCTCATGCTACTAGAGCTGACGCACTCCGAAATCCAGTCAACCCACTCCTGAGGGAAACCCGCCACTTTGATGGAATATTCAATAAAATCCCATCGAAGTCTGTCGTACGCCTTTTCCAGATCGATCTTCAACAGCATCCATCCTTTCCTTCCCTGTTTCCGTCTCATAGAATGGACTACCTCCTGAATCAACACAATATTATCAGAGATTAGCCCCCCGGGATAAAACTGCTCTGCATTGGTCCAATCAGGTCGTTGAGAAGAGGTCGTAAGCGGTTCACAAGAATCTTCGTAATGGATTTATAAATCACATTACATAAGATGATGGGGCGGAATTGGTTGATCACCTCCGGTTTCACCACTTTCGCGATCAGGACATTAAGAGTCTCATTCGAGCCTTCCAACAATCTCCCATGACGGAAGAAATCTTTTATAAATGAGCACACTGAGTTGCCAACAACCTGCCAACACTTGTGGAAGAAAACGGGCTGGAACCCATCAATTCCCGGAGCCTTGAAACCCGCCATCTGTTTCATAGCAAGCCAAACTTCCTCGTCAGAGACCGGCCTGATGAGATCCACCAGTTGAGACTCAGGTATCCTCACTGCCGATCTGTTCAGAAGCGGGGACGTAACTAACTCGTCGTCAGGGCAGATGTACAACTTCCTAAAGAAAGTAACAACGTGTTCCTCAACAGCCTTTCCATCGGTAATCATGGCCCCGGTCTCATCCTTAATCGAGTCGATACGGTTCCTTCTTCTCCTAGCAATGGTCGACACATGGAAGAATTTGGTATTCCTATCCCCGAAGGCCAGCCAGTCTTCCCTTGACTTTTGAAACCAGTGAAGTTCTTCCTCTTCGAGCACTTTACTAAGCTCTTCCTGCAGCACTTTCTCCTGGTTTATCAGATTTTGATCCACCCTACTAGTCAGAGCAAATTGGACCTTAGTCAACCGATTCGAGATATCCTTCTTCCTCAAATGAATATTTCCGAAGATCTCTTTGTTCCACTTAATGAGCACCTCACGCAGGTTGGCAAGAGCACCCGGAGCAGAGCAATCCCGACTCCAGTTACTATCCACCATGTTATTGAAATCCGAATGAAGCATCCATGCCGCTTCAAAACGGAATGGCCTCCGACCCTTATCTTTCCTGATTTCAAGTTCCAGCACAAGGTTGATAGGCGCATGGTCAGAACCGAGAGTAGGCAGATGACTCACAGAGGCGTCCGGCCAATCCAACCTAGCATCCGCGTTCATCAGGACTCTATCAAGACGCCTAGCCTTGTACGTATCTTCCGACTTCCCAGTAGACCAAGTGAATTTTGGACCCGAAAAGCCCATATCCATAAGCCCGGCACCGTCAATCCAGTTCTGAAACACGTCTGAATCCGACGACAGCGGCTCACTCGTACCACAGCTCTCCCAATTGTTAACGACGCAATTAAAGTCGCCTCCAAAGAAACAAGGACCCTGGGCTCGACCAGCACAAACCTGCAGATCAGTCCAAAATTTTGAGAGCGGTCAGATTCATTGGGAGGAGCATAAACAATAATTAGATTGAACACCTTACCATTCGTTTTGACTAAAGAATGTATGAAGCGATCATACAACTTAATCACCGATAGCGTGAATCGATCCTCATTCCATAGTAACCAGATACCGGCCGCGAAACCCACGGCCTCAATCCGTATCTTGTTCGTGAACTTCAACCTGCCACAAACATGATCCGCACGCTCCCCTGAAATTTTCGGCTCAAGAATCGCCACAACATCCGATTTATGCTTCTTGGCCATGTATCGGATCGCCCTTCGGAAGCCATCGTTACCAGCTCCCCTACAATTCCAAATAAGACAATTCATTATAATTAACCAGCAGGAGGATACAACCAATTTAAATTGATCAATTAGCAGCCCCCAGGCCATCTTCCTGCATAGCATCTTCTCCATCAGCACTTGCATTCGAGACTTGACGCACATCCGCCGCCAGAATTTGCGCCCTCAGGTCCGCAAGAGTGCCATTATCCGTCTGGAGGCGCGATTCTCCGGCTTCATTGCCTGGTTCACCGCCCGGCAACTTGTCCGTCTCCGGAATCTCGCTGTGCGAATTCGTGGAGTTGGTGGAGGCAACCGGGGGCTGCACATACCTGACAGGGTTGAATGTTGTGGGCACATCCACATTCTTCTTGGGTTGTGGCTCGCTCCTGGGCCTTTTAACCGGCCCATTTCTTGCCTCACTCTTTTCTTCACTTACTATGGCATCTTTTCTATTCTTGGTCCTCCTCTTAGAGTTATTCTTATTATTCTTTTGCAAGCCCATCTGATTACCCACCTTGAAATCTTCTTTAGAAGGCCCAACTGCTTTTCCAGACTGCCCTAACGATCCCGATGAGTTCGGTCCACTACTCTTACCTTTGGCCGACTTTATGGCGGCCTGCATTAACTTTCCATCACTTCCCGAGACATCGGGATTATTTTTCTTCGCCTGCTCCGCCTGTTTTGGAACTCCACCATTCCCTCCAACGGTGCAATCATTATTATTATTTTCCACGTTACCGATGTCGTTCCCCAAAGCATGATACCTGTTGCCGGAGCCGCCCTCCTGTTGGTTGTTTACGGCCGCAGATTTCTGCTTGTTCTTGTTGTTATTTCTTCGCCTTGGGACCTCCATCCAAGGTCCATGGATAGCCACAGAACCCTCCACCAGACTAATACCACCATCTTCCTTATTCTTACCATTGTTGTCCTCCACTTGGTTCCCATTCTCTACCTGATTTTTACCCTTCTCAATCGCCTTCGCGTCGGGACAGTTGTGGATGAGGTGACCATACAACCCACAATGGAAGCAGATTTGGTGTAAACCTTCATATTCCAGATAATACCTTTCATCATCCAGTAAAATCGTGCCTTTGAGCGGTTGTGTAAGATCAACCTCCACGCACACTTTCACAAACCGGCATCTATTGGAAAATAGAGTTCTAGTATCAACTTTGATCGGTCTACCGATAGCAGTCGCTATCATGAGCAAGAGCTCTTCTTCATAATATACGAGCGGTAGTTTGGCAATACGGACCCATGTCGGAGAGGTAGTGATGACGAATCATATCCTACATATTCATGTAGGATATGATTGGCATAGCCTTGCACTAATCAAAGCAAAATGGTTCATCTATTTCTAGCTTTCCGGCCTGATGAGCATATAAACTTGCGAGCTAGTCTTGAATAGTCTTGAACTTGTTTCATCTTCACTATTAGAAGATTTGGAGACTCCTAATTAGTTTGAATTTCAAATCTGATTTTTCCTTCACTACATGAATTTCTAAATAACACAAGTTGGAGTCTCCATATCCAGATTCTTTCACTTTTGTTCGATGCTTTCTGGTGGTGAAGAGTTGGGATTTGATTATACAATGAAAGAGTGCCCACCAAAAATAAGGGTCTCTAGAATTGCTACTAGTAAGTGTTCCCACATTGAGAACCACAATACATGAAGTGATGAAAAGTACTTGTGGAGCCATATATTGAGCACAAAGTGAACTACTCTTCCGCCTTCGCGTTTTACTAAAGAATATCGTGTGTTCTCTACTATAAGCTTTCCATCAACCTCGGACATAAAGAGCATACACCCTCGGACACAAGCGGCATACACCCCAATCATCAACCACAAGGGGCATGAGGGGCATCGAAACAAGGGGCATACACCCCAATCATCAACTACAAGGGGCATGAAACAACATGAGGGGCATTGAAACAACTCCACCCAAGAGTTATACTTGGTGTTTGTAACCTTCAAGACAAGGGAAATGAGGTTTTTGATGTTTGAGACAATAAGAGCGGAATGAAACCGATGTTTTGGAGGCGCTCGAGGACGACGACGATTTCGACATCAAAGTTTTGGCAGGCGGAACGACGAAGACCGACGTCTTAGGATCGATGACAATGGGAATTTTGTCTACAGTTTTGTAATATCCGCGATATTCCAAGCTTTTATAATATAAAGTTTATTATCAATTATTTTCTCTAAATTAAAAAGGAGGATTATAATCGAATTAAATTCTACTATACTCTTTGAAAAAGGTTATCAATAAAAGATTATAGTCGAAAACTTGAATAAAATAACTCGAGGGATATAACTTAATAAAGTGAGGAATTTATTGAAGAGAACATCAATCAAAAATAATGATTTTAGAAGTGAATTTTATTCAGAAAATAAAATACATAAGGGCCTAAAAATCAAATTACAAAACCTTGTAAAAAGAATGCAAGAGCCGGGATTTGAACCCGAGATCTCTTGCATCCTACCCTCACACGCCCCACACTCCCATCCACTAGACCAATGGCAATTTCTTACCACATCACACCATTCTAATTAACTTAAACTCATTTAATCTTCTTCTTTTACAAAAAATAGACATCAGACTATGTCTGATGTGATTTACGTAGATTGGACTACCTTCCAATGCATGTCCATGGAAGCTTCTTCCACCTCCCTCTTCCTTGCAAGACCACCCTTCTTACCTCACCCTTCCATCACCATCAACTAACACAAACTTGACCAATGGGTGACCTTCTCCTCTTCCTCCATTGGTGCAATCACCATGGCATGGATCAAGGATGCAACCAAATTTTCCTATAAAAGGCCTCCTATTCATCCATCTTCTCACACATTCAAACTCTCTTCTTCCTCCTCTTTCAAACACTCTAAAAGCCTTCAAAAATCAGCCACTATCCCTAAGTGTTCGTCCTTTCAAACACCATAAAAACACCACAAAATCCACTCTTTTCTTCCCCTTGGAGCCACCGGACCACCACTGAGCCGCCCTGCTGGACCGCCGAACCGCTGCCGCGCCACACATGCCAGACCGCCGCCGCCTGCCGAGCCGCCGGAGAGCCTGGTTGCGCCGCCCCTGCCGTCGATCACCTCCCTGTTCTTCCACTCCAGTGTTCTGTAAAACAGAATACAGAAAGTATAAAATCTCAACTTATATTTTTCTACTTATTTAAATTATGTTATATTTTTACTAAAGCCTTTTTATGATAATTGGAAAGTAGATAAATAAGAAGTGGAATAAAAATAGGCGAATTAGCGGAAATGCCCCAAAAAAAGTTGCTAAATTAAAAAATGCCCTTGATTAGATTAAATAGCAAACATGACGCTTTTGGATAGTACGTTGCAATTAAAACTTTTTTATTTTCCAATTATTTTTAAATTTAAAAAATATAACAAAAGTGATTTTTTTTTGGTAGAAATATAACAAAAGTGATTAAGTGGGGGATGTTTTTACGCTCATCACTCCAATTAAAATAAATTTTCCTTTTAAAAAACTCTTGCCTTGTACCCCTGCTTTGTGCAAGCAACAATAACTCAACAATGGCGGACAAAAATAATCTTTCCAAATTCTTTCTAATTTGTCCCCCTCACAAGTCAATCTCCCCCGCATAAGCCCATCTCTTCTCCAGAATTAAGTACTCCACTTTCATCTCCATCAGCAATCAAGCCTCCCCCACCGCACTTGTCTCCACCATCAACACCTTCAAAAACATTTGTTACTCTGCCTCCTTCCGCTTTGACGACAAGCTTTTCTTCGTCGTCGTTCAAGGATTCGAGACCAAATCTCGCAATCCACTATGGCAAATCTGCGGCCACACACACTGGCGCGTTCGGGTTGTTAGGTACCCTAGGGTTGATTGGTTTCATATGTTCTCCGACGATGATTCAGTCGACAAAGTCATAAGTTTCTAGGTCACAAGGATTACATACAAAGCAGATCGATGTGGCTCTTCCGCTGATGATAATATGTTTGCCACTAGTTCGTACGACCATAAAATTTAGATTTGGATCGAATTTTAGGACTTCGAGCTCTTCGGGCTCGGCGTTGGATATCGGTCGAGAGCTTGGAGAAAGTGGAGAAGGGAATTTGCTCGACCATGGTTATTCACAAATTTGAGGAGGGGGTGTAGTTTATTTTTTATTTGATTTTAAAGTGTTAAAGTACGGAGTATAAATTAGTGTATGTTTTAAATTAATCAAATTTTGGATTTTAACTTCTTTTTTTTTTAAAAAGAAAATTTAATGTTTTGGGCATCATTGTAATTTTGAGAGGACATTGTCTTTATTTATTTGGGCATTGGTACAATTTTTTTCAAACAAAGGTAGTTTTGTCATTATCAACTTTTTTTAGGGCATAGGCCACAATAAACACATAAAAATATTGTTGGAAGATCTTGTTAGTTATAAGACAAGAAACAAAATTAAAGTTACCTTAGTAACTTAAGCTAAAGTAGAGAAATTAAATAAATTGAATTAATTTATTTGTAGCATGCTCTTTCTTAAAATAAATAAACCTTATGAAATAATTAGAACATAGAGATATATTGCATTAATATATGGATAGTATGTTATTATAAAATAGATAGATCTTTATAAAATAAATATTAAAGTCCCTAATAAATAAAAGTGTTTACATGTCCAACTATATTATAAATAGGTTGTATAAAATAATCATAACTTACAAAATCATAATGTATATTGTCATCTTGATCATATAAAAACTTTTGAAGTTGATGCATGTATTAAACTATAGAATATATCATGTTTATAAATTTGGTCATAATAAATATATTTAGGAAATAGATCCTTTACTAAATAAAAATAGGAAATTAGCATACTCTTAAGTGTAGAAACTACTACAAATTAAGGACTTCTAGGAATATGTACATATATAAATTTTAGTATAATATATGTTGGTGACTTAGGTCCTAGTATAAGGTTTAGTCACAAGACCAAAGTGTGAATTAAATATGTGGTAGAATGTTACAAATATCCTAAGATAATTATAGATTAAGTGAATTATTTAAAAAGGAAACCTTTTACATAAGGTAAATATTAGTTTATAAATCAAAAATATTAAAATAATAGTTATGATCATTAGGTGAGAGTTCAATAAGGGAGGAATATATTTTATACAAGACATGAGAATATTTTTATAGACTTTATAAAATAAAAAGGATTCTAGAAATATTATAAATAAAGATAGTGTATCATATAGTAATAATAGTAAGTTACCTAATCAAGCAACTTAGGAAATCCTATTTTAGGAAACTTCTAAGTAAGGAGCTATGAGTATGATATTTTAGATAATAAGAATATTGAAAGTAATTACAATCTTTTTAAAGGAATTAAATTGATAATTATTTTAATAACGATATTTTCAAAATAATAAGGATATTACCAAAACTAAAATAATAATAACGGAACATTATTATTTTAGGAAAATCATTTCTAAATTATTATTATAATAATTTAGAAACGTAAACTCTCTTATAAATAGTATAAGAGGTATTTCGAACTCTAAAGTAAAAATCGTGTTTTGAGCTTTTTCGTAAATTCTATATCGTTAGGTCGGAATCCTCGCTCATAGTAGGAACTCGCCTAATATTCGTCAAAAGCTCGTTGCTAAACTCGATTACGCTAAGGCAAGTGGAATTTCCCCTTGTGCCCTTTTAATCCGTCTTTATACTATTTCTCGATGTTGGGAACGACTTGTATGCTTAAGTAAAAATGAATCTAGGAAATATCGATTGCTAGAAATAACGACTATTGTTAGCATAGATTGCTTTATATATTCCTTGTTAGGATTAATTATGCTAGTGTGGTTATTATCTTGATTGTTACGATCTCGTTTCGAGATCGATGTCGAACTAGTGAGGGGCGTGGGATAGCCAACGCCTCTACATAACCCCACTAAGTCGTAAGTGCCTACGCGTTTGAAATACGACTTTCGTGATCATGATCCCATCCGCTCCGATTGCAAGGAGGGATGAGCGCACTCTAGCTAAGTGCCGGGAAACGGAGTTTTCCCTCGGGTGGCTCGGATTATCCGTGTCCCACCACATTCTCTTATAAATTATAAATGGAATCGAATGACTTTTGTCACTAAATAAGATAAGTGCTAAAGCACACTTAAGATACCAAAACGGGACCGGTCTCTAACGATCGATCCGGCCCTCGGTCCGCTTGGGCGCGAGTGGTGTTTTGACTTGTTTGAATAAATAAAAGTTCCCAACATACTTCTAATTCTAAAGAAGACTACAATCTAGTAGTACTTCTCTTGCTCATCAAGCTATCCCTTTTGGATATGCTATCGCTATCATTCGTATCTTAGCTCCACATAATCAAGCCCATCGTAAACACAACCCTCTTTCCTCTCATTACACCGATAAGTTGAAATTACCAAATTACCCTCGGGAAGTTCTATTCCCGCTTGTTTGCCTGGCATTCTATCGCCCCTCGCGAATTATGTCAGATTCAGGAAACCATAGCAAGGCGAAGTGAATGGAAGTGAAGGAAGTCAAGATCGCTCAAGATGTACTTTTATTTCCGTTTTAGTTTTAATATTACTTTATCTCCGAGACATGATGGATTTGGTGTTTGTTTTCAAGTAATCCTAAAGCTAAAGACAATGTAAGACATTTTGTAATGAACTAAGTCTCCTTCGGGAGCATGTTTTCCGACTTATGTATTATGTTTTATTCCGCATTTTAAGTGTTCTATATCATTCTAAAAGCCTTGGGTGACTTTGGACGGTAAAATCTGAGGTCACTGGCGGTAATACCCAATGTTGTAAAATAGGGGTGTTACAATTGTGGTATCAGAGCTAAACGTTTTCGTTTTAAAACCGAAAAGTTTTAAAACCAAGAATTCTTGAAAACCGAGAACTTTTAAAACCTTAACCTCTACTTCCGCTACTTAGGAGTTCAAACTTTAGAAGATTTCCTTCTTTACTCTTTTTAAAGAAAACATAGGAATACTAACCTTACAATTTTAAATTCTTAGCTAAGAAAATATTTTCCGAAAATATTAGGAACCCTAAAATAGCAAATACTTAGTTCTAGAACTAACTAACTTTTCTCAAATATCTTTTCTACCTTTTGAAAAAATTAAAATGGTATGAACTTTTCTTATCAATAATGTAAGTGTTCTCTAGGAAACTATCACTAGAATCTTATACTTTCACCTTAGAAAAACTTATATACTCTTATACGAGAAAATTTGATTAGTAATCACAAAACTCATTTCATAAAGTCATTAGGATAAAAGAAGAAAACCTTAGCGTCAAAATAAGGCCAAGAAAATGAAAAGCGTAAAGTGAAATTTTGATTTAGCAAGTTTTCAAGATTTTGACTTCGTTCACTACATCTCCCTTTTATAGAAACTATGGAGGTTCTCTAATAACGCCTTTTCTTTTCTTTCTTCCTCAGAAAAACCATGGCCAACCCAAACCACAACCACCTTGAGAATCACTTCAACGAAGCCAACTTCGGGATGCAAGCCCCGAACCCGTACTTTCCCTACATTGACGAGGATGGTCACCTCGGGATCAATATGGAGATCGACCAAATCGGTGAGCCATGGGAAGAGTCGGAAGAAGATCCTGAGGAAGATCCTAACCTACCTATCGGACTATCAGATGATGAGCTTGCACCCGTCGAACTGCCCCCATCACCCGTGTACGAGCCCGAGGATTATCCCTCGGAAAATGAAGAGATGGCACCGGGGTAAGAACCCGAAGATTACTCCGACGAGGAGAACGAGGAGTTGGTGCCCGATCATGACTTTGGGCATGAAGAAGAGGACGAGTTTGATGACGAGGAGTTGGAGTTATTGTGGCAGGCACAAGCAGAGTGGGACGCTATGAACGAAGCGTCGGAAGAAGAAGACGAAGACGGGGTGGTAATCGACCCAGAAACGCCACCACCACCGCCGCCGGCAAGTCCCGAGTGGAAGTATGTTCCACCGGCTCCGATGCCCCCTATGATCGAAGTCCCAAGGGTCATGCCAAGAATGGAAGTCGTCTCACCCTCACGGGCGCCCGAGCCCGAGGAGCCTATGCCACCGATGAGACATTTTTGGTGTCACGAGGACGAGGAGCTCTTACGAAAGCTCCAAGCCATGGATGTTGATCACTCCGGGGAGAGACGCTACGGACCGCCCTCTCTATTTGAGCGGGCAAGGCAGGCACCTAGGGAGGTACATATGGAAGGATTCACCACTTGGATGGAGGGGGAATCTTCCAATCGCCAGGCTCGTCAACCGTTAGTCAACGCGTCCCCACCATCCGGCGTGGTTCCCACTAGAAGTTGGAGGATAAACCGTGGCCTGCTTGAGAGCCACCAACGGGAATGGATCATGGAGACGGAAAGGGAACGAGCGGAGAGGCTCCAACTTCGGATTTGCATCGCGGAGCTTCAAGCACGTGAAAACCGTCGCCATCGTAGGATTGAGCAGGCCAACATCCTCCTCAGCAACGACACGGGGATTATTGACGTGACCCTCTTCGAGGAAGGATTCCTCGATGCTTATGCCGACCGTATTTAGATTTCCCCTAGGATTGTATTTCCCTTTTCAAGAAGTGAGCTTAGACCACTTCTTTCGACTCCATTTTGTCTATAGGAAGTCGAAGCGGCTTAATTTCCCTTTCTAGTTAAAACGGCTTAAGTTATAAAAGCCTTGTACTTTCTATTATGAACCATCAATGAAATTCTTCCTTTCACTATTAGAACTTGAGTTATCTATTCCTTCTTCATACTTTAACGAATTAACAAGTAGAAACAAAACCCAAAAACCTTCAGATGGTCAACACAAGAGCTACTAATCGCAGCACCACTGGACCTAGAGATGGCAATGACGATGGCGAGTCAGAAGCCCGAGGAGAGCTCGGATTGAACCCGCCCCAAGCACCTGCAGCACCAATTGCATTCAACGCCGAAACTGTGAATGCACTACGCACTCTCGTACAACAATTGATACGAGAAGAGATCCCTGCCGCGGTTCCTAAGCCCGTGAACCCCGATGAACCAAACGTGGTGCCAGAAGAGGAACAAGAAGAAGTGGGTCAAACGATTGAGGTGGTTCCCGTGAAGCGAAATCTGGTTAGCTTCACTGAAGGGACCAAGGCTTTCAACGCTATGAAGCCTGA
This sequence comes from Fallopia convolvulus, assembly GCA_964016875.1. Classification (NCBI taxonomy): domain Eukaryota; kingdom Viridiplantae; phylum Streptophyta; class Magnoliopsida; order Caryophyllales; family Polygonaceae; genus Fallopia; species Fallopia convolvulus. The sequence continues at coordinate 48,592,148 of OZ024732.1, read as the reverse complement.
TTCATACGACGGAACCGGGGACCCGTCAGGAGTACAATACTGGTTTTCTCATGTGGAGAGGCTACTCCGAAACATTCCTTGTGCTGAAGCAGATAAGGTGCACATGGCTGCACTGAAATTGAAGGGTGAAGAAGGTGAATGGTGGGAAAGCTCTAGCCTATCAAGCCGTCCAGACCTGAGTTGGGTTATGTTTAGAGATAAGATGATGCGTCGCTTCTTCACAGAATCTATGCGAGAGGAAAAGTTGGACGAGCTCCACTCCCCAAAGTTGCATGGGCTAAATGTGCTTGAGAGAGCCAAGAAGTTCAATCATCTCCTGCAATATGCTGAAGAGGAGATTACCACAGAAAAGCAAAAGATCAAGCATTTTCACCGCTGGATGAGTGACAACATCAAGCCTTGGATGGCAAACCGCACCTTCAACACTTTAGAGGAGTACGTGGATCATGCTCATCGGATGGAGATGACCTTAAAAGTTCCTGAGCGCAAGAAATTTGGTGGAGGAAAGCCTCACCATTCCAGCCACAGTGGATTTAAGAGGCCAGCATCTCCTCAGGGTTCTCAATGGTCGAAGAAGAGCAAGCTCAAAGCTTCATCAGCAGGGTCAAGACCTGGCCCTCGGACTGAATCGGCAAGGCCCCCACTCATCTGCCACAACTGTGCAGAACCGGGCCATATAAATCGGAAATGTCCCAAACCGCTCAAGAAGTGCTTCAATTGCAACAAGGATGGACATCTCCAACAGTTCTGCAGGCGGCCAACCAATTCCCCGAGCCAAACCCGCTCAAACGCTGTGACCCAGCGACCCTAGGCATCAAACAAGCCAGCAGGAACTACATCCGTCCAGTCTACGGCCAATCAGAGGAACAAAGGGCCTATGTATCCACAAAGTCAAGGACAGAGATTGTATGAGATGCGCACCACAGACAAGCCTGAAGAACCTACATGCCAAGGTACTCTTCATATCCGCTCTAAAAATGTATTCATACTCTTCGATTCCGGTGCTTCGCATTCATTCATTTCCGAAAAGTGTGTAGAACTCTTAGGATTAGACAATCTTGAGAGGTGTGAACCGTTTATCGTGAACCTGCCAAATGGGGAAAAGATGATTGGGGTAAGACAATTAGCTAAGTTTCCCTTATGCATTCAAGGAGGAAATTTTCCTTCCAACTTGATATGCATCCCCATGGATCCTTATGACATCATTCTCGGAAGAGATTGGTTGTCTCTGCACGGAACAGTAATTGACTTCTACACCCGAACTGTGACCATCAACTCGGGAGGAAAACACATTTGTAAGTTTAAGGGAAAACGGGAAGAAGAAAATGGAAAGGTGATCAACGCCATGAAAGCCAGGAAACTACTAAGTCAGGGCTGCGTTGGGTATCTCTGCTACCTAGAGTCAACAGAGAAGAAGGTTGTAAACATCCAAGAGATCCCCGTGGCCAGAGAGTTTCCCGACGTCTTCCCAGACGAACTCCCCGGGTTACCTCCTCGACGAGAAGTCGAGTTATCAATAAGCCTCGAGCCGGGTACTGGCCTAATCTCTAAAGCGCCATACAGAATGGCCCCGCTGGAAATGAAAGAACTCAAGAGTCAGCTTGAAGAACTGCTTGAGAAGGGTTACATCCGACCAAGTGCATCGCCGTGGGGAGCACCAGTGCTATTTGTAAAGAAGAAGGACGGAACTTTCCGTTTGTGCATCGACTACAGAGAACTGAACAAGGTCACCATCAAGAACAAGTATCCTCTCCCAAGGATAGACGATCTTTTAGATCAACTTAGAGGTGCAAAAGTTTTCTCCAAAATTGACCTGAGGTCAGGGTATTACCAGCTTCGGATCCGCGAGGAAGACATTCCGAAGACAGCCTTCCGTACCCGCTATGGCCACTACGAATTTGTAGTGATGCCGTTCGGACTAACAAATGTACCTGCGGTATTCATGGACTTGATGCACCGATGCTTCCATGAGTACCTCGACAAGTTCGTCATTGTCTTCATTGATGACATCCTAATCTACTCCGGGAACCAAGCAGAACATGAAGAACACCTCCGAATTGTGCTACAGATCCTAAGGCACAACCAGCTCTACGCCAAACTGTCCAAGTGTGACCTTTGGCTTACGGAAGTGGCCTTTCTAGGCCACGTCATCAATCAAGATGGAGTTATGGTGGACCCAAGGAAGATTGAAGCAGTCTCAGAATGGAAGCAACCGAAGAATGTGAAGGAAATACGCAGCTTCCTAGGACTCGCAGGGTACTACCGAAGATTCGTTGAAGGGTTTTCGAAGATCGCTCTTCCCATGACGAAGTTACTCCGAAAGACCCACAAGAAGTTTGTGTGGGATGAAAAATGTGAGGAGAGTTTCCAAGAACTCAAGAAGCGCCTCACAAGTGCACCAGTGTTAACTCTGCCAGATGGACACGATGGTTATGTAGTATACAGTGATGCCTCCAAGCAAGGGTTGGGATGCGTGCTCATGCAGAATGGGAAAGTGATCGTATATGCATCAAGGCAACTAAAGGTGTATGAAGTAAATTATCCAACGCACGACCTCGAATTGGCAACGGTAGTGTTCGCTTTAAAGATTTGGCGACACTGCTTGTACGGGGTGACGTGTCAGATTTACACGGATCACAAAAGCTTGAAGTATGTGTTCACACAGAAAGAGCTAAACATGAGGCAAAGGAGATGGCTAGAACTGCTAAAAGACTACGACATAGAGCTACTCTATCATCCAGGAAAAGCTAACGTCGTAGCAGATGCTCTCAGTCGAAAGACGCAACAAGAGGGCATGATAGCAATGTTAACCGCCCAACCAAAGCTGCAGCAAGAACTCATCAGAGAAGGCATTGAGGTTTGGTTTGGAAGACAACAGGGATGCCTAAACACATTGGAGATTCAATCTGAATTGATTGCAGAAATCAAGGAGAAGCAGACAGACGACATTATGTTGATCAGAATCAGTGGCGAAGTGCAAATAGGCAAGGCACCGGGATTCGTTATTCAAGATGACGGTTCCCTTTGGTTCCAAAATCGGATCTGTGTGCCCGACGTGGACGAGCTTCGAAAGATTATCCTGAAAGAAGCCCACTCATCTGCCTATTCGGTACATCCTGGAGCAAGTAAAATGTACAAAGATGTACGTAGAAATTTCTGGTGGCCAAGCATGAAGCAAGATGTCGTAGAGTTTATATTTAAGTGTTTGGTTTGCCAGAAGGTAAAGATTGAGCACAGAAGGCCTGGAGGAAAATTGCAATCCCTACCAGTGCTAGAATGGAAATGGGAAGACATTGCAATGGACTTCGTGACCGACCTACCAAAAACTCAAAAGCAAAAAGATGCTATCTGGGTCATCGTGGATCGGCTTACCAAGAGTGCGCACTTTATCCCCATTCAGAAGAAGTGGAAAGATCCAAAGCTAGCAACGGTCTTCGTCAAGGAAATAGTTCGCCTCCATGGAACCCCAAAGACAATCATCTCCGACCGGGACGGTCGATTCATGGCCTCCTTCTGGAAAGGACTACATGAGGCCATGGGCACAGAACTGAAATTCATCACAGCATTTCATCCTCAAACCGATGGTCAGTAAGAAAGGACCATCCAAACTCTTGAGGATATGCTACGAGCTTGTGCGCTAGACCATACCACAAGTTGGGATGACAACTTACACCTCATAGAATTCACTTACAACAATAGCTGACATTCTTCCATCAAGATGGCTCCCTTTGAAGCCTTGTACGGCCGAAAATGTCGTTCCCCGCTCTGTTGGGACGATAACGCCGACAAGATTCTCTTAGGTCCCGACCTAATAGAGCAAACTGCCTCCGAAGTCGCCCTGATCCGTCAAAGAATGTTGACCGCTCAGAGTCGACAGAAGTCTTATGCAGATCTAAAAAGACGAGACATTGAGTTTGCCGCAGGAGATAAAGTTTTCGTCAAGGTATCTCCTTCAAAGGGCGTATTCCTCTTCGGAAAGCGAGGCAAGCTTAACCCTCGCTATGTAGGACCCTTCGAAATCCTAGAGAGAATCAGCAACCTGGCCTATCGAGTTGCTTTACCGCCATCTGCTCACCCTGTGCACAATGTGTTCCACGTGTCGCTCTTAAGAAAGTATGTGCCCGACGAATCCCACGTGATCAATTTCGACGATGTCGAGATCCAATCGGATGGCACCTACGAAGAAAGATCGATCAAGATAGTAGAGCACCGAATCAAGCAATTGCGCAATAAAGAAGTACCCTTAGTCCGTGTACTCTGGTCCAAGGGAGGTAACGGAGGTACAACTTGGGAAACCTGGGAAACCGAGCAGGACATGCAGAGGCGTTTCCCAGAGTTAATGTCTTCTTGAATATCACTAGTATAATCTTTTTAAGGGGGTACTAGACCCATAGAATTCTTGCAAATCTTAAACGATAATTGCTTTTGTCCCTACATCCCAGTATTGCCCTATTTTCTCTAAGTTTCGGGGACGAAACTTATTTAAGGGGGTACTATTGTAATATCCGCGATATTCCAAGCTTTTATAATATAAAGTTTATTATCAATTATTTTCTCTAAATTAAAAAGGAGGATTATAATCGAATTAAATTCTACTATACTCTTTGAAAAAGGTTATCAATAAAAGATTATAGTCGAAAACTTGAATAAAATAACTCGAGGGATATAACTTAATAAAGTGAGGAATTTATTGAAGAGAACATCAATCAAAAATAATGATTTTAGAAGTGAATTTTATTCATAAAATAAAATACATAAGGGCCTAAAAATCAAATTACAAAACCTTGTAAAAAGAATGCAAGAGCCGGGATTTGAACCCGAGATCTCTTGCATCCTACCCTCACACGCCCCACACTCCCATCCACTAGACCAATGGCAATTTCTTACCACATCACACCATTCTAATTAACTTAAACTCATTTAATCTTCTTCTTTTACAAAAAATAGACATCAGACTATGTCTGATGTGATTTACGTAGATTGGACTACCTTCCAATGCATGTCCATGGAAGCTTCTTCCACCTCCCTCTTCCTTGCAAGACCACCCTTCTTACCTCACCCTTCCATCACCATCAACTAACACAAACTTGACCAATGGGTGACCTTCTCCTCTTCCTCCATTGGTGCAATCACCATGGCATGGATCAAGGATGCAACCAAATTTGCCTATAAAAGGCCTCCTATTCATCCATCTTCTCACACATTCAAACTCTCTTCTTCCTCCTCTTTCAAACACTCTAAAAGCCTTCAAAAATCAGCCACTATCCCTAAGTGTTCGTCCTTTCAAACACCATAAAAACACCACAAAATCCACTCTTTTCTTCCCCTTGGAGCCACCGGACCACCACCGAGCCGCCCTGCTGGACCGCCGGACCGCCGCCGCGCCACACATGCCGGACCGCCGCCGCCTGCCGAGCCGCCGGAGAGCCTGGTTGCGCCGCCCCTGCCGCCGATCACCTCCCCTGTTCTTCCACTCCAGTGTTCTGTAAAACAGAATACAGAAAGTATAAAATCTCAACTTATATTTTTCTACTTATTTAAATTATGTTATATTTTTACTAAAGCCTTTTTATGATAATTGGAAAGTAGATAAATAAGAAGTGGAATAAAAATATTGTTGGAAGATCTTGTTAGTTATAAGACTAAAAACAAAATTAAAGTTACCTTAGTAACTTAAGCTAAAGTAGAGAAATTAAATAAATTGAATTAATTTATTTGTAGCATGCTCTTTCTTAAAATAAATAAACCTTATGAAATAATTAGAACATAGAGATATATTGCATTAATATATGGATAGTATGTTATTATAAAATAGATAGATCTTTATAAAATAAATATTAAAGTCCCTAATAAATAAAAGTTGTTGCATGTCCAACTATATTATAAATAGGTTGTATAAAATAATCATAACTTACAAAATCATAATGTATATTGTCATCTTGATCATATAAGAACTTTAGAAGTTGATGCATGTATTAAACTATAGAATATATCATGTTTATAAATTTGGTCATAATAAATATATTTAGGAAATAGATCCTTTACTAAATAAAAATAGGAAATTAGCATACTCTTAAGTGTAGAAACTACTACAAATTAAGGACTTCTAGGAATATGTACATATATAAATTTTAGTATAATATATGTTGGTGACTTAGGTCCTAGTATAAGGTTTAGTCACAAGACCAAAGTGTGAATTAAATATGTGGTAGAATGTTACAAATATCCTAAGATAATTATAGATTAAGTGAATTATTTAAAAAGGAAACCTTTTACATAAGGTAAATATTAGTTTATAAATCAAAAATATTAAAATAATAGTTATGATCATAAGGTGAGAGTTCAATAAGGGAGGAATATATTTTATACAAGACATGAGAATATTTTTATAGACTTTATAAAATAAAAAGGATTCTAGAAATATTATAAATAAAGATAGTGTATCATATAGTAATAATAGTAAGTTACCTAATCAAGCAACTTAGGAAATCCTATTTTAGGAAACTTCTAAGTAAGGAGCTATGAGTATGATATTTTAGATAATAAGAATATTGAAAGTAATTACAATCTTTTTAAAGGAATTAAATTGATAATTATTTTAATAACGATATTTTCAAAATAATAAGGATATTACCAAAACTAAAATAATAATAACGGAACATTATTATTTTAGGAAAATCATTTCTAAATTATTATTATAATAATTTAGAAACGTAAACTCTCTTATAAATAGTATAAGAGGTATTTCGAACTCTAAAGTAAAAATCGTGTTTTGAGCTTTTTCGTAAATTCTATATCGTTAGGTCGGAATCCTCGCTCATAGTAGGAACTCGCCTAATATTCGTCAAAAGCTCGTTGCTAAACTCGATTACGCTAAGGCAAGTGGAATTTCCCCTTGTGCCCTTTTAATCCGTCTTTATACTATTTCTCGATGTTGGGAACGACTTGTATGCTTAAGTAAAAATGAATCTAGGAAATATCGATTGCTAGAAATAACGACTATTGTTAGCATAGATTGCTTTATATATTCCTTGTTAGGATTAATTATGCTAGTGTGGTTATTATCTTGATTGTTACGATCTCGTTTCGAGATCGATGTCGAACTAGTGAGGGGCGTGGGATAGCCAACGCCTCTACATAACCCCACTAAGTCGTAAGTGCCTACGCGTTTGAAATACGACTTTCGTGATCATGATCCCATCCGCTCCGATTGCAAGGAGGGATGAGCGCACTCTAGCTAAGTGCCGGGAAACGGAGTTTTCCCTCGGGTGGCTCGGATTATCCGTGTCCCACCACATTCTCTTATAAATTATAAATGGAATCGAATGACTTTTGTCACTAAATAAGATAAGTGCTAAAGCACACTTAAGATACCAAAACGGGACCGGTCTCTAACGATCGATCCGGCCCTCGGTCCGCTTGGGCGCGAGTGGTGTTTTGACTTGTTTGAATAAATAAAAGTTCCCAACATACTTCTAATTCTAAAGAAGACTACAATCTAGTAGTACTTCTCTTGCTCATCAAGCTATCCCTTTTGGATATGCTATCGCTATCATTCGTATCTTAGATCCACATAATCAAGCCCATCGTAAACACAACCCTCTTTCCTCTCATTACACCGATAAGTTGAAATTACCAAATTACCCTCGGGAAGTTCTATTCCCGCTTGTTTGCCTGGCATTCTATCGCCCCTCGCGAATTATGTCAGATTCAGGAAACCATAGCAAGGCGAAGTGAAGGGAAGTGAAGGAAGTCAAGATCGCTCAAGATGTACTTTTATTTCCGTTTTAGTTTTAATATTACTTTATCTCCGAGACATGATGGATTTGGTGTTTGTTTTCAAGTAATCCTAAAGCTAAAGACAATGTAAGACATTTTGTAATGAACTAAGTCTCCTTCGGGAGCATGTTTTCCGACTTATGTATTATGTTTTATTCCGCATTTTAAGTGTTCTATATCATTCTAAAAGCCTTGGGTGACTTTGGACGGTAAAATCTGAGGTCACTGGCGGTAATACCCAATGTTGTAAAATAGGGGTGTTACAAGTTTGATCACCCATATCTAGCGATGAATGAGAAGGCTATTTGAGAGAGGGTTTAGAGAAGGTCGAGGGGAGCGGCACAAAGGAGGGCACCAACCAATTGCAAGGACGAGTCGGAGGGATCGGGGTGGGCATCGCACGCCAGAGAAGAGGACGGACCCAAGTGAGGGCCAGTGGGGGACGGTGCCCCACTTCCATCTCGACTGCAATTGAGTTAATTACCAATGCTCCTATTTCTGTACGGATTACGATTAAGTTACAACTATTTAGGAACTGATATTCCATTTACATATTATTTACAATGCATACCATAGTTTTATATTAGAGAAAAGTCACAAAAGTTTATTGAGATATTGATCGATTTTAATTTTGCATTTGTCCAACCTACTATTTTGGATGAGCTTTTAAATATTATTTTCAAAATTTAAACTAGTTGAAGGGAAAATGGTAGGAAAGAGTAGTGGAACGTGCTATGCTCATTCATCTCTCATAGTGCAGTGCACAAGTAAATGATATATATAAGCCTAGAGAAGGCTCTAGAATATGCCAATTATTGTACTATTTTCTAACGGTTACATGAGAACAATTATAAGATAAACATGTGATGTATTTATCCTATTATGCCCCCTCGATCCGAGCTTGGTGGAGGCAGAGCTTGGAGCGCATCAATTGAAAACGAGCTGATGGCAATGGTTTGGTGAGAAGATTAGCAATTTGCTCTTTGGAAGTGATGAATGCGACTTTGAGCAATTTTCTTTGCACCATTTCACGGACAAAGTGATAATCCAGGGATAAATGCTTGATTGTTTTGTGATGCAAAACTGGATTAACAGCTATGTATGTAGCGCCAAGGTTGTCACACCAAAGGACCGAAGCTTGATCAAGTGAGATGCGGAGGTCACGAAGAAGGGATTGAACCCATACAAGCTCTGCTGCATCATAGGCGAGGCTGCGATACTCAGCTTCGGTTGAAGATCTTGAGACCATGGAATGTTTTTTTGAGCACCATGATATCAGATTTGAACCCAAGTAGATGCAATATGCACCAATGGATCTCCGATAAAGGATGTCGCTTGCCCAGTCAACATCAACAAATGCAGACAGTAGGGAGTTGGAGTTTGCTTATATGTGGAATTTGAGATGTGTTGTGCAATTTATGTACCGAAGAATCCTCTTCACTGTCTGCCAGTGCTCTTGAGATGGTGCATGCATGAATTGGCACACACGGTTGACAACGTGTGAAATATCCGGTCGAGTGAAGGCTAAATACTGCAGACCATCAACTATGCTTCGGTAATATTGTGCATCATCAAAGGATGGAGAATTTCCAGTGAGGGAAGCAGTTGCCATGGGGGTGTTGACAGCCTTGGATTGGTGCATATTGGCTCGTTTGCAAAGATCAAGAATGTAGGGTTTGGAACAAGAAGAAGCCAACAAAGGTGCGTTGAACTTCTATGCCTAAGAAAAAAAATGAAGGTCACCAAGGTCTTTTACTGGGAAGAGTTTGGATAGGGCAAGGGTGAATTTTGTGGCAAGGGCAGACTCAGAGGTGACAACAAGAATGTCATCGACATATACTAGGACAAAGGCAAGGAGATTGTTTTGTCGAAAGGTAAAGAGGGGGGATCCGTAGTGGAGGCGGCAAAACCAAGGGTAATGAGGGCATCACTGAGCTTTTGAAACCATGCTCGGGGTGCTTGTTTTAGACCATAAAGGGATTTTTTCAATTTACAAACATGAGAGGGAAAGAGAGGATGGATAAAACCCGTGGGTTGGGTTATGAAGACGTCTTCGTTCAAGTCATTGTGGAGGAAAGCATTTTGAATGTCCAATTGGCGCACCAACCATCCTTGCACAACCGAGATGTGATTTGTTGTAATGCGAATTTTTGTAGGGAGCATATTTCGTGTAATTTTCTATAAGAAATTCTTCATTTTTGGTGGGATGTCGAGCTTACCGGTTCATAGTTTAATATGGGGTTCACCTTTAGTTTGGTGGAGCCATTGAATAGTGGAATGTGTGGAATACCACCCATTTTACTTGGTTGTTAGTACAATATGTCCAGAATTTTTTTAAACGTGGTGATTGTATTAGTCACTTGGTGAGCATACTTAGGGTTTAATACCAAAAGTAGTTTGTCCACATCCCACAAATTGTCCTCAAGGAGGTAATCTGCTACTTGTTCTTCCCAATTCATGATGTCTTCGCCATTTCCTTTCGGAGTAAAACAACTAGAGCCACTCCAATTATTTTTCCAAAGCAGAAAGGCTCATTAATTTAGACCATTTCTAAAATGTATTTTGTTTCTTCATGTAATTTAGTTTGAAGTATTTTTTCATTACAACTTTAACCCAGATGTTGTCTGGTTCAACTAATATCTTCCACAACAATTTCATTTGTAGTGCATGATTGATGTCTTCCGCCTTGAGAATCCCCTAGCGGGAGGGCGGTTGACAAATCATATTCTAATTGAGCAACAGTTTGTAGTTACTTTCCTTATTCCAAAAGATAACAATAATTATTGAAAAGATATTCTCAAGAAAAAATAAAAAAAAATAAAAATCTCTTCAAGAGAATGAAAATAATAATATTATTTTTAAAATAATATCAAAATATTACACAAAGTTGGATGAGAGTCTATCAACTAACTAAGCTACGACACCATTATTCAAGGCAAATCACAAGCGTTGAAAAATAAAAGAACGAATATTAACGAGCGTTGAATGAAAATCGCTTTAGAAATGAAGCAAGTCTAGCAACTAATGGGGCATCCCAGACTAATGATAATATGGACACCATTTACCCAAACCATCACCACGTGGTGGTACCAACCCCAAAACCCTTCCAAAAGAACGCGCCCCACGCGCTCAATGCATCCCCTAGAAAATGCCTCCAAACCCACACCAGTTATCAATGCCGACAAAACCGCAAACCAGAATCGACGACTACTCAGCCCAAAAATCTGCCACGCACCTTCTCCCATGGACAAAGAAGACGCAATCTCCCTCCTCCCGATGGCGGAGCAACCAGATCTATACTCTCCGGATCTCATCTAAAAGCGAAGCAAAGCTGCAGACGCGCTTGTTTTTCCTCTTGCTTGTCCAGTCTCGTGATCTAGGGACGAAGGAAAATCACATCAAACACCAAATCTAGCCAAGAAGAGGTAGCCAGATCGAAGCTATTTGTAAGAGAGAACAAGCAAAGTAAAGGAACGTATTTCTCAAGACAAAACCCAACAACAATTGGGAAAGAGGGGCAAAGCCCTTTCACCTCCTGACAAGGAGAATCCATTTCAGAGGTGGGTGTTTGGCAAAAGCCCGGAAAATTCCAAGCGACACCCGTGACCGCCTCGAGCCGTGTGTGCGCGCTACGCTGGAACTCAAGTACCACCCTCCCACATGTCCAATCCACAACCCCCTCCCAAAGCCTTCCATCAACCCTGCTCTACTCCTCTCCCTCTGGACTATTTAACAAACGTCTACTGCACTCCAAAAACCCACCTCTCCCTTTTCACCACTCTCCAATTCCCACCTAAAGAACCCCACTCTCAGGCATAAACATTGTCATCCTAGAACCAAAACAACCCTTATTACAAAAATGAAAGAAAACCAACAGCCACAAAAAGATGCAGGACAAAGCAAGGAAATCAAAGAGGCACCTTTCACCCAGGAAGAAACTACCCAAATCAAAACCATAAACCATACCCACTCAAAAAACAACTCCGTTAACCAAGGAGAGGGATCCTCTTCAGTCAAGGGCAACACCCAAAGTGAAAGCAACAACAAACCATCTGCTCTCGAAAAATAGACTAGCTAACCTCAAAATCAATCCAAACACCCTTATAGAACAACTAACCACAGCCAAAAAGGCAGGCTACAAAGCCAACTCCATGTCCCTATTCGGATTTGTGGTGGGAGACCCCATTGAGTTCACAAAACTCAGAGCAAAGCTACGCAACGAATGGCGATTCGCACGAGGTGAGCTCGAGATCCTCAACAGGCCTCACTTTTGGTTTGAACTCAAGTTCACAAACCCGATGCCAAAGAAAAGAGTATGGGAAACTCGACCACACCACGTGTTTGGTTAGCTGATCGTCCTCAAAGAATAGAGCCCCACACTTGAACACACCACTAGAGTGGACCTTTGGTTCAGATTACCCAAACTACCAACCATTTTTTTCAACAAAGAAGCCCTATCCTTCATCCTCGAAGCCAACAGTCTTGGCAAACTCATCAAAACAGAACCTAAGCACAACCGAATTTGTGCCAATCTTGACCTCACAACCATAAGCATGGAAACTTCCCTTGTCCCGGATGAGGATGGTAATTGGAAGGAAATCAACATCTGGTTTGAAAACTTCCAAAATGGATGTGGAAATTGTGGAGAGCGAGATCATCGTTTCAATGACTGCTCTCTCCGGAAGACTACACCCAAAACAATCCACATCACCTTAAAAAAAAACCCACCAGAGGAAACCCACCAAAAAGACCATCCCAACAAAACATTCCCACCTATACAAGAGGATGTCAAGGCCCCCAAGAACAAAGCAAAACAAATCATGGAGGAAACACCATACCAAAAAAACCATCATCCCATCACCAACAGAAGCAAAGGCATCATAATTACATACCAAGATGAGTCCCCACCTCAGAAAAAGCTTGAAGCTAACACAAACAAAAACCCAACCCCTGCCCCACCCCACAAGCCCGAAAAAACTGAAGTGAACACACCTGCGAGCACAATGCCAACCCTAGCCCTCAACCATGAACAACCCAACAATATTAACCCAAGCCCGATAGTGGTTGAGAAAGGCGCCAACCATATAATCACCAGGCATGATCAAGAGAATGAAGGGGAATCAAGGAATCTCCCAACCTCGCCACCACAATCGACACCGTTGGACCACAAAACAAAACAACAACTCATTGAAGAGTTTCTTGAGGAAGATGATAACCTCCTAGATACAGACAACCTCCTGGACGACGACATGAGAGACCTTAACTATATCGAAAGCGACTTCGAAGAAATCCTACAAAACCCGTCCGAAGAAAACCTTGATGAGTTCGAGGATTGCAAATCTGAAAAATGAAACAATTCGGGTCGTGCAGCCAACCCAACAATCTCTGATTGGCATGGAATCATGGAAGGAAAAAATAACGAAATGTCCACATCGGGATCGAGCAAGCGAAGGAGGGATGAAGATGACGAAGACACTGCCGGCTCAGCCTTGAAAGAGCCCAAAAAACTGAAAACATGAGCTAAACCAAACCCGAGCTACCCCAATACCCCACTAAACATGAGCTAACCCACTAAACAATCACAAAAACCAACCAACCAGAAGAACCCAAAACAACTGAACCCTCCACAACAAATCTAAACCAAACCCGAGCTCCCCGACCGATCCTGCTGTAGCACTCCACCGTGCCTCTCTGTTCGTTAGTCTAGTTTGTGTCTGTCTTCTTTGCCGTTCCTTTTTATATCGCATGTGTCTTGCTTGTTCTGGTTTTAGTTTGAGCTCCTTGTACTGCTGTACCCCGTGTTATGTTCTTTGTTTTTAGTGATCGCCTTTGTTTTTGTTTGATCTCCTCTGCTGCTTCTTTCTGTTTATTCGGACCCTCTAACCATTGTTTTCTTTACTTGGACAAATAACCCCAACAACAAAAGAGACTTAGTCTTTTTTGGGGCCCCTAACAAATATAGGGTAAGAAAGGCCTTAAAAAAATTAATTGGGCCAGTTACAAACCACTACAAGCAACCCAACATAAGGTCTACGAGCACTACCTCAAACCAAACAAGTAAATATAACCCAACATTGCCAGTTGGATTGCCCACAAAAGGCATGGGCACAAAAATCATCAGGTACTTCGTACTCTCTTCACAAGAAATTATACAAGGCCGAAAATTGTAACAAGTTTCACGAGGGGAATTGGATTTCAGGATTCGTCCATAACATTGGAAGTTGCTCAGTCCCAAAGGCTGAACTTTGGGGCATTCTTCACGGTTTGGAGATTGCTTGGGAGCTGGGATACCGAAGGGTTTGCCTCGAAACAGACTCCCAACTTGCCACTCTGTTGCTAGGCAAACCTCTCAAGTTATCACACCCCCTGTCCAGCCTTGTCGCTCAAGTGCAAGGCTACCTGCGTAGGAGTTGGGATGCCCAACTCCGCCATGTCTTTCGGGAGGCAAATGCTGCGGTTGACTACCTCGCCTCCTTAGCTTTTAATTTTCCTCTAGGCTGCCATAGACTCTTCTCTCCCCTTGATATCCTTGTTTGTACGCTATTAAATGATGCGAGGGGCCGCACCACCCACCGTATGACTCTGATGTAAGGTGCCTTGCTTTTCCTATTAATTAACAAGAGTCTGCACACTCTTTTCACCAAAAAAAAGACGGAATTATAAAGTGCTAGCAATTCTTTTTCGTGAAAACAAAAGATTCTTTGGATATCTTTTTTATAGTTGGAATGAGAGACAAGGGTGCCCCTTTTCTCTAAAAATTCATAAGAAAAAACTAATTAAAAACTTTTGAACTTGGGAAATCGCCAACACCAGTTCCTTTAGTCCAAATGTCCAATCCATTAAAATATGGGTCTTATCACTTTCGTGAAAAATGAATACAATGGTAAAACCTAACAACTCTCTTAAAAATACCAACACCTTTTGTAACTGGTTCTTAATAACACTCTTAGGTAAGTCTTTGTTGCATCTCGAGCTTGGTGGATTGACGACGATGATTTGGTTAAAATCGTGGTTGTGTGATCGACACCTGAAGGCTGTCAGAGTGAGTCCAAATCTGAGGTGTCCACAGCTGTTCCCCAGGACCTAGTCTTGTGCATTTTTTCCCAGTTGGCGTTTCTTTGCTCTGCTCGTGGTGATTTTTACAACCCGCTCCTAGTGTGCTATTTCAGTTCCAGTTCCAGTTCCAGCTTCGATCATCTTTTTTCCTCTTTTAGTTAATCTCTAGTTCGCTCTTTTGTTAGCATGTTTGCTCTCCTCACCGGCTCAGTCGGTTGCCCTTTTTTTTGATAAGGAAAGAAATTAGGGTGACCACTAACAAGCTAGTGGTCGCCCTAGAGCATCCTGGCGGATGAGGGTAAGGAAACCCGGATCAACTGCAAGTGGGACGGAGGAGACAAGCCTAAACGATCTAGCAATGAAATCCGCCGCAGAATTGCACTCCCGCACAACGTGAGTAATGCTCCAATCCTGGAAACGAACCAACAAGCAATGGATGTCCGCACGTAGCAACTCAATCTCCCACTGGCAGCGCCAGTCACCGAGTACGACATTGACCAACTGCAAGCTATCGCCTTCGATCTGGATCCGGGGAATGCCACGTCTAGTGGCCTCGAGAAGTCCCTGGCGCAAGGCAATGGTCTCGGATATCAGCACAGACTGTCGACCAATCAGTCCTCCGTCGAAGTGGATGGGGGAGCCACCAGAGTCCCTGAGGATGAACCCAAAAGAAGCCACGCCATCTGCATTAACTGCACCATCAAAATTTAGTTTAATAAATTCACCTTTAGGTTTTTCCCATTTGGTTCTCTTTCTTCCATCCCGATCCCGTACACTATGTTTACGGGGGCCGGAAGATGAGACTACCTCTGCAAGTTTCCAATCTTTAACCTGGTTTCGGGCGAATTCAGCGATTTGATCGGCATTGGTCAAGTTAGTTCCGGCGTTGCAATCGAAGATTCTCTTGTTTCTCGAGAACCAAACGCTCCACCAAATATTGGTAAGAAGATCAAATTCCTCCTTTGTTGTCATATTCTTGATTTCTTCCAGAATCTCGTGTGGTTTTCTCCCATTCGGATGGATCTGGTCGGTGATCCATCGTAGTTTTGGGTCAAAAGAGTTAAGGGTTGCCTTCGTGAGTGGGCATGCTATTAACACATGGTAGGTGTCCTCCATCGTGCAGTTACATGCTTCGCAGCCTTGTGTTACCGGAATGTGCTTTTCCGCAAGCCTGGTTTTAGTTGGTAGGCCATTTCGGGCAACTTTCCAGATGAAATTCTTCATTTTAGGATGGACATTCAGTCGGTTAATCCACTCTAGGTTAATTTTGGGTTCGCCTTTTGATTGGTGGAGCCACTCCATTGCGGAGTGGGTGGAATACCACCCATTTTTGCTTGGTTGCCAATATAGTCTATCTGGTATTTTATTAATAGGATTGATAATTTTGGATATTCTATCGAGATCCTCCGGCGAGACGACCCAAGCCAACTTCTCCGTATTCCAGGAGTTATCCTCCCGAAGATAAGCCTCAACCGGTTCCTCCCAATCAATAAGAGTTTCGACCTCAGGTTTTGGGTTGAGGGAACCTTTGCCGGTCCAGTTATCTTTCCAAAATCTGATGGTTTTACCATCCCCCACTTGCCATATAAGGCCCTTTATGAAGAGGTCTCTTAGGCCAACAAATCGGTTGCCGTTCTCGGTCTCTCGACCTACCAGACTTGTCTAGTATTTCGAATTACTTTCCTTATAAAAAAAAATAAAAATCAAGCAACTAATGAACCGGGCCGGTCACGGGCCTCTCTTTGAACAGGCCCAAGTTCATTCAACTGAGAAAACCCTAAGAACCGGAGAGTTAGACAATCAGGACTCGGGGTTTTTCTCTCGTTCTTCACCGCCGGCATATCTTCTCTGTCTCGTCAAAGTCTACAAAGGTTTAAACTTCGTGTATGTATTTCTAGGTTTTTCTCTCGTTCGGTCGTCCTGTTTATCAGTGGTTATACTGTTGCTGATCTGTTAAATACCTTGTTTCTTTTAAGACACCCGGATTGCCACTTTACTACCAATTGCAAATCTTTCAAACCCTGCTAAAAAATGGGTAAGAAGAACAAGAGTCAAAAGCAAAATAGCGATGCTTCTTTGAGTGAGAAGGATGCCAAGAGTCATGATCGAAAGGGAGTCATCAGTGATGAGAGGTTCGCAACGGTGCATTCAGATCCAAGGTTCCAGAAGGTCCCGAAGCACAAAGCAAAAGTGGCTATAGGTTCCCGGTTCAGTTCAATGCTAACTAATAAACTGTTTGCAGCGTCTTCTGCTCCCCTTGACAAGAGGGGAAAGCGAAAGAAAGGCTCTTCTGAGAATGCCCTCCATCGTTATTATAGTTTAGAGGACGAGGATAATAGGGAAGAGGAAAAGAAGAAGAAGAATATTGGGAAGGAAAAGGGGGGAGTTGAAGAAAGACGAAAAGAAAAGGCTGAAATGAAGGAAGATGAAAGTGACGAGTTTGATTCTGATTCAGATTTAGAATCTGGTGATGAACTGGAGCCGTTGAAGTCAAATTCAAAGGTTGGTGATGATGATGAAGATGAAACAAAGGATGATTTTGCTGATTGTGATAATGATGAAGAGGAGGTAGATACGGATAATGATGCAACGTCCTCTACCACTGATTCAGATGATGAGGTTTATGTTGAATCGGAAGATGATGATGCAGTTGAGGTGACGGAAATGTGCAAACATAGATTTTGCCTTTTTTTTTCTTATGGTTTTCCCTTCTTTTAACTTTGGTGATTAATTTGTTGAGTATGTGAACAGGTAGAGAACGTGCCCACCATCGAGAAGGAAACACACAGGCTAGCCATTGTTAATATGGATTGGAGGCATGTTAAGGTATGGTATCGTGCAGCTTCATAAATCATAAATGTATATATATTGGTCCAATACTCCAATTAGGTATTTTGCTCTATCTAAACTTGCAGCACTTTGATCTTGAAATAGATTAGTAAGTTAAGGTCAAATTCTGTGTCTTAGTAAATTCTAATAGATTAGTAAGAGCATAAGATTTTTTCATTGTAATATTGTTTTAAAGTGTGTCTCTTGATTTCATGTCTCTTTTCAGGTAGAAGCAAGTTTTATCTGTACAATTACAAGGCCCTATTAAACCACCTGTCATTGTTGTGTCATTCGTACTATGTTGTTTTTCTGGCTAACAAAATTAGCTTATCTTTTATACTTGTATTATAATTTTTTTTCAGGCTGCTGATTTGTTCGTCGTGTTGAGCTCGTTTCTCCCAAAAGGAGGTCAAATTTTGTCTGTAACCGTCTATCCTTCAGAATTTGGGATCAAACGCATGGAAGAGGAAGCTCTTCGTGGTCCTGCTGCCCTTTTTGATGGTGAGGAAGAAAATAAGGACAAGGATATAGATGATGATGATGATGATGATGATGATGATGATGATGATGATGATGATGATGATGATGATGATGAGATAGACGATGAGAAATTACGTGCCTATGAGAAAAGTAGGCTCAGGTAATGTAAAAAATGTTTATAGCATGTTACTGTGATGGAGGATTTGATTTTCGATGCTCTTTTTTCTGTTATATTTAACTGGTATCTCTTCCTGTCTCCTTCGATACCGAAGAAACTCCAGACTTGTGCATCTTGTACTTTTATGTATTTGAAAGATACGAAAGAGAGTAGTTCAAATCATTATAATAGCTAGAAATGAGTCACAGTCTAAGTAACCTTCTTGGAGCTGAACAAATGTTCCTTAGTTGGGTAAAAGGAATCATTAGTAATTATCTCTATATTATTGACTTTAATGTTCTGGTAAAGGTAAATTATAAAGCTTTTCAAGTTCTTTATTTATCATAGAGTCTGTTCATCCTGTTCCATTTTAACCAATGTCTCTTGGAAAAGCTCTGAAAACTTCTCTATCTTCCAATTATTATATAGCGTCCTGCAACTTTTCTGAAGCTTCATTGACAAATCTTTGCACTCTTTCAGTCTCGCTAGTAATGAAATTTTTTAAGAAATATGTATGCTTATCTGAGAAACTTAGTAGCCTACTAGGGAATAGGTTTTGTGCTTTTTACTCAATTGAAAACAGCTTCATTTTTGAAATATCCTGAAACTATTTTTTTTTTATGTAGGTATTACTATGCTGTAGTGGTTTGTGATTCAGTTGCAACTGCAGATTATTTGTATAAATCATGTGATGGAGTGGAGTTTGAAAGATCATCCAATGTACTTGACGTGAGGTTCATTCCTGATGATATGGAATTTAAGCACCCCCCTCGTGATCAGGCAACAGAGGTATTCTCAGACTGATGGCTTGTGTTTTCTGTTTTAGTATTTTAGAAGATCTTAAAGGTTTCTATATGGTAAAAGATTTAATGATGTACTGGGAGAATCAGATTTGGACGTCTGGCTTTTATGCTTATACTTCATGGCAGATTTTTCAGTATATTAGAAATACATTAGCATGTATTGTCGTAGTTGATCAACTTGTTAAACATCTGGGCTTTGATCATGGTAGATTTTCTCAATGGATTATTACTTTTTATGGATCAAATAATTGGAGAATGAGATCCTGGACAGTAAAACCATTTGACTCTTGAGTTGATAGATAACTTTCTTTTCGTAAGAATGTTAAGTATTCTTTTGCTTGCTATGGGGTTTTAGTAAGTATAGGTTGATTGTCAAATAAAGCTGAAGGCATAAAGGTAATGCTTTATTAAAGCACTATGCTGTACTAGTTTTAGAAAGGCAAGTTTTCCAGGACATCAAAACATGGAAAAGTTGACAGTATTTAGGGATTGATAAAGTAGTTATGTAGCTCTTTTTTTATACAGTCAACTCAATGCTCTCTTATATTTTTCTGTGGTCTTACAGTTTTTTGCCTTCTATGGATTTCTCTTTTAGTTTCCTGGCTGTGTGTAATTTATGCTTGCCCAAAATGAGATCCTTTCTTCTGCTTGGTTTAACCATCACCACTAGTACTAGGTTTGCAATTTCCACGTAGTTAATTGATTTACATTCACTAATGGCAAGATTGTTGAATTTGAACAGTTAAGTGTGGACTTCTTCAGAGAAATATACAGGAATTTTTTTTACTCAACTTGTTTAAGTTGAACATCCATATTTGATGCTTATCAGATAGACGTGTTTGTCCCTTAAATATTCAGATGTACTAAATTTTTATATGCTAACATGTCATGCTCAAGGTTTGGGTTTTGAAGCCTTGGTTTTGCTTTTCAAATGCTAAAGAAAATATGGTTTATCTACTGTTTTTTTCTTGATAAAATGTCTTTGGTAGTTGCTTCTGTCTATTCGTTAAATTCATCTTTTATCTCTTCTGAAAAATTGAACAGGCTCCCACTGCCTATGAGGGTTTAGACTTTCATACTCGAGCACTACAGCACAGTAACGTTCATATTTCATGGGATGAAGATGAACCACATAGGGTTAAGACTTTGAACAGGAAGTTCAATGCAGATCAGGTTTGTTTGACAATATGAATATGTTGCTTTGTTTGTCAAAGGTGATGCATTGAAATATTCTTGTACCTGTTGTTATTTATATTGGTAATTGGTTCAATGAATCTCTTGAATTCTCAAGGATAATGAATGTTGCCATTAACAAAAAAGAATTAAATTCAATCAGTTAATTCACGAGCCCATGGGAAATAGGCTTTTCGGAGTTTCTACATAGAATTAACGTGTTGTTGGTCTTTTTTTCTACTAATATGGCTAACTGATTCTATAGATGTCAATCCACTATCAACCATGTGACTAGATTTTTTATTTTTTTAATCTCCATTGCTTCCTCTCTGACATAAGCCTTGCTGTGACAGCTGGCAGACCTGGAAATGAAGGAGTTTTTGGCCTCTGATGAGAGTGAGAGTGAGGAGGATGTTGACGAGGCAGATTTGTCTGAAAGGAAGAACAGAAAGAGGGATAAGTACCGTGCTTTGATCCAATCTGGTGGTGGTTCAGAGGAAGAAGATGAAGAAGATGATGAACGACAGGAAATGGAGGTTACTTTCAACACTGGCTTGGAGAGTTTAAGCAAGAAGATACTTGAAAAGGACTCAAAGTCAGAGAATCTCTGGGAGACGCATCTGAGGAAGAGAAAAGAGAAGCGTAAAAAACGATCCAAGGATTCCTCAGATGATGAGAATGATGATTTTAGTGACAGGGGACCTAGAGAAGAAGAACCTGATGACTTTTTTGAGGAAGAACCTCCATCAAAGAAGACTAAGAAGAAGAGAAGTGAGATTGAGTCCATAGAAAGGGAAAAGGATGCTCCAGCTACTGAAGCAGAGCTTGCATTATTGGTTGCTGATGGTAATGAAGCAAACAATAATATGAAAGGTTATAAGATCAAACGCGAGAAAGCGAAGTGGAAGAAGGGCAAAAGAGAGGCTATGGCTGAAGACAAATTACCAGCAGTTAACCTTGATGATCCTCGTTTTGCAGTTAAACTCAATAAGCCTTTATTTTCCTTGGATCCCACACATTCAGAGTACAAGAGGTATTCTTCTGCCACAGTAGCTTTTTAGAAGCAAATATCTGGGAGCAATACTTGTTTCTGTTTATCAAGAAATTGCATGCATTAATATTGGTTGACTGGGTATAATAATTATTATTATGGTCCTCTAATAATCTAATTTAGACCCTAGAACCCTGATTTGAACATATTCTGTTAGATTGTTTTTCAGGGTTTTTTTTTATTGGGTATTAGTAGTTTTTATTTATTGCATTATAGTAATAAATTAATAATTACAAGTCAACAACTTGATCTGATCTTCACTAGGTTTACATCTATCAATCAATTAAGCCGGGATTCTTATGTGGTATTTGATCATAACTGTTTTTTATCCTCTGTAAATTTTTGTATCCATTATAATGATAATTTGGACAATGGTTTGCAGGAGTGCAACCTATGCTAGGTGGGTTGCCCAGCAGAGTCAGAAGGATCAAGAACGTGTGGACGAAGATCTATCAAGCATAAACAAGAATTCTGGATCCGAGCCAATCAAAACACAGGGCAATGATGAAGACACACATTTGAAGTCTGACAAATCAACCTCGAATGACAAACATGAGCTGTCTATGCTAGTTAAGTCCGTTAAGATGAAGTCTAAGGAGGCTCGTTTCCCTTCTGATAATGCAAAGAGGAAGGGTTCAACCGGAAAGAAACAGAAATAGAATCATTCAACCAAGAGTAAAGGCAAAATGCCGGACCGTGATCAGTACTGGGTCTGATTTTTCGCTGTCATGTGGCTATTTTGCCCTTGCAGGGGAAATCCACCCTCAAATTTTGTTTCACAGAATCCCCTATTATGCTGAACATTGATTAGTGCAATTGGTCGATTACCTTGTTTTTTTTTTTAAATGAATTGAGTCCTTTCTTATAAAGATATAATAGATGTATTTAGATATCGATTTCCTTACATTTTTTGAGAAACTAATAAACCCTAATTTGTCTGGTTCATCAGTAGCAGATTTTAGTTGTCTGTTGCCTTGCTACAGGTGTATCTCAGTAGCTGGTAGTTTATGTTTGGACATTGGAAGTGGGATTTATTAGCAATATGGCACAGTGCATTTGAGAGAAAGGAATCAAAATTGAAGTTGGTGTCTTCTTCAACGATTGTAAATTCTCTTGTTTGGTGTTTTTGTATAATGCAAATATAATTGTTCAACAAAAGAAAAATTGCTTCTTCATCTTTGCAATCTCCGGAAGTTATGGTGATACATAAATGACAAGTTCAACTTTGTAAAAATCAGGAATTGCATAAAAAGCACAAGGGAGTATCCCATAACATAGCACAAGTGGAAAATCAAGAATTTGAACTTTGTAAATTGTCTTCCTTGCATTCTTTGAAGGTCCTTAAGTAACAATCTATTCGAATTGATGCTATTGTTCAATACATTGATTTTTTGTTTTTTGGATACAATGATTTTCTGCAAGATTCTTCTCTGAATTATAAACTTCAGATCGATCTATGCTAATGGGCCTGGTCCTAAATGGACTTTATTTTACTCGGGCTCATTCAAGTAAGTCCGGCCCAAGACGTAACCTTTATTTGCCATAGGTTTCAACTTCCCACATCGACAGAAAGAATCATAAGAGATGAGTTTATATACTCCCATGAAGCACCAAGGCTTGTCTCTTCGGAGACATCTGATAAAATTGGAACGATACAGAGAAGATTAGCATGGCCCCTGCGCAAGGATGACACGCACAAATCGAGAAATGGTCCAACACTTTTTCCTTATCTTCAAATGTATGTTCTTTCAGAGTGCAAGTGTTTGCTTTTTTCGGTGAAAAGTAAATTTTAGTGTCTCGATGTATGTTCTTTCAGAGTGCAAACACTTTTTCCTTATCTTCAAATGTATGTTCTTTCAGAGTGCAAACACTTTGGGGTTGTTTCACTTGTGAGTAGAAATGAGTTTTTGGGTGAAAAGTGATTTTTAGTGTTTTGAAAAACGTAAAAAGCAGAGAGAGAGTTGCACGAATTTCAAAAATGTTAAAAGTGGTTTTTGGGTAGAAAGGGATTTTGTGGAGAAAGTGAAACAAGGCCTTTTTCCTTATCTTCAAATGTATGTTCTTTCAGAGTGCAAGTGTTTGCTTTCTGACCACTTTTAGGTAAAAAGGGTTTTTTCGGTGAAAAGTAAATTTTAGTGTCTCGAAAAACGTAAAAAGTAGAGAGAGTTGCACGGATTTCAAGAGTATTAAAAGTGGTTTTTGGGTAAAAAAAGCTTTTGTATGTAAAGTGAAACAAGTCCGTAATGTTATCAAAAAAAAAAAACAAGTCCGTAATCTATTTCCATGTTAGCTAGCTAGAGTGAAAAGTTTTGCGGGCAAATTTCTCTTTGGGAAAATTTGCAAGCTTTTCTTTGTCCCTGTGGATATTGGACCTATTCTAATCTCACAATACCCTTGATCACAAGATTTACTTTGTTCTTGTCTGTCAAATTTCATTCCACAACAAAAATTATTCATATGATATTGAAGTTGATAGATTGAAATATTGGATTGAAAATTATTCATATTATTCATATGAGACGCACAAATCGAGAAATGAAAAACTTAAACTCCTTCATAGATAGGTTGAAAATTATTTGGAAATTTCATTTTACGTCGGCTCCTTCATATGAATAATATGAATAATTTTCTTACCATGGTTAATAGTAAAGCTCCTTCATAGATTATATCTAGGCATGGAAAAAACTTAAACTTAACATTGAACAACTTATGCTATAAATAGGTTTTATGCTCTCATCTATTTTCAGTGCAGATAATATGAATAATTTTTGTTTTGTTATCTGTGATTGTTTAAATCTGTACATCTGAGCAACGAGAAATCATGACTGGTGAGAACCAACATGACGACGAGAAGCGTACGCATATCACAGCTATGGATCTTCAAGATCCCTTCTTCATACATCCATCTGATAACTCTGGGATGGTGCTCACTTCAATCCAACTCACCGGTGATAACTACAGAAGGTGGAGAAAGTCAATCACTAAAGCTCTCTCAGTCAAGAACAAACTAGGGTTTGTTGAAGGTACACTTCCTGAAACTGCTGAAAACTCTAATCTCTGGCAACGCTGCAATGATATTGTTTGCTCTTGGTTGCTCAACACTGTCTCCAAGGATATTTATGCAACTCTGGATGAATATGACACTTGCAAACAGATGTGGGATGATATGGAGGAACGTTATGGTCAGAAAAATGGACCACTTCTTTTCCAAATCAAAAAGGAACTGCAGGAATGTCAGCAAGGAAATCTGACTGTTATTGAGTACTTTACCAAGTTGAAGGGTTATTGGCAACAATTATCTGGTCTAATTGCTCCTGTTAAATGCACCTGTGGTAAATGTGTGTGTGATCTCAATGCTAAACTGGAAGAATCTGAAAATGAGGACAGACTAATGAAGTTCCTCATGGGTCTCAATGACTAATTCTCTGCAACCAGGAGGCAATTTCTACTGCAATCTCCCTTGCCATCTGCAAGTAATGCTCATTCACTGCTGATTCAAGATGAGCTCAGCAAGAAGCTCACATCTATTGAGATCAAACCAGATGCTACAGCCTTGGCTTCCAAGCGAAACTATGATAGGGGTGACAGATCTGACAGAGTCAAGAAGGAGTGTGAGCATTGCAAAGGCAATCATCCAACTGAGAAATGTTGGGAAGTCATTGGCTACCCTAGCTGGCATCACAAGAGCAAGAACAAACCACAGACTCCACGCGGAGGAAACGACTCAAGATCCAAAACCAAGGATGGCTCTAGAGCAAATGCAAGTCAGCAATCTACTTCCTCTGACCCACTTGAAATTCAGAAACTCATGAGCTCATTCCTCAGTTTCATAGAACATCACAAAGATAAGTCAGTTGATGCAAACTTGGCAGGTAAAATATTTTGTTGCAATGCCTCTTATTCTACCATTTGGATCCTTGATAGTGGTGCTACAGATCACATGACTTGTGATAAATCTTTCTTTACTAATGTGTCACCTGTTCATCAGACCACTTCTATACATTTACCTAATGGTAGTACTAGTAATATCACTCATACAGGTGACAATCAACTTTCCACCTCTCTTTGCCTCAAAAATGTCCTCTATGTACCAAACTTCAAATTCAATTTACTTTCTCTGAGTAGACTCATTCGAGACACCAACTGCCATATCCAATTTGACCTTGACCTTTGTGTTATTCAGGACCATTCAAGGAAGAAGCTGATAGCTGTTGGTAAGGAGCTTGAAGGGCTGTACTTAGACCTGTCAATCGGGTCGGGTTCGGGTTTCGGTATGTCGGGTTCGGGTCAATTTCAGGTTGGGTCATTTCGGGTCACAAATTTATCGGGTTCAAACAGGTCGGGTCACTACGGGTTTGTTGCGGGTTCGGGTCGGTCAACGGGTTAAATAACTTGGGTTTTCCTATTTATTTTAACAGTTTATTTGTTATTTTTAGTTAATTTTTTTTCATTCTCGCTTATTTACCTAAAAAGTTATAGTATAATCTAACTTGAGCCTAAATATAAGGATTTGGATTTTGGATACAAGACGCTCAAATTTTGTATTCATTAATATTAATATTTAATCATAAAGTGGTATCTCACTATTTTAGGAACATTTTTGTATGGCTCAAAAAAAGGAACATTTTTGTAACCAATCATGTGTTAGACTAAGGGGGTGAATAAGCACAATGACAAGTCCCAATTTCACATTCATGGTGCTTGGTGGCAGAAGAATTTCAACAAGAAATGATTGACCTCAAAGTTCAAATCGTAAGAGATTCAAAATTGATTATGAAGAAATTAAAAATAACACATGACCTCATAGAGTTCTTGTATGCATATACTAGGAAACATATATCAATTCAGAATCGGAAAACTTACAATCCACGTATTATTAAAAAGTATGGTATTCCCCCATTTTGTATATATTTCAGCTTTGATAAAGTCATAATCATTTATGTAACCTAGAGCATATTTAATCGATTGGCTATTAATAATTTTAATTGGTTACTATTAATCGTTTGCCCAAACCTTGAGATGTATATATACATTCAGAGATATTAACTTATAACATCTTCAACTAATTGGTTTGTTTAATGTTAATAATCTAGAAAATTAGTTTTTCAAGCAATCGATTGGAGTCAAGTCCAACTATTGATTAGAGGAAGGAACGAGACTGCAACCAAACTTGACTTGGTGTGAATTTTTTTTCACCATTCTCGCTTTTTAGTTTGACCCAACGAGTTGAACCAAACCCGGTCGGGTTTGACCCAGAAATTTCTCGGGTCATCGGGTTCGGTTAAAATCGGGTTTCGGGTTAATTTTTTCGGGTTATGACCCAAAAATTTTCGGACGGGTCGGGTCGGTTTTTCGGTTCGGGTCATATTTTGCCAGGTCTAGGCCTGTACTATCTTGTCCTTGAGACCAAGACTAATGAAGTCCTACCACCAAACTTTAGAGACATTTTTTGTGCCTCTATTCCTAAAATACCTATGTTTTTACCTTCTAAGGATTGTAATCTTGACCTCAAAGCCTTATGGCATCTTCGTTTAGCTCATGCACCTGTTGCAAAACTATCTGATGTTCCTAGCATTAGTAATGACATTAATACAGATTCTGAATTTTCTTGCACTATATGTCCTCTTGCTAAGCAAGCTCGTTTATCTTTTCATTCTAGCAATTCTTGTGCAACAAACATCTTTGAGCTTATTCACTGTGATCTGTGGGGTCCCTATGAAACACCTACTTACAATGGTCACAAATTCTTTTTGACCATTGTTGATGACAAAAGTAGAAGTGTATGGGCATATCTTATGAAGTCTAAAACTGAAACTCCTCTCTTGCTTCAACAGTTTATTAATAGAGTTGAAAAACAGTTTAAAGCAACAGTTAAAACTGTCAGAACAGATCAAGGCACTGAGTTCTTCAACTCAGATGTCATTTCCTTTCTAAACTCCAAAGGCATTATCCATGAGAGCTCTTGCACTTCCACCCCTCAACAAAATGGAAGAGTGGAAAGAAAGCACAAATATATTCTTGAAACTGCTCGAGCACTCAGATTTCAAGCCTCCCTTCCAATAAAATTCTGGGGAGACTGTGTTTTGACAGCTACCTATCTTATAAACAGGTTGCCTACACCACTTCTCAAATCCAAAACACCTTATGAAATTCTATTCCACTCTCCTCCTAACTACTCACACTTAAGAGTATTCGGGTGTTTATGTTATGCATCTAACATCAGTCATACTAAGAAAAAATTTGATCCACGTGCTGATGCTTGCATATTCCTTGGATACCCTTTTGGCTTCAAGGGATACAAAGTTTACAATCTTCAAACTCACAAAGCTTTTGTAAGTAGAGATGTTCAATTCTTGGAACATTGCTTTCCTTTTGATCCTACAACCCTCCTTCCATCTACCACTGAACCAATCTCTACCCCTCTCACACCCACTCCTCCAAACACATTATATGATGATGAATTTTTCATTCCTATCACAAATTCTGACACTACAGTCTCTTCCTCTGGTGACTCTATAACTCACCACACATCTCAAAACATTTCTGGTGATCTTCTGTCACTTGATGACTACTCTCCATCACCAACACCCCCAGACTTTGATACAATACCCATTCCACAACCTCTCAGAAAATCTACCAGACAAACACAACCCCCTCAAAAACTAAAAGACTATGTATGTAAAGCTCCAAGAGTGTCCACCACAACTACAACTACTTCTGGTAACACCTCACCCTATCCTATTTCTTGCTTTCTTTCCTATTCTACTTGTACACCCAGTTTTCAGGTTTTTGTCAACAATGTGACCAAAACTCTGCCTGAGCCAAGAAATGTACAAGAAGCCTTGCAACAACCTGAGTGGTGCAATGCCATGTTATCTGAATTAGAGGCACTCGAGAGAAATGACACTTGGACCATTGTTCCTCGTCCTGCTCATCAATTTGTGGTAACTTGCAAATGGCTCTTTCGTGTCAAAGTCAAATCTGATGGCACTCTTGACAAGTACAAAGCCAGACTGGTAGCTCAAGGATTCTCTCAAATTGAAGGCATAGATTATGGGGAAACATTTGCACCAGTAGCTAAAATGATAACAGTTCGCACTCTTCTTGCCGTTGCTTCAGTAAAAAACTGGCAAGTTAGTCAAATGGATGTCTCAAATGCTTTCCTCCATGGTGACTTGGAAGAACAAGTTTACATGGAGTTGCCTCCAGCTTACACTGCTCTTCAGCATGCTAGCACTCAGGGGGAGACTCTGAATGAGTGCAAACAGAAGGCAACATCAAGCAACAAACTGGTGTGCAAATTGAATAAATCACTCTATGGGCTGAAACAAGCTCCAAGGCAGTGGTTCTACAAGTTCTCTCAAGTGATTAAGTCTGCTGGTTTTGAACAATCCATGTCTGACTACTCTTTATTCACTAGGAAGACTGATCACTCCTTCACAGCACTCTTAGTATATGTGGATGATATGCTCATAGTTGGAGATAATGATGAAGAAATTCTGAAGCTAAAGGCACATCTACACAAAAATTTCAGCATGAAGGATCTAGGAGAACTAAGGTATTTCCTTGGTATAGAAGTGGAAAGAACAAATGAAGGTTTCCACTTGAATCAAAGAAAATATGTCCTAGAAATTCTAGATGAGAATGGGATGACTGAAGCCAAGCCAGTCCTGACTCCCTTTGATCCTAAGGTGAAACTATCCCTAGAAGGTTCAAGAAAGGATGTAAATCCTCACTCATACAGAAGATTAGTAGGTAAACTGATTTACCTAACTATAACAAGACCTGATATCTGTTACATTGTTCAAGTTCTCAGTCAATTTATGCATGACCCAAGTGATGAACACTGGAAAGCAGCAAAGCATGTCCTCAGGTACTTAAAGAGAGCACCAGGACAAGGGCTTTTATTAGCTAAGAACTCTGAACTGAAGCTAAGGGCATTCTGTGATGTTGATTGGCAAAGCTGCCTTATAACTAGAAAATCCTTGACAGGTTTTTGCATTCTGCTTGGTCAGTCATTGATATCACGACGAACTAAGAAGCAATCCTATGTTGCTATGTCTTCTGCTGAGTCTGAATACCGCTCAATGGCCATGACCAGCTGTGAGATAACATGGCTGGTAAAGCTACTTGCTGATCTTGAGGTAAAGCTACCACCAGTTCAACTGTTCTGTGACAACCAGTCAGCAATGCACATAGCCCGGAATCCTGTCTTCCACGAAAGAACTAAGCACATCGAAGGAGATTGCCATCTAGTGCGGAACAAGGTACTTGCAAATGGATTGTGCTTGGATATATCTCCACCAAAGAACAACCAGCCGACATCTTTACTAAGATTGTTAGTCATGATCAATATGTCAAAATTCTGTCCAAGTTAGGAGTTGTGAATTACTTTAGTCCTCACCTCTCCTCACTTGAGGGGGAGTGTTAAATATTAAATAAAGTGGAGTTAGTTAGTGTGACATCCCTTGTGCGTGGGTGATGTCACTAGCTATTCTCTCACAAGTTGTAACTCATACAAATTGTGTGTTGCTCACAGCTGGGTTTTCAGTTTTTCAGAACAATGAGAATTTTTGGAGAATGAGAGGCGCTCTCTCTTTTCCCCTTTCTCTTCATTTGAGTATTCTTGAGTATTCTCATTTCATTCGTCTACCAATCGACACATAAGGATATGATTAGCAAGGCCCTTCACAAATCAAGGAGAAATTGTTCTTTTTCCTTTTTGCATTAGATAAGCATGCTAAGATCGATGAGTCTGAATCCAAATTTTTTAATTGTCCCATGTTTTCTGGTGGTGGATGTCTAATTGCTTTCATAATCATTAATTAATTAATAATTAAATTTGCAACATGTGAGGACTGAGAGGAGAGGGGGGACTGAGGTATGAGGAGAGGATCTGTAGAGTGCAGATATCAAGTTTTCCCACATCGACAACCACACTAGTTTTACATATGATAAGTTGCAATAAGAAGTGTCTGTCACCCACATTTGAAACTGTGGAGCCATGTAGTGAGCACAAAGCGAACTATTCTTTCGCCTTTTACTAAAGAATACCGTGTGCTCTCATAAATATGGTTAGCTTTCATAGTCCAGTTGACAAATTTAAACCAAATCCTTATCAAATCCTTATTTATATTCATTGATAAGGTAATTAGTCCCAAAACTATAATTTTTCTTTCATACACAAATCAGATACCCACAAAGTTTGAATGTGAAACTAAAATAAATTCTAAAACTAAATCAATTGGTCGAAGCAAATTTTTCCCTAGAATCTTATTTAGCAAATGAATTCAAATTCATTTTTATTCTCTTTTGGAAGGTTAGGACATGCACAAAAGTGCACAAGAGCAATATATCAAACGAGAACTGCGAGCAAATAGAACATCCTTGAGAAGTATTAGTAGCTTTTATGGTTTATTGCCAAAACGACTTCGTACATATACTGATATACTCGTATCAAACAAATACATTGTCATTATGTATGAAAAAATATACTGGTACTAATAGAACAAGGGTGCACTTTACATAATATTAGATAACATCATTCAACTACTGAAGAACAAACAATTTTATTATGTAAGGAAATACATAAATCTTATCTCATTACTATTAGTATATATCCAATATATATTAATAATAAAAATCATCTTTCATTTTCATCTAATCCTTCAACTCTAAGTGTGTGACCAGCTGACCGTATAGGACCCGCTTATCAATCGTAGTTGGCTTCTAGCAAATTACTATGACTTTTAAAATAATCGGATTAAATATATCTTATTAACTGTTCTATTTCAAATTTAGTCATTGCACATTAAATTAAAGGACACAATTCCTTCCTTTAGCCCATTTTGGCAAGCTCATCAACATCCACACTAATCCAAATATTTTGGGAAACCATACTAGATAACATTACTCCCATACTAGAGGACAAACATACATCATACATGAAACAAGAGTACAAGCACGAATCATTAACACTAGATTTAGTACAAGCACGAATCATTAACACTGAAACAAGAGTACAAGCACGAATCATTAACACTTGATTTAGTACAAGCACGAATCATTAACACTAGATTTAGTGGGGTGCGCCAGGCCTACACAATAGTGCAACACATAGGCGACGCTTGACACTAGATTTAGTGGGGTGCGCCAGGCCTACATAATAGTGCAACACAGAGGCGACGCTTGAAGGGCTAAGATAGCAAGCTAACTTATACAACCCATCCCCTAAAAAATAAATCATAACTATAACTTAAAGCAGAGGTTAAAATTATTAAACAACACATGTTATTTTTAGATTGGGCCAAACTATACTCTTTTTTTTTTAAATAATTTTTTATTTTTGGATATGTTAAATTCTTATTCATATTTTTAGAATATAGGATAGAAAATCTCATTATTAAACAATTTCTTATTTTTGGATATGATAGATAGGAAGATCATTAGCATATTTTTTATACTATTATACAAATTCTAGAATATTTATTTTAATTTTACATAGAATTGTTTTTTAACTAAAATATCTTAATTTAATAGTGATATTTGTAACCGTATATTACTAGCAATCTCCTTGCCAATTTGATTATTAATATAATTCAATCATTTATTACCTTATATGAAAAGATCTTGATTAGTTATATAATAATTATCTTATCTTTTTACTCATATCATATACAGGAATGTAGACTATTTTAATATCAAAGTGGACCGATAGCCCACATATCAGATATTAAACTGATAAAAACGGATACTACACTTGATCTTAGCCAAAAGGCCGAAAAAGGTATGCCTTCTCCTCGCTTAAATTTGTTACAAGTTCTGACAAACAATGTGGGATTCAGAATATCCATTTTAGTGAGCTGAATCACCGAGCCCAAACACAGACAAATTTATATTGAATGTTGAAGATTACTCGTACTCTTTGTGGGGTAATTTTAATTCTACGTTTGCTCTTGATGTCATATGCAAATAATACTGGATTGATTGGATATCTCCAGTCACTACAAACTATATATGATGTCTTCGTTTGGCTCCTACACAAATTTCTTATGTCAGCTTAGAGCACGTGAATTTTATTTTAAGTGTCTTCATTCAACAAAGAGCTGAGAGGGAGTGTTTTTGGTGAACTATATTGTTGTAGTAAGAATCATTATCAATAATGAGGCTTAAAGATGCTGAGTGCAGTGAATGTTGTCCAATATATATAATCTAAGATTTTTTTCCTGACTACAATTGAAATTACACTCTTAGATTTTCCAATTTACCTTATCCCGATGTTGGGACTTGACTTATAATATATAAACATTATAAATATTCCGAGCACTTAGGCCAGAACAACACAATGGATTTCTTTTTTGTTACCGTAGGTATGGTGAGGCAATCAAATTCACCACCGAAATGTAGTCACAAAACACAAAGTATTTCAATTCTGCACAAGGTCCTTAAATTTTGACAATTAGTGTCAATCAGATAACGAATCAACTCTAGGATCCTCATTCATAATTTAGACTAGTTTGAATGTATTTTCTACCTAATTTTTACCCCATCTGTTTCATAATATTTCTCATTTTAGCCTTATTTATTGTTACAAAATATTTGTCATTTAAGCTAATTTATCCAACTTTTTTCAATTATACCCTTATTTAATTCAAAAAAATTGATTTATCAATACATGTGAAAACATATCCCCATAAAAAACATCAATTACTATGGAGTGATTATAAGGGTGCGTTTGGATAAACTTTGTTGATAAGTTATCGATAAATCGATTGTGCTGATAAGTTACTTAAAGTCGATTGTGCTGATAAGTTCCGATGCTAACGATGTTCGTTTCTGAGATAAGCAAGTGGTGTTCGGTTGGAAGGTTGACTGATTTTTAAAAGGTAATTAAGGAAATGACCAAAATACCCTTACAAAATCATTTTTAATAAAACATTTAAAACCTTTTTTTAATTGAATTTTTGTGGCCTTTGAACGAGGTAGTGAAGAAATTTGTCGGCGGCGTCATCGTCCGCCTTGATTCTTTCATGAGTCCATCGCCCGTCCTGAATCTCTCTTTGGTTCCTTCTTAGGGTTGTTATTAGTTGAATGAACTTATGCCGACATCATCCTTCCGTCCGAATTCTTTATCCTGAGCCCGTCATTTCGTCCGAATTCTTTCTCCTAAGCCCGTCTTTCCGTCCTGCATCGGTGTCGTTCCGTTTCGGTTCGAGATCGGTTTCGGGGTTAAGGGTAGGCTTGCAATTGCGCCATCTTATTCAATTGAGAAGGACGAATTCAAACCGATCTATTTTGAAGATGAATTTGACTTTGAGGAGGCAGAGAAGCTATATGCCGGCGATGAAGATTTTTTCTCCCGAGTCCGTCGTTCCGTCCGGACTCTCTCTCCGATTCACCTTCCTTGGGTTGTTTATCAGTTGAATTAATTTGGGCATGACTATCAATGGAGGATGAGGGAGATAGATCTATATGAAGAGAGAAGAGAAAGAAATTGGGGATTTGGGGGTATGAACTAGGGCTTGGTTGTTTATTAGTTGAATGAACTTGGGTCTGTCGAGGCAGAGAAGATCGGCGCCGACGGATTGATTACTCTCTGCTTCTGTCCATGTTCGTTGTCGCCGTTCCGTCCAGATTCTTTTTGCCGATGCCATTAATGGAGTCGGCTGAATGAACGAGGCAGAGGCATCCGCCGGTGAAGAACTTCTTCTCCCGAGTCCGTCGTCCGTCATCGTTCCGTCCAAATTCACTCTCCCGAGGTCATGGAGTCAGTTGAATGAACGAAGCAGAAGCTTCAACGGCGGTGAACCAGAGAAAAAGATGGACGAACGAGAGAGAAGGAAGGAAGGAGAAAAAAGTGGGGGCAGTAAAAAAATTTTGAGGTGGGGCCCACGTGCTTACACTTTTGGGGATAAGTTTGCTTAAATCCGATAAGCATGGGGGTGTTGATTTTTTTTTTGCTTATAAATAAGTTTGCTTAAAATCGATAAACAATGTGCGTTCGGGTAAACTTTGTTGCTTATTTCTACAAATAAGCATTTTTGTGCTTATAAGCACACACTTTAAGTATTCCCAAACGCACCCTAAGAATAATTTAAGGTCCGTTCGACGGGCCTTATTTTGACCTTATGCAGCTTTATTCAAGCTTATGGTAAAAAAATAAAATCGTTATTATTTGTTCGGAAGTGAGAGTGGATGATGCTTATGGTAGCTTATGAAAGTTAATGGTAGTTTATATTTCACCCAAAATTTAATCTATCCCTTGCAGCTTTATTCAACATTATGAAATTTATTTTCTTCGATTGCCCTTCACTAGTTTAATTTTAAAAAATTTAAAAATTTAATCTAA
Source organism: Fallopia convolvulus (assembly GCA_964016875.1). NCBI lineage: Eukaryota > Viridiplantae > Streptophyta > Magnoliopsida > Caryophyllales > Polygonaceae > Fallopia > Fallopia convolvulus. Next base: position 48,557,472 of record OZ024732.1, on the reverse strand, counting down.
TTTATATATTCTTTATAATGATAAAGGTAGTGAAACGGAGGAGTACCTACTAAAAAAGGTGCCATTTGCTTCATCAAACAACGTCTGTCTGCGTCTATCGCTCCCTCCACCGTCGTCAACTCATCTCCATCAGTCTCGACTCTCGACCCTGAAAGGTAACTTTTTTCCTTCGTCGGATTAACTATCAGTAAGTCTAAATTTTGAAACAGGTTTGTAGTTTGCAAACAACCCTAATTTCATAAGTTCAGTAATTTTCGAGTAACCCTCTCTGAAATTGTGGATTGCTTTTGCTAAAATAAGTTAATTTCTTTTGCATTTTTTGGACTAAAGGATGTATTTCAGTATGCATGATGTACATATGAAGGAATCATGTCCATCCGGTTTGTGTAATTTATCTTTGACTGAAAAAGACAGTAAAATTTTAGAATATCTAACCATTCTCTAAAATTATGCCCTGGTTATAGCCTTACATGTACTAATTGCCAAATATTTATGTCTTGTGTTACATGGTGGTAAGGCAGGGAAAGATTTAAGATGGGAGATACGAGTACAAATATGAATCAGGTGGATTTCGGGTTTGCTTTTAATGATGTCGATTTCTCTGACCGGATTCTCCGTCTGGAGATCATGACAGACTCTTTAGATTCCAAGTTTGATTGTGAATCTGTTCCCAATCGAAAGCGTAGGAGAGAGAGTCTCGAGGAGGAAAATGGTTTGGTCACCTTCCATATATTTTGAGTTCTATCTTTGAATTGACTACAGTTATTTGGTATGTATAGTGTTTTTATGTATCCTATCAGAAAGGAAACACAAACACTAAAGAAGACAGGAATTGAAATTTCAGTGTTCTTATTGTATAAAACTAGACTACCAAATATTCATTCTGGCCAACATAATCCATTCTTTTTAAGTTGGGATATTAAGGCACCAAGTCCATGATGCACACATACTTGTAAAAAAATTATTTGCATGGTCTGTGGTCAAAATACTTCTTAAATGTTTTTTTTTTTTGTAGAAGATGAAGCTGCTAATAGTAATGATTCAAACTGCTCTATGGCTGTCAAAGTTAAAACTTTTCACATAAGTTCTCTCATCCTAGCTGCCAAAAGTCCCTTCTTTTACAAGGTACACATATTCATCTGTTGTTTATCTTCTTCTATGCATTTAAACTACTAACATTGCGGTGTAGTTATTCAAAAATGGCATGAGAGAATCACAGCAAAGGGACGCAATCTTGAGAATCAATGCATCCGGTGTGTATTATCCTTGCACGCTTTTTATGGAAGAGTTTTCTTTGTCTGGGGAAGGATGGATTTTATTTGTTGGTTAGCTCATGATGAATTTGTTTTTTTTCTCCTAATTATCATGAACAGAAGAAGCATCTTTGATGGAACTCCTGAAATATATGTACAGCAACTCTTTGAGTGTAACTTCAGCCCCAGATTTGCTGGGTGTGCTTATGGCTGCAGACAAGTTTGAGCATACTCCTTGTATGAAATATTGCCTTGAGTTGTTGAAGAAGATTCCCATGTCACTAGAACTTGCGTTTTTGTGTCTCGAGCTTCCTTCAAGTGTCTTAGTAGGTGAAATCGTTCAGCCCCTAATACTTTTAGCAAAGAGTTATCTTGCTTCGCATTATAAGGATTTCATTAAGTAAGTATTTTGTGCTTCACAATTTAATATGCGTGGTCTTGCTACAGTGATTTCTATGCATTTCCTTCAACTATTTACTTTTGCAATTGTAGTACATAAATTATGAAAAATCTGCTGTGCTCTTGATTATGTTAGATGCATGTCATATTGCTTTCATTCTAGCTAATGACGTGGGTTTGTGTTGATTAGGTCCCAAGCAGAGGCAATGGCCTTGCCACTTTCTGCAATCAAGGTAGTTCTAAAGATTGATGGTCTCCGTGTGAATTCAGAAGAAGATGTTTTTAATTTTATCTTGGAGTGGGCCCGTGCAAACTATCCCAAACTAGAAGAGCGTCGAGAAATCCTCACCAAAGACTTGGCACAATTAATATGTTTTCCATACATGAGTTGCTCGGAGTTGAGAAAGGTCCTAGGTTGCCCTGATTTTGACCATGAACAAGTGTCAAAGATTGTGTTTGAAGCCCTCGCCTCCAAGATTGAAGAGCCCTATGGGCAACACTTGTGTGCTTCTCCCTCTGTGGACCTTACATCCACCAAATGCAGTTTCCCAAGACGTGAGTACAATCGCCAACTTGTTAAGGTGGTGCAGTTTAAATTTCCTCGGTCTCGTTGTGCTGTCTACTTTGACATTGAGATAGAAGAGTGCTATGATCCATACTTTGAATCAGGAAAATTCTATTCTCAGCCATTCTGCCTAGGTGGACGCAGTTTTACACTGCTCGTGGTCCCTCGCTACAACGTCAATTTATTTCTGCAAATGGCAGAAAATTCAGAAGCTTGCACCTTAGATTGTGAAGCTGCAGTGATGGATAAGTCGTCGATGGAGTTCGTAACCAAGAAGAAGCTCAAAAACTATACTTTAACTTGTGACCAGGAGTTGGCCCTATTACACTGCGCGTGGGTTACCTATTTCATGCCAAAGAGGAGAGATGATGACTTTATCGACGGGATCTTACATCTTCGATTTGAATTTGCCCTCAACGACTCGTTGGCTACTGTATAATGTTTTGCAGGGCAGGCTATGCACTTGGCAGCAAGATGGGTGCAAAAGATGGGCTTGAATTATGCCCTTTTTATTTTGTGTGTTGACTGCTACTCGGAATCAATGTTATGTAAATGTACTCTCCTTTCAGATTAATAGCCAAGTTGTTTGAATAGGTTTTTGCTCTTAGTTGTTTGAATATTGACTCGAATGAAAGATCTGTGAATATTATTACTTGGGAAATTTTGCAGGATGTGTTTTTCACTTGCGCTTAGTTGTAGAACCAATTTCAATATTACAAGATTTTTTTATTAGCATGATCCATTAGGTATCACAAGATTTGCTTTGAACTTGTCTGTCGGAATTCAATACAAAGAGAATGCACAAGATTTCCATTATTTCCTTATTCGCATATATGCCAAGTTTGGAATTATATCCTGTATTGATGTGCAAGTGTTTCTAAACATTGAAGATTATGTCTAAAGTAGCTTCTGATGGTTTAGGGTCAATTAGTAAGATGCAATTGATGTACTTTCCAGAAATTTCTAGTTGAAATTGCAACAAATCCATTTTTATCAACCAATTTGTATCGAAATCTTACAATAATTCTATTTTGAATTGGTAGGTTTAAGCTGTCAATTTTTTATACTTTTGTATATCTTGAAATGAATATTCTTCTAATGATTTTCTATGCAACTTGTCACAAATTCTTCTTTTCCCTTGCGGAGTCATGAAATGAGCACATAGTGAACTAAGATAAACAAAAAAATGGGAGTATCTTGTGAAAAAACTGATCATATTCTTACTACAAACTTTCTATCATTGAATTCACATTATTTTTCCTTATGTCCTTGGGACCATAGATAGCCGTAAATAACAAAATCATTTCGACTGGGCTTGGTGGGGTGCGCCAGGCCCATGCAATAGTGCAACGCATGGGCGACGCTGGCGGCCCAAAATAGCAAGCTACCTTATACGGGCCATCCCCTAAAAAAATAAATTTAATATCGAAGTGGGCCTATGGCCCACATATCAGATATTAAACTGATAAGAACAGATACTACACTTGATCTTAGCCAAAAGGCCGAGAAAGGTATGCCTTCTCTTCCTATTGTTTGGCCCATTTATATGGATTTTTTATTTGTGGTATGTTCTAAGAAGCAATGTGGGGTTGCTGTACGTGTTGTAGACCATTTATATGCTCCTTTTTGTTTGCTCGTTCTTATGTCAGGTTAGAGCACATGAATATTTCATTTTAAAGATTCTTCCATCGACAAGGGGGGATTATGTGTGGTAAACTAATTAAAATGTTGCTGTATGGTGCTATAGGTCACATGAAATGCAAGAGACAAGAGTAACTAAGAGAAGCAACTAAAATATAGTACAAGTTTAAGGCGTGTGGAAACTTCAATCCTCCTATCCAGTATTTTTTTGTCAATATTCTCGTTCCATTGATTTAATGTACTGAGCACAGAGCTAATTACCCATTCTCCTTTTTTTTTTGTAGAAATTACCCATTCTCCTTTTACTAAAACATAATATAACGCTTCCATGTAGAACTATAGTGGGTTGGTAGTTGGGGTTAGCCGTTAGAACATTAGTTAGCTTGCCAACTTTATATGCAAGAAAAATATGTATTCTGCCAGATGAGAGGAATGAAAAGTTTGAGAGGAATTTTTCTCAAAATTCTCTTTCGTGTTCTTCAAATCACATAGCACAAATCACTTGGATGTTAATTTCTTCTTGTATCAGAGCGTAGGACAATTGATAAGGATAGTTATAACCCGTACCAAGTAATTCAATGGAATGGAGATAGTAGAAAGAATGAGAATGGCTTGAAGCCTGGGGAAGAGATAGGGAAAGAGAGGGAGGCTAGAGATAATTAGGGTAGAATTGATTTTTCATTGATTGATTTTCATAGCACACAATACATAGATATATATAATAATAAAACCCTAATTGCTAAAATAAAAGGGAAAATTGCATTTAACCACCCGTTATTTTGCTATTGTTGTATTTAACCACCCTTTATTTTATTTTTAGCACTTAACCACCCTTTATTTGACATAATGGTGCATTTAACCACCTAATTGACAGATTCCGTTTGAGCTGCTGTTAACTTGGTAAATTACACTTTTGCCCTTATTTTTTAATTCTATTTACAAAAAAAGTGTGTTTTAGGGATGCTGTGTGTTAAAAACACATCTTTATGTGTTAATGGCCTTCTTGAATCGGTGTTAGTGGCCTTCTTGAATTAGTGCTTGATAGCAGCTCATTTTTATGTGTTCTGAATTGTATGCCAACTGAAATTTATGTGCTTGACATCAGCTGTAAAGATGCTGCTCAAATTTATGTGCTTGCACTATATATTGTCTACTAAACGATTTAAAACAAGTCACATGATCACCATCTGTACAAAATTGTTCTATTCACAAAATTACAATTAGCCAGCAAGAATCTAGAATTGCTCTCTTCATAAAATTCCAGCCAACCAGCAAGCAATATTTCACTCCTTTAACCTCAAAAATCCATCCAACCATAACGATTTTTAATGCCTGTTTAAGCCATACCATCATATTAGTTCATAAATTAGGTAGATTTAAATAGGCATTCAACAACGAATCAACAAATTAGAAAGCGAGCACGGATTTAAATAGATAATAACGCATTCTAACGATACCTTGTGAAAAAAATTAAGTCCACTACCTTGTATTGAAGACAACTTAGCAAGCGAGCATGGAATCGAACGCCTTTCTGAGAGATATAGGCGTCAATTGCTCCTCTGCACGGACAAACAAGAGATTAAAAAGGGAAAAGTTTATCTAGACCCTAAACCCTAATTTATCACTCAAACTTAAACTAGTTCACAAAATTGCCGCCTTCTTCTCTACCTAGATCGCCACCTCGACTCGATTGAGCACCTCCGCCCGATTGAGCGCCACCCGCTTCTCTCCCTGCTTCTCACTAAGCGCCGTCAATGAAAGAAGTTCGGACGTTCAAGATTTTGTACGATATCTATGGGTATTGTTTTGTAAATAGAAACAAAAAATAAGGGTAAAAGTGTAATTTACCAAGTTAACAGCAGCTCAAACGGAATCTGTCAATTAGGTGGTTAAATGCACCATTATGTCAAATAAAGGATGGTTAAGTGCTAAAAATAAAATAAAGGGTGGTTAAATGCAACAATAGCAAAATAACGGGTGGTTAAATGCAATTTTCCCAAAATAAAAATACATTCTTCCTAATAAAATAAAATCAAATCTCTTAATAATAATATTCTTAATATAGTCCTAATATAATTAGCCTAATATAATTATCTAGTGTATCAATTACTCCCCCGGTGAGAATCAACTTATCCTCAAGTCGGAAATCAGGAGGAGACTCATGAAACTGATTGTGGACCGTAATCCGCCAGGGTCAAAAACAAAAGTCGATCCATCTCCATCCACATCTGCAGACCCATACGCCAGCTTAAATCTCCTACTAATGGTCATCAACATGCTGCAATCGTCGTACAACTGATAACGAAGCATCTGTGGAGCCCAAAAATCAGTAGAGATCAAGCATCCACCCGGTTCAAAACTCAAAGATCTAAAAATTCTGCTTAGAAATTCCTGCAATGGTGAACCCATGGTTTTACGAGTTGTGCCCCAATCTTGGCAATCTGTAAAGGCACCCTGAAATGGTGTGGTTCGCGAATACCCCAAGGTCGATTTCCACCATTCTTGCTCAACAATTTCCAAGTCCGAAGGTGCCGGTGGCGCGAGCGTAGTGGCCACGGGTGCGGGCATTGTCGTCGCGGGCGCCGTCTTTGTGGGCGCGGGTGCAGTTGCTGCAGCCGTGGTGTGAGGGTTGGGCGAGGGTTCACTCGTATTGTTGAGAGGAGTCCCACTTTCGGGTTGGGGAACAAGTGCCGCGGACGCTGGGACAGGAGTCACGGGCGCAGGGGCATGAGTCGGTTCGTTCGCATCGTCGATCAGGTCCGCATCTGCGATCGGAGCCTCCATCATGTTGGCGTCGCTGCTGATATGGCCGCCAATCGTGTCACGATCTCGGTAATCGCTCACCTCTTGAATCAGAGTGTCAATCTCGCGTGATATACTGCTGATTCGGTCATCAAAGGACAACTCCATTCAGCAGCATCCAACATAGACGCATCTTCCATTGTAGCGATTGAACGCCTCGAGGGCTGCATCACGACATGGAAAACGGATTATGGAATGGAATTCAGCATTACCATCGAATGTTTCGATGTCTTCTAAATTGCTAACGCCCGAGAACACTTGATTCAAGGCGTCACAGGAAACCGGATATATTCCGTCATGGATCTTGACAAACAGAGTACGCTCTTTGACCAGATTATACCGGATTTCCAACATTAGAGTTTGGATAAGGTCCCGAGTGGGGTCTCGAATTTCCATGGTAACAAAGAGTTCGGGAATGAAAGCAGCAATTGATACGGATAGTTATAACCCGTACCAAGTAATTCAATGGAATGGAGATAGTAGGAAGAATGAGAATGGCTTGAAGCCTGGGGAAGAGACAGACGTAGGAGGAAGATAGGGAGAGAGAGGGAGGCTAGAGATAATTAGGGTAGAATTGATTTTTCATTGATTGATTTTCATAGCACACAATACATAGATATATATAATAATAAAACCCTAATTTATAAAATAAAAATATATTCTTCCTAATAAGATAAAATCAAATCTCTTAATAATAATATTCTTAATATAATCCTAATATAATTAGCCTAATATAATTATCTAGTGTATCAACAATCGAGTGAGAGTGAGGGTTATTTGCTAAAATGGGAGATACAATTGAAGTGTGTGAGCTATGGAAGGAAGTGCTTTAGATGTACAATTAAAGTATCATGATGTTTTTCTACCAAAAAAAAGTATCATGATGTTTTCAATTTTATCTTGGAGTGGGCCCGTGCACACTATCCCAAACTGGAGGAGCGTCGAGAAATCCTCACCAAGGACTTGGTGCAATTAATATATTTCCCATACATGAGTAGCTCGGAGTTGAAAAAGGTCCTACGTTACCCTGATTTTGACCCTGAACAAGTGTCAAAGCTCGTGTTTGAAGCCCTCTTCTCTAAGATTGAAGACCCCTATGGGCTACACTTCCGTGTCTCACCCTCTAAAGACCTCGGAACCACCAAATGCAGGTTTCCAAGACGTGACTACAATCAAGGAGGCAAAGTAGCGCAGCTTGAATTTCCTGAGTCTAGTTGTGTCGTCTACAGTCTACTTTGACATGAAGAAAGTAGACGACAATCAAGACAATTCTATTCTATGCCATTCTGCTTTGGTGGACGGTGTTTTTTTTCTTGGCAAAATGCACAAGGGACAAGCAGACCAGTAAGTCTAACATTACTTAATCTCTACAAATGGCGGAAAATTCAGAAGCTTGCATGTTGGATTATGAATCTGCAGTGATGAATAAGTCATCCACGGAGTTCGAACCAGGTACAGGATCAAAAACTATACTTTAACGTGTGCCAAGGAGTGGGACCTGTTACTCTTCACGAAAAACCTGGGTGATCACATCGACGAGATCCTACATTTTCGAGTTGAAGTTGCCATTAACAACTCCTAGGCTTTTGACTTGTCATAATGTATGTTTTTGCCATTAACACTATGGAGGATGGAAATGATATTCTAAAGGTTCCATGCTTTAAGATTAATTGTAGCTCTTGGATAATTTTCCAGGTATGTTAGGGTATTTAATTAGAAAACTGTGAAGGTCAATTAGCTTTGCTATGTAGGTGCACGAAAGTATACAATTGCTAAAAAGATAATAAGTTAACCATGAACTCAAAACCAAAATTCAACTTATCCAAGAATTTTAAGTTTAAACTGAACCATATTAATCCCTAGTTATAATAATTCCTGGTCCATATTTGATCATTGCTGACCCAATTTGTTCCTTCCCATCTAACTCACAAGAAGACTTCTGTAAATATTACTTCACTAGATCTCAAATCAACAAAAGATATAAATTGATGAATCCAGAATATGCTCAAAAGATTTTATGGCATATAAGCTCCAACAACAAAGGGAATGTTCTCTATGAAGAGAGAGGGTGCAAAGAGAAAGTTCAATTCTCTCGGTTGCACATGCTTTTCGAGGCCGTGTTTTGTGTTGTGCTGGGACTGAAGTACAGATGAAAGGGTTAGTTTAGTTGCTCTCATTAATTATAATATTGGCTCCTTTGAGACTTGAGTTGAGGCCTCACTTTGTTCTTGTAAGTGTTCCCACATCGAGAAAACCCCAAATTTATCTAGTGAAAACTACTATAAGAACTCCAAATTGCTAGTTTTAAAACTTGTGGAGCCATGTAGTGAGCACAAAGCGACCTATTCTTTCGCCTTTTACTAAAGAATACCGTGTGTTCTCTACTTTATAAGTGGCATACCCTTATTTTTTGAGGAAGCTTTCCTATTTGGTCAGCCTCCAAAATATCAGTCCAAAATTTTCATTAACAGTGTTGAATACGTGAAATTTTCATTAACAGTGTTGAATGCGTGCATTATATTATTCCATGGTCGAATTAGACACACAAGCGTAATATATTGGTGCTTCAAATTAGATATTAAAAACTAAAAAAAAAACATACTAACATTTTTTCCTGGTTATCCCTCTCTTCTTATAGTTGGCCTTAAAACAAGCTTGCCTTAGTCTCTTAGTGTTATCTTGAAGATGAACATCCGGCATTTCTTCCAATGACTTCTTCTCCTTCTCCAGTTTCTCAATCGCCTCTCTCAACTTGACTTCGTTCATCCCTCCTTCCTTCTTCATCACCTACACACAATAATCATACCTATCAATCACTAAACAAAAATTCATAACTTATGTATACTTAATTGTGAGAATCAAAAAGATGGATAAAGAACCTCACCTCAACATTGTTGATTAGGGTTTGGAGGCTCATAAGCTTGCGGTGTGGCCATCTACGAATCCCTAATTCTCGACACCTCTTCTTAAGAAGGGTTAATCCGACATGAAGCTCATTTGCAGCACGTGTGATGGGCATGTAGAAGTATTGGCTAATCTCTTCCCTCCCTAACAAAACAATATTGTTGATCTTCCTCTTGTTATTATTATTGCTACATTCTTCTACACTGAAATTTTTTTGTATGCTCTTGTTGACCTTATTCATCCTCACCTCTTCTTCATCAATTTTGCTAATAAAATCCACAGGCTCACACTTCATTTCTTGAAATTGACCACTATACTCCTCCAACTTGTTAATCTCAAGTGTCATGTTACTTGAAAACGTATTATTATCTGAAATCGATCACCATTATAAAAATTCATATAGATAAATATAACATATTACAAGCCTACAAATTAAAGAGAGCTAAATATGTGTAAAAATACCTTGAGGAAACAAATATAAAGGGACGTTTGTGAAGCAATCGCCTTCGAACTGAAAATTGTCCATGCGAAAATCTTGCAAGAAAAACTGGCCACCATGCCAATTGAATGGAGGATAATATTCACTTGGATCATGAGAAAAATAATGCAGTTGAGTTAAGCTATAAGCTAAAACATAGACAATGAAGATATAATTATAAAATGTGAAAAGTAAGATAGCGTTTTAGTAGAATTACATAGAATCAAATGGTGACAAGAACAAGTTGTCATCCTTCAAAGTGGTGGAAAATGGAAGTGCAAGTGCCCTATTCTTCTTATCCATAAGCATTGTATTGTACTTGGAAATGGGTTAATTACAAGATTAAACTGAGATTTATAATAGCAGCCGCAGCCTATATATGAGATTCATGGAACTAAGAATAAGGGGAGTACTATGAAATGGGAATGTGAAAAGGCCGGCTAGAAACAATTAGAATTAATGACAATATAAATTATTATTACTAGTATGAATTGTGAAAAATGATGGTAATTAACTACTACATGCGGCTGTCAAAATGAATTGAAAAAGAAAGAAACTTGTTTCGATGAAATTTGAGAAGTGTATTGCATGCACACTGTGACACTAGAGGTTTAATGTTGGCCATATCCGTTTTAATCTCATCTATACGTAGTAATTAAACCGTAATTGGAGTGTTAACATATGACGGTGGTGAGTGAATGATTTCAGGTAACGGGTAGGAGTAAATGGAATAAGTATTCTGTAACCTCCATTCTTATATTAAAGTTTAGTTAAAGGAAAAATTAGCAATGGATAACATTATAAATAATAACGATTGCCAGACTTCAACAAATTAAGCTTGCGAGTAATCAGTACCTTGTTATAGATCGAGATTGATCGATCACTCGGGAGCTCTGCTACGCAATCTTCATGTATAATGCGCAATTTTTCGTTTTTTTTTTCTGTCTCAGTTGACTTTTTGTTTTCAATGTTTCTGACTTGTATAAGTTACATGATACAATTAAATCATGAAATCAATCTAAATTTATTGCTATTTCTGAATAACAAAAAAGGAAATTCCCCTGTTAAGTTTTAGAATTTTGCACAGTTTGATATGCTGTTGAGTTTCTGGATCACTTCTGAAGAAATTCCCGTCAGCTTTTCTACCTTGCTCGAGAGTATAAAATTTGGCATTTTGTTGGGCTTGGGCCGTTATTGGGTTTATTAACGTTAGGTCCTTTCTATTACGGCCCGACCCAATATTTTTATTATCAATTTTGTCAGAACTTCTCCTCCTTCCCACATCGCTTGTCAGAAGTTTCAAAGAGGAGTTTATATAGGGGAGCAAAGCAAGCATGATTGTCTCTTCGGAGACATCTGATAAAATTGGAACGATACAGAGAAGATTAGCATGGCCCCTGCGCAAGGATGACACGCACAAATCGAGAAATGGTCCAAATTTTTTTGCATTTTTTTCTGGGAATGTGTGTCTGTTAAGTTCTGGGATAATATTTAGGATTAAAATGTGTGTCTGTTAAGTTCTACCTTTTGTATGATGTATGATGTGTGTTAATAATACTCTCTGGGACTTTAACCGTTTACATCCAAGTTATATGCTCTCATCTGTTGTAACTTGTAAGTGCTGACAGTGTAAAAAATTGTGCAAGAATTGCTTTGGAAAATAATTGCATGTTGTTCTATGTTCTGATGAGCAGATAAAGATGTTATGATTGAGGATTCTGACTTCGTTCCATCTTCTATATTATTAGATTATAGATGTGCAGACTCCTAACCAGTCAGTATGTAACTGAATACCCATGATGAAGTTTAGAATAATACATAGTATTTGAAATCTGATTTTTCTTCTACTTGGAGCCTCAAATGAATTTTCCCCACATAAATTTATACAAAGCTTGAAGTTAGAGTCTGAATATCCAGATTGTCCCATGTTTTCTGGTGGTGGGTGCCTAATTACTTTCATGTAAAATGCTGTAAATATGTAGCTGCAAATTGTGCTATTATTCCCTTGTATGTGAGAGCCAAAATTGCATCAATCTCATCATCATATAGATTCATAGAATATGATCAACATGCATGGCGCCCTTACACAAATCATAGATAAATGGTTCATTTCTTTTTGCCATCTTTCCTGACGAGCATAAATAAGCATGCTAGGATTGAATAGTTTCCATCATCTAAACTAGATTACTACTAAGCAAATCATCAGCAAATATACTTGATGAATTAAGTTTAGAATTATACATAGATAGTATTTCAAATCTGAATTTTCTTCTATTTGGAACATAACCTCTGCAATCTGCATTGATGAAGACCCAGAAACTTCACCACCTTTCTTTTGCAACCTAACATAAGCCAAAGAAAACATTGTTTTAATTTCATACTTATATGTTAGTCTACATGTACATAAGCCTTAAATCAAGCCATTATGTACCTCTAACTTTTAGGCATAATCAGCTACACGAAATACAGTGACTTTGTATTCCATTGTTGAACTATCAACCAATTCAAAAACACAAGCATCCCCGACTTCAAGATGATTCTCTTCCCGAAATGAACGCCATCCACGCATCAATAGACGTACTCGGAACAAAGGACTGGCTTCAAAGGCGTATTTCACAAACCAAGTTTTCCTATCTTTTCCATTAGTAAGATACATTCCTGTATTTTCCTTTTCAAGCAAGTACGTTTTGGAATGTCGCTGAGGAACATACTGCATCCACATCATTAGAAAACTGTTAGCATATATACTTCATTCAAAATATGAAGATAATTTTTTTTAAAAGATCAATACAGATTTTTATTACACATACCAGACAAGATTTCACATTGTATTTTTTCATTACAACAACATATGAAGGATTTTGGCATTTAAAGGCCTTGGCTCTTTGAAGAACTTTCTCCCTTGCACTTTTAGAATCTTTACTTCTCTTCGCCTCTGCAATTTTAGAACCCAAAAATCAATTAAAACATGTTTACAACCAGTGGTCTTGTATGGCATGCCAATGGTGGTCTCGTATCAACAATTTTTTTTATCATATCATCTAAAATTACCACATCATTGTGACATGCCAAACAAACCCTTAACTTCAAACCGTATACTTAACCATGAATGAAATATCACTTACTTGACTGGTTGAGTGGTGGGCACTCCTCCTCCTCCTCCTCCTCATCATCATCCTCATAATCAGCAATACGAAAAATGGTGACCTTGTATACCATTTTCGTGGTATTAATCAGCTCAAAAACACACATGTCTCCCTCTTTTAGATGATTATCCTTCATAAACACGCTCCATCCAGACTTCAAGAGCCGTACTTGGTAAAATGGATCAGGCCCAATGCAATATTCTGTAAACCACTCTCTTCCATCTTCTCCAACTTTAAGGTATACTCCATTATTTTCCTTTTCAAGGAAGTGGCGAATGGAGTGACTATGTGGAACACACTGCATATATGATCAAAATAGGAAAATTTTGGCACATCCTTTATTTGTATATTTTTTACAACAAAAAGAAAGTCAATGGATTGATTGAATTCAGTGTAATGGTAATTATAGAATATTAAGCATACCAATGAAGATTTCAGTAGCATTCTTTTTTTTTTGGTGAGGGAATTCACTAGCATTCTAACACTGAAGTGAGGATATGAGCTTTTAGAGGCCTCAACTCTTTTATCAACTTTGTCCCATGCACTTATAGCACGCCGAGTTCGTTTCTTACCTATAGTTTCACATCAAAAATTGATAACAACAATTACAGAAGAACATGTTTAGATATTAGATCTATCAACTAAAGGATCAAGAATGAAAATACTTAGTTTATAATCTATATAAGGAAATATATGAAAGAAAATAACCATACTGGATCGGTTGGCACGTGACATTTGAGGGCATTGATCATCATTGTGGTCTCCATCATCATCTCCATTATCATCATCATCATCATCATCAGTTTCTTCCTCTTCACTTTCAATGACTTTAGATTGGTCAAACTCGACTCTGGTTTTGCTGGAAGCTTTGACAGGATATTGAATCTCCATAAGACTTGGATCAAATATGGAGACATCGAATTTGGATTTTTCTTTGTATCTAAACATCAATATATGCCCAAATTTAATGGAGTAGTACTCAACAAATTCTTTCCAACCTTCGAGTAACCAAACTTGATCTTCACACCTTTCCACTCCTAATTTCCAAGTTAACCCACCAGGACCAACTTGTAAATTAACATCCTCAGATATGGTGGTTCTGTGAGCCTTGACAAATTTTGAAGGAATTTTCTGTCCATATGATAAATAAATACATCAGAAGGCAGAAAACTAAACATATATGCAAGCAATTTAATTAGTTTTTTTACACTAGCAAAATGATAAAAAATGGGATGGAATTATGTTTCCAAATTATACACATATACGTGCAGGATATGGCAGAAAATCAAGCATGTATGCAGTTAAATTAGTAAATTTCTCTAACAATATACTCAAATAAATTAGTAAATCAAGCATGTTCACAAGTGGAATTATCTTTCTAAATTATATATATACGTGTAGGATAAGAAGACAATCAAACATGAATTGTCATTTGTCAATATAGTAATTTACAGTTTTACACAGAAGACACTCTAACATTTAATCATATATATACGTGCAGGATAAGGTAGATATTTATTCATGTATATAGTCAAATTAGTAACTACCTAAAAAAAAACAGAAGAAGAAGTTGACAAGTAAATAATGTTACTAACCATCTGAGCATTTTCCAGAGACAGAATAGCCTTGAAGAAATGTGAGGGTAACTGATTTTCTTCTTCGTTCGCCATTTCCAGAGATTCAAGTTTGCACTCTTAATTTCTTTTCACCTAAAACAGTAGTAATCAAGGAAATACGCATATTGAAAACTGAATTGTAAGAAAATATTTTCAGTGCTAAAAATTAGTTACTTTAATCAAAATTATAAATTGTATACACGTCTAACATTAGTTGGAGCACCAATTACACTTTTTTTAACTAGATCTAGATGCCAAAAGGCTATACCCAATTGCACTTACTCACCTCTATTTATTTTCAAAAACTAGCCTATATTGTCAAATAGTTGCAAAAATGCCCTTGAACACCACATATCATCCTTTCCAATTTCACCATAACAAGCATTTCCAATTAAAAACCCTACAAAAAACAAGATCCAAGCCCTAGCCAAGTAACACCCTAAAATGGCGTAAGAAAGTCCCTTAATTTATAACCATTTACGCTTGCTTATCCCTAAAAAAAATTATTTCAAAAAACACCATAAAATGCCAAATAGCAAAAAAATGCCCTTTGATTATTTCTGTTTTCTCAACAAAGCCTTTGACACAGATTTAGAGTGAGAGGTGAAACGACAACCAACCTCTCAATCAAAAACCCTCGGAAATTTCTCCGACTTCACTGATTTGGCGAGATCGAGGTGCAAGACGACCTTCAGGATGCGCCGACCGTCGTCTCCGGTGCCGGAGATCGAGGGAGGCTGGGAAGCGCCGATTCGGAGGCGGCGGAGGAAGGGTGGTTGGAATTGGATAATGAAGAGAGAGATTGATGAAGAATTGAAGATAGAGGGTGAAGAAGAGGAACAGAATCTGCCATTTTGTAGCTGGTAGACAAATGTGAGTTAATTTCATTGCTACTTTAGGGCTTCGAAAATTTGGAAGTGTTAGCCATTTGGGGAAATTTTCAGATGCAGAGAGTGAAAGAGTAAAGAAGACGAAAAGGAGCTTCAAAGTACATTTTTTTGCCATTTTCTTTTAACTTGTAGCGGCAATGAAGAAGGAATAGTGTATTTTGCATTTTGACACCAAACTGTATTGTTTTTTTAGGGAAATTTCGGTTGGTAACCCTCAACTTTTCACTTTTCCGAATGGTGCCCAGGGAAAAAAATTATTCCAATTGGTACCCCGAAAAAAATTAACAAGTTCGTTCCATGCCCTTACATCATTTTTCCTTGAAACTCCGTTAGATTTGTTAAAAAAAAAAGATTTAAAGGATATTTAGCTTAAAAAAACAAATCAATATATGTTCTTTTACGGAGGAGAAGAACGAAGGAATAAATCTGGTCCATCGCGGTCGACCTCCATCTGGAAGAGGAAGAAAGCAATTAAGGGACGACGACCTCCATCAGGAAGAGGAAGTAAGGGACAACGAACTCCATAGAAGGCGGTGGACGGACGGAGGCTGGCGGGCGGGTGGGCGGCGATGGACGAGCGGAAGCGACAACATGTATGCTTCAGTTCGATTTATGGCATTTTTTTGCAATTGGTGTGTTGATGATTGAAATTTAGGGTGATTTATAGTATAATTTAGTTGATTTGTATCTTAAATTTTTTTGATTTGAAATTAGGGTTTGGTATATTTAAAATTCAACCGCCGTTAACGAACACTTGAGAAAACTAGTGAAGAGTTTAAATTGACTAGCTATTAACATATGCTCGGGAATCCATGCTCGTTAGAGGTAAGAGATTTGTCTAAAAGAAAAAATAGTTAGCTTTAACTTTAAATTACAATTTATGTTTGATCTTTTCTTACTTTGCTTGTCTTGCATTCTAGTAAATAGTAATGTCTAAAAGGAATCAGAATTGTTAAAAGGTAGGACTGAGAGGAAAAAATTGTGGGGTGACCTTTCTATATCATGGGATTCATGGCCTTTCTATTAAAGGTGAATCACATAAAAGAAAAATTACTAACTGATACAAATACATTGTCATATGAAGGTAATTATGATAACAATGTCTCTATTATTAATGTGGATTCAAACACTGCAATGTCATGTCATTTACTGTCAAAATGATATCAATCTCAATGTGATCAAAGTCTTAGCATCTACCTTTTTCCTCTTGTTTATTTGCTCCAAGATAGAATGGATGCTTTTGTAGTCCGGTTTGTGAATACACCTATTCTTAAAAAATCACATTAGCCTATGTAGGATTCGAACCCACATCCTTGTGCATAAACACATTGCTCTACCAATTGAGTTAATAGGCTATTTGTCAAGAAAGTTGTACAAGTGATTTCAACTTTAAGAACAACAAAAGAACTAGCAAATATTAAAAACCAACAAAGTGCAAACCTCTTAGTATATCTAGGACAAAAAAGAGGACAACCCAAAGACACACCAACAAAAGATCGTACTAGCCCATCGTAAGAACTTAGCTTCCACAAAAAACAATGAGTTTTCAGCATCAACAAATAGCACCAACTAAAAAGAAACAATAACTGAAGAAAAGCATTCAATAATAAGTGATTTGGTCATTAGCTTTGAGGAAGCTGATTTTTAGAGCATTAGCTTTGAGGAAGCTGATTTTTTATCCTTCAATCACTACCTAGATGAACTATTCTGACATTTCATTGCCAATAATGTGCTATGGCAGCATATGGGCAAGTATAGTAGGAATCTTTTTAGAACCAAGTGGATGAAGCACCCTCAAATTAAACAAGAAAAGAAGTAACAAAACAAGAAATCTAATTTGATTTTCACTGAGTGCAACGAGGCTTATGAAAAACACTTCCTAATTAAAAAAACATGTCGACAGCACAATCCAATGATGCACTCACTAGTGTAAAGCTATTTAGAAAAATCCAATCATTTCGTTAATCCAATCTTTTTGGTTAGAAAAATTAAGAATTCCTTGAATGACTATATATATGCCAAATCCATAAACATTCCTACCCTAAATCTAATGAATTTGACCCTCAATCACAGAACCCTAATTACAAGCCCTAATTTCAAATCAAAATCAGATATCACAGAAATTGACCATAAAAACATCTAATGGGGGAAGAAATCAGCAAAATCATACTCTAAATCGCCCTAAATTCAATCTTAGAGCATGTGCTATGAAGGGGATTGATAATCTCCTCTTCACTTTCTCTCTCCTCACCTTCTTTTGACACCTCACCTACTCTATATTTTACCCCACTCTTTCCTCTTCCTTTTCCTCTTTCTCTATATCCACCCACAACAATGAGAATTATTTATTCTCCTCTCTTCTATTTTTTATACATATATCTTACCACATATTCATATTATTAATTTATGATTTATTCACTCCTTATGATTTTAATTAATTAATAAAGTAATTTAACATTCAATAAAAATATATATTACTTATGACAATATAAATTGATTACTACTAATAATTAAATCTTGATTAACTTTAAGATAATACAAACAACATAAAATAAGATGTAAATGAAAACATTAAGCATAAATAACAACATTATTTTCATAAGATTTAATCACAATCCGAATGCGATGCCAAATCCTTAAACTTCTCCCAAATGTGATCGACCAAGTTGTTCTTTAGAGTCGTATGCATTTCTTTATTTCTAACCTCCTCCCTTCTAGCTTTAAATCTTCTTAGAGACCGATCATTATAGCGTCCGCATGTCACATTAAATGTCTCGTTATCATCTTTAAATTATTGATAGATGAAAAAGGTATGCAATATTAGGTTCAATTTATAGACAAAAAAATTGAAAGAATTATTATTTTTTTATTTTTTGTTTTTTAAAATATCATCTTTAAATTATTTTTATTTGTAATTTGTTAATGCTAAATTGTAATGAAAATAAATGAATGTAGTTGATAGATAAGAGACACATGTCAAATTTTAATTGGTGAATATGGAGAGGAATGCACAAGAGCCAATGTGCACATTCCTCTACTCGTAGAGGAATTCTCCCCATTCCTCTTTCAAGAGAGGATCCTCTTAGACCCTCAATTGTAAAAAGCCGTAAATCGTAGTAAAACAAACCTGCTTGTCGGCAGCCCGCCTCCGTCCACTCGTCTCTCCGAGCGCCAGCCGTCCGTTCGCCGCCCGTGACGGAGTTCGTTGGCCTTGCTTCTTCGTTGGTCGCTGACTCGCATTTCTCTTCTCCTTCGTTCTTTCTTCTTCGTTGGTCGTTGCCTTCGTTCTCTGTACAATACAGATTTCGTAAAATAATTCTAACTTTTTCGGGTTTTTTTTATTTATTTATTTTTGCAAATCTAACGGACTTTAAAGGAGAAGCATGTTAAGGGCACAGAACGAACTTGTTAAAAAGTTTAGGGGCATTGATCGGAATAACTTTTTTCCTGGACACCATCCAGAAATGTAAAAATTTGAGGGATTCCAACCGAAAATTCCCTTTTTTTTATTAGGTAAGATTTACAAGTCACTCCAATTAAGCACTCCAAAGTCCAAACTGTCTTGTACTTTTGTTTTAGGCTTAAAAATATTTGTAAAAGTAAATATTTATGAAAGCTTGAAATGTATTTTTCATAAATATTTTTCAAACGAACCTAAAAAAACAAGGCCTACCATTTTTAATTTTGGAAGTATCATATATTGTGTAAGCATGTATTTTGCAAACAAACTTATCAAAATTAACCTAGTAGCAAAAAATTGTATATATTTATATATAGGGTCGAGTTCAAGTAAATAACCTTCTTACGGTAAATAATGATGAGTTATTAGAAGCGTCGGATCTTATATAATTAATGGCGTAGATTTAAAATAATATATAACTTTTAAAAAATCAAAGAAAAATGGAGCGTAATTCTAGGGATAATGGTTGATTTAATTTTGATAAATAATTAATCTAATATAAACAAAAAATCAATCTACTTCTCTCTCTTATAGTTTTCATCGCTTCTATATATAAGTGTTGATGAAAAGACTCTCTCCTCCTATAGTACATATTGAACAACTAATATATCACAAATGAACAACTACTTGTTCTCAAATGAACAACTACAATCTCACACCTATTTATACAAAAAAGATGAACAACTACTTACTTATGAATGAACAATTAAATATAATCAGATGAACAACTAGGGTAGTTAGATGGCTATATTAACATATGTGAAAAACTACTTACTTATGAATGAA
Source organism: Fallopia convolvulus (assembly GCA_964016875.1). NCBI lineage: Eukaryota > Viridiplantae > Streptophyta > Magnoliopsida > Caryophyllales > Polygonaceae > Fallopia > Fallopia convolvulus. The sequence goes on along the minus strand of OZ024732.1, from coordinate 48,537,532 downwards.
CAACTACTTACTTATGTATGAACAATTAGATATAATCACATATGTTAATGATGCACCTGGGCTTCGAATTAAACCAAATGGGCATTCAATTGATGGACTATGCCCAATTTTTTCATCCCAAGGCCACCGATCTAGCAGGCGAGCCGAAGATGACAGACCGACGGTTGCAATCGAGGCAGAGCTGGTGCAACAGGCGTGGGTTGGAGCAGAGGAACAGTCGGAAGACGATGATGCTCATTTGGTTTCGGCGTCGGGGAGTTGTCGTCGGTGAGTGGTGAAGAGATTGACGGTCTCCACTGGCGGCCAAGACAAATTAGGTTTTTTTAAATCTATTTAGTAGAAAGATATAAATGAGGAAACAAAAGAAAAAAAAATCAACACATGCGTTTAACGGATTTTGAAACGAAAAATTGAGAATGGGTGGTTGATTGTTAACGGAGATTTGTATATGGGTGGTTTCCGATAAATTGATATTTAACGGGTGATTAAACGCAATATAATCTATCTTACAGACGGTTTCCAACAAAAGAGTATATATCAAAAGTACTTCATTCTTACATGAAACTAAGCAAATCACATTACATTTTCCATGCATATATTAGTCTTAAATTTTCAAGATAATCAAACACTACATGATATTAGAATCTAACATGGATTGGACACCCACCTCCTTTCTTTCATTCTTTGAAATCTACCAAAAATGCCATAAAACCATATTAATCTAACGTACATAATTATACATTACTACGAACTCAAAATCCTTATTTGCTTAACTAAATTAAACCAACTCTTGTTATATATGCATAATCGGATATACGGAATATATATGGGACTTTTATGCCATGCATGGACCACATCGACAACCACAATATGGATATGAGACTCTAACTTATGCTTTCATAATTGGCAAAATACATAAACGGCCTCCTGACCTTTGACCAATTAGTCACTTTGATATCCCATCTTTAAAAATGTTCGATTGAATACTTGAACTAATGAATTGAGACATATTGAGCACCTCTTTACTGATGTGGCTAAATGTTTAAATTAGACCCTCGGGCGAGTAGAAAGTGAAATTATGATGATGTGGCTATATGAATTGAGACATTTGACCAATTTTTCCTATTTCTTTCTTTTTCTGTTTTCCTTTTTTTCTATTTTCTTTATTTTTTTCCTATTTTTTTCATATGTTTCCATTCTTCTGTGTACATTCATTTTGCATTCTTTTTTTTTCTTCATTCATTGATATGGACCTTAGGTGGAGGGGAGATCTGGGAAAAAAAAATCAAATCTGATATCGAACTTGGGTTGAGGGGAGATCGATCTGGCAAAAAAAATCGAATATGAAATTTTGTCTCCTCTCTTTTTCAGATCTGAAATTTGAAAATTCCAGATCCCTATTTGAAGAAGGTGGCGCAGGTGCAAATTTAATATGAGAAGAAGTGAAGAACCACCAAGACCTCTATTTGAAGAAGGTGGTGGAGACGGTGGAGGTGGAGAGATAGATAAGGAGATAGAGGCCGTAATTTTGTAGTTGAATTTGTAGCAAAATTGATTTCAGTTGATTGTGGTCCTTGTTGTTGGGCAAGGAGCAAACTTGCATTCTTTCTTTTTGTAGATCTGATGGGAATTTGCCCCCAAAAGTGTAGATCTGATGGGAATTTGTGCCATGGTCTAGATCTGGGCGGAGATGAGCGACGGCAGGCCCTTGGGCGCCGTTTCAGCGAGGCGGCCAATTTTGTAGGAGGGGTTTGGAAACGCGTTCAAACTCGCCGGAGCTCCGAGGACTACGGCGCTAGCAAAAAGAACCCATGTATAGACCGCCGCCCGAATACTCACCGGAATCGGATTTCTACCCAAAACGACCGAATTCTTGTTGTTCTCTACTGGAGATATATAGATAAGGATTAAGGTACAAATTGCTCAATACAGTACAAATTAATTTTGGGGGCTATTGGGATATAAAATTGGTGGAAAAAAAATGAAGGTATAAGGGGATTAAGAAACAGAGAAGTAAACGGAAGGACGCTTAAGGAAGAAGAACAATTGAGCAAATTGAAGGAAGAAAAATAAATAGGAATTAATTATTTGTTCATGGAGATTATGTCAGTGGAGGAGGATAAGGGAAGAAGAGAATGGTTTTGAGTGTAATTTCATAAAATTGTAGGGATATAATAGTAATTTATAATCATTTTTTATTAAAATTTTGAAATTAAAAATAATTTATCTATGTGGCAGTGATGTGGCACTTCATTTGTCCATGTAAGCGCGAGTGTAAAACACTTCAACAAATCTGAATCGCACGAGTGTTCAATAGGTCCCAATTTGATAGCATGAGTGTTCAATAGGTTACAATGTTTAAGTTTAGGTACTTAATCGAACATTTTCAAAGGTGGAGTGTCAAAATGACCAATTGGTCAAAGGTCAGGGGACCGTTTATATATTCTACCTTTCATAATTATTTATTAAATTTGCAATATGTGTGGGTTTATAGATATAAAGTTCTCCCACCCCCACATCGACAACCACAATATAATACATACGAGAACTTGCAATAAGAAGTGTCTGTCACCTTTATACTTTAGTTGTGGAGCCATGTAGTGAGCACAACTCGAACTATTCTTTGGCCTTTTACTAAAGAATACCGTGTGCTCTCTACTTTATATCAACAAGTTAATATGCTTTACTTTATATCAACAAGTTAATATGATTGAGCACTCCCAAAGTTGTATTTATTTTGTCAATAACAATTTGTATGGTTGATGCTTGGACTTGCAATGCATATTGAAATGCAAAAATCGAAAGACGAAACAAAGAAGCAAACACAAACAGAAAAGAGCAATTTTATAAAATAATTTGGGAGTTTCAATTGGAACGCTAGAGATCACAAAGTAAGGGGGAAAAAGTGGACAAATAGAACAGAAGACAGACACAAGCAATCGAAAAAGATCCAAAGTGAGAAAAACACATATCGAAAAGGTTGACCAACCACAAAGGTCTTCAAGGCGCTCTCTCGATCTCTGTTCAATTGGATTGAGAAGGGGGAGAGGTCTTGCCGACGTCAAAGCTCAAGATTGGAAAGCTCTCTCGAATGGAAACAACACAAGAGAGAAAGTGATTCAGGAATCGCTCGTCTTAGGGTCGGCTCGATCGTTCGTAGTTGGAGGAGATGGATTTCCACTCGCCTTATGCCTGAATCTTACGAGCACAATCTTGAATGGAGTTGATAGAACTCAACTAGAATCTCATGAATTGAATTGCAATCAAAAATGGAGTAACTCTAGAATCGAATCTCATGAAACTAGAATCAATTCGGTGCCACTTCTCGCAATCTTTAGTTTGAAAGTTTCTCACCTTCAATGGAAGACACAATTGTATTCTTTGATTTTTACGTAAACTTGATCCACCCTTTCTCTAGGGCTTCATAAACTTAAATAGGGAAAATATCCTTACAATATAATAATACCTAAATAATAATAATAAATCCTAAAATATATTAAGATTATCTTATCTAAATAAACTAGATAAAACATATAACACAAGTTTCTCAAATAAGTAAAGGTGGAACAAGAACAAACAAGAGCTCGGCCCACCTTGAAACCAATGCACGACCTTAGCCTTTCTCTGAGGAAAAGCGCACGATCATGCGTCCCTTGGTGCACGACCTTAGCCTGACTTCTGGCCTGGTGCACGACCATGCGGGTAGGTGCACGACCCTGGTTGAAAATTGGTCTGTAGCGCACGACCAACTCCTTTTTGTCCTCCTTGGCTTGATTCGTGTCCTTTGAATGTAACCATTGTAACGAGACTTGGGTTGATTCGTGTCCTTCGAATGTAATCATTGTAACGAGACTCGGAACCTCCTTAGCTTGACTCAAGTGTTGCTCTAAGGTCTTATTCCAAGGAATGGTGGCGTAAGATGACACAACACATACCTCAAAATAAAGAAAAGTGCATTCGACATTTTCTTTGATTTTGACCGTGTGATTGGTCCGTCTTAGCACCAGAGTGAACTATAAGCACAAATATGGAACAAGAGTGCACTATAAGCACAAATCATTAACACTAGGTTTAGTGGGGTGCGCTAGGCCAATGCAATGGTGCAAGACATAGGCAACGCTTGAAGGGCCAAGATAGCAAGCTACCTCATTCAATCGATTCCCCTTAAAAAATAAATTTAATATCGAAGTGGGCCTATGGCCCACATATCAGATATTAAACTGATAAGAACAGATACTACACTTGATCTTAGCCAAAAGGCCGAGAAAGGTATGCTTTCCATCGTCATTCCTTGGCCCATTTATATCCTCTTAAACTTGCTCTATGCTTTGACAACCGATGTGGGATCTGCAATGAGCTGGTCTAAACGACTATGTTTTCTGGTGTTTATTCACAGAACCGAAAGCAGCTGCCACTTTGCAGTGCAAGTTGTAGATTATCCCTTGTACAATGTTAGTTCGATATTTCTGATCAATTGTTGAGTCAGAAGATGAATAAAAAATCAAAAAATGAAAGTAAAAGTAGCATGGATGATTTCTGATTTAAATTTATAAATAAGTTCAGATAGCACTAGATTTTAGTTGATCATGTCATGATCAAATAACATAAATTTAGCTTGTGCTAAAAGGTTTTTAAAAATTTGACTATTTTGATTCTTGAGATTTTTCCCCCTTTTGTTAAAACAAAAAGTTCGTGAAGGAATCTTACCAATTTTTTTAAAAATGGTGTGACGTGTTGAAACTTGAAAATGATGGATGGAATGTTTCCTATATATGATGATAATGATGTCAACTAGCAAGTAACACACGTATATTTCAACCAAAAAAAAAAATAACACACGTATATTAGATGCTTTTTTTTTTGCCCTTAGGAGTTTACTGTTAGGACTTGGGAGCTCGGAAAAGGCCCTAACATGTTAAATATATCTCTGAAAACTCCACACAACGTCAAACCCATTGGCCCAACCCGGATTTTCAGATCAAACTACAAAGAAATGTTCAAAAGGAAGAATGATGTCGATAGCATTATTTTCCAATTGAACAGCAGCTGTAAGAATTTAATTGCAGGCAAAGAATGAAATTGATCAGAGATTGAATCAAGTTGTGGCAAACAATTCAAACGTAGAATATATGTCTACACATACATAATAAAATCATGAATACAGTTTTAGAGGCAACGCCTTAGGATTATATGAATAAGTACCATATGAACAAACGGGACTGTTTTATGATCAAACTACTTGAAGCTAGATCGATCCCCGAGTAGCTAGTTATCCAGCAATTTCTAAGTTTAAAACTTTCAAAATTGGAAAAATCAACAACAATCCAGACATTTAAGCTAACTAGGATTGAGATTGAAAAACTAGCTAACTACATACATACTCTCTCGATCAACTTCTCGCTGATGATCAAAACTATATAATAACATTAGAAGTAGCAATCACACATAAAGGCGAGAAACTTGTTCCCACACTTGAAGATGAAGAAATAGATGCAAGCCGCGATTACCAGCGCACACAGATTCATAATTCCTCTCCTCTCTTATCTTCACGTCTGCAACTGACAATTCCGATATCTCAATTCGGCAATCGATCCAACAAATCCACCTAAACACGTCGATCGGTCTGCAATCGAATTTTTCGGCTCCTCCGATTTGTGAATCAATCGGTTCTCCAGCCCTGACGCCTTGATTCTGCGGCGGAAGGGGGATTCCATCGCCGGAGGAGAAGATGAAGCTTGAGTGAAAAGCTTCAATGGCGTCGAATGAGAAATTAGAGAGGGAAAAAGGAAGGATTCGGATTTGTGTGGGGGCTTTAAACGAACTACGTTGGTGGCAGGCAAAGGGCAGTGGTTTCATCTTAGCTGTGGCCAGGTGTCCCACGTATACGGTACAAGTGCGTCTCTCAAACGACGAAAAGGAATCTAAAAAATATTTAAAAATTCTAAAGTACAGTATTGCTTTAGGAATTCTAGCACCTTTAGGCTTCAGTATCGCAGCTTCTGCTTATTTGGGCCACCAGCATGAGTAGTTAAAGTAGCCCATTTTCTCATAATACGGCCCAATACATGCTCTCCCGAGAATCCTATACGTTAGTCGTCCTAAACGTATCCAAAATTTGACCCAACTCGACGATGCCAAAATCCATCGGAAATGTGGCAAAATTTGGCGAGATGGGACATTCTCACCGCCTAAATTTGCCTATTAGGCAAAACTAATGTGCATGACATCTTAATAACTCCGGATTATTATGTATTTGATAATATTGCAAGCCAAAACTTTAAGAGCTCGTTTGTTTCTGTATCAGGAATCGGATTGAAAACCTCAACAATAAGGTAAGAGCTATATCTAAACATTGGTTTATATCAAATACCAAAATCGAAATAAAACCAAACAGATCCTTACAACTAGTTTTGTCAATTTTTTTATAGAGTAAGGATTAACGTCGCCACAAGTATTATTTGGACTCGCCTACAGCATCCACTGAAAATAAGAACTGATTACTAACTAATTCTACAGAAAAATGAGTAAACCGCTGCCCGTGAGGTTCGAAAGCTATTTCCCTTCATGACGAAGAAGGAGGAAGCTCTTGAACCTGCATTCATTTAGTATTCTATTGTGATCTCAAGGTACTATCCCACGCGTAGTAGTTAAATCAAATGCTCGAAGACAACTAGTTTCGTCAATTGCTATTGCAGAATGACTGAGAAAACATACTAAACGTTACTTGAGAAAAAGGTCTTATTAACAAAAAAAAAAATTAAAAGACTTCAAAACGTTTATTTTCAATGCTCAAGCATTCCTTTAACATTCCTTTATTAAGTGTAATTTCAGTTGCAACTTTGGAGCAGTTGAGTTGGGTGGGTCGTCGCCATTTGTGATTTCTTGACGCCCCCACCACGTTTCTTTTTCCACTTTGGCTTTCTCTTTGGTCAGTGGTCACACCCAGCTTCTATATTTTTTTTTCCGACAATAAACAACCTCCTGAATTTTCTGCCTCAAGTCTGTGCCCTATTTCCGACATCCCTAGGAAAAAAGCTTCAGAGATCACTGCTTGAGTGCTTGTGAGATTGAATTTGAGCTCAATCGGAACAATTTATCTGCTTCGTTGTGGTTTTGGATCCTCGAAACCAAGAAAACGGGGCCATTGACTTGGTTTTGACTACTCAAATTTCAGATGAGTTTTGCTTGATTGTAAGAGAAGGGGTTCGGGAAGATACAGAGAATGAAGTCCTCGAGGAGCAGAGGGTTCGATTCTCCTCAAAAGGGAATCCTCTCTCGGAAATTAACTTTCCTGCTTTGTGTTGGATGCTTTTGCGTCGGCATGCTCTTTACCAACAAGTAAAGCTCTAATTCCCCCTCCCCCTTTCTGTGGCTCCGATTACCTAATTTGTTGTGAATTTGTTTATTTTGGGTATCAATTTGAGTATATGATGCCAATTTTAGTGGGTTTTCTTATGTGCTTGTTAGGAGTTTCAATATGTATGATGAAACAGGATATTGGTTTATGGTAGTCTGGGTGATCTTTAGTTGTTGGTGTCAAAATATTGACCTTGTTTGAATATCTTCTAGCTGGAAATCAATCGAATGGTTTTTGAATTTTAATGCGTCAAAATGGGCATTCAAACTGATTCAGTGAATGCTCATTATTTTGCCTTTACCATATGGTTTTCATGTTTGGATGGATAAATTCATTATTAGGTTTTACATGCATCTAAGCTCACAATGACTAGTGGAAAAGGGTAGCGTTTGATGTAGATTTTGATCAACCTAAGCTGTCCATAGATTTTTAAGCAAATTTGTCTCTCTATCATATTCATAATAGAATACCAAGGTGACTATTTTGCATTTCTAATACAGTATGTAGATTTACAATGTGGATACAGTCTTATTAGCCAATCTCATCAATTTTAGCCTCAGTACTATTGTATTTTGTCAGGTCAATGAGATTATTGTTGACCTCTTACATTGGGAATCCCTCTTCTTTTCAGTTTAAGATCTTCATTAATGATGACTTAAAATTGCACCGGACATCGCTATATTTCTTGATATGCCAGCATGTTAATCATCGTATAATACTTGTAGGATGTGGACAATACCCACAGACGTTAATACATCACGAAGAAGTGCCACCGAAGATGGGATGCAAAACCAAGAAAGCAAAGGCTGTGGTCAGAAATCTGTTGAGTATCCTTACTCTATAAATCATGCTATTTGATCTATTGTAGAAATCTGTTGAGTGTCTAGGCAGCTATGCATCTCCTTTCATGTTGTGGTATTTGATTGACCTTTAGAATTTCTGAGTTGTAATTTTTTTCATGTGTCTTTTTTGCATTGCTTTTTCTTCTAAAGGGTATAAAGACCGAACAGAAGGATGTGTTGAAGGAAGTTTCAAAGGCTCACCATGCTATACAGTAATATTTGATGTTACTATTTCTGTAAATATTCCTGATTCTCGAGAATAGTTGAGATTGATCTGTTTAATTTGATGCAGTGCGCTGGACAAAACAATTTCAAATTTGGAAATGGAACTAGCTGCAGCGAAGGCTGCACAGGAGTATATAGCAAACAAATCCCCCGAGTCGGATAGTTATGTTGAAAATGGATCTACCAGAAAAAGAAAATATTTAATGGTGGTTGGCATTAATACGGCTTTTAGCAGTAGAAAGCGAAGAGACTCAGTCCGTGCAACTTGGATGCCTCAAGGTTATTATCTTTCCTTTTGTTTGTTAGTTGCACTTTCTTAGATTATTTTCTCTTTTTTAACTTGTTGCTTTCCATTTCTCTGAGTTCAGGTGAAAAACGAAAGAAGCTAGAAGAGAAAGGCATCATAATGCGATTCGTTATAGGTCACAGGTAGGATCAATTTAAGCACGAACTTTGTTTATCTGTGGCCTTTAAAGTTTCTGCTTCAGCCATTCTATCTTGCTTCAGCACGATTCAGCTTACTTTTTAGTTTTGGCTCTTCTACATTGATGCAAATTGTCATCCTTTGTCTAAAAGTTGTCTTTATATGCTCCTTGGAGTGCTGGCATAATGCGATTGCACTTGAGAATAAATGAATTGAGATAGTACATTTACTTGTAATTCTGAGCTTATTTGCTGGCTGAAGTGATGCTTGGAATTACTTAAAAGGGATGAATTACTGGTCCTCATTTGCTACAGTTTTGTTCTGTTTAACTTGCCTTAAATATTTACTCGTTGAAACTGCAACTTTTTGTGATGTATATTTTTTTGAAATATGTGGTTTTTAGTGCAACAGCTGGGGGTATCCTGGATAAATCTATCCAAGCAGAGGATCAGATGCATGGAGACTTCCTGAGATTGGTATATTTGCATAAACAATTTTATTCCTTCATTCATGCCATTTTTGACAAATTAAGAATGCTTTTGTTCAATGCTTCATGTGACCTGATTACCTTGCAATAGGAACATGTTGAAGGATATCTCGAGTTATCTGCAAAGACGAAAATTTACTTTGCAACAGCTGTTGATTTGTGGGATGCTGATTTCTATGTCAAGGTGGACGATGATGTACATGTGAATATAGGTAAACAATGATAACCTGATTAATTCAGGTGTCTACTTCAGTGTCTAAGTGATAAAGATGAGCCACATTCTGTTACACTATAAATCTTTGGCATTATGCTCTTCTGCAGCCACTTTGGGATCAACATTATCACGATATAGATCAAGTCCTCGGGTTTATATTGGATGCATGAAATCTGGCCCTGTCCTCGCTCAAAAGTTCGTTTTCGTTTCTTTCAATTCCTCAAATTTTACTTTCCTAGACATTTAGATTTTGCATCTCATCTCTAATATATTTGTATTGCTGTCAGGGGAGTGAAGTACCACGAACCGGAGCATTGGAAATTTGGAGAGGAAGGAAACAAGTACTTCCGCCACGCTACTGGACAGTTGTATGCCATCTCAAAAGATTTGGCTACTTACATATCAATCAATCAGTGAGTGTGGTGTTTCCCCCCCCCCCCCCCCTCTCTAAGGCTATATTTTTGGAAAATTCTGGTGTTTACAGTATTCTGATTTCATCCTTGTTCAATTACAAGGCACGTGCTGCACAAATATGTAAATGAAGACGTCTCTCTAGGATCATGGTTCATCGGTTTGGATGTGGACCACATTGATGACCGGAGATTGTGCTGTGGTACTCCACCTGGTAATCTCTCATTCTCTCTCCCATCCTTTACTAAAATTTCTTACTGGTTAGAGGAAAAGAACTTGCTTTTTAAGATCATGATTAGTTTAATATTGTATAAAAATTACTTATTCATTGGACAAATGTTGGGAGGATATGTAAACCATAGGTTAGTCTGATGTTATACATTTTGATGGCAGACTGCGAGTGGAAAGCACAGGCGGGCAACGTTTGCGTTGCTTCGTTCGACTGGAGTTGTAGCGGAGTGTGTAAGTCGGTTGAGAGGATGAGTGAAGTCCACCGGAGGTGCGGGGAAGGCGAGAACGTTTTGTGGAATGCTGTTTTCTAAGCTATAAATGTAGGAGTGTATACGTACACAATGCTTTTTGTTCGTGTATGTAGAGGTTGGTTGAATTGTGAAATGGGTCACGGCACGAGGCAAAGAGAGCCATATAGGAAAATGTTGAGATGTAAAATTCCTGGCAAAGAAGTCGAAAAATAAAGCTAGAGAGGCCTTTGTAAACAGTTCGTTATAACTTATAATAAGCATCAATTGTTTCAATGTAGACTTTTACTATCAAATTTTATACACCATGAGAGTACTAGATTAGTATGAAGAAAAGATTCGAAAAAACAAAACAAACAAGCACATTCACAATCACAACTGTCATGCGGCCTACAACCTGTTATATCTATGCCTCTAATCATAATTTTCATATCATAACCACTAACAATGTAACATAAAATGAATGTTTCAGTGTAATTCCGGTCTGTCTCGTTGCATATGCAAACTAAAAGGGCACATCAAAATTCAGAGACAGAAGACTGTCTAGCAAAAAAAGGGAGAAGAAGCATTTTCTGATGCAATTTCAGTGCAATAAACAAAGAAAGATCAGCTACTTCAAACCTCTCTAAGAGCTTCAGCTCCAGCAACAATCTCCAACAACTCACCAGTAATCTTAGCCTGCCTCGCTCTATTATACGCAACCGAAAGATCCTTAGTCAAGTCAACGGCGTTATCAGTCGCATTCCTCATCGCGTTCATCCTCGAAGCGAGCTCACTAGCCAAAGACTCCTGCAAGGCCCTGAGTATCTGGCTGTTCAAATACAATGGCATCAAGAATCTGAACAGGATCTTGCTCAAACTGCATCAATGGCTCCAATTCTGGCTCCTTCCTCATTACTGTCTCCCTCTCAATAGCCAATTTCCCTTCTTTAGTTGTCAGCCTGAAGTACTCGTCTTCCATGGCGTCCACACAGTTCCCATCTGAATCCAAGACCTCACCTTTTCTGGACAGAGGAAGAAGCGTGTGAATCACAGGAACAGACTTGAGCAAGGAGACGAATTTCGTGTACAGAAGCTCGACTTTATCGACCTCCTCGCTTAGGAAGAGCGAGAAGACGGTATCAGCAATGGATTGAGCCTCTTTTGCAGTAGGAAATGAATCTCCATCAATGTACCTTACTACCTCAATATTCGGTCTCCTCGAGAAGTACGAATTCCCTTTCTTTCCTACACTAATCACCGACGAATCTAACCCTAGGGCTTTCAATTCTGCGATTCGCTTCTCCGCCTTCCTGATTACAGCGTTGTTGAATCCGCCGCATAATCCGCGATCGCCGGTGACGACGACGAGTGCGACCTTCTTGACGGTCCTAACGTCCGTTAATGGAACGTCGATGTCCTCCAATTGAGCTTGTTGGTTGATGTGGTGGAGCATTTCGACGAAGGAGTCGGAGAAGGGCCTGCCGTTGAGGACGGCCTCCTGAGCTCGGCGAACCCTAGCGGCGGCCACCAGCTTCATGGCTTCGGTTATCTTCTGCGTGCTCTTCACGGAGTGGATGCGTTCGCGGAGCTCGCGGATTCCGCAGCGGATTCGGGTCGGGTTGAGTGACGGCGGGCGGGGATTGTGGTGGAATTGAGGGTTAGGGTTTGGGGAGAAACACGTTGAGAGATGGAACGAAGACATCATTGTGTTTTTCCAGATATAAAATGTGGCTAGTTCAACACTATGGCGCCATTGATGGAAGCTGAAGTTTACAGGTGTGATTGTGAAGAAGAGAGGTCCGTGAGAGTGAGGAGGAAGGAAGGAAGGTGTTTCTCTATTTTGATATGAAAACTCAGATAGAAAGAGATGTTTGTTAGGTTCACCTGAAAAAATGGAAGATGAGGAGGTTTCAGAGTTACCGGGGAGTTGTCGGCGGCGAGCAATGGCCGGAGTTGTTGGCGTGAGCGTAATAAGATGGACGGGAAATAAATTTATTTTAATTTCTCGTGTTGTTGGGCTTACCCAACTTGAAATGGACCACCCATTAAGTAGACCAGAGAGGAAAGCAAGTGCAATAAGTCATCCTATTTTTTTTTTAATTCGGAGGCCGTGATATTCACATAATAATTTTAATAAAGATTATACAATATTATAATATTAATATAAAATTTAAAACAATGGTATATAATATCTTAATTTAGTTATGTAATTTATAAAAAAAATTTAAGATTGTACCCTATATTTTATCAACATATAGATAAAAAAAATATATAATTGAAACTCAAGTCTTGTTAAAAGATAAAAAAAATTATTTTATTATCACACATAAAATTTTATCTTTTCTCAAAATAAAAATATACCAACATAAAAAATTTATAATTTTAAATTATATCATTATATATATATATATATATATATAAATTTTGTATTTGGAGCCCAAGTCTTGTTAAAAGATAAAAAAAATACATTAAGACCCTGAATCTTATATCCATAGATAGAAAATTATAACATAAAAAATTATATAAACATGTTATCTATTTAGTATATATAGCAAGAATATTATAAATTATTACAATAATTTATTAAAATATAATTTCACACTAATTTATTAAAAAAGGCCACGTGACACAAATTTTATAACAGATTTCGATTCTGCTTTATAATATATCAGGGTAGATGATGCATAACTAAATCTTAATGAAAAAGCCTATTTTTTATTTAGTTTGGAACTAGGAAGCACTTAGTCTCTTTATTCATGAGTTAATGTAATTTAATGCAACACAGTATATTAAATTGGCGATCCAAACAAAGGCTTAGTACTTAAAACGGAAAAAAATATTTGAACTCGTGACAAGTTCGGTTAGTGAGGCTTGACAAAAATCTAAATTCTGGCCAAAACATTAAATCAAATACTAACCTGATTAAATATGATGTTAGAAATCTTTATATGTTAGTTTTTATAATATTTCTTATTCATATATGATTTTCCATTTGACAATTGGTATCTTTAAAAAAAAAACATAAAATAAATGGTTTGGATAAATTAGTTACAGATTAATATGATGGTGATTATATATGCATATGTCTGAATTTACAATCTTCATATCAGAATAAGAATCTGAACATGAATATAAAACCATGAATGTATATCATAACTATATACTAAAGCGGAGGTTAAAAAAATTATTAAATGACACATGTCACTTCTAGATTGGACCACACCACCTTTTTTTAAAAAATAATCTTTTATTTTTGGATATGATGAATTCTTATGCATGTTTTTTGATAGAAAATCTCATTATTAAACAATCTTTTATTTTTGGATATGATAACTAGAAAGATTTTATTCCATCATACAAATTATAAAATATTTTATTTTATTTTTAGATTGATATCAATTAATCAAAACTTAACAAATACAAATAAATAATAAAATAATTTTATAAAAATCCGTGCAAGGCACGGGAACTAAGACTAGTATACTTCTATCACCAAAATTATAAGATATAAGATATAACATGCATTATATAGACTAGGTAAGATAGATTAAGAATGATAATTAAAATTCTTATCTCGATACAACAACAAAGATCTCGATATATCCCTCTCAAAGAATCAAAGCAAAGCAAAATCATGTGGAGAACAAATAAAAGCGACGTGTTGATATTAGGCACCGGAGCTTGTTGGGCGATCTGCTTTCTTGTTTTGCTGGGCCAAACTGTGGGCACCCACCAACTCTCAACATGGAAGTTTTACGGTTCAGTCTGTGCTTTTCATCCCCTCCTCCTTTTCACTATTAGCCGGCGAAGCCTCCTCCGCCTTGCTCCGTCGCTCGTGTTTATATCGCCGTTCCTCGTGATGATCATGGACCAAGGATCGGCGATAAATCACAGCCGTCGATTGTCGGCCTCCATGATCTGTGCTTTGTCCCTCTTGGACGCCGGAGGCTACGTGCTCATATTTTTGACCAAGTATATGTATTTCAAAGCAAGGCCTTACGAAGCTTCTTACTATAGATTTGACAACGAAGATAGAGCTATGAGATAATAGATGGTGATAGAATTGACGTTGGTGATAACGACAATTCTATGTGGGGTTCGTCAAGCTAGAGTCCAATCGCATCGTTTAAGTTAATATCTAACTAAGATTGATTATGTATATACATATTGGGAATAATATTGTATCTTTGTATTTTAGCAAATATTTTTTGTATACCTTAGAGCTCAAGGTATAAACAATATTTACATCTCTTGTGATAAATACAATTCTACATGGATCGAGCCAAATCCTAAAACACATTAAACCCATCTTTGTTGTAGAATTAGTACGTCTAGGTCCCCGATCTCAACTAAGTTGTCGACCTCAAAATAAATGCAATGGAAAAGGACCACCACACTAAGTCATCTAGGCCAAGAACGGGGCGCGCCAACAAGCAAGGCTCGGCTAGAATGATCTGTCGACATATGGTAGCGAATGAGCACATGGCAATGTGTGGCTTGAAATGCTAAGTGAAGGTATGGTGTCATAGCCTGCTCCTCCTATTGTGCTCACATGGTTGAAGGTATGGTGTCATCATAGAATGAAAAAGTATGGTGATAAACTGATAAGGGTCTTTCTGTCTAAGGCCCCTTTAGGGGTAGAATTGCTATGTTGGTCCGTTGTTAACTAGAACTGAGAAGGATACAAATTTAACACAATCTCGGATCCAACCCATGAATTTTCATGAAAACTGAACTTGTGAAGCACAAAGCCAAGAATTCCTAGCTAATGCGATCGTATGCTTTTTCGATGTCGAGTTTAACGGCAATTCAACCCTCCCGCCCTTGCTTGTTATGGAAAGAGTGGAAATTAAATTTTGTGTGCAACGAGTGTGTTGTCGTGAATGCTTCGGTTTTGGACGAAAGCCTCTTGCATTGGGTGAATGAGTTTAGCCATGACGTCCAATTTAGACGGTTTGTTAGTATTTTGATATTACTTTATACATGCTATTACAAAGATGGGTAATTATTTTAAAAATCTTCCAAACTTAATAGTAATTTTATATTTAATTTTTTAACAAGGGACCCATATTTGTTAATAAGCCTTGGGTCTGTAAGCTAATCGATAAAGCGGGTGAATTAGATGAACTGATCGACTTGTACCAATCGACTTGACCGAGTGGTAGGAAGAATGACTTTACGTATTAGTAGATTTTTTGCATTGGGCCCTAAAATCTAATGGACGCACTACGGCACTAGTCCCTAAAATCTAATGTTTAAATATTGGTTTCGAGTCACATTAAACAGCAGTGAACACCACACACATTAATGGCACCGTACCCTACCTAGGAAGCTCTACAAATAGATTTAACGGTAATATGGACTCGAATATGTAGGATCCCTTTGATGAAATACTTGCTATCATCCGCCATGAATTCTTTCCACGAGACTCCGAACAAGTCCGGCCACCCCATGGCTATGTCCTTTATTGTAAATTCGCGGGCCGTCCGTTGCGTTTGAAAGGACTCCTTTGAAGACTCCATCATTACTCCAATTTCAATACCCTACGTCCAAGTCTCTGACTTACCTCTCTTGCACACAAATAGACCAAATCCGTGGCTCAATTGTTGCTTTTCGCATTGTGCCGAGAGGAAAACCGATTGTCCACATAGCTCAAACGTTTGAGAATTGAGTCGCTTTGATGGGAACAGATTTGCGCATTCACCTCTTTTCAAGTTAAAGTAGACGACACAACGATTCCAAGGAAATGCAACATACTTCACCTGAACGAGTGGATGATTGTAGTCACGCCTTGGAATTGCTAGGATGTGTCGTTGCCTATAGGGGACTTTGTCCTTGGAGATGAGGGCTTCAAACATGAGCCTTGATACTTCTTTGTGGTCAAACTCGGGGTAGGCTTTGACTTTCTTCAACTCTAAGCAACTCATGTATTGGAAACATATGAGTTTCGCCAAGTGTTTGGCGATGATTTGTTGGCGATCTTCGAGTTTGGGATAGTGTAAACGGGCCCACTTCAATATAAAGTTGAAAATATCATCTTCTGAATTCACTTGGAGACTGTCGCTTCTTAGAAGTGTCTCGAGGGCATGAAGTGGCAATTTCATCGCCTTTGCTTGGGACCTTTAAGATCAACAAACATAATTTAAGCATTTAGTTTTAACGCTAACTTGTTAGATCCAAACAGACCCTAAATAAGACATTGTTACTTACTTGGTGAAATCCTTGAAATGCGTAACAAGATGCTGCTTTGCCGCATTCATTAGTGGTTGAGCTACCTCCGCGACGGAAACACGTGAAGGAAGGTCGAGATACAAAAGTGCATATTCTAATGTCATGGGAAACTTAAGCAACAAGTCAATGCAATACTTCATGCAACAAGGAACTTCAAACTTGTGGGCTGTCACAAACACATCCAACAAATCAGGAACTGAAGTTGCATTCAAGGTCTCATGGTACATAAATTTCAGCACGTCCAGCAAAGCTCCTTCCTCTGTTCACCATACATAATTACAAAAATATAAGCTAAAAAGTATATATAAGATAAAAAACTATTGATTTTATGGTTTTTCTTCTTACCAGATTCGTTGATTTTCAAAGTCACAGCATCCCTTTGATGTGATTGGCTCATTCCGTTTTTGAATAGCTACAAGATAAATAATTAAGTGATGTAGGACTGTAGGAGATTAAAATTAGCCAAAAATGAATAGGGGAATTAATTAATTAAAGAAAGGTTAATTACCTTGTGAAAAAAAGGGCTTTTTGCAGCCAAGATGACAGAACTTATGCGCAAAGTTAAGGTTGTGACTCTGACATCAACACCAGTATAGATATGATAGAATTTATATTATATCTTAATTTAATTAATCTAAAAGTAATAAATATAATATAATTACAAAGTCGAACCGTAGCATGATATTATTTACGGTTTTTATGCGATCGATATGCAAAAACACGGCCAGATAAGATAGATGTGATTCGACCAAAAAAAAAGATAGGATAGATGTGATTAAGTTAACCCTTCGAGCCGGCCTAGTAGCTTAGCCGTGTCATTATTTCATACGAAAAAAAAAGAGCACATCAAATCTTTATCAAGTTTATATTTGTACTAGTTTATTACCCACAGTAGGCGTGTCCATAAAAAACCGAAACCAAAAAATCGAATCGGAAAATTGGAAATCCGACACTTGTTTTGGTTAATCGAACCGATATTATTTAAACTTTAGGTTTGGTTAACCAAACCGAGAATATTGGTGGTTTCTCGGTTCGATTTCAGTCCCTTGTTTTTACAATTTCGGTAAACCGAAAAACCGAAACGTGGGACCATTTAATTAATATTTAAGAAAAAGTTTCATTTATATGAAATGTATAATTCACACATGCACTAGTAACAAACGAAACTATCAATCGGTTATTTTAGCTACTTAGACATGTAAAATAGTTTTTATTGAAATGTTCTAACCGAGTTGGATAATATTTTTTCGATACAAAGTTGATAATTTTATTTTCCTTTTATGTGTATATTATTATAATAAAAAAGTACATAACTGGTTATTTGTTAACCGAGAAAACCAAACCGAAAAATTGGTTAACCGACTTCCGGTTAACCGAGATTCATGCTTAGGTTACGGTTAGTGATTTTAACAAACCGAATTCATGGTTAACCGAACTTCGATTAACCGGGTTTGGACACCCATAACACACGGTACGGGAGTTATTTCATTTTTCATTTGTTTTCTTCAAATCAAATAAAAAAATACTCCAGAATCTGAAACTCGAAATGTAAAATGACTAGAGTTGTCAAAATCTAACTTAATTTGCATACTTGACTCGAACTGCTCGATAATTTTAGGGTCAAGATCTAAAAATTTGAACCGGGAATCTGAAATAAATCAAACCCGATAGAACTCGAAACCCGTTGGTTGGACCAGTTTAGTATATTTATAGAATTTATAAAACTTATTTTGAAAACTTATAATATATTTTATTGTTAAAATACATAAAAATAATATATTACAATTAAAAGTTATTATTTAATTAAAATTTGATTTTAAGAATCATAAAAAATGCTATTTTAGACCCGCTGGTCAACCGCCCGACCAAAAACATGCTACAACCCGACCCGATTGACCTGTGACCCGTAACGAAACCGATCCCGAACCCACCCGACTGGACCCGATTGACATGTCTAAAAATGTCTGATTTATTGGTTGAAGATCTGTACCATGTACGGTTAATGATAGTATAGGTCGGAGTATTTTATTTGTTATTTTTGGATATTTTTTTAACAATAATTAGGCATTTGTTAAAAAATATACGATTTTTACTATTTCTTTATTTTAATTTAACATGTATTTTTCTATAAAAAAATTAATGCAATTTATTTTGACTATAATTATGCATTTGTTGAGAAAATCACCTTTTTACTATTTTTTAATTTTAATTTAACTATAATTATGCGTTTTTACTATTTCTTTTTTATTAAAATTATGCATTCATTAAAAAAAAGATCATGTTAGTTAATTTGGAAACAAAATATCATATAAATATTTTTCTAAGAAAATTGTATGAAATCTAGTTAAGATAATCCTAATGAATTTATATATTTCATTCAAAATTTTCTATTTTATCCTTAGTAGTGGATGAAATTGTGATGTGCTCATGTAAAAAAAGACTTACATAGTAAAAAGAGAGTAGAATAAGAAACATTTTTGAAAATTAAATTTGATCTTTTGTTTTGTTAGTTGTAATATCGAAGGCTGTTTTATTATTACATTTTATATGTAATATCGAGAGTTCTTAATTTAATTTTGTAATACTAAAAGTTAATGTTATGTTTTATTATTTTTATGTGGAATGTCAAAATTATAAAATTAATAATTTTAAATTAAGATGGATAATTATCTAATTTGATTTTGGATATTAGTAGATTTTTTGCATTGGTTCCTAAAAAGTAATGGACGCCCTAAGAACTAATATTTAAATATTGGTCTTGATCGAGTCATATAAAATTGCACACTTTTTTTTGGTGGAAATAAAATTTCACACTTTTAATTAATAGTTTTAAGAGTTACGATATAACCATTATCTTCATAAAAACAAATCATCTATTTCTATTTTTATCATCTTTATCATCGTCAACACACTACACAAAAAAATAAGAACCCAAATCCTCACCCAAAAAAAAAAGAACCCAAACAGTTGTATCTATGGCCTCAAAAATTACAATAGTTCTATATATGGCCTTTAGAAATAGATTTAACGGTAATATGGACTCGAAGATGCAGGATCCCATTGATGAAATACTTGCTATTATCCGCCATGAATTCTTTCCACCGTATCCCGAACAAGTTCGACCACCCATGGCTAGGTCCTTTATTGTACATTCGTCGGTGGACCGTAGCGTGTGAAAGCACTTGCTCGAAGACTGATCCATCATCACTGCAACTTCAATCCCCAACGTCCAACTCTCTCTCACCTTATCTCCCTTGCAATTGCCCACATATAGACCAAAGCGGTGGACCCCTTGTCTGTTTGCGCATTGTGCAAAGAGGGCAAACGATTGTCCACATAGCTCAATCGCTTGAGAATAGGTTCGCTTATGTGATGGGAACAGGCTTTCGCATTCCTCTTTTTTCAAGTTAAAGTAGACGGCACAACGAGGCCAAGGAGATTCGAGGTGCACCACCTGAACAAGTCGACGATTGTAGTCGCGCCTTGGAGTTGTTAAGTATTTTTTGTCCTTGGAGAGGATGAGGGCTTCAAGCATGAGCCTTGATACCTCTTTGTGGCCAAAATCAGGGCAAGATTTGACTCTCTTCAACTCCGAGCAACTCATGTGTTGGAAACATACGAGTTTTGCCAAGTGTTTGGCGATGATTTCTTGACGGTCTTCAAGTTTCGGATAGTGTAAACGGGCCCACTTCAATATGAAGTGGAAAACATCATCTTCTGAATTCACTTGGAGACCGTCACTTCCTAGAAGTGACTCGATGGTATGAAGTGGCAATTTCATCGCCTTTTCTTGGGACCTTCGATTAAGATCGACAAGTTAACATAATTTAAGACTAACTTATTGGATCCGAACGGACCCTAAATTTGATGATAAAGATAGTACTAGTACTACTTACTTGGTGAAATCCTTGAAATGTGTAACAAGATGTTGCTTTGCTGCAGTCATTAGTGGTTGAGCTACCTCCGCGCCGGATACGCATGAAGGAAGGTCGAGATACAAAAGTGCATATTCTAATGTCATGGGAAACTTGAGCAACAAGTCAACGCAATATCTCATACAACAAGTAACTTCAAACTTGTCGGCTGTCACGAACACATCCAACAAATCAGGAACTGAAGTTGCGTCCAAGGTCTCATGGTACATAAATTTCAGCACGTCCAGCACAGCTCTTTCCTCTGTTCGATCACCATACATAATTTCAAAAAATATGAGCTAACAAGTATAGGAGATCGAAAACGTACTATTGATTTTATGGTTTTAATTTCTATTTACCAGATTCGTTGATCTTCAAAGTCACAGCATCCCTTTGGTGCGATTCGCTCATTCCGTTTTTGAATAGCTACACGATAGATAGATAAAGTCGTGTAAGAGATTAAAAAATAAGCAATTATACTTGCCAACAATGAATTGGGGAATTAATTATTAGTTAATTAAAGAAAGATTAATTACCTTGTGAAAAAAAGGGCTTTTTGCAGCCAAGATGACAGAACTTATTCGCAAAGTTATCGTTGTGACTTTGACATCAACACCAGAACAAAACTGATCTGGATCATTAGTTTGTGGTTCATTTAAGCACGAAAACCACTTATGAAGTTTGTTTGTCCTGGCCTTCTTCTCGATCTCAAGATGGAGTACTCGATCGGAGTAATCGTCGTCGTTGAACGCAAACCCGAACATAGTAGAGAATGTGCACAATATTCAAACGGCACAAGAGATAATAATAGATCTGGGGATTTTGAGAAAAGAGAGAAAATTGTTGTTGGGTTATTTATATTATTATATACAGTGGTGGAGCTAGAAAAAATCGGAAGAGGGGGCAAGATTAATTCTATCTAAGATAATAATATATTATTATTTTATTATTTAAATAATAAATATTAAGATAAATGTGAGTATATATAATGAGAGTTTGGTTCAAATGAAACAAACTCTTATCCTAAAACGTGAAACGAATGCACTTTTCCTACTTAGTAGTGCACTTTTCATGCAAAAGTGCATTGAAAAATACAAAAAGTGCAATCGAAAAAGTGCACTACAAAAAATACGAAAAGTGCACTGCAAGGTACGAAAAGTGCAAATCCGAAAAAGTGCACTCTGAAGTAGGAAAAGTACACTATGAACTAGAAAAAGTGCATTCGTTTCAGGTTAAGTGTTCATTTCAGGATAAGAGTTCGTTTCATTTGAACCAAACTCTATATAATGATAGTGTAGTAAGCTAGTAATTATACTTATATATAATATTAAAATACAAATTTAATTATGTAAAAGAAAATTATTTTGTTTATCTCTATTCTAATAGAAAAAAAATTAATTAAACAATCAAGAATTTACTATTTAATAAACTAATTAAATAACAATTAGATACATTTAAAAAAAAAATCTATTTTTACTTTACCATCTTAGTAATACATTTTTATATGAACCAAAATCAATAACGTATTCAACTTATCTATCAAGCAAGTAAAAACTCTAGTTTAATTTATCTAATAAGCATAAACATAAAAACAAAAAATAAAATTACACTACAACAAAGTTACAGTAGTACAAGATTTCAAGTTAAAAAGAAAAAAGAAAGGGGAAAAGGGAAAAGACAGAGAGATTGGCCGCTTGCAAGATTTGAACACGGGACGATGTATTACAGTAGATGGAGAGACAACCACTTACACTATCTGCTTTATTTCCCCCATTATGGAATTGATATATAATATATGTATACTACGGCTGGGAGAGAGGGGGCGGCCGCCCCCCTTCGCCCCTCCTTGGCTCCGCCTCTGATTATATAGCTCCTATGCTTGTTAGGGCTTCGACCAACAACAATATATAAGACTTACAAACCTGATAAACCCCATCATCCGGTAAGGCGGTAAAGATTATAGATACTGGTCTCAAATTTGGCGCGTTCCCTGCTAACAGCGAGCTCGGCATTTCCTTTTTCTGGTATGCCATAATTCCATTCTTTGTAATGCCAACAGATTTCATCGACACATTGCTTCTTCCCCGGCCTGCCCAAGATGCGGGAATGATGAAACTTGCCTCCACTTGCTGCGCGATTGCCCTGCTATTCGTAACATCTGGTTGGCCTTAGGGGGAAACCAGTTGTCGAATACTTTCTTTACTCAAAACCAAATACAGGATTGGATTTATGCAAACATTAGGAAGACTGATGAATGGAGTTCCTACTTTGCAAATATGCTTTGGCAAACTTGGAAAATCAGGAATTCTCTTGTTTTTGAGGGAAAAGATGATCATCTCCAACTCTCCAGGCGGGTTTGCTCGATTACAAGTGCATTCATGGAGGCGAAATTAAAGGCTGATTTTATTCAGCATTCACAACTTCACCCAACCCCTGCTTTAGACAGCCACTGGAAACCCCCGACCGTAGGATGGATTAGTTTGAACACTGATGGGGTTGCTAAAGGCTCTACTGGCGAGGCCGGTGGTGGAGGCTTATTCCGAGATCACTTGGGCACATTCATTCATGGATACATGTTCAAATGCGACCACTGTCAGGCGCTTACTGCTGAACTAAACGCTATCTGGCATGGGCTTCAACTTGCGTTTCAGCTGCACATTCCAAAGCTGCAAATTCAGTCCGATTCTCTCCAAGCGTGCCAGCTGCTGTCAAAAGAGATGATCAAGGCACATAAAATTTTTCACTTGATTCAGCAATGCCGAAAGATGATCCAAGACCAGTTTATTGAAGTGTCCATCACACATGTCAAAAGAGAAGCCAATGCACCTGCTGATGCCATAGCTAACCTTGCACTTTTTTCTAATGACAATTTCTCTGTTTTTTATGATATTCCTAGCTCTATTAGTAGTTTGCTTTCTACTGATGTAGCCCCTTTGGGGTAGATTGTTTTATTTGATTTAAATAAATCGCAGGGACCCCCCCGTTTCCAGAGCAAAAAAAAAAAAGATTATAGATATGATAGTAGAATCTATATTATATCTTAATTTAATCAATCTAGAAGTAATAAATAATATATGCGATCGATATGCAAGAACACGGCCGCCATAATTATACGCCGCCACATCTAACCACCCTTTATTTTACATGTAATTGGTCACCCTTTATATTTTTTTTCTACACTTAATTATCTCTTATTTTTAATTAAGTACATTTATCCACTCATTTTAACGAAAAACGTCATTTTCTCCGTTAAGTAAAATAAATTACGTTTTTTCCTTTCTTTTTTAATTTTATTTACAATAGCTAAATAAAAGAAAAACTATAATTAACACTTTCAAGTTCCAATACGCCGATTTTTACAACCCTGACTTAATTTCCTCCATAACAAATCATTTCCTCCATCCAATGGGGAAGAAAAACCACGACTTCGCCGATGTAAAGACCAGCGGTTGGGATCTGATTCTGACGAGTTTGAGTGTCCCTTGGAGTCGATCGTGTCTAAGCTGATTGACGACGACTCGAGACTCAAAAGGTTTAGATGTAGGTTGAAATCCAATGATAATGACATTCCAAGCTCAATTTATTCCTAAAATTTTTTATTCATTGTAAATAAAATTATATAAGAAGGGCAAAAACGTAATTACTTTACTTAACAAAAAAATAACGTTTTTCATCAAAATAGGTGGTTAAATGCGCCAAGGATACCATAGAGTTATGAGCTAAAAGATACGGAGTAAGAGATTTTATGAAATTTTATATTGCGCAACTCATCTCTGCCGAGTGCCGACTACGACGAGCACATACCGCCGCTTCTGCCACCGAGGCAGTGTCTGATCACATAATTTTTTTTGATCAGGAAACGAGGCAAGCCTCTGCGATATTATTAAAAATTAAGCTTGTTCAACATACACACTAGCATCAACATCTAACAAAGTAGTAATGGAACATGGAGGAGAATCAAAAACAACATAATTAGAATTAGCTAACAGAGCGTCATTTGCAAGTTTGTCGGCCACCATATTCGTAGAGCGTCGGACGTGATTGAGTTTAATTTCCATTGTTGACATTTGAGCAAAGCTTGGCATTGTTTTATTAAAGTAAGATTGGGATGAGCATACAGAACGTCATTGGAAAGGAGTTTGAAGGCCACCAATGAATTTGTTTCAACAGTAAGCCGAGGGAGTTGTAATGAGGAAGCCAGCAACAAGCCAAAGTGAATTGCTTTGAGTTCCACCGTCAGAGCAGAGCAACTCCCAAATCGAAACATGAAACCTTGGATAACGCTGCAATGCCAATTTCGGATGATACCACCGCCAGACGCAATGCCCGGATTACCCTTAGAGCAACCATCAACATTAAGTTTAAACCAGTCATGCAAAGGAGGACACCAGCGACCGGGAACAGAGGTAGAAGAATTAAGTACTGAAGCTGTTGGGACAGCAGTAGCGCCAAGTTTGGCCTCCCAAAAGGCATCAGTAACAGCACAAACAGTGGTAGAAATCCGAAGGTGATCATCAACACCTTCAAAAATCAGCTTATTCCGAGCCTTCCAAGTGTACCAAACCATGGTAGCAAATTGTGTTGAAGAGTGATCCTGAGTTTGAATTCCCATCAAGAGCCAATCAACCAAATCTGGATAGAGAAAAAATTTGCAGGACACGAGTTACCATAGATAGCTTGCCAAATAACCCGAATTCGAGTGCAATCACGGAAAGCATGAAGCTCAGATTCTTCATGATGACATCGTGAACAAGTTGGAGAGTCCGACAAGTGACGGCGATATCGGTTGGAATTACAAAGAATGCAATGGTTAGCCAAAAGATAGAAGAAGTTTCAGATTCTTTGCTGAGCCGGTATAGACCATATCAAATTCCAATTAATCGCCGGGCCATCCTCTGAATAGTCTTCTTCACGTAATAATCGCATCATAGATCTTGTTGTGAACTGGCCCGAAGGGGTTGGACCCCAAAAAGGGGTATCAAGCATAGAATCATCCATACTCTGTACAATAGCCATCAATTGAAGGCACACTTCAGCAGGAAGATAAGAAGAGATAAGCTCCCATTTCCAAGTCATACCATTCCAACATTCAGCTACTGTATAACCCAATAAAGGCTCCGGAACCTGCTGTAAAGCAACATCAAGAAGAGGCTTGTTCAGAACCCAACGATGGAACCAGAACAAAGTACTATTGCCATTGCCAATCATCAATCGAGATGCACAACCCTTTAGACAAAGAATGAGTGCCATGTACAATACCCTTCCACATATAAGATGAGCACGTAACAGGGGTGAACATGTCAACGTCACAGCGCCCATTACAGTACTTTCCTTTCAAAATTTGACACCACAGTGCACCTTGATCATGCAGAATACGCCATCCTAACTTTGCTAAAACAGCCGTGTTAGAGTGCCTCATAGAACGTATACCCAGACCGCCTACATGCTTAGGCCTTGAGATTTTATCACGAGAAAGAAGATGGATACGTTTTTGCTCTTGAGTCGAACCCCAAATGAAGCTGCAGATCCGTGAATCAATCTGATCACAAATCGAGCGGGGAACGAGAGTCGTTTGCATCACGTATAAGGGCAAGCTTGTAAGGACAAAATTAGCAAGAACTGTACGGCCAGCTATCGAAAGAGACTGTGTATGCCAACCCCTGAGCCGCGTCGAGACTTTGTCCAACAAGAATTGGTAGCGGTCACTCGTGAGACGGCCACAAATTGTTGGGACACCTAAATATGCACAAAAATCATCAATTACAGGAACCCCCATAAACTGGCTGATTTCCGCTTTCACAGCATCCCGAACTTTTCTTGAAAAGAAGACAGAGCTTTTATGGAAATTCACTTGCTCACCCGACATGAAACAAAAGTGATCAAGGCAATTCTTAATTACATTCGCCTGATGAATTGAAGCCTCCGCGAAAAGGATAAGGTCATCAACGAAAAATAAATGAGAGATTGACACACCACCAATGTTAATTGGTTTCCAATGGTCTTGAGCAACCGAGTCCAGGATAATATGTGACAACTTCTCCATGCAAAAAACGAAGAGGTACGGTGATAGCGGGTCACCCTGACGGACCCCCCGAGAAGGCGTAAAAGAGCCTGCAACAGATCCATTCCACAACAAATCAACTTTACCCCGAGAATGTGTCTGCATAATAGTATGAATTAGTTTATCAGGCAGCCCAGTATCATTAAGAACGGACTGAAGAAAACTCCACCGAATTCGGTCATACGCCTTTGCAAGATCAATTTTGAACATCATCCAACGAGTCGACCCATTATGTGCCGACATGGTATGAATTACCTCTTGAACTACAACCACATTATCCACAATCTGACGGCCCAGTATGAAGCTTGCTTGAGCCAGGTGAACTAAGGATGACATAACCGGTTTTAGCCGGTTGACAATAACCTTAGTGATCAATTTGTAGGCAACATTAAGAAGAGAAATCGGAAGATAGTGTGTCTGATCACATAATTGGTAAGCTTTCTGCCTTACATATATAGTCAATTGCCCATAATCTGATTCGAAAAAATTCTCTCTTGATTAAGTTTTCAATCCCGTTGTTTTGATATTTTTAGGCCTCTCAAAATTGAAGAAAATTGACTGTTTTTTTGGATTGTCAAAATTCGAGCAGTAGATGAACCAAACGCACGCAGCCAATAAACCCACCCCTCTATCCACCCGCTCCAATCACCGTCCTCGAGCTTAGAGACTGTCCTGGAGCTCAGAGACTGTAAGATACACATCCGACTAGTCAGAATAACCAAGCAATCAAGATCAGTAGTGAGTTGTGCAAATGACAATAAGTTGCAAGCAAGGTCGGGAATAAATAGAACATTAGGCACTCGAAGTGCTCCAAAACAGAGATGACCAGCTTGTGCAGCACAAGCAATATGACCATTTGGAAGCATAATATTTATAGGATTAATAGAAGACAAATCCTGAAATAAATGAATGTCTCCTGTCATATGGTAAGAGGCGTCAGTGTCTAGTATCCAAGGGCGAGAAACCATACGAGAAGAGGCATGAGAGCTATTAATTAAGGTGGAAAATAATTGAACCACATACGTCCATTGTTCGTTGGTGAGATTAGGGCCGATAGCTTGACTATCTTGTTGAGAAGGCTGAAAATTGCTTTCAAGACCAGGTATGTGCTGTTGAGCAGCATTAGCAACGCCCTGATTGCCCCGACCGCGACCATTAGAGTTGTGATCAGTGTGAGTCGTTCTGATTCGAACCCCGACCGACACCCTTTTTCTTGAAAAACCAATCAGGAAAACCGTTAGATCTTAAAGCACATTGAGAGATCATGTCCCTGCCGATTGCAATGAGTACAATGAAGAAGCTTTTTCTGTTCAGGAGTAAGAAAGACCGAAGAATTGGTCTTAGATGACGACGGAGATTGACATGTAGCAAACGCGAGGGCCTCAAATTGAGCTTCCCGATCTTTGATGACAGATTTGTGACATTCCTCTTGTATGGCGAGAGCGTACACTTGACTTACTAGTGGCAAAGGATCCCGCGCCATGAGGTTGGAGCGCAAAGTGCCGAAATTTCCTTCATCAAGCCCCATTAATTTCCGATGTATGTATTCTTCAATCTTCATCCCGAGCCTTTGTAAGTTTGGTGCTAATGTCACAAGAACAGTTTGAACAAGTGCAACATGCCAAGGGAACGTAAGTGGCTAACTCGTCCCAAAGCTTCTTGAGCGTGCCATAATAGGCAACAATCGAATGGCCCTTTTAACGGCAATTTGCAATATTAGATCATAGTTGAAGACTTCTAGGACCATTCCCGACACAAAAACGTTGTTGGATATATCCAAGAGTTGTTTGACAATTTCAAAATAGGTGATGGATGAACGTAGGGATGGGTCCATCGATCGGACGATCCATCCTAAGAGCATTGAATTGACGGGTAGCCAGAAGTCGGCATCGGGGAAGCAGCATCTGGCTTAATGATTAATCCGTCAACGAACCCGAGTTTACGTTTAGCAATTAGGGCATTCCGTATAGCGGTAACCCATTCTTGATAATTGTCTTCTTTAAGGACAATAGGACTAACAATGGAACAAATAGTTAGACCGGGATGATCCAACGGATGTAGATAATAAGGCGAACTGACTTTTGGAATGTTTTGAGCGACTGCTTGAGCGGCTAGTAACGCTTGTTGGATCAGATGGCTCTAAAATATTACTCCCTCCGTCCCCATTTGTTTGTCCAGTTTCCTTTTCGGACGTCCCCTTTTGTTTGTCCACTTTCCTTTTATATCTATAATTTTCTTACAATATTACCCCTACTTTTACCCACTTTCCCAATTACCAATACTACTTTACACCTTTTATCCCTATAAAATTACAAACATACCCCCAATCAATCTCACTTTTACCCACTTTCCCAATTACCAATACTACTTTACACCTTCCTTAATAAGCACAAAAACCGTCCTTTAGGACGAACAAATGGGGACGGAGGGAGTATTTCTTACAACGGCGGCGGAAGACTAAAATTAATTAATTTTTTAATAAACTAGAATTAATTAATTTCTGTAGACTGCAACAGCCAACAGAACATTAAACCCAGAAATTTTTGAATAATTTTTTTTATTAATGGCCCGTTGGCTGTTGCAGTCTACAATACTATTCTAGAGCCATCTGATCCTTGACCATTATGTTCTGAAGCTCCTTAATTACCGTCAAAACTTGTAAAATATAATTCACCCCGTTTTATCCTTTACTGCATTGCATATAGTTTTAATGCAATTTATCAAGTTTAGGGGCTTGTTTGGATCGCATGGGATAATGCATTATCTTGCATTATCCAATGCATTGCATTATCCAATGCGATCCAAACAGGCCCTAGTTTGAAGTTGTTTTGAATACACTAGATATGCAACAACATTTGAAGAATGAGATATGAAAGACAGAGAGAGGCTGTAGATAAATTATATTGTTTACAATACCCATTGCCAGAGCCCAAGACTACTTGATAAGCTACATTTTGAGATTATAAACTAGAGAATGAGAAGTTGTTAATGCAGTAGAATCCAAATTCATGGGTAATTAGTAGCTTGATTGAACCATCTCAGCTTCATTGTTGACTGTTTTGTTGGAGATATATTACAATCTCTATACAGCTATACTCAATACACCTTAAAGCTTAACCTTGTACTGTATTCTACTTTAAACTTCCAAATTGCTTCCTGTTCTCACTCTTCTTTTAGTTGCTTCATCTCTCTTGCATTTCATACGTTCTAACTTGACATAAGAAATTTTTTGTGTACGACCCAGCCAAAAGGCATCAATCCCACATTGCTTGTTGGAACATATTACAAATAAAAAAGAGCATATAAATGGGCTACACAACAGGAAGAGAAGGCATACCTTTCTCGGCCTTTTGGCTAAGATCAAGTGTAGTATCTGTTCTTATCAGTTTAATATCTGATATGTGGGCCATCGGTCCACTTTGATATTAAATTTATTTTTAAGGGGATGGCCTGTATGAGGTAGCTTGCTACTTTGGGTCATCAAATGTCAAGTTTTTTGTTTTTGTGCTTATATTTATGGTGTGCACTGAGATTGATAAAAAATCTAATTCCAAATGGTTTGGTGCAATAAATAATGTGCATTCACTGATAGAGAGTTTATAGTTCCACTGTAAACACCTCATTACACATGCAAATGGACTAGTGAAGTAACCTGAATATTGATACAACTAGAAGAGGCCAAACACAATAAAACTGAGAAGAGGCCAAACACAATAAAACTGAATATTGTTTATCTTACTTTGCTCTGTGCTCAAGGGGAGATGAATTTGTACTGTGAGCACGGTAGAAAGAAACCTGACGGGTTGTCTTCACTTCAGAAGTGATCTAGAAACTCAACAGCATATCATACTAAACAAAATTCTTAAAACGGATTACTAATTACTTCTTCAAAATGTCAATCTTAACAAGGTACCGATTACTAATTACTCGCAAGCTTGATTTTGTTTAAGTACTCCGTAATAAGAATGGAGGTTACAGAATAGTTATTCCATGTAGTCCTATCCGTTACCTGAAATCAATTACACACCACCGTCATATGTTAACACGGATTAATTACCACGTACAGATGAGATTAAAACGGATATTTAATTATGGCCAACATTAAACCTCCAGTGTGCATGCAATACACTCCTCAAATTTCATCGAAAGAAGTTTCTTTCTTTTTCAATTCATTTTTAACAGCCGCATGTAGTAATTAATTACCATCATTTTTCACAATTCATATCATATTAGTAATAATTAGAGTGTCATTAATTCTAATTGTTTCTAGCCGGCCTTTTCACATTCCCCTTTCATACTCTACTAAACCTCAGTTCCATGAATCTCATATATAGATCGAGGCTGCAATTATAGTAAATCACATCCAACCCCCTCAGTTTAATCTTCTAATTAACCCATTTCCAATCTACCACAGTACTACAATACAAAGCTTATGATGGATAAGAAGAGTAGGGCACATGCACTTCCATTTTCAACCACTTCCAAGGACGATGACAACTTGTTCTTATCACCATTTGATTCTATGTACGTAATTCTACTAAAACACTGCCTTACTTTCCTCATTTTATAATTATTATCTTCATTGTCTATGTTTTCAGCTTATAGCTTAACTCAACTGCATTATTTTTCTCGTGATCAAAGTGAATATTATCCTCCATTCAATTGGCATGGTGGCCAGTTTTTCTTGCAAGATTTTCGCATGGACAATATTCCGTTCGTAGGCGATTGCTTCTGTTAACAGATGTATTTGAGAGAGGAAACAAAATAACAGAGGAAGAAGAAGAATAGAGCTGAACAAATTCTATTATTCAAGATGTCGATTCTGTTACAAGAGTGCTCTCTATTTATAGGCGTGTGCCTTACACTCAACTTGTCATTACATTCAACTTGACATGTATTACAGAAATAGTATAGTTCTTCACCCCCCTCAAACTGGGCAGGCAAAAACATGCCAAGTTTGGACATTAAAAACTGCTATTGTGATGAAGGCAATATTTTTGTAAGAATATCTGCAAGCTGCTGTGTTGTTGGAACATAAGAGAGCTGAAGTAACCCTTCCATGACCTTATCCCGAGTGAAATGAACATCCACTTCAATGTGCTTGGTGCGTTCATGTTGAACTGGGTTCTTGGCAATTTGCAAGGCTGAATTATTATCACAGTAAAGAACAACTGGCTTAATAGAATCAACACCAATATCATGAAGTAGTCGAACAAGCCATGTAGTTTCTGCAACAGCCTATGCCATAGCACGATATTCTACTTCAGCAGAACTTCTTGAGACAACAGACTGTTTCTTGGATTTCCAGCTTATAGGAGAATTGCCAAGCATAAGAACATAACCTGTAATTGATCTTCTGGTAATAGCACAAGAGGCCCAGTCAGCGTCAGAGTAAGCTTCTAAGACTGGAGCATTGGAACCATTAAGTATGATTCCATAGCCAATAGTGCCTTGAATATATCTCAAGGTATGTAACAATGCTGAATAATGGGATGTACGGGGTTGCTGCATAAATTGGCTAAGAGTTTGGACTGAAAAAGAGAGATCAGGCCGGGTATGGGTAAGAAAATTGAGTTTGCCAATGAGAGTTCTATATGGGGTAGGATCAGATAAAAGGGTGCCTTCATCAAGAGTAAGTTTGCAGTTGAGAGGAAGAGGAGTACAAGTTGATGTGAAAGAAGTAAGATCAACATCTTGTAATAATTCTTGAGTAAATTTTTTCTGTGTAAGAGCAATACCTTCTTTAAGGTAAGACACTTCCAATCCAAGAAAGAAATGAAGTGAACCAAGATCTTTAATACTGAATTCTGAATGCAGAAACTGCTTTAAAGCTATAATCTCCACTTCATTTGAACCAGTGACCATCAAATCATCTACATAAACTGCCACAAGAGTAATTTGATGTTGAACTTTCTTTGTGAAGAGAGAATAGTCATTCTTGGACTGTTGAGAACCAAGAGATAACAAAGCCTGTGTGAGCCTGGAGAACCATTGCCTAGAGGCTTGTTTTAAACCATATAGAGACTTCTTAAGCCGACAAACAAAGTTTTGAGGATTAGGAATTCCTTCTGGCACTCTCATGTAGACTTCTTCTTCGAGAGAACCATGTAAAAAAACATTGTTGACATCTAGTTGGTGAATTTTCCACTTCTTAGATGCAGCAACTGAAATAACACTTCTTATTGTGGCCATCTTAACCACTGGGGAAAAAGTCTCTTGAAAATCAATACCTTCCTTTTGGGTAAACCCTTTTGCTACTAATCTTGCTTTATATCTCTCAAGTGACCCATCAGATTTAAGCTTTACTCGAAAAACCCACTTGCATCCAACTGGTTTTTTACCAGAAGGTAAGGGAACTAATTCCCAAGTACCATTTTCTTGCAAGGCTGTGATTTCTCTATTCATAGCTTGAACCCAATGGTCATGTTGAGAAGCTTCTTTGTAAGAATTAGGCTCACTATAAATGGCTTGATTAGAAAGTAAAGCATAATGAGAAGGAGGTAAATCACTAGGAGAAACTGTAGTAAGATTACAAATGTAGTTTGAAAGATAACTAGGCACATTATGAGGCCTAGTAGATCTTCTAGGTAAAGGAATAGGTTGGAGGGAAGGAGTAGAATTAGAAGAAGAATTTGGAGATAATGTTGAGGAGTCTGGAGAAAAAGAATCAGAGGATTGAAAATCTGAGGTAAAAGGTTGAGTTGTAGTGGTTTTTGGAAGAAAAATGTGAGAAGGAAAATCAGAGGCTATAGTGGGTAATACAGGGTTTTCAGAGGTAGGAAGATAATGAAAAGGAAAGTGATTTTCATGAAATGAAACATCACGAGAATGGTAAACTTTTTTAGTAGCTAGGTCCATAACTGTATAAGCCTTTTTGCCATAGCTATAGCCTAGAAAAATGCAAGGACAAGTATGTGAAGAGAATTTGTCTCTTCCCCTTTTTAAGGTAGAAACAAACGCTAAACAACCAAAGGTTTTTAGAAATGTAAAATCTGGTAGGTGGTGGAAAAGTTGTTCATAAGGAGTTTTGTTGTTGAGAGATGAAAGAGGTGTTCTATTAATAAGATATGTGGCTGTAAGAACACAAGAACCCCAGAACTTTTGAGGAACTTTGGATTGAAAAAACAAAGCTCTTGCAACCTCCAATAGATGCTTATGCTTTCGTTCCACTATACCATTCTGCTGTGGAGACTCAACACAAGAAGTCTGATGTATAATACCCAAATCAGAATAGAATTTCTGAGCAACAGGATCAACAAATTCTGGTGCATTATCAGTTCTTATAGCTTGAACAGAGTCTGAAACTGAGTTTTGACCATTTTCACAAAAGATTGCAACACACTGAGAGCATTACTCTTCTTTGCCATTAAGAATGTCCAAGTACAACGTGTGTAATCATCAACCAAAGTGAGAAAAAATTGAAAACCAGTATCAGTAGGATACTTGTAAGGACCCCAGGTATCAACATATACAAGAGCAAAAGGAGAAGTAGTGGAACACTTAGAAGAAAAGAAAGGCTTTCTATGTTGCTTGGCTAAAGGACAAATGGTACATATACAATTGGTTTTAGGAATTTTGCCAAGAAAAGGTAAACAAGACAATTGATCATAAGAAGCATGACCAAAACGACAATGTCATATGTCAATGCTTTTATTGTAGGAAGAGGTTAGAACAACAGGATTGAGATGAGCTGTATCATTGGACTGATGTGAAGAATGTAGAACCTGTGAAAGAGCAATATAGAGACCATGCTGCTGCTTACCAATCAGTATTGGCTTCTTCATAGAAGGGCCCTGAATGTAGCAAGCATTGATGAGGTATTTTTCAGTCGTTTACCTATCAAAGAATCCTAACTTAACCAATCTGAGTAGAATGGTAAGCAAGGGTCGATCCCACAGAGACTCGTGTACTAATGTTATTACTTAAGTGGCAAGTAACTAATATGGGGGTTTTTAATTGTAAATTCTAAACTACTATATAAAATAGAAACTAACTAAGAATGCAAAAGATGGTTTTAATCAATTAAGAGACAAGCGTGTTCAACTAATTAGATCCATCATGATATTGCTTTATTGATCATCGATTCTCTTGATTCTCTCCTCACTTGAATAATCTATTGTGGATAATGATCCTACTAAGGACTAAAACCCAAACTTCATATTTAGTTGATAGACCAACCAGTTCTAACAACCCTAATTATCTAATAACCTAGAAGACCTTCTAGATTCAATTAAATAACAGCATGAAGATTCAAGTTATCAATAGAAACAAACACCTAGAGCAACCAGACATCTAAGTGACTTGTGAATTTATTCCCTACTTTAATCAACTTGTCCAACCGGTACTAAATTAATTAAAGTCTACTCTTGATCAGATTAACTCCAACCGGTAATTAATCAGATTCAGTTTTAACTAGAATTTCTATTAGGTGATCAATCTAATAAAACCCTAATTTAGATTCAATTAAGCACAGGGAATAATTTCCATTCAAGTTCGTTGAGAATCAATCAAATCTCACAATCATACACAAATCATGACTTCACTAATTAGCCAAACACAAAGGAAAATTAGCAATGCATAATTGAAATAGAAATCAAACTTACAAAGGTTCTAAGTCTTCCTTGAGA
The DNA here is from genome assembly GCA_964016875.1 of Fallopia convolvulus. Lineage (NCBI taxonomy): Eukaryota > Viridiplantae > Streptophyta > Magnoliopsida > Caryophyllales > Polygonaceae > Fallopia > Fallopia convolvulus. The sequence goes on along the minus strand of OZ024732.1, from coordinate 48,502,278 downwards.
GAAAACCCTAGCCTCCAAAAGTATGACAAAAGTTTTGAAAATAAAACTAACATAAGGTTTAAATATGTCTTCCAAATAATCCTCAAAAGATCTATCTTTAAGCTATACTCGGATATGATATAACCCTAGGCCCAAAAGTCAAGCCTAAATGTCGTCCACGTGAAAAACACCGATTTCTTGGTTTGACCTCTAAAAACGCGGCCGCGCAATTAGCCTTCTATCCCGCGCAATTGCCTCGGTTCATCATTCAGGTGACACTTCAGAGGCTGTTTTGACCCACTTAGAGTTGGAATTTGGACTCGGAGTAAAAACATGAATTGTAGCTCTTTGAATTAGCTTTCCATTGATACCAAATTGAGCCTCATGCGAGTACTATATCTCCCAAACCAAGCATTGTAAGATAGAGGTGTCGAAACAAGAACTCCAATGCATAGCCCGGGTTTAAGAGTTCTTTTCACACAAGCTCTTGGGCGTTAAGTCTTCTAATCTTCACTTATATCACTCTAAGCTTCATCAAACTCCACCACAATCATCTAAAATCCATCCCATCCATGCTTGTTTACCTAAAGATCTGCAAAACCGAACAAAACAATCGCAACTACCCGAAAACACAAGATCCTAGAAACTAAACTAAAACCAACTAAAACTAACTAAAACTTATGCAAAATAAACATAAATATGCATCCTAAATACTACCTAAATGCAAGCTATCAAATTCCCCCATGCTTAACTCTTGCTTGTCCTCAAGCAAGACATAAATCCAAATCACACCAAAGAAATGCAATCATACATCCATCTCAAATCAAACAAGCATTTCACATATAATCAAGAACTCGACCAAGACTTCCTAACATGCATTATGGTAAGCAACAAGTAAAGACCATTCATCCATTCTATACCTCACCAAGGAAATTGTGTTTGCACTCAACTCTCAAGTGTATAAAGGACGTGTTTCACTCAAAAATCACCCATGAAAACTAGACTACCATATGCTTGCATCAAAGTTCTAAATCTCCACCGCTGGGGATCAAATACATAACAAAAATCATGAGGTCTTTCTCCGGCTTGTAATGAGGCCCAGGTAAAGAGACATTTGGAAGGGATAATATTTGGCATGTGGTGCTAAATCCGGGATAAAGAACTAATCCTAAACCCAATTCAACACTTCTTCTTCTTACTTCTTCCAAACTTCTTTCTACCAACTCATTACATTTACATTAAATCACTTTGCTTCTTTTTTTTTTCTTTCTTTTGCCTCTTTTCAACTCTTTCTTGCTTTGCTAATGAAGACTAATAACATTTAAGCACTTTTTTCTTTTGCTTATTTTGCAACAAACTTCATCTTCATTTTTTTTCACTTTGAAACCAAGAGCTTTATTTCCTCTTTTCTCCCACTTTTCATCCAACTCCCCCATACTTATACATAACTCACACAAAACCAAAAACACAACCTAAAGTCCTAAATCCCGGATCCTGTGTCAAGCTTATTAGGCTAGGAAAATTTTGTGGAGCTATCAAAAATAGGCTTAAAGCTTAAAAGAACGGGGTGTCAAAAACATGGATCTTGTAGGGTAGGAAGGGAAATAATAAGCTAATAAGAAACATTGCCTCAATCATTTTAATGTCATGCATTCAATCATATAAAGCAGCCTCAAAATAGAGTATTAACGCAAGTTCTAGAGCTAGATAATCATGGTGATACACTCAAGAATGTAAAGAATAAATATATCATGAAAGGCCAAAAATCAAATCTCACAAGGCTAATTGTTGTCTAGAACTTCAGAATGAATCAAATACTCAAGCTAAATACATGCTCCATCCTATAATCAAGTCATTTAATCAATGATCATGCTTATATCATATCCACTTCATTAAATCATGCAAATCATGGGTTAGAACTTATACTTAACTTAGAAAAACAAGAGGAATCAAACAATGGCGAAATAAGAACCTAAATGCAATATTTTTGTATTTTTTTCAATTTTTTCTGATTTTTTTCTCATTTTTCAGGATTTTAATCAATGCATGCAAAAATTTAAATATGACCTAATCTAATGCAACTATATGCAATGCAAAAGTAATTCCCATCCCCCATGCTTAAAACATACTTTGTCCCCAAAGTATAATAAAAAGTAAAGAAAAGAGAAATACTCACAAAGATCTCTAGTCATCCGGGTAATGTGGCGGGAAAGCCAACGATGGTGGTGAAGGCTTCTTCGGGTTATCAATCTTCAGACCTAGGATATCTAACACACACACACACAAAATTACCTAAAAAGCAAAAGATTATAACTAAAAAACAAAACTACTCTAAACCTTGGGTTGCCTCCCAAGAAGCGCTTATTTAACGTCATTAGCTTGACCCTTAGCATGAATTGACAAGATTAGACATTGTCAATGCCCTTAATAACCTGTCAAAGTCCTGTGCACACATCTCAGAAAAGCATAAGTAACACAATGATAAATTAAAAATGCATAATATAACTTTCAAAGACCGTTTTAATTTATCAAACTCGTGTGCCCAATTTTCATGAGATGGCATTTGTTCAAATAAATTCAACAGAAGTGGTGGCTTTAGAAAATACTTACAGTATGAATCAAAGCACTTGTCAGCTATACCACTTTTATCCAGGATGAACTCCAGATATTCTCCGTCTTCCACCTTGTGTTGTAGGCTTGGCTCCTCATCTTGGAACTCCATAAGCTCTTGATGTGAGAAGGTGGGGAAACTGAAGCATGGGATGTCAAGGCCTAACATAGGGCGCACCATGACAACGGGAGCCTTAACATATGTATCATGTTGATTTTCTCCCTCATGGTTGTCTACTTCATCAACAAAGAAGTCATCATGGTCAACAAACGAGTCTTCTTCCACAACCGTAAAACCCTCAAGCAATTTACTCCACGTGAGTGAAGATGACTCAGGCTCCCTAGGCTCTGTAAGAATCTCTATGCCAGCACAAACTTCCTTTGGCTCTGTGATGATTTGCTCAACTTGCCTTATATGTGTGACTTCATATTGGGCATCAAATTCATCCTCATAACTCACATCAAGTGTAGTAGATTGCTCCTCAACTTGAATCTGAGTGTCTGACTCATGATCGTTTGACTCCAATGTGATTTCACCACTCCTTTCACACAACTCAAAAGGACATGAGATTGTGGAATGAAAACATGAAGAACATGACTCACAGTGCTCCATGATTATAGCATCCGCCCCTTTTGAGATATCCCTGATTATATCCTCAAGAGACTTATCAACCGGCTGGGATGGTTGTGAAGATGACTCGACTAAAAAGCTTTGATGACTCATGAAACGGAAGAAATCCCAACATTCCTCAAGTCCCACATATAAAAGCCTCCCATTGCTCATGTAATCAGCCAATCCCCTTGTCTCAAGATTCATACCATGGATAACTCCCATGTTCACCTCTCTATCACTGTATCGTAATCCCCAAGCACCAAGTTCAAACACATGGTCTCGAAATCTTGAAAAATAGTCATGGAAGTGTTCATCCTGCACCTGTCTACAATCGAACAAAGCCATAGATTAGTAGCACGGGTGTTATGAACCGTAAGATAGGTTCACAACACCAAAAATAGCACAAAAGTAAAAACACAAATAGCGACGAGTCCCCGACAACGGCGCCAAATTTGATGAGGTATTTTCAGTCGTTTACCTATCAAAGAATCCTAACTTAACCAATCTGAGTAGAATGGTAAGCAAGGGTCGATCCCACAGAGACTCGTGTACTAATGTTATTACTTAAGTGGCAAGTAACTAATATGGGGGTTTTTAATTGTAAATTCTAATCTACTATATAAAATAGAAACTAACTAAGAATGCAAAAGATGGTTTTAATCAATTAAGAGACAAGCGTGTTCAACTAATTAGATCCATCATGATATTGCTTTATTGATCATCGATTCTCTTGATTCTCTCCTCACTTGAATAATCTATTGTGGATAATGATCCTACTAAGGACTAAAACCCAAACTTCATATTTAGTTGATAGACCAACCAGTTCTAACAACCCTAATTATCTAATAACCTAGAAGACCTTCTAGATTCAATTAAATAACAACATGAAGATTCAAGTTATCAATAGAAACAAACACCTAGAGCAACCAGACATCTAAGTGACTTGTGAATTTATTCCCTACTTTAATCAACTTGTCCAACCAGTACTAAATTAATTAAAGTCTACTCTTGATCAGATTAACTCCAACCGGTAATTAATCAGATTCAGTTTTAACTAGAATTTCTATTAGGTGATCAATCTAATAAAACCCTAATTTAGATTCAATTAAGCACAGGGAATAATTTCCATTCAAGTTCGTTGAGAATCAATCAAATCTCACAATCATACACAAATCATGACTTCACTAATTAGCCAAACACAAAGGAAAATTAGCAATGCATAATTGAAATTGAAATCAAACTTACAAAGGTTCTAAGTCTTCCTTGAGAGAAAACCCTAGCCTCCAAAAGTATGACAAAAGTTTTGAAAATAAAACTAACATAAGGTTTAAATATGTCTTCCAAATAATCCTCAAAAGATCTATCTTTAAGCTATACTCGGATATGATATAACCCTAGGCCCAAAAGTCAAGCCTAAATTTCGTCCGCGTGAAAAACACCGATTGCTCGGTTTGACCTCTAAAAACGCGGCCGCGCAATTAGCCTTCTAGCCCGCGCAATTGCCTCGGTTCATCATTCAGGTGACACTTCAGAGGCTGTTTTGACCCACTTAGAGTTGGAATTTGGACTCGGAGTAAAAACATGAATTGTAGCTCTTTGAATTTGCTTTCCATTGATACCAAATTGAGCCTCATCCTAGCACTATAGCTCCCAAACCAAGCATTGTAAGATAGAGGTGTCGAAACAAGAACTCCAATGCATAGCCCGGGTTTAAGCGTTCTTTTCACACAAGCTCTTGGGCGTTAAGTCTTCTAATCTTCACTTATATCACTCTAAGCTTCATCAAACTCCACCACAATCATCTAAGATGCATCCCATCCATGCTTGTTTACCTAAAGATCTGCAAAACCGAACAAAACAAGCGCAACTACCCGAAAACACAAGATCTTAGAAACTAAACTAAAACCAACTAAAACTAACTAAAACTTATGCAAAATAAACATAAATATGCATCCTAAATACTACCTAAATGCAAGCTATCAAGCATCATGAGTAAAAATGACATCAACATTCATGTCTTTACTGAGTTTACTGACTGAGAGGAGATTGAAACAGAAATCAGGCACATGAAAGACATTTGAAAGGCTCAAAGCATCAGAAACATGAACCGATCCCACATGAGCAATAGAAGACTTTGTGCCATTTGGAGTAGTAATAGATATAGGAGAAGAAATAGGTTGCACAAAACTCATGATATCAAGATTTGGTGTCATATGATCAGTGGCACCGCTATCAATAATCCAGTTGGAAGCATTGTGAGAAGATAAAAGACATGAAGCAATACCTGCCACAAAAGCACAAGAATCTGGTGCACTATCAATTGTTTGTTTGCTGAGTAGACTCATTAGTTGCTGAAATTGTTCTTGAGTAATTTGAGGAGATGAAGTAGAATCAGTCTTGGAAGAAGAAGATTCATTAGAATCAGCGGAAGCATTATTAGCAGATTTTCCCCCTTTTGGATGATTAGGAGGATAACCATTGATTTTCCAGCAACGATCAATGGTGTGACTGGTTCCCTTGCAATGCTCACAATAAAATCGACCAGTTTTCGAATTTGAAGAAGAATTACTGCTCTTAGAAGAAGAATCATGAGATCGATTGCCTCAATTTGCTGCTAAAGCTGTGGAATCAGTATCCAGAGAAGAAGAAGCTCTAATATGGTGTTGAGATTCTTCTTGCAAGACTAAATTGTAGACAGAGGAGATAGCAGGTGGAGGATCCATCATAAGAATTGTACCACGAATAGTAGAGAAAGAATCATTCAACCCCATTAGGAACTGAATAACTTGTTGATCTTCAAGAATAAGTCGTGCAACAGAATTGGAACCACAAGTACAGACTTTGTTTTCCACCATTTGTAAGTATTCATCCCAAAACTTCTTGCACCTGGTGAAGTAGTTTGTAACAGAGAGATTTCCTTGCGATAAAGAAGCAAGATCTCTTTGAATCTAATAGAGATTAGTACGATCAACCTTACTGAATCGCGCTTCAAGATCAAGCCAGACTTGATGCGCAGAACGACAATAAAGAATGGACTCAGCAATATCTTTGTTGACCGAGTGCATCAACCATGAAAAAACCATATTGTCACAGCGATCCCAGTATAAGCAATGGATAGAATCTTGAGCAGGACGAAGAGATGAACCATTAACAAATCCAAGTTTGTTTTTGGCCTTGAGAGAAACTTCAACCAAACGTCGCCAAGTAGCATAATTCTGATCGTCCAATAAACTCGTAGAAAGGACATAATTCGGATGATCACTATGGTGCAAGAACAGCTCATCCATCGGATCAGTTGGATCTCGTACAGGTGATCGATTCCATGGATTTTGAGGATCACGAGGAGAATCGCGCAAAATTGGAGAATCACGCAGAATAGGAGTAGCGCGAGGAGTCGCCATGAAAGAATGAGAAAGAAGAATGGAAAAGAATCAAGATCGAAATTAGTCTGATACCATGTTAACAGATGTATTTGAGAGAGGAAACAAAATAACAGAGGAAGAAGAAGAATATAGCTGAACAAATTCTGTTATTCAAGATGTCGATTCTGTTACAAGAGTGCTCTCTATTTATAGGCGTGTGCCTTACACTCAACTTGTCATTACATTCAACTTGACATGTATTACAGAAATAGTATAGTTCTTCAGCTTCACTAATGACCCCTTATATTTGTTTCCTCAAGGTATTTTTACACATATTTATCTCTCTTTAATTTGTAGGCTTGTAACATGATATATAATCTATGGATTTTTATAATGTGATCGATTAGATAATACGTTTTCAAGTAACATGAGACTTGGGAATGAGTTGGAGGAGTATACTAGTCAATTTCAAGAAATGAAGTGTGAGCCTGTGGATTTTATCAGCAAAATTGATGAAGAAGAGGAGAGGATGAATAAGGTCAACAAGAGCATAGAAAATTTCAGTGTAGAAGAATGTAGCAATAATAATAACAAGAGGAAGATCAACAATATTGTTTTGTTAGGGAGGGAAGAGATTAGCCAATACTTCTACATGCCCATCACACGTGCTGCAAATGAGCTTCATGTCGGATTAACCCTTCTTAAGAAGAGGTGTCGAGAATTAGGGATTCGTAGATGGCCACACCGCAAGCTTATGAGCCTCCAAACCCTAATCAACAATGTTGAGGTGAGGTTCTTTATCCATCTTTTTGATTCTCACAATTAAGTATACATAAGTTATGAATTTTTGTTTAGTGATTGATATGTATGATTATTGTGTGTAGGTGATGAAGAAGGAAGGAGGGATGAACGAAGTCAAGTTGAGAGAGGCGATTGAGAAACTAGAGAAGGAGAAGAAGTCATTGGAAGAAATGCCGGATGTTCATCTTCAAGATAACACTAAGAGACTAAGGCAAGCTTGTTTTAAGGCCAACTATAAGAAGAGAGGGATAACCAGGAAACTAATGAGTTAATGAGTTAATGTTAAATGTGTGTACAAGTATATTCAACTCAACAAAAAAGCAGCAATGAAAATTTTAGACTGAACTTTTGGAAGCTGACCAAATTGAGGGTATGCCACTTATAAAGTAGAGAACACACGGTATTCTTTAGTAAAAGGCGAAAGAATAGTTCGCTTTGTGCTCACTACATGGCTCCACTAGTTTTAAATCAGAAATTTGGAGTTCTTATGGTAGTTTTAACTAGTTAAGTTTAGGGTTTTCTCGATGTGGGAACACTTACAAGAGCAAAGTGCTCCCTTTCATTTGTACTTCTGTCCCAGCACAACACAAACACGGCCTCCAAAAGCATGTGCAACCGAGAGAATTGAACTTTCTCTTTACACCCTCTCTTTCCATAGAGGACATAATGTGAATAAGCTAATAATTAACCTCCTGCAAAGAAAAATAATGTCTACTTAGCAGTTTTATTGTGTCTGAAAAAAAAGGCTAATAACTTCCTGCAAAGAAAAATAATGTGAATTCAATGATAGAAAGTTTCTAGTGAAGAAGAAACTAGCCGTAATACATATAAATTACCTAAAATTGATGCAACAAGAAGAGGCCGAAAACATGAAAACTGAACATTGACCACTAGTCCACTATGATTAGTTTTTTCAAAAGATGAACATTTTTTTTTTGTTTACTTCATGACTCCGCAAGGGAAAAGAAGAATTTGTGACAAGTTGCATAGAAAATCATTAGAAGAATATTCATTTCAAGATATACAAAAGTATAAAAAATTGACAGCTTAAACCTACCAATTCAAAATAGAATTATTGTAAGATTTCGATACAAATTGGTTGATAAAAATGGATTTGTTGCAATTTCAACTAGAAATTTCTGGAAAGTACATCAATTGCATCTTACTAATTGACCCTAAACCATCAGAAGCTACTTTAGACATAATCTTCAATGTTTAGAAACACTTGCACATCAATACAGGATATAATTCCAAACTTGGCATATATGCGAATAAGGAAATAATGGAAATCTTGTGCATTCTCTTTGTATTGAATTCCGACAGACAAGTTCAAAGCAAATCTTGTGATACCTAATGGATCATGCTAATAAAAAAATCTTGTAATATTGAAATTGGTTCTACAACTAAGCGCAAGTGAAAAACACATCCTGCAAAATTTCCCAAGTAATAATATTCACAGATCTTTCATTCGAGTCAATATTCAAACAACTAAGAGCAAAAACCTATTCAAACAACTTGGCTATTAATCTGAAAGGAGAGTACATTTACATAACATTGATTCCGAGTAGCAGTCAACACACAAAATAAAAAGGGCATAATTCAAGCCCATCTTTTGCACCCATCTTGCTGCCAAGTGCATAGCCTGCCCTGCAAAACATTATACAGTAGCCAACGAGTCGTTGAGGGCAAATTCAAATCGAAGATGTAAGATCCCGTCGATAAAGTCATCATCTCTCCTCTTTGGCATGAAATAGGTAACCCACGCGCAGTGTAATAGGGCCAACTCCTGGTCACAAGTTAAAGTATAGTTTTTGAGCTTCTTCTTGGTTACGAACTCCATCGACGACTTATCCATCACTGCAGCTTCACAATCTAAGGTGCAAGCTTCTGAATTTTCTGCCATTTGCAGAAATAAATTGACGTTGTAGCGAGGGACCACGAGCAGTGTAAAACTGCGTCCACCTAGGCAGAATGGCTGAGAATAGAATTTTCCTGATTCAAAGTATGGATCATAGCACTCTTCTATCTCAATGTCAAAGTAGACAGCACAACGAGACCGAGGAAATTTAAACTGCACCACCTTAACAAGTTGGCGATTGTACTCACGTCTTGGGAAACTGCATTTGGTGGATGTAAGGTCCACAGAGGGAGAAGCACACAAGTGTTGCCCATAGGGCTCTTCAATCTTGGAGGCGAGGGCTTCAAACACAATCTTTGACACTTGTTCATGGTCAAAATCAGGGCAACCTAGGACCTTTCTCAACTCCGAGCAACTCATGTATGGAAAACATATTAATTGTGCCAAGTCTTTGGTGAGGATTTCTCGACGCTCTTCTAGTTTGGGATAGTTTGCACGGGCCCACTCCAAGATAAAATTAAAAACATCTTCTTCTGAATTCACACGGAGACCATCAATCTTTAGAACTACCTTGATTGCAGAAAGTGGCAAGGCCATTGCCTCTGCTTGGGACCTAATCAACACAAACCCACGTCATTAGCTAGAATGAAAGCAATATGACATGCATCTAACATAATCAAGAGCACAGCAGATTTTTCATAATTTATGTACTACAATTGCAAAAGTAAATAGTTGAAGGAAATGCATAGAAATCACTGTAGCAAGACCACGCATATTAAATTGTGAAGCACAAAATACTTACTTAATGAAATCCTTATAATGCGAAGCAAGATAACTCTTTGCTAAAAGTATTAGGGGCTGAACGATTTCACCTACTAAGACACTTGAAGGAAGCTCGAGACACAAAAACGCAAGTTCTAGTGACATGGGAATCTTCTTCAACAACTCAAGGCAATATTTCATACAAGGAGTATGCTCAAACTTGTCTGCAGCCATAAGCACACCCAGCAAATCTGGGGCTGAAGTTACACTCAAAGAGTTGCTGTACATATATTTCAGGAGTTCCATCAAAGATGCTTCTTCTGTTCATGATAATTAGGAGAAAAAAAACAAATTCATCATGAGCTAACCAACAAATAAAATCCATCCTTCCCCAGACAAAGAAAACTCTTCCATAAAAAGCGTGCAAGGATAATACACACCGGATGCATTGATTCTCAAGATTGCGTCCCTTTGCTGTGATTCTCTCATGCCATTTTTGAATAACTACACCGCAATGTTAGTAGAATTGATCCAACTCATACTATTTATAATATCATTACAAAAGCATTATAAATGATATATAATAAGTCTTGTCAAACAAACCCTAGAATAACCCCTCGTTTGGTTCAGAAATATTGTACGTACTTTGTATTGATATAAAAATAAGAAAGACATTTAGATTCAAGAACACTTGGTGTGATCATCTTGATTTTGAACAGGCAGTGGGAGGCGTTTGGAGAAATAAGAAAGTAAATGGTATCAAGATGTTTTCCTTGTTGATGAAGCTCAAAGCCTTAAAGACACCACTTAGAAAACTGAGAGGTAGCAACTTAGAGAATGAGAAGAAAGCTGTGAGAGCACTTCATGACAAACTGTATAATATCTAAATTGAAATCATTAGCAAGCCTTGTGACAATGGATTCTTGAGCCTTGAAAGAGAAGTTTTAGCTGAACTCAAGACGACAATAAAGAACAAGAACGTGCCGCTCCAACAAAATGCAAAGATCCATTGGCTCAAATTTCAAGATATGTGTAGTAGTTACTTCTACAACACCATAAAATTGAGAAAAGCAAGAAACACTTTAAATGCTTTACAAGATGGCCAAGGCAACTTGGTGACTGGGGATAGGGAAATCAAGGCAATGGTTCTGGATCACTTCAAAGACATGCTTGGCAGATCTGATGGTGTAGCACAGTGTGATATGTCTGTATTTCAGGAAGGGCCTGTGTTGAATGAGGAAGCTAGACAAAACATGATTGTAGCTTTTGGGAAAGAGGAAGTCAAACAAGCATTGTGGGACATTGGAGTGAACAAGGCACCAGGGCCAGATGGGTTCAATGCAAAATTCTTCCAGAAAACGTGGCATATTTTAGGAGAGGAGTTCACTGAAGCAATCTTGGAGTTTTTCAAGACTGGAAGGATGCTCAAAGAAGTGGAAAGCACATCCATCTCACTCATCCCTAAGAAGGACAACCCATCTTCCATACATGATTACATGCCTATCTCCTGCTGCTCTGTGATTAGCAAGGTAATCTCCAAGTTGTTAGTTAAGAGACTTCAAGAGGTTTTGCCTATCATTGTGTGGAAAAATCTGTTGGTGATTTTAGTGTCATCAAGTGATTGTTCCCTATATGGGAACAATGCCTTTTAGTGTGATTGGGATTCATACGACACTATGAGATCTTACTTTGCTATGTCACGGGTTTGGGTGTGCAGAGTGCGCGCTCGTGTAAGCATGGTTGAGGTCTAGAGGGAAATATTAAGGAGAATTTGCGACCTGAAAAGGAACAATGTTTGTTACCTACTAGAGGGAACAATGTCTGTTCCCTTGGAGGGAACAGTGGTTGGAACAATAGTTCTCTAACGCATGCCTGAATTTTCGGCACGTTGTTAATTGTTGATAACGGTCATTTGCACGTTGTGTAACTGCATTGTAACTTCCTTAATGAGTTAATAATTGATGGGTGATGTGGGTTATTAAGGATAACCATTCGTGGCACTTGGTAACCGTCGGTAACTTCTGGTAACCGCCGGTAACCGTTCCCTGAAGCAGTTTCCCTTTTGCCTATATATAAGGCTATTGGGAGTTTGATGTCGTGTTAGATGTTGGAACATTTTGTTCACGTGGGTTCACACAATCAGAGGAGAACATTTTCTCTCTATGATTGAACTTCAAATAGAGCCTAATATCCATTTACATGAACTCTAAGGTTCGATCTCTTTCATAGCCTTGTTAGAGATCGGTTGGTTTGTCTTATCTCACTTCAAATTTCGTGGATTCCCCAAGGCTATGTAGGGGGCGAAATATTGATTTCGGAAAGCGTTTCTACGTGATTCAAACCTATATCAAGTTGCATATGATTTGATCTATAGAAGAGTCGTCTTCAACTACATCCACGAAGAGGAACTCGACGGCTTCAACATCGCACTGTTCACTGAGTACCAGTAGATGCAGGATCTTCGGTGGGAACTACGAAGCAAGAGTCCAAGACACCTACATTCGAAATCAATAATTTGAGATCAATCATATGGCAATAGCTTTCGAGGAAGACAACCAAGTTGAAGTTGGAGGACATCAAAGGTTTGATTGTCCTACTTAAGAACCCGAAAACCTATAAAGGTTATCCGAATTCTCTCATGTTTGATCTTGGGAATTGAAGGGTTTTTCCTTGATATTGTTCTGATGAATGATATGTAAAGTGTGGTTATGGTTGATCCTTACCCATGCGTGATCTTTAGATCATGGAATAAGAAACTCGTGTAATTGATGTGTTTTGTACACATGTTCATGTTTTCTCGTTGTTTATTGAATGAGAATTGATTGGTGTAATAACCAAGTTTGATTAAATCATATAAAAGAGATTATTATATGATTGTGTAAGGAAAACTGAATTTTGGATCAAATGAATTTCGGATAACTGTTCCCTCGAAGGGAACGTTTATTGATCCCATGCGGGAACTGTTCCTTGACAGGATTATTGCTTCCTGAAGGATATGAATAAGTTATAGCAGTTGTCTATATGAAGAATTTTCTTATAAGAAAGATGTACCCTTGAAGGGAACGTTGAATGTTTCTTTCAGTGGAACGAATCTGTTTCTGATGGATTGTTGTTTGTTCCAAGATATAATTTCTATGGGAACAAGAGTCTATTACAGGACGTTATACTTTATGGTATTTGATAACCATATAAGATGATCAAGGATGTGATCATGAATAAATGATGATATGAGTCTACTATACTTGTGTGTAGATTACTCATGATTAGATCTAGATTACTTACTTCAAGTATGTTGTTCCCACGACAGGTTACTTGAGTAAAGTCTACTAGATATCAGATTACTTGATTAAGTTTACTGATGAAGGCCCTATTGTGATTCAAAGATTGGCTATTCGACTCTACTGTATTTATACAGATTAGTCGGTTTATTTATTGTACTTGTATTATATTTTTATGATATTTTGTTATATTTGTATATTGCATACTAACGATAGTGTATGTCTAGCATGTGCAAGATATATGGTTTCATGTGAAGGACATGGAGGAGGTCGAGTTGATCCTTGGGATTAGGATTGAGACAAGATTGAGAGGGGAACTATACCCTTTGTTGGAACTGTTTCCATGGGAACGATGTTATTTGACAGAAAATGTGTTCTTGGGAACGATGTCAGTTGACAGGAAACGTGTCCCTTGGGAACGATGTTAGTTGACAGGAAACGTGTCCCATGGGAACGATGTCACTTGACATGAACACTTGTTTCTTGCTTGGAAATGTATCTTTTGATTTCTTGTCTTCTCTCATGGATTTGAGTTTGTAGATTATGCCTAATGAAGCATGATGGTATCTCAACTCAATTTGCTTATGAGTTGTTAAAACTGTAAGTGTAACAAGGAAGAGTACAAAGTTCTTACATAAGAATATACTTGTTAAATGTTTGGTTATAAGTACTCACTTACTTGGTAAGGACCATGCTTTGTGGTCTTAGTAATAATATAATTTCCTTGGAAATGGAAATGATGGATGCAAGTTGGATCGTTAGATAGAGAATTATTTTCTAGAAGTGGATGGATATTTCTACTTGGGAACAGTACCATTTCATGGGATGTGGTGAAATGATCTAGCATTCTGATTTTGACAATGAGAACGAAATTGGTAGTGTGAGTTGTAGCCTTGTTTAAGGTAACGACTATGAATTAAAATCTACAATGTTTCGTGAAGGCCGAAACAGATTTCAACTATGTGAGTAAAATATCTCTGGCCAGAGGGGAACGATCATTGTTACAGTGTGCTATCACATGTCACGTCTTTTGGATGTGAAGGTATGACATGGATCGTGATTCGTGACACATAGTGTGATTTTGTTGTTTTAAGTTCGGTCAAAACAAGTTAGACTAACCACTTGATGAAGGGGTTGGTTGTAAGGGGATGGATAAAGACCCGTATAGCTTTCTAGTGATGGGATACCCAATTCCTACCTAATGAAAATTAGGGACAAAATTCAATGTGGAAAGCCCATACCTAGAAACTGTGAGCACAACATGACAATCCCCAAATGTGTGATCTAGTTCCTACAAGTTGGAGGTTGAAGGCGTAGTCTTCTTAATAGTTCCTTTGAAAAAGTGCAATTGTAGGTGCACGATTAAAGGATCTACCTATATGGACGTGAGGTTTGGCCGCTTCATGAAGCTCCGGGTTGGCTTCACATACGTTCACGAATAGATATGGACTCAAGGCCCTTAATAGAGTCAAGTAAAACTTTAGAGATGTAACGAAGCTTATGTGTGTGTTATCTTCATACATCCAAAGTGGTTGATTGGTTCAATCCTTAGGACACCATGATTCCGGGGTGTTTGAAATGTGTAACTACACTAAGGCGGAAATTCAATCGTTTTCGACATTTTCGCTTATGCATGAGTTTGGGATAAAAGCTTGCTTATTTTATGAATCAAGGATTACACTAAAATGGGGGAGGATTGTTGGTGATTTTAGTGTCATCAAGTGATTGTTCCCTATATGGGAACAATGCCTTTTAGTGTGATTGGGATTCATACGACACTATGAGATCTTACTTTGCTATGTCACGGGTTTGGGTGTGCAGAGTGCGCGCTCGTGTAAGCATGGTTGAGGTCTAGAGGGAAATATTAAGGAGAACTTGCGACCTGAAAAGGAACAATGTTTGTTACCTACTAGAGGGAACAATGTCTGTTCCCTTGGAGGGAACAGTGGTTGGAACAATAGTTCTCTAACGCATGCCTGAATTTTCGGCACGTTGTTAATTGTTGATAACGGTCATTTGCACGTTGTGTAACTGCATTGTAACTTCCTTAATGAGTTAATAATTGATGGGTGACGTGGGTTATTAAGGATAACCATTCGTGGCACTTGGTAACCGTCGGTAACTTCTGGTAACCACCGGTAACCGTTCCCTGAAGCAGTTTCCCTTTTGCCTATATATAAGGCTATTGGGAGTTTGGTGTCGTGTTAGATGTTGGAACATTTTGTTCACGTGGGTTCACACAATCAGAGGAGAACATTTTCTCTCTATGATTGAACTTCAAATAGAGCCTAATATCCATTTACATAAACTCTAAGGTTCGATCTCTTTCATAGCCTTGTTAGAGATCGGTTGGTTTGTCTTATCTCACTTCAAATTTCGTGGATTCCCCAAGGCTATGTAGGGGGCGAAATATTGATTTCGGAAAGCGTTTCTATGTGATTCAAACCTATATCAAGTTGCATATGATTTGATCTATAGAAGAGTCGTCTTCAACTACATCCACGAAGAGGAACTCGACGGCTTCAGCATCGCACTGTTCACTGAGTACCAGTAGATGCAGGATCTTCGGTGGGAACTACGAAGCAAGAGTCCAAGACATCTACAAAATCAGGGAGCATTCATCAAAGGTAGGAGTATCAAGCACAACATTGCAGTTTGCCAAGAGTTAGTGAAGAGTTATTCTAGGAAATACATTAGTCCCAGATGTGCCATAAAAATTGACTTGAAAAAGGCATACAACACACTTGACTGGGGATTCATGTTGCAACTGCTAGCTGGTTTTGGTCTTCATCCTTTGATGATTAAGTGGATCAAGGAATGTGTTACCAACTGTCATTTCTTAATCAACTTTAGTGGTGAATTATGGGGATATTTTAAGGGTGAAAGAGGGGTGCGCCAGGGAGACCCCCTTTCCCCTTATTTGTTTGTCTTGGCAATGGAATATCCGAGCAGAATGTGCCGGAGGATGTATAGGAGAAGAGAATTCATGTACCACCCAAACTGTGCCAGAATGGAACTCACTTACTTGTGCTTTGCTGATGATCTTTTCATGTTTTGCCATGGAGATAGAGATTCACTAACAGAAGTTAAGCACACTCTAGAGAACTTTAGTGCTATGTTAGGCCTGAGTATCAATGCTGAAAAATCAAAGAGCATGAAGCCATGGAGTTTGCTCACCTGCTGAACATGGATATTGGAACCGTGCCCGTCACTTATTTGGGAGTACCACTTTGCAGCACAAAGGCTAGGAGCAATGACTATATGCCTCTGATTTCCAAAATATCGGCTAAGGTTAATGGATGGACATCCATGAACTTATCATACGCAGGAAGATTTGAATTGGTGAGAGCTGTGCTTTATGGTGTGTTACAGTACTGGTGCAAGATTTTCGTTCTTCCCAAAGGCATAATCAATCACATCACCAAACCCATGAGGAACTTCCTGTGGTCTGGTTGTGGAGAAGGTAGAAGAGCACCAATTTCATGGAAAAGGGTGTGCAGACCAAAAAGTGAAGGAGGACTGGGAATCAAGGAGATACTGGCATGGAATCGAGCAAGTTTCACTCTGATCTACGACATACTCAGTGGCTCCAGCTCTATGTGGTGTACTTGGGTGAACACTGTCATTCTCAAGGGTGCACCTTTCTAGGAGGCTGAGAGCAAATCCACTTCCAGTTCTCTATGGAGGAGTATTATTCGGGAAAGAGAGGAGCTCAAGGAGACCATGGAACAAGATGCAAGTCAGGCTGTTATTTTGACCAGAGGAGGCAAGTTTGATTGGAAAGGCATCTACGAGAATATAAGAGAAAAGGGGCCTGTCGTGGAGTGGAATAGGTGGATCTGGGGCAAGATTAACACACCCAGAATCTCCTTTACAACCTGGATGGCCGCTAATTATTGCATGCTGACAAAGGACAAGCTTAAGGCCATGGGAAAGATCCAAGAAGACGGTTGCATGCTATGCAATGGTGGGGAACAAGAGACTAGTGAGCACTTTTGGTTCAAGTGTAACTTCTCAAAAGACGTCCTCAACAAAGTGATGACATGGGCCAAGCTGAGTAGGTATAATACTTTGGCAGAGTGGCTTGAAGCCGTTGGAAGACTGAAGCGAAAGAAGTCCTTCTTGTTTAATGTTTGGATAGCGTGCATTAGTGCAGTGGTATATTTTGTTTGGAGAGCTAGAAATTGTAAGATTTTTCAGTCTGAGTTGACATCGAGTGATGAGTGTGCTAGAATAGCAATTATCCATGTACGAAATAGTGTCCAATCGAGATGGAGAAAGAGAAATAGAGAATCGAGAAGATGGTTCTCTAGAATAGGCTTAGAAGAGCCAAACCACACCTAGGCTTGCTTAGGATTTTTTGTAACTATCTTACCTTTGAATGAATTACCCCGTTTTCATTCAAAAAAAAATAAAATAAGAATCTTGTCATTTAAATGCCAAATGCTTGTGACGATGGACAATCATGTTATAAAATATTATGTCACATGCATGAACAAAAAATGTTAAACCTTACTTATCTTAATTGATAAGATTTCGTCTCTCTCTTAATTCTTGATTTAGTCTTAGTAAATATTTAGAATAGATTGTGACGAGGGACGTTGGGAAGTTTCCAGTTCGATCCATGTCTCCGCCCCTTCACTTGGTGAAAATCCAAGTCTCACCATCCTCCATAGAGCTAGGTCAAGTAGATCGATGTAAGCCGATTTATCTGATTCATAGTCCTTATCGGATCACAAGCTCAAGATTCCCCACTGAAGGTGGATCCTTGTCCTAAAGAAAACAAAAACAAAAAAGCAGGTCCGTTGAATGTAATAAATTGAAGAAGTCTTGATAAAGCGAGTGGCTTGTACTGGTGCTACGTTATTACAATCAGATCCGCGTCTTAGCTGACTATCTTGGCTCCACTTTCGGCGATCACCCATCATATATTCTAGACCCAAATTTGACGGTTTCCAATTGATTAAATTCCAACGACAAACATCTCGTTTTCTCTTAGGAAAATTAAATGAGATGCAACTAGAAATGAGCATTTGGTTTCGAAAGTCAAGTTGACTCTTAGTGAGTCTTGAACCATTTCATACGGTCGACATATCAATGTCATCAACAACTTATGTCTGTGTCGTTATGTCTGACTTTATTAGATTGACCTTTCAACTTTATATACCTCAAATTCATCTGCAAGTCTTCAAGGAGTATTGAATCTGTCAAAATAACGAAAATTATGGGATGCATCTAAACTTTAGATCGATATAGTTGTCAAAAAAGTATCTACTTTTGTAATTGTTAATATATATTTATACCAAGACCTTGCCCCAACTACGTAGGCAAATTTTCTATAATGTCACGTACACTCGATTAAAAAGGTCATACACACCTAATTAGTTATGATAGTATTGTACATGTAAAGTCAATCGGGTTTCACTACACAAATCTGGAAACCAACAATGAATTGATCATAATTTTTGCCTACGCTCCGCCAAGGGCACAAGACAAGGACCAGTTCTGGACGAAACTTAAACTGTTTGTCCAGAATTGTAATCTTCCCTGTATCATTATGGGAGACCTCAACGAAATCCAATACCCCAACGAAAAGCAAGGGGGCGCTAATCCTAACCATTCCAGGTTTGAACGGCTTATCAACTTTAAAAACGATTGTGATGTTTGTGATATTCCAACGTCTGGTAACAAATTCACTTGGAGAAGATCCAAAAACCTCGAAAATACTATTTTCGAGAAATTAGACCGTACTTTAGTAAGAAATCAGATAATACAATGGTACCCGTCAATAGCAACAAAAAATCATGCCTTCTCATCATCCGATCACTGCCCTATCTCATGTGAACTCCCAACAGGAGTACCTTTCAAAGCACAACCATTAAAATTTGAGATGATGTGGACATCTAGAAAAGATTTCCAGAACGTCATCAAGCAAGCCTGGCGCTACAACGCAGGTGGATCACACATGTTTAACCTCACCAAAAAAACACAATTACTTAAAACAAAAGCGAAAGCATGGAATAAACATACATTTGGAAATATTTTTGAACAAATAAAAAAACTAGACGAGAATCTACTTCAGATCCAGAAAGATATCATTGAACACCAAAACCAGCAACTGATTCAAAAACATGAGAGATTGGTGAAGAAACGATCGTGCCTCATTAATTTCCACAACTCTTATTGGAAACAAAGGGCTAAAAACTAGCACATTAAACTGAATGACAAAAATACCAAATATTTCCACCGGATTGCCAGCGGTAGAAGGAACAGAACCAATATTAAAGAATTCCGTACAGCAGAGGGAACACAAATATCCGGACTAGAAAACATCAAAACAGAAATTAAACGGGACTTCCAAAATCGATTCAGGGTTTTGGAAATAAACCGCAGCAAGCTTCAAGACATGACTCAAACCATTCAAAGAGAAATAACAGACGCAGACAACATAGAACTTACAAAACCAGTTTCAAACAGTGAAATTAAGAAGGCAATGTTCGACATTGGGGATGATAAATCTCCCGGCCCGGATGGAATGCCGGCGAGCTTCTACAAAAAATAATGGCATATCGTTGGACCGGACGTGACAAAAGCTGTTAAAAGCTTCTTCCACACGGGGAAGATTTTAAAACAAATCAACCACACATTCATAACCCTGCTACCCAAATGTGAAAACCCTAATTCAACTAACCATTACAGGCCAATTAGCCTATGCAATACCAACTACAAAGTAATCTCGAAGATTATAACAAACCGCCTTAAAAACGTCCTAAACAAACTAATCCACCCGATGCAAGGGGCATTCGTTCAGAATCGGAGTATACACGATAACACACTCATTGCACATGAAATTTTCCACTCTTTCCGCAACAAACGTGGGCGGGAGGGCTGGATTGCAATCAAACTCGATATGGAAAAAGCCTACGATCGGATCAGCTGGGAATTCTTAACCTATACTCTCCACAAACTCGGTTTTCACGACAAATTCGTGGGTTGGATTCGGGAATGTGTAGAAACAGTCTCATTTTCTGTACTAGTCAACAATGGACCAACAGAACAATTCTACCCCCAACGGGGCCTCAGACAGGGGGACCCCCTATCACCATATTTATTCATTATTGCCGCTGAGATTCTGGCAAGACAACTCCACCTGTTGAGTACTAACCCAAAAAGTGGCATCGGGATCCAAATCGCGAGAAATGGAACAAAAATCCCTTTCTTGGCCTTTGCGGACGATATCATTATCTTTGCAAAAGCCAATAGCCAAGCCTGCAAAAATATTAAAGACATTATCGATGACTATTGTCAAATATCTGGCCAGAAAGTCAACTTCCATAAATCCGCGTTCCAAGTGACCAAAAACACAAGCAACAACACAAAGGAGCAGATAAAACAAATCCTCCAAATTGCAAACACAATTGCCTTGGATAAATATCTAGGATGTCCGATAATTAACGGGAGAGTAACACAAAATACCTTTAAACCCTTGGTACTACGCACCAGATCCCAATTAACAAAATGGAAAGCTAACGCCTTATCCCAGGAGGGGCGTAAAACCCTAATCAAAGCAAACCTTTCAGCACAACCAAACTATATAATGCAATCATTTTTATTACCGCAATCAACCTTGAAAGAACTAGACGATATTAACAAACACTTCTTCTGGAACAAGGATAACAATTACAAACCACTCATAAGCTGGAATTCCATCTGTCGCCCCCCTGCCCACGGAGGGTTGGGAATCGCCAAGGCGGCCGAAATGAACCAAGCACTCCAAATGAAACTACTTTAAAAATCCTAGCTGAACCAAATAATCTCTGGGTCAAAATAGTGACTGAAAAATACCTCAAAACAGAGAGTATCCTAAACTATAAGAAAAAACAAAACACATCATGGCAGTGGTCCAAATTACTTTGCCTACGAGACCTTTTCATTAAGGGCCTCATCTGGCAAGTGGGGGACGGCAAAACCATCCGATTTTGGAAAGACAATTGGACCGGCAATGGTCCCCTCAACCCAAAGCCCGAGGTTGAAACCCTCATTAATTGGGAGGAGCTTATTGAGGTGTACCTCATTGAGGATAACTCATGGAACATTGAAAAGTTGAGACAGGTTGTTAATCAAGATGACCTCGAAAGAATCTCCAGAATTATTAACCCCATCAATAAAATACCGGACAGATTGTACTGGCAACCAAGTAAAAACGGATGGTACTCCACTCACTCGACAATGTAGTGGCTCCACCAATCCAAAGGTGAACCTAAGATTAACCTTGAATGGATTAACCGGCTAAACATCCCTCCTAAAATGAAAAATTTCCTGTGGAAAGTTGCTCGTAACGGCCTTTCGACTAAAACTAGACTTGCGGCTAACCATATCCCGGTTCCCCAAGGCTGCGAAGCATGCAATAACCACGTTGAAGACACAAAACACATCTTATTTTCATGCCCCCTTACAAAAGCAACCATAAATTCTATAAACCCAAAACTCCGCAGGATTACTAACCAGGTATCCCTGGACGACAAAAAACCACATCAAGTCCTCGAAGAAATTAAGGACAAGTTAACAAAAGAGGAATTAGAAATCCTTATAAACACTTGGTGGAGCCTATGGTTCGCCAGAAATAAGAGAGTTTTTGATAACAGCAACGGAACAAACCTGACTAATGCTGATAACATTGCTGAATTTACCCGAAACCAGATTAAAGAATGGAAACTAGCTGGAGCTTTGGACTCCCCTGGCCCTCGCACTCATACAAGTGGTGGTGAAACAAGAAGAAAACATACGAAATGGGCTAAACCCAAGATGGACTATATTAAACTGAATTTTGATGGTGCTGTGAATGCAGATGGCGTGGCTTCGTTCGGATTCATCCTCAGGGACTCTGGTGGCTCCTCCATCCACATTGACGGAGGACTGATTGGTCGACAGTCCGTCCTAATATCCGAGACCATCGCCTTACGCCAGGGACTTCTCGAGGCCACCAGACGTGGTATTCCCCGAATCCAGATTGAAGGCGATAATTTTCAGCTGGTCAAGGTCGTACTCGGCGACTGGCGCTGCCCGTGGGAGATTGAGTTGCTGCGTTCGGACATCCACTGTTTGCTTGCCCGGTTCCAGGATTGGAGTATCACTCACATCTATCGGGAGTGCAATTCTGTGGCGGACTACATCGCTGGATCTTTCAGACGTGTCTCCTCCTTCCCGCTTGCAGTTGACCCGGGTTTACTTACCCTCATCCGTCAGGATGCTCTAGGGCGACCATTATGATGTTTGTGGTCACCCTAATTACTTTCCTTATCAAAAAAAAATTATAATTATACACATTCAGTTGTAAAGTAATGCACAATTGTTGGATCAAAGTGCGTTAGTAAGAGCTTGGAAACAGCCAACGACTGTTCCCAGGGCAGCGGAAGTAAACAATCGCAAATAACACAAGTAGTAAAAGACACAGTTCCTTTATAGAGGAACCCCACAACAACCAACTAGTTGTCAATGTATATAAAGTGATATCGTCATTCCCAATATGGATGATAATGTTCCAGGTCGTTTTCGGGCTAGACGTGATGTATATACGGCAACATACCTCCACCACTTTAAAGCTGAGATATTATGTCAGGTATCTAATCATTTCTCTATTAACTATTTAAAGATTTTCATTTATTAATAGATTTAATTTTATGATATTTTTTTAGATTCTTGATCAAATTGGCAAAGAGATGGAGGAACATTTTAGCGAGTCAAGCACAGAGTTACTTAAATGTATAGCATGTCTTGATCAGAAGAATTCATTCTCTAACTTCAATGTGTCAAAGCTACTTCGACTTGCAGAAATGTATCCACAAGACTTCTCAATGTGTGATTAAATGGAGCTTAAGGGACAACTCAATTTGTGGATTGATGAGATGAGAGAAAATGAAAAGTTTGCACAATTGCAAAATTTTGGAGCTCTTGCTCAAAAGATGATTGAGGTTGGAATTCAGAATGTTTTTCCCTTGGTATACCGCCTCATTGAGTTGATTTTGGTGTTACCTGTTGCTACTGCTACAGTGGGAAAGAGCATTTTCTGCAATGACTTTTATCAAGACAGATTTGCGTAACAAGATGGGAGATGAATTCTTCAATGATTGTCTATTATGTTATATCTAAGAAGGATGTTTTAGAGGCATTGACAATGAAGTTATCATCCAACATTTTCAGAATATGAAAACTCGAAGGATGGATTTACCACCTCTACCGATTGAAGAGTTGCAAGAGACAAGAAAGTTTGACTGATAGTTGCCTCTTGTTTTGTTGAAATCAATCTTTTGTAGTGAGCACTTTAATTGATATCAATTTTATAGAGTTCTTGTAGTTAACTCTTTTTTTTTGCTATCTTTATTAAGTTTTAACAATATATGTAGTGTTTAAGAAATCTCTATAATGTAGTGTCGCCCCCCAATTTATTTCTACGTCCGTCACGTACTGCTTTGATCCACAGCTCTATCATCTTTGCGTTTGACAATGGTTGACCCGATGTATTGTTCACTTATTCCTCAACAACCATCCGTTCAAACTCAGCCTTGAAAAGAATGAAAATGCATTAATATGAAAATATGAAAGCAATATACGACATTAAGAACAAGCTGTAAAAACAAATGTAAAATAAACAAGTATGCAAGATAGAGCACATTACCCTGTCGGTGAGCATGAGTGAGCACTTTCTCAATCCACTGCCTAATTGGTCTGCGGACAAATAGATCAGTCAAGGCCTGTTCTTTTGAATAATTACCCTTTCGGCGTCCAAAGACGTTGCAAGAAGTACACGCTTCCAATTAAAGAGAACCTGCTATTGAGATAACGTTGTTCGGGTCCATGCAATGCAAATGGAGTATTCTGTTTTCGTTTCTTGAAATTCAAATGGAATTCTTTTTTTTGGTGAAAGGCACTTGCCCACGAAAGTTGAACCGATAATATTTAAGTATCATCTGATCCTCAATGTTGCTTATAATTTAAATTATTAACACAAACCAGACACAAAAGAACTCGTTCCATCAAATACATAAACTATATTCTAATACTAATTCTCTTTTACCAATAAGACATTTTTTTAGGATTCACTCGTAAATAACGAAATTATCTGTAAAGTTTTAACACGTCGAGTTTTTGTTAATAAGAAAAGATCTTATTAGAGATGCTCTTCGACCACTGCAACATTCACCTTCTTTTGTTATTTATATAATAGCATGTATATTTATATTATTGACCTAACTTATTGTACAAGCCTTGTAATCTCTATATATATTCAAGTAATGTGAATGGCAGCTCTCAAGGGCAATTTATCAATCTCTGTGTGTTCCAATATGGTATCACGAGCCTAACCCTAATCCTCGACCCCCTCCCGCTGCCGCCGCCTCTCTTCTGCGCGCAGCCCTAGCGTAGGACGCCGCCTTGCGAGCCCGCCTCCCAGCCTCTCCTACCGTCCGATCCTAGAACCGGTCGTTGCCTGTCCTCTCCGCCGATCCCCTCGGCTCATTAAACCTCTCTTCAAACTAGCCTACTCTCGCCATGTCTGGCAAAGACGGTGACGGCTCTTCCGGCAACATCACGCCCAAGGACAAAGATCCGGTGATCACCGCTCTCAAGGAGCACACGGAGACAAGCGGTTCTCACGGATCGAAATTGGCGTTTCACTCTACCCTTGCCATCTCCAACGTCAAAAATCTCATTCCGCTCACGCTGGATGTTTCCAATACGAATTTTTTAATGTTGGGGGACGCAAAAAGTTGGAATTTCTGAATGTGGGAGAACCTTATTGATCTTTAAGGTGTTGATTGTTGATTGGTCGAGTGTGGGGTGTGTGACGTGTCACCTCATCATTGGTGGAAGATTCAGTTTCAGTTATAGTTTCGGAATCTTCCGATGTGGGAGAGATTTGTTGGATCTTTGAGGTATAGATTGTTGATTGGTGGAGTGTGGAAAACCGCACGTACAACGTTGCTTATATTTTCAACTTATATAATTATTAATTATGTTTCAGAATATATCTAGATTAAGAAAACAAAAATGTTTAAGAGTACAAATTAATTGAATATATAAATATTAAAAAGCTCGTAACTAAAAAAATAAAACCCAAGTTAAAGCCCTCGTGCTAATAATGAATTGTATGATTCGAGATATCCCATCATTAACTTATTGTTTCAAAGTTTTCGGGTTCAATCTCATTATGAAAGTAGGAAGTTTAACAAAAGATAAAAACATTCTAACTAAGTAAATGTATATGTCCAATTTTCAAATATTCATAATTTTTTGCATAAATATCAGAATGAAGTTTATAATTTATCAAATCGAAACTATTTGACAGAAGGAACGTATATACGAAAAAAAAAATTAGATTGGGGTCATGGCCCCACCCGCCCCAATATAGCTCCGTAATTAATTTTTACGTACATACATATATTATACGTACGTAGTTAGCTAGGCAGATTATATATATATATATATATATAGATTATAATATATATTTTTTTGGTGGAAATATAGATTATAATATTATATATAGATAGATGTCGGTAAAGTTGCAATTTCCAATATAGCTCCGCCCCTGAGCTGATTAATTATACGCGCGTAATTCAATGAGTAGTCCAAGTAGCGCAATCCAACAGCCGGAAATTGCAGTACTCGATATCGTCGGAACTGCAGATGATACAGTACTTGTACAAAACACACCCCCACCACTTAATTATTCCTACACTAAATTCCTTCCATTCATAATAAAAGCAGCTATCAACTTGGTTAATGGAACATACTCAACCGGTCACCAGGTGGGCTACTACAAGAAGAAGGCCAAAAAGATGATCATCTACTACAAGAGAGCGCGCAGCCACGCGGTGATTACGGTCCTGATCGGGCTCACGCTGATCCTCAGCATCCGGAAGCTGAAAGCAATCCTCCTGATGGGATGCGAGCTCTGGAAGTGGAGCTTGCTGGTGTCCATGGTGCTGTGCGGGTACACGGTGATCAGCCTGGTCACTAGGCTGTTGCTGGACCTCATGTGCACGACTCTCAGCCTCATGAAAACCAGTGGCCACGCTACCTACTTTGCGTATGGCTTAAGGCAGAGCGTGAACCTCATCATCCTCTCCTGGTCTCTCCTTTTCACCTGGCTTTTCTACTTCAACACGGATCGCGCCCTCAAGAGGAGGACGCCCGAGCCTGGCATCGTGCGCCACGTTGGGACGTGGTCTTTTGCTACCTTCGCCATTGGAGCCGTGCTTTGGCTTATCAAGGACGTCCTCTTGCGCGTCTGGGAGGCCAATGTTGTCTATGGGAGGTTCGAAGACAGGATTCTGTGCGCCGGTTTTCACTCTTACTTCCTTGCCCATATACTAATTGGTGGTGAGCGGAAGTTGAAGAAGAAGCAGAAGAGAGTGTTGCAGATTTTAAGTCCCATTCAACAAGTGGATAAGAAAGATGACATATATAAACCCAAGACGAATGAGGCGGCATATCAGGTATATAATAAATACATATACAGTAATCAAAACTCCATTTGTTCTTCACTTTATATACACAGCAAATATTGCTCTCAAAATCATGTATAATTAAGTTGCTATTAGGAGTTAGCTAGAAGGTTCTAACCTGTCTAACCATCCAATCTGTCTAAAAATTATATATTTGGACGACCATTCTGACTGTTTAGGTGCTAGGAGGTTCCTTTCCGCTAAACAGGCGGATTTAGGCGGGGGCGGCCGCCCCGTATCAGCCCGGAAGAGCCACGAGTATTACTTAAAGTGTCCGAAAGATAAAAAAATCAAATAATTTCGCCCTCATAGATAACCCGGGGGCGGAGACGAAAGTGAATATACTAGAGATGAGGGCGGAATGCAAAAATTGGGAAAGACATGAAAAACTCTGGGTACCATCAATGGAGAATTGTCTGATTGTAGAAGAAGACGACCTTAATGTGTTTTAATTTCTGGTTCAATTTTAATAAAAAAATAGGTCTGTTAAACCTCTAATTTAGAATTAGGGTCATTTGGCCTCAATTTTGGAACAGGCCCAATTGAAGCAGACCTCCAAAACATACAATTCTCTAATTGGTTTCAATTTTAAACTCATCTACTTCAACACTAGTAATTTATTAAAATTAGTTTTACCCGTCGTACATGGTACGACTACGATTCGATATTTTAAAAATATTAAAAATAGGATATTAATAAATAAATAAAAAAAAATATAATATAAACTTTAATATAATTAATTTATTGCTCGTAGAATGTATATAATTTTTTAATCAAATATTATATTCTTCATATTTTATTACTTTTCATGTACGTAAATTTAGAGTTTATCAAATATTTCAATATATTTATTAAATATTTTATTATCTATTTTTATTAATTTTCAAAATTATAAATATTTATCATTAATTTTTTTATAAAATAAAATCACTATATATCTATAAATAAATTCGCCAAAAGATATATGCTAAAGTATTTATATTTATTTTAAAATATTTTAAATATTTTATCTTTAACTTTAAATACTTGTATAAGGAAGCTTTCAAAAAATATTGTTATACTAAATAGATATTTTTTTGATGTTAGAGATAAATTTAAATAGTTAAAAAGAATTTAATAGAAAGAAGTTATAATAATAGAAATAAAAATTAATTTTTTAAATATGAAGTGGGGCTAGAATCGTTCTGGTGGCTCGAAAAGATAAAACTTTAATATATAGTTATAGATAGATATTAACTATTTTTATTATTTTTAAACATTATAAGTATTTATCATTAATGTTTTTATTATAAAAAAAATATATCTATAAATAAATTCGTGAAAAGACATCCTGCTAAAAGATAAAAGATATTTATACTTATTTTTAAAATATTTTAAATTTATTATCTTTAATTTTAAATATTTGTATAAGGAAGTTTTTAAAAGATGTTATACTAAATAGATATTTGTTTGGTGTTAAAGATAGATTTAAATAGTTAAAGAATAATTTAATATGAAAAAGTTAAAATATTAGGAATAAAAATTAATTTTGTAAATATGAGGTGTGGCCAGAATCGTTCTGGTGGCTCGAAAAGGTATAACTTTAATATATAGTTATAGATATTATAATTTTCCTATCTTATAAGATTTTGATAGATTTTAACTAAAGAAAAAAGAAAAACATCTATAAAAGATAGATAGTAGATAGATATTCGATTTTGAGAAACAATATTATTGGAACAATATTTTTTGAGTGTACGGGTCATAAAGATTATTAGAATAAGATAGAAATAAAAAATAAAAAAAAGAAATAATAAGAATGGAAAATAAGGTTTTTTAAATATGGGTGGGGCCAGAATCGTTCTGGTGACTCGAAAAGGGACAACTTTAATATATAGTTACTAGTTGTACCCGTCGTACCATGTATGACTACGATTCAGTATTTTATAGACATTATAAATAGGATATTAATAAATAAAAATAAATATAAAGTTTAATATCAGTGATTTATTGCTCGTAGAATGTATAATTTTTTTAATCAATATAAATAATTAAATTTAATGTTAAGAATGATATATTAATAAGAAAATTAAGAAAAATATAATATATTTTTTTCAAATTCAATTTAGGTAATTAATTATCTAGATACTGATTTTTTTTTATGAAAGCTTAATTTAAGATAAATTTTTTACATAAATTTTGACTTTAAATTAAAGATAGAATAATTTTTGTTATTTTTAATTAAATTTTGACTTTAAAAATTAATTTTCACATAAATAGATATAAATTTTTTTATTGAGATAGACTTAATTAATATAAATAAAAATTAATTTTAAATGTAAGGTGGAGCCAAAAGTAACTTGGTGGCTCAAAATTTAGACAACTAATTATTTAGAAATTGAATTTTTTTTATCAAAATTTGATTTAAGATAATCTTTTACATAATCAAATAAAAAGATAAAGATTGAATATTTTTCATTAGTTTTTAATTAAATTTCGAATTAAAATTTTTTTTCACATAAATAGATAGAAAAGAATTTCAATGAAAAAATTAAATCAATATAAATAAAAAATAATTTTTAAATTTATGGTGGGTCAGAATTTACGTGGTGGCTCGAAAAGGAACAACTTTAATATATAATTATAGATAGATTAAGTAAGAGCTCTCTTTTTTTGGGATTATTTTTTCCCTCTAATTTGCCTTCCAGATTCATATTGTTTGAGTCATATTTTTTATACGGTTCGCACACATAAATACATGTTATTTTAGAATTTATTTTTAAAATAAAAATTTATATAAATTTAACTTAAATTATATAATTTTATGAAGATCTATTATAAATTAGTGTAATTTTTTTAATTAATGAAGGTATCAACAAAAAAGTAGGTATAATTAATATGTCTATTGATAAGTAGTATTGGACAAAAAAAACTAAAATGACAAGTAATTTTGAACGGAGAATATTAAAAGAATCATATATATCTTGATTTGTATGTCTTGTTTTATTATGTCAAACTATTTTTGGGATTAATTTTTATATAGACAATGCGCCCCTCTTTCAAACAATCCTGGATCCGCCCCTGTCGCTAAAATTCCGCAAAATATTTTTTTATAACATTGGTATTAGTAGGTTTCATGCATGCATGATGTGAAATTAATTAATTAAATTAATTATAGAAGAATATTATAATAAGCCTATTTTCAATAATTTATTCCAACAATATACCCCACCCTAATATTCTTTCTAAAACTACACTTTTATTTTAAAATACTAAACTACCCCTAAATACTAATTAATAGAAAAACCTAATAATTCTAATAGATAAGTACATTCTCTTTCTTGCTTGTTTCAGTAAAATCGATGGTTCCACTACATTCACGGTTATACGAACTTATTATTGAAATTAAGTTTGTTATTAAAAGCTAAAAAAGCGGTTAGTGTACAAATTCAATACTGTATAAACATGAATTTCATCTCAATACTTAATTATACGAACTTGAATTATAAAGTAGAATCTGTTTACAGTTTACATGAAAAACATGTACATAAGAACATGTATTGGTATTTACACTAATTCTAAATTTATGTAACAAAATTAGTGTAAATAACCTAATTAGTGTAACAAAAAATCCTAGTACACTAATACACTAATTCTAAATTTATGTAACAAAATTAGTGTAAATAAACAAATTAGTGTAACAAAAAATCCATGTAGACTAATACACTAATTCTAAATTCATCTAACAAATTAAATTAGTGTAAATAAACTAATTAGTGTAACAAAGAATTAATGTAGACTAATACACTAATCCTAAATTAATGTTGCAAATTAAATTTATATAACCAAATTATTGATACTAATTATTAGTGTAAATAAACTAATTAGTGTAACTATCTTGATTTTATTTAACAACCATATTTTATGGAATCTAATTCATGTATTTTGTTACTCGAAATCATGTAGGTTTTTTTGTTACATAAATTCGTTTAGGCTAATTTTGTGCAATCTAATTCATGTATTTTACTACATGAAATCATGTAGGTTTTTTTGTTATATAAATTCATTTAGGTTAATTTGTGTAATCTAATCTATGTATTTTGTTACATGAAATCATGCAGTCTTATTTTGTTACATAATTCATTTAGGTTAATTTTATGTAATCTAATTCATGTAGCTTTTTTTTTGTTACATAAATTCTTTTAGATTAATTTTTTTAATCTAATTAGTGTAACAAAATTAAATTACACAAATTATTAATTTACACAAAATTACCTACCTACCCTACAATTTATGTAATAATAGTTAACCTACAAGAGTTATTCTATTTTAATTAATGTAACCAAATTGCCTTACACTAATTAATTATATAAAAGTATCTACATAAAACTTATGTAACAACTTTTATGTAACAATATTTAACCTATAAAAATTATTTTACATTAATTTATATCACAAAATCACACTATAATAAATTAATGTAACAGTTACACTATAAAAGTTAATGTAACAATTACCACCAACCAGAGAACAATGAATTAATGATAAACTAAACAAACCCGCAAGATCCATAAAACTTGCTAATTAACGAATTGAAATTGTTGACTTAAAAACCCAATTGCATAGTACGATAACCAACTCCGGCTCTTTTAAATGCGTTAACGTACAGGTCAGGGTTGTACGCCGACGAGGTGGAGGATTGCACGGGGCTGGACGACGGCGTGGTGGAGGATCGTACAGGGCTGGATGCCAACACGGTGGTGGAGGATGGTAGTTTCCGGCAAGATTGAGGAGTGGCGGATGGTAAGCTAGAGAAGGAGAATCGTGAAAACAGAGGTTTTTGTTAGATACGTATATTGGTTCTTAGTTATTATAGGGGTAATTTTGACCAATTTTATATAATAGGTTATTTTCGGAAAAATTCTAATAAAGGATATATTTTTAGAATTGATATTTGAAACTAGTCTAATAGTGTCTTTTTCTCATTAATTATTTGTGAACCGGCTATGTAGGAAAAGCATCCCTCGGCCAGATTTAGGTGGGGGGTGAATGTAGAAGCAAAGATACACGAGGCGCATCAAGACACGACAACATATCATAAAGTAATTAATTTCTTCCATTTATAATCAATTACATTTTTGGCATTGATTTTTGCATATATATATATATACCCTATTTATAATTAATTGCATTGTTCCCTACGAAGGTCATGAAACACATGAAACATATGTTAGGAAGATTGTATTCCCTCCGTATAAGTCTATTTGTTTTTGTAGAGTTTGAAACATATATTAAGAAATTTTTGAATTAGACAAAAAAGCCTTTAATTAAATTTTTACTTTATGCATTGAAAATGAAAATGGAGTAAATTTAGTTTACTTTTTCATTAAATGTAAGGGTTAAAGTGGAAAAGTCGTGTTCATAATACGTAAAAGGACAAGTTCTTTTGAATAAAATTTTAAGTCTAAAAAGACAAATAGACTTATTCGGAGAGAGTATTATAGTGTGCATATACTGGATAAAATAATAATAATAATCACATTAAATCTATTTACAAATAATGCAATTAGATTTAATGTACATGTAGTAATTCGAATAAGACAACTCCTACATAAAGATTGTAAGACCAATAAGTATTTACGTTTTTGAGTTACATATGCATTTTTTTAAATGTCTGCATGTATACGTGTTTTTGAGATACATACTCATGCTTTTTAATTGTTTTTTTTTTTTTGTCTTGAGCACTGTCCAAGGAGTTGAAACAGAAATCTCATGGTACAACCATGAAAGCTTAACCGTTTGACTAGATATTCGAAGACTTGCTTTTTAATTGTTGTATTCATGCTTTTATTAACGATAATCATATTTTTATGATTGTATTCATATTTTTATATTGCGCTGTATTCATATATTCATGTTTTTATAGTTGCATATTTATATTTATAAAACTTTTCTATTTTTTTATCTCTTTATCATGTTTATAAAGTTACATATTCATGAGAGTACGTAATTCAAAGTCATGAATATGCATGTAACTCTGAAACATAAATCGATCAGCCTCTAGAGGTACCATCAAGTCATGATAACACCAATCGTGGAGAAGAAGGCCTTGGGCCAGCTTCCCCGCAAAACAAAGATACAGTAGAAGAGAGGAAGAGGAAAGCTAAAGAGAGTCTGCGTAAGGAGCGTTTGAAGCTTTACAAGGGTAAAACTACGTACGATATAAAACAGATGACGCAGTATATCATGGCTCGTTCCGAGGAATCTTCGAGAGAGGATGATGGCACCTCCGATGTTTTGAATAAGTGCATAGAATACTTCAATCCAAGCAATACTACCAAGTAAGGAGGAATCTAGCTAGTTAATTTGTTCGATCTGACCCTCAGCTCATTAACTAATTAAATCGGATAGTTGATCGATAATATTATTTTTGCTCTGTACGTACCACGGACGACTAGGGACATATCAGCCAAGGACCTCAAAGGCTTTTTTTCGGAAGACGACTCAAAACTTTTGATCAAGGATTTGTGCAGAGAGCATCATTTAGAGGAGTCAGAAAAAATCTCATATGAAAACTTTGAAAAATCTATGGTAAATTTAGAATTTAGTTAAGAGTTGTACAATTATGAACATATTAATTATATATTAATAAAATTTTGCATGTTATAAATTAATTTTGTAGGTAAGAGGGCACAAAAACTGTGTAGCACTTGGACATACACTGTCGGATGCAATAGCGGCGGTGGATGTTCTAAACAAAGTTATGACGGGTGGGTTGATCACCATCGCCATCATTGCTTGGCTCCTTCTCACTGACATTGCAACCACCAAGATCCTCGTCCTTATTGCATCTCCCTTTCTAGCATCCACGTTTATGTTTGGTGACGCTGGCAAAAAGACATTTGAAGGACTCATGTTTTCATTTCTTAGCCATCCATTTGATGTTGGCGACCAATGCATTATTGACGGTCTAGAGGTACGTGTATCTGGTAATTGTATCTCTTTAATCTGATTACATGTGTATCTGGTAATTGTACTTGCATATATTTACAGCTAGAGGTGAAACGCATGGGTATAATGACAACAAAATTTATGCTGATTGCAACAAAAGAGGAAGCATTGTACCCCAATTCAGCTTTAGCTACGAAATTCATCATCAATCTCAAAGGGGAGCCAAACCCCAGTGATCGTGTTGAGTTGAAATTGGACAGGAGTTGCACTAGTAAAGTAACTCTGCTCAAGGACAAAATTGCAACGTACGTATGCACCAATAAAGTGATCGTGTAGAGTTGAAATTGTATGTATATATTTTATGACTCCTTTTCTAGCTAGTTGATCGATTTGCTGATCGAGCCTGAATTTAATTATGATTAGGTTTCTTAAGGATGACAACTGTATGAGGTTCGAGAGAGAAAACACCATCATCGTAGAAGAGATTGGAAGCTACATTAGAGTCACAATTCATTATCGCCATGTTATGAGCATTTATGAAGTCACGCACTCGCAATGCTATGAGAAGAAGAGGACGCAAAGGTCAGAATTCTTGTTGAAGATAGCGCAACTCATGGATGCATCTGATATCAAAGTCGCCGAATCTTAGCTTTCTAGCTTGCAATATATCAAAGTGGCTGAAGGTCGACACTACACTCATGAGATTCATCACTTCTTAGCACATCTAACTAATTGTCAGATCATGATCTAGGTCCATTTGAGCCAGATTTCGAGCTTAACTAGCTAGTTTATTACTCAATTCTAGGGATGAATTTGTTATTCTGATATGCTTTGCTGTTTTTCTCAGGGGGGCGAGGTTAGCTAAACTTATTTCTAGTAGCGGCTTAAAAATGAGCCGTAATTCTTTTTTTTCTAAATCATGTAAAAGAGTACGCGTGACAACCTTTTACAGTCAAAATTTAGATCGACAAGAAACTTCCTCCAGAACCCTTTGTAACAAGATACAATGCTTCCTCTTGTCATATTCTAAATCAAGTTTAGTTTTTTTTGTTGTTGAACTGGTTGGAAGGTTAGGACTGGGCTCTGAAAATTTGGGCCTCATTATGTAAAGTGTACTCTTTTTTTTTTTTGGTCGAAATATGTAAAGTGTACTCTTGTTCCGTTAGTATTAATACATATTTCCATACATGATGAAATTGTTTGTCCTTCAGTATTTGAGTGTTGCTATCTAGTATTTGAATAAAAAAATTTAAATTAATTATAAATCTTCTTATCAGCAATGGAAAGGAAATATAAGGCTGAACACGCGATTGAGTTTGTAACGGGCCCAAAAGAGAGGGAAAAGCCCAAAAGGCAAGAAAATAAAAAGCAAAGGCTTTGTTCATGCTTGAACCCGAAATCTTTTAGAATAAACAAGGGGGGCTTTACCACTGGACTATTACGTTTCTCTGTAAATGTATACATGTTTATTACTAATCTATTGACCTAAGGGGGGGCGGCCGCCCCCACAAGCCCCCTTCGTCCGCCACTGTTTGGCTCCCATGTCAAGATAAGATTTAGATGAAGTGTTAATGCACACAAATGAAATGAAGGTAAGAGATAAACATCTAATTTATGATAATAACCAAATACAAAGCAGTGTTATGAGTCAAAGTTCTTACAAGACATTTTGTACAATTGTGCAATTAATCATTGTAAAAAATTTATCCTAAAACCTCATGCACAAAGGTGGTTTAACTATAGATATGGCTAGGAGTGAGTTAGCCAAAGTCCATCCGCCGTTTCCACAAATTAAGGTCGATGCCAACATCCGAGAAAACTTATTTTCGTGATTTGGATACTTTTACTTCCACGCACACAATACCTCCCCTCCTAGACACATGGCTAATCTAAAATATCCACCATGGTCGTGGGTAGTGGTATAAAATTATCCCATCTCTTGTTATACTTCTTGCCCAATTTCCTCACTAGATTAATGGTGAGTGCTACACCAAAGGGTATGCCACACATCAATATGCATTACTTGGGCAAGGCTCCCAACTCATGAGTTGCTATTATGGCCATATTTGCATACACTAGAGCATTTGGAGCTGAATAATCAGTTCCAATTACTCCTATGTCCATAAACGCCTTAGAAAACAACAAAAATATCAAGCACACATCCCATTGCGGTGCCTAGAACCTGACTCACAAAGAGGGTTTTAGACGAGGCTAGGGTCATGTAACCTATTTGGAGGTCTTGCATCAAGTCAGATGAAACTGAGACTATGCTGGTTATGATGCCGCAACTGCCACAAAAATATTTTAGTTTTTATATTACTTGCGGCATTCCTCCAGTATTTTGTTTTGTTTTTTTTCTTCAAAAATTTGTCTTTTGTAATTTGTTGAACATAAAAAATTTAAGAAAATAAAGATGTTTGTATTTTCATCTTTTATATGCTAAAAATCAAAACAAATTTCGAATAGTCCATAAGCAAGGTTAATGGTAATAGCAATGAAGACCTGTAGAATTAGCCAAAAAAAAAAATAACCAGAATTTTGTTAGTTGTTGACTTGATTAGTTTTCAAAATATATAATTAATTATTTTTAGAAGTAAGGATTACAAGGTATATACTTTATATCCTTGTAGTCCATAGAAACTGTCCTCGCTAATGCTTGCACTATACCATTGTCCCTTTTTTTGGCAATCAGAGGCCACATAGCTTCCCAAGAAATTGATGTTCCGAGTAACATGGTTAGGGTGACCAAGTATGGGGTTATCATACCCACACCAATATAAGTCATTGAGGCAATTGAATCTGCAACTGGCTAGAAAACTCTTCCTGCTTAGGGATACAATCACAACCTATGGAAACTCCCAATGGCTGACTTACTCCAGCATTGCTTTGATAACTTAATTTGCTTGCTACTTAGGGACTCTAACCCCTATAAGTCGAACTCGCTCGCAGGTAGGGAGAAATGGAACTCCATGTAAGCTTTATCCAATTGGCTCACAAGAAACAGGAATGAGAAATCAAAGTAAAACCCGCTTAATTCATATATTCAATGTAAGTAAGTAGAGATAAAAATTAATACCAACAATTTCATCCATTGCTCATTTATTTATTATACATGTTCATTTTCCATGATGAGTAATACTAGTTATCATATATCATAATTTATGATAATAACAAATACTTGATATATCCGTATCATTGGGACGATTAAGGTGGATGGCGTTAATTATTTCAAAACATTATTTAATACAATGAGTGAATGATATTGTTAGTTTACGTTATTAATTGTTATACGTAAATATCATAGATAAATGTTTAGATTATTATTTTAGTTTTTATATTACTTGTGGCATTCCCTCCGACATTCTGTTTTGTTTTTTTAAAAAAAAAATTGTCTATTTGTAATTTGTTGAACATAAAAAATTTAAAAAAATAAAGATGTTTGTATGAGATTGTACCTCTTATCCCACATGGCAAATACCCCATGAGGAGTTAACTTTCATGTGCATGTATTGTTGTTTAGGCTCGTGCAAAAGCAAAATTATATGGGGACGAGAGATTAGTAATATATTTTGTTCTATCTTAAATAAGGAGGGATAATTTCCTTGCACATGACTTAACAACTACACCCCATAACTTAGCCAAGGGAGGGACAGTGCATTCGACCCTATATTTCATTACAATATGTGTATTGTTATTTTTATTTTTTATTTTTATAGAATCACTAAATAATTACACTTGCACACTCACTATATAAGTTCAAAGCCAGCAGAGTGGAATAATGAGCCATCAACCAAGAGCTCAAACCTCCTCTTACAAAGGTTTTTGATGGCTCATCATTCCACTCTGCTATCATCGCTCTTGCTCAATCAATGAACCCCATACAATCTAGCTCTACTTATATTGCTTTTCATTTTCATGATATATATTACGTTGAAATTCAAGGTCTCTATCAATAACTTCAAAGTTAATCAAGGCTCCTATCTTATTCCAACAAAGTATAATAATGTTATTGGTGTAGGTCTGTACATGATTTATGTTAGAGCATTTTATTTATGAATTTTGTCCCAAATTTTTTATAAGTAGATGCTCTTATAAAATTAAGGTGTATATATTCACATTAATTATTCGGTTTGTGTCATTGTATATTACATATTCCTACTACTACCAATAAGGAGTACGTATATATCCACATTAATTATTCGGCTCATGTATGTTTATTGAAGAATCTAACGGTAAGGTGGAGGCTCGTTACTGGCTCAAGCAAAAGGATCATAAATTTTAGGCAAATATTCTTTTTAGTTTTATTATTACACATTAATTATTCGACTCAAGTAATGTGGGAATTTTTACAGGGTCTAAGCAAGCATGAAATAGAGATTCTAACTAGTTGAAGTTGAGACGGGTTCTGAGTTTGGTGGTGAAATTCTTAAGTAAGACGTCGCGGAAAAGCCACCCACTCGTTTAACTTAGTAAACAACTGCTAAAGCTTTTGTTTCTCTAGCACATGATCAATTAAGTAGTTCTACATATTTAAATTAAATGAACGTAATTAATTGAGCTGATTAATTAAGTAGTTCTACATATTTAGTAAATGACAAGATCAATTAAATACATGAAATAAATAATTAAATGAATACACTAAATTAAAACGCACAAATTTAGAATTTCAAAACAAAACAACCAGACCGCCTTAATTATTTTTTTGGTACAACAACACAACTTTCCTTACTAATTTCCTATTTTCTGTCTATCAATAAAAAAAATCCTCAACAGGTCTCCATAATTTTGTTTTGCTTGGCAATCATGTCTCGAAGGTACGTCCAAACAAGTCCCCAAACTTACCTCCCAAATGAGATTTGAAACAAGATATTACTCAAAATGTCGGTTGAGGATCTTGTAAGATCTCATTTTGTATGGATTGAGTGGAAGATCGTAATCAAAAGTAGTCAGTTTGTCCAACTTCATCTAAGAAGGTCACAAGCAACTTATCATCGACGCATGCTTATGACGGTACAAGGTCCGATCCAAGGATGTGTGACTCGACAAGAAATGTCATTGAACGAAACTTCTGGTTCACTCCTCGCACTAGGTGATCCAACAAATCTTATGGAAACGTCATTCATAATCTCTTATATTGATGGAGTGTTCCTCTTGAGACAGGGTAGTTTGAAGGAGCATTTTACGCCAT
Organism: Fallopia convolvulus; assembly: GCA_964016875.1. Taxonomy (NCBI): domain Eukaryota; kingdom Viridiplantae; phylum Streptophyta; class Magnoliopsida; order Caryophyllales; family Polygonaceae; genus Fallopia; species Fallopia convolvulus. The sequence continues at coordinate 48,463,395 of OZ024732.1, read as the reverse complement.
TAAATCTCTGGAATCCCACTCTAAAAAAATTTCCCCCATTGTCGGATGTTCTCGGAAATAACGATGAGACATTTTTAGGGGGAAATGATTTCGACCTTGGGATCGGATACGACTCAGCAAACGACGATTACAAGATCGTTAAATTCATTTTTCGTTTTACGTTGCATTATGTGTCTGTTTTTTGCATCAAGACCTCTGCATGGACGATCCAACCAGTCTCCCGACACGATATCAACTAGAATGACCGTCTTTGTTTTGAAGAGCCATGTTTCTTCAAGGGGTGTTATACTTCCTGTACCATAATTACAGTGGTGGACCAAAGTGCAAGTTGGTTTTGTTCGAGTTGTCAACGAGAATGATAAACACAGCGGATCTACCACAAGAAATTTGCAGTCCACTCATTTCTCTACTTGAAGTTATAGTGATTGGCGATGGCTTCATGTTAGCTATCTCAAATTTCTTGACTTGCATGTGGGTTTTTAAGGAGTCCAATGTGGGCTGGATCAGTGAATACACTTTTGACCTCCTATATGCAGGGGCTATACACGTCAAGCAAAACAATGACGTAGCACTACACCCATTGAATGATCGTTACAATGGGGATGTGTGCATGCTCGTGTATAAAATTGATTCCAAAACGCATACTTCATTTAGGGGACTAAACGTGGACAAAATTCATTACATATCTGAATACGTTCCAAGTTTACTGCTCCTTTAGGAATGTGTTGATGGGTTGTCTACCTTTGTGTACAAGGTTACATGTGTAATGTGTTTTCAATAATTCAGTACTATGAATATTGTGTTTAGCATGTTTGATATGTTATCATTATCCCTTTTGTTTAAGAATTTTTACTTATTATCATTGCCATGGTAGTTCTGATTTATAAAATCCTATAAATCCTATACATCATAAAATCCTATACATCATAGAAGTGAGCACACTAAAATCCTATACTTACTCATTATCCTTCTATGTTTGCAAAAAATGCACATCGTATAAAATTTGAGTTTCATTGTGACATGCACACGTACTTCACACCATATAGATTTATTCGATTGCACATGTAGTTCACACCATAAGTCTACTACGTAAACTTATGAATGGTGTTCTTATTGCAAACCAATCATCAATGAACCAAGCTTCAACAAATACTTCATAGCGGTGAAATGCACACTGTCGTACTAGTGAATTGCACACTGTCGACAATTGAACTCCACAAACAATTGAGCAATGCACATTGTCTAAATAACAAATTGCACCCTTGCGCGAAATGCACTCTTACAAAAATCGAGAAATGCACAATATTAATTTTACTAATAACTACAAGTCCTTCAAATGAATCGCATTGTGTTGGTTTTGTGTGTTTGAAAGTTGTAATTATTATGTGTTAAGATTATCTCAAACAAATACATGTCCAACGATGTAATATAAGGAAGGCATCTTGACATGATTTGGGTTTTAGTATGACAAGATATATAATGTATCATGTACACTAACTAATACACATTGTCGAAATAACGAATTGCATATTGTCTGGAAATACACTCTTACCGAAATCGAGAAATGCAAAATATCAATTTTGAATAAGAACTACAAATCCTTTAAATGGATTTGTGTGTTTGAAAGCTTTGGATTTCTTTTTGTTGAGATCATCTAAAATAAACAAATGATCATCGTTGCACTATAAGGAAGTCATCTTCACATGATTCTCGTTTCAGTATGACAAGATATATAATGTATTATGTATACTAATTAATGTACACTGTAGCAAATAACAAATTGCACCCTCGCGTGAAATTCACTAGTACCAAAACTGAGAAATACAGAATATCAATTTCAATAATAACTACAAGTCCTTCACTATACTTTCCATGTTCTTTAATTTTCCTTCCACCAATTGCACCATTGTCTTCTCTTTAGTTATGTTGACCATGTTCCTATGTAGCTCTTGTCACACAAATTCAAATATATGTAGCAGTGAAAGGTTCCAATGTGTGAATTGGGTGCAAATATGGTAAATTTTAAAGGGAAATGATGCATCTGAAAGGTAATAACTATTGCGAGTGGACCAAGACGCTTTGCAATTCTTTTAGGGTTAAGCCCAAACTTGGCGTACTCGATGGCTCGACTTCGTCACCTGCTCCAGGATCGCTTGAAATTGATGACTGCTATAGCGTCAATTCCATGCTTGTCGGATGGATTATCCAAACGGTTGATCCTTTGCTTCGGTCTTCTATTACGTATGACGACTTCGTCAAAGAGTTACGGGGTGATCTTGCTCAACAATTTTCCGTCGGTAATGGCCCACGTATATTGCAATTACGTTCTGATCTTACTTGCTGTTGTCAGAACGGTCAGTTTGTAGCTTCTTATTATGGCTCTTTGAAGAAATTATGGGATGAATTAGTTACATATATGCCGCCTCGTATCTGTTCTTGTGGACATTGTACTTGTAATCTAAATTCTTTGTTTGAAAAGGATCGCAATGAGGAACGTGCCCATCAGTTTCTCATGGGTCTTGATGATTCTTATTTTACCATACGTTCTAACGTCATGTCTAAGGATCAAATTCCTCCTTTGGGCATCGTGAATTCCTTGTGATTCAGGATGAACATGTTCAATCGGTCATCAAGGATCGTGAACTGACTTCCGATGCAATGGCTCTATTGGCTCGTCGGACTCCTCCATCTAGTACTGGTGGATCGACTAATGTTGGCCCCATTGTCAATCGTTTCTCGCCGAAACACATCGGATTCTTGGCTGCTATTCAAGCCACTTCTGAACCACTTAATTACAATGATGCAGCCCAACATCCCGAGTGGCAAGAGGCCATGAAAGATGAACTTCTTGCGCTGGAACGTAATAATACATGGATTGTAACTGAGTTGCCCGCCGATAAATTTCCCATTGGATGTAAATGGGTGTACCGTATAAAATATCGTTCCGATGGGTCCATTGAGCGGTATAAGGCGCGCTTGGTTGTTCTTGAAAACCGTCAAATTGAGGGCATTGATTTTACTGAAATGTTTGCTCCTGTCGCCAAAATGTTCTCGGTTCGAGTTTTTCTATCTGTGGCTGCAATACGGGGATGTGAGCTTCATTAAATGGATGTGCACAATACCTTTCTTCATGGTGATTTAGAGAAGGAAGTGTATATGGGCTTACCTCCCGGCTATTCTGGCAGTTTGCCAGGCCAAGTGTGTAAGTTACAAAAGTCCATTATGGACTTCGTCAGGCCCCCCACAATTGGTTCGCAAAGTTATCCACTGCTCTTCGTCAATTTGGATTCCGACAGAGTCGAGCAAACTACTCTCTCTTCTCCTATGTGCGACATGGTACTACGTTACAGGTCTTGATCTATGTGGATGACCTAATTATCGCTGGTAACAACACTTCTGCTATCGGTCGATTCAAGGCTGTTTGAGCTCATGCTTTTATTTGAAGGATCTCGAGATACTTAAATATTTTCTTGGGATTGAAATTGCTCGGCACCGTCAGGCATTTTTCTTTCTCACCGAAAATATACCCTGGATATTCTTTCTAAGTTTGGTTTGTTAGCTTCCAAGCCTGTCGCTTTTCCTATGGAGCAACAACATCACTTGTCTACACCTTCTAGCTGTTTATTCGAGCACCTAGATCGTTATAGACGCTTGATATGTCGCCTTATCTATCTGACTATCACATGGCCAGACATATGCTACTCTGTACACATGCTTGCTAAGTTTATGCAGTCTCCGTCTATTGATCACTGGGAAGCTGCTATTTGGGTCCTTCATTATCTCAATCAATGTTATTAAAATCGAGATTCTAGGATCGCATCACGAAAGGTCTTGTGGATCGGATCGTAAAATCGGATCGTAGGATCGTAAGATCCTTAAATATCACTAAAACTAATATAATATAGATATGATACAAAAAATATAGGCACTAAAACCAAAAAATATATAATTTTATTAAAATTTAATGATCATAATGCGTAAAAATTGACATTGCAAACTTATATATGCACAAGAAGCACATTTAAAAATATATATGCTCACATAAGAAGAATCGAGGAAAGATTATGGGTCTTTATTAGGGGAAATATATTATAAATTCAACAATTGGGAGTCGGAAAGATGAAAATTGGGAGGTAAATGAGGTTAAAAGAGACAATATGAGCATTTAAGGGATGTAATTTCACTAATAATTAAGTTAATTGGTGCTAAAATAAATTTTATAAGCTCAAAGTAAAAAACTGGGTAGGATCTTACGATTTTATACGGGATCTCATGAGATCCTATACGATTCTACACGATTCTATACGATTCCAACACAATTCTACACGATTCTATAACGATTTTAACAAATTTCGATTTTAATGTACGATCCGGATCAAAATCCCATATGGGATCGTAGGATCTCACGATTTTAAGATCCGGGTCTCGATTTTAATAACAATGATCTCAATGGTCATTCCGGTCAGGGCTTATTCTTATCTTCAAATAGTTTGCTTTGTCTTATTGCTTATTGTGATTCGGATTGGGCAAGTTGCCCACTTACCCATAGATCTGTAACTGGCTATTTTGTGTCTCTTGGTCTTTCTCCTCTGTCTTGGAATACTAAGAAACATGACACAGTTTCCCGTTCGTCCGCCGAAGCGGGATACCGTTCTATGGCATTTGCATGTTGTGAGCTTGTGTGGCTCAAGTCCTTACTATCGTCACTTGGTGTTCGTCATTCACTGCTAATGCGACTTTTCTGTGATAATCAACCTACACTTCATATTGTTGCTAGTCCTGTTTTTCATGAACGCACTAAACATATTGAGACCGATTGTCATTTTGTGCGTGATTTAATACAGGATGAGCAGATTGTTACTAGCTATGTTCCTACTTCTGAGCAACCGGCTGATTTGTTTACTAAGGCCTTGGGTAAACAACAATTCTTACATCTACTTGGCAAGTCGGGCATCCTTGATTTGCATGCTCCAACTTGAGGGGGAGTGTTAGATTATATATATGTGTGCATATCTTTTATTATGTATAGTTAGGATCTTCATTGATCCTCAAGCCATGTAACTCTATATATTGTAATCTCTCGTTTGTAATTAATCAAGTCAATATTTCATATTTTTCATGTCTTCCTAATTTTAGGATATATATAAGATACAAATTTCCCTATTGGGCCAGGTCATTTCGGGGGTAACTCTTGTTTGAATTCTAGGAGATTCCGTAAATATTCCATTTCAAAAATAGAAAGTTCTAAACATAGAATTAGGGTCACAAGATATCTTGGAGCATAAGGTACATAGAATAATATCAATAAGGCAAAATATAATCTTAAGTCTCCTAATAAATTCTCTATATTAATTTGAGTAGTGATTTTTGTGTTTCCCACTCGAAGAACCAATATAATCTCCTTTCGACTTGTTTCTTATCCGATCAATCATGGCCGATAGTGTCTCTGTTTGTGTGCTTGTTGGCCGAGTTATTACGGATCTGGAGTCATCTGCTTTCAAAGAGATCAACTGGTTATGGGGGATGAAATTAAAGATGTTGCAATCTATTAAGAACAGCGTACCCTGTGTGCAATTCATGGTCATCTTTTGTATCTGCTAGAGTGTTAGCTGACTTGCAATTCCCTCTGGCTTGAAGGTCTCAGGTTTGTTGTTAGTGATATTGAGGATGTGATCGACCTTGTTGGGCCTCCCCAGAATTCAACCCGAAAAGACAAGGCGAGCCCAAGAAAGTTAGCCCGGATTGCTCGCTAGCGAAAAGGGCCGAAGGGACGCTAAAGACGTGGCAAGAATGAGTCGTTGGAAGAAGCAATTAAGGTGTGACGAAAATCTCGGATCCCATAATCAATTTGCACAAACGGCTAGTTCATTGATAACGGTGGCGAGATCTTCGGGATACGCTGAGAACTCCACTAACGGTCCAAACCGAGGAAAGGACTATAAAACGAGGGTGAGGCAAAAATGGAGGGACGATCATCACTGGCATTCAGAGCAACTAGAAGCTTAATTTTTCTTCATCCATTCATTCTGTTTCACACAAGTGTTCATTTGTATTATTGGGAGATTCATCTACAACTACGATCATAATATACACAATACAACTTACTTGCTCTTGTTTTTTATATCCTTTACGTAATTCTACATCTGGTCCGTAGTTTATAACGTGTTACAATTGTTCTTTGGTTAGGAACTCCCACATTATAACAGGTAACGCGTTAGTGCGATTATCCTGCCCAAAATAATTGGCGCCCACCGTGGGGCCCTAGCAAAAAAGAAGTCATGCTAAAACAACTGCAAAGTCTGTAAAATGGAGGGAATCCAAACTACTTACAGCCACGTAGGGGATCTTGACAATCAGGAGATCAACGAGGAAACCAACAACCCCGGTGCTGGGAACGTTGACGGTGCCGTGAACGTTGATGGTACTGGGAATGTGGACGGAGTGGAGCATGGTTCTGGAAACACCAATGGCGACCCAAGTACTTCTGAGCAGCAAGGAGTTGGAGGAGGCGATGCCGACGTCATCATGGAACTCCAATCAACAACGATCGCTCTTCAGAAGGATTTAGAGAGCCAGAAGGAAGCCAACACCAAGTTCACAGAGGTATACGAAAAGCAAATTGAAACTTTAACTAATGAGCGTAATTTGCTTTGATCTCAGGTACAATCGGCTCCAACCCGTCCCCGAGGAACCAATGTGGTGGAAGGAGTCGCTAGACGATTAGATATGGACGATCCAAGTCTCGTGACACCCGATGTCGTCAGACCAGTAACTGGGTATCAGGTAAATGGTAATTCCTTAAGGGCGATACAGGAAGATAATGAGGTTTCCCAATTACGGGAATGCCTTCGAGCCTTGGAGGACCGAATTACTCAGGTCCCAGGGGCACCTCAACCGATAGCGATGGAAAAAAGAGATGGTTACACCGATTCTCCCTTCGTACCCGCTATCGCGAGAGTTGATATCTCCCGAAAGTATCACATTCCCGACGTACTTAAGTACGAGGGGGTAACGGATCCTGATCAACATATAGCCGCATTCAAACAGGTTATGAATATTAGCACAGTCCCTTTTGACATGAAGGAGACTGTTATGTGTCGTTGGTTCGGGAACACGTTATCCGGACCCGCACTCAATTGGCATTCGCACTTACCTCTTGGGAGTATCTCATCTTTTGTTGAGTTAATTGACAAGTTCAGGATCAGATTCGCAAGCAGTCGACATGCTAAGAAACGATCAAGTGATTTGTACCGCTTGATCCAAAAACCGGGTGAATCTCTGAAAGCTTTCCTCAACCGCTATAACGAGGAACAGGTGACCATTGAAGGATGTGATGCTGCTACAGTTGTGGAGGCGTTCCGAAGGGGCATATCGGTTTATAATCCCGAGTTATATTGTGAATTAACTAAATATCCTTGTTCGAATTTTGATGAAGTACAAGTAAAGGCGTTATCCCATGTTCGATTAGAGGAAGATGACCTCTTTGTCAAAAAAGCAATCAGCCCTCACCGACCGACCAGAGACAAAGAAGGGAGAACCAAGATATGCTCCGTACTCTACTGCACCTCATACCAAGACAACCGCCAATGCGACGATAGCTAGACAAGGTGAAAGATATGAGAGTCCCAGACTACCTCCAAAACTCTCTCACTACAATTTCCGCGTGGATGCAACCGAGGTAGTTCGAACCCTCAACGCCATGGGGGATACTGTCAAATGGCCTCGAAAGAGTAATGTGCCCTCACATCAAAAAGACAAGTCTAGATGGTGTGATTTCCACTTTGATCATGGGCACCGGACCAACGAGTGCATCGCGTTGCGAAAGGAGGTGAGCGAGTTATTACTTATTATGTAGGGGTACCTTAGAGAATTAATATCGGAAAGAGCGAAGGAGCAGCTGGAGCATAACAGAGAGAAAGCTAGTCCGCTGCCACCCCTGAAGCACACTGGGGTAATCAACGTTATCACAGGGGGTCAGAAATTTGCGGCATAACATACTCCGCAGCCAAAAGGATCGCAAGGGATACAAGAAGAGAGTGCCCTAAAGCTCCTTCACGAACAAGTCTTGCTATGATGCAATCACCTTCGGCGATGTCGAAGAAGAGGAAGTTCACCATGATTTCTTAGTAATTTCTTTAATGATAGCCAATTTTCTTGTCAAAAGAATCTTAGTTGATAATGGAAGCTCCACTAATTTACTCATGTTGGATGCCTTGTACAGCTTAGGTTTCGGGATGGATGATATTGTCAAAAAGTCTACGACTCTAGTAGGCTGCAGTGGGGTATCATGCAACACGTTAGGAGAATTATCCTTACCCACCATTGCAGGAGGAATTAACTATCAAGTAAAATTCCAAGTACTTGATTACCCTTCACCCTTTAATGTCATTTTGGACAGGCCTTGGATACACGGGATGAGGGCTATCCCTTCTACCTATCATCAATGCGTGAAGTTCCCAACACCATGGGGAGTTCAAGAAATTAAGGGAGAACAGAAGTTAGCAAGAGAGTGCTTTTCCATAACAATGAAAGCAACGACTTCCAAGAACTTACAACTTGAAGTAAGGAAGAAGTCGTCAGATTAACAATTAAAGGACTATAGAACAACCACGTATTATGTGAAGCCGAAGACGCCAGAGCTCGAAGAAGTGGCTCTTGATCCACTAGAACCATCCAAGAAAATCAAAATAGGAGCAGACCTGGAGCCAACTTTACGTGAGCAAATGGTGGAATTTCTACGGTCCTACAGTGATTGTTTTGCCTGGTCAAACGAGGATATGGTGGGCATTGACCCCGACGTGATTACTCACGCTCTAAATGTTAACAAGAAGGTGCCATCAGTGAAACAAAAAAGGTGCAAGTTCGCACCTGAACGAAATCAGGTAATCAACGACGAGGTAAAATCCTTACTTGAATCTGGAAAAATTAGAGAAGTAAAATATCCTGATTGGCTTGCGAACATGGTTGTCGTTAAAAAGAAAAATGGTAAATGGCACGTTTGCGTAGACATTACCGATCTAAACAAAGCATGCCCCAAAGACTCGTTCCCTTTGCCTCATATTGATGCAATGGTGGATATGACGGAAGGGCATGAGCTTTTGACTTTCATGGATGCATTTAGTGGATATCATCAGATAATGATGCACCCTGACGACCAGGAAAAAACCGCATTCGAGGTTATGCCTTTCGGGTTAAAAAATGCAGGTGCTACTTATCAGAGATTGGTTAATAAGATGTTTCAGGAAAAGCTGGGGGATACAATGGAGGTGTATATTGACGACATGCTAGTCAAGTCATTAAAGGCGGAGGACCACATTACTCACCTGAGAGACGCGTTCCAGATCTTGCGGAGCTACAAGATGAAATTGAATCCAACCAAGTGTTCCTTCGGAGTGACGTCAAGGAAATTCCTTGGATACATAGTGACGCAAAGAGGAATCGAGGCAAGTCCAGAACAGATCAAAACCATAATGGAGTTGCAGTCACCAAAGTACGTCAAAGACGTCCAGAAGTTAACAGGACGAGTAGTTGCGTTGAACCGAATCATATCGCGATCCTCAGATAGTGTCAAGTTGTTCTACGATATTCTGAAGAAGAACAAGTCGTTTGAATGGACGGAAGCACATGAAAAAGCCTTTGGAGAATTGAAAAATTATTTGTCTAACCCGCATGTACTCTCCAAGCCTAAGCCAAACGAGAAGTTATACGTGTACTTGGCCGTGACCGAAGTAGCAGTAAGTGATGTCCTGATCTGACAAGAGAATGGAGACCATTTGCCCGTTTATTACGTAAGTAAGACTTTACTCGATGCGGAAACCAGGAATTCCCCCGTGGAGAAACTAGTATTATCTTTGGTAATGGCTTCAATAAAATTACGTCCTTATTTTGAAAGTCATTTTATTATCGTGAGGACTAATTATCCAATGAAGAGTATCATGCCAAAGCCAGAATTGTCAGGTCGACTAACAAGATGGTTAATCCACTTAAACGGATACGACATCACATACAAGCCAAGAACAGCAATGAAGTCTCAAGCACTGGCAGATTTTGTGGTTGACTTCACTCCTACCACTTCAGAACAAGAGGACCGAGACGTGTTGCATGTGACAGGAAGTGGCAAGTGGTTGATGCATACAGACAGAGCGTCGAATCAAATTGGCGTAGGATTGGGGTAGTCCTGAAGTCACAACAGGGGGATAGGATAGCCCAAGCTATTCGATGTACATTCAAAGCTACCAACAATGAAGCAGAATATGAGGCGCTTATAGCAGGGTTACTCGTTGCTAAAGACTTGAATGTACAAGAAATTGAGGTAATTTGTGATTCACTACTTATTGTAAATCAAGTTATGAACTCATATGTTGCCAGGGATTCAAAGATGAAGGCGTACTTAGAAAAAGTACAAGAGATCATTAAACATTTCAAACATTTTGAGATAAAACAAGTTCCCCGGGATGCCAACAAGCAAGCAGACGCCTTAGCCAACCTCGGATCCACAATCGACCTAAGAGAGTACAACAAGATACCCTTCGTGTACCTTGATGCGCCGTCCATAACCAAAGAAGCAGATATGTTTGAGATTCGAGGTTTTGACGAAGACGATTTGTGGGTAACTCCTTATTTAAAGTGGTTGCGAGATGGAGTTTTACCAAATGACAAGGAAGAAGCCCGACAACTTAAGGTAAAAGCTTCCACTTTCACCATAAGAATAACATCTTGTTTAAGTGGATGTCGTCAGGAATATACGCCCGATGCGTAAAAGAAGAAGAGGTACAGAAGGTGTTACAAGATATACACGATGGAGAATGCGGAAATCATACAGGGGGTCGCAACTTGGCGAAGAAGGCGAGCAGGATGAGTTATTATTGGCCCACCATGAACAAAGACGCAGTGGAGTTTGTCCGCAAGTGTGACGTGTGCCAGCGACATGGAGCTATACCACATCAACCTTGGGAGTTGTTACATCCTATAACTTCCCCTTGGCCATTCATGAAATGGGGAATGGATATCGTGGGAAAGCTTCCTCTAGCTTCAGGACAACGTGTCAACATCTTAGCAATGACTGACTACTTCTCCAAATGGATCGAAGCCGAAGCCTTCAACGAAGTCAAAGACACCCAGGTCATTTCTTTCATAAAAAGAAACATCCTGAGTAGATTCGGCATACCATCCACCATAGTACACCATAGTATACGACAACGGGTCTCAATTCATCAGCGACAAGACGAGATCATTTTGCCAGCAATACAACATTCAGTTGGTGATGTCAACACCACGTTATCCCCAAGCCAATGGTCAGGCAGAAGCAAGCAACAAAGTGATCATCAACAATTTGAAGAAGCGACTCAAAGAGGCAAAGGGGAAGTGGGCAGATGAGTTACCCTTTATTCTGTGGTCAGATCGAACAACTCCTAAGACTGCTATAGGTCATACACCTTTCTCCTTGGTCTATGGATGCGAAGCCGTGTTGCCAGTAGAAGTAGCTTTGCCCACAGTTCGATATGGACTTACTACCGAGGAATCAAATCTACCTAACTTGTTGCACCATTTAGACACGATAGACGATTTACGAGATGAGGCATCAGTTCGTATGGCGGCATACAGACAGGGGGTAGCTCGGAGTTACAACAAACGCGTCAATGCAAAGGCGTTCCAAGTGAGAGATTGGGTATTAAGGAAAGTCTTTCAAAACACGCAGGAATTGAATGATGGCAAGTTGGGAACAAATTGGGAAGGACCTTATCAAATCACAAAGATCGTTGGACAAGGAGCCTACGAGTTGATGTCACGAGATGGAAAGATAGTCCCCAGGAGTTGGAACGCGATGAACTTAAAGTTGTACCACTTTTAAAACGCATGAATAGCAATAAGGTATACCCCATAAACTTTTTCTTTTCACATTATATTATTACGTCTTTATACACACATGAGACAACAACGGTTTCGAAAAAACTAACAAGGGACGCCTTGTGACGTTACAGGCCAAAACATAGGCCCTCGCCTTATGACCAGGCAACGCTGTGCACACAACGACTAGTCAAAAAGATGCAAGAGACGAGAACATGCAACTTAAAATCTAGAGCAAGAGGAGTGATGCGACCCCCGTCATAGATGCTAGCCAGGAGGACGACGCCTACACACTTCGCTCGGATGGCCTTGTTAATCGTGCCAGGACTCGAACAATCCAGGCCCCGACACAATCACTTGTGGCGCGCCTTACCGCAGGCCACGGCGCGCCCCTCGCCGCACCGACGCACACTGCCTTGTGCGTCCTCGGCATCAAGGAACCTCAACTCGAGCCAACGATGCCAACCTCCAACACCTTGGCACCATCGGACTCGAGCCTTGCACCGTGCCATGGATCGCATCTTAAGGTTCTCGTGACCCGCGCACCAGCATCCTCGCCAGCGGCCGTGTCCACACCTTGACGCTCGCCAACGCCGTGTCCCAGCCTCACCAGCGCCGCGCAAGCCTTGTCGCGACACTGCGAGCACGGTCACGGACGACCTATCATTTGAATAGTAGTATTTGCAATATTTCCACTTTAGAACATTACTATTAGTAGTTTTATGGTTTTAGTAAGTGATTAATGGGCCTTGCGCCGATGAATAACGGACTTGCGCCAATGAATAACGGACTTGCGCCTCTAGGCCTTGATCTACGCATCAACCCTAGGCGCGCCTCCATCAGTTAGGGTTTCTTCTAGTTTTCTATTGTGCCGCCTCTATATAAGGTGGTTTAGGGTTGTTTTTCCATTCAGCGCACATTTAGGATTTAATTGAAGTCGAGGTTTTGCTCCTTAATTTTATCCTTGTGCTTGCGCCGCCACATTATCTTCAAAGTTCTCAAATTCTCGCAATTGTTCTCGTGTTATCAATCACTTCGAGCACTCCAAAGGTGTTTCGAGTGCCATCGAAGCCTTCCACTGCGTTTGTTCGAGACACAATACTCAAACACCGATCGATCCGTCGCATCCCATACGAGGGACGCATCAACTGGCATCAGATCCAAGGTTTGAGTAAGTCTCGTTTAACCCTCTTTCGTTCATTCTCACACGATCTTTCTGCTGCATCTAACCATAGATTCCATCCTCCACTTCGCAAACCGCCATCTAGGGACCCAATTTTTTTTTCTTGCACTCGTAAATTGATAAAAAAAAATTAGCCTTGCCCTAAATTCGCTAGATCTATTGATTTTGGCGAAAATTACTCATTGTCTTGCTAGTTGCATGCACATTAGGTTTTGTTTTGCCGATTTCTATCTTGCTCTTGCGTGTTGCTTGTGTTGAATTATTATTGTTTGTTTGCTCTAGAGTAGAAAGCCTAGAGTCGAATTACTCCAAAAAAAAATTGTGCTCGACTATCATAGCCAAAAGAAGGTAAGGTAGTCGATCGAATTTAAAAAAAAATTATTTGGACGATCACAAGCCAAAATAAGGCAAGATCGATCCAACTTGTGGTTCTAACATTTTCGGCAACATTAATCGCTTCTCCCTTGCTTGTGGTTTTCGGTTTTTGACTTGCCTTATTGTGTTTTGCATTGCATACTTTGTGGTTTTCGTAGCCAATCCTTGTTAGTGTGGTTTGAACTAAAGGGTCGGCTTCACTTAAGCGAACCGTAAACTCATTGTCTTTTGTTTGTGAACTTCTTACTACTGCGATGACTGGTTTTACAAAAGGTACCGTTTCGGACTCGGGCGATGGTGGCAACAACGACAACAATAACAACAATCCACCCGAGTTACCGAATCCGAATTAGAATTTCTCACCCGAAGCTTTGGCACGCATCCAAGAGCTCGAAAGACTCTTAGCTGAGAGCCAGACCAAGTCAAAGCACACGGTGCCCGGGGCTCATGTGCTCGCCTCAGAGATCCACGCTATCCCGGGGGTGTCCGCGGACGACGTTGCACGTGCTCGTGCCAAGGGAAAGCAACATGCTCAGCCTTCGTCTCAATTCAGCAACATCAACCGAATGGAGTCAATTGAAGAAAGTCGCTATAATGATAAGCATGATGGTGGTCCCCGGACCGCGGATCGCTATCAAATGGCGCGAGATTACCGGGACACACAAGTGTACGACGTATATTCCGGTGAGGAGTATGACTACGAGGAATATAGACGCCAACACATGAGTGGGGATCCCAAGAAAAAGAACAAACAGAAAAAGACGCCGGCATATGTTTACGAAACCCCAAAGCGGAAGCACGGGGCCAAGTATTACGATGCCGACGCATACAGAGTTGAGGATGACCTCGGGCATCAAAGTGCTCGGAGTCCATTCTCGGATTTTGAAAATGATTATGATGAGTTTAGTGATTACTCTAATGAATCTTTGTTTGACCATCCACATGTGCAGGATCCAGAAGAATTAGACAACCGGCCTTCGGATTGGATCCCACCGCCGCACCTAGCCAAAAACCGATCGGAGTATGACCGAGTCTATGGCTCGGGACGCAACCATGGCTTGAAGGGACGGTGTGACAGGGACCGCGACGCACGACGTCCTCGATGGCCCGATGATGGAGATGATTCTGATGATGGCGATGATGATCCGCCTCAAGGCCCGCCTCGGCACCGTCGTGACATGCGTGCGCACTCGCCTCGGCGTCGCAGCCCTCGGTGCGATCATGATCGTAGAGAAGCAAGGGATCCATGCCACAACCGTCGTGATATAAAGGTAAAATTCGAACCTTTTTACGGTTCTTATGATCCTGATGTGTTTATCGACTGGTTGCAGGGCATGGCGCACACGCTCCTCCATTTATGGTATAAAGATGAAGAGAAAGTGGAAGTTGTGACTTTGCACTTCCATGGTGCCACTTGGACTTGGTGGAACCGATTCGAGTCCGAAAGGATTCGACAAGGCAAACCCCTAATCTGAGAGTGGCATCAAGTCGTTTATATTTGGAAGAAAAGGTACATTTCGGCGGATTACAAAGACAAGATGCACATAGAGATTATGCGCATCAAGCAAGGGTCCATGACGCCGGAGGAGTATTTTGCCAAACTTGAAGACATGTTCTTCAAAGCTGGCATGAGTGTGTCGCCCTCGGTGATGAAGACGAGGTTCATCTCGGGTTTGCGACAATCCAATCAAGATTGCTTGGAGATTCTACTAATCAAAGATCTCAACACTTTGGTTCACACCACAATGAAATTTCATAAACAAGAAGTGCGATCCAAGTCTGGTTGGTCAAATCAAAGGTATGTTTCTAATTCTAGTCAATCCGGTTTTTTTACTAATCGGGTTTCTTCTTCTTTGTGTAGTGCTACCACAGGTTCCAAGACAAAGGCCGAAGCCACGCCTTCCAAAGCGCTGGTTGCGCCACGCAATTCCGAGCCGAGTGTCGATCGAGCACGTGACATGGCGTGCTACAAATGCGGAGGCCGTGGCCATATTCAACGGAACTGCCCAAATCAGAAAAAGGTGCTATTTACGGCTCAAGGAGAGCCTTATGAGAGTCACGATGAAGAGGAAATCGAAGCACCAAGTGAGGGCTCCACCGAGTTGGAATGTGACCCCTCGGATGCAATTGGCGTTTCCAAACTCCAACTTGTGACTCTCCGAGCCTTGAGTATGCGAGAGGCGCCTAAAACCACTAAACGGGAACAACTCTTCCACACTCGTTGTTTGGTAAAAAACGTGTCCTTAAGCGTCATTATAGACTCGGGGAATTGTGCTAATTTTTTTGTCCAAGAAGGTGGTGGATCACTTCAACTTGCCGACCACTCCACATCCGCAGCCATTCAAGCTACAATGGATCTCAAATGACGGTGGCGATTGGGTTGACAGGCAAGTTATCTTTTCTTTTTCAATTGGTGCTTATTCTGATTCCATTCTTTGTGACGTAACGCCAATGGACGCCACACACCTCTTGTTGGGGCGCCCATGGCAATACGACCGTCGTGTGCTTCACGACGGGTATTTGAAGACTTACATGTTCAATTACCATGGGAAGCGCGTGACCCTCTTACCAATGTCCCCTAGTGAAGCTCCACAGGATGAAGCCGAGAGGCAATGACAAAAAGCTAGCGACAACGGCACCGGCGCGCCGAACACGACGCCAGCGGCGTCCAAGGCACAAACTGCGGATTCCAGCGGCGCTTCTGGTGCCAATCTTCTCCAACCCATTGTTAAAGATGGATAAGATGAAGTGCGCCGACAGAAACTGGAGTCGGGCCGACAGTTCACATCTCGTGGCCCCGACAACGCGCCGAACGCCGCAGACTTCTCAAGACAAGGCCTCCAGCAACTTTCTGTAGATCCCACAGGCGTTTCTGTTGGCTAACCTCGTAAAATTGAGTTTCCAACAAGATTGAAGAAGAAACTCCTCGGAGAAGGGAATCGCTGATCGACCCTCCCAGCGTCGCGCAACACGCGGTCGCTGCACGGAAATTGGGTTTTCAGGAGCTCAGGGAAGAATTTCACGGCGTTTCCAGGGGCATTCCTCAACAAATTCCAAAGGCTCCAACATGTCCAAAAACCTCCCCAGAACCTGCACGTTCGAGTGCCGACGCCGAGCCGCCTTTGCTAGGCACAGGCCAAGATCGTTTTCTTCTAGCCAGGCGTCGGGACGTCGAGAAATCTCTCCAGGGGAGTCTTTCTTGTTTCATTCTTTTTCCCCTACTTTCTATTACTAAATCTGTGGACTCTTCACTCCCGCCTTATATTGTTCCTATTTTGAAGGAATACGAAGACATCATGTCGGACGAGCTTCCAAAGGGTTAGCCACCAATTCGTGGCATCGAGCACAAGATCGATCTTATGCCTGGCGCATCACTTCCAAATCGAGCAGCCTATAGGACTTCACCAAATGAAACCGAAGAGCTACAAAGACAGGTTCAAGAACTATTGGACAAGGGCTTTGTCCGAGAATCCTTGAGCTCGTGCGCCGTGTCGGTGATCCTTGTGCCGAAAAAGGATGATTCGTGGCGTATATGTGTCGACTGCCGAGCCATTAACCAAATTACGGTGAAGTAAAGGCATTTGATTCCGAGTCTCGATGACATGCTTGATGAGCTCCATGGCGCCGCCTTGTTTCAAAGATTGATCTCCGGAGCGGCTACCACCAAATCCGGATGCATGAAGGCGAGGAGTGGAAGACCGCATTCAAAACCAAACACGGTTTGTACGAATGGCTTGTCATGCCTTTTGGCTTGACAAACGCCCCTAGTACTTTTATGCGGTTGATGAATTTTGTTTTTAGAAAAAATTTAGGACGTTTTGTCGTTGTGTATTTTGACGACATTTTGGTTTTTTCTAGAGACTTGGACTCACACACGAGGCACCTTAGGATGGTGTTAGATTGCCTTCATGAACATTCTTTGTTTGTAAACTTGGACAAGTGTTCGTTTTGCACGGACACGACGAACTTTCTTGGTTTCGTCGTGTCAAAGGATGGGCTAAAAGTGGATGACGACAAGATCCGCGCCATCCGAGAGTGGCCCACCCCTACGACCCAGACGATGGTTCGCTCCTTCTTAGGGCTCACAGGGTTCTGTCGGCGTTTCGTCAAGGACTTTAGTTCCATCTTCGGGCCACTCCATAATCTCACCAAGAAGGCAACCACAATCAAGTGGATGCCTCATCATGAGGCCGCCTTTCAGGCCTTAAAATTAGCTTTGTGTAGCGCTCCGGTCTTGCAATTTCCAGACTTCACTAAGCGCTTCGAGGTCGAGTGTGACGCCTCTGACTATGGCATAGGCGGCGTACTCCTCCAAGAAAAACGCCCCATTGCATACTTCAGTGAAAAAACTTACGGGGGTCACTTTGAATTACCTGAGGTATGACAAGGAGTTGTACGCTCTTATTCGGGTTCTTAAAACATGGCAGCATTACCTTTGGCCTAGCGAGTTTGTGATTCACATTGACCATGCCGCCTTAGCGTATCTCAAGAGTCAAACGACTCTCAATGGACGCCATGCTCGATGGGTGCAGTTTATGGAAACTTTTCCATACATCATCGCCCATAAGAAAGGAAATGAGAATGTCATGGCGGATGCTCTGGCACGCAGGTATGTACTCTTAACCCAACTCCAGTCCAATTTGCTCGGGTTCTCCTTGATTAAGGAGTTATATATGCATGATCAATTTTTTAAACCGGTCATGGAGAACTTCAAGCAAAATTGAATCAATGAGTCTTATTTTTTGGACAATGGATACCTCTACCGAGCCGGAAAGCTTTGCATTCTGACCTCGTATGTGAGGCATCTATTGCTCAAAGAAGCTCATGACGGCCGAGGCCATTTTGGCATAGCCAAAACCCTAGCAGCACTTCGTGAGCATTTTTTCTGGCCACACATGGCATCCGATGTTCACAAGTATTGTCGAGGTTGCGTGCCATGCCAAACCGTAAAATCAAGGTCCCAACCTCATGGCCTATACACGCCCTTGCCCATTCCGGATACCCCGTGGGAAGATCTCTCCATGGATTTTATCACGAGCCTTCCAATGACAAGGCACGGTAAGGATTCGATCTTTGTGATTGTGGACCGCTTCTCCAAAATGGCTCACTTCTTGCCACGCAAAGGAAACTACAATGCGACAGAAATCGCAAACTTGTTTTTTGAGCATGTCGTGAAGCTCCATGGTATGCCTCGCACTATTGTTAGTGATCGAGACACAAAATTTTGTAGCCACTTTTGGAGAACGCTTTGGGGAAAGCTAGGGACACAATTGCTATTTTCAACCTCTTATCATCCCCAAACCGATGGTCAGACTGAGGTGACCAATCGGACCCTGGGCACCCTTCCTCGGACGTTGCTCAAAAATAACCCACGTCGGTGGGAGGATCTAATACCATTTGTTGAGTTTGCTTACAACAGGTCCAAACACTCGGCGACAAAGAGGACTCCATTTGAGATCGTCTACGGCCTCAACCCGCACTCCCCGATGGATTTGATCCCTCGGCCCTTGAAGAATGGCGAGCACATCGACGCGGCCAACTGCGTCGATGCCATCCGCAAGTTACATGAACGAACAAAGACACAATTGGAGCGTCGGGCAACCCAATACGAGGCACAGTATAACAAGGGTCGCCAACGGCTCGTGTTCAACCCCGGAGATCTCGTGTGGTTGCATCTTCGCAAGGACCGTTTTCCAGAATCAAGGAAGACGAAGCTTCATCAAAGAGGGGACGGCCCTTTGCAAGTCTTGGAGCGGATCGGGGACAACGCCTATAAAATCAACCTCCCAGGCAAGTATTCGGTGCATTCTACTTTTAATGTTGTCGAACTCTCCCCCTATATTGAGCCAGCATATTAGGAAACGGGGACGTTTCCCAACCAAGTGGGGGAGGGTGATGCGACCCTCGTCATGGATGCTAGCCAGGAGGAAGACGCCTACACTCTTCGCTCGGATGGCCCCGTCACTCGTGCTAGGACTCGAGAAATCCAGGCCGCGACACAATCACTTGTGGCGCGCCTTACCGCAGGCCACGGCTCGCCCCTCGCCACGCCGACGCACACTGCCTTGTGCGTCCTCGGCATCGAGGAACCTCAACTCGAGCCAACGATGCCAACCTCCAACACCTTGGCACCATCGGACTCGAGCCTTACACCGTTCCATGGATCGCATCTTGAGGTTCTCATGACCCGCGCACCAGCGTCCTCGCCAGCGCCCGTGTCCGTGCCTTGACGCTCGCCAGCGCCGTGTCCCAGCCTTGCCAGCACCGCGCAAGCCTTGTCGCGACACTACGAGCACGGTCACGGACGACCTATCAATTTTATAGTAGTTTTTGCATTGTTTCCACTTTAGAACATTATTAGTAGTAGTTTTATGGTTTTAGTAAGTGATTAATGGGCCTTGCGCCGATGAATAACGGACTTGCACCACTGGGCCTTGATCTGCGCATCAACCCTAGGCGCGCCTCCATCAGATTAGGGTTTCTTCTAGTTCTCTATTTTGCCGCCTCTGTATAAGGTGGTTTAGGGTTGTTTTTTCATTCAGCGCACATTTAGGATTTAATTGCAGTCGAGGTTTTGCTCCTTAATTTTATCCTTGTGCTTGCGCCGCCACATTATCTTCAAAGTTCTCAAATTCTCGCAATTGTTCTCGTGTTATCAATCACTTCGAGCACTCCAAAGGTGTTTCGAGTGCCATCAAAGCCTTCCATTGCGTTTGTTCGGGACACAATACTCAAACACCGATCGATCCGTCGCATCCCATATGAGGGACACATCAAGGACTTTTCACCAAATATTTATAACACGATTCACAAATTTTTTGCGAGTATTTACATTCAGACAAATACATTATTCTCTCTCTCCCTTTGCATCTTACACAAGAAGCGATGTACAACGAAAATTTTATCATTAAACTACACATTTTTACAAACAAGTTGGTCTGTCACAAATGCGTCGATCTTCATTCCTCTGCAGTAAACTTGTTTTACCTGCAAAAAAGACAACAACAGATCCAAGACCATGGCAAATACTAAAGCATTACTAAAGTAAACATAAATGTTGGATCCAAAGTGATTGTTTATACTGACCATGAGGCCGTTAGATACCTAATGGCTAAAAAAGATGCAAAACCTAGATTGCTTCGTTGGATGCTCTTACTGCAGGAATTCGATCATGAAATAAGAGACAAGAAGGGAGCAGAAAATCTAGTGGCGGATCACTTGTCCAGGTTGCCAGTTGAGCATATCACCGAGTCCAATAATGAAGTTCCGATAAATGATTCCAGACCCGACGAACACCTCCTGCTGAACGAGGTTGAGCTCTACAAGACCCACGTTACCGACCCCTTCAGGATCGTTAACGAGGTGCCGAGGCTGGAAGACACAAATAAAAAGGGAAAATGTTCAAGTTTGTTCGACAATCAAGCCAATGGGGTCGTTACTCAGCTACGGGAGGTCGGTACCGAGGTCAATAAATGGAAACCTAGCTCGTTAACGACCCACCCAGGTAAGATTTCTGAACCTAAGTCTTCTCAATTAAAATCCACCCCCTCTCCTTCTTCAATTTCTTCTTCCTCAATATCAATCCATGCTATTAGAGGGCCAAAAGCTCCTTGGTTTGCGGATTTCGCTAACTATCTTGTAGGAGGCGTAATTCCCGAGGGCCTTACCCCACAAAAGAAGAAGAAATTTCTCCATGATGTGAAACAATACTACTGGGACGATCCTTATTTGTTTAAACAAGGAAGTGATCACCTCTTTAGGCGTTGTATCCCAGAAGAGGAGATTGAAAACGTGATCCGTCAATGCCACACACTGCCAACTGGAGGTCATGCAAAAGGATTCAAGACTACTGCAAAGATTCTTCAAAGTGGTCTCTATTGGCCCACCATGTTCAAAGATGTGCAAGCTTATGTGACAGCATGTGATGGATGTCAACGCTCAGGCAACATAACTTGGAGACATGAGAATCCACTAACTGGGATATTAGAAGTTGAGCTATTTGATGTATGGGGTATTGATTTCATGGGACCGTTCCCCGCCTCAGGACCTTACAAGTACATCCTAGTTGCGGTTGATTATGTTTCCAAATGGGTGGAAGCTGTTGCTACAAGGACTAACGACGCCAAGACTGTTGCTAAATTCATCAAGACCAATATTTCCCCCAGATTCGGCGTTCCAAGAGTCCTTATCAGTGATGGTGGCTCCCATTTCATTGAGCGGAGTTTTGAAGCCCTTTTGGCTAAGTATGGGGTATCTCATCGGGTGGCAACACCCTATCATCCCCAAACAAGTGGCCAAGTTGAAGTTTCAAACAGGCAAATAAAGAGCATATTAGAGAAGACAGTTTCCCGTTCTAGAAAAGATTGGTCCTCCAAATTGGATGACGCTCTATGGGCATATAGGACAGCATACAAGACACCTCTACGCACCACCCCCTATAATCTAGTGTATGGCAAGGCATGTCATTTACCGGTCGAAATGGAGCATAAAGCGTTATGGGCTCTCAAGGAGCTCAACATGAACCTCGACACGGCTGGAGCAAAAAGATTCATGGACTTGCAAGCATTAGAAGAATTGAGGCTGAAGGCGTACGAAAATGCTGAAATCTACAAGGAGCGCACCAAAAGGTGGCATGATCGGAAATTGGTGCCAAAAACTTACCACATCGGCGATAAGGTACTTCTATTCAACTTTAGACTCCGATTATTCCAAAGGAAGCCAAGGACACGATGGAGTGGGCCATTTGTGGTTCATCACATTTATCCTCACGGAGCAGTAGAGTTGACTGACAACCGAGGCGTCGTTTTCAAAGTTAATGGACACCGGTTGAAGAAATTCCATGAGCAGCCTGATCCTGATGAAGAAATAAGAGTCACCATGGCTCTCACAC
Source organism: Fallopia convolvulus (assembly GCA_964016875.1). NCBI lineage: Eukaryota > Viridiplantae > Streptophyta > Magnoliopsida > Caryophyllales > Polygonaceae > Fallopia > Fallopia convolvulus. The sequence continues at coordinate 48,441,100 of OZ024732.1, read as the reverse complement.
CACAAGACTAGCAAGAGAGCTCGTCGGGCTAACGACGTTAAACATAGCGCTTACGGGAGGCAACCCGCTTTTTAGAATAGGTTTATTTTATTTTATTTTATTTTTATTTTTCTTTTAGATTATTTCTTAAGCTTTCTTTTATTTTTCTTTTTTAGTTTTTTTTAAATAGGATAGAAATAAGATTTTTTGAGGGAAGATGAGAGGCAGCGTCAGAGAGAGGCGGAGGATGCTGAGCGTTGGAGGACGATGTATGACTTCATGGGGAACTTTGAGCACTACTTTCCTCCACCGAACCGTTGATCAAGCTCAAGATGAAGTTTCCTTTCCTTGTTTCCACTTTTGTAAGTTTTATGTCTTTCTTTTGCTTTTTAATTTATTTATTTTTCTATTTCTTTTCCTTCTTCTTCTTATTTTTCTTACAGTGGGGACACTGTAATTTTAAGTATGGGGTGGGAAGAAAAGTAGAAAAATTATGTCCTAGGTGTTTTTATGTTCTATGTAGATGTTACTTTTGTTAAATCGAAAAACCAAAAAAAAAATTGAAAACTTTAAAAATCCAAAAAGAGTTTAGAATTGATAGATATTCCTTCTTAAAGTTCTATGATAGCAATCACTAGTTTAATCATATAATTCCTTGCAAACATGTCTTTGAAAGTATAGCCGGATTCTTAAAAATTGAAATTATTGTTTTTAGAAGAGAATAGCATTAGATGAAATTGAGCACATATACTTTATAGCATAGATGATGCAATCCAACAAAATCTACCTTGTGAGTTATTTTTGGCCTTATAGGGAGAACATTTATAAATCCCGCTTCTTTTTTGTGTGATTTACTCTCCTTATGCATATTATCTCTTGGAATTGTGATGGTTATCTATTTTTTGAGACCCTTAAAAGATTTTTAGTTCATTATTTGTGAAGATCATATGATAGAGAACTTATTTTTATGAGCCCTATTATCCCCTATCTACCTTTACATTATTCCTTCTTTTGATAACCAATTTTGGCCTGAAACCTTTTATTTTTAGCTCCACAAAAATTATTCCCTAGCCGAGATAAGCTTGACCCTATCCGGGAATTAGGACTTAGATTGGAGAGGTAAAGTTTTGTGTTTTGTTAAAAAGAAGAGAGTTTCTATTTGCTTGAATTAAAGGGTATTTGGGAAGGGTAGATTGGAAGTATCTTGTTATTATATGTAAGAAAGGTCTCTTGATAAAAAGATGCACAATTAAGTGTTAAAGGGAAGAAATGTATACGGTGGATCGTTAACGACCCGGATGTGGGTTCGTTAACGAGGCAGCGAAAAAAAAAAGGGGGAAAAGAAAAAAATATATAAAAAAAGAGAGAAAGAAAGAGGAAAAGTTGAAGTGCATTTGTGTTTAAAAATAATATCAAGAGATTCTTTTATTTTTGGTTATGAGATTTTCTAGGATGATAAATGGGTGAGTGAAAATGAGTGTGCATAATATGAGAGTGAGTTTGGTTATTTTATATGAGAGTTTTGATGTTATGTGTGAGTTCTTAGGAGTCTTTGATTCCCGGATATTATTAGCACCACATGACCAAAATATTTCCATTCCCTATTGTTATTACCAAGCCCCATTACAACCCGGCCGAATGGAAGCTTCTATGAAGTTTTTCATTGAGCCTAAGTTCTCTTGATGATTCTTTGCTTGTTTTGACAAATCTTGGGTGGAGAGTATTGGTGATATAAGTTCCAATTTCTATGAGTTTTTGTATATAGGATGAGTTGAGAGATTGATATTATAAGCCCAAACACTTGAGAGTGGAGTGAAACACATTATATCCCTTGAGAGGTTGGATTGTATTATTTTATGTCTATTTAAGTGCATATATGTGTGAGGATGTTAATAGTCTTTTGCTATAATTTTCTTATGTATAGATATTGCTTTTTGAAGATGGCTATGTCTTGATAAGCATGATTTGTTTTGGTTTTGGTTAGTATCTTGTTTATTGCTTGAGGACAAGCAAGTCTAAGATAGGACCGAAATTTTTCAAAGGCAAATACCACAACAAGGAATTCCTTCTCCGTTGTGGTATACTTACTCTGCGCCTCATCCAGCGTCTTACTGGCGTAGTAAATGGCGTGGAGTTTCTTGTCTTTCCGTTGCCCTAAAACTGCGCCAACTGCATAGTCACTGGCATCGCACATGATCTCAAAGGGTAATGTCCAGTCTGGGGACTACATGATAGGGGCGGACACAAGGGCAGCTCTTAACCTGTAAAATGCTTCAAGACATTCTGGAGACAGCTGAAACACTACATCTTTCATTAGTAGGTTAGTCAAAGGTTTAGCTATCTAAGAAAAATCCTGAATAAATCGCCTGTAAAAGCCAGCATGCCCTAGAAAACTCCTAATGTCTTTTACAGAAGAGGGGGGAGGTAGTTTTTCAATAAGCTCAATTTTCGCCTTATCTACTTCTATCCCTCTTTTAGAGACAAGGTGTCCTAGTACTATCCCCTCTTGAACCATAAAGTGACACTTTTCCCAATTCAGTACAAGATTGGTTTCTTCACATCGTTTAAGCACTCGTGCAAGGTTAGCAAGACAAGAATCAAATGAAGAACCATAAACAGAAAAATCATCCATAAAAACCTCTACAATATCCTCTATCATATCAGAAAAAATAGCCATCATACATCTTTGAAAAAAGTAGCGGGGGCATTGCAAAGCCCAAATGGCATTCTTTTATAAGCAAAGGTTCCATAGGGACATGTAAAGGTTGTTTTCTCTTGGTCATCAGGATGAATGGGAATCTGCCAAAAGCCGCTATAGCCATCTAAATAACAGAAGTAATCATGCTGGGCTAAGCGTTCTAAAACTTGATCTATGAAAGGAAGCGGAAAATGATCTTTTCTAGTAGCGCTATTGAGCTTCCTATAATCAATGCACATCCTCCAACTAGTGGTGGTTCTCGTCGGAATAAGCTCTCCCTTTTCATTTTCTATCACAGTCATCCCCCCTTTCTTAGGGACTACATGGACCGGACTCACCCATTGGCTGTCCGAAATAGGAAATATGATCCCTGCATCAAGTAATTTAATAATTTCCTTTTTAACTACATCTTTCATGTTAGGATTTAATCTACGTTGATGCTCTATGGTGGGCTTATGATTGTCCTCCATGTAAATCCTATGCATGCAAAGAGAAGGGGATATGCCAGTTATATCATCTAGGGAGTAGCCTATGGCTTTTCTATGCATCTTAAGCACACTTAGGAGTTTTTCTACTTCTTCATCTTTTAATCCAGCATTAATGATGACAGGAAGAGTAGAATTTCGGCCGAGGAATTCATACCTGAGGGAATCTGACAAGGGTTTAAGTGTTGGGGACGGTTCGGCAGGAATTATAATGGGCTCTTCTGGTTCCGTCTTCAACACTTCATGAAAGCATTCGAAAGCTGAGATCTCGCCATCTTCGGCAAGGGTCGTTAACGAACCTGGGTGGGTCGTTAACGAGCCTGCATCTTCTGCCAGGAGAATCAGTAACGATGCTGGAGGACTCGTTACTAAGACTGCAGTGGTTATTTCTGCCCATCTTTGCCCTGAAATTTCATCATTGCATGTTGATCTTCCTATGGGGTCTCCACATTCAATGATCTCCTCGTGGGCGTAGAGCATCTTGACTTCAGCTTTGTCAGACTCCCTGGATTGTTTGAATCGGAATTCCGTCACCTCATCCCCAATTTTGAAAGTTAGGAGTCCTCTCCTAACATCGATTATAGCTCCTGCTGTGGCGAGGACTGGTCTTCCCAAAATAATAGGCACAACTGGATCTTCGGGCATTGCCATCACGATGAAGTCATTCGGAATAAAGAAATTACCCACTTGAACTGGGAAATCTTCTAGCAGCCCTGTTGGTTTGATGCAAGATCCGTCTGCCATATAAAGCCGCATGTTGACAGGCTCTAATGGTCCCATATTTGCTCTAGCACTGGCACCAAGATCGCATAAAGCTTTGAACTTGTGGTTGCCTATGCCGATTGTGATTGCAAACCTCCCAGGATCTCCAAGCTTTTCTGGAAGAGCTATGGATCTGACCTCATCCTGCAGCTCTATAATAGATCTTTTCCTGCTAAGAATATCTTTCAAGAATTTTGTGTAAGCCGGCATTTCGCTTAGGGCCTTAGCGAATGGGATGGAAATATTAATGCCCTGAAGAATCTTAACGAAACGCTTGAACTTACTCTCAGTAGAGTCCATAGATTTCTTAACTGGAAATGGAAGAGTTTTCACCATTCTCGGAACCAAGTTAGGCTCGAGAGGTGAGAGTACCGGGTCGACACTGGGGTCGTTCGGTGTCCTCGGCGGGTCGTTACCGACCCTGGTGGGGTCGTTAACTACCCTGGGATTGAGAGGAGGGCTCGATTTAGAAAACTTACCTGGGCTGGGCTCGTCAGGAATCTTCGGAGCCTCGTCATCCTGGCTTGTAGGTTCGGTACTAGCTCTCGTTGGCTCGTTAACGAGCTGGCTGGCGAGATCTTGTTCCTCCTTCTTTTCAGCTTGAACTCTCTCCGGTAGTGTCTTCCCGCTTTTAAGGTGTACCGCTGCTATTTGGCCTCTAGGGTTCTCTTCGGGACGACCCGGGAGTTGCCCTTGTGATCTTGGGATCCGTGCAGCAAGGTCTCCTAGTTGGGAATCAACACTCCTCTTCCAAATATCGAACTCTCCCCATCTTTTATCCAATCTGTTGATGCTCTCTTTAATCTCCTGAACCCATGATGGTGTCTCCTGATGGCCTGGAGGTCGATATGGTGCAGGTCGTCTATCTTGCGGGGGCCCTGTGTAATTATGATTTGTATTCTGATTGCCCCATGATTGATAGTTGTTCGACCTGTCATTATAATTAGGCTGGTTCCTGTAGGGTCCTCTCATGTAATTCATCTCAACTATCGTCTCAGCGGTTCTAACCTGCTCAATGTTAGTGCAAGCAGAAGTACTATGCGCAGAAGAACCACATTCTTGATATGATTGAGAGGATTTCAGAAAACTTACCTGTTTCCTCAAACGGTTGACCTCATCTTGTAAGAATTGATTTTTAACATCGGGGTCAACTTCATCTCGATTGGGCACATAGAGACGTTTTTGAGTTTGTGGAGCCTACTGGGTTCCGTACATAGCATCGTAATTCGCCAGCTTGTCCAACAGTTCCCACGCCTCTGTCGGGTTCATCTCTATAAAACCGCACGCAGTATGCGTGTTGATGCGGTTCTTGGTTTCCGCGTTGATACCCTGGAAAAAGATTTCTTGCAATACATATAAAGGTTGCCCATGAGTAGGGCATTGTCTAAGCATCTCTTTAAATCTTTCCCATGTTTCAACAAATGTCTCATTAGGCAACTGGTGATAAGAGGTGATACGTTTCCTTAACTCCGTTGTCTTAGGAGGAGGGAAAAACTTTGTAAGAAATTGATCATACAAAGCTTTCCAAGTCCTGATAGACTTAGAAGGTAGGCTCTCTAACCAGTTCAGGGCCTTTCCAGTAAGTGACCATCTAAAAGCTTTTAACAGAACATATTCTAGTGAGACACCTTCAGCAGCTATGGTGTCACATAAATCAAGAAAATTTCTAATATGCTCCATAGGGCATTCAGCAGGTTTCCCTTCAAACTGAGCCCGTTTAATCAAGGATATAAATTGAGACTTGATCTCAAAAGGTTTCTCTATCGCAGGAAGCACAATAGGAGATTCTGGCACCCTCAGTTCCGGATGCATGTATTGCTTGGCATTCCTTGGATAGGCGTTTAGCTCTTCTTGCAGTCGAGCCTTGTCTGCATCAGCGCCGTCCTTCTCGGCTTTTAGTGCCTCCATCTGGGTCCGGAGGATCTCTAACTCTCGAGCCATCTCTTCAGCTATGGCCATGGCTCGGTTTTCTCGGAGTCGTCGGTGCAGAGAACGTTCGGGTTCTGAGTAATAACTGGAGCTATCAAACTGAAGCCTTCTTCGTCCTACCGGCATACACTGAGAAAACAAACAAAGAAAACAAAAAAAATTAAAAACAAAAACGGGGTCGGGCTAGTCCCGATCCCAAAGAGAAACTAACAACTCGTTGCTTCCCCGGCAACGGCGCCAATTTGTTGAGAGGGTTTCTCGGTCAACAAATAAATTTGTAAGTCAAGACCCCGCTGAGTACAGTGGAGTCAGGATCGTTCCACAGGAAGCAAGGTTGTTTGTTTATCAATCTAATAAAAATCAAATAAAAATCAAACACAATCACTCACGAGATGCCTCGTTAACGACCTTGTCAGGATCGTTACCGAACCACCGAACACAAATATACCAATTAACGACCTAATAAAATTCTAATTAATACTCGGTACCGAAGCAAGTATTCAACAACGAAGACTTATCAGAAATAATTCAATAAAAACAAATAATCTAGGATAAGGGACACCACAACATAGCCAAGCATAAGAATTCGTAAGAAGATAAGATCATGCCTTTAAATAGATAGAGTCATCAACTTTCATTGACTTAACAAGTAAATTAATCTATTTTCATAAACTAACTCACTCAATTGCTTGTTTTGGATATAAAGCTTGAAACTTTCGTTTTCAAACAATATCAACCTTCAAGTTACTAACTTTCTCTTTCAATCAAGTTAAAACTCAAATTACCTCAACTCCCGTTTCGGTATTAAGCACAACAAACAATCTCAATAAAAATAAAAGGCATTCAAAACACAATCTTACTCATCAAACATGCTCAACTATGCCGGGCTTAACCCCGACCCTAGAAAAACAGACTACTCACTACTCATGATTAAGAAATTAAAAACTTCAATAAAAACAAACATTGAAACAAAACTCAAACTTAAATTAATAACGAAAATATCGTCTTACAGAGAATCAGAAGAAAACCAAATCAAAACAATCACCGAACCACAAACTCGATCAACGAACCTCGGAAACCGTCGTCACCGAACCTCGTTACCGACTTCCGATCCGGTTCTCTCTCCTTCGGCCTTCCTTCTCCTCCAAAACTAGCTCTAAAACTCTACTCCAAAATTAAGCCCCCTCTTTCTATGCTAGATAGAAGGGTATTTATACTAGAAAATCCTAAAAAAACTAAAAAGGCTAAAAGATAAAAACTTTCCTAAAAAGATAGAAACAATCTCTAAAAGATAGAAATAAAATCTAGAAAGATATTAAACCCTAAAATACATATTCTAATAACCCATAAAGATTCTAAAAAGATACTCAACCGATACGGAAATAAATTCCCGCTCAGGATCGGTGAATAATAAAATAATACTCCGAAATCTTTCTCTTCGTGGCCTCGTTAACGACCCTTCACAGCCTCGTTAACGAGCCTGGGGTTTTGTTTTCTTCAACACCTCCTCTCGTTTTCTTGAGCTTTGACTTCTTAAATCTTGCACTTTCCCGTCCTTCACTGTGATGCTCCAAATTTAGTTCCATTTAGCTCCTTTCCTCGCTAAAAACCTGCAAAATACACAAAATAGCGTAGATTCCACCCTTTTCGTAGATTTATGCAAAACTAACTAAAAATACTCAAAACTAAACCTAAACTAGACAAAATTAATCCTAGTAAGCAAAGAAAACCTATCAAAAACTATACCAAAAATACGAACATCAATAAACCCCTAAAAACCAACAAGGGGTAAAAGTTGTCCACACAAAGGCCCTAGAACGAGCGGCCACACAAAACAAGTGTTTAAAACCCCAACACACTGGGGGTAGGAAAATGTTCAGAGTTTAGCAAGTACGAAAGAGCAAAAGAAAATCATTCTTGGGACTGGTTCTCCATTTCCACTTGAGCAACCTCCTTGGCAACGGAAGCAATATCGTCAATAACGGAAGATTTCTTAGTTGCGATCACTTCATCAGAGAACAAGCTCTCGAACAACTCTCTTTCCTTCACCGCATCCCAAGAAGTGTGCCTCCCCGCTGCGAATTCTTACATCATCTCTACTCGAGATCGGCATGACCAGTAATCCGCAGTATCCTCAATCTCCTTGGCCAGAGCGGCTTCTTTACATGAAGAGACTACGAACTTCTCCTTCCACTCCTTTGATTCCTTTGAAACCTTTTCAAGGTTATCCACCAGTTCGCGTACTTTCTTCTCCAGAGCAGCCTTCTCATGTCCCAAAATAGTACTCCTGTCCTTTTCAAGTTGGAGGCTTATCTTGCTCTGAGCTAGTTGATCCGGCAAGTCCTTAAAGGCTTCAAAAGGCTCTGAGCCAGTTAATCCGGCAAGTCCTTAAAGGCTTCAAAAGCGGAAAGCAAAAGTTGCAAGCCCTGCACAGAAGAGCAGAGAATCAGGCAAAGGGTGGATCACGGAGTAACAGCAAGTGAAGAAAACGTACTTGCCACTGTGCCGCAAGAATTTCGCTGAAGAATTTCGAGAAAGAAGATTGATTTTCCTTGCCTCGAGAACAGTCCACGTGAACAGGTGCCAAGGAGCTCAGACACTTTTCCGCGGCCATGTCTAAAGACATCATCATCTTTGGGAGATCAGAAAGGTTCGAACCGGTTTTCTTCTTAGGAGAGGAAACTCGGGCCTCGGAAGATTTCTTGGGGTCAGAGACCATTAATGAAGTATCCGCAGTTGAAGTTGATTTAGCCTTTTTCTTCTTCCGAGCTTCTACTCGTTCCATGGTGGTGAGTGCAGTAGTGGAACGGGTGGTCCTAGAACCTGTTAGCAGGAAGACAAAGAAGTTAAAGGGGAAAAAACAATAACGTAAGGGGTAAAAGAAAGACGTAGCATACTCGACATCTCGGTGTCTTCTGAATCAGCAAAGTACGCTTGCACCAGTTTAGGGTAAGATCTCTCCTCCAACGGAATAGCTTCAACATGAGATATCACTTGCACCGACACTGAGTGTGGTTGAGGGGAAGACAAATTCTCTGCATGCAGCATAGAAGTGATCAACAGTTAGAAGGAATTGAGCAGAATGGAAGAGGAAGAAAGAACCACTACTTGTTGGCCTCCATCGAGTTTTTAAGAAAGTTGTGTCAATCCCCATGGAAGAAAGCTTTACGAAGAAAAATTTGTCGGCCCAGCCCCGATCAGACATGGAAATGTTGAAAATTAGGTCAGATTTGTCTTGGAAGGTTTTTAGAGTCAATCGACCCGGGCCACCCTTGGAAAGGCGATAGTTATGGAAAAAGTCGACAGCTTTGAAAGGGAGACCATGGGAGGAACACAACAGGTCAACCGACAACAATAATCTCCAGACTTGTGGGAGTATTTGACCAGGGGAGACGTTAAGAGTAGAGAGGAAGTCGACAACTAGCGGGGAGAAGGGAAAGCGATGTCCGATGCGGAAAGGGTAATCATACAAGCAAACCCAGTCATCACTATAAAAGTCAGTCCAAATTCTAGAGGGAGGAAGAAAGATCTCCGCGGAAGAGGGAAATCCCATGGAAAACGCAAAAGTGTGAGGATCTTCTGAAATACTACTTCTACGATGGAGTGGGTGAGAATTTTGGATGAAGTTAGGGACGAAGGTACAGGCGGATTAAGACAGCGAGAGATAGGGGAAGAAACAGAAGTCGCCATAGTTGAGGGAAGAAGAGAAGTTGAAAATGAAGAAGCGAGAGTAGGAGGAAACGTACCTGGATACCGAGAAGCACAATTGAAGTCTTAGAAGCCATCATGACAGCTATAAATATGGATTGATGGGACATGCTTTTACGCACTACAACTTCCAAGAAACCAAAATCAAAAACCCTATAAAAGCGGTGGAGGGAGTTTTCCCGGGTTTTTGAGGGGGTATTGTTGGGCCTCCCCAGAATTCAGCCCGAAAAGACAAGACGAGCCCAAGAAAGTTAGTCTGGATTGCTCGCTAGCGAAAAGGGCCGAAGGGACGCTAAAGACGTGGCAGGAATGAGTCGTTGGAAGAAGCAATTAAGGTGTGACGGAAATCTCGGATCCCATAATCAATTTGCACAAACGACTAATTCATTAATAACGGTGGCGAGATCTTTGGGATACGCTGAGAACTCCACTAACGGTCCAAACCGAGGAAAGGACTATAAAACGAGGGTGAGGCGAAAATGGAGGGACGATCATCACTGGCATTCAGAGTAAAACTAGAAGCTTAATTCTTCTTCATCCATTCATTCTGTTTCACACAAGTGTTCATTTGTATTGTTGGGAGATTCATCTGCAACTACGATCATAATATACACAATACAACTTACTTGCTCTTGTTTTTTATATCCTTTACTTAATTCTACATCCGGTCCGTAGTTTATAACGCGTTACATTTGTTCTTTGGTTAGGAATTCGCACATTATAGCAGGTAACGCGTTAGTGTGATTATCTTGCCCAAAACAGACCTCATCCTTACCCAAGATTTAGAGCTCAAACTCAATGGGCAGAGTATTAATAACATGGGCGGAACTGCAATATATATGGCTCGAGAGCTACAAACAATTCACCATATGCCATAAGATGATTGTAATACGCCACAGTTGGAACGATGTCGCCTTCCTGGAACAATGCGCCGCCAATCCGCCTCTGCCTTGTCCATATCTACAGGCATCAAATGTTATATTTGAGTTGAGATTATGGGCTACTGCTAGTATTGTCTCCCACAAATTTGAACTACAGGATCTAATAAAGGCCATTCTCCAATATGCGACGAGTGCTTATTTTTCTATGGTACATTTGCAATATAAGCTACTTGAGACGCTGCGTGGGAAAACATACTTGCTCGTTCTAGATGACTTGTGTGGTATAGATAAAACGCAGTGGATTGATTTCATGGATTTGAAGGATGTTGGTTCACCTAGGAGCGGGATTTTGGTTACAGCTCGCGAGGAGCATGTAGCTTTGATTGTTGCGGTGAATGAGGGCGGAATCTTATCCCGATCTAGGCATGCCTGAACCTTCTGACTCTCGACCTCTTTAGATGTACCGAGTTGGAAAAACTTCCAAAGGATATGCACAAATTAGTAAGCCTCGGATGTTTTAATCTAACAACGAAATTGGAGTGTTTTTTACCAATATGCTTGGCCTGAGATCGTTACGAGTATTGAGACTCTCCTTCTACCAAAATTTAATCTCATTACTAGAAGAAATTGGAAACTTGAAGAATCTTCTTGAGTTGGATATATTTGTTGTGCTCGCCTTGTTAGACTTCCAAATGTGATGAAAGACCTAACATGTCTTGAGAGGCTAAGTTTATTTTGTTGTCCAAGTCTTAATTTGGAGGATTGGGAAGGCTTTTATGTCTTAAAAAAGCTCAAGTATCTTGACTTGAATGAGCTTCCTGAATTGGCAGTTTTTCCACACGGGCTACAAGCAGCTACCTCTTTAATTTGCATGATCTGCGGATTCCAAAGTGTGAGAGTTTGAGGTCATTGAGGGAAGCTTTGCGTGGATGCACATATCTTTTGAGGTTGACTTTGCTGACTGGTTGCCCCGTGTTGACTCATATTCCAATTAGTGTTCGTAATCTTAAAAAATTGCAACAAGTGAACATTGATGGATGCAATGAGCTTGAAACAAGATGTACTAAAGATGGGAGTGACTGGTGTCTCATCTCACATGTCCCCTGAGATCATAATCAACAATCAATTCCTCAAAAAATGAACTCCAACTTGGCAATACTGATCGGGTAAGTCTTCCATACTTTGTTTTACATCTTCTGGATTTCTGTGATTTGAGAATAATAAAGCAAAATAATGCTTTTTTTTGTTCTTGGCCACTGCCCATAGGAGCCGATAATACTACTATGAAATCATAACTGCTTGACTAGATGCTTGAAGCCACATAAAGCAAAATAATGTTAAATGCCTTCTCCTGATTTGTCTTTCTCTTTTGTGTAGGTCCATGTCTAGTCTGGTTTTAAATCATAGATTTGAAGAAGTTCTTGTTACACGGTCGATGGATCTTGCACAATTGGTATGATGATACGGAAGAAAGATCGACTGTCAGGCCTTCTCGGAATCGTCGTCGTCCAAGACGATATGAGGATTAATTTTATATGCTTATTTCAGTAATTTATAAGTTTTTAGAACATTATTTATACTTCCAGTATTTTATTTAATTAATGTAATTTTTATAAACTAGAGCTTAGCTCTCTTTCCGGGTTTTCTTTACGGTTCTTTCCCGGAACGCTTTTCTTGAACCGTTAGGGCTTAGGTATAAATACTCTTGTATATCTTCTCATAAAGTTATCCAAGAAATAGTTTGCCCTAATTTACTTTGTCTGCTCTTTATTTCCCGTGGCTACCAAACACGTTTATCCCGAGTCGGAATCCACATCGGATAAGGCTCAACCCCCTTGACCAACAAGGGTTCGATACGCTGACTCACACCGGGTCCGTATCAACTGGTGCTTTCATCCCGAACATCATGTCGAAATCCGTGGTTGACGATTCAGCAAACACCACCGGCGATTATCCCGATCTCCGCACTTTGATCCTGCAATTAACCGATACGGTGGAAACGATGCGTTGTGATCTTGATCTGCATAAATCGTCTACCGAAAATTTGCGAGAGCGGGTCAACAAGTTGTCGAACCCTAGCATCGCCGCCGCCCCCATGGCTTCAGATCCGATCGCCAGAATCGGTATCGTCGTCGGTCCGACGTCGCTAAACCCAAGCCAAGTGCCGTCATTGTCGCCCGGCTGGACCCAGCCGTTCGCACTCCCGAGCGAGGGTGCGAACCTGACCGTAGGTTGGTCGCCCCAACTTCTCGCCCCCAGCGCAGTCGCTTCGTCTGTCGCTGATTGGACGTCGATCGCACCACTCGGCCTTCGCTTCGCCACCAACTACAACGTCGGCCAAAGTTCGAATCTTGGCTCATACAGCGCGAGCCCTTCGCACAATCTGCCCTACACAACCGCGCCACCTGCCGAACCCTATCCGTTTCAGCAGGCCCCACCGTACGTTCAACGTGACGGGGTGCGTATTCCACCAGCCCCGGACTTCGGTCCCAAAATACGGGTTGATCCCCCTCGCTTTAATGGGACGGATCTGAATGGCTGGATTTTCAAGGTGCAAGCATATTTTGATTACTTCAGAAATGCAGAGCATGATCGTTTGCGGTTAGTTGGCATGTTGATTGATCACCCTGCTTCAGATTGGTACCGTTATCAACGTCGGAACAATTGTGGTGAAACTTGGGCAGCCTTTCTGCTTTCTGTTCAACAACGCTTTGACCCGACATATTATGAAGATTACACAGGGCTTATAGCAAATCTGAAACAGAAATCATCGGTTATCGAATATCAAACTGAATTCGAAGCCTTGCTGAATAAAGTTACCGGCGTTCCTGAAACAACCTTGATTTTTTTCTTCAAAGCCGGATTGAAACAACCTGTACGTTGGGACATGAATTTACGAAACCCGACAACATTGGCGCAAGCTTTTGCCTTAGCCCGTGAATTGGCTGCATCTTACGCCGACACCACGGCACAATGCACTCCACCTCGGCGTCCATGGACCGCCACCAGCGCACGCCAAGGTCAGCCCCAACCGAGGGCGACTAATGGAGCTACGCCTGGCTCGAGCGAACCACCACAGCCTCCGGCCACGCCTAACGGTAATGTTTCTTCCCTTCCAATTTGTCGTCTTTCTAGAGCTGAACGTGATGAACGTACTCAAAAAGGCTTATGTTGGAATTATGATGAGAGGTACACCCGGAGTCATCGTTGTACGCCCCGTTTCCTGTTAATGAGTTGTGAGGATAGCGAGGACGACATCTCCGACGAACTCGCCATTCAAGGCAATATCTCAAGCCTTAATTCCATGGAAGGCCTCCCAAACTCGCGCTCCCTGCGCCTCTCGGGATCGATTAATGATGCTCAGATTCAAGTTCTGATTGACGGAGGTAGTACCCATAACTTTATTCACCCTGCTTTGGCTGAGAAATTGCAATTACCGCTGATACAGATATCGCCTTTTCGTGTGTTTGTCGGCAACGGAGCTTATTTATTATGTTCCTATCAATGTCCGGCAACTAGTATTATTCTGCAGGGTCATCCTTTTGATATTGATCTTTTTGTGCTTTCGGTGCATGGACCCCAAGTGGTTCTCAGGGTGCAATGGTTACAAACTTTGGGTACAGTTTCACATGATTATGCTAAGTTGACTATGCAGTTTGTCTGGAATGAGAAAACAATATTTCTGAAAGGCGACAAGCAATTGCCAAAACCAATCTCTATCTGCGAACTTCATTCTCTATGTGCTTCTAATAATATTTTGGACTGTTTTGAGATTCTCAGTATAACACCGGACGACATTTCGGCACCTCCGGATTGGTCGTCCGACCTCGTGCCGGATCTCCGGGCGGTTCTCGAGCGGCGCCGTGATTTTTTAACGAACCATCGGGCCTTCCTCCGCGTCGACCCTGGGATCACCATATTCACTTACAGCCGGGATTTAAGCCGGTAAATGTCCGGCCCTATCGTTATCCATATTTTCAGAAATCTGAGATTGAATGACAGGTGAAATCTATGCTTGACAAAGGCATCATTCAGCACAATACTAGCCCTTTTTCATCCCCGGCTTTGCTCGTCAAGAAGAAAGATGGCAGTTTTCGCTTCTGCATCGATTATCGAGCCCTTAATGGCATTACGGTTGCAGATAAGTTTCCTATTCCCACCGCTGATGAATTATTTGATGAATTGGGAAATGCCACTATTTTTACTAAGCTTAATCTGCGCTCCGGTTATCATCAGATTCGGATGCACTCGTCCGATATTTATAAAACTGTCTTTCGGACTCACGACGGCCATTTTGAATTCCTAGTTATGCCTTTCGGCCTGACTAATGCACCGTCGACATTTCAAGCAGCTATGAATAGTATTTTTGCTCCTTATCTACGCAAATTCGTTATTGTCTTTTTTGATGATATTCTGATATACAGTCCATCTGTTTCTGCTCATGCTTCGGACCTAGATACTGTTTTGCAGATTCTCCAGAGCCACCATTTTTATGTCAAAGGATCAAAATGCTCTTTTGGTACATCTACAGTTGAGTACCTTGGCCATATTGTTGCATCAGGCCAATTGATAGCCGACCCGGCGAAATTATCCGCCATGGCCGAATGGCCTATACCGAAAACAATCAAACAATTGCGTGGATTCTTGGGTTTGACAGGCTATTATCAGAAGTTTATTCGTAATTACGCATTGCTTGCTACTCCTCTAACTGACTTGTTACAGAAAGATAAATTTGAATGGTCAGTTTCTGCAGAGGAAGCATTCCAGAAATTGAAATCAGCTATGATGCAACCTCCTATTCTGCAACTTCCCGATTTTTCTAAGCAATTTATTGTAGAAACAGATGCATCAGATGAGGGGGTCGGTGCAGTATTGTTACAAGATGAACGACCTCTTTCTTTATTCAGTAAAAAGCTTGGCATTCGCCGTCGCGGGTCTTCCGCATATCACAGGGAACTGTTTGCTATCGTGTCCGCCATTCAGAAATGGCGCCAATATTTGCTTGGCCGAGAATTCATCATTCGTAGTGATCAAAAGAGTCTGAAGGAACTCCTGACGCAAGTTATTCAGACACCTGATCAACAGTTTTTCATCAGAAAAAACTCATGGGCTACAAATTTAGCATAGAATAAAAATTCGGAGCTAGTAATCGTGTCGCTGATGCACTATCTCGTTGTATGATCGATAATGTGGCAACTCTGCAACAATTTCTATCTTTTGCGGCGCCATTACCGGACATTCTTTCACGCCTCCGAGCCGAGAATTCGGCGTTGGCCGATTTGCTAGAGTGGCATTCTGCGCACGCCGCCGGCACTCTACCTGCCCCTTTTCGAATTTGTGATGGCATCCTTTATTTGGGTCATCGGTTGGTGGTTGGAGCTGCCTCACCACTTAAGGCTGAGATATTATCGGAGTTTCATTCATCCCCCAGCGCTGGTCATCCGGGTATTGATAGGACTTTTCGTCGTGTTGCCGAGGTATTTTATTGGAAGGGCATGCGAGCCGAGGTTAAACGCTTTGTTGATTCATGTTTGATTTGTCAGTCCACAAAATGTAGCACTGCCAAGCCTGCCGGCTTAATTCAGCCCTTGCCTGTCCCTCAGCAAGTTTGGGACGATGTGTCTATGGATTTCATCACGGGATTACCTCCATCCCGAGGCCAAACTACGACATTTGTCGTCGTTGATAGATTGTCTAAATACGCCCATTTTGGTTCACTTGGCCCCTCTTTTGATGCCCAACGAGTGGCCGCATTGTTCGTTGAGTTGGTCGTCAAGCTTCATGGCATTCCGGCAACTATTGTGTCTGATCGCGGTCCTATTTTTCGCAGTACTTTCTGGTCCGAATTGCATCGTTTGAGTGGTACCAAATTGCATCACAGCACAGCATATCACCCTCAATCCGACGGCCAAACTGAGGTAAAAATCGGAGTTTGGAGCAATATTTACGCGGCTTTACACAGGGCCGACCACGTCGTTGGGTCGACTTTCTACCTTGGGCCGAGCTTGCTTTGAATTCTAAGTATCATGAGGGCCTCGGTATGTCTCCGTTTAAAGCATTGTATGGTCGTGAGGCCCCACCAATCGCACGGGTGACCATTCTGTCCGGACCACCGACCCCGGCCTCGGAAGCCATGCGTGACCGAGCACAGGTTTTAGACCTTATTCACCTTAATTTGGGTAAAATGCAACAGCGCATGATTCGTCAGGCCAACAAACACCGGAAAGATGTGACGTTCAATGTCGGTGATCGTGTTCTTTTGAAATTGCAGCCATATCGCCAGCATTCGGTTAGCCGATCTTTATCTGCTAAACTTGCTCGACGGTTTTATGGACCGTTCACTATTACTGAGTGTATTGGCCCGGTGGCTTACCTTTTGGAGCTTCCTGCCACGGCGCGGATTCACAATGTGTTTCATGTCTCTTTGCTCAGACTCTTTATTCCGGATGGATCTCCGACTGTGCCAGTTTCGTTGCCGACTGAATTTCTGTATGATAGGCCAATTTCTCGCCCTGTGCGAACCATTAGAGACCGAGAGGTGATTGTCGATGGGCTTCCCAGGATCGAATGGCTCGTGGAGTGGTCTGATGGTGCGCCAGCTGAGTCGACTTGGGAGCCAGTCGAGGTGATTTCTCGTGCCATCCCTGATTTACGGCTCGAGGACAAGCCGATTCTCATCGGGGGAGAGAATGATACGGAAGAAAGATCGACTGTCAGGCCTTCTCGGAATCGTCGTCGTCCAAGACGATATGAGGATTAATTTTATATGCTTATTTCAATAATTTATAAGTTTTTAGAACATTATTTATACTTCCAGTATTTTATTTAATTAATGTAATTTTTATAAACTAGAGCTTAGCTCTCTTTCCGGGTTTTCTTTACGGTTCTTTCCCGGAACGCTTTTCTTGAACCGTTAGGGCTTAGGTATAAATACTCTTGTATATTTTCTCATAAAGTTATCCAAGAAATAGTTTGCCCTAATTTACTTTGTCTGCTCTTTATTTCCCGTGGCTACCAATCACGTTTATCCCGAGTCGGAATCCACATCGGATTAGGCTCAACCCCCTTGACCAATAAGGGTTCGATACGCTGACTCACACCGGGTCCGTATCATATGATATAGGAAAGTAATTCTTGAAGAGTAACTCTGAAACACCAAAGCAAGTCATTGGAATGGTGGCTTTTGGAAGTTGGAAAATTTCATATTAGAGCAATATATATTGTGATTCGTGAAACTTGTTTTTACTTTGGGCACACATACTTTCTTAAGATGTACGATAATTATACTTTTATCTATGACTTGTAATGTATAGATATATTTTTTTTTGGATTAGTGTGGGAATTCTATATTTTAACAATATATTTTATTCGAATATATATAATAAATCACTGGTTAATAAAACTTGTATAATCGCATTGAAAAACATAATTTTCTGATCAAGTAGGGGGATTTGTGTTCAAAGCTAGCTTCAGCATTTCTTTTTTCTTAGATTATCATATAGATAGTCAGTAGTCACAACTCACAACATCGCCCAGATAGTATCAACACAAAGAAGGCCCGAGACGATTGATGAGATTGAGGCAATGGGATGCAATAATATATTGTTATCTATGCCTATTGCCTAATGATGTAATTTGTAGGCCAAAAATAAGGGCAATAAGAGCTTCAGCACACGATAGATACATGACGGTTCACTTAATTGTAATTATATTGATTAATTTTGTTTTGAATTCCTTGCAAGTGTATTTTGTGGATTTCAATGAACTCTTTCTCTATCTGGGAAGAAAATCAATACATCTTCAACACTCAAGATTCGTGTAATGAAAACTGTGTTTTTATAACGAACGTTTAAGAAAGATAAAAATAAGTATGCAAATATATAAAAACCCACCTCATCAGCCTTGCCCTTTATTAGATAGCTAGATCTTTGTTGGATGACTTGATGATCGATGCAGATTTCAGGAATGTGAGAGATGAGATGCCAATCACGCCCTATATCTTTCTCACACCACCTTCTTACCTCGGGGCATCCATCAATTGTCAATTTTTTGTAAGGATGCAAGAGATTTAATGCCTCTCGGCAGAGCAGCCAATTCAGGACAACGGCTCAAGGTTAAACTTAGAAGGGAGATGTTGTGTTGCAATCCTTCTGGCAATGCCCTCAAACCATCATACTTTGTGATTACAAAAGATCGCAACGAGTGAGCACATGAGTCAATTCCTTCAGGAAAGGCCAACAGTTTTGGAAGCTCTCTAAAATCTAGATTCACAAGGTTTCTTAGACCATATAATCCTTTCCAACCCTTTAGGTCTAAGCTTCTACAACAACAAATCCTGAACTCCTCAAGCTTGGTGAGATACTTTATTCCGTTCGGAAGACTAGTAATGCTCGCACAATAAAATATTTCCAAACGACGAAGGTTCTCTAAGCTCCCAATCTCTTCCGGTAAAGATGTGAAATGGTTACAAAACCAAAACTCCAATCATCGTAAAGAGCTCAATCCACATAAGCTTGCTCAAGGCAAGGATATCAACTTTGACGTCAAACTCAAATACCTCAAGCTTACTAACTTGTGGACATCTTTTGGAAGTGTTTGTAATTGAGTACACCTAAAAAGCTTCATTGTTTGAAGCTTGACTAGGTTGCACATTGAGTCTGGAAGTCTAGGGTAAAATATGTACTGTCACTTATATATTATACACAATATATATAGTGGAGCTTATTCATTAGCTTATAATCTAGTTTGTTATGAAAGTTTAATCGAGACTACTTTGCATTCCAATTGAACTGCACACATCTCACAAACAGTAATTATCTTGCTAAAAGAAGTTCCTTTGTCTGTTTCCATTACTACTAACACATCTCACAAACTCAAGAAGCTCCTTTGCGTGTGGGAAACCCTTCATTCTACCCATCACCATTGCCTTCTGTATAATCTTACCAGATGCAACATTTGGTTCACATCCATGGCTGGCCATATGTTTCAGCAACAACACAGCATCCCCAAACTTCCCTCTCCGAAGCATCGCGTCCAAGAAAGCATTGTAAACAGCAATATCGGGAGCAAAACCAGCCTCAAACAACAAGTTAAGTCTCTTGAAAGCATCTGAAATCTCACCCATCTTGCACAGAGAGTTATTCAGTATCCTAAATGTCACACTATCAGGCTTCACTCCTTGTTTGTGCATTTCCTGCACAAATTCTCTAGCAACAGCATCAGCTCCTTGTCTTAAAGCTGACTGAATCAGGATATTATAGGTTGTAGATTCAGGCAAAGCTCCCATTTTTCTGAAACAAGTAAGAAGCTTTCGCGCTTGATCAACTTCAAGCAGCCGCTTCTTGTAAACGCCACGGATAAAGTCATTTAAAGACCTCGTATCAAGATAATTGTACTCATTATTATGATTCAGCATGTAGTATTGCAGCAAATTATAGCACTCTGATATCTGGCCTATGGAAATGAAATATCTAATCAAACACCTGAAGCTCACGGCGTCGAGTTTGACACCCGGGTACTGCTTCATCTTTTTCAAAACCCGGCTGATAATTGAAGAGTCGCCTAGTTTGCAAGCAGCAAACAGGATTGTGTTGAATGAAATTACGCTTAGCAAATTTGATCCGTCTTCAAACTTATCAAGAATCTCCATGGCTTCTTCTAGATGTCCTTCCAAACACAGCGCTTTAAGCAGAGTGCCGTAGGTGATCTTGTTCGGCACCAAACCGACTTCTCTCATCTTTTCCACGACAGAGAGTGCTTCAACAGATCTGTTGGTCTTGGCTAGCGTGTGGATATATACATTAAAAACTGCAACATCAATCGCACAATCACACCCACTTGATATAGCATCAACCAAGAGCTTATATGCGCCATCCACATTTCCAGCTTTCAACATGCCTCCAGCTAAGGCAGTATAAGTATATGGGTCTGGAGTTAGACCTTTCTTACCAACACAGGAAAGCATAGCATCTACTCCAACCAAATCATTCTGCAGAGAAAGTGCACGGAGGATAATGTTGTAAAGATAAATGTCTGGTTCACATCCGTCCTTCTCCATCGTTTCAAGGATGCCAAGTGCCTCTTTGATCTTCCCATTTGCACAAAGATGTTGAGCAATGACAGTATAAGTTATGACATCTAGCCTGCACCCAACACTATCCATTTCGCTCAAAACCCTACCAACATCATCCAATTTGTCATTCTTACTGAAGACGTAAACCAAAGCAGTATAAGAGCAATTGTTAAGTGCAAAGCCTCTCTTCTTCATAGAGCACATATAAGAGAGTGCTACAACACTGCGGTCACATTTACACAAAGCCCACAAAATTGGATTGTAAACTAAAGGAGAACAAAAGTGACCCGTGCAAAGCAACATATTGAAAAACTTGCAAGCCTCATCTAACATGGAGGAATCAATTAGCTTTAAGATTAGCATAGTCACCACAGTTTCAGTCGGAGAATAATCCAACAGCAGCATAAATTCAACAATGTATATTGAATCCTTGAAATTACCCAGTTGCAATAACTTTTCCAACAGCTCCGATAGGCACTGGAAGGAGGGCGAATATCCATTCCTGTGCATTTCAACCACAACTATCAACGCGTCGTGCAACGAATCAATAAAAATCAAACCTTTGAAAAGAACATTATACGTAATAGCATCCGGTGACAGACCCTTAGCCCTTAAACCAAAGTAGATGCATAGTAGTTTATCCAATGCTAAATTGCCAGACTTCCCATAGCAACTCAACAATCTGTTATAATCACTCACAGACGAGAACGCCATTGAATTGAGCACTTACAACGCCTCTCTAACCTGGCCGGACTCGGCAAGTTGACACATTTTGCGGTGTAATTGATCAAACTCGGAGCAATAGCTACTAATGGCAACAGTGATATCCCCAACTTTGGTTGATTTTGGTGATCTTTCCTGCACTTTGATCTTTTGGAGATAATCTGACACACAGGAGGAAGATATAACAAAATCAATGTATTCAATCAAATGCAGAAATGCTTTTAAGTTATGGTCCAACCAACATTCAGACAAATTTACAGCAATATATAAGGTACTACAAAAGTCCAGACATTTGTAATTCATGTTGCCTCGGAATTCAGAAGTTCCCTTGACAACTACAAATTGGATGGAGCTTTCTTATTACTGACAAAACTCTCCTCTTCAGATCAATTAATCAGAGAACACAATATAACCTATCTCTACATGTTCTACACCTCAAATATCAACAGTTTAAATGCATATCTAGGTATAATACAGAAGCTACACAAGTTAAACATGGTAAAAGGATTTGAATCCTCAGTTTAATACACCAGTTCTAACCAAGTTTAAGCAAACTACAGAAAGTCAGGCATCAAGCAATTGCAAGCACATCAATTTTAGTGGGCAAAACATGCTGAATTATTCTCAATCTGATTTAGCCCTAATTTAATTCACATTGGTTTCATTCAGAATAGATCTTCCTTGAAAACAGTACTCTATTTTCAAGGTTCCAAAAACCCTCAAAAGAGATTAATTACACTATTACCTCTTCTTTCAGTGACAATCCGAGCAATTGATCTCTGCTCTTCAGGCTTAACAACCATTAAAGCACTGACATTAGACTCGAACCTCTGGAACAAAGAAGTCATCTTTGGTGCAGCAAAAACAATCCAATTGCGCCTTGCATCTTTGATTCTATAAGCAAATGCAGTCATCAGCACTAAAAAAGCTATCTTTACATCAATGAAACACACGCCACACCAAGAAAAGAGGAATTGAGAAATGCCGTTGACAGTTCGTTAATTTCTTTCTGCAACTGAGTTTTCCCATCATCTTCAAAGTAAACCTTGTAAAACCCCACTAAAATCAATCCGCTGCATTTCTCAATCGGAAAATCTATATATCTATATATATTATAAAATAAAAAAATTTGGACAATTAAAGCCAAATTCAAATGTTCAAAATATTTATTTCAAATTTTAATTTAATCCATCTAATAGCTTTCGTATACTTTTTACTCATTTATTATATGTCCTTTCAATTCCTATAATATTTTTTAATTAAAACTCCCATAAACAACATGTATTAAAAGCATACAAATTTTAATTTAATCCGTCTAATAGCTTTTCATATACTTTTTACTCATTTATTATATGTCCTTTCAATTCCTGTAACATTTTTTAATTAAAAACCTCATAAACAACATGTATTAAAAGCATACAATTAGAACTCATTCACAAAAATTCAACTCTAATGTTACAAAAGTATTGTAACTATCATCCATTTAATTCTATTACTATATATATATTCTCACCCTAACCTTCTCTATCGCCTCCTCGTCCCAATACATTTTTGACCCCTTTCTCAACATTTATACTACCATTATTTAGAGACTCTCCCAATATCAAAGAAAGACAAACTCCCATAAAAATAAAGGTACAGTCATAATATACCATTTTCTTATTTTCTTATTATTAATTTATAAATATATATATATTGAAAAATTATTTCATTTTTATGTGCTTAAATTAGTAAATGTCTTTTTTTTCTCAATTTTCCGCCAAAAAGCAAGAGAGAAGTAATACATATAAAGAAGTGACAAAGGTAATAGTATGATCATAAGTTATAAATATATTAAAAACTATTTATCATTTTCTAAATATTATTATTAATTTGCAAATATATTGAATAATTATTTGATTTATTGTGATTATATTAATATATTATTGTTTTGGTAATTATTGTGCCAAAGAGGTAATGGGAGAAGTACATGATAAATTTGAAGAAGGGCCACAAAAAAAGGTATGATTGTAGTTTGCAAATATATTGAAATGCATTCATTATTTTCTAAAATTTCTTATTAGTAATTCAAAAATATACAAAATAATTAATTTGTGTATTTATATTAGTAAATAAGTTTCTTCTTAATCCTCTCCGTATATTTCAACCTACAAACACATCTCTAATACAAATTTGATTTAAAATGAACTCTATCTTATGTATAAATATTCTTATTTCACAAAATTCAATTGATCCTATCCCGTTAATTAAAAAAGATCAAACGAGAAGAATCACTCAAAATATAATCTAATAAATAAGTCTCTAATTTTATGGGTTCAATTTTTTTCCATTTTTATACATAAATTGATTTATTATTTGATAAGAATAATTTGCAGATCATGTGAGAAATTACATGGAATAGAAACCGTTTCAAACATTGTAGTCAATTTTTATTTAGTAACACTCCAAATTAATAATGTCCCATTTAAATGATAATATATCGATTCAAATGAGTAATCTATCTCTCCATTTAAATGATAAACTGTGTGCAATAAACATTATCTTACATTATCTTTTTGCCATGACCTCTATTAAATATATATATATATATATATATATATTTATAAAATTAAAAAAAATTGGGAAAATAATCTCATTCAATTAGCTTAATTATTTTATTTCTAGTTTTAATCTAATCCATCTATATGTAGATCTAGAAACCTATAAACTTAAAAACAATAAATGTTCATGTACTTCAAATGCTTTATAATAATTTTATTTCAATATTACATTTACATATTATAAATATAAATGTTCATGTACTTAAAATGTTTTCTCTCTCAATATACCATTAAAGGTTAATAAAAAAAATACAACTTGATTTTTTTGAAAATTTGATAATATTATTTTGATAATGACCTAAATAATTTAATTATATATATATATATATATATTCAATATACACCTATATTTTATCAAATAACAACTCATAATATTCATAATCCTAACAAAGAGGATAACTTATTGAATAACGGAATTACCATATATTTATTGAATGAGATAGAAATAAAACTTAGTGGACAATATAAGATAAAATTAAAAATTAAAAATAAACAATTTTTATTGAAAATTTAAAAGAATGGGATTATTCACCCTTATATTCTATCAAGAAACGAATTAAAAAAATAAGCAAGAAGTTGAAAAGTTGTAATTTTGCTAAACATTAACAACTTGAAAAAGATATAACAATATTTGGACTTGAATATTGAAACACATGGAATTAATGAATATTATTCTACCAAAATAATTTATTTGTAATAAATGAGATTAAATGGACACTATCCTTTTGTCTATGAAAATATTTCAATACAATTTTTTTGAAATAAGCTATATAGTGTAAAATAATTTTCACATTTAATCATTGATTTCTCATAAGAAATCGTTTAGGTTTGAGTCATTTGACATAATTTTTCGGTTTTTATAATATTATCCAAAAATATTTAATGTATTCTCTTGGAAAACTTTATCATTCAAGCATGTATATAGTATGTAGTTTGGCAAGAATTTGTATTATATATGTGTTATTAAAATTATTTCTATTTTGTGTGCTAGAACTTCTTTCTATTTAATAAATATAAAATTCTTGGTCGATTATTAAATAACAATTGAGAATATTCATAGTCATGACCAGAGGATAACTTATTGAAAAAATGAATGGCTCTATTTATATTCTAAAATTTTCAATTAGTGGACAACAAACGACAGAAATAAAAATTAAAAAAAAAACAATTTTTTTTATTGAAATTTTTAAAAAAAATAGGATTATTCACCATTATATTCTACCAATTTTTTATAAAAATAAGTAAGAAGTTGAAAAGTTGTAACTTTACTAGAACTTGAATGAGATCGATAAATGAACATAATTCTATAAACATAAATAAGAAGAAGTTGAAAAAATTGTAACTATATCTGGCCTTGAATATTGAAATCAATGAGATTAATGACTATTAATTTTTCAGAATAATTTAATTCAAATAAATGAGATTAAATGGATATTATCCTTTTCTCTATGAAAATATTTTAATAAAATTTTACGAAACGACTATATATATATATATACAGTAGAGTAATTTGCAATTTTAAGCATTGGTTCCTCATAAGAAATTCTTCAGGTATGACATGATTTTTTGGCTTTTATAATATTCTCAAAAATATTTAATTTATTGTCTAAAATAAATTATCATTAATGCATGTATATAGTAGTTTGGCAAGGATTTGTATTGTAGATGCATAATTAAACTTCTTTCTATTTTATATGTGTTAGAACTTTTCTTGACTAAATATATATGGAATGGTGGGGGTATTATCTTGGTCGGTTTTCATTAAAAGTGTTTTTATGATTTTACTAGTTTATAATTTTTGTATAATTAATTGCTATAATTATTTACAGTTTAGGTTTCCTTTTCTTTGACTTCCATACACAATACATTAGTATCATGAGTTTAGTCTTTGTTTAATTTCACTTTTATTTTTCATGTGATACTGTGAAGAAATAAAAAGGAAATATAAAGACTCTATATCTTCAAAAGCAAAAAATTGTCATTATTTATTTAATCTAATCCATCGTGATTTAAAACTTGCAACACAACTTTATTTTTAATCTTTAATATTTCTTCATTGAATTAAGTTGATATATTTGTTCATGATGATTAATATAATGATGCGACCAAAAATTATGACAATGTTTTAACAAAAAAATATTTAACAATAATATAAAATAAAAATAAAAATAAAAATAATCCGTGCGTAGCACGGGTCATCATCCTAGTCTATTATAAAATGAAAAAATTTGGCCAATGGGCAAAGCATTTAATGTAATAATAATAGGGAAAGGGAGAAAAAAAATAAAAAGTGATTTTAGGGTTGCAATTTGCAAGATAAATTGGATAAAGAAAAGTATTATAAAAGATGAGCAACCCACATAAGCAAAGCAATCCATTTTTAAAAATCCTATTTAAAAAATAATTTATAAAGTTCTCAATCTAAATTTCAAACAATTAAATGATATGCTACATTTCATTTGTCAACCCAAATAAACTCTGCTATTAAAATTTGGTATGCAAACGATTTAAAATTTTGTACGAATAAAAAAATTATAACCGACAATCCGACATGAAACTATGCTGGCTCACGATTGTTTGATTTTATTTTATTAAAAAACAGGTTTATGATTATTAACATAACAACACATAATTATACGTTATGTAATGCATTACTTTTCTTCATATAAATATTTACACAAAAATAAGAATGGGAAATATTAAACATTTATTAGTCTATAACATTTGTGAGAGTGGTGAGACTTTTCATTTTCCGTTATTGGTCGGACATATAATTACGCCTGATTAGAATATAATTGTTCAAATATTTACTGAAATGATAAAGTTAGAGTTTATAACTTATGTATTTCTTAAGTAGCCATCGACCGTTTAAGACTTTTCATATCACACATTATTGCATAAATAATGACATTTAAAACCCTTCCCCTACACACATACACATATATATTGGATAGTCATGGGGTTTTAGAGGTTCATAAACTATAAAAGTTTTTGTACTTTCCTTTTTGTTCTCCATTGTGTTGATTATGCTTTAACATTTAGAATATGTTAATTTCTAATGATCAATTATTCAAGTTCTTATTTCGATACTAATCTTTCAATTTTTCTCCCATTATTTTGTTGCTTGGTGTGCAGGTGCAAGCGAAGGTTTTGATATTCTTATCTGTAGATGTTGATTGATTAAATCTTCAATTTTCGGAATGTGAGTGTGAAATTATAGTAACCGGTATGTACTTCGAGGTTTTGAATTTAGTATAAAGTTGTAATTAAAGTCATATACTTCATATTCTCCATTGATGTTAGTGCGTGGTACTTGAAATTCATTATTAACCATGGAGGCTTTGTCACTACCAATTAGCTAGAAAATTTCATGATTCAAACGTTATATAAAAATATGTATTATTTTCAATTACGTTGTAAGATATTTACCAAAAAAGAATACTTTGCTAAGAAAAACCTTTAAAAACATGTATCATTTTCAATTATATTGTAAGACAATACTTTAACAAAGAAAGGAATTGTACTCTAAAAATCTATATAATATTCAAAATTTTATAAGAAATTAAATGCATCAAAAAACATTAAACTAATAATGATAATATTACAAATTTGAATGATTTTTTTTCATGTGATATGTATTCTTTAAATTTAGGCTACCTAACAATTCACGTAGATTTTAATCTTTAAATTTAGGAATTAATATACACATATTTAAAAAAATTCAATACTAATAACATTTCGTATAACAATAAATTATATAACAATTTGTAGTTTAATATAATAATGTGTAGGTTAATAATGGATTTTTTATGATCAAAATACATACACTTTTACAAAAAAAAGGCAACATCAAACAAATAAAGTTAAAATTCTAACACAACTATCTATCTATTTTGTGAGTAGTTTATAAAATCTAAAAATAAAATATTATCTAATAGAATAATTGTGTATTTTACAATATTTGGAATTACACACAAAAGTAACAAAATTAGCATCAATCTTTAATATTACATTATTTAATTAGCAACATTTGTAGTAATCTTTCGTATTACACAAGACACAATCTTTGATATTACAATATGAATTTAAGAAATTAAATTTTATCCATTAGTATTACAAATAAAGTAAAGACAAAATAAGATAAGATCAACCTTTGATATTCCAGACAAAAGATAAGATCAAAATTAATATAACATTTGATATTACATCATTTATTTAGAAACTTTTGTAGTAACCTATAGTATTTATTACACACAACCTTTGGTACTACAATATCAATTTTAAGTCATTAAATTATAACCATTGATATTATAAATAAATTTAAAAATAAAAGAAGATAGGATCAACCTTTGGTATGCTAAACAAAAGATAAGATCAAATTTAAAGAAGAAAAAATAAAAGAGTAAAAATAAAAGAATAAATAAATAAAATAAACATGATATAATAATATAATTAATGTGTGTCAATGAATTTTCATGCAATTAATTTAAAATTTATTTTGTAAAATTAAATAAATAAAATAAATATTCCAACACAACTATCTATCTATCTATTTTGTGAGTAGTTCACAAAATCTAAAAGTAAAGTATTATCTAATAGACTAATTATATCCATATCCATACTACTATAAGAGTTTGGATATCACAACACTATCCGGCCGTTGATAAATAAAACCACAATATAGATCTTATCTAACCGTTCAATTTACATTTATTCTAGCCGTTCGATTTAGTAACATCTGATCGTCCATCCAATTACTTAAAAATGTGTGTTGCACTATCGTGTGGGTGTAATAATCCGATTTGTTATTTTAATGTTACTCGAAATTCGTGTCGTTCTTGCTTAGCTCTTAAGTAATCTCGGAGATACCGTAAAAAATATATTTTCTTGGAAAAGCGTGCCCGACTTAAGTGATATTCGGATGTGATCGGGTAATTTTGACATGTCTTGAAAAACGTGTCCAGGTTACTTCGCTCGTAAGCGAGGTCGTAAAAAATATATTTTCTTGGAAAAGCGTGCCCGACTTAGGTGATATTCGGATTTGAATGGGTAATTTTGACATGTCTCGAAAAGCGTGTCCAGGTTACTTCGCTTGTAAGCGAGCTCATAAAAAAAATTCTTGGAAAAGCGTGCCCGAGTTATTTGATATTCGGATGTCAACGGGTAATTTTGACACGTCTCGAAAAACGTGTCCAGGTTACTTCACTCTCGGGGAGACCGTAAAAAATATATTTTCTTGGAAAAGCGTGCCCGACTTAGGTGATATTCGGATTTGAACGGGTAATTTTGACATGTCTCGAAAAACGTGTCCAGGTTACTTCGCTCGTAAGCGAGCTCATAAAAAATATATTTTCTTGGAAAAGCGTGCCCGACTTAGGTGATATTCGAATTTGAACGGGTAATTTTGCCATGTCTCGAAAAGCGTGTCCAAGTTACTTTGCTCTCGGGGAGACCGAAAAAATATATTTTCTTGGAAAAGCGTGCCCGACTTAGGTGATATTCGGATGTCAACGGGTAATTTTGACATGTCTCGAAAAACGTGTCCAAGTTACTTTGCTTGTAAGCGAGCTCGTAAAAAATATATTTTCTTGGAAAAGCGTGCCCGACTTAGGTGATATTCGGATTTAAACGGGTAATTTTGACATATCTCGAAAAACGTTCAACTTACATTTATTCTAGCCGTTCAATTTAGTAACATCTGACCGTCCATCCAATTACTTAAAAATGCGTGTTGTACTACCGTGTGGGTGTAATAAAAACAAGTTTTAAGACATTGGATGGCGTGAAGTCAAGTAAATTAATACCAAAAAAACCATGTCTGTTTAAATAAATTTGCGAAAATGTCATTTCCATATTCCTTTTCCACGGAAATGCCATTTCCATACTCCTTTTCCAAAAAAAAGCATGCTCCTTTAAATAAAATTACGAAAATGTCATTTCCATATCTCTACACTAATGAAGTCTCCGTCTTATAATCGTCGCGCAACGCGCGGCCTAATTGCTAGTATTTTACAACATTTGATACTACACACAAAAATAACAAAATTAATATTAATCTTTGATATTACATCATTTATTTAGCAACTTTTGTACTATCCTTTGGTATTACGCACAAGACACAACCTTTGATATTACAATATCAATTTAAAGCCATTAAATTAAAATAATTGGTATTGCAAATATAAGTAAAAATAAAAGAAGATAAGATCAACATTTGGTATTCCAAACAAAAGATAAGATCAAATATAAAATATAACATTTGACATAACTAAGCAACTTTTGTAGTAACCTTTAGTATTACACACAACTTTTAGTATTACAATATGAAATTAATGTCATTAAATTATAGCCATTGATATTACATTACAAATAAAAGTAAAAGTAAGAGAAGATAAGATAAACCTTTGGTATTCCAAATAAAAGATAATATCAAATTTAAAATATAACCTTTCGTATTCCATTTTCTTTCATACTATATAAATTTTTCACTTTTGCATGATCACATCACAATTTCATTCACCACAAAGCAAAAAATAAAAGACAACTTTTGAAATTGTTGAAAAATAAGGATTAATCAAGAAACCCTTGGAGATATGTATAGTGAAAAAAACAATATATATCTATCAATATATACTATAAAATATAAAATATAATCAATGAAACCCCGTGCGATAGCACGGGCCATCCACCTAGTCAGTGTGTAAACTTATCAAATCACGTGGGCCTTTGATTTCTTAATTGGAAGCTTGATCCAATTTAATATTTTCAGCAACACCCCAGTGTAGCGGCCCAATAAAATTGCAGCCTTGGACTTTTTCTAGGTTGTCGGTATTATGAGCCGAACCTCATTTTTGACTTAATTGAGGAGGTTCTTAGTGAGATTTGCGAGCGGGATTTTGATGGAATTCCTTCATTCTTCAAGTCTTATATGTCAGATTTGAAGGAAAAGGATATTGTCGATGAGATATGGAACATACTGTTCCAAAAGATTTGTGGCTCTCTTCAACCTGGATTGAGTCGAGATATAATTGTGAAAGCATTGGAATTGAGGTGGGGAAGAAGTGAATTTTGAAGAGTTAATGGAAGATACCATTCTCAGCTGCATCATGATTCATGAATCATGTGAATTAGAGAGCAGTCTTGTGATATGAACATGATTATGAACTTCTGTTACAATACTGTGAAGCCTAATTGGAGCATATCAAGTGAAATGTGATATCTGATTTCAAATCAAGACCATAGATATATGAATTCATGACTAAACTATTAAAAATATATATTGAAAATTGGGGAAAAGGTAAAATTGCATAAACTCGCCAGTATAATCCAACAGAAGAGCCCTTATACTGTCTGAATGTCCCTGCAATTTCATGCTTCTAACAAAAGGACAGTAGGATCCAGACTCTTTGCTTATTAGACTCACAATATAAGCCATGATGAATATCTCTACCTTGATACTTAGTTCAACTGAAACATCTGAATCAATATTCATCTTTTGACCAAACATACAAGAATCCGTATTTTCTTGGAAGACCACATCAAAAGACTAGAAACATTCTCCAAACCATCTCAGCTGAATTAGCAATCCTATCACTCGTCTTCGTAAAAGCCGGAACACTATATAGTGATTCCCTTAGCCTCACTGCAACAAACACAAGTAACAGCGGGCTTAGTACATATTATTATGGACCTTACATTTTGTAGTAGCAAAATACAACTAAAGCAAGACAGTGGGAGCCCATCCTTTTGCTCATCTACAACGACCGCAGTTGCATATATCCCGGCAACACGGGCACAACCAGTTGAGATTTTCATTAACCTCCAACATATTTTCTCCATATCTGCAAATAGATGAACATGCGAATCTCACAAGTCATGGCATTACCTTTCAAACAGCCTGGATAAGGTTCAAGCAATATCTGTAAAACATGATCATCTTCTAGAGTGTCCAAGAAGATCAATAAATGAATGTTTGGGGGCTATGTGTATCTTTTTTTCTTGGTTTGATGTAATATATTTATGTTTATTCATTTTTCTTTCATGATTGGATATACAAATTTATTTTTAAATGTATACGGAATACAAATTTCTATTATCAAGTTCTATAAATTATTTTTATGACATGCATTTTGTCTTTAATATTTTTTTGAGTTAGATGTGAAAGGAGGATGGTCTTGACCGAAAAGATTATAAACAATATTAATTATAAATTTCAAATAAAATATTTGAATGCACAATCTATGTCAATTGTAGAAGAATGAAGATAATGATTTATTAAATTATAGAAAAATAATATTAATTACAAACTACTAGATTATAAGCTAATGAATAAGTATTTCCTAGTATAAATAATATTAATTAGAAATATTTGAATGCATTTTGTCTTTAACGTTTGTTATGAACATATAAATAATACAATTATTTTATAATATAACAAGTATATTATAGAAAAATTTATTCAAAACCAACCTATATAAAAATAAACAAATAAATTATTTGTACATACAAGCATATTTTATCAAATTCTTTTTTATTAAATTCACATTGAAAAAAACTTAAAATGTGAGATCAAATTAATATGAATAGAAAAGTTGAAGTTGTAAAGGAAAAAGATTGAAAGATTGAAAAAAAAATTAATCTTCCTTTGTAAAAATTTTAACATTAACTTATAACTCCTCAAATTCCAACACTCTCCATTATTCTTAGTTATGGCCATTAATTTGGAGGGTTTTAGCCCACATTCCTCTTTCTAAATTGAAGGCAAAGTTAATATTTTTAAAAATGAAATCAATTTGTTTGACCTTCTCAAATTTAATTGTTACCTTTTTCAATTGATTGAGTTTGTAAACCTCCTTTAAATATCAAATATGAGGTTCACTTGCTTAAAAAAAATACAAGGTTTATTGAAAGGTTCATTGGGTTTAAAGATGATCATGGATTAGGACTAGAAATGAAGGGTGCTGAACAAGAAAAGGATGAGCAAAAATATAAATGATAAATTATTTGTAAGAGATTCAAGCACATGTGAAATAAATATTAAAAGAAACCTCCCAAAAAGTCTTTCTTTTATTCAAATTACATCTTTTATTATTATCGTATCTATATTTATGTTTGTTTTGTGGTTATATTTTCTCCAATAGAAGAGATGAAAACTGCAAAAAGAGTGATAGTGATTATTTACAACAAGGTACAATATCAATATTTTTTAATATTACTTTTTTTTTGCTTAAATCTATCGCTAAATATATATAATACAAAATGGAAAATTTTTGCACAATCATATGGCTGAGAATTTACATTATTTTTAAAATACATTATTTTTTACATTCAAAACTTTATTCTTTGTACTCAATTAATCAACTACACTTCAACAATCTATTTAATTATTTAAATATTTTTAAATATCTGCAAGACTCATATTAGGGATGATAAATTCCACTAAACTACAAAAAAATTATATGAAAAGAATATACGAAAAAGTATAACTTCGCTTAAATAATATAAACATAATATATGAGAAACCGTGCGATAGCACGGGCCATCCACCTAGAAAGTTTCTATTTCCATATTAGATTAAGGAATCTTAATTGCTTTAAACTTCCTATTGAGTTTGGCAATTCCTCAAACTCCGAAAAATTAAGATTGAGGATGCGTAGACACTTGAAGTTAGACATCAACCCTTTTAAGAAAGATTTACTCACATAACCCATTGGATGAACAAACGTAAACACTCTTGTCTTGCTTGCCTTTTTAAAGTGCTTTGGAAAGCCTTTTCTTGACAAATCCTCTTGATCCCATGAAATATGTTTGGCTGCTGGTAAAAATTCTTGATTATTAGAAATTACAATTGCAATCTCCTCCTTTGATACGTATGTTGCTAAATCAAACAATAAATCATGCATCTCAAGAAAAACTGATTTTTCAACTAGTTGGAAAAAAGCTTGTATCACTAACTTCGAGTTATCAATCAAGTTACTCTTGGAGCTATGCACGATATCATTCCAAAAACCACTCTCATCAAAGAGTTCTCCATACCTTGTAAAAACTGTCTCTACTAGATCATAGCTTGGAAACTGGAAAAAAGGTCGTGACAAAAGCTCATCGAAATATTTGTTTCCAATATCTTCAGGCTCTTCAATTTCTTCTCTAGATTGCAGAAATCCTAGTGTCATCCACATACAGACCAAGTCATCTGTAAACAAGGGATAACCTTGCCTATACCCACCACAAAAGGCAAAACATGTTCTAAGTTGGTAAGGAGTTTGATCATAGCTCGATTTTAGTGCTAGCAAGATATCATTTGGTCCTTGCCCAATCTTCCAGAGTTCACTTTCTTCAATTCGCTTCCATAATCGATCATCTCTTTCATGACGCAACATACTGCCTAAAGTCTTTGCTGCCAAAGGAACTCCATGACACTTCTGAACTATTGATTTCCCAATGTCTATTAGCAATGGATTAAGTGTCACATTCACCTTTATTGAATGCATATTTGGCAAATATTGACCAACAATGATCATCTGATAAGCCTTTCAACTCATATGCATCAATAGTACCCATGATGGAGCCTACCCTTTCCTCAGGAGTTGTCACTATAAGTTTGCTCCTTGGTGAACCTACAGACAATAGTATACAATTCCATCCATTCTCTTGGATCTCTGATCCACATATCATCTAGAATGAGAAGATAAGTTTTTCCACTTAGTATCTCACAAAGCTTGTCTTGTAGCAGTTCCAAATTGGAGGTGGAGAAATTCATGCCAGTAGCGATTTGAAGAATATTGGCATTCAAATTTTTCAGTACAAACTTGCTTGATACATGAGCCCATAACCTCAACTCAAAACTTACTCTAACTTCAGGATCATTGAAGATCAATTTTGCCACAGTTGTTTTACCCATACCTTCTAATCCGATTATTGGAATGACAGATAAATGTTGAGCATCATGGCTCGAGGATCTCATCAAAACACTAATAATCCGCTTTTATCTTCTCTTCTTCCAAAAACATCCGTTTCACGAACATATATGAGTAGGTCTCTTTGCGTAGTAGCCTCAACAAGCAATGTAACGGTGTGTGACTCTTGAAAATTAAAGTTCCTCCTATTCCATTCAACTTCACCCAACCTATGACGAATTGCTTTGAGCTCTCGAGCCACATCATACCGTGTAAATAATTTGGTGATCCTCCGAAACAAGCTTCTCCCATTGACCTTGAGCTCCAAATCTTGTGTTGTTATGAGATCAAGCACGTCCTCGATATCATAAGCAACGAGCTAGAGATTCCGAAGCCCAAGTCTTGCTGACTTGCTCGTGGATTGCTGCTCTTGTGAATCTAAAAGAACGACATCAATTGCAAGCAAAGTTTCCTCAATTCTCCTAAAAACACTTGTCACCTCGGATATCCAATTGATTTCTTCAACAGCAGAAGATCCAAGACTAATCCAAGAGTGTCAAGAACTCGGGCAACAAGCTCAGAAACAATATAGCCATATATATCTGAAACACAACTAAATCAGGAGAGTCACAAGATGTGAAACTGTGTATTAATGCCCATAAAAACAAATTAAACAACAAAAGCTGTAAAATTAACAATGCAATCTTGCACATATGAAAGAAGTTACTAGCGTTTGAAGAATTTGTAGTAGATTAAGCTGATCAGGTTAGGTGACGGAGGAAGTGGGGATCGGAGATTTACTTTTGCAGTCACGTGTATTTTAGGATAAGGAAATATGTGAACATGACTCGCCTTATTGGAATGTTTGTGGTGACAAATTAAGACTTAGTTTAACTAGCCCATAGTATCAGTATGACGATCGAAGAATAGAATCGATACCATTGTACCTAAAACCAAATGTACAAGTAATAATCCAAGTCAAATTTACACCCTTGATTGTTAGTTGATCAAAAGAATACCATTATTGTAGTGTAGATTATTGATATACTCTTATTATATATATTTTCCTAGCGTCTATGTTGAGGAAGAGCACGTTATTGGATGGGATGCAAAATCAACTAGTACATGATAATTAGCGGTTTAATTTCATACGCATACACAACAACACAACCAGCCTCTTTTGCAATTCGATCTAGACAATTTTTCGTATGATGCGCTACATACATACTTCATACTATATATCCATGACTTGAATGGATAGCAAAAGTTTACAAGATGGATGTTAATTAATATTACATACTACTATATATCCATGCATGACTTAAATCTGACATCGAGTAAATACTTGAATCACAATGATCCAGTACGTAGGACAAGGTATACAAGTTCCCCATCTTCATGGATCGTGTCTCATAAAGATCAAGTTCCCGACCATCTTTAAGAGTTTCTCTCAATCATGAGGACATGTAAATGTGCGATGGGAGAGCCAGAGAGTTATTAAAAAAAGACCAAAATTAAAGGTTTTACAAGCTCAATATATAAGGATTGTACAAATGATTTATACATACATACCTTCTCAACCTTGATTAGGTAGGCCTTCATTGCTTTGGATGATTTCATGATCCATATGAATTACAGGAATATGTGCGATGAGATGCCAATCACTTCCTGTATTTTTCTCACACCTTTTTCTTAGCTTCGGACAATCATCGATGCTCAATTGTTGCAAGAATCGAAGAGCCTTCATGCCCATTGGCAACGCCGTCAAATTCGGACAACAAATCAAGACTAGATTCAAAAGGGAAGTGTTATGATGCAATTCTTCTGGCAATGCCCTCAAACCTTCACACCAGGCAATTCTAAGAAACCGCAATGAGTTAGCACAACCATCAACTCCTTCGGGAAAGGCTAATAGTTTTGGAAGTTCTCTAAGGTCTAGATATTGAAGACTTCTTAAACCATGTAATCCTTCCCATCCCTTCAAATCTAAGCTTCTACAAAAATAAATCTTCAACTCCTCAAGATTGGTGAGGTATTTCATTTCATTGGGAAGAGAGGTTAATTTCACACAATATACAATTTCCAAACAACGAAGGTTCTCTAAGCTTCCAATCTCTACTGGTAAAGATCTCAAATGTCGACAGAACAATCTCAATACCCGTGAAGATCTCAATTTACTCAAGCATGTTGTAGGCAAAGATGTCAATTTCGATGTCACACCCAAATGTCTAAGGTTTACTAATCTGTGAACATCTTTTGGAAGCCACTCAAAATTAGAACATCCAAAAAGATCCAAAGTTTGAAGATTCACTAGCTTGCAAGTTGATTGGGGAAGCCCAATGAGTTTCAAGTTAAACATAAGATTAAGGTACCTCAGATGCTTTAAATCCCCAATTGAGTTTGGCAACTCCTCAAACTCAGAAAAGTTAAGATTAAGGATGCGTAGACACGTAAAATTAGATATCAACCCTTTTAAAAAAGACTTACTCACACAACCCATTGGATGAACAAAAGCAAACACTCTTGCTCTACTTGCCTTCGAGAAGTGCATTGGAAAACCTTTAATTGACAAGTCCTCTCGATCCCATAATATATGTTGGACTCTTGGTGGAACCTCTTGTCTACTAGATGTCACAATGGCAATCTCATCCTCTGACACAAATGCAGCCAAATCATGCAATAAATCATGCATTTCAAGAAAAACTAACTTCTCCACTGGTTGAATGAATGATTGCAAGACTGAATTCAAGTTGTCAAACAAATTGCTCTTGAACATATGTACAAGATCACTCCACAAACTGCTCGCATCAAACAATTCCCCATACTTTGTAATAACCGCCTTTGCCCCATCATACCCTGAAAATTGTAAGAAAGATCTCGATAGAAGTTCAAAGAAATATTTGTTTCCTATAGCTTCAGGATCTTCATCTCCTTGTCTTGATTGTAGATATCCAAGTGCCATCCACCTATTGATCAAGTCAACTCTAAACAAAGGGAAGCCTTTTTTGTACATGGCACAAAATGCAAAGCATGATCTAAGATGATAAGGAGTTTGATCATAACTCAATTTCAATGCTGGCAAGATATCATTTGGTCCTTGCTCAATGCTCCAGAGCTCACTTTTGTCAATTTGCTTCCAACTACGATCCTCTCTCTGATGACGCAACATACTACCTAAAGTTCTTGCCGCTAAAGGAACTCCATGACATTTTCGAACAATGGACTTCCCAATCTCAACTAGTAACGGATAAGCATCTTGTTCACCATTTTTAAATGCATACTTGGCAAATATAGACCAACAATGACCATCCGACAACTTTTTAAGCTTGTATGCTTCCACAGTACCAGTGATGGAAGCTACCCTTTCTTCACGGGTTGTGAGTATAATTGTGCTCCTTGATGAACCGATAGACAATAGTTCCTTCAACTCCATCCATTTAGTTGGATATCTAATCCAAACATCATCTAGAATAAGAAGGTATGTTTCCCCACCTAGTGTCTCACAAAGCTTCTTTTGTAGCAATTCCAAATTTGAGTTGAAGAAATTCATGCCAGTAGCAATTCGAAGAATATTGGCGATCAAATTTTTCAGCACAAACTTGCTTGATACATGAGCCCATAACCTCAACTCAAACCTTGCTATGACCTCAGGGTCATTAAAGATCAACTTTGCAAGAGTTGTTTTTCCCATACCCCCAATTCCAATTATTGGAATGACAAACAAGTTTTGAACATCATGGCTTGACGGTCTCAATAAAACACTAAGTACCCTCTGCTTGTCTTCTTTTCTTCCAATAACATCTGATTCGCGGACATATGAATAGGTCTCTCTTTGCTTAGTAGCCTCAACAAGCAATGGAACGGTGTGTGACTCTTGAAAATTAAAGTTCCTCCTATTGTATTCAACTTCATCCAACCTATGACGAATTGCTTTGAGCTCTCGAGCCACATCATACCGTGTAAATAATTTGGTGATCCTTCGAAACAAGATTCTCCCATTGACCTTGAGCTCCAAATCTTGTGTTCTTATCAGATCAAGCACATCCTCGATATCATAAGCAACGAACTTGAGATTTTGAAGCCAAAGTTTTGCTGACTTGCTCGTGGATTGTTGCTCTTGTGCATCTAAAAGAACGGCATCAATTGCAAGCAAAGTTTCCTTAATTCTCCTAACTTCATCCGACACTCCTAATATCCAACTGATTTCTTGAAGAGCAGAAGCTCCAAGAGCGTCAAGAATTCGAGAAACAAGCTCAGAAACATTATCAGCCATATCTGAAATACAACAAATCAAGGAGAAAAAAAAAGAGTCACATATAGTATTATGAGTATGAAAACCCATAAAAACAAGTTTAAATAGCACGACAATACGACATATAAGATTACTGCCTTTACTAACAATTTTTTTTGGTAGAAACCTTTACAAACAATTAATATATTGTCATCTCACTTTTTAAAATATACTAGGTGAACAAACCCGTGCGTATGCACGGGACATGTATTTTACAATTATTTTTTATGTTTAAATTTGCTTTTATTTTATAAATATATTTATACATTTGGAGTTGTAAGTGTGTTGATTTCACGGTCTGTTGTTTAGTGTTATCGTTGTCTTCTTTGCTATGCATTTAGATGATCATACACACTTTATTAGTCATAATACAATATGTGCATGCTTAGTTATATCACAATGCAAATTTGGTTATATAATCATGTACACTCGAAATACACACACGTAGTTATTAGATCATGCATGTTAGACAAAAATTGTTAAATGAAAACAACATTGTATCAACACATCTAATTTGATTTTGAAGTTCGACCCTTATCAATATATACATATTTACAACTCTACTAATAATATAGACACATTAGAGATTTTTGAGTTTAATATAATTTCGGATTTGGGTTGCGCCCGAATTATAACGTGTTGCATAGGTATGTTTGTAAAGAGAAGCAAACCTTATGTAGTTCAGAATTTTGATTTTTGAATTTTCATTTTCATTTTAAACAATATAAATTGATGATCATTTCACAAAACAATAGAGGCAAAATAACTAATCATAATTGACAACAATTATTTTTTTTTTGAAGAAATTTTTTTAGATCTAAATTGACAATAATTTAGTTAGATAATAAAGAGCAATATCAATATGATATTAAAAAATAGTAATATAACAAAAAACATTCAATATACCATTTTTATATTTAATGAGAATAGACTTCCAATATAATATCGAATGAGAGATTTACACAAATACGTATATAATGATAGTATTAAGACCCCAATAATGAACAAGACACAGAGAAAAAATAATTTATACCTGCCTTGAGCTATTCGAACATGTTGGTAATTATTTATAAACATAATTATAACCATAGAGAGAATAGTATACATAAGAGAGGGAAAATATGTACACCAATTGCATCTCTTTGTACAATACCATATATATAGGTCAATTCATGAAATTTAATTGATCAAACATATATACACATAAATAGGGGTGTAATTAGGGCAATAAGTGCACATATAAGAGAATAAGCATCCTAAAAGAATCTCTATGTGTAGTTAATCCATATTATACATTTAAATACTTATAACATTTACACAATATTTTAACAAAAAATATTGTTTAAGCAATTTAAATAAGACTATAAAAATTAGACATAATGTTCACCATGAGACTTGAACCTTAAATATTTATCATACATATAGGTCAATTCATGAAATTTAATTATATTGGTCAAACATATATATACATAAATAGGGGTATAATTAGGGGTGAGCAATAAGTACAAATATAAGAGAATAAGCATCCTAAGATAATCTCTATGTGTAGTTAATTCATATTATACATTTGAATACTTATAACATTTGCACAATATTTTAACAAAAAATATAGTTTAAGCAATTGATATATATAAATGGACACATACATTCGTAAATAATTGATATAAAAAAAATAGAGATATAAAGGGAAAAAACTATTCACATTTTGATGATATGGAGAAATCATCAAAGGTCATGTACAAATATTTTATAACAATAAACAACCGCATAGCCAATGCAATTTTTACTTCTAAAATCACCAAGATCAAACCGAACAACATCCAAAAAGAATATACAAAGTACCACTTTCTCCAGTTCGCCAACAACAAAAAAAAAAAATCAAATAATTAGTATCAAAATTTTCATTGTAAACAATATAAACCGATGATCATTTCACAAAACAATATAGGAAAAATAGCAAATAATAATTTACAACAATTGAGATTTTTTTAAAGGAAAAAATTTTAGATCTAAATTGACAATAATTTAGTTAGATAATAAAGAGCAATACCAATATGATATTAAAAAGTAGAAATATACTAAAAAAATATTTAAGATACTATTTTTATATTTTAATGAGAATAGACTTCCAACATAATATCAAAGGAGAGATTTGCACAAATACATATATAATAATTGTATTAAGACCCCAATAACCAACAAGACAGAGAAAAAATAATTTACACTTACCTTGATCTATTCAAACATGTTGATGATTATTTATAAACTAATTGTAACCATAGAGAGAATAGTGACACAAGAGAGGGGAAATGTGTACACCATTGGATCTCTTTGTACAATACCATATATATAGGTCAATTCATGAAATTTAATTGGTCAAACATATATACACATAAATAGGGGTGTAATTAGGGGTGGTAATGTGGGCAATAAGTACACATATAAGAGAATAAGCATCCTAAGAGAATCTCTATGTGTTGTTAATCCATATTATACATTTAAATACTTATAACATTTACACAATATTTTAACAAAAATTATTTTTTAAGTAATTTACATAAGACTAAAAATTAGAAATGTTTTTCACCATGAGACTTGAACCTTAAATATTAACCATATATATGTCAATAATGTGCAAACCATAGCATATGTACGATAAAAAGAAACGTGTCTATTCGAAGTCGAATATTTAAAATAATGTGTCTAGTGCCAAATTAATATTTTAATTGGAAAATAAATAAATTTCTTACACAATCAAGCTTGGTAGTTTTAAAATACAAAAATCTCATATTCGAATACAATCTGGTTTCGTTATTTCCTACAACATAATAAATAATGTTGATTTTGGCAAAAATAAGTGTGTAGAGACTCGAACTTTAGATCTCCACTACAAAGGCCCAAGCTCCTTGAGCTAAAAAACTTATCTTGACAATCTAGCAAGAAATTTAATATAATATAATTTGTGTACCAAGTGCAATAAATGTTACTTGTACACAACTTTTTATTGTTATATATAGATTATTAAATCCTCATTTATTACTCCAGCATTTTAGTTATTTTATTCAAAATTACCAAGACTTATCAAATGGATCAGAAAGGTTGAATTTGGGTCGGGTCACTCAAATTCGGGATGTCGGGTCGTTAAAATTACCTAGACTTAAAAAATGGATCGTTTCAGATTTGTTGCTAGTTCGGGGTCAATCCAATGAATCAAGAGCATTAATTTAAAAAAACTCTATGATATTTATTAAAATAATATTTATATTAATTATTATTAAATTAAAATATAGTATTAAAATATTGAATATAAATGATACATATATATATACTATAAAATAGAAAAATATATGTAATTAATGATCCATTCAATTGACCTAAAAATTTATAACTTATTTCCATTTCATAATAATTTTATATAGATTTATGTAGGAAACCTATAACTTATTCCATATAATTATCTAAAATTCTAAATCCATCCTTTCTATATAAAGTTGTATTTTTTTCAATCAATGCACAATTATTATTATGTTTAAATATTTTGATAATTAATTAATAATTACATTAGAAAGGAAAAAAATACTTTTTACACTAGATTTGAAATATTAAATTTTTTGCAAAAAATAGTACAACAATAAGAAAAAAAAATCTGACTCAAAATTTATGTTATTTTTATCAATTAACTAATAATAATCATAATATAAATACATATAATAATTTTTTCATTTGCAAAAAATACTACAACAATAAGAAAAAATTCTAACTAAAAAACTATGTTATTTTTATGAATTAATTAAAAATAATCATAATATGAATACATATAATAATTTTTCAATTCCAAAATAAAATTTTGTTGTAAGAAATGATATTATATAAATTGTACTATTAACATTAAAATGTTGTGCTATTCAAAATTTTAAAAAACTTAAGGAAAAAAGTTAAACTCATAAGTTTAAATACATTATATAAAATTAGATTTTTAATAAATGATGTGACATTTTGTATGATATGACCTTTGATATTACCTTACTATAGAGTTAATTAGTATTTATTCTCTTTTTATAAGTTTCTATTATACATTAGGAGACCTTTAGTATTATCCTACTAATTAAATTTTAAATTTTGTAATTAAAGTGATAATATCATTCCTTACAAATTAGTATTAATTACAATCCTTATCCATTTGGGTGTACATTCATGGTGATGATGTACATTATGTAATTCTCTACTCCTATATATATTCACAAGAACAAATTGAAGTTGTCAAATGGTAGGATACTAGCAAACCTTTCTAATTTTTTTTTGTGATGGAGTT
The DNA here is from genome assembly GCA_964016875.1 of Fallopia convolvulus. NCBI lineage: Eukaryota > Viridiplantae > Streptophyta > Magnoliopsida > Caryophyllales > Polygonaceae > Fallopia > Fallopia convolvulus. The sequence continues at coordinate 48,397,765 of OZ024732.1, read as the reverse complement.
GTTGTTTGGTTCTTATTTTATATATTATACAATTATTAATAATATATATTTCGTTTTTAGGTTTGGTGAATAAATTTTTCTTCCTCAATTGCAATTACACAAAATAGAAAGGAAGATACATGTTTAGTTTATCCAAGAAAAACTGTAAGTCAATCATTTCTTTAAGTCTCTCATGTGCATGTATTTTATCTAAGCAATTTGTAACGATTTTTCATGTAGAATATATAACCCTTTAAATTCTCATGGTATTGCTAATGCAGTGTTATGTAGAAATTATTACGATAAGCTATAATTTGCATGAAATAACAATTTTTGTAGTACAACTCATTTTAAAATGATAGATGTATTATTAAAAGTATTACTCTTATTTTTGCCAATTCTCAAGTAACTTTTCTATGTAATAGAATTTGTTTGAAAAATTCGATTTTTAATAATTCTTATGTATAGAGGGAAGGAGAAATATAAATATTATCCTCGAAACCAAATATTGTTATGATTTCTGTTAAGTAGCTGGAAAGAGTTGGTGAAGAGCTATGCAAAAATAAAATTAGAGAATAAATGAAAGAAAATGAATTGTAGAAAATAGGGAGTAAATTATTTAGGATCCAAAAAAACTAATAATACACATAAAGTTAATCTATATCTATATCTATATCTGTATAACATATAAAATAGAAAATTTTGGTCATTTACGACAATTCTCACAATTAAGTTCATATGTATAATTAATTAATAAAAAATATTTAAAAATGCATGCTTTCAATTTATTATTTATGAGAGTTTCAATTAAAAAATGTTACAAGACTTAAAAGGGAATTTGTGTAGATTCTTATTAATGTGTATGCTTTTAATATGTTATTTATGAGAGATTTAATTCAAAAAAATATTACAAGAATTAAAAGGTCACTATTAAAGATTCTTTTAACATAGTGAAAACTTTTCATATTCTGTAACCCCTAACTTTTCTTATAAAAAAAGCAATTTTATCCTCTTAATATTTACACCCAAATATACACATGCAATATCTCCTATCCCACAATATAGTGAAAGAATGATATATTGGAAGAGAGCTTTAAAAGAGTTTTCAAGAGATCGAGTTGATAGTGAAGAAGAAGTAAATAGGTTGATACAAATACAAATAAAAAATGCATGGAAACAATTGACATTTTCTTTCAAAGGTGAGTATTGTTTTGGACAACTCCAATGTTTGAAAGTATGTCCAATCGAATTATATAAGTACAAAATTCTTTGATAATGTATATCTTTTTTCTTGGTTTGATGTAATATATATATATATATGTTTATTCATTTTCCTTTCATGATTGGGTATACAAATTTATTTCTAAATGAATACGGAATACGGAATACGAATTTCTATTGTCAAGTTCTATAAATCATTTTTATGACATTTTGTCTTTAATATTTTTGTGAGTTAGAAGTGAAAGGAGGATGGTCTTGATCGAAATGATTATAAATAATATTAGTTATAATTTTAAAATAATAAAATATTTAAATGCAGAATCTATGTCAATTGTAGAAGAATGAAGATAATACTAAATAAAGCAACTGTAGAGGAAGAACCTTAGGAGAAGTTGTACAACTTTTTCCAAAAAAATGCAAAATTTTGTAATGAGTGATTAACGATGTAATTTCGACACTTCAAATTTTGAAGTACTACAACATTCTATTTGACTTTTATAAATAATCAGTCTTTGTGAGAATCTATTTGACATTTTAGGTAAATTTGCGGATTGACTACACTTCAATGATATATTTAATTAAATTAAATTAAATAATTTTTAATATCTGCAAGGCTCATAGGGATGATGACCCGTGCGCTTATATTTTTTACACATCCCACTAAGCAAAAAGAATATACCAATAATATAAAAAAAATATAACTTCACGTAGATAATATAAACCATAAACAATGACAACCCGTGCGATAGAACGTGCCATCCACCTAGGGTTGCTTATTTAGTATGGTTATGCTTTTTGACATTTAATGTCCAAAGAAGTTGAAATATAATGGTTTGCAACAATTTATCTATACACTATAAAGAAGAAAAAAATGACTATTTTATGACTAATTCTACTAATTAAACATAGAAATTCCAAATAAATCAAGAAGACCAATAGTCAATCAGTTATTATACAATAATGCAAGAAAGATTCCAAAAAAGGGATGTTTGTTTTATCAATTTGTGTGACAATAATCCTCTTGGATCCATTAATACTTTAATGAATTGGATCCTATTAAACAACTCAAACTTTTCACATTTCTAATCAACTTTTCATATTTCTAAACCTCCAACTTTTTAAATATAAAAATTCACATCCCATATTGACACCCAAATATACATATAAAATATACCAATATTTCCTCTTCATATATGTTCACAACAATTGAAAAAAATATTATAAGAGAGTTTGGGAATAGTTTACAAGAAATCGAGTTGGTAGTAAAGACTAAAGAAGAGAGTCATAGGTCCATATACACACAAATTTTCATGAATAAAAATGTTATATCCTTTTGAATGTATGAATAATTGAATATCAATCAAAACACTCAAATGTTGATATAAAATTAAAATTGTTACTATTTTCTTATTCTTAATTTATTTTAATAAAAGGACATATTTATATACACATTATTAAAATTTATATAAATAAATTTCACCCGTGCGGGGTACATCAGCTAGTTTATATGTAAAATAATAAATCACATTAATCTAATCAGGTCAATTGAATATGAATTTTTCTTTGATTTTGGGTCGGATTTCAACTAAAAAAAACTTCAGGCCGATGGGGTCAGGTTATCATGTGATTTAATTTAAAGATTTGAAAGGGTCTGCTACACAATCTACAGAATTATCATCAGATTTCTCCAATTAACACCGATCAAAAAATTAATTAAAATCGAAATTACCAGTACTAGCGGTTGACAGGAGCGGCTACGCTGACGAAGTTGCAGCAGCGGCACCGGTAGGTTTGTTGCAGGCGACGGAGGAATTTGGGAGATTTAGAACTCAGTTCTTAGCTAGCTATTCCAATAATTGGAATGACAGAAACATTATGACTCCAAGAGCTCAAGAACAAACAAATAATCCTCTTCTTCTAGCAATAAAAACGACTTTACACTTTTTTTTTTGGTAGAAATAAAAACGACTTTACACTTTACAGAACAAAAGTGTCGTGTATTGACATTGGGCTGAGCTTTAGCTTTATTTAAAATAGGCCCAAATAGGAGCCCGTTAAACTGGGCCTGTATCCGCACTGATCATCCTTGATGTTAAAGGTAAAGTTAAATTATTTATTAAAGATAAACTATAATAATTACTTAATTATTGGTAATTTAATCTTGAGTGGATCAAAATTATTATGACAAATTTAATTTTTTTTTCTTTGCATAAATAGATAATAAGGAATTTAATAGGAAACATTGAAATAGGAATAAGATTCAATTTTTTAAATTATGAGGCGGGAGACTATGATCATTCTGACCGCTCAAAAAATACAACTTCATAAGATTATTTCTAAATAAAATTCACGTTCAAAGAAGTGTTAATTTTATAATCTATCCACTTAGGTTTTCTATTATCAAGTGTACAACTAGTTATACCCGTCGTGCCATGCACGACTACGACTCGAATTAAGTATGAGCATATTTATTTTAATATAATAATACATAAAAAAAATAAAAAAAGTATACTCACATACATACGATAGGTTTTTATTTTTAGAATCAAATAAATTTTGAATTTTTATAAATAAATAGAGAAAAATTATTTGAAAAAAAATAAATTAATAAAAATAAAAGTTGAAATGTTAAAAATAAAGTTGGGCCAAAGTCAATGTGGTGGCTCAAAAAGATACAACTTTACTATAAGTTATTAGTAATAGATAGCAAAAATACTATAAGTTGTTACAAAATTTATTAAAATATAATTTCATTAGTTTATTTACAAATGCCACGTGGCGCAAATTTTACAACAGACTTGGGTTCTGCTTTATAATGTATTAGGGTAGATATTTTATTTATCAAGAGAAAATCTTTCTAGTTTTTTTACATTAGTGTGGTCCACAAACAAGCACAAAATTTATTTATTGTATATAAAAAAAAACCTTGTTTAAAGAGATAAAACTTGTAAAGTATACACCTAAAAAACTAAAAAAGTACACATCTTTTAAATAACCATACATGATTTCCCCTACCCGCGCTAATTGGTAACCAAACTAGCCGTTAACGCTCCAAAGGTGGGATTTATTATTCCCAACATTATTATTATAGCCGTTACCACCCTAAGATGTTTGTGATCTTTTCGAAACCAGATCAAACATTTATTTATTTCTAGCCAAATCAACTATCATGTGACAAGTAACCTAAACATTACTTAAGTAAGACGAACCCGGTGGTCCATGTTATTCAAATGCAACAGCAACATTTTTTTCCATTAACGACTTCATGAGTTCTACATACATACGACGCTACAATTACACAACATTTCTTAGCTCTCCAAACTCACCCTGCTTGTAATTTCACACCATAAATAAACAGAATCGATACAGATAAATTACAACTATTACCTGAAATCCTCCAATGGGTGAGCAAACAGAATTGGAATTGGCAGTGGAAAAATGAAAAAGCAGACTACATCTCCTGGTTTAAAACTTGGCGTAATTGGATCTTCTGGCTTTCCATTCTAGCCTCCAACAGCTTGGCTTTCAAGCTATTCTTCTGACCACGTGGCCATTCAATACACCCTTTCATTCCCGCCTCAGGCGAGCTACAATGGCTACCCAAATCCAAGGGAATCCGCCCAGAAGACGTTATGCTGCTTCCATTTGAGATCCTTCCATCTGAAAACCTACTTTTCAATCCATCTACTGATATGATCTTGTATCTCTCACTGAGACCCGACCTCCAAAGCCTAGAAATAGACGATGCCTTCTTATTCTGTTTGGACTGAACCGAACAAACTTCACTGATGCCACTCACTGGCGTTTCATCGCCTTTGTTGATGGACATGACACTTTCCTCACAAGAGTAAATTGAACCATGATCATCAGCATGGCTCACTGTTTCCCAACCACTTCTATCATCATCAACCTCTCCGTTTTCACTTTCATATGGATTAAAGCATGGTTGTATTTCCTTCTCACCGGTTTCACCCATTACCATTTCCTCAAAAACAGAGAAAATATCATCTGATTTCGGGGGATCATAGCTAAATTCTTTAATATCTTGAATCTTAACCGAATCAACGGCATTCTGAAGCATCTCAACCTCCTTTATCTCCTTAAGATCCAAATCCCCACTTTTAGACCTAAGGAAGCGTTCAAGATTTTCTATGATCTTGTTCATCTGAGAGAATTTGTCTTCTAGGGTTACTTTAGCATCCACTAGTTTCATTTGGACACGTTCCTCCCTCCACACCTCAGCCATCTGCAGCATCTTCCTCTCATCATCAGCTTCCTCCCGTATTTTCATGCAATCTTTCTTGAGTGCTTCAATTTCGGCCTTGTCTTGCCCAATCTCGTTTGCGAGTTCATCACATACTTCCTCAACCAGCACTCTGGCTTTCCTCTCTTTTTCATAGTCCTGCATGTACCTCTTTGTGACGACTTTTGATTCAGCCAGCTCATTGACCAGCTTTGAGTTCACTATCTCTAGTCTTTGACGGTTCTTCCTTTCCCTGTTCAAGTCTGCCTTCATGCCATCAATAATTGCACGGACCTTTTCGTGTTCTCTGCTCCGCCATGCTGCCCTCTCCTCACTGAGTTTCCTTAAGAAATGTTCGAGTTTCTTCTTTGAAGATCTTCTTTCCGATTCAAGATCCTCAATCCGTGATTGTGCCTGTTCGAGCTCTGATTGAAGCGCTGAGGCCTTTGAGATGGCATTTAGTTTTTCATCAAGTAGCTTTGAGTTGCTGGGCTCTTCAATCCTGTTTTGACAAACTGGGTCCCACTTTGTTGCCCCCTCCATTGCATAGTTAGAGAACTTCAATGAAGGTGGTGGCTATGCAGTAAGAATAATAAACAGATCCATACTATATTAGATTTCTGAAGAGAGGAAAGAAGATTGTACAGAAACAGATGATATTTTTTCCCACTACTATTCCCGAAATATATGTTTAAGAAGTAGTGCATAGGGCGCAAGTTCAAGAACATACAATACTGTAAACTCGGAAATCGGAACTACGAGTGAGTCAGTCTTGAAATGTATTTAAGGACAAACTTATTTGTTCTTTGGTGACATAGCAAACATATGCTGCATTATAAAATCCATCTATATAGACCGACATTAATCATTAAGTGAAACCATGTACATCAGGAGAATAAATGAGAAAGTTTACCTCACAAATATATCCATTTATTGGACCACTCACCGAACAAGGGCTCCTTGGTTGATCTTTTACCATAGAGCTCAATCCTCCGCTTCCATGATGATTAGGCAACCGAACGTGGCTGATCCCCTGCTGCAAAAAGATAAATGAAATCAGTCAATCAAATTAACTCGAATTCGTAGAATTCCTCCACAAAAAATGTATCCATGCATATGTTCCCTAATCCCTACATGATCCATCCCAAGAGAATCCAGCCAAATACCACAGTTAACAAACTAGTTCACGCAAGTTTAGCTGGTGATTTGGTAGAAGACTGCAAGCGAAACATTAAAAACGTATGTACACATTGACTGAGTTTTGTCAAACATGAGCCGAAGACTTGCTAGCTTAACAAGCAAACAGATTATTACATCATGGATGCACCAAGCATATCAATCATCAACAAGTAAACTGGTCTCGTATTTGACATTTGCTTGTTGAGCTAGCAAGTCTTCGGCTCATGTTTGGCAATACTCAGTTGCATTTGGTTCTTGGCAGAGCTAAACATACATATCAAAGCATTAAAAAAAATTGCAATGTAGCAACTATAAAATGATTAACAACTTCTACCTGGAACCAAATGACAGATATTTGGTATCTGGAATTCGTATGAGCAAGAAGGATATAAAACCACATAAATCCATCAAATAGTAATTTGAACACACTTAACAGATTGAGTGAAGCAAAAATAGCTGAATCAACACGTAGTAGTTTTAATTTCATACTGAAATCAGAGCAACGAATTAAAATAATCTTTGGATCTGACACCAGAAAGGAGGAATCAGAACCCGAAAACAGAAACGCACCATAAACCCTAACTGATCTTCCGCCTTCCTCGACACGCGCCGCTCCGGTTCACCAGCGCCGCCATCATCGACGGCGTCGGAAGCCTGCAACCGCCAGAGAGCAGAAGCGAGCTTCCTCGCGGAGACCTCTCCTCCTCTCCCACCTCTCTTCACCCTCCGACTCTCCGCGCCTTCCACCGGCAGATTCCCATCATCTCCGACCACCACATTATTCACCGAATCTCTCTCATCCTCGTTGACCTCATTAAACTTCCACCGGAGCAGCGGCGTAGCAGGACTTGTCCGTTTCCCGGCGGCCGACGAGCCAGCGTCCTTTCTAGGGGTCCTGGTGGAGACGACGGCGATCCTCCGCCGGGAAATTTTCCGGTGAGAAGGCTTCTTGGGAAGATCTGGACGCAAGGAAAGAGGATGAGGCGCTGATTGTGGAGCGTCGTGGTGTGGTTTGGCAGGTTGGGGAGGGGCGGTTGACAGGGCGGTGCTGGAGGTGATCTTCATTGTGTATAAATGAACTGGTCGGCCATTGATGGCGAAGAAACAGAGAGATTTGAGTAGATAGGGGAAGTGTGGGAGAGAGATTTTGGAAAGAGAAGAGTGTTGAGTAGAATGAGGAGGTTGGAGACAAGTATTTTGAGCTCTACTCCGTTTGTAAGCGAGAGGGGGGTGCCACTGCTTTGGATACTCTGCCTGCGCGTCGGATACGGTGTCGTTTAGCGGGTAGTTCGATCCGATCTGGCTCCTACCAGCCGACGTCGTTTTATTCTTTACAATTCTCTTGATTATTTCTCCTCTTTTTTGGCTCGGTTGAACGTTTTAGTTGAAAAAAAATGCAATTGACCTATATAGGCATATAGCCATCTCTCTTCTCTAGATTATCTCTAAAAAAATTAATAGTAATAAATACAAGTTTTAGAGTGTAGATCATCATGTTAGAAAGGCGGAAGGGTGAGAAGCTCGGTCCAAGCAGTTGGTTCTTAGGAGAAGAATTCTAAGGTCATTATTTCGACATCTATCGATGATAAAGTCATGTTATTAATTTCGTTAGAACTTTTTTACAGTTCTCACCCGTTCATGAGTGTTCTAGGCTAATCCCAAGTATTCTAAATATTACCTGATAAAAAAAGGGCGGAAAGATTTTTGACTAATTATTTATTCATAAATTGTTTGAAAGAAAATGGCCAGGAGATGTGTGTAAAAATATCAAAATTATTTCTTGTGTATTAAAATTATTTGTGTTGCATTAAAACCAGTTAAATATGTATTAAAATTGATATTTTAAATATGTGTTTGTACATTAAAACTAATTTTATGTGCATCAAAACTAATTATTGTGTATGCGTTAAAACTTATGTTACTTGCGTATCCTTCAAAACTAGCTCAATATTTGTACATAAAAATTGCGTGCATATACCATAGATGTATGTAGTGTTTTAAAACACGAAAGGTGGGGATAGTGGTGGGATGGGATCTAGAGCCTAGATGACTAAGCGGGGCCTAAATGGAATTATTTTAATTATATAGATTTATATTTGTAATTTTGTGAGAATGCAAAAAGAAAAAGAACAATTCTTTCACAAATGTCTTCCTATAAATTCAAGCTTAGAGCTTGCTTAAGAGGTCACCTAGCCCACTCAACTCGCCCAACACGTCCAAGCGCCCTCCTAGCCACAGAGCCCATCCGCCCAGGGCCTATTTGGAACGGTAGACCATCGTCCAGCATCTAGATGGCCGCCTAGATTGTATTTTATAACATTGGGTGTATTTTTCTTGTGCCTTATTGATATAAGCGCTAACTAAACGTGTATGCATCGAAATATCCGAAAATTGTATATTATTTATACACGTATAATAAAATTAATGATATGTGTATCAAAAATTATTTAACTGAAGAGCTCATTTTTGCACAAAAATAAGATTAAAAAAATTCGAAGTGGATGAACTATGTGCATCAATAATATTTTGGCACATTCGGGCACTACAAAACTAAACACAAGTAACAAGAATTCAATTTCACTGGATAAGTGGACTGTAAAATTTATTCATGGCGCCAACTACTTCCCACCCTCATTTGAGCGCGTGAGATCTTAGCAAGACGTACGGTCCAGGGTCGTGAAATCACGCTCTCATAAGTGGATCTAAGGGACAGCACCCGTGTGCGGGTGGTCCGGTCTTGGCCAGTTACTATGTTGTCTGCTTCTGCACAGCATATCTTGGGAGCCCGTATAAACCAATATACAATAATTCCCAAGATTATTATTGTATGCTAAGTTGCTAACACCATCCTTCTTGTTAATAAGAGAATTTCACCATTGTGTTTTTGGGATTTATTTATTCTTAATTATTATTATTGGGATGATGGTTGGATTCTTAGATTTCTGTAAATTTTGATGTTTGAACAAGTTACTAAATTACAAAAATAGATCAAACTTAAAATCTGATGGTAATAACTTTTTTGGTGGAAATGTGATGGTAAAAACTTTCTTACACTTTCCAATGTGAAAAAGTGAGTGATCATATAAAGACAATAATTATAGGATGAATTTTCATTTTTTTTAACTAGATGATAAAGTGCTGGTCGGGTCGCGGGTCGAATTTTATTATTTTGCGGGTCGCGGGTCGGGTCGGGTTAAACCCGCGCGGGTTGCGGGTCGACCCGCGACCCGCAATATTTTAAAAAATATGTATATTTTTATAATTTTATTAATATATAAACTATTTTTTTTTTATAAAAATACCGGGTCAACCCGCAACCCGACCCGACCCGCAATGACCCGACCCGAAATTGCGGGTTGCGGGTCGACCCGCGACCCGCAAGTCGGGTTACGGGTCGGGTCGCGGGTCAAAACTAAAATTTTTTGCGGTCGACCCGACCGGACCCGTGAGCATCCCTACAGCTGAGTACACGTTAAGGCACCTACGACTATCCATCCAATCATATCAATATATTACTTTCAATTAAACTATTTTTTTCTACCAAAAATAAATAAACAACTTATTCATTACGTTATAAATAGTTAAAGCCTGAAATTTAATCAAAACTAGTACTGTATTATTTTTGGCCAATTGCACTACTATTCCTGATACAATCTTATACTAAAGGGAAGATGAGACGAAATTATTATGTTGTCATTTGTCAACGCAACTTCATCGCTTGACACATGAGACACACACATTTCCAATCCTACGTGGCATCTCTATTTGATCTGACGGGCCCCACCGCCAGCAACCCATCACCCCTCCATTATAAATCATCCACACACCCCTTCACATCACAATTGCTTCACAAAGCCAAAACTCAAGAAACAACGAAACCAGAAACACAAAAAATGGGCAACTGTATCATCCATGAATCACAAGAGCAATGGGGAGGAGAAGATTGGGGATCCGCCCTCGCTCCCTCGTATCGCAACAACAACGAAGATGAAAACACCAGAGACGAATTCTCGGGTTCTAATCCGAAACCAACAATAAGCACAGAAGTGAAGTTGAAGATTACCAAGAAACAACTCCAAGAGTTGATAGGGAAAACCGACCTGCAAGGAATGTCGGTTCAAGAGGCACTTAAGCAGCTGATGAAGACGAGTGTTCAGTATGAAACCGAGCAGAAAACGTCTTGGAGGCCCAGGCTTCAGAGTATACCAGAAGCAAATTCATTTCGTTTGCCATGCTAGTGTTTATATTGTTGATCTTCTCATTCTATGTTTTCTGCAACCAATTCTTCAAGAAATGTAGGAAATAGGTAGAAAGTGAAAGTGGTTAAAAGTTATTCAAAATTCATTACAATAAGCTGTACATAGGGAACAAAGAAGAAAAATTCAACTTCTCCATATAAAATGGAATGTTCTTTTTCATAATGATTTATGATGCATTAGTACAAAAGCATGTAAAACCAACTCTCTAAGTTGCAAAAAAAAAAAGTTGGGCATAAATTTGTGAGGCTCGAGTCCGAAAAGCCATCCTTTCAAAATTGTATTCAATCAATTATCCAACTGCAGATAGTCCGTTTCATCTTGTTCAGGCGATGGTGTTGGAAATGAGAGGAAACCATTGTAGCATCTGCCAACAAATTTGAACTAAAATCATGTTACTTGCAATAATAGTGTAAAAGATAATGATACAAGATTATCTTTGAATTGAATTCAAAGTCATACTCATCATGAACAAATAAATTATATATGTTGGAGCATCAGCTTATGCTGGTGTGTTAAGTTTTCTTCTTTGTGTACGATTGGGAGGGGAGTCCTTTTCAAGCAATCAAATCCAAGTGAAGAGAATGCCAGCATCTGAAACATCTAATTATATTATATATACTAGATCAGGACCCTTGTTTCACAAACAAACACATCTAATTGCTAAGGCAAGACAACAATTTCCCCTACAAAGACCCAATAAAAACTTTCATACTGTTTCACAAAAATGATTAGCATAGATTTATAAAACTAAGATGATAAGGAAATAGCACAGCATACAGGTAAGCAAAAAATGTATAAAAAAAGGTCATAGAACTGATACACTAACAATTAGAGAAACCTTCATTTCCATATAACAAGGGACCATTCTCACCTAGCATTTTGTCCGGAAACAATGAAAGGTTGAATGAGATAAGCATGCCATCATTTTGGTGGTCATCTAGTCTATTAGTTTACTACTCAATTAATTTGGTATGTTATGATCATAAACTTGTCAAGGTTTATGTATTTCATTATATGAAATTGTAGGTATCGGCCCTGTATTTGACTCCCAAATGATACTCTGGAGGTAAACATCAAGATTTGTGACAAGTAGATGTGACGAGTAACAGCTCACGGTTTGAAGGAGCTGAGATTTATGAGCTTCTGTCTTTGAATTCATACAAATAAATACACTACTTTGAACCATGACAGCCTAAAGGTGTTTCCATTTACATGAACTCCACAGATTGATTCAGTTCAGTACTTTGGCAGTTCCCCGTTGATGTAGAAAGACATAGGATAGTGGATAATAAATAGAGCACCAGCAATTTCCTCAAGTGTGTGCAGCAAAATTAAAATTGTGGAGTAGTACCGTATATAAATTGCTGAGAAGTCTGGAGATACTGCATTCACTTCTTTTTCCTGGCTGCTCGCTTCTTCTTTGACTTACCAAACCCAACCCCACTTTCCTGCCAATATAAATGACATGTTACTACTGCCTAATTAACTTTGTAACGCCTAAACATCATGCCATTAAAAACAGGAAATAATTGTGCAAAAGCTATATAATGATACATTTAACAAAGCATCACAATGTAAGAAACTAAGAAAGCATATTCATAATCTACAGTTTATTCAAGAAAGTAAAAGTAACTTTCAGCTTGGAGTCCCTTACAAAGTGAATAGTTTCAAGACTTAAGTGATGCTCAACCACATTTTCGTAAAATAGATGCTGAATCACGACCCTAAAATTATCATAGCAAAATTATGAATTCGGCAAGTTTTAACTTCTATAAATTCAAATTGAGGTTACTTTGGGTATGGACCATTTCCGTTGAAAATATCTTGCCCAACCCCAAAATTCAGGAGTGGGTTTAATCAGATTTTTGAATCAGATCAACAATTTGATGGATATACAATTCACTGCAAATATACTTGCTTCTGAAGAAGAATCTATGAACTTCCAGAAAAGTGTAAAAAAAAGAACATTTTACGTGCAATTCAAAAGGCATGGTTTTATAAATTTGAGTTAAAAAATTTAAACTACTTCAAATTAGCATTTGCTAAAAAGATAAATATAGTTCAAATTATAATAGATCACTAATGAGAATGAAACAAGAACACTCCTACTATGCTGACCAGCATGAATGTTAAATGTTAATAATCCAACCAAAGATTTTTGCTTTGTTTACAATTACTTTTCTTTCTTCTCTTTGCCCTGGCTGGATTTACTCTGGAAGGCTCTATGGAAATGAGAATTGCAGGGGACTCACAAACAAGAGAAAGCATCAATAAATTTTCAGTAACACCCTAAGCTCAATGGATTGCAAATCGCCTAACGATGGGAAGTCATCAGTTGATCTAAAGAAGTCAAACTATAGAATCCAAGAATTAAGACATGACCAAGCACATCAAAACGTCTTTATTGTTAATAAAAACGAAACACACATACCAAAGCAAATAATTGAAAGATCATAACTATGTTAAAAACCTCCCTAGGTTCTACCCAAAAAAAAAGTTATTACCTTATAAGCTAGAAGTCAAATGTTTGATTACCAAAACTGACATACCTTTTTGTAACATCTGTATGCACTTTGACCAGTAAACTCTTGCCCACTTTTACTGACATATACCTGGAGTAAATAGGCACAGCTCCAACATTAGAGATACTTTAATACACAAAAAGTATACAGAAAATTGCACCAAACCACATTGACAGCTGTTGCTCATGATAAAAGTCCAGCAAAAAGAAATGAAGCATCAGATTTGTAGATGGTAAAAGTATCGAAATCCTCTGTGCCTGGAAATAAAGATTATCAGTTTTTCATTAACTACTAGTTTCGCATGACAAGAAGTGTATTGAGTGAGACCCATATTTATCTGCCAATCAATATAAGAGTAACTAAAAGATTTTGTTTCTACAACTAATATCACTGCCTTGCAAATCCACTAAGCCTAGCAAAAAAGCGATAAAGAAAAAAGACCAATTCCTAACAATACACTTTTCATTTAGTAGGTATATTAAAAAAATCAACAACAAACAGCAACAACATTGACCCAGTGCAGTTGCCCTTCCGGGAAATCTAGGGGGTCAAGATGGGGGCACCCCTCTCCTGTACTTTTCCAAAGCATGGGTGGTTCTTTAATCTTGAGTGGGCAAAGTAATATTTTAAATAACATGACATGAGAATCAAGCAAGGAAATGCTTCCTGCAAGAAACAAGAACACGGTAAAGTATAACAAGCGCACCTTCCTTCCACTTTCATCCGTATACCACTGGCCAACAGACCCACCGCTAGCATGAACACGCCTTCTGCTAGCATCTTTAGGAACATCAACAGTGCTTTTAGGATTAATCCATTCTTCAGTAGAATTATTGGATCCTCTGCCACGAGAACTTTGAGAACTATTGCCAGCTTTCCTTGAACTTGTCTCAGGATTCGCTCTTGTAATTCTTTTCTTCTTAGAGCTACTTTCATTGTTGAATTGACTCCTGAAGCGAAGACAATCAATAATTGTGAAAAAACACATAATGCGAATATACAAAACACAGGCTACCAAACAGTGAATGTACTAACAAACCTGTAATCAATTATTGATGCATTATGCTGCTGATTTCCTGCATTATTTACAGGGAACAATGGCTGAAAATGGCACAAACGACTTTGAACAAGTCTTTGGATCCTTGGATCATCGTGGAAAAAGTAACAGTGTGCAGGAGGAAGAGCATGACCAAGATCAATTTTCTGTAGCTTTTCAGCCCCAGCTCTTGCTCTATTATTTTCTCCTCCTTGAGTCTGACAAAATCCATGCACTGCCTCAGGGCCTGTTTCTGCATCTTTTGGAGCTCTGAAATATTCTTGACAAAACTCATCTAAGGCAGGTGTTGAAACATTACAAGTTTCCTCAGGATGAAAATCTTTCCAAAAATCAACCTTTTGTGAAAATTTTGCAGATGGATCACTTCTTTTCCCACTTGTAGCAGCAGAGCGACTGAAATTCAAATCCCTCTTATTTGTGGCTTTAATTCCACGACTATGATCATCGGCATCTTCAAATTCAGACATGTCATCTGAATCAGAATCAATCAGTTGAAATCTTCTAAGAGGACTCATGGTCACATCTGAGAAGACTGGTTTACCCCTTTCCGCAGCAGAACTTGTAGAAGGAGCATCTAAATCTTGTTTCCTTTTTCTACATGGTTCCTTAGATGGTTGCTTCATTACAATTCCACGTCCATGAAGTGAAAACTTTGTACCACTACACACTGACTGCACTTGTGGAGCTGTCTGTTCATCTGTAATTGGTCAATGCGGCACAGTGAATTAGAAGATGGCAAAAATCAAATGGTATCATTCAACCTTTTTCAATAACATCCAGCAGCACTATAAAGTGCTACTGAGCACATTAGCCAAAAGGTAGTGTTAATCCATTGCTGAGATAAATTAATCATTTTATCATGCTTGATTGCCATAAATACCAACATATGATAAAGCTGATATGAATAAATTATATAAATGACACATCATTTCCTTTTAATCTATAATGTGATATCCTACATGCTTCAATTTTATAAAAAAAAAAAAAAAAAAAAAAAAGTTATCCACTTATAATCACAAATAACATGTGTAGATAGCTCCATTGGCATGCTTGAACGGAAAATGAAAGGAAGAAGAGTAAAACCCTTATTGGGGAATGGGAGTCAGAAGAAGACAGCAGATTTGATCACGTCAAATGAATCCTCATCAACTATTAAGGCAAGTCTTTATGCCATTGAGAGGAAAATCCTGTTGGTTCTTCCACTCTTACAAAGCAGCCTTACATATTTAAGTTATTTCTAATGAAGTTAAATTATCTGGTGTCTTGATACATTGCAAAATCCTCATCAACTATTTAGGCAAGTCGTTATGCCATTGAAAGTAAATTTATCTTCATATTACGAAAAACAAGTCATGCTGACAAGTTAAATTCCTAATCTTTCATCTCAAACAAGCAAGTCTTATCATTGTCATCTGCCAAATGCAAAGCTCCTCGTAAGCCTTGAGTTCTTGCAGATCGGTTCATCTATCAATCGTTGTTGGTTAAACACTTCATGCAAATTAAAATCAGACTTCTAGCTGGGTAAAATGTTGCATTCATAATAATCTCCATTTTCGATTCAGGTCAGGCCATATTTCAATTGCCTCAGAAGAGAAACAATTACAAGATTTCCTGGTCTTCAATTAAGATGCAATTTTTAGGCATAATAAAGGAAAAATAAACAGCGAACAGATCACAAAACCCAAGAGTTGAAAATAAAAATAAAAAACGCAACAAACATTTCGGGGAAAGAAAGAGGGCGAGAAAACCCTAACCTGGGCGGGGTCCAAGTTCCTCCAAAGAGAACTCTTCGATATCATCGTCAATGGAATCGGAAAATGGATGCTTCGACTCTCGACTTAGTAACGGCGGTTCTTTGGTCTTGCTAGGCAGTCCACGACGGAGGCGCCTGAAAAGCGGAGGCGGCGAATCAGGGCGAAGATCCGATTCCGGAGGACGAGAGTCGTTGATGTCCTCAGGTGGAGCTGAGGTGTCCCGGGTCGGTGAATCAGGAGCCTCGCATGGGAGCTCGAAGTCCAGATCAAGGTCTAAGCCCAAGGAGAACGATGGAGGTTCAATATCCGCCATTGAGATTTGAAGAAGCTTCAGGGGACAGGGAGGCGTTGGGACTAATATGTTTTGAATTTGGAGAAAAATGGAGGGATTTTTTTTTTTGGTAATCGGAGCAAATATATTCGAAATTTTGCGCCAAAAATAATCCTCTGGTTGAAAAAAGGGATTTGTGTTCTCATCGATCTGCAGCAGCAAGAGTAACTCGGCTACGCTGAGCTTGCCCAGCTTGGTGGCCCAATCCTAAACTTGTGTATATAACTCATTAACCCGAACTAGAAATAAATAAGGATCATTAAATTAGAGTGTGTTTGGATTATATTAGTTTATAATAATGTATGTTTTTTCTAATATTTAATTGTTAGGCCATGAACAGTGATGATGCGACCACGCCTCCTATTACGTTCGTCATAGTCTCATAGACGAGGACGAAGCCATGAGTGTCCGATCCATTGGTCTGGTGACTCGAGCTAGAGCCAAAGCCATCACAAGGGTGACCCAGTCGCTAGTCATATGTTCCATCGCAAGCCAAGACCCATCAGACACCACCATGAAGATCCTAGTCCTCGCCACTATCGCAAGTGGATCGCTCCAAGACCCGGATCTGGGTGACAAGGTGTCGACTCCCATGATCGCGTAAAGACGGAACGCATGTCTCGCAATCGCAAGATGCGGAGAGCCGACTCCTTGGCCTCCAAGTCTCGTGTGCTTCGCGAGTTCTCGTGTGCTTCGCGAGTTCTCGTGTCGGCCGTCGTAGTGCACAAGGCATACGAGCGTGCGGAGGAGGCCAACATCTACTCCTTCTTGGTGCGCAAGACTCCTGGATGTCGCGCAAGCATCGCGAGTCTCCAACGGATAGCACGGACTTCCTAGGCGGTCCCCTCTATCTTTCTATCTTTAATTAAGTCTAAATCTATCTTTGGATATTTCCTAGTTTAAGTGAGTTAAGCTTGGAAACTTTCCAGTTTCCTTTTTGGTTTATTTTGGGATTGGGTGTGGCTCTATTTTTGCAACATGGGCTAACCTAAGGTTTCTAGATGCTATCTTTTATTTCTATCTTCCAGAATACAACACTGAAAGGAGCCACCCCTAGTGGAACTCGCGACTGAACAAAGGAGAATACAAGAACTCGAGGCCTTGGTTGGGCAACTACAATCGCAACAAGAAGCAAACCCGATCGGTGCGACACCTACTCTGGTGATCCAAATGCAAGCGCCCTTGGCACCGCCAACCAATTACGACACCACTCAAATCATAACTCGTCCATGATTACTGGTCCAATCCATAACCAAAGTAAGGATAAAGGGACAATGTACCCCCCCCCCCCCCACCGAATGAACCAACAACCACACCTCTAAAAGGATTCAGTTGGTCATCGAGTCCCCACAGGGCTATGCGGCACCGCACAACCAAAGATTGATAGTTAACATAGAATAATCAACCTCTGCCTTCTCAACCATAAGAAGTTGATCAATGCTGATCTAAATAGTTGTCAAGGTTGAAGTCTTGAGGTCTAAGTATGAAGAGCTAGATTTGGTATTATGAAGATTTGAGATGTTTGTAAGTTGGTAAATCCAAGCAGTTTTTTTTACCTGCCTTTGATATGATAGATTTTTGTTTGACTACCTTGTGTACTTGATTCCGATGCTTTTTTGCAAGCAATGATCTACTTGATGTTAATGTTGTACATGCTAGTGTTTTTTGTGATTTAAATTTGGTATAAACTTACTTTTTCAGAAAATAAAATGAGAGGTGAGTGTATTTCATTGATTTTTTGAGCATACTATGCATAACCCAATAGAATTAATAGCAAAACATCAACTATGATTAATTTGCAATTTAGTCCTAAGTAAAAAAAACTCAATTCACCTTCTCCTCAAACCCTAAAAAACTTTAAATTAACACAGTGCTAAATTTCATCAGAAGACGAACACAAATACAACATACATACACAAAAATTAAAATCAAGTACACACGTACAAATACTACAAGTTAAAAATCGATCAAAACACGATTTATCAATTGAAACAAAAAACCTCAAATTTACACAACAACAAACGCAACGAACTTAATTAACCAAAAACTAATTAAATAATTAACCATTCAACGACATTCGTATATTATCAATCCAGTTATTTTCATAATTTTATTTTTGTAGTTATACGCATCTCATGGTAATTAATCTTATGATTTTGAGGTTTAAACAAACATCTTTACTAGGAAATGAGAAAGTTGTAGCTTATGATTGAATCTGGAGAAACTTTCTCATTGATTTCACGACCATTGTACACGTTATTTATAGTAGAATACAAGCTTTCTCGGGGATTAATTCAAGTGTAATCCATTGACAAGTGTCACAAGATCCTACATGTGATGGTTCTAGAATAATGACGAATCACTTTGTTTCTAGAAGAGGTGATGTCATGGATGATGTAGCCTTGCGTAGGTCACTTGCCTTGTTATCCCTCCTTGAGCTGAAGTCACGGAGACAGAGTTTGGGACGAATCTGTAGAAAACGAGTGGTTGCAAGTGGCTTGGTGAGTAGATCGGCAAGTTGATCTTGGGAGGAGATAAAGGTTACATTAAGATTTTTTGCTCGAACGTGTTCCCAAACGAATTGGAAATCCAAGGATACAATGCTTGATCTTGTGACGTGGGACGAGATTGACTGCCAAATAGGTAGCCCCGATGGAGTTTACAAATATAATTAGGGAATTGAGGATGAGTGAAACCTTGGGGTTGAGCAATGTAGATGTCCTCATCTAAGGTGCCATGAAGGAAGGCGTTTTGTATGTCCAATTGCCTCACCGTCCAATTGTACATCACCGCAAGAGAGAGGATAAGGCGTATAGTAGCGGGCTTAACTATCAGGCTAAAGCTTTCATCGTAAATTACAACTTGTAGTTGATGATGGCCTTTGGCTACAAGATGAGTTTTTCGTCTTTCAAGGGTACCATCGGAGTGACGCTTGGTTTTGAATACCCATTTGACTCCTAAGACATTGGTGGAGGTGTTGAGTGGTACAAAGGACCAAGTTTTGTTGGAGATTAAGGCTTGGAATTCGGCTTGCATGGCATCACACCATTCATTGTGTTTGGAGGCCTCGATGTAGGAGGTGGGTTCTTCCGGAATATGTGGTGGCTGAACATTGAAGTTTGGATGGCCATTGGATAGTGCCATCTTTATGGATAAGGGGGCGATGAATGACATTTTTTGCCCTTGTTTGCATAGGGTGAGAAGGCATGAATTTATTGGGTGGGGAATGTGGCCCAGGAGAATCATAATTGTCTGGGTAGGATTTAGGTTTGGTGAGGGTGGATCTGGGCTAGTTGGTGTTGTTGGGCTGATTTGTGTTGTTGTTGGGCCGGATGGGAGAGAGTAAAGGTTTGAGGTGGGCGGTGGAGTTTGTTGGGTTGATGGATGGGGCCCAAGAAGAGAATGAATGATAGGAAGAGAGCTAGCGAAAGATGGGAGTGATTGGGATGAAGTATTTTGTTTGGCAAAGGGGAAGGCTGTTTCATGGAATAGAACGTCCCGAGAAACATACTCGATTGTGGACCAATCAAGGCAAATATAACCTTTGTGATTGGGGCTATATCCAAGGAAAATGGTGGGGTAGAACGGAAGGAGAGTTTATGTTTGTTGTAAGGCCGGAGATTGGGGAAACATAAACACTCGAAGACTTTTAAAAATTTATAATCGGGAATGGTATGAAAAAGGAGTTCAAAGGGAGTTTTATTATCGAAGATGGGAGTGGGTAATCGATTGTGGAGATAGGCGGCGATCTCGAAAGCATAGTCCAAAAGGTGAGTGGTAATGAGGCATGTTTGAGGAGGGTGAGCCCGCTATCGACTATGCGGCGGTGTCGGGATTCGACACTACCGTTCTGTTGATGGGAATATGGGCATGTAAGGCGGTGTAAAATGCCATTTGTTTGGAAGAATGATTGTAAGGGTTTGAATTTGGTTCCGCCATCGGTTTGGACCCTTATTATTTTTGTGGAAAATAGGTGGAGACAAGTTTGAAGAAATGTTGGACAATATTTGAGACTTGAGATTTAGTAGCAAGGAGAAAGAGCCAAATGAATTTGGAAAAATCATCAACGACAGAGAAATTTGTAGCTTATGATTGAATCTGGAGAAACTTTCTTGGGGAATAATTCAAGTGTAATCCATTGAAAAGTGTCACAAGATCCTACATGTGATGGTTCTAGAATAATGATGAATCACTTTGTTTCTATAAGAGGTGATGTCATGGCTGATGTAGCCTTGATGAGGTCACTTGCCTTGCTAATCTTTGGTAATGGTGTTTAGGTATCCATATCCTTCATCCCTATCGACGACTCCACACAATCATGTTGGTTTTTAGGATATGAAAACGGAATGATATGTTGCATAAACACGTTGAAGTGAAAGTTGATCCTTGTATAACAAGGCGGTTTGAGTAGACCTCGAAAGGTAATCTCGTGAGTAGACCCCGAAGGGTAGTCTCGTTGGGTGTAGACCGTAAAGGTAATCACCATCGACCAACTTTAAAACATTGTATTAAAAGACCGGATAAAGGCTACGAGTCACTCGATTAGATCAAGCTTTCCTTCAACGTATATTGCCCCTATTCAATGCCAAGGGATTTCGCAACATCGTTGTGGGATAAAACGTACCATACGAACAATAGAGATGTTGGCAAGCCAACTCTATTAAGATTCAACGTACCTTATTCGAGTCCCATGATTCTTCTTCATTCTTGACTTGAACGAAGTCGCTCTCCCATGGCTCTTGCGGTTCTTCCTTCACTTGGACGAACTCGTCATGCCACGTCACTTGAGGTTCCTTCTTCACATGCACTTGTGAAGGTCGATCCATGACACATACACTTGTGTTTGTATTTTCCGTGAAAACCTCACTTAAAGAAACCCTAGTCACTCTCGACTATCAAATGTAAAACCACCAATTTTATGACTTTGTTGTGTCTACTTCCGTGTTTCCTTCCATCTCCTCAAATGGACGACAATCACCCTTATTTATAGGCGTCCATGGCTGTCCAATAACGCCAAAAGGAAGTTACATAATCGGTTACATAAAAGAGAGGCCAAGAGTAAAAGTAGGAGAAGTTGTAACTAACTCTCCTTATCCACTTTTCTCTTTCCTTGTCATCATGGGAGGAGTCCAAATCCAGCCCAATATGGAGTCCAAAAGCTGTACAAATTCAATCCATAAAGGCCCAAGGAAATGGTCCAAAACTCCATTAGAAAAGCCCAATCCAAAGCCCAAAAGCAAAGCCCAAAAGGCAAAGCATGAGGCCCATTCTTGCGTCCACACTTGCAGCCCATCCAGCCCACACACACGCCCCATTGCCTGGCCCACCAAGGCCCACACCATGCTAGGTCACTTACCTAGTGTAGCTGACCCTTAGCTAGTTGATCTAGCATCCAGCTAGTTGAGTTGGCTTAAGCTGCGTTTTAGCTCGTTCAGCTGACTTTTAAGCTACTTGAACTAACTTGAGCTAGTTTGAGCTTCCATGAGCTAAACCCTAGCTACATGAGCTTCTTACCAAGCTTATACTTTGAGTCAAGAGCTTATTCAAGCTTCTAGAGCTAACTCTAAGCTAGTTTGAAGCTTCAATACTCCTTTTAGCATTCATAACTATGTGCCAAGCTAATCTCAAGCTTTTGATCCTTGCATTAGGCATTCATCAAGTTTAGAGAAGCTTTCATTCATTCATATAAACTTGCACAAAGCTATAAGATTCATTCAACAAGCTCAAAATCATACCTTAGCTCAATCGCTTGGAGACGACGCCTTGGATCTTTAACCCTAGGCGCGCCGCAAGCTCCTCGCATACACCCTAGGCACACCGCTGTCATCACGCAACTATGAGCATGCCATGGCAACGACATAGGCGCGCCCAACTAGCCATCGCACTCACATCATGAGCAAGGATCGGCGTGACTAGCCCTTGCATCATGCAAACGCGCGCCTTGTGCACTAGCGGAATTTAGCCGAGTGCTGGTGCCTAGCGCCGTTACGGAGCGCCGAGGCCACCTAGGCGCGCCCTCGTCTTGTGCCAATGCACACAAGGTTTTCGTGCCTCAGTGCCGGTGTGCATCTCTTGGATCTCTTTTCTTTTCATGACTACTTCTCTTTATCATATCATGGCAAGTCACATTTGTCAATTTTCTCAATCGACATTTCCTTGTGACTTCTTTACCTCAACATGCTTACAAGGGGATTGATGACTTTTCACAAATCACCAACAAATCATACCCATCTTGATTTGAAAAGCTGCAAAATCTTCATCTCCAATACAAGAAATCACTGCAAGAATATCCAAAATACCTTACTTAAGCACTAAAGAGAGGATTGAGAGAGAAGGAGAATTAGTTTTTTTTTGCTTAGGACCAATCTATAAATTAATCATATTTGATGTTTTATTATTAATTTTACTGGGTTATGGATAGTAGTTATTTATTTTTTTTCATTTTTTAAAAGGGTACAAGTACGATCAATCTTGGGTATTTATTGATTGTGATTAGACTTGTCAAATGGATAGGTCAGGTCGAGTTCGACTCCGATTATTTCGGGTTCAAATTGAGTCGGGTTCGGGTCGTAACATGTTACAAATCAAATTGGGTCCGATCGTTGCGGGTGTTCGAGCGAGTTGGGTCAACCTAACAGGTCAAGAAATCGATTTATTACAATTACTAAAACATTATTTTATTTAAAAAATTATTTATTAATCATCTATTATTTTTATATTTTTAATAATAAAATATATTATAATTTTCAATATATGTTTTATATATTTTAAAAATATAACAAATCAGGTCAAACTAACGGGTTTTCGGGTTTCAACTCAACATGTTTTGGGTTTACCGGGTTCGATTTATTTTGGATCAAATTTCCAGGTCTTGAAACTTTCGGACAGTTCGGGTCGGTTTGCGGGTATGTCCAGCTTTTGACAGCTCTAACGGGCCTAACTACTTGGGCCTAAAAGTAAATAAGTGTATAACAAAGCCCAGTTTATCTCTCCTCCACTTTCTCGCGCGCTTCCCTTCGATCCTCCGGCCAGTCTCTCTTCTTTCCCTCTGTCCGCCGCCAAGTGCTCTTCCTCCACCACTGTCGCCGAGCTACCCCTCACCGTTGCAGCAATGAATTACGACTGGACTAATGTTAATCAATTCTTTCTTTCAAATGAAGGTTATAGAGACAACGAAGGTATGCGTTTTATGCACCCTAGCACCTCCGTTTTACTCTGCCCCTGTATCCTCGTGTATACCCCTCCTATTATGTACTTATGCTGTGTATCATGAGCTGTAGATATGGTGGAAGGTGACAAAGAAGAGAAAGCTCGGAAATTTGAGCCGAAGGTATCGCACGAAGCGAAGATTCGAGAGTTATTACGGAGTATAGTTTCGCCGGAGATTAACCTGTGCTCTCACGGTGTTAAGGAGTTCAGGAAGTGTTTGAGGGGGGACTCAGGGGGCGAATTCTTGTACCAATATGTTAGGACTTCATCGAAGCTTTCCGAGCTCATGGAGGCCTGGAGGATCAGACAGAATAAGCCAGGGTTTATATATATTGTATCCCTAATTACAGCAATATTGGATCATCCTGATGGGAAATATAGGCCTGACGATCCTGGAAGAGTTCAGATTAGCCGTGCTCTTGACATGTTCTCAAAGTCAATTATGGAAGAAAAACTGGATGATTTGTACAAGGAATTGAACAGCAAGGAAGGTAAGCGCCAAAAAGTGGCGCTTTTGCTTTTAGCAGCTATAGTTAGGAGGGGTTCAGTGTTGGCTTCGGAGGTTGCAAACATTTTTGATTTTAAGATGCCAATGTTTCCCAAATTGGCCGAGTACAGGCGAAAAGGTGTACCAATTAAGAGGAAGGTTTCAACCAGGGGAGCATTTATAGAGTTTGCACTGTCATTTTTGGAAGTTGGTCAGCCAGGGTTGTTAAGGTGGGTTGTGCAACAGAGGGAGATGTTCTCTGGTGTGCTTCGTGGGCTTGGCAATGATGATGATGAGACTGTGGTGTATGTGTTATCTACACTGCGTGATCGGGTTCTTACTTCAGAGTCTTTGTTGGGCCCTGGACTCAGGAGTGTTCTTTTTGGCAGCATTACCTTGGAACAACTGGCCAACATCTCAGCAAGGGAGAATGGAAGTCTTGCTGCCGAGGTAGCTTACAGTGTTCTAATGATGGTTTGTACTAATCCTGTAAATGGGTTGATGCCAGATTTCAGTGGGAAGATGAACCCTTTAAGGGGAAATCCAAAGCGTCTAACTGATTTAATGAAGAAACTGAAACCAACTGATGTCAAGTATCACAGAGAGCTGCTTTTGGCTGCAGTTTGTGGAAGGCCATCACTGGCTTCATCTTACTTGGACAGTTTTCCTTTTAACCTTGAGGATCATTCATCTCCTTCTTGGTTAGTTCTTACATTTTTTACAATTAGAAGATGAACTCTAAAATTGATCAATTGGTAGTGTCTGTTGTGAAGGTTTTTGTGTACTCATGTAGCTAATGTGCTTTGGCAGGCTTTCTGCAGTTTCTCTGGCTGCAGATCTGCTTTCATCTGTGAGTACAGATTTGTCCTGGGATTTTCTCAAGCGCCACGATAAGGGGCCGCCGTCATTGCATACTCCAGAAGTGCAGACAATCTTGAAATGTGTCTGCCCTCGTACGTTCAGTCGATCTGCTACCAGTAAAGGGCTACAAAACAAATCTTGTACAATCCAGCATGGTACCTTGAGATTTGTTCTTGAAAGTCTAAAGTTGCTGGACTCCTTCTTTAACGCTCTAATGATAAATGAGTTGTCTTCTCTCAAGCAAGTAATTCAAAATGAAGTTCGGAATCTGCTCCCTGATCTTCAATTAATGTTTAATATACTAAATTCATTAGGCAATAAGTACAAAAAACCAGTTAATTCTCTTACACCACCCTGCCGACCAGCTAATTCTGAAATTGTAACTGAAAATGACAATGAAAAAGTAAAGATAAATGCTGAGGTGGATGATGACATTCTTGTTGGTGGTGTCAGCTCTGCTGAAAATTCTCTGCCTTTGGAGGGAAAGAATAAGAGAAAAGAGTCTCAATTAGATAATTGTGAGGTGGACAATGATGTTTTGAAGATTACTGACTTATGGAACATGGACAAGTGTACCTTCACTCTAGCTGGACCAGAAGATACTGAAGTGCTATTCCACTGCAAGTTGCTTGAAGTTTTCAAGATTTGTCATGTAAGTTGCTTGAACTTTTCAAGACTTTTGATGATATTTACTGATAAACTATGCACACTTATGTTCGTGTAATTGGTGGCTTTCTAGATTTTTTTTTCACGCCCTAGGTTGTTGCCATCAGTTTTAGAGCCACTAGTTTTTGACGCTCCAGGCAAAAAAAGTCATATAAGTCTTATTAGATTGATGATTGGTCTATGTATGATTTATTTTTCATATTGTGCAGCGTGCTTTACATTCTGTGATAGAGGGTTCATACGATATTTTCAAAATTATCCCTGGTGATCTTGTGGCACTCCCGACTAATCTGCTGCGATCTTTATTGCCTTTGCTGTTGGAACACATCGGTTGGCCATCAAACTCAATTATTTCTTGTGCAATCATTCCACCGATCTATAAGCATTTGCAGTCTTTTGTCAACTTGCTACTGTATTCACCAAATGAAGAAATTAAGCAACAAGCTTATTCGCTAGCTCAGGCAGCGCTGCTCAGTACTGGTGCCTTCGATGGTAATCTTTTGGATATAAGGGCATGGTTTTTATTTTTACCTGGATATGCAGGAGAGTTTGTGGTGGACCAAAATGTACAATTTCTCCAGAAATTGTCACAACCAGTTGTTTTGTTCCTCTGTAATGCTGTTTCCAATGTTGGCAATCAACTGCTGAAGTATTGGGATGACATAAAGTGCTATGCTTGCAATATGAAAGGCCATAAAGGTATTTACTTCATCCTTGACTTCTCTTTTCGAATGTGAAAAGGAAGAATTTTCCGTCTTAGCCCTGTTGGTCTTCCTTGTTCACCTTTATATAATGCTTTGGAAATATAAATGCAGTTACAGGCTTGTAAATAATTGATTTTTGCTTCCAAGCCTGTATGCTAAAGTGAACATCGAACAATATTTGTTGCTGTTCTTTTATAACATTCTTGTCAGATCAATTCTAGTCCGTGAACCTTTTAACATCTACTATCTCCAGGAAGAGTCTTAAATCTCTGATCTCTGAAATTGTTGGACCTTTAACTACTCAGTAGTTTTTAAAGGTATTATTCACTTGATAAAATTCTTGAAAAAGGAACTTAGTTACTTAGACCTTATGAGAGAGCTCCAAAACTAGGAGGAGTTATTAAATGAATTTGGAATTATATTGTCTTTATCAGCTGATGAACTGAGGTTAATTGAGTTGGTATTCAACAAATGGACTAGGTATGCCATTTATTTGAAAATGTTAATATTTTCCAATAGAAGAATGGAGTTGCAGTATCCTGAGATATTCTGAAATGCTGTCATGTTGGTCTCTTCTGTTTTTTAGGGAATAACTCATTTGTCTTATCTTTGTAAGCATTTTTCTGGAAGTTGCGGACAAAAATTGTTAAAAGATTTAATTTTCTACGAAGATATGAAATTTCTGCAACATGTAAAGATCTTATGAGCACTTTTGTAAGCTGTCAAACATCCATGCATTAGTAACATCCAAAAATATTGCATGTAGCATTTTCAGAGATAATGAAATAATCAGAGCTTAGATTATTGGTCCAACACTGGAATATCTTATCTGTGGAGATGTATTGCCAATTTGCCATCAGACCAAGTGATCTGACATACTTCTGTTTAATTTTTAAAACTGAGGTTTGATGTAACGAAACTGAGAGAAAAAAAGCATGTGTACGGGTACTGCACTTGATTATTGGGTCCTGAAGGAAGCTAAATTTTTATGAGAACTCGACTTTTGTTGCTGCTATATGATACACTCCTTCGTTTTTCCTGGATTTGTAACTTAAATTTTTTTAAAACCAATATTCTATCCTACTCATCATATATAAAACAATTGTATTTCTTCTATAAAGTTTATATGCACAAATATTAGCTTCAATTAATGGTAAAAAATATGACTATCAACTGAACATTTCAGCATCCTAAATTATTCAATTTTTTCCCCTTTCCATTGTAGCATGTTTTAAAGAGTTTTTCAAGTTTTGAGTCCGGTGTAGTTAGAATTGTTCTTACAATTATATCAATATCGTGTATGCCTTTGGCATATTAAGTTGACACTTTGTTGAAAAAGGTTGATGATTACTTGATCTATTCAAGACTATTGTACGTCTAGAGAAGTAATTTTGCTAATAATTTAATCAATAAATATAGTTCTGACTAATTACGAGCTTTGTAAACTAGGACAATGATATGGAGATACATTATAACTTCTTAGTGTTCACTGTCAGATTAACGAGTTGCTTGAGCTATTTTTTTTTTTCCACTAAGGTGATAAATTCCAGTTTATGACAAATCCAACTCTGATCTAGTTAAATGAAATGCCTAGCTGGTGACAAAAGATTAACCTTTTAAAACATGGACCTGAAAAATGAAAAATGTACAGTGTAAGCGGTTCTTAATCTAGGTTAACAATGTTAAGTCTATCTACCCAAGTATTAATTCATTACAATCTGAAAATTTGTTTTCCTCTTTTCCAGATGAGATCATTTATTTCAGCCCACTTGTTGTTTGTATCATGGAGAACTGCCTAAAATTGCTTCGGTCTGAATCAAGAAAGTTAAGTGTGTCTCAGAAAACAATGACATCATTATATGTCTGTAACACATTGAAATATCTCCTAGAAATTCAGGTGAGAATGTTTTTCTTTCATATTCTCTTCATTTTTATTTTTCTTGATTTTTTTTTCTTTCCTATATATTGATGTTTGTAAGGATTCCCCATTTCCTTTGCTTTGGAACTAATATAAAATCTACTTCACAGGTTGAAAGCCAATTTTTATCTTCCTTTATTCATGAGTTTTTGTCCAAGGAAAATGTTAGTCATTCTTCCTCTGCTTCTGATCCTGATAAAGTTACCTGTGAATGGAGGCCATTGAAGGATCTATTAATTTTTTCTGAAAATATATTGCGTCAAGAACTTTGTATCTCTCTGTCCGCTGAGAGAAAATTTCTGGATGAAAGCACGTCTTTCACAACTGTTCTTGGCGAAGTGGAAAAATTCCTTGGAGATGGCTCTGAAATGAAACTGGATGTAGTATCAATAGCCTTTTATTCCTCATTGTTATGCACAAATCCTGATCAAATACTGCAGAATTTACCGTCCATTCTTGACATCTCAGAAAATCTCTATGGATGTCATCATGCATTAATAACTACTCTCCTCTTTCTTGATCAGAATCTTCTAGTCAGCTTTATTAGACTATCACCTAAGATTTTTATAGATGGACTTGAAATGAGTGTTCTTAGGACCAAGAACAGTCAATTATCTTCACCACATAAACCTTCCAACTCAAAATTTGAGTCGGCAGAATCTGCTTCTATAGCATTTGGTGTTTTTCTGGAGCATGTACCTTTTCATATCCTTTTTCCATCTATTATCATCAGTGACCATGAACACCTCTCCAAAATTAAAGAGCTACTTTATACCAAGCTATCCAAGATGGCAGTTGATCAGCTAATTCTGTCATTAAGGCTTGTGCTCTTTTGGATTCATCAGATACAGCTATCTTATTGGGAGAAACCTTCTGATGAACTGAAGCACTTATCACAGACGTACTATGGAATATTGGAGCTGATTTTTGACCGTTTATGCGCTCTGAAAGCTGGAGCAGCTTGTTCAACAGACAAAAGCTCCTCTTTAGTGTTTCAGTATCTTCCAGTAGTGGCTGAGACCATCTTCTGTCATCCTGTTGTGGCAATGTCATTTTCAAGTCCTCTTGAATATTGTAACGATGTTGCCAAAGAACCTCCCCAAGACAGTTTAGAGGGATTTCTTTGTTCACTTGGACACGGAGTTCATCAAATGAATCATCAAATTGTGAATTTGTTGTCCATGACTTGTGACCTTCTATTGACTCAATGCTGTGACCTGAATGCTCTACCAAATAACAAGGACTGTATGAATAAGATTATGAAGGTTTTCGATAAGCTTGTTAAGCAGATGTTTCGATTGTTCAAGGAAAAGTTTGACCTAGCTATTAGAACCCAGAATCTGATGGTTTTGTTCCCAATGTTATATGCTGTGCTCTCTTTGCTGCGGTATATATCACCTTTTAAATTGCTTGATTTAGCTCACTGGATATTTCACAGAGTTAGCCATGAGGAATTTATGTCTTACAAGACATCCAACATCTCACCCATCTGCGTTGGATTTTTCATTGCTGCTGGTGCTTTAACAATTCTAGATAGGTCTTTGCAATTGCCTACAAAGGAGGAAAGCTTTGGAATGTTATTTGAGGGTATTTATCAAAAGGCTGTGAATTTTTCTGTGCGATTCAATCTCCATTCTGCCAGTTTATGTATGGTTGAAGCACTAAATGCAGTTTGCAGACATAAATGTAGCCAGGACTTGATTTTCTTGAGCATGGAGATGGTCAGGGTGATCCCCACCACTCCTATTCAAATCATTACTCACTGCATTCATGCAACTAATGGTCCAAAGTCAAAATTTTTAATGCTTTTGATAAAATTGAGCCCCTTGCATATGTCGGTCTTTGGTCACTTGTTTTTGGAGATTCTGAAGGATGGTAGTCAAGGCTTATCTGACAAGGACTATTTGATGCTTCTTCCAGCGGCTCTCATCTACTTGAGTTCTTCTGTTTCAAAATTCGGAAAGCAGTTACTTCAGAAGTTCAAAAGATTTCCTTCTTTTTATGCAAGGATTCTCTTGGAAGGTTTTCTCAACTGGAAAAGTTTTGTCTCTCAAAGCATATTGGAACTGGAACGTGGGGCTATCCTCACTTCGTCAAGTGAGGAACTTCTTACGTTTTTCAGTAGTAGTCTTCTTGGAAATGCGGTTATTATGCTGAAAAATTGTTTTGCTGTTAGTGTGGAAACAAAGGATGAGCGATTACTGTTATTTGATACAATTTGCTCAGATGATGTTCCTTCAGAAGGCCTCTTGGACTTTAATGTTAAAAAGATCAAATCTTATACAGTAAACCAGTTATTGAACTTAATTAACAGAGTTGTTGCAAAAATTACTCTCTGTCAGACACTCCTATTTCCTGATGATGATCAGGTTCAACTGTTATCAGAGGGTGCAGATAATGCCAAAAGGAAGTTTCTCAATATGTTGGTACATGCTTGGAAATTGATTGTCAAGAAGGTCCCATCTACATCTTATACTTCTGAAAAGGAGCTCAACTGCTATTGCTTGCTCAAATTCCTGGAGATGTTCATTTTAGGGTCAATTGTTACGCTGGCTAAGAAGATGTCTGATGTTCTAGTTCAGCTGGATTCTCTTCCTTTTTTAGAGAAGATTATAAGATATTCTCTTTTATATAGATTTGGTGATTCTGCTACTTTCAAACTCATTCGATTTACCTTATCCTCTCTGTCGAAGGGAGCTTTGCCTACTGATTTGTTCCTCCAGTTGCTTCTTGGGCACTCACAGCTGGCCTCATCTGTTTCAAGTATTAACGACTCATCAGTTTGTCAAATGGCTGGCTTGTTTTCGAGACCAATATCTAGCATTTTGGGGTCTCTAGTAATTTCTTCTGGTGAAAATGGCAGCGCAGGAAAACAAAATGCAAATGTAAATCCTTTGGAAATCATCAAGCTGTTGAGAACATTGTTTCATTTGAGCTCTCAAAAGCGTGATTCATTTCCAGAATCTGGCATGGGCATAGATTCCAGAGAGTTGCTTTTTCTGCTCATGTCATCCTATGGTGCAACTATGAGTGAAGTGGACTTGGAGATATATGCATTCATGCGAGAAATTGAGGTGACTCAGGTTAATAATAGCTGTAGTATTGCCGAACTTGATTTTCTGTGGGGGACTGCAGCTATTAGGATCAGAAAAGAGCTTGAACAGGAGCAGCCCATTTCATTGAATAATGATGCCAATGAAGTGGAGACAGACCAACGGAAAAGTCGATTCAGGGAAAATCTTCTCATTGACCCTAAATTATGCGTTGCAACAGTTTTGAACTTTCCTTATAAGCGGACCCTGTCTGAGCCTTTACTTTTGAATCAATCTCATGAAGATTATGCCCATATGGCACCTAAGGTATCGTGAACCTACTTCATAATGTTTTTTTTTGGGGTTTTGAATATGCAGTTCTGTAGCCTCTTCCGAGAATAATTTTTGCCTGTTATCTGTGATGTATATGCAGTTAAACTCAGAGAGCTTTCAACAAATACAGTGTTATGATCCTGTTTTTATGATGCGATTCTCGATTCATTGTTTGTCAATGGAATTCTTGAATCCAGTGGAGTTTGCTGGTCTAGGCTTGCTAGCAGTTGCATTGGTTAGCATTTCCTCTCCCGATGAGGACATCAGAAAATTGGGATATGAGGTTTTTGGGAAATTTAAGGATTTGTTAGAGGTTGGTCATCTTTATATATTATGGCTTTTAGTCATTTGTATTTATGCGTGCATTCCTCTCTTTTGATTCAGAAAGTGAGTATTAAGATTGAATCAGAGGCCTCACAAATGTTTATGCTTCACGAGGTTCTATATTAATATTTGGTATTTGTTCTGTCCGGTTTCTCTAAATTGTACACAGTTTTTTAAGAGACGTGTTCCTTGTTTCATTTTAGCTGACTTTGTTAGACTCTGCTTCATTTTAGCCTGGATGTGTTATTTGTTGTCAGGCTATAGCATCATCAAGAATTTCTCTCTATCTAACTTACAATATATTATTGTAACTGATTTTACTTTTGAAATTAATATCATACCTGTTATCCTGCAGAAATGCCCCAAGAAGAAGGATGTTATGGGACTGAAGCTTCTACTAATATATTTGCAGAATGGGATCGAGGATCCTTGGCAAAAGATTCCTTCCACTCATGCCGTTTTTGCTGCTGAGGCTTCTCTTGTCTTATTGGACCCTAGTCATGATCATTATGCTTCTATAAGTAACCATTTAACAAAGACTCCCAGATTGAATGTGAAGGTATTTGTTGGACTTTAACCTTTTTTTTATTCTTAATAATCCATCCTTGCATTTGATATTCTCATAAATAATAAATTTTATGGCCTTTGACATACTGAATATTCTTTGTTTGCAGTCCATACCTTTCTTTGACAAGTCGAGTAGCTCTATTGATTTCAGAGCAGATAGGCAATGGATGCTTCGTTTGCTGTATGCTGGGATTAATTTGGAAGATGATGCCCCGGTTTTTATGAAGAAGTCTGTTCTTGAGATATTACTAAGCTCTTATGCATCTCCCCTTTCTGATACCAAGTCAAAAGAATTAATTCTTCAGGTAATTTTTTAAGGCATTCAGGTGTTACTTGAAAAAGCGGCTTACAATCACGTGATTATTTACTTTAGTTGTAAGATATTGCTGACATGGACTTCTTTTTTTTTTACTACTAGTGCAAATTAGAGGTGATGATTAGGCATGTTGGTCAATTCAAGTGGGATCATTTTACTTTCTTTTTAGTTAACTATTTTTCAGTTTAGCTCATTTTAGATAGCACAGATGGGTTGGTTCCGATATATTCTGATATCTGTGTTGCTTCGATTTGGTTGGGATTTTTCTTGTTATGGCTAGCTTAATTCAATTATGTGGATTTTGAATCTTATTGTGTGCAGTCAGGTCATCAAACTCATACAAAATTACCAGCTTGAACGGTCAAATTTTTATTTTATATGAACTTAAGGTATTCTGGTTGATATTGAATTAAATGTAGTCAGGTTGTTTAAGGTTTACTATAATTTTGTTGAAAAAAAGTTTATGTTCATATTCTTGTAGAAGTATAAAATATTTATGTACTTATGCATGTGCACTTGTGCCTTGTAACGAAATTTGTTTATAATTTGCCTTGGCTAAGATATTTCTGTTCCCACATCGCCTCTTTTACATGTGCCAGACTTCTATCTTCATTTCTTACCTAGTCTAATGTTCATTTTCCCTCTTTTCACTGTTAATATATTGAGGCTTGTGTCTTTGATTGCCTTTCAGGTTGTGAAGAAATCTGTTAAATTGAAGAGACTAGCATATCATTTAGTGCAAGAGAATGGCCTAATTTTGTGGTTATCGTCAATCCTTCCTTGTCCCAGTTTAGACAGAGATAATGATCTATTCTCTACAAAATTGTTGGTAAATTTGCTGGAGGTAATTGGCGTTTAGATCCTAATTCTTCTTTGGCTCTTGCTTACCATAAACTTACCATAAACCCACCTCCCCCCTCTTAATGATACTATGTAATTCATTGGATGTTGTTAAACAATTGGGATTCTCATCAGTTATTCTCTTACAGTGTGTATCTTTGGTGATGTTTTGTTTACTAGATTATTACCTCTCCATTGTGTTTCATTTTGACTTTGTTTTGTGCTT
The DNA here is from genome assembly GCA_964016875.1 of Fallopia convolvulus. Taxonomy (NCBI): domain Eukaryota; kingdom Viridiplantae; phylum Streptophyta; class Magnoliopsida; order Caryophyllales; family Polygonaceae; genus Fallopia; species Fallopia convolvulus. The sequence goes on along the minus strand of OZ024732.1, from coordinate 48,363,737 downwards.
TGACAAATAAGGAATGAATCGAATGATAGCTCAACTATGCACTTTCTTTTAATTTTTTTCAGTCCTATCTATGCAGCACTTTTGTTTGATAATATTTTCCTCAGTATGTGTTGATCTTGTGGATTCATTGTTCATTAATTTAATCTTCAGTTTCTTTCAGTATGAGGAATAGGCAAGATCCTATTTACCTCATTTCATTGTACATAAAATGAGCAGTGTTGGACCATAACATTATTGATTTTGTAACATCTTATCTCACTGTGTTTGGATCAGGTTGCTAAAGATGCTGTTTCATTCAGAAGAAATGTTGAGTGGTTGCAAACGTCTGGTTTTGAGCAGATTTCAGATCTGTCATCTCGTCTATTCAGAATACTAGTTAGTGGGTCAAAATATGTGCAGACGAATTCCAGTTTGGTCATATCAATCTTGGAAGTTGTTATGATCGCCATGAAATTATCCATGGAGCGGAACATTTATCAACCTCATCTCACCCTTTCTTTTGGATGTTCATATAAGCTCTACCAAAGCATTAGTTCATCTCGTGACGGTGCATGTGCAGAGTCTGGATTGACGGCTATACTTATTAGTACTCCCCCGGTTCCTCTCTTGCACATGGTACTCTCTCTCTTTCTCTACACACACACACACACACACACACACACACACACACACACACACACACACACACACACACTTTAATGTGTACATATTTTCGCTATAACCACATTTTGCTATAATTAATCTCTCTGTATATTGACGGGATCTCCCTTTGACGTGGTTTGAAGGATTATGAAGAACTGTCACAGTTTCTTGTCTGGGCTGCCTCCACAGCTTTGAGCTTGGACTCTTCAAAAACGCTCCAGAGCATAGACTCTCACTGTTATGTAGCTGATCTTAGAGAGACTAGTGTAGAATCTTTTACATCAAAACTTCTACGTTGGCTTGTTGCCTCAGTCATTCTGGGAAGGATTTCGTCTAAGCTAGATGATTCGAGTTTTGCTACTGAAAGGACAAGTATGGAAACTTTGTTGTCTTTCATGAAACAGTTTAGGTTAGAAAATCGGGATGCCGGAAGCATGGCTGGATCTGAAGAAATATTAAGCTTATTAGCTGCTGTGATTTTTCATCTTCAGCAGCTTCTTGGCACAAAATGCACGGTGCTCTCTTCAGTTGTTGCCGCACTTTCTATCTTACTCTTCCCAGATACTTCCTGTTCAAATGGTACGTGTCTTTCAATCAATTATTCTTTACATGACATCTTGAAACCTACTAGTTCTATAAAGATTTGGAGCACTATTCAACTTCTTGTTATATACTCTGTATCTTCTTTTGATAGGAAAAGCTTATTGCATTATCTTGACATAAAAATGAGGGATGCTTTTCTGGTTTTTTGGGAAATATCCGCACATATTTACTAGATAGCCTCTTTGGTTGCAGGCTTTGATGATAAACCTGTGTCAGATCTGTGGTCAAAGATACATTGCCCTCCTGAGGCAAATCCTGTCTGGAGATGGTAACCTCTTATTATGGGTCTTTTACTATATAAGCTTCATTTCATGACCCCAGCTTATGTCTCTATTCTGTCTGAACAGTCTCTATTTATGATTGACAAAAAAATAAATTGATTACTAACAAATTGAGCATGTGTGCACATTAGACTATCAGTCCAAACTCATGCTTGCATTTTTTTGATTCAGGTCATATTTCCAGCCATGGGTAGAGGATCAAAAACCCAAGAGAACTGATTCAGAGCGTATAGACGAATTGCATGCTTGCGAGGGCCTCATCGTTACAATATCTGGTGTTCTTCAAAAGAAATCATCAGGTGCCGAGTCACCGTCACTGTCCCTAAAAGACTTGGAAGACAGTGGTGTATTTGAATGGGAAAGAAGACAGGTTTGCAATCGTAAAAAGAGAAAATCCATGGACGAAACTCAAACCCAGTCAGCAAGCAAGGCCAAGTGGAAGAAGAAAGACTCCAGTGGGAAAAAGAAAGGTCAGCTGACATGAAACATGGAAATTGCTGTAACACCATATTCTTAGGTTACAATACCAGTTTAAGTTGTAATCCCTCCCAATAGTAAATTTTGATAGCATAATCAGGGGCTTGTGAGAGGAAGTCTTCTCAATTTTGTGTAATGATTTTTTTTTGGGTCCAATTAATACAAATCAAATGCCAGTAATTTATAGTATTTTCTTCCTAGTATGTAATATGTAATGTGGCTGAACTTTCAGAAGGTTGTGTTTGTTTGTACGTGCTGTCAATGATTTCTTTGGGTTCTATAGATGTAGTGGGGTGGTTGATCAAGAAGGTTGTGTACATCCCAATTCCAACCATATTTAGAGGTGGACATGAGTTGTGAATTGAGTAGTTTTAACTGAGGATATATACACACAAAATTTTTTCTCCGCGCACAAGATTTTGCTCGTTTCATGAAGCGAGTCGCTCCATGATGCGAGCCATCCACGGATACCTGACGGATTTTTTGCTAAAGCGGCAAAATGACACGCTTCATGAAGCGTCATGCAATATGGTTCTATTTTCTTACCCAATCCTATATTTTGTTACATATATAGGTTCCTCTCGTCGATAGCTTCGATTTGATAGGTAATAAGCTCAAATCAGACACCCGAGCAAAAAGTTATGAACGTTTAAAGATTGGACATATGCAAACCATTTTAACATGCCGTTTATCTAGGGTATGATTTAAGTATATTTTATCTTAACGTATTTACATGCTTATTTTGCGAGTTTAAAAATAATATTTGATTTTGAAAACGTTATTTTATATTTCCATCATTGATTAGTTAAATATGCCTTTTTTCAAAAAAATATTTAACTCCCAAAAGGTTATATGTATAGAAGGCATATTGTAAAGACAATTTAAAACATAACCATACCATCATGTAAAATAGTATTTATTTTGAAATTCTAATCAAGCGATAATATTTTTAATATAAAGCTGATAACTTTATTGTTGTTCAAGTGTATTCTTATAATATAAAATTAAATAAATAGTACCAAAATATTATACATTAAGCCTTATCTTAAATCCTATCCCAAATAAAACTCTAATACTTACGATAAACCTAAACTATACCAAAATATTATATATTAAGCCTTATCTTAAATCATATTCCAAATAAAACATCGTGTTAAAGTAGTTTGCTTATGTCTAATATTAAAACATTCATAATTTTTTGCTCAGGTGTCGGATTTGGGCTTATTACCTATCAAATCGAAGCTATCGATGAGAAGAACCTATATATGTAGAAAAATAATGGATTGGGTAAGGAAATAGCACCATATTGCATCACGCTTCATGAAGCGTGTCATTTTACCCCTTTTACAAAAAATCCGCTCGGGTATCCATAGATGACTCGCATCATGAAGCGAGTCGCTTTATGAAGCGAGCCAAATCTTGTGCGCGGGGGAAATTGTTTGTGTGTATATAGCTTTCCCGTTTTAAATTGTGTGTTATTAAGAGAAGTTTCAAATTTCGGTTTATTTTAGATCACGTTATTTGGGATATGAATTGGACATTTTAGGCTTACGGGTTAAATTGAGTTAGGTTAAACCATTGAACATAATTAATCAATCCTTTACAAGGTCAATTTATACAAAATCCATCCTTAATTTACATTTAGTCACCCTTGGTTGGACAATTGGTATTTAATCAGCAAATAATCTCTATAATCCTAAAATTCTATAAAAATTTATGCTACAACAAAAATATTAATCTATCTAATATACCTGGTTAAAACTCTTAACCAATTTATTCTATGGCATATTCAGAAAATTGACAAATTCAAATGTTTTTCATGCTTGGGTATATATAGCTTCTTCACTTCTAACTTGTAAGCAAAATTTTATCCTGAATTGTTATTGGTTAATTTTTTTTTTTTTAAAAATTATAATTCTACCAAAAAAAATAAAAATTATAATAATGACGATCAAGCTTATTTGTAACCATTACTAGAGAATGTTGATCTTATCAGTTATCAGGACATTTTTTTTTCTCAAAAGTAAAATAAAGGGATTTAAAATTACAATTTTAGTATAATTTGCCAAATTTGAACTTATGAAAGGGGGAAGAAGGGATAATAATTATGAAGTTTAGCACAAGAGTGGATTATAGGTTCATGCCGGACTGGGAGAGAGTGTAATTAGCGAACATGGACGAGTGCAAAATGGGCAATTCAACCTTTTTATTCTTGTGGTGTATAGACTATAGAGGAGTCTGACGTCCTCTATGCTGAGACGGCAAGCAGACGACTGAAATCCACCTGGTGGCAGTTTCTGGTGAGTTTGGGGCGGAGCGCTGGAAATTTCGCGAATCGCTCGCTTCCGCAATTGCAAATTTCTTGGACTGTTGCCGAAAGATTGATGGAGAAATGACCTCAGGTAAATGATCTGGGGAAGCTGGATTATGTAGAAGCTGAAATCAATGTGTCAACAAAGCTTATCCTATGAACAATACTTGTAATCCATCACGATGCGTGTCCATAAAAGCTCACTTCTCTGTCCGTCTTTCTTCCGTCGTTGCTTGATTTTCTGTTTTTGTGATCAGCGATTATAATTATCCTTGTTTCTTCAACCTTCCATCAATTTCTCTTGTGAAATTCTATAAGAGGCTTGGCAAACCTGCGTCATGGATATACAATTGCGGCTAGTGTTTTTTTCTGCAATTGTGCTCATCTCCAACATTGCTGCCGCTGCTTCCACCCCTTACGTTCGGCCGAAATTTAGAGAGAACTTGCAGATTCTACGGAGCCCTAGGGGTTCTTCTCAGCCCCATCAGGTCTCTCTTTCTCTTACCCCCTCCCTTGTTTTACTTGATATCTAGGGTTTGTCTTCATATGGTGTAGGAGTCGGAATCATTGGTATAGGCAATTAGGTTTATGTTGTCAGTATATGTTTGATGATGAGTTTCAGGAATTTCGGTTCAATTTGCTCTTTGATCAATTTAATTTAGACCCAGAAAACTCAGAAATAATTGGATAACGCATCAATTTTTTGTCCTTTTTGATATTATTGATTCTATTGATGATTCAATTGATGCTTAGGGATCCTCTGATGTGTGATATTGGTAGTTGCATCAAATCATATATAGATAAGGACTCATCACTGCTTTATTTAAGATCCAACCTAGAAGGAGGGATCATAGAAGCCATCAAAATGAAAAGAACTGGAATCTATCACATATTATAAAGGTACGTCATCAATTGCAGGTTCATGTTTCTCTGGCAGGAGACAATCACATGAGAGTATCATGGGTTACAGATGATAGTTCTTCTCCATCAATCGTCGAATATGGTATATTGCCTGGGAATTACAATGCAACAGCTAAAGGGGAGAGCACTTCTTATAAATACCTCTTCTATCACTCGGGACAGATACATCATACGGTTATTGGGCCTTTGGAGCCTAACACCGTTTACTTTTACCGTTGTGGAGGAGATGGTCCAGAGTTCCAGCTTAAAACTCCCCCTGCTGAGCTCCCTGTTACTTTTTCTGTTGCTGCTGATTTGGGCCAAACAGGCTGGACTCAGACAACTCTAGACCATATAGACCAATGTGACTATGATGTTCATCTCCTTCCTGGAGATCTTTCATATGCTGATTACTATCAGCCTCAGTGGGATACGTTTGGCCAGCTGGTGGAACCACTTGCAAGTACGAGAGCTTGGATGGTTACAGAGGGAAACCATGAGAGGGAAAGCATACCTTTTCTGAAGGATGGCTTTCAATCATACAATGCTCGATGGAAGATGCCATTCGAAGAGAGTGGCTCGAGCTCAAATCTTTATTATTCTTTTGATGTTGCAGGGGTGCATGTTCTCATGCTTGGTTCCTATGCTGACTGTGATGAATACTCTGATCAATACAGTTGGTTGAAGGTATTTTTTTTCTCCTCTGAACATTTACTTTTCATGGACCTCTGTGCTATATAGATTCTAAACCAAAAAGAAAGAGATTTTAAGTGAACTTCAAAAGTTGCAAATAAGCATGTCTGGGTAAGTTGTGACATGTTTTTGCATGTAAAAGAACCACTGTTTTGAGGTATCTGTATTTGACAATTTGTCACGTATTCTTGCATGTAGAAGCAGCACCTTGTTTTGTACTTTCTTTTACAAGTCTCTTATGGCTCTTTAGGCAATTACTGGAATTTGTATTTGTTGCTTTTAGAAATTTGTACCTTTAATGTGAGTTTTCTTCTATGAATCACTTGCAGGCGGATCTGGCTAAGGTGGATCGGAAGAGGACACCTTGGCTCATTGCATTGTTCCATGTGCCATGGTATAATAGCAATCATGCTCATGAAAGAGAAGGAGATGGAATGATGGCAGTTATTGAGCCATTGCTTTATGCTGCCGGGGTAGATATCGTGCTTACCGGGCATGTCCATGCTTATGAGCGAACGGTATCCAAACTTTCTTTACTTTTTCACCTTTCCCGATTGTCTACTGCTTTTGCCAAACTCAGCTGAAAGGACTTTTCATCTTCTGGTCAGAATCGTGTGTACAATGGAAGATCTGAATCTTGTGGTGCTGTTCACATAACCATTGGCGATGGGGGAAACAGAGAAGGTCTAGCTCATAGGTATTTCTTACAGATTTCCTCAAAACTTATCTGCCTGGTTTTATGACTTTTATCCATCAGTTGTACATTGTTAGGATATTTATTCAATAACTGTTTTAGTTTTACCACAGATAAAGTTCTTTGTTACTTGTAAAGTTTGAAGTTGTACAAGGATTAATTTTAATCATCTTAATAAGTTTAAAAATAGTACTCAAGTCCTAGAGGTCAGAAGATGACTAACTCAACCAAATACATTTCAGAAACTTCATTTAAGGAAACTAATTTCTTGAAATCCAAATTCTATTTGTTTACCATAATAAATTTGGCTTGAACTATTACCTATTGATGGCTTTTCCTGTCAATTATAGGTTTAAAGACCCACAGCCAGAATGGTCAGTGTTCCGTGAAGCTAGCTTTGGGCATGGGGAGCTGAGGATTGTAAACACATCCCATGCTTTCTGGAGCTGGCACAGAAATGATGATGATGAACCAACTCGTTCAGATGAGGTATGGATTACTTCCTTGGCTAGCACAAAGTGCGTGACAGAGAATGAACACCACCTCAGGAAGATCCTTTTGGAACCATAAAAATGATGCATGCAAGTTTGTAAGGTGTTGCATAAGAAAGAGTTCCACTAAATGTCTGATTTCTGCTACCATGTCTGCTTTGTAATATATGCTTTTGTGATTTGAATGTGGTATGGACTGAAATCCTGGTGAAATTTGAAAATGAGAAAAACAAAATCATTAGCTAATATTATCTACAACGAAGTGGCATTCCAAGTACTTTTTGTATCATACGGAGCAAGTGATGATGTACTCATTGGCTATATTAAACCCTGTTAACGTTTTAAACTACTTCACTCGCAATCTGTCATTTAAGTTGCAATACTAACCAACGGAGTACAAGCAAATTAGCAGTTACCCCTTAATCGATACAACGAAGTGGCATTCCAAGTAATTCACTTCATTCTGTCATTTAGTACTGAATGGTGAATAATACATTAGAAAGACTAAGCAAACGTCATTATTATTTTTTAACTGTACGGTGTATTGCCATATTTTTTTACATATTAGAACAAAATGTATTAAACCCAAGATCAAGGGAAAAGAAAAGCTTATTCATATTTGCCATATTTTCCCAACAATTTTAATTGTGCAACGGTAACCCAACAATCACAATTCACAAGCACTAAGCGTCAAGTAATCTACTTGGAAATTGTCAATTTTATCAGAAAACATTGCATTCATGTTATACTGAGAGAAACAAGGAACGAAGATAACACTGACAGTCTAATTCTCACTAGTAGGTAATGACATCCGTTACCTAGTAGTAGTGGCCATAAGTTCGAATCTCCCATACATGCTGTAATAGCCTCGTTAGCAAATCAATATATGCCCAGAATTCATCATATTAAATGCTAATTGAGTTTGAAATATACAAATTTGATTTATTTCTCTTTTTATCCATTGATTCACCATCGTGACTCTAATGTCATCCCTTTCCTCAATCTAATTATGGTTATAATATCTAATACAATGTAATTAAGTAATTCTTATGTGGTTAAAAAAAACCTTTTCAGATGATCCCACCAATAATAGCATTATCATTTATCAGTCAGCAAATCACAAGCACCAACTGTTCAGCAATCTACTTGTCAACTGTATCAGAAAACACCAACTTCGAACAAGGAACATTACACAAAATAGTCTGAATTTCTCATGTACTTTCATCATAAACTCCATCAATTAATCAATTTGATACTAAGCACCTTCAGATTCAAGCCTCTCCTTTTTGCAACGCCTTTGGTCTTCAACCATAGACTCAAAGACTTGCAAGAGATTCTCCAACCCTTCTAAAACACTCTTCTCCTCCCCAAACGCCTCAAGTGCATACACAATGCTCTCAAGCGTCGACAGGAAACCAGGCTTTGGCTCACGCCTAACCTCGCTATACAAGCTCGCTTTATCAACATCTAATCTTACACATGGCAACAGCCTCAGCCATGGATTTTCATTGTAAATCCTGTTTGCCTTTGCCCAAGTTCCATCCAAAACAATCAAGTTCTTCACATTGAAATCGACTTCTTCAACACCAGCTGAATTCTCGGATGGGAACAGAATTGCTGTTCCAGGTGGAATGGTGATCTCAAACTCTTCAAATTCCACGATCCCAGCTTCTTGCGACCTTTGAAATTTCTTCACAACAAACCCTTTTGTTACGAGCTCTTGGGAGAGTGAAGGATTCATAATTTCTTCAAGCTTGAGATTCCCGGTTTGTTGTTGTACCATACAAGGAGTAATGGAGCTGATTTTCCCGTATTTCTCAATGCTAATGCTAATCTCAGGCGTTCCATTTTCGTCGATTAACAACTTCCCATTTCTCTTCTCAGAGGCATTTCCACAAACACTTTGCGTGCGCTCTAACTCCTCCTCCAAAGCCCGTATATCAAAATGAGCTTCAAAGATAACGTCGAAGACAGTAGCCAGAGTCAAATTCTTCAGCCCTAGGGTCGCAATTCTCGTGGAATTAAGCGGGTGATTCTTCTCCAAGCTGTGCTGGAGAATGGTTAAGTTCACCTGGTTATCAAGATTGGGAGATTTGATCCTCGAGCAAAGGCAGACGCTAAGGGGCTTCGAGCAATTTGGGCAACTGGGTCTCTTGGATTTGAGCTCCAAATTCATGTTCATGGCTGTGGGTTTTGAGAAAAGGAGCGATTGGCTATTTTGAGACGATGAGGAGGGGAAGAATTTTCTGCCATAACCGGAGGTCAGCCATTGAATTGGCCATCTCAGATGAACAGACATTAATTTTAAAATTCCTTAGCTCCAATTTGGTCAATAAAGCGCTATTTGAAGTGGGCATCGCTTGTCCTTATATAACACCACGCAAGTAGTGTTTCAAGTAGAGACATATAATCATAATCCATTTCGAGCTAGAATGATATCAAATAGGGCTTCAAATGCATCACTCACTAAGCATTTGTCAATCATCGCTAAACAACACTGGTGATCCATTATTCTATTACAAAGGCTTTAAAGAATTGAAATTGTCTATCGGCTATCGTCTATTGTCTATCGTCTATCAAAAAAAATTACACAAGCCCACCTACACGTTACAAGAACAAAACATCTGACAAGTGAAGTATTTCTCACCGCTTGTCATTATCCATAACAGCAGCAGCAACAACAATAATAATACAACAGTTGAGAGAAGCCACGTCTCTTACCCGAAAAAGGCACAAGAGAGATTTGGCGTCTTCTAATGAGAAAATCTCAGTCAGAGAAAATAAGATAGAAATAAATTGAGGTTTAACGGCGAGCATGGCCAGACGACGGTGGCGGCCTCCTACTAGTAGAACCCCTGCCTAATGCAGAAAACTGGTTCCTCCCTTGTTGGGGGTTAGCGCCACCATATCCACCACCTCCTCCTCTAGCAGCCATCTGATGATGATGATGATCTTGCGGATTCAAATTGCTACCGCCACCCCATTGGTTATATCCTCCAACTCCATATGATTGATGAAATACTCCAGCTACCGGAGGAGGAGGAGCGTGTCTGGGAGGATATCTGGGTGCTGCAGCCTGATGGGGATAATATCCCTGTTGCTGCTGGTAGTTATTATCATTATTTCTGTCGCGATGATAATTAGATGCTCTCCTGTCATGTTGATGATGAGATCCTGGCGCATTGTTTGCATAGTAATCCTGCTGGTGCTGGCCATGACCATGACCATGACCGTGATCATAATAATCCCTTCTCGAGTGAGCCCCTCCTCCTCTGTTGTAGTCTGGAGCATTGTATCTGTCTGAATGAGCGTAGTAAGGATCTCCACCACCACGATAAGGAGGACCATTCCTCATCTGTAAGCTATTCACAACTAGTCTGTGTGCAGCGTCTCCAAGCTGAGGGCCACTAATGCTTCCAGGGGGATTCGGCCTTGAAGAATTGTTGTACTGGTGCGAATGTTGTGCACCTCTGTCATCACAACTATTTCAGAAGATTCTACAAACATGCAAGCTGCAAATACAAATAAATTACAAGTATTACCTTGCATTATTCATATGCCTCCCCCTACCAGAATCCTCATGCCATAATACAGGTTCTTTCAGATCACCCATCGACACAATCTGCCATTTCATATTCCGTGAAAAGAATTTAGAATCATCAGTCAACTCAAAATACAAACTTAACCCTAGGAGGATGGATAGCAAGATGAAAAATTGGTCAATTTCTGATTACCTTCTTGGGGAATTTAACACCAGGCGGTGGCTTTGTAACGTGTTTATGATAATCTGGAAGGTTGTATATAGTGCATCTGGAAAACAAAACTGAAGCAGGTGAGATTACTCCAACAACTGCTCAGAAACCAGAAATGATTATTCTCAATCTTACAGGACATTGTTGTCTAGAATATCTTCCATTCCAGCCACAGGAGACCTAAAAATTGGAGGGCATGGGTCTCCAGCACAGAGTGATATGTAACCGTTCATTCCACCGCTGCATGCAGCCATATACACAAAATTAGCTCAGACCGCTCTTGGTAGCAATTAAATAAAGCACAACCAACCAATAGAAATCTTAGCACAAAAGTCATATGATCTTGCAACAGTTGGGTGCTAGTGAAAATCCATGAGATGAGGGCAACAAGGATGAAAACTAAGATCCACAAAGAAAATTTGCCATTTAAGTTATCATGTCATTTCATTTCTCAGACAAACCATGATACATGTCCAACTTTATCATTGATTTGCCATACATAAGAAATATGACTGCATCCTGGTAAAACAACAAAGATATTATACAAAGAGAACATATAGGATACAGTAAGTTGAATGATAAGAGGTCCGTCACTTCATCATGTTCATTCATCTTCTACTTATAGGTTGTCATTGATTGTAAACAACATTTAAGGCATACCTAGCCCCTGGATCTATTTTCTCTTTCACCTGAACCCGTTCTGGCTCAGGTAGCTGTTTGCAGCGATCATCAAGAGAGAAGATATATGGGGACAGCGGGTGAGATACAGTAATGAAAAGCATGTCACACAGCACACTATTTCTTCTTACTTCATCAGCCTAAATACAAAACAACAAACTAATTAAAGACAGAAAATGCTTCATTTTCAAATTCTGATGTTGCACAATACAGGTGACATACCGTTAATGTATGTTCAATTTTTAAAACCTCGGCAAGAAGACGGCGTTCTTCAATAAATGGCAATTTTGCAATACCCTAAAACATCACATGGAAGCATTAAAATGCTTTGCTCGGTACATATTTTTTAAGAAAACAAATTTACATAGGTAATAATTTCATAAATTACCTGCCAAGAAAACCGTTTGCCATTCATGTCTACTTCAAAATCTGGCAGAGACTTATAAGAGTTTCTTATCAGGAACAACATAGTTGACAGCAAGTAAACTCAATTGCAATAATCAGAAGACAATTTTTAATGGTGGCTTGTAAAATATTACTTAGAAAAGTTTATCTTCCTCTTAATTTTCAAGTATAGACTTAGTTTTGTTAAAAAAAAAAAAACTTGAGTTCTCAAGCCTCATTTTAGATTAAGGGTTTGTTTTTCATTATCATTATCATTATAAAGAAATTTTTATTTATAAAGTTCCTAAAATACGTGAAATAACTTTGTTTTCACACATTTCAAGGACTTTATATATGAAAATGTCTTTATAATGATAATGAAGAACAAAAACTACAAGAATTTGATCTTCATCTAAGCTTTATTAAATTTAAGGCAGAAGAACATATTTAAAAACTTGGATAGTTTTTCAAAATTCCTTAATGAAACAGGTTACAGCAGAGGCAAGAGCATAGAGACAAATGGCTATGGTGAGTCCTCCGATTCTCCTGTCACATGTTCCATGATGAATGCAAACGTGTAATCAAGGGTCTAAGCCACAAGAAACAGGGAAAGGAGATGTGTATTGATCTAAGGCTGTGCAATCTGCAGATAAACTGCACTTCAGGTAGTTATTCCAATTGATCTTTTAAGCACATAAATGGATCAAATCTATGACCTTGACTGTGCTTCAAGTAGTTATTCCAATTGATCTTCTAAGCACATAAATGGATCAAATTTATGACCTTTGCATTTTTTACTTTTGAGAATACTTGTTTTGCCAACATAGGTACAACAGAAAAATACCTGTTGGGTAAAAGTCTATGATTGGGGAGTTTGGATCATTCATCAACTTCCTGTATTCAACTGGAAGGGCATGGGCACTGCAAACAACTGTATTTAGAGCACAAACAGAACAGCCATAAACTATAAACAGTGGAGAACCTAAGAACTGAACCTTGCAGCAGGAAAAACTCCTAACAACTGATCAAATGGTTTGAACGGAGTGCCCATCTCAAATGTGATATCCATCTGGCCTAGATCCTTGAGATCAGAAGCAAATGGAGCATAGTGGTAAGGATAGAACCTGCAACAAAGAAGCAATGATCATTTATGAGCTTGTAAATACTAAGCCTAACAAACAAAGACTTGTATCAGCTCACTGATAGCCATAACTGCAAACCTTTTATGCTGCAAACATATATGACAAGTGCATTATACATGATGTAACATGCCAAGTTTCAAAGAAAGGGAACAGGTAAATCATTGGAAACTTGTGGCACATGTAATCCTAGCAAAGACTCACTCAGCTGTACCTAAAAATCATGCATCTATGTAGAAAAAGCTGCTTCTTCATTTGAGATTATCTAACACTGAGACACCACAAGGGATCTTATCAACTATTTCTATTTGACAACATTAATAGTGAGCCAATTGCCATATATAATCTTGGATGGAAGGAAACCCATGCTACAAGAGACTTACCAAATTTGAATCCTAGAAACAACAGAAAAACTGGCAACCTATGCTACAGGGATTCAATAACCATCACTGCCAACAACCTCTTCATATTAAAGATGGTCTTTGCGTTAAAAACTCTGATTTACAAGGCAGCAAAAGCCCAGTTCACAAAGGTAGAATCTGTGAGATGGGGGGGGGGGGGGGGGGGTATTTTGCTTTACAACAGCCCACCCCCTAGAAAAATGTGTGAAGGTCATGCAAACTAATTAATAAAAAAACTCAAAATTAACTCACCACTGCCATGAGCAGACACCTTCATAGTAATAATGCATAACCCAACACAATCCTTCAGTATATTTCCGCGCCTGCAAAACAACACCTCAAAAAAATCATGCACCATAAAAATACTATAATAAGTGGACTAATAACTTTCTATTGCACAAGTATCATAAAGCCAGACATGTCAGAATCCACAATCGTATCCATGGATTATTCATGCACAAACCAATTTTGTACTAATACACAGAAGATTCACAAGAATGTGGGAATGACTTATGCCTCTTTTTCCCTCTGTAGTCTTTAAATAGGAAGGTAGCATGTCTTACTCTTCAAATTTTGGAGTTGAAATAATTTACTATCAGTCCAGGTGTAATACATATCTGCAATGTAACCAATATTATTAACCCTTCTTAAGTGAAGAGTAATTTCTGCCAGCAAAATCCTAGATCCAAAAGGTTGGAGAAGACAAATTTTAAGATATGATCACAATTCGCAGCAAACATGCAAATCATCATGGTAAGGTATAAATTTATACTTATATAATATGATCATATGTTCTTTTGCTTATAACTTACAGTCTCAACATATCAAATAAAAGCAGCCAAGGAAAAAATAACCCAAGTAACCACCTCAAAAAATTATTACAGAATCAAACCAAAGCTAAATACATAGGACCATCCTTGTCAATAAATGGTAGTTCTAGGTAGGCTACAACGGTACATGGTAGTTATGTTTCCCCCATTAGCATTCTACCATTATTGTGTGGACATAAATATCTCTTTAGTGTAGGTGGATATCATTTAAAAATTTAATCGCACAGCAATGTTAGACAGCAAAAAGTTACTTACAACATCTTTCCTTATTTCTTCAAGCTCCTCCAGAGACTTTGCCGAGAATTTCTCTTCATAATACCTTTCTTTCCATCCAGGTTCACCCAATCTAATCTGATAAACGAACATAAAAAAGTATATAGTTACAAGCTAGCACTCCTCTAGACAAAAAAAAAAGGATTGCTCAATGTAGTAGCCAAAATTGTCTTGCACAGCATAAGGCTCAAAATTTTAATATCACAACGTTCCACTTCAGGATTGTCATTCCAATTTCCAAGTAGAAAAAAAAAACTAAATAATCAACACATTACAAAATACTTTAATTTTTTCAAGTATTACATCAGCAAGTGAGTAAAATTTGGGCCAACAAGGGCCTCATCCCTTCATATTTTCCCTGAAGATCGTAACATATGTGAAGAATATGTTCAAACATTAATAGCATCAAGCAAAATAGCAACATAAGAAAAAGCTCAACAAAAGAAGCTACGACAGTTGTAGAGGCAGACCTTGTCTTCCTCTGGATTGTCAGAGTTAAAAGCATCAGACTTCTCTCGAAGCACGTCTTTCAGCTTCCCTTTCAGCTCATCCTTATTATCACTCATCTGGAATAAAAGGTAAATAAAAATAACCCATCAACATCATGATAAGTTTAAAATAAAACCACTAGAAAGAATAGCTAAAGAACAAAGAAACTCAAGAAAAAAAAAAAAAAAGGTACCCAAGAGGCCAAGATACACTGAAATGCTTTTATAGTGAGAGGGAAATAAGGATAGAGAAACATACCTCCAATTCAAAACTGTTCTCAACTTCAACAATGGCAGCACCAATTGTGGCTGATGATGAGAGACGTGCAACTTTCTGAAGCCGCTCGGAGCTATCTGAATGGTTCCCAGATTCAGTTTTCTGAAAAGGTGAAGGTATAGGTGCAGAAGCAAGACGGGAACCACGAAACCCAGAAACAGGAACTAAGGAATCCGGCTCCAGCTGAGGTTTCATATCATCTCCTCTTTTTTGTGCTTTTCCACGTTTGATCCTCTCTGCTTGACGCTGAGTAATTAATTAGAAGAAATAAGTCTTTCAATTTACACAATACGATAAAAACCATGAAAGCAATCGTACTTGATGCAGTCGAGCTCTTTTCTGAAATATTGTATCTTCATAGGATCCAATGGCTTGTATGAAACTCTCAACCCTTTCCAAGTCAGGCTGCAACAAATAAAGGTATAGTAAAAAGAAGGATATGGATAAAACACACACACACGCACAATCATTGTTACCTTGCTTCCATCTGTCAAATATCCTCCTAAAGACGGAAATTCTTTCTTGTAAACAGCCATCAACAGGTTGATAGCACCCTGAACACAATATTAGTACAAATAAAGAAGCTCTTTTAGCCCAAAACTGAAATAAACTAGCATCCAAGGGAAAACTTCAATCTGAATTCCCATTCATATGACCATATAGCATTATAAAGAACTGTACTGGGCTCATTCACAATTAGAACACAAATTAAAGATAAGCAAGCACGTGATACCAAAAAAAAAGCATTCAACCTCGCATGTTTTTCAGGATTATGCAGAACTAGCAATAGAAAACACAAAAAAGCAAGAACTAATCACCTCACGAATTTCCAGAGTGGGCATGTGTGGTAAAAAATCATTGCCAACAAAGAAACATATAAAGATGAAATCATCAATAATGCGCTCAAAGTCAATCTCAAATGGTGGATTGTGAATTCTGAACTCGTATTCCAAATATTCTCTCAAAGTCCAAATATTGAGAAACTGCAAGGGGAAAATACAACATATTAAGAAGAAGCATTTTAGAAGTTACAGAAAGATAAAAATACAACAACAACATCGACCCAGTTGGCTCCCGGTTGAGGTGGGATCTGGGGGGTCAAGATGTATACACCCTTGCCCCCAACACAGAAACATAAAAATATAGTACAATAAATAGTATAGACCTGAAAAGGCTTTTTGGGTACTGCATCATCACCCTTTTCATCAAATTCTCCAGATTTTCTCTTTGCCTTCCCCTCACAAGATGATGCTAAATGCCCTACCTGACCACACACGAAACACTTGTCCTGCTGTCCAGGGGTATATATAACCTACATCACGAAGCAGTCCATAAGTGTATTAGAAGGTGAGAAAATCCTTCTATTAGAAAATACATTTGTACTTCAATGAAAACTTAATGGCTGTCCATAAGCAGGATGATTGAAAGTTGAATGATCGCATAAACGTACAAATAATCGAACCACATGATGATTAATAAAATAGCAGCTGGAAGACAAAGTAAATTACGAACCTCTCTAAGAATGGAGAAGTGGACTTCATGAGTAGCCAAGGCCAACATGATCAGGTCTGCATCCTGCACAACAGAATAAACAAGTAGACAACTATTAAGTTACTAGGCATATGAAACAAGTTAATTTGAGTGTTTTTTTTTTTTTTTTTTTGCAAGAGAACATACCAATCCATATAAGCAATGCCGGGTATTTGGATCATAACCAGGAAGATTTCTTTGAAGTCGTATGTACGACATGATCTTGTGTTCTCCTTCCCCAGGAACATTGGCGTCAGAAAGAATAACCTTCAAGATATCCGAAAAAACTTCTTTAAGTTGCAACATTGATATGTAGAAGTCAATAGATTTAGTTAATGAACCCATTCAATTGTAGAAACCGAATGCAAATCAAATATCATGTGACAAATACAGGTTATGCAGCAATACCTTGATTGTTTTCCACCCAGGGTCACTATTCAACCTAAGATGGACATAGTACTGCAAAGCAACTGACAAAACAGCCATAAACTCTGTTCCAGGTGTAATGACATTGGTGTCAACTGTCTGTGATTGCTCTTTAGGTGGAAGCTTTCTTCCTTCACTTTCAAACTCCTGACGCAGTCTTTCTTCCTCAGCTGCCTAGTAAAATAGATTCACAATTGAAAATCATCAGCCACAAAGTTATATGACTGACAGCAAAAATAAAGCATGCGAATAAATCAAGACCAATACTGGAGAAAGATATTTTGAGAAGAAACATACAGCATCTGCTGCATCCTTAGCAGCTCTAAAACGCCTTGAACGTTGCTGATTCATCTTAGCCCTTGGAGCAACACCATCTATAAATTCAACCATAAATTTTTTTAACAAAGTCCATAAAAATGTACACATAAACTCCAACAATAACTAAAAAAAAGAAAGAAACAAATGATCAGTTTCACCCACCAATAGCCATGAATAGCAGTTTCCTTGGCCGAACCATCACAAAAAGCCTATCAATGTAGTCAAACATATTCTGGAACACCTCATCAAAAGTTGACGGAGCAGGCTGCACAAGGCAAGGCGAAAATTAATACACAAAATTGACGCAGAGAAACCAAAACCATCCAATAAAGATCAAAATTACCCAAAAAAGGGAAAAAAAACCTACATAAATATGGTTCTGTGAACCATAGAGCACAAGCGAGCTACCAGACACTTCTTATATCAATGAGTAAATTCTTGAGCAAAATAATTAGCTAGTACTAAAAAAACATTCGTATTCATTACCCTTAGGAACAACAATTTTTTATTAACCCAGCCCTAGGTCATGTAAAGGATTGAAACATTGCTATTTGGCGACGAGCTCTGTATCTGATACAAGCTGTACACCGCAAAATAATTCGAATCCGGAGCGAAAATCTCTAACTACACAAACGCTAACTAACATACAAATCGAGAATGCAAACATGAAAGCACATACCCGGTCCTCGGGATGAAAGCACGGGTGAATAATCCCGTTCATATCGAGATAGAGATTGTCATATTCGAGACTATTAGGGTTGGCCTGGCTCGTATCAATAGGGATTTGCACGCCATCAATAACGACGGCCTCTTCTTCGACAACGTCGACCACTATGAGAGGATACTTCTCCGCCAGCCATCGGTAGAACGCCGGCACTCCCATCGCAAATTCAATTTGAGATGTTTACAGCGGATGTTCGAGGGCTTGTTTTGAGCTTTTATATGTTGATTAATTAATTTGAGAATTATCTAAATCTATCTCTATTCTTCGACCAAAAAACTCTCTATTCTATAAAAATCTATAAATAAACATATTACAAGTATAAAGTAACGATTATTAACCAAAAAACTCTCTCTATTCTATAAATCTATAAATAAACATAAAAAAAAACATATTACAACTATAAAGTAACGATTATTATTTATTTTTTTCAGTTTTTAATGTATAAATTTTACATCCTATTAGATCATGTATGTTTCAAATTTCAGGTTTTAATTTTTTCTTCTAAATTAAGTGATTAAATTTAAAACAATACTCTATCTACTAAATTAAAATGAAAACAAATTATTTTTAACAACTATACATATATGATGAAATAGTTTATATATTCACTATTATATTTTTCATAAATAGATAATTAAGGATTATAATAAAGTTTAATTACCTCCAAATAACCATTCTTAATAATATTTTGCATTTCATTCTTACTCTCGATTATGAATGACTTTTAATCAATATTGATTAAGTCATTGGAGGTTTTTCAAATATTGTATGATTGTCATAAGTTCCCAACAAATTGTTCATATTTCTTTGTGGAACCACAAATTGTGGTGTTTTATCTCTTGAATATGCATGCCTCATTTTTATCCTCTATGTGACTACTAACTGTTGGATCATCGATCGGTTGTTA
The DNA here is from genome assembly GCA_964016875.1 of Fallopia convolvulus. NCBI lineage: Eukaryota > Viridiplantae > Streptophyta > Magnoliopsida > Caryophyllales > Polygonaceae > Fallopia > Fallopia convolvulus. The sequence goes on along the minus strand of OZ024732.1, from coordinate 48,344,518 downwards.
TTCGGATTACGATGTCAATATGTTTAGTCACTACCATAGGAACGAGTCAATTACTCCACTTGCTTAGTCTTTCATTAGACTAACCCGACCACCTTACTCAATTGCATGGCCGACTGGTGCCCACCGTTTGTATACGACGCATCAGCTACTAAAGAAGTTAACCAGCGAAGAGAAGGCTACCTAAGGAGTTAAGGAAGTCGAGAAGTTTTGAAAGTGGTCACTTGAGGAACAACAAGTTTGTTGATAGACATTTTACTTTTGTTCAAGTTGTTGGTTATGTTTGTGTACTGTCGGTACTGAAGGAGGTGATACTGTGGTTTGTAATAAAGTGATAATACTTGTTGTGTTTGTAAGTTTAAAGTCTTGGGTAATCTTGAATTAGGACTAATTAGGGTTACTGGCGGTAACACCTCAAGTACAATAAGAAGGGGTGTTACACCAACGATATTAAACAAATGTGTTGCTTAGGAGACAACCCGAAGTAAGTTTTCATTTCCTTTTTTGTTGCTTTTATTTCGGTTTCGTTTGTTTTCCTTTCAATCTTTCCGGGCTAACATGAAGGTACTAGGTTTGAAAGAACATTCTGGTGAAAACCGCGACAATGGTACACAAACCGTAACCGCGGCTTTTTCCTAGATCCAAGGCGCACAAGTACTAGAAAATCGAGGCCGTTGTACTTTTTCCCTGGAGATATTAAAAACAGAAAAAGAAAAAAAATCAGACGAGACTCATACCCTGTCGGTGGCTCTACTTCTTCTTCCCTTCCCCCCATTCTTCCTTTTTTTCTACCACCACACTCAACTCTCTCAAAACCTCCATTAACACTCAATCTTCAAACCTTCATTCTCGAATTTCTACCTAAATCCCCTCAAAACCCTTAGAATTTGATTAATAATGAGCCCGTCAAACGAAAGTCGCGAAGGACGAAGCCGAATACCTAACAACCATGAATTAGAACAACCTTCAAGTCTATGCCAGAATCGTTATGTATATTAGTGGAATGAATATTTGACTCTAAAGGTTCATTCTCCTGCCTTTCCGTTTTGCCAAGAATTTTAGGATTTAAATCTGTAGGCGGCGGACACGGGCAAACGAAGATCGCGAAGAACGAAGCCGCGGGCGCGGGGAACAAAACTGCGGGCGCTGGAACCGCTGATGCAGGCGTTGAAGCCGCTGTTGCGGGCGCGTGACTGATAGTCGCGGTCGCCGGCGTTGGAGCCACGGTTGTCGGCGCTGGAGCCACGGTTGCCGGATTCACGCGATTCGAGAGGAACGTGGCCGCGTGCGCGGAGGGGGTAATCGGGGATCTCGCTTGCCTAACAGGTCGAAAATCTGATCGGACCGTTGAGTCAACCGATCCGTCCCCCGACGTTGAATCTCCAGATCACGACGCCCCTTTTAAACGTCTGCTGTCAATTTCACCAACAACTCACGAATCTCAATGATTGATTCCATCATAGTATCACCCGAACTTTCGGAATAGGAAGACATAATCGAGTTTCGGATGAAAGCACCAGTTGATAAAGATAATACTAAGATTGAAGAAGAAGGGAATGAAATTATTGTATGAAAGTGAAGAATGATTGAAGATAGAAGGGGAAGAACAGATTAGGTAGAGGAGAGGCACAAATGATACATGAAAAGGAGAAGAGATTAGATAATTTCTTATTTTTCATTGATTGATTGATTCCCCCTGGAATATAATATATGAGTATATATAATAATAAACCCTAACACTAATTCCTAACAATCAAATAAAGTGTCCCGGAAAGAAACCGTAAAGAAAACCCGAGAATGAGTATTATAAAACTCAGTATAAAAATACATTAATTAAAATAATAACAATAATCCCTATAATAAATATATTATAATGTGTCAATTCTCCCCCATTGACAATCGATTTGCCCTCAAGTTGGAAATCAGGAAGAGAAATCATGCGCCACTGTTGTAAACGTGGGGGTACCCCTGCCCAAGGAAAAGGGGTATGCCCGATAGACCCAAGAAAAACTGAAATTCAGCTATGTGACAATAATAATTGAATTTAGTCAAAATGCACCAAAATTGATGTATGGACTAAATTCATCTCAAAGGTAATGTATAAAAGCCAATGAGCATGAGGATGCGTGTCAAAATCCGTGGGCCAAGTACACAAGCCCAGTGGGTTTCCATCCTAAAACCAATTACAATTGACAATAGGAGGAGTAACCCAAGGGTGCCCAATTGACACTTGGACAAGACAAGGGTGGTGGACATCTCAATCTCTTTCTAAACCAGACCGACCCCCTGGGTGTAAACCACCACAAGAACGCAGGAACAGGCAGGCGGCAGGAAGACCAACACTGGGTTTGTTGTGAAGCTTCATGGACCACGTGCATACGTAAGCCCAGTACACAAGCCCGGTGGGGTTCCATCCTAAAACCAATTGGCAATAGGAGGAGTAACCCAAGGAACTTTATACTGGCTTAGTTCTCTTTATATTTCCGATGTGGGACGGAGTACTCTAATAATGCGCCCCATGTGTAGTCAATAAACTCATCACAAAATATAGGTAATTACTCAATTAACCAAATATATAAAGGATAACATATATATAACTGCAATAGACATGTATGTTAAAAATGATAAGATACATAACAAGATTTAGTAAGATTCATGGTAGTCGCGACACACATACATGTAGGTTCATCATGAATGATTCACGCCTTCTGTTTCCACTTCCGTCATATAAAAATCAATGCTAGCTGCCATTTCTAGACTAAGGTTTTGTGCAGCAGTAGTATTTATAATGTCATTTGCTATTTGAAAGCCTTTTTTGGAAGTTAAGGGTGTTTTAGACATTGTAAATTATGCAATGTTTAAGTTACATGATATCCTCATAGTTAAGTGGACTGAACAAGCCCTCAGCTAAAATTAGTTCAATTCCTAAAAAAGCCAAGCATATACATATAGACTGCATGACTTAATTTACATCTCCTAGAAAAAGCCAAACCACCTAATTAAGCATGACTAAAATGAAGACATTCCTCAATAAATAGGAGGATGATAAAAAATTTAGGACAGAAGACGGCATGCAATTTTCTTACAAGTGAGGGATTTTGGTGCTGGGAGAATTTTCTTTTGGTTTTAACAAAAATGCTTGAACCATTGACTTGAGAACATGTGGATGTTTAAATACAACCTAGTGTTATCAACACTGGGTACTTTGGTTGATCCCCACATATCACATCCCCACACATACCACATCTATATTTAAGTACGACTAATTAGACTTACTTTAGAGTGACACATTTTTATATGATGATTTGTCATGGTTAGAGCTGCTTCCCCTCCAGCAAAAACATTTATAAATAACGTTGGGAAAATTAGCCAAGGCTTTCTTGTAATCTTCTCAACACCATGTCTAGCCAGAGCATGCCCAACTTGATACATGAAAACACAGAAATTATCACAAGATTGAAAAGAAGGAATTCGAGTATTGAGCAAAAGATAGAAGAGAGGTTAAGCGAAAGCAATCGGACAATTTTTCATTACTGTTCTGAGTTTGTTACAAGATGCTATATGTACAGAAGCATCTATAAGGAGCAAGCTGACATGTTGTCAGTGCTAAAACTCAGTGTTTTGGACAACAATATTAATAAGAGAAAATACGAGTAAAACACAGCCTTTTGCTGTTTACATAATAGTCTTAATAGAAATTCATAATAGCAATCATTGATGCTAATGAACATGTAAATTTCAGTTAATTTACTTCATGGCAAATGACAGTTGCTATCTCAACGCCAGACTCTGAACGATCAATAAGTCCAGTAAAGATAACAATCTTTCCAGCATAACAATATACCTTAATAATAGGCCTATCAATCACATTCACTTCCCAGTTGAGATACTCGCATTGTTTACCAAGTGTAGTTGAAGTGCGGAATACAACGAAGGAACTCAAGCAAACAGAAATCGAAAGCAAAGACAACTAAGCAAAGTTTTATTTGGCTTTAGGCCTCAATCGAAATGCCAGAGATCCAAGGGGAAGTTCAGAGGGCAAAGAGAACTGTAAAACGAAGCAAGTAATCGGAGAGAGAGAAGCAAGTTTAGAGAAGCACAACTCGAACAAATCGAACAACCACAAAGGTCTCCAAGGTGCTCTCGTCTTCTCTCTTCCTTGTTTGGATTTCAGAGGGAGCTCAAGGTCACCGGCGTCAAGCTCAAGCAAGCAAAGGCCGAGCAAACGCTCTCAATGGAAAACCTAGAAAGCTCTTTGAATCATCCAACATGAGGCGCAAAGGAGAAGAGTTGCCTTTTATATGACATGCTCCAACCCTAGCTCCTCAACGACGTCGTTCCAATTAATGAACACGAGTCACCAGAAGTGGGCTATCTCGGGTGTTCAAGTATTGGGCCGTTTGGCCCAATACTACCTCCAGCGAGAATAGGCCCAGCTTGGCAACACACACATACACTAGATAATACATATTACAAGTCCAATGTCCAAACTTAGGAGATTACAAGCCATTAATACAACTCTACAGTAGTAGTGCTCCAATCACATTGTTTGTTATTAACTTCACCCTCTCCATATGAGGGTCTTCAGGTGGGAGTACACCCCCTTTGAATTCCTCCATCTTTTTAGTTTTGTACTCTCCGAGCTTATTCTCAAGGTATCTTGGCACCAACAAAAGATGAATCCTCTCTAAATATGGTATTGTCTACGTATTAAAGAAATAAACTGCTATAACGCCAGAAAATGCAGCAGTCTTTAAAATTTTCTTTTTTGGAAACACAACCTGATGATCAAATCTTGATTTGGGGTAGAAAAACCTGTAGTGCATCCATCTAAAACCTCAGAAAATTTACCAAAATTAAGGGCTTTAAGTGAGCTTTTTGCTAACTAGCTGGAGCTAGAGAAGAAGTTTCGAAATGTGGTGAAGATAAGATTTGATCTTTTGTACCATGTCATGCTGGTATTTTTCTGCAAAAGTCGAATCAAAATTTCTGAATACATGTATAAAAAAATGATTACGATGTCATAATTCACAAAACAACATATCATGAGCAAGAGACTAATATCAGGAGAAGGAGTGCAATCAGATATCCTCATCCAAGTGACAAAAGGTATAACAAGCTAATAGAATATATTCTATAGACTGTTTTGGGCATTGCTAATACATGGAATGATAATATAATATCCAATTAAGAGGTAATCACAAACTCAGTCAGTGGCGGAGGCAGGTGGGCGCCAGTAGCACAAAAACAATGAGGAGGCAGGTGGGCGCCAGTAGCACAAAAACAATGAAGAGTTGGATCGTTATCAATTGAGAAATAAGAACCACACTTGACATAAAGACATTAGAAACAAAATTCAATTGAGAAGGACAAGTTCAAACTGATTAATTTTGGAGACGAATTTGTAGACTTTGAGGAGGCAGATCGAGACGATATGCTGGCGGTGAAGGATTGTTTCTCCCGAGTCTGTCATTCCGTCTTGATTCTCTCTCTGTTGGACTAAATTCAGAGAGGTAATGATCAACGGCTCATGGGATTGTTGTCGCCAGCCTTTGTCATCGCAACCACAATATTGTGACTTTGTCCCTTGGAGGCGCTTTTAGCCAACAAAATTAATAAAGACTAACAGTAGAATAGTAGAGAGTTGACATACAATCACTTACATAAGACTTGGAGACTTATTAGAGGAGTGAGTCGAGGGGAGAAACGAAGTAAATGAGACACATGAACATTGAGAAGAATGTCGCCAAGACTCGGTGAAAATTAATTGGGAAAGGCATAAAAAAGAATTGGTGAAAAGGACATGATTATTTAATGAGCCTATGATCAAAGGCGGATTATACAATTTAATACATTATAATATATTATTTTGTATAATATGGTGGTCACCGAATGGACCCTAGTATGTTACCCTAGTATGTTTGTTTTGATATGATCGTGTACAATAGGTTTTTTGGTAGGAGGGGCGTATCTTCTTCGTGAGAGTAACGATATTATTTGTAAAGCTGTTAAATGGTTAAATGGAGTCCTGAATAAGCTGCCGTACTTTTTTAGGTTCCTTGCTGCTATTCTTTATTGCATCTATATGTACCGAATTTAATAAAATTCATATAGAATGTGTACTAAGATAATTCAGCAGCAAACAATGCCATAATGTAAAATATTCTCCTAATCAAATTCCTACTCTTATACGTTGTACGTCCCAAAAAACTTCTAAGAAAATCCGTTCAAAGTCTTATCTTCACCAAAAAAAAAAAAAAAAACTAATTTCCTATTTAACTAATTCATGATTTAAAAAAACTAATGAACATTAACAGCAACGGGGCTACGGACGTAACGCTCGCCATCAGACCAAGAAATCCCACCAAACGCATACCCATTCGAATCATACTTACCTCGTACCGTAACCTTAAAGCTCTTCTCCTCTCCGACTCTCTCGAACGTCAAACTCGCCGGGTGAACCAAGATCGAAGCCCCTCTCGGGTGTCTAACCGAGACCGAGTACGTTCCAGGGGGGCCGACGTTGGTGACCCGTCTCTTCAACGTGACCGAGTCCCCGGGCTTGAGGTGAGGGACCGAGAACGACGGGTAGTTGAAGTGGCGGAGCTCGGACGTGTGGTGGTGACACTTGTAGTGGTAGTCGCCCTCGTCGAGGAAGGGGGCGAGGGTGGTGTCGTTGTAGCCGATGGAGCAGAGGAAGTGGAGGTAGTCTTTTGTTGAGAGGTCGTAGACGAGGCCCGGGTCCATGGCTCGGTTGGGACGGATGTGGCCCGATCCGTAGGCGAAGGGGTCCGATTTGGCGTTGTCGCTTTGGTCCGTCATTGGGCTAATTGTGTTGTCTCTCGTCCGTGCTGCGCACACAAATATATACTCAGTGTTTAATCAACTATCTTAGTTGCAAGTAACGAGCCCAAAAATTAGCTAGAGACGGACGGACATGAATTAACTAACTCATGATTGAGACCTCTGTATACTATCCTTAGACATTTAACTACCGATAAAAACATGACCAATTGATCGATTGACAAGCTTGATTTAGAATTTTCAGTCTAGGTTTAAGGTTTACTGTATGGCTAGTACATCTATTGCGATATTGCATGTTTGCCCTAATAGTTAGCTAGTTAATTAATACATGGACAATATTGTATGTTTTGTAAATGTGTAGAATATAGTGACCGAAATTAGTACATACCAGATGTCATGAGAGCAGAACGAATGGCGGCGGGGCTCCAGCGAGGGTAAAGGGTCTTGAGGAGGCCGACGACACCCGAAACGTGTGGGCAAGACATGGACGTCCCCGACATGGTAATGTACGGAATCCTTCGGTCGTCGCTGTCCTCCTCCGTGGGGCTTATTCCTTGGCTGTATGCTGCTATTATGTTCACTCCTGGTGCCGTTACATCAGGCTGTACGTACACACACAAAAGTATAATCACAACCATTATTTTTAAGTGATTGACATTAACTAGCAACAAAATGTTTAATTAGTTGATTTAGCCAACCTTTAAGATCTCGGGAGTAGCCGTGTTAGGGCCTCTGGAGGAGAAGGCAGCCATTGCCGGAGCTGGCCTCGTGTTCAAAGCCGCGGTTGCAGGTGTTAGGTAAGCCATTGGCTTCCTAAATTCATTATCACACAAGCGCACACGAAAAATCAATTAGTAGTTGTGTCAAATGCTAAAACAACAATATTTAATGAACAAATTGAAGTTGGTACCCGGTGCTGTTGATGTAGGCAAGAACTTGAACTCCATCCTTATAGTTAACGTGGGATGAAGGAAGGATATGAGGGTCGGAAATGAGCTCGTTGCCACTCGCCTCGTCGTTGCAGAGGATCATCCCCGCAGCTCCAGCGAGGTGTGCTTGCATTCCCTTGTCGACGCGAGCGTTGTCTCCTCTAAGACATGCCAAGATCTTTCCTTGTACCTTGCTCGGATCCAATGTTCCCGGTTTGCAAAGGATCCTATATAATCCATCAATTGAATTAAATAAAACAACGTATATATATATACATGCACAACATTGTTAATGTATCAATAGAAAAACATATATATACATACGCGTCTGCAGCCGATGCATTGTCAAGCTTGACTTTGTCCCCGGATGTGAGCGGATAGTATGTGTAGTTCTTAAGTGGCACCGAGACACTTGTTCCCTAGCGAAATCAGTATAACAAAATGTAGCATAAAACATAGCAAGTTAGAATTTAAAGTAAAAAATATGCATAAAACATAACATTGTGGACTCTAAACATAAAATCAAAAGGGATCGATCCTATATATATATATACCTTGAAGCGACGGCCGTTGCCGAGCATAACAAAGGCTTGGAACTCACGGTCAATGGTGCTAGCACCGATGGTAAATATCCAAGGGGCGACATTCGAGACGGTTCCGGCCGTGGGCCCACTATTCCCCGCCGAGCAGATGACGTGGATGCCCTTCCTCATGGCGTGGAAGGCTCCGATGGCCACGGTATCCTCGAAATAGTCAGTGACGGCGCCACCGAGGGAGACGGAGATGACGTCGACTCCGTCATGGACGGCGTCGTCGAAGCCGGCGAGGATGTCCGAGTCGAAGCACTCGCCGCCGTTGAAGGGCTTCCAGCACACCTTGTAGGCGGCCACCCGAGCCTTGGGGGACCCGCCCTTGGCGGTCCCGGTCCCGACCCCGAGGACGCTCACGTTGGCGACGGCGTTGCCACCGGCGGTCGAGAGGGTGTGGGAGCCGTGGCCTTCGTTGTCGCGTGGCGAGAGGTCCGAGGCGTTGATTATCCCGCCTGCGCTCAAGTAGCCCTTGGGGTAGAACCTCGCCCCGATCAGCTTCCTGTTGTTGTAAATGGTAAGTAATTTGATGTAAAAATTATTAACTTTTTGATTGGAACACTTTCAAATTAATCTAACATTGGAACACTTTCAAATTAATCTAGATGTTTAGTTCCATATCATGCATATATAAAAGTCAATTATCCATTCGACAAAGAAAAGTGAATTTATTATTGGGTTAAAAAAAGTAGCATTTTCCAATTGATAGTTAGAATAAACTACCCTATATTGCAAATAAATACAGTAATATATTAATATGGTGTTTCATTGTTTGAATAAAAAATATTATCATATAATTTTTTTTTCATTTTTTGGTGAAGAGGACCCAAATTAGCCTGTCACGCTTAATTTAATATATCGAAGAGTTCAATTAGTTATGATATAAATTTGAATTTGGTTATTAGGGCTAAAACTAACCTGTTACACTTGAAATCGTTACCACCATCTGCGCAGGGTCCAGTGTACCTTTTGGGAACAGGTCCGTAGCCAGAATCGTCAAAGCTTGCAGATTCAGGCCAAACACCTAGATATAAGTTTTACCGATAAAATTAAGTCCATATATCTATCAATGTATTAGAAACTAATATATGGAAAAAAAACATATAATATATATATGTACCCGTATCAAGATTGGCGATGATTGTATCTTCACCGAATCTGGCTTTGCTCATCAAAGAATGGGGTAAAACTGCATTGTTCTTTGACAAGTCCATAAAATCCCAAGAATGGGTCGTGTGCAACTTCTTTGGTTTGTTCAAGAACACTGAAACCACTCTTGAATCCTCTGCAAAAAACAAAAAGCATCAAATTTATATAACCAATCAATCAATTACTAAGAGAATTCAGTTTTAAGTTTTTATAAATGTAAACATATATACTTGCAATCGCAGCGGCCTCCTCCTCTTCAAGTATGGCGGAAAACCCGTTAATGTGTTTCTTATACGAGTAGATGAGTGCATCTTTGGCCTTATAATGACTTCCAAGAATCGAAGCAAGAAATTGGTGATGGGAGTCTGAAGCACGTTCGAAGTCATCTTCGGTAGGATTTGGGCCATGAGAATGCACTCCCATGTACACAATGTACGACTGCATACATACAAAAATATAAAAACACATATATAATTAATTAGCATCATTTATGTAAACACTAAACAAATGGATCGATGAATGGAAATTGTATCGATGAATGGAAATTGTTAAGTTATATGATCAAGATTAAAGATCGAGTACGTTTTTGGCTGCAAAAGCAGAGGAGGCTTGAAGAAGGAAGAAAGCCAGGAGAAGAGCAGGGGCGAAGCATCTTCGGAACCCCATTGTCGATGGGTTGATTGTGTAATCGCAAATTGTAGAGAAGGATTAGGGTTTATATAAGAGAAGATGAGAGATATTGATAGATACCAGGAGGTAGAGAATCAGGTATATCAATTTGAAGACCCAAATCTTCCAACAAAATTCTATCATTTAGTTATAATACATTGTTTAATTAATAAAAAAACACCTATTCGGATAATATATAATAAACAAATAAATCTAAACTATCATCAAGGTAAAAAAAAGTAGTTTGGTTGATTTTTAAATCTGAATTTCTAATTTAGAACATTTAAAGCTATTTAATTAATTTTAGATTGAAATGTTTTTGAGGGTCGGCTTTTTTTTTTCCAGTGTACCGTTAAGAATGGGCGAATATATGTTCACTCTATTTTGCGGTATCATATTTAAATTGCTTATATTCAATTTTGGTGGGATCAGTTACGATCTGATTTTCTTGGTAAGAAGTTAATATCAGATTTCAATAACAGAATACAACCAATTTTGTGGGATGTTGATGCATAACAACTTATAAACATTATTATAAAAAAAACTTACCATATACAGTTACTTTTTTTTAATTTTTTGAACCTCAAAAATTATCTATGCGCTCATATATAAGAATATAATATATACTTGTAGCATGTTGTATTAAATTACAAAGCTGTTTTATTTTGTTTCTAAGAAGAATAAAATAGTCGTTTTTATTTAGTTGTTTATTTAAATTTAACTACCCAATAAAAAGGACAAGAAAAATAAAATGAAGCTTGGGACAAGTAATATCCTACAGAGCGAAGCAATATATAGCACCACTGGCATGGCAAGGTGAAAAACACTCAATCAGGTTAATAAACTAGTGTCTGCTTAATTAGAAAGATTAAGCTAATACGGTCAACATAAGAAAGAGCCAAGTTAAGCTAATACGGTCTACGATTACCATAAGGAAGAGCCATGAATCCTAGCTAGCTATATAGCAAATTTACTTGTGAACCAGATTAACTATATATCCTGATAGATTGTCCTCTCTAGGTAGCTAGCTTGTTAATTGATTCTCTTCCTTTGTTGATTCCACCTGTCTCTCTTCTTTTGTTTATCTTCAGCTGAGGTGGGAGAGGGACTTGCTGATGTTGTTCCTGGGATGCCCAAAGCCTTCGCCACTCTGGGATCACTGATGACTGAAAATTAAAGATCCAACACAGGAAATTAATGATTCGGTTGCGAAATTGGTTTGCGTAATCAAGCATGACTAGAAACCCAAAGTTTTGGAGGAGATGAATTCCAGGACTTACCATAGTTGAAGCAGACAGAGAACAGGTTTGTAGTGATCCAGTAGCACAACAGCGCCTGACGATTTCAGTTTTACAAAAAAAATCACCAAAGTTAGAGGCATCATCAAGTAAGAAAAATGTCTGTGATTAGTAATAAAGTACATATACCTTAGAGAAAGACATGGTTAGAGGCATCAAAATAAAGGTGCCAAACACTGCTAAACAGTCTAGAAATGAGCCAAGACCAGGAGCTACTTTGAACTTAAGCATACTAGACTGCACACCATAACAGATTAACATTTAATATATTTAGGCCTCAAAGTGATACATAGCAATTAGCTTTCTTTACAATGCAAACACTAGGAATCATCAATTTAAAGTCCAGAATGCAACCTCCACTCGAGGAAAAATTGTGAGTGCCAGTAAAGTAGGAAGGATATACATAGCATCTGGAGTGGAGAGATCTGTAAACCACAATGTTCCCCCTGTTTTGAATGACGGAACTTTCTCCGCCATGTTTGAGATCTACAGGATCATCAACACATAAAAAAATTAAGTGTATTAAAGCACAATAATATCCAAACTCTATCCAGAAAGCTTCATCTTGTACAAGGGAACAAATGGAAGAATTATCTCCAGCTTACAGCAAGTGAAAAAACGGTGAAGAAACCGATTTGGCCATACGGAAAAAGTTTGTCCTTAAATGAAGTGTGATTGCTTCTGCGGAACCAAGATAACAGTATATCAATAGAATCATAATCAAACAGACTATTTAAGTTGCAGCGTAATCCAATGGCCAGCGGATCAATGTTTAATCAAGATTAAGGATAACACACTAACTATAGTAACATGTGGCGGTTTTATTTTCATTACAACTATAGTACTTACTTTTTCGCAAGCTCCCGCACCTTCGTCATATGTTCAGCAAAATCTTTGGCTACCATTTCCTATAAAGAGTGAGTGCAACATGTTTATGAACACATAATTCCCAACAAAAACTAAATAAGTTATAGTCCCCAACCAGTTTTATATTGAAAAGTGTTTAAGCATTGGCATAGTTTGAAAGGTGCATTTCATGTCTTATGGATCTTTGATCAACTGTAACTGTCATTCAACGAAAAGGTTCAACATAAAAGATATATTACAGATGATTCCAGTTTCTTCACCATCCCGTGCAGCTGCTGCCCAATCATCTGGAAAAATAATTTTCAATCATGTAAAAAATCGAGCTTTAACTTCATTATGATTTGGAAATAATTTCCTTGGCAATAATTTTTAGATTGATTTTAACAGTATTCAACTTGTATCAATCTCCAATCCAAACTTCAAATTTTAGAATTTAAAAATAGTTCTAAACATGGAGCTAATGTTAGACTTGATCTCCTAAACATGCATCATAATTCAGATTAGATGAAACAAGGATCAAATCAGAAAGCTATAAAATGGTATGGCTATTACCCTGAACTTTGTAGTACTATGCTTCCTGAGGTAATATATGTTGGACGGGACTCCAGCTGCACGAACCAACAAAGTGGCAACAACAATGGATGCCCACCTGTCACAAACAACAGCAAAAGAGTAGAATAAATAAACCCTTCAGACAAATTCCACAAAATTTTCTATGATATGTGAACAAAGAAAGTATGTAGAAGTAGACATTCACTTACCAATTCAAGCCAGTAACACAATGAACACCATCAATAAAGTGTTGAATGGCAGCAATGGGGAAAGCTGAATCAGAAGCTGCCATAGAAACCTCGAAAACATTGGCAACTTCACTCGCCTCTCCAGGAGAGGTTGACATTGCTCTTTTCAAAGGTAAGCCATTTCCGAATAGCCCATAACTGGGTGTTGGACAAAATGTCCTCTGGCTCACAAAACTTCCAAGAGTCTTCTTTTGGGCTCAAAAAGTCATCATCTTTGACCCAGATGAGTGCACATCTGGTTTCTTGCACTCACTATGATGAGAAATGTGAGTAGAGGAGGGTTTGGATCTAAAAGACTTCCTATGGGCTAAAGAAGTGTCGAACTTTGACCCAGATGAGTGCAGATTTTCTGTTTTCTTGCACTCCTTGTAAAAAGAGATGTAAGAAGAGGAGGGCTTGGGAATCTCTTGAGACCTCATCTGGACTAAAAAAGTCTCGACCTTTGACTCATTTGAGAGCGGATCTTCGGATTTTTCGGATTCATTATAACGAGAAATGCAAGTAGACGAGGGGTTGAGCCTAAGAGACCTCACCTGGGCTAAAAAAGTCTCCATCTTTGAGCCAGATGAGTGCAAATCTTCTGGTTTTTTGGAATCATCATACTGAGAAATATAAGTGAAGGAGGGGTTGAATCTACGAGCTAACATGGTAGCTTGGATTGAGAGGCTACGCCTGTAAGCCATCCTCTGAGAACCCAGGATTACGAGAGACATGTCAAACGCTCAAGATAGTAAAATTCCAAGTGTAGTGATTTCTAAAAAACCTAGCTAGAAACAGATATTTGTAGAGAGGCCGAAAATATGATAGTACGAACGCAAAAGCAATACAGCTGTGTATTGCGTTCAGTTCCTACTTTTGCACAGCAAATTTGCATGCTGAAAACAAGAGGGAAATTTCAAATTTGGGTTGGTATTTTTAGGTAGTTCCGAGTGATGCCTCAAAGTTTTAAGATGTTTCGATTTGTGACCCTCTCAACTTGTTATTTTTCCGTTCACGAAGGCCTTTTCTATTGTTTTAGTAAGTAAGGAGGCCCAATGGCATTTCTGCTCATCTGGTGGTTGTTCAAACAACTTAAGCGTCTAGCCAAAATGCTAGAAGGAAAAAGCCCCCTACATCCTAGCGCAACCTTAAGCGTCTTTCGTAGTTTCATATCCCGAACATTCCGTTCTTTTTTTTTGGTTGAGAGAACATTCTTTTGTTTCCTTCTCACAAAATGACTTTTTGGGTAAAAATTAATTTTATTTGTTTGTAATTGGAGGGCACCTCCTTCTACAATTTGGCAAGAATGGCCAAATCTCTATGGCACCGATGAGGATGAGAAGGATGACAATGCTGATCCGCTTTGCTTTTCGGTTACTTTACCTGCGGATGAAAAACGTATTCTTCAACTCCCATGATCGAAGTGCCTTATTATCCACATGTTTGATAAAGGGCGTGGCTATACAATAATCAAAAGCGTCTGAGACAGAAGGGGCAATTGAAGGGTATGCTAATCATATTCGACATTGGGAGTGATCATATGTGGCCAGTTTACCAACAAGAGAATTACAAACGCTCTCTTCATGAATACCGGAGATACTTGACAACCGCCGGGAGAGAGACCCCCTCCCGGCGGACCCTGGGTGATTGGGGACAATTACCTAATGATCCTGTTATAATGTAATAATCCTCATATGTCTCATTGTTCATTGTACTAAGTAAGTAACACAATGTATTGGTAGAGCAAATGATTAGGATTTAGGAACCGGGTTCAGGTGGAACAATGGGTCTTGTTTTCTTGGTGAACCGGTCGAGACAATCCACCTCGGGTAAACCGGTTGGAGGTAGCTCGAGTTGGTTCAAACCGGGAAGACTTAGGCCTTATCTGATATTTGAAGTTGGGCTTGTCTTGTTTGTCAAGCCCACTAGTCCAAAACTGAAACCTGGAGCTCGGAATTCTCCTAAGGTGAAATGCGTCGTTTGAGCCTCCTTCGAGCTTATAAAAGGGAAGCTTCAGCTGAGAGAAGCTTCATTCTCCGCGGCGCAAACCCTAGATCCAGAATAGAGAGAGAGAAGAGAGAAAAGAAGAAGAAAGAGTGCTCACCGGCGACATCTCATCTCCGGTGACCTTGAAAGCTTTGAAGAGTCAAGCTTAAGCTTCATTGCCTTGAGAGGGGGCTGAATCCCTTTTGTTTCTTGACCTTCCTTCTGTTCTTGCTACTGTTCTCCGATCTTCTTGTTCTTTAGTTCTGGTCTTTTGCTTTGCCTACTTGTGTATACGCTTGTACTTGAACTCCATGGGCTTTGACCTTAGTGCATATTCGAGCCGGGTCTCCTCCTCTGAGAGCCCCCCGGATGTAGAGTCTTCGTGCTCGAACCGGGTCACCAATTCTCTGTGTTCTTGCTCGTGTTTGTTTTTTCTGTTTGCGTTTGGAGATTCGAGATCAACCAGATTGTTGATTCTAGCTTTAGGGTTGATAGATCGATTACAAAGTGGTATCAGAGCCTTGCTTTGATATTCCTCTTGTTTTTGATTGCTTCCGCTGTTTGATTGGTGTCTTTGTCACTGTACTGACCAGTATTGGTTAAGGTAGGGGAATCTGGATAGAAGGGTGTCGATTTGTATCGATTCAATCCCACTGTCGGTTCCTACAGTAGAGAGTCTTGTTTGTTTAGGATTGTTTCTTGCTTATTCTGCATCTTTTGAAAAGTTTTCTTTCTCTGTTATCTGACATAGTTTACCTGTGAACTCAGGTACCTAAAAGAATGTCTGAAAGTTACAGAGTGAAGCCTTACGATGGGCACATGGACTACTCCATGTGGAAACTAAAGATGAGGGCTATTTTAACCAAAGAAAAGTGTTATGTGGCCGTGACAGAAAACTGGCCTATTGAGTTCTCTGCTGCAAGAAGGCAGGAAATCAAGGATCAGGCACACGCAGAAATAATGTTGCGTCTTGCTGATGAGGTAGCAAGACAAGTAGTTAGTCATACTGAACCTAAACCACTGTGGGAAGCTTTAGATGCTATATATCTGACTAAATCTATGCCCAGTCTTATCTCTTGCATGTGTAAGTTCTTTAATTTTAGGATGGACACCTCTCTTACCTTAACTGAGAATCTTGACAAATTTCTTAGGCTATCCTTAGATCTTGAGAGGTGTGATGAAAAAGTTAAGGAAAGTTACAAAGTTGGTATATTGTTAAACTCTATTCCTAGTCAGTTTGATGTCCTAAAGGATGTAGTTCAATTTGCTAGGGATGATTTGACAGTAGAAAAGATAGTGGAATATCTAACCCAGAAAAATGACTCTCTGAAAGTCTTTAAAATGAAAAATGGTTCTAAAACTGAACAAAAGACTGAGTCAAAGAATGAGGTGATGTTCACCAAGGGAAAGGGTAAGAAATTCCAGAAAAAGGGTGATAAGAATAGTGGGGATAGACAAGAAAAAGATATGTCTAAAGTTAAATGCTACTACTGTGATGTGGTAGGTCATTATTCGAGGGATTGCAACAAAAAGAAAAAGGATGAAAAGAATAAAAAGAAAGATAAAGAATCTGTGTCTGTGTGTGAACAATGTCCAACATACTCTCATGAATTACTTGCTGTGACACACTCTATTGCTTCTAAAGATTGGATTCTTGATTCTGGATGTACCATGCATGCTACACCTTTAAAACATGTCTTTAGTTCCCTGACAGAAAATGATGGTGGTGATGTCATGCTAGGTGACCACACCACTCTTTCTATTAAAGGGATAGGGAATGTACCTCTGGTCATGTATGATGGGAAAATTAGAACCATCCAGAATGTGAGATGGGTACCAAATCTTAGGAGAAACTTGCTGTCTGAATCAATGTTTGATGACCTGAATTGTAGGATAGTGACTCACCAAGGAATTAGGGAAGTCACTAGAGATAACTTTGTCCTAATTAGGAGCATTAAAAGGGGTGGTCTGTATCATGTTATAGGGAACTCACCTGAAATTATTGTCACTACAAAAGGTCTAAATAATGACAGTAACCATAAATCAAAAATATGGCATGATAGACTGGGTCACATTGGAAATAATGGTTTAATGCACTTGCATAAAACTGGTTTAATTCATGAGAATATTACTGACATTGGTTTTTGTGAGAATTGTGTGTTTGGTAAGAAGACAAGGCATCCTTTTACAAGATCTTCTTACACAACAACTGAACCCCTGGAGTATGTACATTGTGATCTCTGGGGTCCTGCACAGGTAGAAACAATAGGAGGAAGAAGGTATTTTATTTCCTTTGTTGACCACTACTCGAGAAAGGTATGGATTTACTTACTCAAGCATAAAGATGAAGCTTTTGAGGCCTTTAAAAACTGGTTAGTCCTAACTGAAAGAGAAATAGGACTAAAATTGAAGTGCTTAAAAACAGATAATGGCTTAGAGTTTTGTAATAAGGCCTTTAATGAGTATTGCATGGAAAAGGGAATTAAAAGACATCTGACTGTCCCATATACCCCACAACAGAATGGGACAGTTGAAAGAATGAATAGAACTTTATTAGAAAAGGCTAGATGCATGTTAATAAGTGCTGGAATGAAATCATCTCTCTGGGGAGAAGCAGTGCTTACTGCAGCCTATCTAATAAATAGGTCCCCTTCATCTGTGGTAAATTTTAAAACACCACAGGAAATGTGGACCAAAAGGAAACCAAGCATTTCATACCTTAAGCCATTTGGATGCACAGCTTACTTTCATGCAAATGAAGGCAAGCTGCAACCAAGGGCTCAAAAGGCAGTCATGCTTGGTTATCCAGAAGGCACCAAAGGATACAAACTGCTTGTAATCCAACCTGGAGGTTACAAGGTGATTGTGTCCAGAGATGTCACATTTAATGAGAAAGAGTTCTATTTCAAAGAGAAACTAACCCCTACCTATGAGAATGCAGGAGCACAATCACAAGAAAACAACACATAACCCACAAGAGGGTATTTTTTCATCCCTGATGGCAATCAAGGTGGGGAAAATGAGCTTGAAGAGTTTGATATTGGATATGCATTGTCAAATCAAACCAACTCCTCAGCAGAAAAAACTGGGGAAGAAGCTCAAGCTCAATCACAAGAAGAAGAAACTAGCAACACAAATCAAGAAGGCAATAGCAACAATAACAATCTGCAAACCCACCAATTAGGTGGGGCAGTAAGTGAATCTTCTATCTCTAACCATGATATACATGAGCATGATTTCAATTCTATGGCTGCCATGTCTGATAATGCTTCTGCAATGATGAATAACCGACATGATGATGCCATGCATGACTTGAATAATGCACCTGAGCATGATTTAGCAAACTATCAATTGGTTAGAGATAGAGCACCTAGGATAAGCATTCCTAATAAGAAATTCACTACAAATATTGTTGAGTTTGCCCTGCTTGTTGCTAGTGCTTATGTGAATCCTGAAACCTATGAAGAAGCCATGAAAAGTAAAAATTCAAATGAATGGCTTAAAGCAATGCATGAAGAAATACAAAGCATGGTTGTCAATAAAACTTGGACCCTAGTACCTAAACCTGAGAAAGCTAAGCTAGTTGATTGTAAATGGATTTACAAGGTTAAGGAGGGTACTACAGACTTAGACCCACCTAGGTATAAGGCTAGGCTTGTGGCTAAAGGGTTTACACAGAAGGAGGGGATAGACTACAATGACATATTTGCCCCTGTAGTTAAGTATAAAACCATGTGTTTACTTCTTGCAATGGCTACTGTACATAACTGGGAAATTGAACAAATGGATGTGAAAACTGCTTTTTTGCATGGAGATTTAGAGGAAACCATTTATATGAGACAACCTAAGGGGTTCATAGACAAAAACAAGCCTAATCATGCCTGTCTCCTTAAAAAATCTATATATGGTTTAAAACAATCTCCTAGGCAATGGAATAAGAAGTTCAACTCCTGTATGATGTCTCTAAAATTCACTAGAAGCAAATATGATACATGTTTGTATTATAAGCATACAAAACCTAAGAACCATGTGTATGTGCTTCTATATGTAGATGATATTCTCCTAATTAGTCCCTCTATGATTGAAATAACTGGGGTAAAATATGACCTTGAAAGGCATTTTGACATGAAAGACCTAGGCCTTGCACAGAGGATTTTAGGAGTTAAGATCATTAGAGACAGAGAGAAGAGGGTTATGTGGTTATCTCAGGTTGATTACTTGCATAAGGTTCTAGATAGATTCTCCATGCTAAGTTCTAAATCTGCACCAATACCCTTAGGAGGGCACTTAGAACTGTCTAAGAAAGGATGTCCTTCCACTGATATTGAGATAGAAAAAATGAGGAATGTACCTTATGATGTAGCTGTTGGTTCTTTAATGTATGCTATGCTATGTACTAGACCTGACCTTTCTTTTGCAGTAAGTGTTTTAAGTAGGTATATGTCAAATCCTGGTGAGACTCACTGGACTGCTATGAAGTACTGCTTAAAATATGTCTCTGGCTCTAGAAAGTTGGGTTTAAAGTACACTGAGCATAAGCCCAGAACTGAGTTACTGGGTTATGTGGATTCTGATTATGCCAGCAATAAAGATAATAGGAAGTCAACAACTTCTTACTTCTTTACTTGGGCTGGCAATTGCATATCATGGAAAGCACAACAACAATCCATTGTAGCCTTGTCATCCACTGAGGCTGAATATATTGCTGCAGTGGAAGCTTCTAAGGAAGCTGCCTGGCTAAAGGGCATTTTGAAAGAAATCACAGGCAGAGTCTATGTGCCTATTCTCTCGACTGATAGTCAGAGTGCCTTATACTTGTGTAAGGACCCTGTGTATCATGAGAGGATAAAGCATATAGATGTGAGGTTTCACTTCATCAGAGATGAGGTGGAAAAACAGCAGATTAATGTTGTGAAAATTGCTGGAGAAATAAATCCTGCAGATTTTGGCACTAAAGTTGTTCCAACTAACAAGTTCCTTTTCTGCAGGAATGCTCTCCATATCAATGAAGTAGGCTGAGATATGGGGAAACTGGATCAATGATGGAGAGGGCACCTGGCAATGAAGAAATATGCACTTTAAGAGTCGGGGCTCATGGGTAGGGGTCATATGTGGATTAGGAGGGCATTTGTTATAATGTAATAATCCTCATATGTCTCATTGTTCATTGTACTAAGTAAGTAACACAATGTATTGGTAGAGCAAATGATTAGGATTTAGGAACCGGGTTCAGGTGGAACAATGGGTCTTGTTTTCTTGGTGAACCGGTCGAGACAATCCACCCCGGGTAAACCGGTTGGAGGTAGCTCGAGCTGGTTCAAAACGGGAAGACTTGGGCCTTATCTGATATTTGAAGTTGGGCCTGTCTTGTTTGTCAAGCCCACTAGCCCAAAACTGAAACCTGGAGCTCGGAATTCTCCTAAGGTGAAACGCGTCGTTTGAGCCTCCTTCGAGCTTATAAAAGGGAAGCTTCAGCTGAGAGAAGCTTCATTCTCCGCGGCGCAAACCCTAGATCTAGAATAGAGAGAGAGAGAAGAGAGAAAAGAAGAAGAAAGAGAGGAAGAAGAAAGAGTGCTCACCGGCGACATCTTATCTCCGGTGACCTTGGAAGCTTTGAAGAGTCGAGCTTAAGCTTCATTGCCTTGAGAGGGGGCTGAATCCCTTTTGTTTCTTGACCTTCCTTCTGTTCTTGCTACTGTTCTCCGATCTTCTTGTTCTTTAGTTCTGGTCTTTTGCTTTGCCTACTTGTGTATACGCTTGTACTTGAACTCCATGGGCTTTGACCTTAGTGCATATTCGAGCCGGGTGTCCTCCTCTGAGATCCCCCGGATGTAGAGTCTTCGTTCTCGAACCGGGTCACCAATTCTCTGTGTTCTTGCTCGTGTTTGTTTTTTCTGTTTGCGTTTGGAGATTCGAGATCAACCGGATCTGTTGATTCTAGCTTTAGGGTTGATAGATCGATTACAGATCCGTCATTGGGTTCCAAATTTCGACCCTTTCATCAACGTCATCAAAGTCGTCACCACTTGGATTCGAGTCCAGCCTTAGTTTGGAATACTTCCAAGAGGATTTTCTTCGGTAAATCGGTCAACTAGTAGCAGGGAAAGTGATTTGGGTTGATAAAACGACTGTGGCATCTGATCGAGGACAATTGTTCGTCTTGTTGTGGATTGACCTTGAAGAAACTTTGCTCCCGCACTTCTGATTCAAAGATCATACTTGGCATATTCAAAACGAAGGAATCAGGATGCTCTGTTATAAATGTGGAAATTGAGCCGTAAACCGCAAACCTTAAAGCCGAGAACACCGGTTTGAACAAAGAGCCAAAACCTACCTTTGGTCCTTGATGAAACCGGTAAAAGCACAACGTCCTCGTCCACCTCCGAATAACTAAGCTATTAAATACATATATATTTTTTTTGGTAAACAAAGCTATTAAATATATAAACATGCATATTATATAAAAAAAACTTACCATATACAGTTGCCTTTTTATTTTTTGAACCTCAAACATTTTCTATGCGCTCATATATAAGAATATAATATAAACATGTATTAAATGACAAAGTTGTTTTATTTATTTTTTTTAAAATAAAATAGTCGTTTATATTTAGCTTTTTAATTTTAACTACCAAATAAAAAGGAAACTAAAAATAAAAATAAGCTTGGGACAAGTCAAGTATCCTACAGAACGAAGCAATATATAACGCCCAGTGGCATGGCAAGGTGAAAAGCACTCAAGCAGGTTAATTAACTAGTGTCTGTCTGGTTAGACATATTAAGCTAATACGGTCTACATTAACATAAGAAAGAGCCATGTTAGGCTAATACGGTCTACGACTAACATAAGAAAGAGCCATGAATCCTAGCTATATAGCAAATTTACTTGTGAACCAGATTAACTATATATATATATATATATCCTAATTGCTCTCTAAGAGGGCAGCTGGTAGCTTCTTAATTAATTGATTCTCTTCTTTTGTTGATTTCTCTTGTCTCTTGAGCTTTGTTTATCTTCAGCTGAGGTGGGAGAGAGACTTGATGATGTTGTCCCTGAGATGCCCAAAGCCTTCGCCACTCTGGGATCACTGATGACTGAAAATTAAAGATCCAACACAAGAAATTAATGATTCGGTTGCGAAATTGGTTCGCGTAATTAAGCATGACTACAAACTCAAAGTTTTGGAGGAGATGAATTCCAGGACTTACCATAGTTGAAGCAGACAGAGAACAGGTTTGTAGTGATCCAGTAGCAGAACAGCGCCTGACGATTTCATTTTTACAAAAATATCACCAAAGTTAAAATCAATCAAGAAAAATGTTTGTGATTAATAATAAAGTACATACCTTAGAGAAAGACATGGTTAGAGGCAACAAAAAAAAGGAGCCAAACACTGCTAAAGCATCTAGAAATGAGCCAGGACCAGGAGCTACTTTGAACTTATGGATAGTAGACTGCACACCATAACAGATTAACATTTAATATATTTAGGCCTCAAAGTGATATATAGCAATTAGCTTTCTTTACAATGCAAACACTGAGAGTCTAGGAATCATCAATTTAAAGTCCAGAATGCAACCTCCCCGCGAAGAAAAATTGTGAGTGCCAGTGAAATAGGAAGGATATACATAGCATCTGGAGTGGAGAGATCTGTAAACCACAATGTTCCCCCTGTTTTGAATGATGGAACTTTCTCTGCCATGTTTGAGATCTATAGGATCATCAACACATAAAAAAATAGAGTATTAACGCACAATAATATCCAAACTCTATCCAGAAAGCTTCATCTTGTACAAGGGAACAAATGGAAGAATTATCTCCAGCTTACAGCAAGTGAAAAAACGGTGAAGAGACTGATTTGGCGAAACGGAAAAATTAGGTCCTCAATCGAAGTGTTACCGCTTCTGCAGACATTAGATAACAGTATATCAATAGAATCATAATCAAACAGACTATTTAAGTTGCAGCTTAATCCAATGCCAGCGGATCAATGTTTAATCAAGATTAAGGATAACACATTTTTTTTTTGAGCAAAAGGATAACACATTAACTATAGTATCATGTGGCGGTTTTATTTTCATTACAACTATAGTACTTACTTTTTTGCAAACATTTTCGCAAGCTCCTCCGCCTTCTTCCTAGCTTCAGCAAAATCTTTGGCTTCCATATCCTACAAAGAGTGAGTGCAACATGTTTATGAGCACATAAAGACATTCCCATCAAAAACTAAATAAGTTATAATGCCCAGCCAGTTTTATATTAAAAAGTGTTTAAGCATTGGCATAGTTTGAAGGGTGCATTTCATGTCTTATGGATCTTTGATCAACTGTAACTATCATTCAACGAAAAGGTTCAACAGAAAAGATATATTACAGATGATTGCAGTTTTTCCGCTATCCCGATCATCTGCAAAAATAATTTTCAATTATGTAAGAAATCGAGCTTAACTTCATTATGATTAGGAATTTCCTTGGCAATAATATATAGCTTGATTTTAACAGTATACAAATTGTATCAGTCTCCACTTCAAATTTTAGAATTTAAAAATAGTTCTAAACATGGAGCTAATGTTAGACTTGATCTCCTAAACATGGGCTATTACCCTAAACTTTGTAGTCCTATGCTTCCTGAGGTAATTTATGTTGGACGGGACTCCAGCTGCACGAACCAACAAAGTGGCAACAACAATGGATGCCCACCTGTTACAAACAACAGCAAAAGAGTACAATAAATAAACCCTTCAGACAAATTCCACAAAATTTTCTATGATATGTGAACAAAGAAAGTAATGTAGAAGTAGACATTCACTTACCAATTCAACCCAGTAACACAATGAACACCATCAATAAAGTGTTCAACAGCAGCAATTGTGAAAGCTGAATCAGAAGCTGCCATGGAAACCTCAAATACATTGGCAACTTCACTTGCCTCTCCAGCAGAGGTTGACATTGCTCTTTTCAAAGGTAAGCCATTTCCGAATAGCCCATAACTGGGTGTTGGACAAAATGTCCTCTGGCTCACAAAACTTCCAAGAGTCTTCCTTTGGGCTAAAAAAGTCATCACCTTTGACCCAGATGAGTGCATATTTTCTGTTTTCTTGCACTCCTTGTAACAAGAGATGTGAGAAGAGGAGGGCTTGGGAATCTCTTGAGACCTCCTCATTTGAGTGCGGATCTTCTGATTTTTCGGATTCATTATAACGAGAAATGCAAGTAGACGAGGGGTTGAGCCTAAGAGACATCACCTGGGCTAAAAAAGTCTCCATCTTTGAGCCTGATGAGTGCAAATTTTCTGGTTTTTTGGAATCATCATACTGAAAAATATAAGTGAAGGAGGAGTTGAATCTACGAGCTAACATGTTAGCTTGGATTGAGAGGCTACGCCTGTAAGCCATCCTCTGAGAACCCAGGATTACGAGAGACATGGCTAACGCTCAAGATAGTAAAATTCCAGTTGCTGTGATTTCTACTAACCTAACTAGAAACAGATATTTGGAGAGAGCCCAAAAATATGATAGTACGAACGCAGAAGCTATACAGCTGTGTATTGCGTTCAGTTCCTACTTTTGCACAACAAATTTGCATGCTGAAAACAAGAGGGAAATTTCAAATTTGGGTTGGTATTCTTAGGTAGTTCCAAGTGATGTCCCAAAGTTTTAAGATGTTCGATTTGTGACCCTCAACTTGTTATTATTCCGTTCACGAAGGCCTCTTCTATTTTTTTGGTAAGTAAGGAGGCCCAGTCACAGTAGCAGATTTTATTCATAACGGATACGACTATACGAGCATATCAGCTCATGTGGTGGTCCTTCAAACAACTGGAAATTTGCTTCTCTATTAGCCTATTAGGGTCCCGAATTAGTTTTTTTGGGAGTTTGTTTCTGCTAGATGGAGCTTAAAGTGACATTTTTAGAATCACCGGCCAAAGTTCACGCTCACTGAATAGTTTTTTTGAACTTCGAACATTATCAAAATAGTCGTTTTCATTTAGTTTAAATTTAATTGTCCGCGTATATGGATTTTGCAAAGATGAAGAATAGCATGGAGAATAAACCAAAAGCTGTGCACAATAAGGAGAGAGCTGTATGGCGAAGACCAAAGCAAGGCTGGGCAAAACTCAATTCAATTGTGACGCTGCAGTGAACGCCTTAGACTGTGGAATTGGATTTGTATGCAGGCTCTCAACAGGGGAGGCTTATTTTGTGGGCTCACGCAAAATTCAGCAGGGTACGGAGGTGGAGATGGCTGAGGCTGAGGCGATTCTTAGGGGTTTGGAGGCGGCAAAAGATTCATATCTCACCCATCTGGTGGTTGAGTCTGATTGTTTGCCTCTGATCACGAAGATTTAGAAAGGGGCACTAACTTCCTAGAGTAGCGTTGGGTTCCTTGATAGCCATGATTTTAGAGTTATCTTAAGGTTTTATTAAGTGTGATTTTGTTTTTGTTAAGAGGGCTGCTAACTGTGTTGCACACTGGCTGGGACAGTGGAAACCAGCAGTTCCTTTTTTCTCTTCTCATTGTGTTTCATTTCCTTTAGAGCTGTGTAATCTGTTAGAATTGGTTTTGCTTTCTTCTGGTGTTTAATGAAAGTGTGTGGTTTGTTATCAAAAAAAAATAATAATAATGCAAAGGGAAAGAAAGGGCGAGTGTGGTCGATTGATTCCATCATTTTGAAACCAGATTTGAACTCATGATTAATAAAATACATTAATCTTAGAGATGCCCTATAGAGCAAAGCAATACATATAACGCCCACTGGCATGGTAAAAAGCACTCAAGCTAGTAATACTGATAGTATAGTTAGTTACTTAATTAGTGTCTGCTTAGACATATTAAGTTAATATGGCCTACGATTAACATAAGAAAGAGCCATACATCCTAGCAAATTTTCTTGTGAACCAGAGATTTAGTACCAACTATCAGAATCAAATATCACCTCTACTTCTTAATCAATTTTCTTCCTTTGTTAATTTCATTTATCTCTTAAACCTTTCTGTATCTTTAGTTGAGGTGGTCGAGGGTCGCGGTAATGTAATCACTGGGATACCCAAAGCCTTCTTAACTCTTGGATCCCTGATCACTGAAAATTCGTGACCCAGCATAAGAAATCAACGATTCGTTGCGAAATCAACTCATTTAATATTGGAGATGATGGACTTACCATATCCGTAGCAGAGGGAGAACAGGCTTGTAGTGATCCCGAAGCAGAACAGGGCCTGATGATTTCATTTTTACAAAAATCTCACCAAAGTTAAATCAAGTACATCAGGGCATTAGACTGATGAAATGTTTGTGATTAAGACAGCACACATACCGTGGGGAAAGACATGGTTAGAGGTATCCAAAGAAGGGCGAAAACCCTACAGTTTTGCAATGAGCCAACACCAAATGCCCTTTTGTGCTTATCATAAGCATACTGCACACCATAACAGATCTACATTAATATAGGCCTCAACTTTGATACATATGTATATCCATACAACAACAACATCAACCCAGTGTTAACCCACCTCAGGCGGGATATGGGGGCCATGATGTACACACCCTTGCCCCAATATAAAATCGAGAGGGTGTATGAAGAAGGTCCAAAGTATTATCATTGCCCGTAAGACCCAAGGAAAACTAAAATTCAGCTATGTGACAATGATAACTGAATCCAGTTAGAATGCACCAAATTTGATATAGGGGTTATATCTATCTCAAAGGCATTGTATAAAAGCCAATGAGCATGAGGATGCGCTCCATATGGATATCCATACAAACAAAAAAAATAAACCAGTACATAACTATTAGCTCCCTTTTATATAAATAATGCCAAAACTCCTTAATCATCAATTTAACCAAAGTCCATTTGAAGGGAAAAATGATCAAAATGCATAGATTCATTTATTATTACCTCCAACTGAATAAGATATATCAGTGCCATGGAAACAGGAAGGATGTACATAGGATCTGGAGCGGAGAGATCTGTAAACCACAATGTCCCTCCTGTTTTGAATGATGGAACTTTTTCTGCCATGTTATCGATCTACAAGATTATCAACACATAAAAATAGAGTATTTTAAGCACAACAATGTCCAAAGTCTATCCAAGAAACTTCAACTTGTAGAAGAGAATGCATGGAAGAACTATCTCCAGCTTACAGCAAGTGAAAAAGTGACGCAAAGACTGATGTGGACAAACGGGTCCATCCATTGAGCCATGTCCCTATATGGAAAGAAGCCGCCTCTGCAGACATTAGATAATAGGAGTATTATATCAATAAACTTATTAAACAAATAGACTATTTAACTTGCAGCTTAATGCAATGGATTAACACTTGCTTTTTTAAAAGCTCCTGTATCTTCTTGTTCCCTTCAGCTACAGCTTGGGGTTCCATACCCTATAAAGAGTGAGCTAAACATGTTTATGACATACATAATGACATTTCCATCAAACTATATAGAGAGTGATAATCTGGAACCAGTTTTAGATTGAAAAGTGTTAAGCATTGCCATAGTTTAAAGGGCACATTTCATTTCTTATGGATCCTTGGTCAGCTGTGACCATCATTGATGAAAAGGTTCAGCAGAAAAGGCATATTACCGTTGCAACCACTTGGTCCCGGATCTTGATCGACTGTGACACAATCTTCTGCAAAAACAATTTTCAATTTTGTAAAACTTGAGCTTAAGTTCAATATGATTCAGAATTTCTTTGGCATTGATATTCATTCAGCTTGAATTCAACAGCTTCCAAACTCTAAATTTGGAATTGGAGAACACTTCTAAACATGGGAAAGCTAATGTTAGACTTGATCTCCTAAAGAAGCAACATGGAGTGGATGAAACATAAAGTATTAAACATCCTTAGGGCACATTATACAGAAACATAACGGTTGGAATCACATTATTATGTGCTCTAAGGATACTAATGTTAGACTTGGATATGAAACATAAACAATGATCATATCAGAAAAAAGTACTTGTAAACATTGTATAGCTAGTACCGCGAGCTTTAAAGTACGCTTCCTAAGGATACTTATGCTGAATGGGACTGTCGCTCCACGAACCAACAAAGTGGCAATAGCAATAGATGCCCACCTATCACAAACAACAGTAAATGAATTCTTCAGACAAATTCCACAAAAATTTCTAGGATATGTGAATGAAGAAAGTAATGCACAAGTAGAGACTTAGCTTACCAATTCAAGCCAGTAACACAATGAACACCATCAATAAAGTGTTGCACGGCAGCAATTGGGAATGCTGAATCAGAAGCTGCAATGGAAACCTCAAATGCATTGGCAACTTCATTCACCTCTCCAGTTGAGGTCGACATTTCCCTTTTCAAAGCCACGCCATTTCCGAATAGCACATAAGGTGTTCCACAAAATGTCTTCTGGTTCACATAACCTCCAAGAGTCTTCCTCTGGGCTAAAAAAGTCACCATCTTTGAACCAGACGAGTGCGAATCTTCTAGTTTTTTGCAGTCCTTATGATGAGAAATGTAAGTAGAGGAGGGGTTGTGTCTAAGAAACTTCATCTGGGCTAAAAAAGGCTCGATCTTTGAGCCAGATGAGTGAAAATCTTCTGGGTTTTTGCAGTCACTTAAACGAGAAATGCAAGTTAACGAGGGGTTGAGTCTAAGAGACCTCGTCTGGGCTAAAAAAGTGTCGATCTTTGACCCAGATGAGTTCAAATCTTCTGGCTTCTTACAATCACTATACTGAGAAATGTAAGTAAAGGAGGGGTTGAATCTATGAGCAAACAGTGTAGCTCGGATTGAGAGGCTACGCTTGTAAGCCATACTCTGTGATACGACATCAGATCCGCCAAGGCAACGTCCGGGTCCTCGTATGAGAGTGGACGCGCCGCGGTTCAACGGGTCCGACCCGCAAAATTGGATCTTTAAGGTGCAAGCTTACTACGATTACTATAACATCCCGGAACATGATCAGTTACGTCTTGTCGGATTGTTGATTGATACTCCGGCTTCGGATTGGTTCCGCTATAATCACCAAAACAATTGCGGTCTTACGTGGCAAGCGTTTCTCCGTTCTGTGCGTCAGAGATTTGATCCGCATTATTACGAAGACTATGTGGGTCTATTAGCGAAGCTTCAACAGAAGACGACTGTTCTTGATTATCAGACTGAGTTCGAGGCTTTGCTGAACAAAATTACAGGCTTGTCGGAACCGACTATTATCTCTCTTTTCAAAGCTGGCCTTAAACAACCAATTCAACGTGAGTTGAATCTGCGCAATCCTGTATCCATCAACCAGGCTTTTGCTTTAGCAAGGGAATTAGCGGCCACTTATACCGAGTTTCCGACAACAGCGCCGACAACCAAGCGTTGGCAACCGAATCAATTCCGGTCACCTAACACATCAACGGTGGGTCTCGGATCGGCTTCGACATCAACTAATCCACCAACGCTATCCCCGGAACCAAATCGTTTGCCCATTCGCCGCTTGACATTTGCGGAAAGACAAGAGCGACAAAAGAAAGGCCTCTGTTATAATTGCGATGAAAAGTTTGTGGCCGGGCACCGCTGTAAGAACCGCTTTTTGCTCTTAGGAGCCGAAGATCCTGACGACGAGGTGCTTAGTTCCGAGCCAGCCGAACCTGAAGAAACGTTGGTTGTCACCGGCGATGTTTCTAGCATTCACTCGTTGGAAGGGTTTCAGAATCCGAAATCATTGAAGCTGTTGGGCTCTATACAGGACCGATCGGTCCAAGTTTTGATTGATGGCGGGAGCACTCACAATTTCGTGCACCCCTCGGTCGTTGAAGATTTACGTCTACGTTTGACGCGAATTTCCCCATTTCGTGTCTACGTAGGCAACGGTGAGTCCCTTGTTTGTGATCATAAATGTTCGGATACTCATTTATCTTTACAAGGACACGATTTTGCTGTTGATCTCTTCGTTTTGCAGATACACGGTCCTCAAGTGGTCCTTGGAGTGCAATGGCTGCAGACTTTAGGCAAGGTCACGCATGATTACGCGAGCTTAACCATGTCGTTTTCATGGGGATCTCGCAAGATTACTATTCGCGGCGACAGGCAACCTCCTCAACCGATTTCCCTTAATCATTTGTACTCACTTTATGCTTCGTCTGAGGTGCTTGAATGTTTTGAGTTGTTCGCCTTGCCCCCGGATCCGCCTACTGTCCCTGCCGTCCCCACTGACGTGGATTTTCCGTCGGATATTTCGCCCGAAATTCTCTCTATTTTACGAGCTCATATGACTGTTTTCCGCGTCCCAACCGGCCTTCCTCCTCAACGTATTTGAGACCATCGTATTCATCTGCAGCAGAATGATAAGCCGGTTAATGTTAGACCTTACAGATATCCATACTTTCAGAAGTCTGAGATCGAACGACAAGTACAGGATAAGTTAACGCAGGGTATTATTCAACACAGTACAAGTCCGTTCTCCTCCCCTGCTTTGCTTGTTAAGAAAAAAGACGGTACCTTTCGTTTTTGTGTAGATTACCGTGCTTTGAATGCTGCCACTGTGATCGACAAGTTCCCAATTCCGACAGTCGACGAACTTTTTGATGAGCTCGGCCATGCAGTCTATTTTACTAAGCTTGATTTACGTTCTGGATATCACCAAATCCGGATGCATTCCGCTGATATTTATAAGACTGCTTTTCGCACTCATGATGGGCACTTTGAATTTCTAGTCATGCCTTTCGGTCTGACAAATGCACCTTCTACATTTCAGGCAGCGATGAATCATCTTTTCTCTAAGTATTTGAGGGACTTCGTCATTGTTTTCTTTGATGACATACTGATCTATAGCTCCTCTTTGGAACTTCATTTGCGCCATATTGACATCGGGTTACAAGTTCTTCGGGACAATCATTTCTTTGTCAAGCCCTCAAAATGCTCGTTCGGAACAACTACGGTGGAGTATTTAGGCCATATCGTCTCAGCCGGCAAGTTGATCGCCGACCCGGACAAACTGTCCGCTATGGCCGAATGGCCAATTCCCCGCACTGTCCGCCAATTACGCGGATTTCTGGGCCTCACATGCTATTACCGGAAGTTCATCCGGAATTACGCTGCCTTGGCTGCGCCTCTGACGGCTTTGCTCCAAAAAGATAAGTTTTCTTGGTCCCCTATAGCTGATGATGCTTTTAGCTTACTTAAGCAAACTATGCTGAAACCGCCCGTCTTACAACTCCCGGATTTTGACCAGGAATTCGTGATTGAAACTGACGCCTCGGACCATGGCGTGGGTGCCGTTTTGTTACAATCTGACATGCCGATTGCTTTCTATAGTAGAACATTGGGGGTGCGACGTCGTGGCTCATCCGCGTATCATCGGGAGCTTTTCGCTATTGTTTGCGCTGTTCAGAAATGGCGCCAATATTTGCTAGGGCGAGAATTCCTTATTCGGACAGATCAGAAAAGTTTAAAAGAACTTTTACATCAAGTCATTCAAACCCCAGATCAGCAGTTCTTTATTCGGAAACTCATGGGTTATAAGTTCCGAATTGAGTATAAAACTGGCGCAAGCAACCGTGTAGCCGACGCCCTGTCACGCCTCATGATCGATGCCGAGCCGGAATTGTGTCAGTTTATGTCTTTCTCGCATCCTATTCCTGATTTGCTGCAGCGGGTACAAGCCGAAAACACTTCTTTGCCCGATTTACAAACGCTTCATCATGCGGCCACAGCCGGGACTCTTCAGACACCTTTTTCCGTACATAATGGTCTGCTTTATTATGGTCATCGTTTGATGTTGGGTCGTGAATCCGTCCTGAAATCCAAGGTTTTAACCGAATTTCATTCATCACCTCAAGCGGGACACCCCCGGGTCGATCGTACTTTCCGTAGGGTTGCTGAAATCTTCTTTTGGTACGGCATGCGCAGAGATGTTAAAAATTTTGTAGATTCCTGCCTCGTTTGCCAATCTACTAAATACAGTACAAAGAAACCCGCCGGATTATTACAACCTCTACCGATTCCCCAACAGGTTTGGGACGACGTCTCACTCGATTTCATTACTCAACTTCCGCCGTCCCGCGGATTCACAACTATTTTGGTGGTGGTCGACCGCCTGTCGAAATATGCACACTTCGCACCTTTGGAACCGTCGTATGATGCCACAAAATTTGCTGCCGTGTTCGTGGATATTGTGGTTAAGCATCACGGGATTCCATCGACTATCTTGTCCGATCGGGATACGATTTTTACAAGCATTTTCTAGAAGGAGATTCACCGTCTCAGTGGTACAACAGTCCGACACAGCACTGCGTATCACCCACAAACGGACGGTCAAACGGAAGTCCGTAACCGTGGCCTCGAGCAATACTTGCGTGCGTTTACACACGCACGCCCGAAGAAATGGGTCGACTTCTTACCGTGGGCTGAACTGGCTCTTAATTGTATGTTCCATGAGGGTCTCCGGATGTCCCCTTTTCAGGCACTCTATGTGCGCACTCCACCTCCGTTAATTCGTTGTACGGCGCCGACGTCAGGATCATCACCGGCTATTTCCGTCATTGAGGAACGTGCCGCGGTATTGGCTGTAATTCGGAACAACTTGCTTAAAATGCAACAACGCATGACTGCTCAAGCTAATTCTCACAGACGCGACGTCGAATATGCGGTGGGTGATCAGGTCCTTCTTAAACTTCAGCCGTATCGTCAGCATTCGGTTGTTAAACCGCTTTCACATAAGCTCGGACGTCGCTTCTACGGGCCCTTTGTCATAACCGAGCGGATTGGAAAAGTTGCTTACCGTCTCGCCTTGCCCGATAATGCGAAGATTC
This sequence comes from Fallopia convolvulus, assembly GCA_964016875.1. NCBI lineage: Eukaryota > Viridiplantae > Streptophyta > Magnoliopsida > Caryophyllales > Polygonaceae > Fallopia > Fallopia convolvulus. The sequence goes on along the minus strand of OZ024732.1, from coordinate 48,311,684 downwards.
ATAATGTCTTCCATGTATCTCTCCTTCGGCCTTTTGTGCATGCTACAGACACGACGGTCACACCTGTTTTTCCGACCGAATTCATCAATGATCAGCCTCTTTCCCGACCAGTGCGCGCCATTGCTGAGCGTACAATATTGATTTCCGGCGAGCATCGGATAGAATGGCAGGTTGTGTGGGATGATACACTCGCGGACGACACTACTTAAGAGCCGGTGGACAAGCTCCAGGCCTCTTTTCCTGATTTCCGGCTTGAGGACAAGCCGAATGTCACCGGGGGAGTAATTGATACGACATCAGATCCGCCAAGGCAACGTCCGGTCAGGGAGCATCATCGACCGGCGAGATATAGGACTTAATTCATTAAGTCTAAATTATTTTAGATATTATTATTATCCTTATTATTATTTTAATTGTAATTTCTTAAACAATCGTTTACGATCTTCTCGGGTTTTCTTTGGGTGATTCTTTCCCGAGTCGCTTTTATTGAATCATCCCTAGGGCTTTAGCTATATAAGGCTATTGTACTACTTTAGATATTTTATCAATCATAATATCTTTGCCCTAATCTCCTTCTGCTCTCTCTGACTCCCGTGAGGCCGAGGCCTCTCTTCCTACCGGAGTCCGATTTGGTACTTGCCATTGTGAGGCGCGTATCACTTTGAGAACCCAAAATTACGAGAAACACAGACACTAATCACCAAAACATGGAAAAAGCTCAAGATTGTAAGCAGTGGCGTAGCCAGGAATTATGGCCAGTGGGGGCTAAATTTCTTCGGCTGTATAAAAATTCCCGGCGAAGTCAGGAATTTTTTTTTGTATTTTTTTAAAATATTGAAAAAAAATTGTATTTTTCTATATAAAAAACCATTTTAAAACATTATATGTACATAAAAAAATTAATCTGCTTTTTTCTGACCAAATAAGCTAGTTTTGATCAAAAAAACATAATTTTTTACTATATTTTTAATTTTTTTTTTTTTTTGAAAATTCCAGTGGGAGCTACAGACCCCGCTGGGCACCATGTAGATCCGCCCCTGATTGTAAGGTTCCAGTTGTGATTTTTTGGGGTTGAAGGTGAGTTGTAGTGATTTATATAACCTAGAATCAGTCAATCAGAGACCCCAAATGTATAACAATACGAACGCAGTTGGTGTGTAAAGACTGAGTGATAGGTAACTACTTTTGTACATAAGATAAGCAAAAAAAATAAAAAATTTAAAATAAAAATTTGGGTTGGTATCCCTATGGTTTGGGTAATTCCAAGTGATGTCCCAAAGTTTTAAACTGTTCGATTGGTACCCTCTACTTGTTAGTTTTTTTTCTGTTTTGTTAACAGTAAAGATGCATTCTAATCAAGTTTCAGTATGGCTTGACTGCTTGAGATAGCCGGATAGGAGAAAAGTGCAGGCGAGGATGATGACTAGAGCTGGGAGACAAGAACTAAACAACTGTGCGAGATGAATCGACCAAAGTGTGTATCATATCCTGAAGATTCCGTTGTTTCCTCCTCCTAAATCCTAATTTGTTGATGATTGAATCTTCTTTTATCATTCTTCTGTCGAAATTTTGTGAATGTTGAGGAAATTTTGTATTTGCAGTTGACAAGCTGATATTTGCTTTTGTCATCACTGCAAGTGCATATGCATCCTAGCACATTTACTTGTGAAAAGTACTCAATCTGGTTTTTTTCGGTCAAAGCACTCAATCTGGTAATAGTATAGGTAGTTAATAATTAGGGTGATTTGACAATTTTTAAACTAATACTCGTTCCATTTCTTAAAACACGTCTTTTTAACTCAATGCACACATATTAAGGAATAAATATTTTACCTAATTTACTCCTACATTTAAAAAAATGTGTATTCTAACTCCCTCCTATAAAATTATTAATAGTAATTATTACTCATATAAAGTGGGGGCAAATTTGAAAAGAAGTTGGAAAAATGTTAGAAAAATGTTAAAAAGACACATTTTATGAAAATAGAAAAATGGTACGCTCTTTTGCATAATTCTTGCAATACTTTTTCAGGATTAAGCAGGCCACACAACACTATTACGTATGCGAGGAATAAATTGTTGGATCAGACTGAGCAAAAAGATGGAAGGCTGCTGGATTCTCTTCTGGATTATAAACAAATCTTGAAAAACAGATCTCAACGCTTAAAGGAGGTAATGTAACAAACATACTAAGGGCCCGTTTGGTTTTAGATGTGGAAAGTAAATGGTTAAGGAAATGTATCTAGACTATTTTTAGTTTATGATTTATTGATACAAGTGGTAATTATTACCCCTTTTTCTCAATTTTCATGTAAAATTTGAGCTAACTCTCTTTATCCCTTTCCTTCATTTTAACATGGGGTAAGCATATCCCCTATTCTCCTCTAATCATTTCCCTTCTCCCTCTCTCTAGATACAAAAAAGAGAGAATCAACACCACTCTTCTATATAAATTTGTTTCCTTTCCCTTTCCTTTCCATACTCCTAAACCAAACGGGCCCTAATACTTAAGTTCTGCTTTGCTTGCTTAAGAGTTTACTTGAACATGCTAATCTTGCTCGTTTCAAAGAGGTGCAAGGGCTTCAATAAGAGTCTTAAACTATCAAATGAAACCCCGGCCTCTTGGTTTTCCTATCAAAATTTCATGAATTCTACATTTAACTTGGTTTATATTTTATCTTCTGTAGGGACACTCAATCTAGAAGAGCTTCAAGTCACTGAAACAACCAAATTTGAGCTTGTTTGGGGATGCAGCCAAGCAGTATTGTGTTTCCTTCTACAAACCAGTAGGCATTCGTAACAGCTTTTCCTGCCTCAGTTATTATTGCCAGCAAACCAATACAACCGTCTATTGATTCTTTGAAGCTATATAAACACGCCCATAGCGCCAATGGCAAGGTGAAAGAGCATTCAAGCCGATAATAGTATATATAGTTAGTTAAAAATTAGGATCTGCATTGTCATGTTAAGCTAATATGGGTTATATGGACTAAGGCTAACATAAGAAAGAGCCATGCATCCTGGCAAATTTACTTGTGAACCAGATTAACCATCTACTATCAGAATCAAATGTCACCTCAGCTAGCTTCTTAACTGATGATTCTCTTCCTTTGTAAATTACACTTGTCTTTTGGGGTTTCTATGGACTTCAACTGAGGTGGTGATAGTCGGTGGGATGCCCAAAGCCTTCTGAACTCTGAGATCTCTGAAGGCTGAAAAATTCAAGACCCAAACAAATGATTAGCTGCGAAATATATACTAGATCAAACCCGAAATTTTGGAGGTTTGAAGATTATAACATCCAGCCCTTACCAAGACTTAAGCAACAGTTGAACATGCTTGAGGTGATCCAGCTGCACAACATAGCCTGCACATCATATCATTGTAACTAATTAGCTCAAGTGAGAAAAACTAATATCAGGATATCTTTCCTCCATGTAATTTAAATTTAATTATGGTGCAATACAAAGACTGAACAAGCGTTGTTTATAATCGTCACATGAATAGCATACATACCGTAGGGAAATACATGGTAAGAGGTATCAAAGAAGCGGCACAAGCCCTAACAGCGTATTTCGGATAGGCAGCCTCAAAGTGAAAAGCCACTTTGGGAATAATCCTCATAAGCAATGTCTGCACACCATAACAAACGATCAATGCAGAGAAAGAACACCAATGAAGGATATTGATGGATCATCAACAATTATCAGATTAAGGTTTGAATCAATGTACAACATAGGCCCCAACTTTCATAGAATGGAGGAAATGGCCTGAAACCAATGCATAGCTTCATGAAAAGTCTATATAACGCAGATTCATTATATTGTTTTCGGAGTTCATTTACATAATTTTTAGGGAAATTCCGGATGGTGCCCCTGAGTTTTGGGCTTTTTCGGATGGTGCCCAAAAAAAAGTTATTCCGCCAAATACCCCTGAGGTTTTGGAAATTTCCGAAACGTGCCCCTTCTCCCATTTCTTTCAAATTCTCCGTTAACTCCTCCTGCTAAATATAACAAAGGGTCAAAAGTAAAAATAAAAATAAAAAACAAAAGAAAAACAATGACTTCATTTTAGTAATTGAAAATGTTGAAATTAGGGCTATTTCTAGTGTTCTTTAGCTTGAATTTCATCTTCAATTGATAATAGTTTGATTTGTTTTTTGCATAACTGGTGCGTTTGATTCCTAAGCTATGCATTCTGTATGCAGTAATGGAAAACGTCGATTTGTGTTAATGTTGTCATAGCCATGGTATGTCGTGTGGCCTTTGTATAGTTTTAGTGAGAAAGTTTTATGCCACAGTTCCATTTTGTAAAAAAATGACTTCATTTTAGTCAAAAAACTTTGTTTAAATTACTTGCAGAACATGGAAATTTTATACTGATAGAATAACAGAATTGCACAATCAACAAATCCTCGTGACAAGAGACGTGTAGTTTGAGCTTGCTAATGTGAATGGTCTCTATATCTCAAATAGACTATATGCAATAATTTGAATGCAGGAATTAGGCGAACACACATGGTCAGATATGTAGGGAGACAAGCAAAGGCAGAAAGCATGTCTAATGATGGAATTACTCCCAAAATTGCACAAAAATTGAATCAAATTATACGGGATTCGCGTGGCATAAAGGTATGATCACTGGCTATTTTAGGTGCCACTAGATGATATGTTAACACTTCACCTTAGTCTTATGAAAAACAAGGTAAAATTCAGATTATAAAAGTAAGATTCAGATTCATTAACTGCACTTGACACTGAAAATTCAGTTCTATCTTTGATCTGTCTTAGCATGATTATTTTTGTAAAAATCAGGTTATAAATTCAGAGAAAGGGACCTGTATCTTTGATCTAGTTTGGAACCCTCGAGTTTGGACATGTATTCAGATTATAAATGTCTATAAATTCACTTGTTTTACTAATAATAAACTTGTTAACGTAGGTTTTTAAAAGCTTCTACTATAGAGTGTGAGGTCAAAGATGGGCGTTCTTTCTTGCCTGTGAACATCCCCAACCGGACATGTGCATGTGGAGTATGGCAAATTTCTGGGATTCCTTGCAAACATGCAGTGAGGGCAATTATGCACTTAAGGACAGGGGCGTAAAAGAGATGTGGGAACAAGCACTTTGCAAGTTGGCGAACAAACGACGTCGCGCGCGCCAGATTTCGTAGATGTTACAGGATCTGCTCCATCTTAGATGATATGTTAAGGCTCGATCGTAGATGACATATTATTTTGGTAAATCTTGTGATGCTATTGTGGACATCATATATACTGTTTAGCTATCTTTGAAGCCTTTAAACTTTAGGCTTTTTTTTGTTTAGCTACTCTTTTGACTTTAGTGGTACATGAGCACTGGCTGTTTTTGGTCTACTAATATCTATATAAGCAAGTAAAGTTGTGTTATAAATTAGTTTGCTGTTTATTTTTACTGGGTGTTTTTTGTTGTAAGTTGTCATAAGTCGTTGTTTAAGATTCCTGTCAAAAATTAAAGGTGCTGTCAAGAAATGTTGTTTACGTTTACAACACTTCTTAACAAGAAATTGGTAATAGAAACAAGCCCTACACAAAGCTGATCGTTTAATACCTCGAATTCACCGTCATAATCTAGCTTACAACACTTCTTCATACATCAACAACTCTTCCTAACACATCATGACGTATGAAACCGTCATAATCTAGCTTACAACATATGACATGTATCCTTGCAAATATGACATGAACTCCCTCACATTATTCTTCAATTCCTCGATGTCATTCCTCAATTCCTCGATGCCATTTTGATGGGTCGCATGAGTGTCACCAACGTTTTGAGAATTACTCCCACTCCGATGATCGCCTATTCCATTTGAATCATCCAGCCATTGAAAGAAACCACACACTCTATAGTTGTAGTACAATCGATTAGGATTTTGCAATGACTCGGAAATCCTAATTGAAGCTCTTTGTGGTGGTCGACATCTACAATTTATATTCTCGCTCTAAAGGTTGTCGATGAACCAAGAGAATCCATGTTCTGTCTTCAAAATCATGACCATCATAAATCAATTTCATATTAGTATTAAATGCAGTTTCAACACAACGTGTAAATCTAACCAAACATTCAAAATCTGGCTCCAATGAAAAACCAGCAATGTATAATCATTTAACTCAATCCTCATGGACCAATAATGCAGCTTAATATTAATCTAAGAACAAAGGAACCTACATCAAAGAGGAATTGTAACTGCAAGCAAATCAACCCTAATTGTAATTGATGTTTGCCATTACAGCATTCAAAATCTGGCTCCAATGAAAAACCAGCCATTGTAATTGCAAGTGTTAATTAGTTTCAATTCTCATAGTCCAACAGGATCAGTAAATCAACATTAACACAAATCGACGTTTGCCATTACAGCATACAGAATGCATAGCTTAGGAATCAAACTCACCAGTTATGCAAAAAACAAATCAAACTATTATCAATTGAAGATGAAATTCAAGCTCAAGAACACTAGAAATAGCCCTAATTTCAACATTTTCAACCCCGTCGTCCAGCCCTCGTCGTCCAGCCAGCCTCTTCGCTCGACGCCGGAATCCGCCGCCGTCGATGGTGGTCCCAGCCCAAGTCGTTCGACGCCGGAAGCCCCGCAGCCCAAGTCGCCGCTCGACCTCTCCTTCGCTCTTCGCTCTTCGCTCTTCGAACTCTCCTTCGCTCTTCGACCTTTTTTTTCTTTTGTTTTTTATTTTTATTTTTACTTTTGACCCTTTGTTATATTTACCAGGAGGAGTTAACGGAGAATTTGAAAGAAATGGGGAGAAGGGGCACGTTTCGGAAATTTCCAAAACCTCAGGGTTATTTGGCGGAATAACTTTTATTTTGGGGCACCATCCGAAAAGCCCAAAACTCAGGGGCACCATCCGGAATTTCCCTAATTTTTATTACCTCCCGTCGGAAAAGAAATATCAGCGCCATGGAAATAGGAAGGATGTACATAGCATCAGGAGTGGAGAGATCTGTAAACCACAATGCCCCCCTGTTTTGAATGATGGAACATCTTTTGCCATGTCAAGAATCTACAAGATTTATCAACACATAAAGAGAGTGTATAAGCACCGATAACATATCCAAAGTCTATCCAAGAAACTTCAACTTGTAGAAGAGAACAAATGGAAGAATAATTTCCAGCTTACAGCCAAAAAAAAACTGATGGAGATAACTGTGTTGGCGTATGATCTAGGTACATCTCTACAATGGTCAGATAATATCATATCAGTATACCCATTAATGAAAAAGACTATTTAATTGCATCTTAATGTGTTAATCAAGCTCATGGTTAACACGACTGAGGCAAGAATGTTAATGTTAGTGATTGAAAGCTGAGAACTCGCTATTGAATATATAATCTACACTAGAAAGAACTCAAGGAGCTAGCAAGAATTTTCCATGATTTAATTAAACATTTTGAAGCAGCTTACAAAATAGTGATCTTGTGCTTCTTCTTTTCCTCCGTACGTTCATCCCCCTGTTAAGATTGAGCTAAACGTGTTTATGAGAAATCATCACAACATTTTCCAACATGAATTGAAGGCCTGCTCATATCACTTACATAGACCTGTTTCGTTACTTTCGTATCTTCATCCACCTGTAAAGATTGAGCTAAACATGTTTAATTATGAGATATCATCAAAACATTTTCCAACATGAATTGAAGGCCTGATCATATCACTTACATAGACAAATTGGAATTAAAACAAAGAAGCAATTTTCAATTCTGTAAAAATTGAGCCTAGCTTCAATACGTTTCGTAATTCTTTGACACTATAACTTAGCTTGATTTCTAGCATCTTTCAACTTGTACTAGTCTCCCATTCTACCAATCCAAACTCCAAATTTTCAGTTAAAAAAAGTTCCAAATTAACATAGGAAAGCTAATGTCAGACTAATAACATTTTGGTTAATACAACATATTACATGAAACAATGATCGATCAAATCAGGAAATTGTTAACATCTTAAAGCAATTACCGTGAAGGTAGAGGCAGAGGGATGCTTGCGCTTCCTACGTAAACTTATGGAGACAGGGAGTGTAGCTACATGAGCCAAAAAAGTGGCAACAGCAATGGAAGCCCACCTATCACAAGCAATTAAACTCTTCAGACAGAATGCACCAAAATTTTCAATTACAGAAATAGACATAATTAAGCAAGTAATGGTACAGCAGCTCCAATGGCAACGTTAGCAGTTGCAATGGCAACTTTAGAATAGGTTGACATCCCCCTTTTCAAAGATACTTCGTTTGCAAATAGGCCATAGGGTGTTCGACCAAATAGGCCATAAGGTGTTCGACGAAAAGTCGTGTTCACATAATAGCTTCCAAGAGACCTCCTCTGGGCCAAGAAAGTCTCCATCTTTGACCCAGATTCCGATTTCTTGCAATCATTGTAATGAGAAAGGTATGTAGACGTGGGGCTGTATCTCTGAGCTAAAAAAGGCTCGATCTTTGACCCAGATGAGTGCAAATCTTCTGGTTTCTTGCAGTCCTTATAATGAGAAAGGCAAGTAGACGAGGAGCTGAATCTGAAAGACGACTTCATCTGAACTAAAAAAGGCTCGATCTTTGACCCGGATGAGTGAAAATCTTCTCTTTTTTTGCAATCATTATGTTGAGAAATGTAAGTAAGGGAGGGGTTGAATCTACGAGCTAGCAGTGTAGATCGGATTGCGAGGGTACGCCTGTAAGCCATCCTTCGAGGAACCGAAACTAAGAGGCTAATTGTAAGGTTTGGCAAAATTGAAACTTTTAGTCTAGATATGTAGATTATGACTTGTTCCCCAAGTTAGCTTGTTGTCAGTTTGGTCCCTTAATTTTGAAACGTTTAAAAAGAGTACATAACCTTCTTAATTTTGTTTCATTATAGTCCGTTAACATTTTCTGTGTTTTTTTTAATTTTGGTCCTTAAACTTTTACTAGTTTTTCATTCCCTAACCTTTAGCTTTTGTTTTATTTTTATTACACAATAATTCATAAGTTAAGTTATTTTCATAAACCGTCCATAAAATTAGAAATTTTGATAAAATTCATAAATAAATACAATTTTTTTCTTTAAAAAAACCAACCTAATCCTTTTTATTTCCATTAATAAATGTTAAATTAAAACCTTATTTGTCAAAGTCAACCTTATTATGATATGAATATATATATATATATATTTATATAAGACGCAAGGAATAAGGTCATTACGTTGCGCCACCTAGGATTTTTCTATGTGTCGTTATCATATTAAGCCACCTAGGATTTCACCACATATGATTTTTTATTTTGAGAGTTTATATATGTTGATATTATATTAGGATATATAGAAATAGGATAAATTAATCTAGGAAAGATTATGTCCAATTATTTGAAGTAATTATTAAATAATTGTATTTTTAAGATCAATTTAATTATATGAAATAATTTCATAAAACCATATCTAACATGCAAGTAACTTTGTAAGATCAATATATATTAAATAATTGTATTTCAGGATCAATTTCAGGATCAATATCCAATGCAAGTAGACCTGTCAATCGGGTCGGGTCGGGCGGGTTCGGGTTAGGTTATTTCGGGTTCGGGTTAAATCGGGTTCGGTTTCGTTATGGGTCATGGGTCAATCGGGTCGGGTTGTAGCGGGTTTTCGGTCGGTTCGGGTTGACCAGCGGGTCTAAAATATCCTTTTTTTTTTATGATTATTAAAGTCAATTTTTAATTTAATAATAATTTTTAATTTTAATATATTATTTTCATTTATTTTAATAACAAAATATATTATAATTTTCAAAATAAATTTAATTTTTTTTGTAAATATACCAAATCGGTCAACCCAACGGGTTTTCGGTTTCAATCCAACGGGTTTCGGGTTCTATCGGGTTCGGTTGATTTCGGGTTTCGGGTTCAAATTTTCGGGTCTTGACCCTAAAATTATCGGGCGGTTCGGGTCGGGTTATCAGGTTCGGTCAGCTTTTGACAGCTCTAAATGCAAGTCATTGCAATATTACAATATTCATTTTCTTTCTCAAACATTATTTCGAACATATTTTAAGTCTTACAGTTATTTCAAACATATTTTCTTATTGGTTATTCTATTTAATATTTGGAGGTTAAATTATATGAAGTTATTAACATTAAGTTATATTTAATTTATTTGAAAATAATTATTAATATTCACTTAAAATAAGTACTTATTTACAATAAGTATATCAAACAACTATTAAAAATCTCGTGCAGGGCACAGGTACATCAACTAGTTATTTCTATATATCCCTTTCTTAAGATAATAATTTGATCTATATGTTAATATTTTTAATGCATATCTTTTTTATCTTGTAACAAGATTTATGATCAAAGAATATAATTTTGTATCTATATATTGATAATAACTTGATCTAATATTTTTTATATAAATTTTATGCATAATATTTTTTTTTATCTTTTAAAAAGACTCGAACTTCAAGTATATAATTTTTTATCTATATGTTAATAAAATATGGGGCACAAACTAAAAGATTTTTTTTTATAAATTACATAATTTTATTACGATACTATATACACGTGTTTTAAATTTTATATTAATATCATAATATTGTACAATCTTTAGTAAATTATCTCGTGAGAATCACGGGGATTTAACTAGTTAGATATCTACTTCCAATATCAAATAAAAGGAAAAAAATCAATTTAGTTCTTAACTTTTATCCATATTGTATCATAACTTTACTTATAGTACTAGTTTTAGTTCTTTTGTCCTGCACGTGGTTTTGTAGAATTATTGCATTATTGATTTGTATTTTTTAAATTTTGATTAAATTGATATATGTAAGCCGTAAGAATATTGTTAAAAAACTATACATATCTTATCTATACAAAGCTATCACTTCGAAAAATAATTATTAAAAACTGATATAGGCTAGGATAATTTTTTAAAAATTATACATATCTTATCTAAAAAACTATCCTATACAAATATAAAACTAATATATTGATTGATTGTTTTGTCTAATATATGGCCGAACACATATACAGACACCTGTACTTGTGTAAAAAAGTCACTTAGACACCTCACCTTTAGTTTTGTTCTATTGGACACCTGGTCACGAAGGAGCCTTTGTTTGTCATACACGCGCGCTGACATGTCAAAGACAATTACCACGTTTTACAAAGAAAGGCGCCACGTTATACAAAGAAGGCGCCATGTTATAAAAAGGCCAAATCAGATTTAGGGTGCAAATAAAGAAAAAAAATTCATTAAACCAATTTACCCCTTTCCAAAATCCATTTACGATTGTCGAATGAACAAATTGGAGCCCTAACCACGATCTGCGATTGTCGAAGAACACTGCTCGAACAACTTCGTCTCTCCTTATGATGCCATTTGTGAAGATCTTGAAGACATTCTAAGGTAAGTATACTCTAGCAAACTCAATTCTCTACTCTATCATTATCGGGATTTTAGGGTTTTTGATGTTTGGGGATTTTAGGGTTTTTGATGTTTTGGTTTCAAATCAGAGGAATAAATGGTCTTTTTGGCTTGTCTATTGCTAGGGATTGCGATGGGTGTGGTGCAAATTGTGTGGCACCATGGAGGTAAGTTCCTTGAATCCCCAGAGCCTGCTTACATTGATGAGTCTCCACCGAAGTTTAGTGATGTGGATACTGATTTCTTTAGTCTGTTCGAGTTATATTGGTATGTGAAAGATTTAGGATACCTGGAATTTGATGGGGTGTACTACAAGGACATAAATGGGGGTGCATTTAGGAAAATGAATGATAGCTCACTCGTTGAACTTGCTAGCACATTAAATGATGGGGATGAGATACATTTTTATGTTAAGCATGGGGATGACACTGAAGCTGAAGTTGAAGATGGTAATACCCTAGAAATGGTAGTATATGTGCCTCTAGTGGTTGAGCCTGAAATTGTTGATTTAGAGGAAGATGGAGATGAAAGTGATGGCTCCTCTGATTATAGGAGTGAGGAAAGTGATTTTAGTGAGAAGAGTGAGAGCCTAACTTGGGAGATTAGTGATGATAGTGAAGTGGATGAGGAACTTAGAGAAATAAGAGAGGCAGCTAGATTGGAAAGGACTAAGAAAAAAGTGCACATGGAGAAGAATGTAAATGTGGAGGTACCTATAGGTGAGGTGGGGGCTGATGAAGGGTATGAAAACTGGGGGGAGGATGCACATGACTACACTGGAAAGTTGGGTGGTGATGAACCTTATTTTGCTAGTGATTCAGATTATAGTATTGAAAGTGAGCAATCTAGAGATGAAGTAGAAGGACATAGAGAGGTGAGAAGAAGGAGGAGCAAACATGTTGTATATGACCCTGAGTGTGTGTGTCCTGTTTGGGAATTGGGCATGGTTTTTGAGAATGTTCAACAGTTTAGAGATTGTAGCTAAGTATGGTGTTCATAAGGGTGTAAAACTGAAGCTTAGGCCTAATGAGGCATGCAGGGTTACAATTAGTTGTATACATGTTGGATGCAAGTGGAGATTACATGCTAGCTATGATGGAGGGAGTCAAAATTTCATGATTAAGACCTACATGCCCAGACATGATTGTAAGGTACACACCAATAGGATTGCTACTCCAAATTCCTTGCAGATTTGCTACCCAAATCCTGCAATAATTTCAACCTCCATTAATTCCCAACCTCATTAAACTGTGGGAGCTCCAATTACTTTGTAGGAAGGAGTTGAAGCTCTATGTTGGAATATCGATTTGTAGGAGAGCTAAGGTTAGGGTGTTGACTCAGCATATGGGTGACTATAAAGAGGAATATGCTAAGCTACACGACTATGTTGATGAGATTAACAAGTCTAATCCAGGATCCACTTGCTTTGTAGTCACTGACAAGAACAAAGAGCCCGGGAAAGAGTATTTTAAGAGATTTTATGTGTGTTTCAAGGCATTGAGTCAAGGATGGAAGCAAGGTTGTAAAATATTTGGGATTGATGGCTGTTTTTTAAAGGGGGATGTGGAGGGGCAGCTATTTGTAGCAGTAGGAAAGGATGGCAATGGACAAATGTTTCCAATTGCATGGGAAGTCACCTCCGCTGAATCAACTGTCACTTGGACCAAATTCATCAAGACATTGAAGGCAGATTTGAATCTGGGCAATGGAGAAGGCTTAACTATAATGTCTGACATGCAATTGGTGAGCTTAAGTGTACTACTTTCCTTTCCTTTATTCAAAGCTTTCATATGACAATTATTTAACCTTAATTAATTTCTATGTATTGTAGGGATTAAGAGCTGCTGTGAAGGCTGAGCTGCCAGAAGCTGAGCATAGGTTCTGTGCTAGGCATGTCTACTCTAACTGGGCAAAGCAATGGAGAGGCATTGATAGAAGGAAAAAGTTTTGGAACTGTTGTTGGTCTACATTTGAAGTGGAATTGAAGGACAACCTTGACCAACTAGGTAATTTGGGTTCTGGCCTTGTTGAGGAATTCTTAGATTATGGAAAAGAGAATTTCTGCAAGCCTTACTTTAGGACTGATGTGAAGTGTGATGCATGTGAGAATAACATGTGTGAAACTTTCAATAGTTGGATACTCACTGCTAGGCATAAATCTATCATCTCTATGCTTGAGGACATTAGGAAGCAGGTCATGGCTAGGATTACAAAAATGAATGCTTTTCCAAGGACCTGGATCTGTGATATCTCACCAATGGCATTGCATAGATTGGAGAGGAACAAGGACAAAGCAATGTAGTGCAACCTCTTATGGAATGGGGATAGAGGTTTTGAGATTGAAGATGGTGAATATGGGCATACTGTAGATTTAAGGAAGAATGAGTGTACTTGCAGAAGCTGGCAACTAAAGGGAATTCCATGTGCCCATGCCATTTGTGCAATGAACCACTTGATGATCAACCCTGATGACCATGTACTTCATTGGCATAAGAAAGAAACCTACCTCAGGGCTTATGCATTTCCTATTGAACCTGTGTTGGGCATGAAAATGTGGCCAGAATCTGATAATCCAAGAATTGAGGCCCCTCAAATGAGAAAGAAAAGGGGAAGGCCAAAGGTAAGTAGAAGGAAGCCAAGAGATGAGCCGAAGAAGTATGGGAGGTACTCAAGAAAAGGTATTGTGATTACTTGTTCCATTTGTAAGGCCAAGGGGCACAACAAAAATGGTTGCCCTAACAAGTACCAAAACCAAACAAGCCAACAAGGTCCAAGTGTACCACCTCAACCAGCTCAAAGTGCACCACCTCAACCTGCCTCAACTAAAAGAAGAAAAGTTGACAAGGTATGCTAGTTACATTTGGTGTTTTTACTTGTTACTCATACAAATGTTGAATCATAAAACGTCTTTTGAATAGGAGAATGGCAAAAGAAGCCAAGCTGAAAGTGGTCCATGCACCAGAGCTAAGAAACAGGGCAAAATGGTGGGAATGGGTACCTACATCAACCCTACTAATGGTTTCACCATTTTAAATGTGAGTGAAATGTGTCATAAATTGTCTTTATTAAGCATAATTAATTTTGCACCTATTGTCTTTAACTTGGTGTCATAAACTGTGATTACAGCCAGGCCAGAACTCAAGTGGGTGTTGAGATGTCCACAAGCCACTAAACATGCAACTCAAGGTGTTGATATTGGAGCTCAAACCAGAGGTTTACAATGGCAAGGACAACCAGCTATCACGAGGAGGCAATTACCAAGGAGGAGTTCTTCTGCAAGCCAACCAACTGGAGTCCCATTTAGCAGTCAAACCAGCTCAAACAGACCATAGACCATCATGCTCTTTTTGATCAACCAACTGGATTGTGAACTTATTAACTTAGTTCAAGTGAAGATGTCTTCTTTTTGCATATATTGTAAGAACAACTATTAAGTTAGGTTATGGATTATGGTAGTAGTTGTTGGGCCCTCCTAAATCTCAGCCCAGAAGGAACGGCGAAGGCCCAACCCATTGAACCCAATGTAGTTCCGGTTGGGTGAGAGCATCGAAAGATCAATCCACGCCTAGCGAAGATCTCAGAATCAACATTTATTTGTTTCAACGGCTACCTCATTGATACTGGCGGCGAGATCTCCGGGATATTGCGAACGTTTCTTCCAACGGTCCACAGAGAGAGGAGTATTATAAGATGAGGCAGAAGCAAAATAGAGAGGGAACAAGCACTCGAGAGAAGATCAAAAGCTGAAACTTACCTTTGTTCATTCTACTTTCATTCAGATATTCATTCGTGTAAAAGGGGATTCATCCTCGACGCCGATCATAATATACCTGATACAATTCGTTCGCTATTGTCTTTTCTATTCTTTAACTGATTTTACATTTTGTCTTTGGTTTATAATGCGTTGCATCTGATCATTCGCTAGGAATCCCCATATCAAAGCAGGTAACGTGTTAAGGCAAGTATCCTGTCCAAAACAATTGGCGCCCACCGTAGGGCCCTAGCCAAAAAAAATAAGTCACGCTAAAGCAACCACAAGATCCGTCACATGGAGGGAATCCAAACTACCTACAACCACGTAGGGGATCTTGACAATCACGAGGTCAATGAGGAGACGAACAATCAAGACACTGGACACGTGGATGGAACTGGACACGTGGAGGGAACTGGACACGTGGATAGAACTGGACACGTGGATGGACCTGGACACGTGGATGGAACAGGGAATGTGGATGGAGTCGAGCAAGGTTCCGGGGACACCAATGGCAATCCTGATACCTCCGGGCAACGGGGAGTCGAAGGAGGCGATGCTGAAGTCATCATGGAACTCCGATCAACAATGATCGCTCTCTGGAAAGACCTAGAAAGCCAGAAAGAGGCCAATGCCAAATTCACTGAGGTATATGAAAAACAGATTGAAACTTTAACTAATGAACGCAATTTGCTTCGATCATAGGTACAATCAGCTCCAACTCGTCCCCGAGGAACCGATGTGGTGGAAGGAGTCGCCAGGCGATTAGACATGGACGACCCAAGTCTCGTGACATCCAATGTCATTAGACCAGTAACCGGGTATCAAGTAAATGGTAATTCCTTAAGGGCAATACGGGAAGATACTAAGGTTTCCCAATTACGGGAATGTCTTCGAGCCCTGGAGGACCGAATCACTAAGGTCCCGGGAGCACCTCAACCGATAGCGATGGAAAGGAGAGACGATTACACCGATTCCCCCTTCGTGCCTGCTATCAGAAGGGTCGATATCTCCCGAAAGTATCATGTCCCCGACGTACCTAAGTACGAAGGGGTAACAGATCCCGATCAACACATAGCCACGTTCAAACAGGCTATGAATATTAGTACAATCCCTTTTGATATGAAGGAGATTGTCATGTGTCGCTGGTTCGGGAACACGTTGTTCGGACCCGCTCTCAATTGGCACTCGCACTTACCTCTCGGAAGTATCTCATCTTTTTCCGAGTTGATTGATAAATTCAGGATTAGGTTCGCCAGCAGTCGACATGCCAAAAAACGATCAAGCGATTTATACCGCTTGGTTCAGAAACCGGGAGAATCGCTGAAAGCTTTCCTCAACCGTTACAATGAAGAACTGGTGACCATCGAAGGATGTGATGCCGCTACAGCTGTGGAGGCATTCCGAAGGGGTATATCAATATGTAATCCCGAATTATATCGTGAACTAACTAAATATCCTTGCTCGAACTTTGATGAAGTACATGTTAAAGCTTTAGCCCATGTCCGATTAGAAGAAGACGACTTTTTCACCGAAAAAGCAATAAGCCCTCATCGACCCGATCGGAGACAGGGAAGACGAGACACAAGATACGTTCCGTATCCAACTGCACCTCATGCTAAGACTACCATTAATACAACGATGTATAGACAAGGTGACATATATGAGAATCCTAGGTTGCCTCCGAAACTCTCCCACTACAATTTCCGCGTGGATGCAACCGAAGTAGTCCGAACCCTCAACACCATGGGGGATACTGTTAAATGGCCTCGAAAGAGTAACATGCCAGGACATCAGAAAGACAAATCTAGATGGTGTGATTTCCACTTCGATCATGGGCACCGGACTGGCGAGTGTATCGCTTTATGAAAGGAAGTGAGCGAGTTATTACGAAGAGGGCATCTTAGAGAATTGATATCGGAGAAAACGAAAGAGCAGTTGGAGCGCAACAAAGAAAGAGCCAGTCCACCACCCCCACCGAAGCACAAAATAACCATTAATTTTAAAAAAAATATTTTATTTTTGAATATGATAAATTCTTAGAGTTGGTTCAAATAAAACAACTCCTTATCCTATAAAATAAGGAGTGTTTGTAACTCTTGGATTTCCTTGATCCAATGGCTGATATTATTGGAAATTAGGGATGCAGTGGTATTTTTGTAATTTCTCAGAAATTACAAAAGTGCATCATTATAGTGAAAAAATGCATTACAATATACTAAAAGTGCATTACTAAACCAAAAATTTTGGGTGATTAAGTTCAATCGAAATTGAGTTAATTGGACGCCCAGGGTGATGCACTCTTTTGGTTTAATAATGCACTTTTGTATTTCGCACTGCACTTTTACACCATAACGATGCACTTTTACAATGAATCGAACATGGAGCTCATGCCCCATTGGCTTCGATCATTTTTGTTTGCACTTTTTCGGCTTACTTGTGCACTTTTTGTATTTAGTCTTGCACTTTTTCACGTTAGCGATGCACTTTTGTAATTTACAAGAAATTACCAAAATGTCACTGCGTCTCTAAAAAGGATGAAATATCAACCCTTGGATCACCTTGATCCAAAAGCTCTAAACGCTGTTTATTTTGTAGGATAAGGAGTTGTTTTATTTGAACCTTACTCTAAATTCTTATCCTTGTTTTAAGAATATAGGATAGAAAATTCCATTATTAAACAATCTTTTATTTTTGGATATAATAAATAGGGAGATCATTAGGATATTTTTTTTATGCTATCATACAAATTCTAAAATATCTATTTTATTTTCTTCCCACCGCCATTGTAAATTCGCAATTAGTTAATTTTGGATGTATTTTTTATTTAACTATTTATTTATTTTATTTATATTTAATAAAATCCGTACAAGGTACGGGCTCTTACACTAGTAGTTTAAGTAAGTGAGTTGTGTTCAACTAGTTAGATATCTACTTCCAATATCAAATAAAAGGAAAAAAAATCAATTTAGTTCTTAATTTTTATCCATATTGTATAGTTTAAGTAAGTTGTGTGGAATATATATCACGGAGTACGTGCGTATCTTTGCGTGTCTTTTATAACTGGAAAGATATATTGGCTTATACTATAGGTATAGATAGCACTATTAAATTTTTTTACATCCATTCAGATTCTCTTCCATCTTATAGATATATGCTTATCGAGCCCTAACTCACCGAAACTTGTACGGTGTGTTTAGAGTTGTTGCTTCGATTTGGATTTGCAATCAAACGTCAAATATGGAATACACGGTTCCGGTACGTGAGCTTGATGAATATGTATGGCTAGAGATGTTGAAGAGATTGCCCACGGAAAGCATTTTCCGATTTCGATGCGTTTGCAAGCAGTGGAACTCGATCATCACATCGGCGTTCTTCATGCACCTTTACTTCACCTTCAACCTCTACGCCACGCCTCGCAACCTCAAACCCTATCTCCTTGCTAGTGATAGCGACTCGGAGATAGGGTTTCATAACATCAAACCCTATTTCCCGTTCCAGGTCGAGGAGGTGGGCAAAGACCCAAGAACATTACCTTTGTCGGTGTCATCCATGGCGTAGTATGTATGATCTACTCCCTAATGCCTTTCTTTGATATCGATCCCGCGGGTTTCTTTTTTCATTGGATCTTCCTTTGGAATCCCTCCATTCACAAGTATCTTGCCCTCCCTCGCGTTATAGGGGCCAATTCTCTTTTCTTGATTGAAGGATTTGGGTACGATGCAAGTACGAATGATTTTATGGTAATCTTGATATTTCATACGAGTGAAGGAGATCCAAATGTGTTGTCATTTGATGTATTCTCGGCTCGACAAGGCTTTTGGAGGTCGTCGTTGGGAGAAGCTAGGGTAGTCGACAGATTGAAAGAGTGGTCATTGTGGATAATTGAGAGGGGTTGCTTTGTAAATGGGATTGTTCATTGGCTCGTGAATAAATTAGATTTAGATTTAGATG